>OZ010794.1:88758235-91158235 GCA_963932465.1 Maratus speciosus | reverse complement strand
CTGTTATGTCAATTTTCTGCTCCTCAAATATCTGACAGTTTGGAGTTCCCTGTAAAAGCTAATTCTGCATCATGCATTTTTTTAAATACATGAAATGAAAGAACATAATGATATCTTTCATCCCCCCAAAATTGCGTTTTAAAATCATTTACATTTTAAGATATTAAATGTTGAAATTGATCTTTATTTCCAATTTTATAGTCCTGAGACCCCTTAAGAAAAAGAAATTTCGTGAGGCTCCTTTAAGGAACGTTAAGTTTAAGGAAGGGCTTTTTTTTATTGTAATCCACGTATGGGAAGGAAGAGCGAATGTCGTCCGATCTCTTTATTCTTCCGCCGTTGCTAAATGGGAGTATAATAGAGCAACGAGTCGATTGAATAAACGGCAGGCGGACCTTGACATCCCATTCTTGCACGGAAAGGGAGAAAAGGAATTCCCTCTCCCTCTCTCTCTTTTTGTTTTCTTTTTACCCTTTTATTCAATCCCGCGAAAAAAAAACCTTGCGTCACGGAGCGATGATGTCACTGGGAAGAAGATGACAAAAAAACACACTTTGTATGCGATGCGAAAAATCTGACACTTTTGCGATGACTTGATTGTTTTCGATATTTTCTGGACCATTTTTTAAAAAAATCTCAAGATGCATTAACCCTTTATCTACTGAATTATGAATTCATGAAAATTTTATCTTCTAAAGCATTTTTCGTGAATTATTTAAACTACATTAGAAGATTTACATAATCATTTAATAAATGTTATAAAGATTTTAGAAGGATTGAAGGATTTAGAAGGATTAATGAAATTTGAATTTATAGGGATTTTGGGCACTATTTATAACCCTACTCAAATCTTCTGTTTTAAATATTTTTCTTAGTATTTTGTAGAATAAGGAAATGTACAAATATAAGGTTCTTACAATAGTAATATAGAAATATTTCCGAATTGAAAAATTCGTCCCCCATCCCCCAACGCCAAGAAAGCTTAAAAGATGCAAAGGCAAAAGAAATCACCCTTTTAAAAATATTCTTGTTTTGCGTAACCCATAATGCTTTTGAAACAAGATACACTAATGCAGGGGTGCAGAAAATGTTTCTACTCCCAACATTTCCCCCAATCCACATGAAAATTTCCCCAAAATTTAACTGTGTGTTATAGGTAAATGCTGTATTATCGTAGGTATAGAAAATTTATCTTTCCAATATTTCTCAACTTATGCGCGAGTATATATAGCAGGGATAATTCTGAGTGAAAAAAAAAAAGAATTCTGAAATTCACAGCAAATTTTCTGAAAGGTTACAGAACAGTGGGAGAATTCCACTCCCAGTACTAACTTTCGCGGCCTTTTGATGAAATTCGCGTTTTTTTGCGATCTTTTGACGAAATTTGCGTTTTATAGCTATCTTTTGACGAGTTTTACGGTTAGTTCGCCTTCCTTTTGACGAAATTCGCGCTTATTTCGCCCTCTTTTGACGAAATTCGCTGTTTTGCCATCTTTTGATGAAATTCGCTGTTGTTTTGCGATCGTTTGACGAAATGTGCGGTTCTTTAATGATCTTTTGACGGAATTTGCTGTTCTTTCGTGATCTTTTGATGAAATTTGCGGGGTTTTTTTGCGATCTTTAAACGGAATTTGCGTTATTCCGCCCTTTTTGACAAAATACGCAGTTGATCCGCTAACTTTTGTCAAAATTTGCGGTTGTTTCACAATCTTTTGACGAAATTTGCAAGTTCTTTCGCGTTACTTTGACGAAATTCACGGTTATTTCGCCATGTTTTGACGAAAATCGCGGTTATTTCACCCGTTTTGACGAAATTCGCGGTTGTTTCCGATCTTTTGACGAAATTCACGGTAGTTTTGCGATCATTTGATGAAATTTGCGATTGTTTTGCGAGCGTTTACGAAATTTGCGGTAGTTTAGCGATCTTTTGCCAAAATTTGCGTTTTTTCGCGATCTTTTGACGAAATGTGCGTTTAATTCGCCTTCCTTTTGACGAGTTTTGCAGTTATTTCGCCTTCCTTTTGATGAAATTCGCAGTTATTTTGCCCTCTTTTGACGAAATCGGCGGTTATTTCGCCACTTTTGACGAAATACGCTGTTGCTTCGCGATATTTTGACAAAATTTGAGGTTGTTTCGCGATCTTTTGACGAAATTTGCGTTCATTTCACGATCATTTGACGAAATTTGCTAATTTTTTCGCGTTCTCTTGACGAAATTCGCTGTTATTTCGCCATGTTTTGACGAAATTTGTGGTTATTTCTCCCCTTTAGACGAAATTCGCTGTTGTTTTGCATTCGTTTGACGAAATTTGCGGGCAAAATTTCCCTCGATCCTAGATCGCCGGATCGGACATATTCTTCACCCCTGCAGTAATGTATCTATAACTCATTCTAAACTGTATTACAACTAATTGATGTATTAAATAGATTTTATAACAAGTTATTTTAATGGTACTTGTAAGTACCGTCAGTATGTAAAGGGTTAAACCTTTTTGCACCGACAGTACTTTAAAGTACCATTATAACAACTTGTTATTAAATTAATTTAATACATCAATTAGTAGTAATACAGTTTAGAATGAGTTACAGATAGAGATACATTACTTTATCTTGTTCCAAAAGCATTATGGGCAGGACCGGACTTATGCAGGGGCATGCAGGGCAGCTGCCCCCCCCCCTTTTGAGGGGCCCCCATGAGAGTAGTAAAGATTTTCACTAAAAGGTCCCAAATGATTAAAATTAGCCAAAAGTGACCAAAATTCATGTATTTTCAAACATTTAGGAAGGGAGTGCGGTCCCCCTTCTCCTCTCTGATTCCAGTACCCTCTCCACACATGTAAAAAACAAACTATATCATTAGAAAACTAATGATAATGTTATTCTGACAACTTAGTATTTATTCTATTGTTTTCAAAAGAAATTCTTTAATAATGTTTTCCTCGAAACGTGGCAAGTTAAAACAATTAATTATGACTGATTTGGAGCATTTTCTTTTAGACATCTTATAACGTATATAGATAAGAAACGAAAAAGTTGGCAAAGAAATACTCGATCTGTCGATACCAATCTATAATTTTTCTCTACTATTATCCTACTAGTATTTTTTCTTAAAGTTATGACCATCTTTTTGTGACACTCTGTATACAAATGTGAGCAGTACCGGGTACAAAATTTATGCATATAGTACAATATGTATGAAGTTTACTACTAGCCACTTCCACATTATTCACAATAATAATAATAATAATAATAATAATAATAATAATAATAATCTATAGATAACTAGAAGGGGCCCCCAATAGCCTAAGTCGGGCCCTGATTATGGATTGCACAAAACAAAATATTTTTAAGGTTGGTTTCTTTTGCCTTTGCATCTTTTCAGCTTTCTTGACGTTGAAAGATTGGGGAGAGGGGGGGGGGGAAGGCGAGTTTCAGCTCGGAAGTATTTCTATTGTAAAAACATTATATTTATACATTTCCTAATTCTATAATTTACTAAAAAAAATATTTTAAATAAAAGATTATAGTGGAGTTGCGCAAAATCTCTAAAAATTCAAATTTAATTAATTAATTTTAACTGGCAAAATACCTTTAAAAATTATTAAATGATTATGATTGTCTAAATCTTCTATTGTATTTAGAAAAATTCACGAAAAATGCTTTAGAAGATGAACTTTTCATGAATTCATAATTTGGGACATAAAGGGTTAAAGAAACAAGGAAACAATAAATCCGGCATTCCCGAGTATGTAGATAAAAACATTTTATTTTCTTTTTTAGGTTGATAACTCTAATATATTTTTTACATTTAATATATATTTTTTAGAATGTCTACTAACAATACCAAAAATAATATTTTAAAGAAAAATAGCAATTAGGAGTTTAAAAAAAGTTTTGGAAATGCATTAACCCTTTATGTACTGAATTATGAAGTCATGAAAATTTTATCTTCTAAAGCATTTTTCGTGAATTGTTTAAACTACATTAGAAGATTTACACAATCATTTAATAAATTTTAGAAGGATTCATTAAATTTGAATTGATAGGGATTCTGTGCACTATTTATAACCCCACTCAAATCTTTTATTTTAAATACTTTTCTTAGTATTTTGTAGAATTAGGAAATGTACAAATATAATGTTCTTACAACAGAAATATAGAAATATTTCCGAATTGAAAAATTCGCCCCCTTCCCCCCCCCCCCCCCAAAATAAAGCCAAGAAAGGAGAAAAGATGTAAGGGCAAAAGAGATCATCCTTTTAAAAATATTTTTGTTTTGTATAACTCATAATGATTTTGGAACAAGATAAAGTAATGTATCTGTAACTCATTCTAAACTGTATTACAACTAAATATCAATTTAACTAAATTCAACTAAATATGCATTAAATGAATTTTAAAGCACCGTCAGTAGATAAAGGGTTAAATAGGATACTTTCGTATTGCTCTCGCGCTAAGAGTTAACAGCCCAAAAAATCGCCAAAGATCACTATTTATATTCAGTCTTCTTCTTCTTTTTTAAATGATTTTAGTGGTTTAAGCGCATAGTTTGATTACCTGTTTTTCAAGTTTGAGTTTTACTTATTGATTGATGACTGTTTTGATTTCGTTATGGAATATAAGATGGAAACAAATGCTGGGATATTTATATTAATTTAAGTGCAAACGAATTTATCTTTGGTAATTGCATGCATGCCATAAAGGTAGATTAAGAAAAATATATATGCTTGAAAGTTATCTTAAAAACCATAAAATTGAGTAAATAGCGATCCAGTTTTCAAACAAATTGCGTTTGGAGGTACATTTTTTCCCTATTCAACGGTGTAAAAATTGAAAATGCGCGATATTTTGAAGTTTAAAGTTTGCAGTAGAAACGTAATTTAATCGATTGCTATCACCACGGTCAAAATGGCTTCAGCGTTACGCACGCACACCTTTGTCCTTTATAATATAGATAATCTATACCAATGGACCCGTGCGAGGGTTTCGCACTGCAGTCTGACACTTTTTAGTAACATCTAATATTTTGTAGATGCAGGTTTAAACTTCCAAAGAAAAATTAAGAATACAAATATCTGCAAAAAATATGAGTCAAGTCAGAATGTCATCTCATTTATCCCATCAAAGTGACAGTAAAAGCAAATTAAAGTTAGCTAAAGACACGCGAGAGAAAGAAAATTAACAATCTTATTTTAATTGCATTAGAGGATGACGTCATCCGAGCAGGGAAAAACATGGGACAAAGAAAAGTAAATCGAACATATAGGGTAAAAGAATGTCCTAGTTTCTATGGTAATATTATAACAGTTTAATTTAGACTATTGACAACAAATCATACATCCAATTGAAGGTAACTTATTTTTTCTTACAAATGTTGAATAAGTGTGCCTTTAGTTACATGGCATATATCCAAACTGAAGTCCAATTCTTCCCACACTTCGGTAGGGAAGCAATATCCTCTTCCATTCTGTGTCTCAACTCTTGCAAATCATGAGGTAGCGGCGGAGCGTAGACAGGATCTTTTATAAATTTCCAAAGGGGAAAAAATCACATGGCTCTAACGGCTTTTAAATCTTCAGCCCAGCAATAACGCTTTATGTCCAGGGGTCGCCCTTTTGCGTAGGTGGCACTGCATGCGAGTCAATAATATAGAAGTATTAGCGCATGTGCTTAAGGGGATCTTCTACATTAGGAGAAAAAAATCACTTTTTTAGGATTTTTTTTGTAAGAAAACTGCATGATGGATCTTTTTGAAAATTTAACAGTTTATTGTGCATATCTTAAGGTATACACAAGAATTTTTTTTATTAGATTTTGTTGCTTCTACTCTAAGTTATAAACAAATATGTTTAACTGCTTTGGAAAATTTCGTCTGGACGTGGGGCATGATAGCGCCTTGTAGAATTATCTGAAACACAAAAGTATTTTTTTTTTTTTCGTAAACTTCGCGAGTATAGCTTCTAGTTAAATTAAAGGAACCCATAAAGTTATTAAAAAAAAGTTATGTAATGGCTGATTAAAAAAACTTTTTTTTGTTTAAAAAATTCGTTCTTATTTGTTAATATATATATATATATATATATTATAATTTTAGTAAAACCTTTAATTCATATAGAAGGCAATTAAATAAGTTTTAATTAAAAAAAATCAAGATGATCCATTGAGTAGTTTTTTTTTTTTTTTTTTTTTTTTTTTTTTTTTAAATCTTGCCCAACGTGTCGACCACATTTTTTGACACGGTGGGCAAGATAAAAAAAAAAAAAAAAAAAAAAAAAAAAAGCTATTCTATGGATCATCTTGATTTTTTTTTTAAATTAAAGCTTATTTAATTGCCTTCGATATGAATTAAATATTTTACTAAATTTTTTTTTTTTTAAAGTTAATAACAAATACGAGCGAATACTTATAACAAAAAAAATGTTTTTTTTTTTTTAATCAGCCATTACATAACTTTTTTTAAATAAATTTATGGGTTCCTTTAATTTAACTAGAAGCTATACTCACGAAGTTTGCGAAAAAAATGTATTTTTGTGTTTCGGATAATTCTACACGGCGCTATCATGCCCACCGTCCAGACGAAATTTTCCAAAGCAGTTGAACCCATTTGTTTATAACTTAGAGTAGAAACAACAAAATCTAATAAACAAATTCCTGTGTATACCTTAAGATATGTACAATAAACTGTTAAAATTTCAAAAAGATCCATCAAGCAGTTTTCTTACAAAAAAAATCATAAAAAGTGCTTTTTTTTTGTCTCCTAATGTAGAAGGTCCCTTTATCTAAAATTATTTGAGTGACTCTTTGTTTGTGACCTTGAACCAACAGTCTACAACGCTTACAGTTAGTACTATTAAAATTTATCATTGGGACATTGTGTTACGGACACCCTGTACAGCAGCTCCAACTTTTCAAAAATATTGTATGGGTTCAAAAATTTTTGAGTAAAACAGTGTGCATGTATGTGCAGAGAGAGAGAGAGGGAGGGGCGATTGACAAAAGATGATAATTCGAAATTAATTATGTTTTTTCTAAGCAAATTTAAAAATATTATAATTTAATTATAATTTTATATTTTTTTTATTAAATTATGTTTTTATAAGTCCTTCCTTACAAATACATTAATATTTATTTTAAACAACATTGGAATTGTTAACTATTGGAAGTGCAAGAAACTAAATGTCAAGAAAAGCATACTTTTAAGCCGCCAAGAGCTTTATCATTTCAAGACATCAAAACTGATGACAAAATATGAAGGAAATTTGTTTTCATGAGAAATTTAACTATACATCGGCTGAAGGGGTTTTCAGTGCTCCTGTAAGTCTAATGGATGTTTTTTCTATTTTTAAAACAAAACTATTTTGAGAACGTTAATAAAAGTATGTAAATTTCATTTTAGCGATTAAATAAATAAAAAAATTAATTACGAATTAAATCAATTGAAATTGGGTGGGCGGAGAGATCAAATTATTGGGTGGGCTCGCGCCCCATGGGCCCATATAAATTGGCCCCACTGACCCTGTATATAAAATATAATTTAATCTAATTAAAAAAAAACATATCTTTAGGCTACACATGAAATACCACTGCTTCGATGGATCGATGGTGTCTTTTTATTCTAAAACATTTCAATTTCACTTTTGCGTTTTCATCATAAATATAAAACAGACCCGTGCGGGGACACTCATGTTTTATCCTTTTTGTATTATTTATATATATATTTTTATAATCATTGCTGAGCATGATATAATGCAGTATTTTATTTTTGTGGCAACATTGATTTGAGAAAACCTTTCATTTCATTTCAGAAAACAATGCTGATTTAATTTTTAATGAACTGCAACTTTTAATCAAAAAACATGCTTTAACGAAATGTGAGTGTGCCATGTCAGAAGCCGGTTCAAAAACCTTTCGAATGATACATCATTCAATAGTCAATATTGTCCGTCGTTTCAATGCATAGAAAAAGGGATATTGTCAAAAGAAATATTATATATTGCTGGAACACATGTAACAATAATATGTTCTCACAACATTTTGATTAAGTCACAGTACAAGTGCATAATTTGATGTTACTGTTGTACAAAAACATTTTTATAAAATATAATTATGGGTTTAAAATTGTAATAATTATAGGTTTGAGTAAAATAGGAATGGAGGTCCCTACTAAAATTATTAATTTTATTATAAATATTAAATAGATATTTTTAAAAATTACTTTATATTAAAATACATATATAATGTCGAGTATATAGTTTGGATCTCAGTAAACAACAATAGCAGAATGATATCTAGACGCTCTGGCGTCGTTTCAGGACAATCAAAAGAAAAGTTATTTATAATAGGGAATCGTTAAATAATAAAAATGTCGGAAGAAATATACGACTATAGACCACCCAGAGTTTATGGCACGTAATAAAATTAAATTATATGTGAAAGGCATTTGAGGACTGGCAGCTAATAGGTCTAGCCAAGCATACTAAAAAGTTTTCTCACAACCAATAAGGTAGGGCTATAAAAAATTGTTCCGCTCACTACCAAGGTATAAGGTGCAAGAGAAAAGTTTGAAGAAGTAGTCTAAAAAAATATTCCGAAGATGCATGTGCGGTCCTGATAGCCCTGGAGATGAAAATGCCGTCCTGACAGCCCTGGTGATGCAAATGCGGTGCCGACAGCCCTGGTAAAGTGATGGAAAGGTCGAGGAAGTATGCCGCCTTTAGGAGTCTGCTTAAAAGCGCATATCCAAGATATAATAGATCCTGCCCACAGAGTCCCGGAGCTATGCTTAAAGTCATGCCGATTTTGCCGCCTTTGTGAGGAGATGAATCTTATGACTAGCTAAACCTATCCCGAGTACCGCGACGGCTCTGAAGTCCGAAAAAGGAAGGCGATCGACCTGTCCAATTACAAGGTACTACTCTAAATTTCTTATACCACAAATGTTATACTCGAATTATAAATATCCATTAAAAGATATTTTACGGTATAGTGGTCATATGAGATCCAAACAAACTAGTAATAAAATTTAAATAAGGTCTTTAAAACAAAAGAAAATTAATTCTCTTGTTATAAAAAAATAATAAAAAATAATTCAAATCATTTTGTTAGAGATTAAATTTTCAAGTGTAAAAATATAACAATGATAAGCAAACTAAAGTTTTGCTTCTATTCTTTGAATAATTAATGTTTATATGTATATAATCTTGTTTAATGTAAATAAAAATATTTAATCAAGAGTAAAATCTCTGTAATTCTTTTAGTGATAAAAATTAATGTGTGTCATTTTATTTGCAGCTTAATTAGAGCTTAATTCATAGGTGGAGGAGATCACGTAAAAATTTCACAACGCAAACTTTTAATTTATAATTTGTAATTAATTAATTTAATAATTACAATTTTGCGCGAATATTAATTTAATTTTAAGATAATTTTAAGATAATTATTCGCGTTGCTTTTCCACTAGAATTAATATTAAATTATGATCAATTGTTTTATTTTGAATAATTTTAAGGTATATAAAATTATATACCAAGTACTATGTGGTAGCGTGGATGATTTGGATTAAATAATAAAATTTGGTGAAAACTAGATATGAGTTAATAAGGTGTAATTATCTGTCCAGCATATATGATTGTAAACGAAAATAGTATTGTTAACTGTGATGGGATATTGACGATGGCAACACTCGGTTAATAAATTTCAGTTTTACTGTAATATTATTACCCTCTTTTTTTTTTTTTTTTTTTAACTCAACCTAGTTTTTATATGTAAAGATGAACTTTTGAACATTACTTCCTGATTGGCTAGAATTATAAAAATGATGTTGCCGAGACAATGCCACATTTTAATCTTTCCAGAACTTAATTATAAATTAATAACTTAATTCTAACAAGGAACGTTACCCAAAAGGAACAAGCACCCCGATTTTGATAAAACTTTTATCATAGAGCGTACACTGCACGGGCCTGGGCTTGGCCCGAGGCCCGTACCCGGCGAGATGAAGGCAAACTTTAAAACAGGCCGGAAGAATTAGAATTTTTTTTTCAATGAGCTGGCCGAGCCGAGCCGATAAAAATAATTAAGCGGGCCTGTCGGCCCGATATAAAAATTTAGTTAAGGGTATCTTTGGAAATATAACTTAATGTGGTTCTCATATTCACTGCTCAACAATGTGAAACTTTCTGACTCATTTTTAACTGTAAAGGCATAAAATTGACAGGCCTGATTATTTAAGGTTTGGAATCGAATAGCTTTTTCCATTTTTGATAAATTATTTACAGAGATAACAGAGAATGTAAATGCATAGAAAAAGGGATATTGTCAAAAGATATATTATATATGATTGTAAACCAAAATAGTATTGTTAACTTTGCTTTGAGAAAAGCCTTAACAATGAGAGAAATATTTTCACAAATCTACTTATTATTACACGCAGCTTTAAAATGTATCATGTTTCTAACCTTTTATTCTAAACTACATTAATTTTTTAATGAATCCTTATTTGAATTTTGAAACGTCTGTAGAGACGATGACTAAAACACTGTAAGTAATCATTAATGTTACTATTGTGTGTGTATTTTTTGTTTTGTGAACACGTAGTAACCTAAAATACACTGTAAAATATTCCCATAAATATGTATGTAATATTCATTAAAAAAATCTTAAATATATGTCGAGAAAAAACGGAATTTTTTGTAGAAATTGAGCCGGGTCGGGCCGGGCCTTGCCAGGATCGGGCCGAAAACTGCAAAAATGTAAACGGGCTTGGGTCGAACTTTTAATTTTTGAACCGGGTCGGGCCAAGATAGCCATTCGGCACGGGCTTGGAAATTCTGGCCCGTGCAGACCTCTAGCGTACACTTATGATATGATGAAAAATGATACCAATTTTATCGGCCATCTTCGAGGTTTAACACCTCTCTATTCTAAAAAAAAGTAACTAATGCTGTCACAGACGCTGTAAATGATTTTTTTTGTGACGGCGGGGGGGGGGGGGTTGTCTTTCGTCGTAAATATTAAGAAAATTACTGCATACAAAAATTGGAAAATGGATAGTATTATAGAGAAATGTTTGATAAACACGCTGATGCTGACAGTTTTTAAATCGAATAATTATTTAAAGAGATATTTAATGTTAAAGTGTGTCAAAATCGATCCATTAAAAAACTTTTATAGGGGCAAAAACTATACATAAGGGTTGAATCATTTTTTTCTGAGGATAATAGATTGAAGCTTCCGGTGTGCAGACTGCATTTATTTTTTTAGTTTGACTCATTTTTGGGGGTTTTATTTCCATTTTAAATTCAAATTTTTAGCATTTCGAGAGATATTGTTTGCATATTTTAGAAGAGGTTGTTATTTTAAATGGTTGCCGATTGTAAAAAACAGCGCAAAGAATAATATTTCCTTCAAATTAAAAATTTATTTACACGTGCTTATTATAAACAATTTTTTTTTCAAATGAGAATGCAATTATTGCGTATTAAAAGCAGGAAAATATTGAAAATGACGTCATAAAAACTATATTTACACGTGAATTTTAAAAAATAAAGAAAATGTTAAAATAATAAACTCATTAATATGCGTTAATGGTAGTAATTAGGAGAAATTATGTCCTATTTAAAATAACCCAATAATAATATTGCAAAACAAAATTTAAAAATATATTTACACGAAACATTTATTTCATATTTTGAGATGATATTTTTAACTGTTATTGTGATTGCTAATGCAGCGCAAATAATATTTCCTTTCTAACAACTAAGGTATTGTGCCGTGTCCTAAGAAGGCGGTAGCGATGGTCGAGGGTGTTAACTTCGAAGGCTTGACAACTTATATTCTCTTAGAATATGACAACATGATATTTATTTTTATAACAAAATAAAAGATATTCTGGAGTAATAATAAGTTGCTATGTACAAAACAATGTAAATTTTGTTGAACAAAAAGTTTATGTATCGATCAGAATAGTGTCTATGAGAAGGTGGCAGCTAGTTCATTAAGTCCACCGGCACCCTGGTGCCCTGTTGCCGCTGATTCAGGTATCATTCCCCGGTACTAGGAATCGTAAAGCCCGGCCCTTTCGGCCTTCAAACTCTTCCACTCCAAAAGTCGCTCTTTTTTCTCCAGCCAAAATCACATCTCTCCTCATCCTCCTCTCGTATATATATCTCAATTATCTCCCTCTAAAAACAATAGTGAGTTTCTCAGCCACTAACTGTCCGTTCTTTTCAAGAACCTCCCAGGGACCTTTTCCGCTATCCCCTGAGTGGACACATTGAGGACCTCCTCTTTTTTGCACCCGGATCCTGCGATTATATGCTTTCGTGAGAAAGTATGTGGGTTCTCTTCCCACGCTCAAAGATCAAAAGAATACCGGCTGCTCCCTTGCATTAGCAAACTGTCACCGATTGTCAAATGTCCAAGAGCGATGGTGACTGAGTAGTTTATTTCATATTACCGCACGTCTTAGTGGACTTCACCATATTTTTACTCTGTTTTAGAAATGCATTAGTTCTTTCTATATGGCGAATCTTATATAGTTCAGTTCTTTACAACCCCCCCCTCCTTTTAAAAGAATATTTTGGCCGCAGGACGAAATATTCTGGAAGAGAGAAAGGTGACTCAAAATTTATATGAATGGCTCACATGCAAAAAAAAAAGAAAAAAGAAAAAAACTTTATTTGCCTGCCTGCCCCTCCACAAAAATTATCCATTATACACTCTGTATAATATTTTACACTTTATTCTATTTCAAACACTTCACATTGTATTATATTGTCAAATATTAAAAGGAATGATAACATACTATATACAATTTTCTTTTCTTTTTTTTTCCCAAGATTACTCTGCCCTACTCAAAAAATCTATTTGGGCAATGTCCTTCCATGGCCTTTGTACTCTGGCATATTGGTCAGGTTGCAAAGTATGTGGCCTTTTGAGTGGTTGACGAGTCATTTTGTTTTTGCTATTCCTAGATGAAAACGCACTGCTATTCTTTTCTATTAAACTCGTCTTATCAGTGCAGCTCTTTAATTTTTCTATGGCAACTATTCTCGTAGTCCCATCTTTTCCCGTATTCTTTCGTTTATTTGTCGAATGCCTTATGGAATGCCTCTCTGAATTTTGCCGATCCTCTTGCCTTTCACTGATTTCTTTTTGATCAATTTCCTTATTTTTTATCTAACCCTTTCCTGTTTTCTGTTTCCCTTTTAGATTTTGACAATGTATTTATCTCCGTTATTTTAACTACCATTGGCTCTCTCGGATTTTTGTTTATTTTTACCCTGATTTTGGCTTCTAAATCTATGTTCGTGCTTTTTTGTCCCGTTTTCCTGTTGCCAATTCCTTTCCATTTTCGCCTTTTCAATCTATTCGTGAAATTATGAGTGTTAAACTTTTTTCCTTGACCAGCAATTTTCCAGATCTTTAATCCTTTATTTCTTTTCATTTTCGTATTAATTTTTCTAGCACGTTTCGCTTTATTTGTTTTCGCCTGTTTTTTTATTTTTGGGGATCTCTATAAGTTCGTCCACCCTTGCTATTTTTTCTTTCCCTTTCTTAATGTCCTCCCAACTATCAGTTTCATTTTGTTGACCGTTTGTTCCTAAATCTAGTATTTGTTTCCCGGGTTTAAAATCGTTTTCTACTGTTTTGCATAAATTCTGTAATTCGCGCTTTTTTTTCTTTTTAACTGAGTTTTCACTCTCCCTTCTGACTTTTTTACCGACGTCATGCGACTTAACCTGCTGTTCCCTCATTTTAATCCCTTCTATCTGAGATGAATCTCTGAACAGCTTTTCTTGTCCAGTACTTTGCCTATTTTGTATGATTTTTACCGGTATTTTTGACCTCTTGTCTTCGCGAGTTATGTGTGTGTCTGAGTTTCTTATAATCCTTAAGTTTTTGACCTCACCTGACAGCTGTTTCTCTTGTGGTTTCTCTAGGTTTTCTGACCCATAGACTTTTCCTTTTATTCGTTTTCGAACGCTGTCTTTTGTTCTCCCCTCTTTCTCGAAGTTTGACGAATTCGTCGCTATTCTGTTTTTCGGATTACCGTTATAATCCTTTTTCGTAACGTCCGTTTGTTTTTCCAAATCCCTATCGCCTCGAAAGTTTTCTGACCTGGAAATCGATTCCTCACGCGACTTGACTATGTTTTGTGCATTTTTACAATCCGTCTTACTTTTTTCCTTAAGCTATAAGTTTCATTTTCAAACGGTATTTTGTCATTCTCATTCGACTCCTGTGCGAGCGGTGGTAAAGAAATTGGTTCCCCCCCTTCGCTCACGTCCAACTCATCGTCTGCCGTGGCGTTTTCCGGACTAATCTCTCGTGATTGACTCACCCCTTGAATGCACGGCTGAAAGTTTCGATTGCTATTGGTTTCGTTTCCCCTCGCCGGCTGTTTGGTTTTAATACGCTCGTTCGAATTGATTAATTCTTGTGTTCTGTTTCCAAGGATATAATAATCCAAATCTGACTCGTGGTCTGTGATAAGTGCTTTAGTTGTTATCACCGTTTTATCCGCTAATTCTAACTTTATTTCCGTAACCGGAAGCTGTTGAAGTTCCCTGGCCAGAGGTTGTTTTAACCGCTTAATTTCTCCGTTTAATTGCCCTTTATTAATGAATCTTCTTGAACATAAATCATCCATGGTTCCCGTATCGCGTAACATTGTAATTTCTACTCCATTTATCTTTCCCTTACTTAAATATGGTTCGAAACCTTTATCTAATTTCGTACTACACCTAACATGATGTACCGTGCTTATTTCTTTTTCAGATCTTTTTAAATCTGGACAGTCTCGTATCCTATGTTTTGGACTTCCGATCTGAAAGCAAGTGCTTTGTTTTGTTTTTTCGAAAGCTTTTTGCCTTTCCCTATCGTCATTTTTCTCCCGCCAATTAGATTTATTATCAGCATTTTCCCCGGGTCCCTTTCCTCGTAACCCGTGCGATTGAACCATTTTTTGCTAACGTTTTCCGCATATCTCGATCTCTCGAATCTTTTCCCCCCGGGGGGTCTGGCATACCCTTTCCAGGATGTCGCGCCCTTTATTGCTTCATACCCGTCCAAATCTTTTGCGAGTTTGTCTGGTTTTTTATACTCTGCCCACGAATCAATAAAATGATTTTTGGTTTCGGTCGGCACTCTTCGTTTAATTTGTTCCGTGATGAGTAAGTCTTTTAGCTCCTCTAAGGTTTTGATTTTTGATGGCCAACCCATCTAGCCACCCATCTTGAAAACTATTTAATTCGAAGATTAGGTCTTTCCATGGGGTGTTTGTATTTTTTTGATGACTCATTAATTTTAAACGGTAGGCTTCTGCTGTTAACGTATATCGTTCTAAGAGAATTTTTTTCACGTGAGCAAAATTGTCCACGCTACCAGACGGTTCTCGTAAAATTAATTCCGCAATTTCCAAGGGCAATAAAGCTAAAAGATGAGTTACTAGATCATCTGACTCGATCCCTGATCTTTCTGCCTGTCTCTCAAATAAATTTAAAAATAAAGTTATGTCTGATTTGTCTGGATCGAACGAATGCATAATAGATCTTATGTTTAATTTTGGACCTCTATCAGAACGATTGCTCGCGCTGGAACTGCTTCTCTCTGTGCCTTGCGTTAATCTTAATTCTTCTAGTTTGAATTCTCTTTCTTTCTGTCTGTCTGCGTTGTCTAATTTAGCTCTTTCTAATTCTAACTGTTCCTTTTCGCGCTCCCTTTCTGCCTTTTCGCGTTCTTTTCCCTAGCTATATTGTCTTCTCTGTCTTGTACAATGTACCTGGCTTGCGTTAGCGCAAATTCCTCGTCGTAGCTATCTGATTGCTCAATTTTTTGGATGATTATTTGTATTGTATCCCCATCCTCAAGTGCTACACCTAATTCTGCTGCTAAATTCTGTAGATCAATCTTTCTGAAATGTTTTAATGCGGTCACCCTTGTCATAATGAAGCCTTATTTTTAACACAATTTCAATAATTTATACCAATAATTTCCTCGGAGAATTTAAAACCTGTCAACTGACACTATAAAATATGCTTACATAAACAAATTTTAAATACAAATACAGGATATAAAGTATAAATTTACAATATCTGTGAAATTTTTTGGATACCTTCCCCTTTTGTTAAAAATAACCAATGTGCAAGATAAATTTTTCTGTTTAAAGTCTCTATACACATAGGATAAAACACAATATATAGTAAAATCTTATAGATATTGCACACATATATTTCGAATAAACTTTTCAAATTTTTCAAATCTGAGCACTTCTTTGCAAACCATGACCAGTGTAATCAGTGTTCTGACCATAAATTTCTAGAAAGTATCTTTATTCAGTAGTTTAACTAACATAAATTAATTTCCCTCACAATTTACATCTAATATTACACTACTTGCATCTCTAATTTAAAAAACTGTTCCCCTGAGCCTTTTTTTTCGGCTCGCTACTGCAATCTGCCCTGAAAATTTTCTCCGCTTCCTTTCTTAGAAACAAAATTTCCCTTTGTATTCGTTTCGAATACAAACCAGATTTTAATCTGCTCCCTAGCTTGAGCTATCTTAAATGCCTATGAATTTGCCTCTGCTATACTTGGCTTGATGCCTTTATCTTAATGTGTACTTTACAAATTACAACAATTTTACTATCTCACAATTTTAGATCCCGAATTTAAAACATTTAAATTCTACTAAAACAAAATTTGAGAGCCATTCAAAAAATAATGAGCCTACCTGCTCTGTTGTGTTGAGGTCCCGTCACAGTTGCTTCGGCCAGTGTGCTGCTGTTGAAGTATCAGTCACTCTCTTTGCGTCAGGGTCAGGCATTTCCGAGGGAGTCTGTCGGTTGTCGGCTCTCTCCGTTTGGCTTTTGGTGGGTCTCCTGGATGCCCCTTTGCTCTCTCCTGGGTCGCTGGACTGTTGACTCCTTCGCAGTGTTGCGGCTATGACGTTGTCCAGCTGCTCGATGCTCAGCTCTTTTGTTTTTAATCACAGACTGCTAACAATCTCATCTGTACTATTTTTTGCACATAAAAGTTCGTTTCGTTGGCTGCCACCAGTTGTGCCGTGTCCTAAGAAGGCGGTAGCGATGGTCGAGGGTGTTAACTTCGAAGGCTTGACAACTTATATTCTCTTAGAATATAACAACATGATATTTATTTTTATAACAAAATAAAAGATATTCTGGAGTAATAATAAGTTGCTATGTACACAACAATGTAAATTTTGTTGAACAAAAAGTTTATGTATCGATCAGAATAGTGTCTATGAGAAGGTGGCAGCCAGTGGCGTGGCGTCCGGTCATCGCTGGATGCGGCGATGACCAAGCAATATTTTAAAACTCTTAATAAGCTTTTAAAACTCTACGATCCAGTTTTAGCAGAACATTTGGAGTTCATGTATAAGTGAAGGTAAGATTTAAAGTTTCTTTTTTGAACATTCAACCATTGAATTTTAGAGTTAATAATTTTTCACCACAAACTTAAATAATTGCGATGACCACCGAAAATTTTCATGCCACGCCACTGGTGGCAGCTAGTCTATTAAGTCCACCGGCACCCTGGTGCCCTGTTGCCGCTGATTCAGGTATCATTCCCCGGTACTAGGAATCGTAAAGCCCGACCCTTTCGGCCTTCAAACTCTTCCACTCCAAAAGTCGCTCTTTTTTCTCCAGCCAAAATCACATCTCTTCTGATCCTCCTCTCGTATATATATCTCAATTATCTCCCTCTAAAAACAATAGTGAGTTTCTCAGCCACTAACTGTCCGTTCTTTTCAAGAACCTCCCAGGGACCTTTTCCGCTATCCCCTGAGTGGACACATTAAGGACCTCCTCTTTTTTGCACACGGATCCTGCGATCATATGCTTTCGTGAGAAAGTATGTGGTTTCTCTTCCCACGCTCAAAGATCAAAAGAATACCGGCTGCTCCCTTGCATTAGCAAACTGTCACCGATTGTCAAATGTCCAAGAGCGATGGTGACTGAGTAGCTTATTTCATCTTACCGCACGTCTTAGTGAACTTCACCATATTTTTACTCTGTTTTAGAAATGCATTAGTTCTTTCTATATGGCGAATCTGATATAGTTCAGTTCTTTACAGTATTTTTACATGAATATTAAAAAGACAAAGAAAAGTTTGGTGAAAATGACGTCAGATTTAAAATGATACGTTTAAAATGTCTTATTTAAAACAACTTTCTTATGGCGTTGTTAAAAAATACCGCCATTCAAAGACTGTTTACTTAATTCGTTTTATATTAGCTTATTTTCAAATGTTTAGCTGATCTCATTTAATCAAAGACGAAAACAACCATTGGATCTCTTAACAAGAGCTGGTTCGGCCTTAAAATGTCCTAATCAAAGGGAAATTAATGAAAACCCGTTTACAGGGAGATCGCCAATGGCTTTTTAATTATAATTCAAACTTCCGTAATCTTTTTAAAGCCGATCGAATTAGCGTGTTTTTAGTCAACGGGTTGTGAAAGGGGGTTGGCGAGCGTAGCTCGTAAAGGGCAGAGCCCCTAGGTTTTTTTTTTAAGTATCTGAGGTGCAAATCATGAAAATCGCTAAATGTTTCATTCAAAAACAGTCAAAAAATTTGAAACAACGTAATCGTCACAGAAATGATAATTAGTATAGAAAAGAGAAAAACACGGTGTAATTTTGAACCATGCACAAATTATGAAATGAAATTTTTCACATTCATGACATTCTGTTACGTTCTGACATTACTTGTGAAACAAAAATCTGCTGGAATCTGGAAAGTCTCGACTTTTCTCCAAGATATTCATATTTAGACAAATCAGCAAATCGAGGCGATGAAAATTGATTATGGCAATTCGCCCACAATCCAGTTGATTTTTGTTTCACAAGTAATGGAACAGAATGTTTGAATGTGAAAAGGGTTTTTTTTAATAATTTGTGGATGACGTAAAAATCCATTGTGTTTTTTTCATTTCTATACCAATTATCATTTCTGTGACGATTACGTTGTTTGAAACTTTTGGAATATTTTTGTATAAAACATTTAGCGGTTTACATGAATTGTACCTTATAGGCCGGGAGGTGGTTACATAAACCGTCACCCCACTGTTCATCTTTTTGACAATGAGGTACACACCCTTAAAAAGCATCTTATATCAAACTTGCGTCAATACCAGGGGCGGGTCCAGAGAATCGTTTTTTTTGGGGGGGGGGAGGGGCGATACCGAGTGACATATAATCAACGTAGTCATAATTTCTGTTGCTCAAATCATTCCTTGCAGTTAATTATTAAATGAATATGGAATAATTAATGCGATTCGAAAATATTATAGACTCTCGTTTATCCGACGTCCGATTAACCGAAACACTCGGTTATCCAACACTCTTATTATATAATCCCGCCCTCTCCTCAAAATATGGTTTATTGTTACTTATTAGTTCGACAAATTAAAACGTTATAACAAAATTTATTTATATCCCAGTGGTAGGGGAGGAAAATAGGCCGAATTCGGAATTAATTAGGGAAAAGCTGGAAATTGTTTTAATCCATATAGTTTAGGTCTAGAATGAATATGCTATGTTTTCCCCCTCGTACTAGGTGAGCGTTAGGAAATATGTACAGATTTATAGTCAAAAAACGCGTTTTTTTTTTACATACCATAACAGTATCTCAAAACAGCTAACTCTGTCAAAAACATTGTCAGTACAAATGTTGTAGAGCTTAAAATTCTGAGTAAAATGAGTACCTACACTTAATATTTTTTGTTGAATATTAAGGTCACAATTCTACTTTAAAGTTTTAGACCCGTGGTCAGGGGGTTGAATTCAGAATTAATTTGGAGGAAACTGGAAATTGTTTTAATCCCTTCAGTTTAGGTCTAAAATGAATGTGCTATGTTTTCTTCCTCGTACTGGAGTGAAAGTTAGAAAATATGTACATATTTATTTTCGAAAAACACGTTTTTTTTAAAAAATTACCTTAACAATATCTCAAAACAACTATAGAATTGCGACCTTAACGTTGAACAAAAATATTAATTGTGGTACTCGTTTTATTCAGAATTTTAAGCTCTACAACATTTGTATTGACAATGTTTTTTATAGAGTTAGCTGCTTTGAGGTATTGTTAAGGTAATTTAAAAAAAGCGTGTTTTTCGAAAATAAATATGTATATATTTTCTAACATTCACTCCAGTACGAGGAAGAAAACATAGTACTTTAATTTTAGACCCAAACTGAAGGGATTAAAACAATTTCCAGTTTCCCCCTAATTAAATCTGAGTTCAAACCCCTGACCACGTATCTAAAACTTTAAAGTAGAATTGTGACCTTAATGTTCAACAAAAATATTAAGTGTACATACTCATTTTACTCAGAATTTTAAGCTCTACAACATTTGTACTGACAATGTTTTTGACAGAGTTTTGAGATACTGTTATGGTATGTAAAAAAACGTGTTTTTTGACTAATCTGTACATATTTCCCAATGCTCACCTAGTACGAGGGGGAAAACATAGCATATTCATTCTAGACCTAAACTGAAGGGATTAAAACAATTTCCAGCTTTCCCCTAATTAATTCCGAATTCAACCCCTTAACCACTGGGCTATTATTGAATGTCTTATTTTTTTTTCTTTTTACTCTTGTACTGTGGTAATTATTTATCTTATTTTTTGTTCTTTTAGTTATAGTGAAGTTTTAACAACGTTAATAAAACAAGCCTGCAATTATTGTGCCTTTTAACTTTTGATAATTGATTTTGATGTATTTTTTAGCACTGAATCCGAAAATGACCTCATTTTTAACCATCACGTCACGATTTTCGCAAATCGTAAATTTCAAAGTTCAAAAGTAAAAAAAATAGCGAAAATCTCTCAAAACAATTTGTCAAAGCCTTAACAAAAGAAGGTAATGTTTTAAATACATCTTCGACAAATTTCCCAGCCTTATCAATCGCCAAAATAAAAGAAAATACCGAGATGAACCCCATACAGAAGATAAAAGGAAAAGCGCGAAGCAGAGCATGAGCGGTTCAAAGAAGCTTTCACGCATGGAATAAAATTATAAGGATTTTAAGTACACAATATTTTACATGTTAAACTGTAAAAATGCATAGTATAAGCAAAAAAATTAATAAATTATTATGAAAAAAAGTTACGTCTATTTTATAGTAGCAGATTTTTCCAATAATTCGACTTTTGAAAAATTTAAAAAATTGCGATTTGGAAAAATCCTGAAGTGATACTATGGTAAAAAATGAAGGTCATTTTTGGATTCAGCACTAAAAAATACACAAGAACCAATTATCGAAAACTGAAAAACATAACCATTACATCCATTTTTTAATATCAGATTTCTGAAAGAGATTAATCTCTGAAAAAGGATCCCCTTCAGAAATCTGAAGGGGCCTTAACATCCTTGAAAGTCAAAGTGTGTCATCTAAGTGGTGTGTCTCTCTTCACAGGCGCGGATCCCAGGAAGGGGAGAAATCACCCCGATCGCCCCCCTCCCTTGAATCAAAAAATATAAATCCGCCGATTATCGCGAATTTCGACAAATGGTCGCCGAAAAAAAATTAATTTCGTCAATCGTTCGCTGGTCAAAGGATCGCAAAAAACGCAAATTTCGTCAAAGGATCGCGCAAAAAACGCCAGTTTCATCCAAGGATCGCGCAAAAACGCGAATTTCGTCAAAAAAGCGGACATTTCGTCAAAGGATCACGAAAAAAACGCAAATTTCGCCAAAGGATCGCAGGAAAAATCGCGAATTTTGTCAAACAATTGCGGAAAGAAACGCTAATTTCGCGAACGAATCGCGCAAAAAATGTGAATTTCGTCAACATATCTTGGAAAAAATGTGAATTTCATCAAAGAATCGCGAAAAAATAGGCGAATTTCATCAAAGGGCCGTGGAAAAAACGTACAATTAGCACCAGGAGGATATTCCCTAGGCGCGCACCCACGGGGGGATCTATCGGGACGGTCGACCCCCCCCCCCTTCCCAAGATATAAATCCATCTCTTTTAACGGCAGTGTGCGCTGAACAGACAGACAAGCAAACGAAAACCAAACACTTTTCGGATGTCAATGGTAAACCTCGCTGACGTTTCGGCAATTAGTGAACAAAAAAGGATTATGTCCTGTCAAAAGGCATATGGCGCAATAATTTTTTACACTATGGGTTGAAGTTGGGGCGATGCCACTTCGTGTACCTTCTGTTGAATCTCTACAACAGAAATTGACAACGTTATGCGGATCCTTCTAAAGTGTTGAAACTTTTTCGTTCTTTCAAAAAAGCTGCAATTCTAATTTCTGTATAACGATACTTTTGAGGAGTGCTTTATTGTTTGAGAAAAGAATGGGATTCATAGCAATTTCCAAAGAAAGAAAGAAACAAGAAAAAGAAAGGTCCTTTGAAAAATTCAAGTATCTTAATGTTTACTGAAGAAAGCCACTAATGTGTAAAAAATGTACTGTTATTGCCACCTACATTAGTAATCAATATGTATTTGAAGAATGAACAAAAAAGGATTATGTCCTAATCCTAGACATTTAAAAGCTAAAATGCGTTGGTGTGTTGATTTCTTAAAACCCAACTTGGTAAATTTGTTCTTCTCTTCTTTGACCCGATCGAACCCCCCCCCCCCCCGCATCGATGCGCGCCTAGGGGAATCTCCTTCCGGTACTAACTGTGTGTTTTTTTCCGCGGCCCTTTGACGATATTCGCGTGTTTTCAGCGATTCTTTGGCGAAATTCGAGTATTTTTTTCGTGATTCTCTGAAGAAATTCGCATTTTTTCAGAGATCTGTAGACGAATTAGTGTTTTTTGCGCGATTCTTTCACGAAATTAGCGTTTTCCGCAATTGTTTGGCAAAATTCGTGTTTTTTCTGCAATCCTTTGACGAAATTCGCGTATTTTTCTGCGATCCTTTGACGAAATTTGCGTTTTTTTCGCGGCCCTTTGGCGAAATGCGCGATTTTTTGACGAAATTGGCGTTTTTCTGCGCTTCTTTGACGAAATTGGCGTTTTTTGCGCGATTCTTTGGCGAAATTCGCGTTTCTTTTGCGATCCTTTGACTTGCGAACGATTGACGAAATTGATTTTTTTCGCCAACCATTTGTCGAAATTTGCGATAATCGGTGGATTTATATCTTTTTTTATTTTGATTTATATCCCCCCCCCCCCCCCCCCCTGGATCCGCGCCTGGTCAATACCGTAAGAAAGTAGAAGCTCATTTTACTCAAAAATAGACGTGATGTAAGGAAACAGATTGCAGGTTTGAAATCAGCATAAAAATCTAGTCTAGAAAAGCATTACGCCAATTCTGTGGCAAGTACTTTAACTTTTTTATCTACTGGCTGTACTTATACCACTCGCTTTAAACTTTCATCCACTAGTGAATATTACTAATATTCTAATGGTACTTTGTAAAAACACTCTTTTAACTTCACTTTATCCGGAGACATGGCAGCAGTAGTTCTAGGTTTGTTATTTTAGCGAGGAAGGAGGCTATCTTTGAAACAGCCGATGTGTTTTGTGCCGACATTTTTTACAGATTGTCATGTTCGTCTTTTTATTGCTGCAAACACAGTAAAGGATATAAGATAAGTGTTGGACTTTTTTATGTTTATCATGATCTCAGAATACAATATGACTAGCTATTTTAGGTGTATGTATTTGATTTAACAGTTGAATTACTCGGTGGTAAAGTACCGTCAGTACACTGGGTATTGGAAACAGCTTCTTGTTTACTTTTCGTTTGTCTAGTTATCCATAGTTTTCATCTGCTTTAAAATGTAATTACTTACTAAAATGTAGTGTAGTAATAATTTTCCTAGTATTTCTTTTCTGTTTCATTATTATTTTTTATAGGAAATCGAAAAATTTGTGGCACCGGCTCTTTTTTGCTATGCTAGAAATGGATGAAAAAAATTGCAGTAGATAAAGGGTTAAAGGGTTGATAGTAATGTAAACATGACACCATTGAAAAATATGCAAACTAAGCTTATTAACTGACAGATAATTATGAAGAATATGCATACCGTGACATTTATCTGAAGCAAATTAGTCCAGTAGTTGTTATCTAAAAAGATAATTCATTCTGACATTTATTGTATCTAAAATTTGCATAAAATAGCGCAAAAAAGCTTAAACTTTCATAAAATTAAATATGCAAATGTCACAAAAATTGGACCACCTGTATAAAAACGGAAAGAATATCCAGAATCTGCACAAAAAACGGATGTAGAATCAACTAATTTCAATTCTGTGGCAGAACCACTGTTGTCCAGTGTAATTTTAAATTTAGAAAAAGAGCGTTCCGCATGTATTATAGATGACAATAGAATCCGAAGAGCAGGTGTAAAATTTCGATAAATTCTGATTAGGTCGTTAAAAAAAATATACTGAATTATCTGATGGTATATGACCTTTAAAACTGGAAGTAAAGTGTCAATGTGAAACTTTGACTGCGTCAGTGTCTGTTTAATTCTCATGCGTTGTTTCCTGTTCTAATTCTTTACAACAAGATAATAAAAATTCTTTTTAGCATTTTCTAACATAGTCGAAAAGTCTTTACGAATTCCGATTGTCTGCCTGCCTGTCCGCGCCCTAACTCACATAAATATACTTAGATTGCTATTTGATATTGAAGATTATTGTGGTATGTTCGTTATGGAAAATGAAATTTGAAACATGTAAAATTGCTTTAAATGGTCACTCAAAAGAATTTCGCTACATTATGGTCTATAGGGAAAAATCATTTACAGGGTATTTTAATGGTATTACACGATTTAAAGCACATTTAAATTGATAAACAAAACATCACTGATGTGCATTAGAAGATGCTTGTTGTAGATATGTTGTGCATATCATTTTCTGTTCATTCACACAAACGAATTTAGTTACCGTAATGTCTATCTATATTACAAAGGGCAAACGTATCTGTGCGTAACGCTGACGTCATTTTGATGGCGGCAACACCAACGATTCAATTTAACTTTCACTGCCACCTTTTTTAAAACTTCTAAACATTGCACATTTTCAATTTTTACGCCATCGAATAGGGAAAAAATGTATTTTCAAATGAAATTTGTTTGAAAACTGTAATCGCGATTTGTTAGAAAAGTATATCGCTATTTGTGTATCGATTATTTGCTAAAAGTGTATCGCTATCACAAAATGTGAGATTTTGAAAACAAAAATTTTGGAAAATTTAAATCGTTTCAAAGCTTCTGATTTAAAAAAAAAAATGTTGGTTGAACAGCTGAATAAAGGAATTTCCATGTAAAATTGCTAAAGTTTGAAGAACTTAAGTTCATTTTTAAGCAATTATAATTGTATGTCATTTTCTTGGCATATGTATGCCAGGATAATGACAATTTCATTGTAAAACATTTTTCTCATTCTTGTTTTTATTTTTACTTTTAAGATCTAACATTTTAATTTCGTTTAAAGGAACCTGTTTCCTCTATAGTACCTCAAATTCAGTGTAATGTTCAATATTATTTGTAATTTATTGGAGCCAGGAAAATGACATAATAAAAGTCTACTCAATTTTTACAAAGCCTTTAAACACATTATTTTTTAAGAAATACCTAAGAGATCATGCTGGTAGCAATGATTTTACTACTTCTGACTTAATCTATGTCAAGAACAAGAAGTATTACTCTGCAGCGCCGTCTTTATATCTCATAAAGAACTAAAATGAGCAGGCCAGGAAAATGACATTCATTTTCAGTGACAATCATATTTTACACTGTAAAAAAAAAAAAAAAAAAAAAAAAAAAAAAAACGGACGAAAAAAACGGAAATACTACTGGCAATCTAGACGCCAGAACTATTTCCGTTTTTTTACGGGAATTTTTACCCATAAATTTCAGAAAATTTTCCGTTTTTCTGATTAAAAACGGAAATTTTTCTGTAATTTATGGGTAAAAATTCCCGTAAAAAAACGGAAATAGTACTGGCGTCTAGATTGCCAGTAGTATTTCCGTTTTTTAGTCCGTTTTTTTTACAGTGTAATTATGGAAAAGGATTTGTAAAATACAGAACTTGTCAACTTCCTCATATATGTGTTATATAAGGTGTAATTATTAATTATAAATTAAACTAGAA
The DNA here is from genome assembly GCA_963932465.1 of Maratus speciosus. Taxonomy (NCBI): domain Eukaryota; kingdom Metazoa; phylum Arthropoda; class Arachnida; order Araneae; family Salticidae; genus Maratus; species Maratus speciosus. The sequence goes on along the minus strand of OZ010794.1, from coordinate 91,132,133 downwards.
AAAAATATTTGTTCAGTATAGCAGAAAGCCTTTTACTTTGACACATCACAGTGTGACATGCCAGGAAAATGACAATCTGAAATTTTAAGTCTTTTAATTCCTTTATTTTTGTGTTATTATGAATATAATATGTCTTGAAAATGCTTATAAGAATATCTTTTATTAGAATGTATGAATATTGCATTATATAATATTTAATAGAAATTTTATTGTCCGGACTGCAATTTTCGTATTTTGTGATATTGTCCCATTTACTTAATTTTTATTGTTTTTGAAATAATTTTCAGGCACGATTTTTTTAAAATCTATGTCTATAGCGTGCAGACGATTACGTAATATAAATCAGTTTGTACTTTAATTAATATAAATCGCTCAGCTTTTGTTGCCAACTTATAGGACGTACAGGAGTCGCACTATATAGGGAAAACTTTATTGTTCCTACCAAAACTCTTAATCAGCGATCTTCGTGATAATTTATTTAAGATATGCTTTACAAAGGTACAGACGTAGGTTTATAATTGTGTTTTCCTGCACCTAAATGTATGAAAACGTGGAGGACAGGGAGCAGGAAAACACAATGGTAAACCTACGAGTCAACCGCTAAAATCGGGTTTTCAGGTGTTTTCCATCAAAGTAGGACTTCGCAGACCGATTGCGTTTTAATATGCGAATCGAGATTTAACAAATCCTAGAATTTCAGCCTCCAACTCGATGAGATGATTGTCTGTGCTACCGACTCCCGGTCTATACGATGAAGAAACTATTTTCAAAATAGTGGTAGGAACAATAAAAATTTCTCTATAAAATGCGACCCCGGACATAACGAAATCAAACATTTATCAATCATTACATAAAACAATAAAATATAAATAACATGCAAATTTAATACATGCAATCAAATTATGCATTTAAACCACTAAAATGATCAGAATAAAAAAAGGCTGGTTTTAAAGAGTAATCTTTGGCGGTTTCTTCTGCTGTTAATTTCTGTGCAAACATACCACTTTTAATAAATTTCGAAACTTTATTTAAACCAATTAAAATTTTTCATATAAATATGATTTTTGGTATTGTTAGTGCGTATTCTAAAAGAATATTAAATGTAAAAAATCGAATATAGTTATCAATTAAATAAATGGTTTTCATCTGTATTCCATAACCCGGAAAGTCCGGGTTTGTCCTAGAGCGGACCGGAATTTCCAGGCCCGGGACCGGCCCGCACTTTCAGAAAGAACTGTAAATTTATGAGCGTTTGCCCTTCAATTTTCACGGGCGAGAGCCTTATTTGATGAAAAAAGGTCTTATCCATTAAATAAGCGGCCTTATCCTTTAGATAATTAGAAAATTAAGGACATTCCACATATTTTTACAGTTCCAGACCATATCTTAGCAAAAATACGGATTGGTAATTGGATACGGATTTTTTTTTTTTTTTTTTTTTTTTTACGGGGTATGACTGGAATCTCTGCTGGCCTCTGCCCGTTACTTTACAGGGATATTTTTGTGTGTGCGGCCCGAACGAAAGCTTTCTTGGCCCGGGCCGGAACGGTGTGAAAATTAAAAGTTCGGCCCAAGCCCGACTCGGCCCGTACAAAAATCAGTGAAAACAGGTCAGACCCGACTCAATTTATACAAAAAATTCCGTTTTTTCTCGACATACAATTAAGATTCTTTTAATGAATACCACATACATATTTATGGGTACATTTTACGGCATATATTTTAGATTACTATGTATTTGCAAAACAGAAAACACACAATGGTATCATTAATTTAGACGTTTCAGAATTGAAATAAGAGTTCATTAAAAAAATTAATGTAGTTTAGAATATAGGGTTAAAAACATGATAACTTTTGAAGCTGTATAATAAAAAGTAGATTTTTTGAAAATATTTCTCTTTCATTTTTTAAAGCTTTTCTCAAATCCAAAGGAGCTAGATTCTGACACATTTATCAATTCATTTCTTTTTGGAAACGCGTAAGATTGGCAAGTATTCTTATTCAGAAACTATGCAAATAGCGGTTTATAAATATATTTAAGTAATATATCTTTGAGAAAATACTGCCAAAGTTAGCGTTTTGAATCGAATTTTCGGAAACAATAGCACGAGAAAGGAGAAAAATCTACAGTCACGTGATAAGAATCTCTTATATCTCTATAAGTAATTTATCAAAAATGGGAAACGGTGTTCGATTCCAAATCCCTTCAATAGTCAGGCCTTTCAATTTTATGCCTTTACAGTTAAAAATGAGTCAGAAAATGTGCCGGAAAGTTTCGCATTGTTAAGCACTGAATTTGAGAATCACCTTAAGATATATTTTCTAAGATACTGTTATCAGAAGTTCATTGTCGCTATTAATACTTTTACAAAACATATTGCCTGCTCTGCAGACCCTGAGAACGATTAAGACCAGTTCCCTCTCGGCACGACTATGTAGGAAAAGAATGCAAGCTTGATCTCGGCCCGGCATGAGTCTGCTGAAAAAATTAAACCCGGGATCAGACGCTGTGTAACTGTCTGATGCCGATCTCTACGATGGACATGTTACTTTTCTGTATCGATGTTGTCAAACTCGCATAGGCTCGTGACGCACATTTATTCTTTTCTTCTCGAGAAAGTCATATTAATTGAAAATGGCTCATATGTTATCGGTTTCGTTTAATTTTTATATCGGGCCGGTAGCCCGCTTAATTTTTTTTTTTTTTTTTTTTTTTTTTTTTTTTTTTTTTTTTGTCGGCCCGGCCGGCTCTGCAGGCCTGTTCAGTTTTTTTGCCTGCCCGTTGAGTAAATTGTCCTAATTCTGCCGGCCCGGCCCGTTTGCAAATCGCCTTCATTTCGCCGGCCGGGCCGGGTACGGGTCTCGGGCCAAGCCTGGGTCCGTGCAAACCTCCAGTTTATCCCCTTGTAAACGATAATGGCTGAAAGTTCGTTTTCAATTGTGGTGTGCGTTTTTATATTTAACAATTCTTTTGCATATTATTTGATGCATATAAATTCTATAAATCCTATACAGGCCTTCACAAAAGTATTCGAGTACATTTATGTTTATTGACGGGAATGTCTGAAAGGGAATTTTCAACTATGTTATGCGTTCCCAAAAGAAGCTAAATTTTACCATATGTAACAAGTATGTACGAGTATATAGAAATCTTTATATCATATACAGGCTTCAGAAAAGAATTTAAATACTTTTGCGCTTAATTACTGAAATTGTGTTTTCAAATGTGTTTTTTCATCTTAAAACCCTATTTTTTTCGCCATTTGAGGCCATTTTTAATGATATCAAAAATCTGTCATACATAATTTTTTGGCCCTTTTCCTGGAAGTAATAATAACTTTAAACTGATTCGATAGGTATCATAATTAAGAAGTTATGGGGTTTTTTTTCGGTATTCACAAAACTCCTCCCTATTTTCACCCCTTGGACCGATTTTGCTCATTCACAAACTTGACCGAGATTTTCTGCCCTTTGATTTTCTGTAATCAATTTGGAAGAGATTTGGGCTGAATTACGGAAATTATCGCGTCCATAAAAAGTGATATATATATGCATATACTAGGGGGCTCTGCCGCCTACGAGCTACGCTCGTCAACCCCCCGTTCAGGCACCGCAGACTCTAACATAACGCTAATTTGATCGGCTTTAAAACGATTTCGAAGACTGAATTACAATTTGAATCTGACAATTATAATCTGACATAATTTTCACCAAACTTTTCTTTCTTTTTTTAATATTCACGTAAAAATACTTTTGTTAGAAATGAAATATTATGATCATCTTAAAATATTAAATAAAAGTCTCGCGCAATTTTTAAATTTAAACTGTTTTGCAATATTATTTTTTGTTCATTTTACGTAATACGTGTAATGTGAGGTAAATGTGACGTAAATTCTCCTATTTAAGACTTCTAACGCATGTTAATGGATTTATTATTTTACAATATTCTTTCTCTTTTAAAATTCACGTGTAACTATAGTTTTTATGACGTAATTTTCAATGAGTTCCTGCTTTTTATATTTTCTGTTTATAATAGTCACGTGTAAAATAAATTTTTAATTTGAAGCAAACATTATTGTTTGCGCTGTTTATACAGTTGGCAACAGTTTAAATTAATACAATTTTCTAAAATATGTAAAAAATATCTCTCGAAATGCTGAAAATTTGAATTTAAAAGAGAAATAAAACCTTAAAAAATGAGTCAAATTAAAAAACTAAATGCAGTCTGCACACCAGGAAATTCTGACGCATAAAATGATCTAAAAATGATTAAATTCCTATCTACAGTTTTTGCTCCTATAAAACTTTTTTAATGGAACGATTTTGTCCAACTTTGGCATTAAATATCTCTTAAAATAATTCATCGATTTGAAAACTGTTTGCATCAGCGTGTTTATGAAACATTTCTCTATAATACTACCGATTTTCATATTTTTGTATGCAACAGTTTTTTTAATATTAACGAAGAAAGGCCATGCTTAAGCATTCAAATTGGATGCCGATCTGCCGGGAATATCTACGCAGATTTTCATTGGTCCATTTCCAAATCAAAACTTTTTTTTATACTAGGGGGCTCGGCCCCCTACGAGCTACGCTCGCCAACCCCCGTTCAGACACCGCAGTCTCTAAAAGCACGCTAATTTGTAAACAGAGTTTTTGTTTCCCGGTATGTTTTAACGTAGCGTTTTTAATCTGACGTAATTTTCACGAAACTTTTCTTTCTCTTTTTAATATTCACGTGAAAATACTTTTGTTAGAAATGAAATATTATTTTCGCTGTTCTAACAAAAATAGTTGAAAAGATCATCCCAAAATATTAAATAAATCTCTCGCGCAATTTTTAAATTTAAACTGTTTTGCAATATTATTTTTTGTTCATTTTACCTAATAAGTGTAATGTGAAGTGAATGTGACGTAATTTCTCCTATTTAAGACTTCTAACGCATGTTAATGAATTTATTATTTTACAATATCCTTCAAATACAAAATTCACGTGTGAATATAGTTCTTATGAGGTAATTTTCAATAAGTTCCTGCTTTTTATACGCAATTATTTAAATTTAATTTGAAAGTATCTTTTCTGTTTATAATAGTTGCGTGTTGATAAATTTTTAATTTGAAGCAAACATTATTGTTTCCGTTGTTTATACAGTTGGCAACAGGTTAAATTAGTACAATTTTCTAAAATAAGTAAAAAATATCTCTCGAAATGCTGAAAATTTGAATTTAAAATAGAAATAAAACCTCGAAAAAGGAGTCAAATTAAAAAAATAAATGAATTCTGCACACCGGGAAATTATAGCGTATAAAATGATGTAAAAATTATTAAATTCCGATGTATAGTTTTTGCTCCTATAAAACTTTTTAGTGGAACGATTTTGTCCAACTTTAGAATTAAATATCTCTTAAAATAATTCTTCGATTTGAAAACTGTCTGCATCAGCCAGTTTATCAAACATTTCTGTATAATACTACCGATATTCATATTTTTGTATGCATTATTACTTTCTTCTATCTTTACAAGAAGAAAGTATTGGATTCATGAAAATTTTCGAATTCCGGTTTTCGACGGATTTACACGTTTTAGAGGTCAGAGAACCCGAAAAACATGTTTTTACAAAATGTCTGTCTGTGAGTCTGTCTGTCTGTCTGTCTGTCTGTCTGTCCGTCTGTCTGTGTGTGACATAAATTTTGTGGGCGCTCTATCTTAAGAACTAATGCGCGGAATTTAATAAAAATTCATATTCAGTTAGTCCCTGATACAAATTGATGCTGATTAGTTTTTGGTGCAAATCGCTCAACAGGTGGCGCTGCTATGCTGCATTTTTTATGATTTCCGAAATGGCTCTATCTCCAGAACTAATGCACGGATTTTCCTGAAACTTCAGATTCAGTTAGTCCTTGATATGACTTGATGCTGATTACGTGTTGGTGTAAATCGCTCAACAGGTGGCGCTGCAATGCTGCATTTTTTATGATTTCCGCAATGGCTCTATCTCAAGAACTAAAGCACGGATTTTCATGAAACTTCAGATTCAGTTAGACCTTGATAAGACTTGATGCTGATTACGTGTTGGTGCAAATCGCTCAACAGGTGGCGCTGCTATGCTGCATTTTTTTACAATTTCCGCAGTGGCTCTATCTCAAGAACTAATGCACGAATTTTCATCAAACTTCAGATTCAGTTAATCCTCGACATGAATTGATGTTTTGTACAGTTTGGTGTAAATCGCTCAACAGGTGGCGCTGCGATACTGCATTTTTTACAATTTCCGCAATAGCTCTATCTCAACAACTAATGCTTGGATTTTCAACAAACTTCAGATTCATATATACTTTGATATGAATTAGTGCTGCTTGTGTTTTGGTGCAAATAGCTCAACAGGTGGCGCTGCTATGGTGCACTTTTCAGAATTTCCATTATACCGGTATCTGAAGAACTAATGAAACAATTTTCAATAAACTTCAGAATCAGTTAATCCTTGATATGAATTGTCATTTTGTACATTTTGGTATAAATCGCTCAACAGGTGGCGCTGCTATACAGCATTTTTCACGATTTCTGCAATCGCTGTATCTCAAGAACTAATGGACATATTTTCATCAAACTTCAGATTCAATTACTCTTTGATATGAAATGATGCTGACTACGTGTTGGTGAATATCGCCCAATAGGTGGCGCTGCTATGCTGCATTTTGCACTATTTCCTCAATAGCTCTATCTCAAGAACTAATGCACGAATTTTCATCAAACTTCAGATTCACGTACACCTTGATAAATGTTGATATTGATTATGTGGTTGTGTAAATCGCTCAACAGATGACGCTGTTATGCTGCATTTGTCATGATTTGTGCAATAGCTCTATCTTAGGAACTAATGCACGGATTTTCCCCAAACTTTATATTCAGTTAGACACTGACATATGTTGATGATAATTAGGTTCTGGTGTAAATCACCCAATAGGTGGCGCTGCTATGCTGCATTTTGAAGGATTTTCACGATTTCATGGACAGTAATATCTCAAGAACTAATGCACGGAATTTCATCTTTTTAGAATCCTCATGATGAGCATAGATGCACTGTGATAATGAATTTTGAAGTATTGACAAGTATGAGATAGAAGAAAGTTTTGTGATGGCTACAACATACTAGTTTTTCTTAATATTAACGAAGAAAGACCGCCGGTCACAAAAAATTCAAAACCGGCCGCGGCGGCGGTGACAGCGGTAGTTACTTTTTTTTTAGAATAGAGAGATATAGAAGGATATATATATATATATAGTTTTGAACTGGGGGTGGTTTTGGGTTCTAGTCGTCATGATTGGCGTAGACCTGCAATTGATTTTCAGAAATTCCAACATAAAGGAGAATGTAATAGGTAGTATTTCTTACGAAATCTTCCTACAAATTGAATGATTTCACGTGGTCTTTTAATAAATCAAAGATTTCCTGCGATATTCAGATAGCTGGTCGATTTTTCAGAAGTAAAAAATATTTTAGATGCTATATTTCAGTATTTATGCTATATTTTCATCTTCGCGTGCTGTCGCTGCCACTTCAATGGTTTTCTACTAAAAATACAGATTCTACGTCGAATTTTGCTGCAATTGATTTTAAACTTTCTACCATGTCTTTAAATTTTCATTAGAAATATAATAATTTAGAAACTGATTCATTCAGGAAGTTGGGCATTCCAAGCTAAAACTGGAGCATTTTTTGCAAATATTTGCTTTTTTGAACACGTTAAGTGCTACGATGACTGACATTGAAGCTGAAAAATTTACAATGTTTAAAGTAATTTTTAAGAAAGTATAATCCTGTATTAAATAAAAGGTAAGTAAATTTAAAATAAGTTTTCAATAATTACTTAAAAGAATATATATATATTTAGTTTTATGTCATATTTTAGACCGTCAGTCATCGGTGAATGACGCTTTGTAAGAGGAAAGTTCAGTGTCAGTCACCGGTGACTGACGTGGCGCTTCACGTGTTAACTTTCTCACCACCGCGAGTTGACATATCCGTTGACTAAGCTGAAGGTTTCACTGCAACAGAAGCATCCTTCTATCTCTTCTCTCTATTCTAAAAAAAAGTAACTCCCGCTGTCATCGCCGCCGCCGCCGCCGCCGCCGCCGCCGCCGGTTTTGAATTTTTTGTGACCGGGGGTCTTTCTTCGTTAATATTAAGAAAAATAATGCATACAAAAATATGAAAATTGGTAGTATTATACAGAAATGTTTGATAAACACGCTGATGTAGACAGTTTTCAAATCGAAGAATTATTTTAAGAGATATTTAATGCTAAAGTTGGACAAAATCTTCCATTAAAAAAGTTTTATAGGAGCAAAAACTATACATCGGAATTTAATACTTTTTAGATCATTTTATACGTTATAATTTCCCGGTGTGCAGAATTAATTTATTTTTTTAATTTGACTCATTTTTCGAGGTTTCATTTCTATTTTAAATTCAAATTTTCAGCATTTCGAGAGATATTTTTTTACTTATTTCAGAAAATTGTACTAATTTAACCTGTTGCCAAACTGTATAAACAACGGAAACAATAATGTTTGCTTCAAATTAAAAATTTATTTACACGTGACTATTATAAACAGAAAAGAAAAACTTTCAAATTAGAATTAAATAATTACGTATAAAAAGCAGGAACTTATTGAAAATTACTTCATCTATAATTACACGTGAATTTTAACAGAGAAAGGATATTGTAAAGTAATAAATTCATTAACATACGTTAGAAGTCTTAAATAGGAGAAATTACATCACATTTACGTCACATTACACTTATTACGTAAAATGAACAAAAAATAATATTGCAAAATAGTAGTTTAAATTTAAAAATAGCGCGAGACATTTACTTGATATTTTGAGATGAACTTTTCAACTATTTTTTTTTTTTGGACAGCGCAAATAATATTTCATTTCTAATAAAAGCATTTTCACGTGAATATTAAAAAGGGAAAGAAAAGTTTGGTGAAAATTACGTCAGATTAAAACGATATATTTAAAATGTTTTATTTAAAAGGACTTTCTTTTCGCTTTGTTAAAGAATACCGGGAGACAAAGACTCTGTTTACTTAATTCCTTTTATATTAGATGATTTTGAAATGCCATTGTATCTTTTAACAGAAGCTGATTTTTCCGTAAAATTCCCCAATCAAAGAGAAATGAATAGAAACCCGTTTATAGGGAGATCGCTTTTGTTTTTTTAATTATAATTCAATCTTCCAAAAAAATTCAATCAAAGCCGATCAAATTAGCGTGCTTTTAGAGACTGCAGTGTCTGATCGGGGGGTTGGCGAGCGTAGCTCGTAGGGGGCCGAGCCCCCTAGTATATAAAAAAAAGTTTTGATTTGGAAATGGACCAATGAAAATCTTCGTAGATATTCCGGGTAGATCGGCATCCAATTTGAATGCTTAAGCATGGCCTTTCATCGTTAATATTAAAAAAAAACTGTTGCATACAAAAACATGAAAATTGGTGGTATTATAGAGAAATGTTTGATAAACACGCTGATGAAGGCAGTTTTCAAATCGAAGAATTATTTTAAGAGATATTTAATGCTAAAGTTGGACAAAATCGTTCCACTAAAAAAGTTTTATAGGAGCAAAAACTATACATGAGAATTTAATCATTTTTAGGTCATTTTATACGTTTTAAGTTCCCGCTGTGCAGATTGTATTTATTTTTCTTATTTGACTCATTTTTTGAGGTTTTATTTCAATTTTAAATTCACATTTTCAGCATTTCGAGAGATATTTTTTACAAATTTTAGAAAACTAGGGGGCTCGGCCCCCTACGAGCTACGCTCGCCAACCCCCGTCCAGACACCGCAGACTCTAAATGCACGCTAATTTGATCGGCTTTAAAAAGATTTCGAAAGATTGAATTATAATTTAAAAAACAGTGGCGATCTTCCTATAAACGAATTTCTATTCATTTCTCTTTGATTGGGGAATTTTAACGCCAAATCCGCTGCGGTACTACTTGATTATCCTGTCGACCAATTTCGCCAAATTATATAAATCGCCAAACCACTCGCCAAATTATACAAATTGATATAATTTTTATTTTAAATAACGAAAGAACAAATAAATTCGTACAACATTAATAAAAACACAAATAAAACGTCGAAATAAAAATAACTTGATGACGTATACACGTGTAACAACATTTCAAAATAAGCTAATATAAAAGGAATTAAGTAAAGAGAGTCTTTGTCTCCTGGTATTTTTTAACAAAGAGAAAAGAAAGTTCTTTTAAATGAGACATTTTAAATTAATTCTCAAAATATCAAATAAATGTCTAGCGCAATTTCTAAATTTAAACTTTTTTGCAATATTATTTTGTGTTTATTTTATGTAATAACTATAATGTGACGTAAATATGACGTAATTTCTCCTAAGGCTTCTAACGCATGTTAATGAATTTATTATTTTACAATATCCTTTCTCTTTTAAAATTCGCGTGTATACTTTTTATGACGTAATTTTTAATAAGTTCCTGCTTTTTATACGTAATTATTTAATTCTAATTTGAAAGTTTTTTTCCTGTTTATAATAGTCACGTGTAAATAAATTTTTAATTTGAAGCAAACATTATTGCTTGCGCTTTTTATACAGTTGGCAACAGTTTAAATTAGTACAATTTTCTGAAATCTGTAAAAAATATCTCTAGAAATGCTGAAAATTTGAATTTAAAATAGAAATAAAACCTGAAAAAATGAGTCAAAATAAAAAAATTAATGCAATCTGCACTCCGGCAAATTCTAACGCATAAAATGATCTAAAAAGGATTACACTGCCATGTATACTTTTTGCTGCTATAAAACTTTTTTAGTGAAGCGATTTTGTCCAACTTTAGCATTAAATAACTCTTAAAATAATTCTTCGATTTGAAAACTGTCTGCATCAGCGTGTTTATCAAACATTTCTGTATAAAACCACCGATTTTCATATTTTTCTATGCATTATTTTTGTTAATATTAACGAAGAAAGGCCTCCGGTCACAAAAAAATCAAAACCGGCGGCGGCGGTGACAGCGGTAGTTACTTTTTTTTAGAATAGAGAGATGTTATTAATTTAAACTGTTGCCAGTTGTATAAATAGCGCAAACAATAATGTTTACTTCAAATTGAAAATTTATTTACATGTGACTATTACAAACAGGAAAAAAGCTTTACAATTAGAATTAAATGATTACATGTTAAAAGCAGGAAAATTACGTCATAAGAACCATAGGCACAGATGTCATATACGTCATATACATATTGGCGCAATTTTTTTCCGACGCCAATTTGGCGAAAACATCAATAGCATAAACAAGAACATCCGGGTTACCATATCAAGCAAAATAACGACACTTTAGCACCAGTTAAGTACCCGTTGCGTATATGCAATTGGCGTCAGAAAAAAATTGCGTCAATGACATCTATGCCGAACCATATTTACACAAAATCTTAAAATAAGAGAAACAAAATCTTAAAATAGAAAAAATCATTATTATGCGTTAAAACTTGTAATTTGAGGAAATTACGTCATATTCAAAATGGGAAAAAATATAGCAAAACAATTTAAATTGAAAAATATATTTGCACGAGATATTTTGAGATAATCTTTTCAACTATTATCGTGAATTCGAAGACAGCGCAAATAATATTTCCTTTTAACAACAAAAGTATTTTCACGTGAATATTAATAAGAGAAATAAAACTTTGGTGTAAATTACGTCAGATTTCAAACGATACATTTAAAATGAATTATTTAAAAGAACTATCTTATAGCGCTGTTAAAAAATACCGGGAAACAATGACACTGTTTACTTAATTCATTTTACATTAGCTTATTTACAAATGTTTAACTAATTTTTTAAATTAAATACGAAAACAGCCATTGTATCTTTTAACAGCAGCAGATTTGGCCTTAAAAATCCCCAATCCAAGGAAAACGAATGGAAACCCATTTACAGAGTGATCACTACTGGTTTTTTTTTAAATTTTAATTCAATATTTTGAAAACCGATCAAATTAGCGTGCTTTTTGGATTTTGGTGTGCCTGAACGGGGGGTTGGCGAGCGTAGCTCGTAGGGGGCAAATCCCCCTAGTTATTTAAATTAATATAATTCTACAGATAAAAACCAGTTTTGAAATTTTTTTAATTTATGATTAGTACTCCCAAGTCTTACATGCCAATGCGTAATAATAATAAAAAAAATGCCGCGAACTGATACATCCGTTCACTAAACTGTAGGTTTCACTACAACAGAAGCATTATTTAAATTAATATAATTCTAAAGATAAAAGCCAGTTTTGAAAAATTAAGTTATGATTAGAACTCCCAAGTCTTATATGCCTACATGCATAATAAAAAAAATGCCGCGAACTGATACATCCGTTCACTGAGCTGTAGGTTTCACTGCAACAGAAGTATTATTTAAATTAATATAATTCTACAGATAAAAGCCAGTTTTGAAAAATTAAGTTATGATTAGAACTCCCAGGTCTTATATGCCTATATGCGTAATAAAAAAAATGCCGCGAACTGATACATCCGTTCACTGAGCTGTAGGTTTCACTGCAACAGAAGTATTATTTAAATTAATATAATTCTACAGATAAAAGCCAGTTTTGAAAAATTAAGTTATGATTAGAACTCCCAAGTCTTATATGCCTATATGCGTAGTAAAAAAAAAAAATGCCGCGAACTGATACATCCGTTCACTAAACTGTAGGTTTCACTGCAACAGAAGCATTATTTAAATTAATATAATTCTACAGATAAAAGCCAGTTTTGAAAAATTAAGTTATGATTAGAACTCCCAAGTCTTATATGCCTATATGCGTAATAAAAAAATGCGCGAACTGATACATCCGTTCACTAAACTGTAGGTTTCACTGCAACAGAAGCATTATTTAAATTAATATAATTCTAAAGATAAAAGCCAGTTTTAAAAAATTAAGTTATGATTAGAACTCCCAAGTCTTATATGCCTATATGCGTAATAAAAAAAATGCCGCGAACTGATACATCCGTTCACTGAGCTGTAGGTTTCACTGCAACAGAAGTATTATTTAAATTAATATAATTCTACAGATAAAAACCAGTTTTGAAAAATTAAGTTATGATTAGAACTCCCAAGTCTTATATGCCTATATGCGCAGTAAAAAAAAAATGCCGCGAACTGATACATCCGTTCACTAAACTGTAGGTTTCACTGCAACAGAAGCATTATTTAAATTAATATAATTCTACAGATAAAAGCCAGTTTTGAAAAATTAAATTATGATTAGTACTCCCAAATCTTATATGCCTATATGCGTAAAAAAAAATAAAAAAAAAAAAAAAAAAATGCCGCGAACTGATATATCCGTTCATTAATCTGTATGTAGGTTTCACTGCAACAGAAGCATTATTTAAACTAATATAATTCTACAGATAAGAACCAGTTTTGAACAATTAAGTTATGATTAATACTCTCAAGGCTTATATGCCTATACTCAACAACAACAATAATGAAAAAAAATATAGCTCCCGACCGTGAGGTCACGTGCATCGTCAAAATAACTGTTTTGAATGGTAAAGGGATATTTTTTTCTAACCGGCACCTTTCCCACTTGAAGGGAGGTGGTGTACACCTTAATTTCAATCGCAGTTTGTATCGGAATTTTGTAACAAAATTTTACTTTTATAACTCTGGTGGAAAAAAAAAATGCAAAATTGCATTTACTTATTTTGAAAAGAGATTTTGATTTTATTCTGCTATGAATTCAACATTACAGAAACACACCTGAAATGTTTAAGGAGGGCAAGGGACCTTCAAACTCGTTTTTTAATTTCACTTAAGGGGACAGTTTACTTTTGTAACAATTTTGTTTATTAAAAAAAAAAAAAAAAAAAAAAAAAAAAAAAAATGTTGAAATCGTGAACTTACTGCATTTCAATGTTCAACTAAAAGTGCATTTTGCACAAAAAAAAAAAAAAAAATAAAATAAATAAAAATAAAAATAAAAAAAATTAACTGCACACTTAATTAAAAAAAATAATAATTTCTCAATGTCCCTACTACTTTTTTAAAAATTTATATTTTTGTCCAAATTTTTTTTTTAATTTTCAAATATGTATTACACAAGGCTGCGCATGGATTTTTAGATACATCTAATATTCTATTAGATACATCTAATATTCATCAATTACATGTAATGTAATTTTTTTACTGATATATATATATATATATATATATAGTGTAAAACGATGAAATCTAACCCATCTTCATATACTTTTAGATTTTTTTAAATAACAAAAAACTTGAAGGCTCATTCCATGCGCAGATTTATCGCATATATATAATAAAGAACATGTATTTGATGATGATGTTTGAAGATGAAGATGAAGATGAGAACAAGATGTTTAAATCTCTAACTCAAAAAAAAAAAAAAAAAAAAAAGCCTTAGCATTTTTAAAACATGAAAGTGAAGAAAATACACTCTCAGAAAAAAACTGTAAATTTATGAGCGTTTGCCCTTCAATTTTCACGGGCCTTATTTGAAGAAAAACGGTCTGATCCATTAAATAAGCGGCCCCTTAGATACTTAGCGCATTAAATTAAGGGCAATCCACATATTTTTACAGTTCTATCCCATCTTTTAGCAAAAATATGGATTAATAATTGGACATGGATTTTTTTTCTTTTTTTTCTACGGAGTATGACTGGAATCTCTGGTGCCGGCCTCTGCCCGTAATTTTACAGGGATATTTGTGTGTGTGTCGGAACATGGAGAAAAAGCCGTTTAAAGTTTTAATTTGTATGAGTAATTGCGCTGAGTGTATTAACAACGTTTACGATATCTCGCGATATAATAAACGTTGGGTAAAAATGGGATGTCACAATATTCACCAATAAACAGGCTTTCATTTAATATTAAAAAAGAAAAATAGACTTTTTGACCAATTTAAAGGTAAACTGTCCCCTTAAATACTATTCAAAGGCACACTATATGCATTATGGCATATTTTCCACACAAGAAAAAAAAAACATTTTGAAGAAAAATAAGGAATTTTCCGGAATATTTTAAGCGTTATGAAGAACTTTTCAAAATGCCCCGTGAGCATTCCATATCCATTAAAATTCCCAATATTTTTTATCCAAGTTTGGCTTATATCTACAAATAAAACTGAGCATACTCTTTTGAAACTAAATATAATTGGAAAAGTTAAAGGTAGTTAATTGCAGAAATAAGATGCAAAAAATGCTGAAAATGTCATAAAATTTAGAAAATATTTTTTTCCTATCTTTACATTCAAATATATAAAACTCGACCGCACAGTTTTATTTGTATTTATGAAACAAACTGGCATAAAAAATATTCATAGTTTTAATGGATACGGAATGCGGATGGGGCATTTTGAAAAGTGCTTCATAACGCTTAAAATATTCAGGCAATTCCTTATTTTTATCCAAGTTTTTATTTTAATTCCTTTTGTGGTAAATATATTCCATAATACATATAGTGCGCCCTTAAACAGTATTTGAAGTGCAATTAAAAAAAAAATGAGTTTGAAGGTCCCTTGTATCCCTAACAAGTGTTATGGTGGAAACCGCACCAAAATACGCCACTTTGTTATTTTTTTATGAATTTTTGAAATGTGGACGGACTTTGGTGCAGACCCTGTATTTATATTATTTTTTTCCGTAGCAAAATACACCACTTTGTTAATTTTTTATGAATTTTTGAAATGTGAACGGACTTTGGTGCGGACGCTGTATTTAGATTATTTTTTTTGCGTACCAAAATACGCCACTTTGGGGCGATCCATAAATGATGTCACTTTTTTTCAATATTTTTACCCCCCCCCCTTCCCCTTTGTCACAAAATGTCACACTTCACCATACCCTCTGCCCTCCCTTGTCACATGTCACGCTATACTACGTAAACATATACTTGCAGTTCAGAAACGAAGCACTTCGTTATAGATCATATTTCAAATTTTATTTTTGAATTTTAACTAATGACATTTGTGAGCATAACAATAAAAATGATTCGTGTACTTATTTGGTATGAAATAAGATTATGGTATACAACAAAAAATATAATTAATATACAATAGTTAATAAAATATTAATATGAAAGAGCAATTGAAAACAGTAGTATTTTAGAATTTGAAATGGAATTTAATATATTTGGTTTTAAATCTTATATTTACTTTATGAACACAAAACACTTTAAAACAGATTAATTTTAAAGAAGAAGCCTCAATATTAGTTTTACTCAATATTACTTAAGTGGAATTGCCATCACATTTCATTTGTCACATTAATATGAACATTTATAAAATTATATATTACATCATAAAATAGAAATTACTCTGAATCATTTACTATTACGACTCTTCCTCCTTTGGAAGATGTATGCTCGTCCATAGAATACACAGGCATTTTGACATCACTCACATTCTCGGGGATAGTAAGCCCTCTAATGCAAAGCTAGTAAGTCCTTTAATGATTAACCAAAATGTGTGATGCCAAACTTCATCTTACCCCCTCCCACCCCCTTGTCTCAAACTGTCACAATTTCACGAACCCCCTCCCCCCTCCAAGCGTGACATCATTTCTGGGCCAAAATCAGGGCCCGACTACCAAGTATTTGTGCCCAGGGCACTTTCAATTTTTCGTGCGCCCCTAGATTGGTTGATTTACTGATACTAGTTTATATACATATATTACACACTTATTTGAAAAGTGTCTACTCAAAAAATCAAGTTTTCCAAAAAAACTGAAAAACTGTTCCAGGAATGGAAATAAAATATTTTTTCCATTATTTATTGAAATGTGCTTTTAACCATATATTGAGATATATTTTTGTCTAATATCTCAAATATAATATTTTTTCACAATTGTAATTTTTTAATGAAAATTTAGATGAAATTATGAAAAATTTTGTTCCCCTTAGAAATTTCGTGCCCGTGCGATAGTCAGGGCTTGACCAAAATACACCACTTTGTTAATTTTTTATGAATTTTTGAAATGTGAACGGAATTTGGGGCGGACCCTGTATTTAGATTATTTTTTTCCCGTTGTTTTCTTACTTTACATTCGCGGAACTCGCAAGAGAATCATTTTTGTTTTTCTGCTTTAATAAACTCACATTCCGCTCCCCCTTTTCTTTTCCCCATATCTTCCAAGAATGACAGCCATTCCCTTACGCGCTTCAAAAATCCCTAATGTATTCCCCATTCAAGATGTGAAGCAAAATTTCTCTTTCCTCCTCTCTTGCATCATTTTTTTTTCTCCCCTTACGAGAGAGTGCGTACTTTTTAGTGTCTCTCTTTTTGACAAATTGCGAGTAGGCGAGTGGGATTAGAGCCAAATCATGGTGTCGAAAAGGTAAGTGTTCCGTATTGTACTTTCCTATTTACTGTGATGCATAGAAACACAACTTGGATAGACTTCTTCTTCAAATCATTTACATTCCCAGTTCATTATATAGCTTTTGAGCAGACACGGACTTACCCAATTTAGGGCCCATTATGAATTTTGTTGGGCTAACTCCATTTACTTATCGGTCATTTATTACCCTTCAAGTATGTTCTATAGTAAAGAAATCGCCCACCGGTTGCCTACAAAAAATTTGGACATTATTTGGATTATTTTTATGTTTCTCTATCCTAAAAAATACTCTCCGGCTTCTCCTACAGGTAGAGGTAGATTTCAAAGTTAAGTACTAATTTCCCCAACAAAAACTAAATCAAGATCAGAGATAAACCCATAGTTTAACTATTTTATCTGCCCGCTTTTCACGAGTTTTTAATTTCATTTTTCTGTAAGAGCTGATTTTATCAGAATTATGATAACACGATGGTCTTTTTATTCCATCCCTATTTTTGTTTGATTTGTTTTTGCTGTAAGAGTTGGTCCTATCAAAAACTTGTGAGTATAGAAGTTGTAGATAATATTAAGAAGATTTATAAAAAATTTAAACAGATTGGAGATCTTGTAAATGGACGAAGTTATGAATTTTTTTCTACTACCCCCCCCCCCCCCCGCCTTTTTTTTTCATTTTTCATGTTTTTGCGGAAAGAGTTGGCCCCAAAAACTTGTCAATACAAAAGTTGTAGATAGTATTAGGAAGATTTATAATAAGTCTAAGTGAATTTGATATCTTGAGAATGGACGATGTTATGAATTTTTTCCTCCCTAAAACACTATTTTTTCGCCCCTTGAGCTCATTTTTAATTTTATCAAAAATATGTGATACATAAATTTTTGGCCCTTTTCCTTAGAAGTAATAATAGCTTTAAACTGATTTGATATGCATTATAATTAAGAAGCTATGGGGTTTTTTCAGTTTTCACAAAACTCTTCCCTGTTTCCAACCCCTTGGTCCGATTTTACCCATTAACGAACTTGACCGAGATTTTCTGCCCCTTGATTTTATGTATCAGTTTGGAAGAGATTTGTGCAGAATTATGGAAGTTATCGTGTCCCTAAAAAAGCGATATACATATAAAGTTTTTGAACTGGGGTCGGTTTTTGATTCTAGGAGTCATGATTAGCCTAGATCGGCAAAAGTTTTCAAAAATTCCAACATAGGGCAGAATGTAATAGGTAGTAAATCTTACGAAATCTACCTAAGAAGAGTAAATAACGTTGTTGCTGCCTTAAGGGGTTCCGGGACACAAAAATCTTCAAATTTGCAATTTTTTTTTAAATTATTGGATTAAAAATTTCTCTGCCGTTTTCTGCTTAAAATGATGTTTAAATCATGTTTCTATCTTAATTAGAACAGGAAATATTAATTTTTTCGTTTTGGTTTGTTTTCAAAATCTGCCTATCAAGCTTTGGTTGTCAAGGAAACGAGTTCTTGTGAAATTGCGTTTTTCTTCATGAAAGGTTTTTTCAACATTTCTCATATTTAAATTCTTATAACTCGAGAACCGTTAAAGATACAGGGTTGAAACTCGGAACATATCTTTTTCAATTATTTTACTTTACTTTTGAGCCAGCATATTTGAAAAAAATATTTACTTTTGAAAATATGATTTTTTAAAAAAAAGTTGCACCACTTTTTTTTGTAATTGTTTCGTTAAATATTTTTAATTTTTTTAAAAATTAATATTTTTTTAAATGCTGGCTCTAAATTAAAAAATATATATTTCTGTTTATTTAAATGAAAAAAAAAATTAAATTCTACAAAGCTATGAGAAGCTTTATCATTTGATTTTGTTCACAAATGATATGGTTAACCATCACAAAAAAATTCAAAATTTTAACTCAATAAATAAAATTTTTTTGAAAATGTGTCCCGGACCCCCTTAATTAAATTTTTTATGACCGGGGCTCTTTCTTGGTTTATTTAAAAAAAAAATGTGTACATAAAAATATGAAAACTGTTTGTTTCATAGAGAAAGTTTGTTTTATGAAAAACATGCTGAATCATATATTTTATTTTAAATCGAAGAATTACTTCAAGCGATATTTAATGTTCAGTTAAAAAAGTTTTATGCCGTCAAAAACTATGCACAGCGAATTAACCATCTTTTGGAGGTTCATCCTGAACTAGGTTGTGTTTTGGATTTTCTAATCATTTTTAAATTTGTATAATTTTTGTAAGTTTTTTCCTAAATTTTTTTATTCAGAATTTCATTAACTCAATTTGATATTTCGAAAAAATCATTTTTTTATCTGCTGTTACCTGATTTCAAAAAGTGCAGATAACAGTATTTCCAAACACTTTTCATTTGAAAAATATATTTACACATGAATATTATTAAAGGGAAAGAAAACAAAAATAATTGAATTATAACGTGCGAAAAAAGAAAAAAAAGGGGGGGGGGTATTTATTGTGATACATATAAACAGAGGGAATAAACATAACTTGGATAGATCTCTGCTTCAATTCAGATGCAATGCTAGTTCCTTTTAACCCTTTATATCCCAAATTATGAATTCGCGAAAATTTTATCTTCTAAGGAATTTTTTCTGAATTTTTGAAACTACATTAAAAGATTTACATAATCATTTAATAAATTTTTGAAGGATTTTGCCAATTAAAAGAAATTAATTAAATTTGATTTTATAGGAATTTTGTGCACTATTTATAACTTCACTCAAATCTTTTATTTTAAATATATTTTTTAGTATTTTATAGAATTTGGAAATGTTCAAATAGAATGCTCTTACAATAGAAATATAGAAATATTTCCGAACTGAAACTTTTCCCCCACAATCTTTCAATATCAGGAATGCTGAAAAGACACAAATGGAAAAGAAATCATCCTTTTAAAAATATTTTTGTTTTCTGCAACCCAAAATGCTTTTGGAACAGGATAAAGTAATACATCTATAACTCATTCTAAATTGTATTACTACTAATCGATGTATTAAATGAATTTTATAACAAGTTATTTTAATGGTACTTTAACCCTTTGTGTACTAAATTATGAATTCATGAAAATTTTATCTTCTAAAGCATTTTTTGTGAATTGTTCAAACTACATTAAGAAGATCTACATAACTATTTAATAAATTTTAGAAGGATTTTAAAAGGATTGAAGGATTTAGAAGAATTGATTAAATTTGAATTTATAGGGATTTTGTGTACTATTTATAACAAATCTTTTAATTAAAAATTTTCTTAGTATTTTGTAGAATTAGGAAATGTACAAATCTAATGTTCTTACAATAAAAATATAGCGATATTTCAGAATTGAACAATTCTCCCCCCCCCCCCCCCCCAACGCCAAGAAAGCTGAAAAGTTGCAAAGGCAAAAGAAATTCTTTTAAAAATTGTTTTGTTTTGTGTAACCCATAATGCTTTTGGAACAAGATAAAGAAAAGCATCTATAACTCATTCTAAACTGTATTACAACTAATCCATGTATTAAATGAATTTTATAACAAGTTATTTTAATGGTACTTTAAAGTACCGTCGGGCCATAAATGGTTAAAAGCTTTCGGGCGGATACGGGCTTACCAAATTTAATACCCGAGGTTCATCATGAAATTTGGTGGTCCCACTCACATTTACTTTCTGGTCTTTTAGTTCAAGTATATTCTATCAAGTGTGTTCACCAACCAGTGGTTCGCGTGAAAATCTAGAACATTGTTTGGAACAAGATAAAGAAAAGCATCTATAACTCATTTTAAACTGTATTACAACTAATCCATGTATTAAATGAATTTTATAACAAGTTATTTTAATGGTACTTTAAAGTACCGTCGGGCCATAAATGGTTAAAAGCTTTCGGGCGGATACGGGCTTACCAAATTTAATACCCGAGGTTCATCATGAAATTTGGTGGTCCCACTCACATTTACTTTCTGGTCTTTTAGTTCAAGTATATTCTATCAAGTGTGTTCACCAACCAGTGGTTCGCGTGAAAATCTAGAACATTGTTTGGAACAAGATAAAGAAAAGCATCTATAACTCATTCTAAACTGTATTACAACTAATCCATGTATTAAATGAATTTTATAACAAGTTATTTTAATGGTACTTTAAAGTACCGTCGGGCCATAAATGGTTAAAAGCTTTCGGGCGGACACGGACTTACCAAATTTAATACCCGAGGTTCACCATGAAAATTGGTGGTCCCACTCACATTTACTTTCTGGTCTTTTAGTTCAAGTATGTTCTATCAAGTGTGTTCACCAACCAGTGGTTCGCGAAAAAATCTAGAACCTTATTTGGATTTTTTTTTTTAAATGTTTTATTGTGTTTTTATGTTTCCATATAACAGATGCAATTATCACTGAGAATATGAATATTTTGAATCAAATTCACTGTTTGGTTGACAGAAATTTTACTTTATATTTAGAATTTTATTGTAATTCTATATATCAATCTATTCGTTTTACAGCTCAATATTCTATTTTTTCTGAAACATTTTGAAATATTTTCTTGTTTATCCAAGTGTGTAACCACCTTTCTAAAGAAAAGAAAAATCCAGAAGTTACCCTAGTGCCAGTACCAAAGTGCTTGTACGTGCTTTGCACTCTTCGCACATGCTAGGGGCTTGTGCATTCTCACAATCTTTTGACTTTCGGGAATAAAAATCTGGTGAAATTAAGCTTGCTAAAATAACATTTTAATCCGATATACGACTGCCTTAATGATTCAAAAAAAAAAAAAAAAAAAAAAAAAAAAAGAGTCAGCAGTGAAATTTTTTTTATTTAACTGAGGGAATGAATTGAATTTAACTTTATTTAACCTTTTTATTAAACTTGCGAGCTTAATTTTCCTTACCATTTTACCACTATAACTTTTTATTTTCTTCTAAATTTTTACTTATTGTACAACATTGTCTTAAAGGGGTGTTAAAGAAGGGACGGTAAGGTTAAAAGGGGACGGTATAGGGAAAAAGGGGACGGTATAGGGAAAAAGGGACGAAATGGGAAAAAAAGAGACGGTAAGGATGGAAGGAAAATTACCACCTATTTTTAGGCAAATCGTGTTAAGACTCAGTAATAGCCACAATGTTCATTGATTTTTAGAAACAGTTGTTAACAATGGATTAAATATTTTTTTTTTTTTTAAATTTACCTCGAAAAGTGCAGGAATAAACCTTGGGGACGGTAAGACTACCAATAAAGCCACGATCTTGAAATTGATATTTAAATGCTGATTTAAATTCTGCAGTAAATTTCCTGTCAAAGAATTTTAGACATTCTTTCTCTAGCATACTTCTGCATGAGAAAAAACTTGAAAAAAATTCTGTGGCTGCATCTGAAGTGATTTTCTGTATAAGTTTAGGAAGAGGGGCGGTAAGGAGGAAAAACCCAGGGACAGAATTAAAAAATTAATATAAACCGTAAAAATGTATGCAGGTTAATTTTTTGCTACATATTTACATAAAACAATTGTCCCAGTTTCGCAAAAAAATTGCATCGATTTACTTTTATTGAAACAATTTTATACAGACAGCTCCAAACTTAAAAATCAGCATGAGGGACACGGGACGGTATAGGAGTTTCCCTGGTATTTGGATCCCCAACATCGTCCAAAACTTATTTGTCTCGTTAATATTTTTATGCAATCATGCAATGGGATGTTCCCCAGTATATGAAAAAAAAATAATAATAATTAAAAAAAAAAAACAGAAAAAAGTGTATTAAAATAAAATTTATTATTCAGGGACATAAAAGTCAAAAGATTGTGAGAATGCCACATATACAGTATAACCTCAAAAATCCGGTACCGTCGGAACTGAGACTAAGAAGGATTTTTAAAAATTCTGGATTTGTGAAACAATATTAAAAGTATTTTCAATATTCTTAACCGCGCCAGTAGTTGATACCCCTCCAGTAGTTGGTAAAATTTTTGAAATATCACGCCATTTCAGGCGGAAATAAGTTTTACACGTGGCACTAGACATAATGTTTTTGTTTGAATGTTGGAGCACCTGTTGTCACATTGTTGTCAGCTGTGTGCTGTAAAAGAAGCAGTTTTATGAATTTTTTTTATTAGAAAGTGTAAACATTCAGTTTTTGATGAGTTAGAGACAATGACGGTAAGTTAAAATAATCCACTTTCATCTTGCTTATTTCAAATAGTAGTTTTATATGAATTATTGTTAATTCCAGCTTAAGCATGATATTTTAAAGATTAATTTTTGAATTTTCGATTGATTTCTTCGATTTATCAATTACTGGTAAAAATGGCAATTAAAGAAACTATTTACTTATAATATTGTTGCTATTTAATTTCAGCAGATTTCACTTTTGCCCATTATAGGACATTCATTATGGATTGTAGTAATTGTGTAAGTTTACTTCTAAAACTTAAAAGGAAGAAAATATAATAAAAACCCCGTAGCACCGACCTTATTTGATCAACTACTGGCTCGGTCACCCTAGTGCCTTTATTCATAATTTAATTAATAGCCAAGTTATATTTATGTGGAAAAAGGGAAAATTAAACCATTAAAAAAAACTCAATTTAATTGATATTTTCTATGTTTCAAAAACCAAATTCCAGTGAAGTTATTTCTTCTCGTGTCATTTTCGATACACCGATGTCAATTTTACTCTTTTCAATTTTTTCGGCCGTTTTTTAACAAGTTTTTCTTGCATTTCATACAAGTGAAGAATATCTATTTCGGAATTTCAGACTTGTTTCCCTAAAGCAGATACAGTCGAACTTCTACTTACTGAAATTTTCTCCTGAACCTTGTTTTTGAATACCATTAACATGCAAATTAATCTTCATATTACGAAAAATATATTCTATATAACGAAATTTATTCCACTTTCGTGCGTGTACAACATTTAAACAGAGAGGTTGCTGTTGCGATCTATGTATCAATTTATTTCAGCGGATTGTAGGAAAATGAAATTATTTATTTGTTTAATCATTTCCATTCAAAAAAAATAATTTTAAAAGCCTTCGATACAATAAGAAGGGGATTCTAGTTTCACGAAAATGTTACAGATGAATTGTTCGCATACTTACAAAAGTGTAAAATTTTTTATGAACAATGTATTTCTTATAAGAAATCTGTGCAAAGAAATATTATAAACTTTTTTTAAGTTAAGGATTTGGAATACTTAGAAAAAAGGAGAAAAGGTACGCTACGCTTCAGTTTTTGTTTGCCTCTCTTTATTATGTGATTTTTTAGACATTTTTCCAATTAAATTTTTCTCATGTGTCTGCAATGCATTAAAAAGAGTTACTGTCCGAATTAAAATACATTTTTCCACTATTTCCATTTTATGTGTATTTTTCATTTAATGCATGTGTATTTTATTATACAAATTTCATGAATTTGGGTTGATTTCTATTTCACGAATTTTCTTCATAACGAAGTGTTTAAGTGTAACTATGATACTTCGTTAAATAGAAGTTTCACTGTATTAATTTTCTAGTCAAATTTATGCATGTTTCCAGTGACACCTTTTCTTCTGCCGGCTCCTTGTCCTCGTTCATTTGAATTGCTACCAGCGTTATGAGCGGTTCTATATAGCACAGCGTAGCGATCTCGCTGTCTGCTAATCCATCAATTTCGATCTCAGTTTTTAATTCGTAAAATTTGCTCTTTTTCTTTCCCCCGTAACTTGGAAGTGTAAAAAAATGATTGGAGATGCCTTTGATGCCGGATTCCCGAATGCCGGATATTTGAGGTCCCACTGCCTAACATTAAAACTTTAGGAGGGAAAGCTTAAGGTACTTGACATCCTGAGATATCTCTAGGGGGAGCGGATTTGCTTTTTGATATTTTTATTACATTTGATCCAACCAAAATTCTTTTATTAGGTAGATTTCGTAAGAAATACTACCTATTGCAGTCGTTACCATGGTGCGACTTTTGAAAAATTCCTTCATAACTTTTCATTATAGGACCCCAGGAACCCAAAACCAACCCCACCTAAAAAGTTTATATATATATATATATATGTATGTATGTACCAAATTTTGTCCGCACGATAAAAGTCGCAATTATGCACGAATCATCTTCAAACTCGCCAACAACGTTGAGATGGCTAATATCTCGGCGGGGATTGAAAATGGGCGAAATCGGCCCAAGAGGGTGGAAATGGGGAGGGTTCAAAATTTTGAATACTGTCTTAACATGATTCTGATAAAACCAGCTCTTACACAACAATGGCAGGAAAAAAATAAAAGTTTTTCGTTATAGCAGTTGCCAACAATTAAAAAAAAAAACAAATAATAAAATTCTCACCACAACAATTACTTTTCTTTTGCAAAATTTTCACGTGTAAAATTAAATAGTTTGACAAATTGAAAACAAATTGAATATTACGTCATAAGTTTCCTAGAGCAAGATTTCAGCATGAAAACTCAAAATAAATAGTTTGACGAATTAAAAAAATATGTATATTGCGTCATATTGGAAATATAATGGACCTCAGCAGGTGAATATGTAACGCCATGTAAGTTTGAAGAAACGTATTAAAACATGATAAAAACCCGACTATGGAAATATTAACATATTTTAACACTTTAAGGCTCTCTGAATTTTTTGTAGCCATTTTTTAAACCTATTCCATATGTATGTGTGTGTGTATTCGTGTATGTTACAATTTTCACAAAAAGTTTAGCTCCCTACAGCTCGCTCTTTGTGAAGAAACTGGGTTTTATCTCTAATCTTGATTTAAGTTTTGTTGGAGAATTTAAACATCGAAATCTACCTCCGCCTGTAGGCCCGAGCCGGCAGGGATTTTTTTTTTATTTTACATCAAGATAGATAGTCTTAATCAAACTGCCTTAGGCCCCACCAGTGGCCGAGAGGTTCTGCTCTCGAAGCTGGTAGACGGGAGGTGCTGGGTTCGATCCCAATCGCGCCCGTCGGCCTAATCGTTCGGAGTTTTCGTGGTTTTCTTCGAGCCGTGGATCTTCCATGCGTTAATACGAATTAGGTTCCCTTAAAAAGACCCCCACGGAGGGCACTCACCCCGGGCCTATATCCCTCGTGTAGATAATTGGCCGTCAAAAATCAACCCAACCCAAACTGCCTTAGTATTTGCTAAAAGCGATAAAAATGCATTTAAAAGGCAAAAAATACCTTTATTTATTCAGACTCGACATGTTTCGTTGCTTTGATCGTAACTTTATCAAGAACTAAAATGATACAAATATTTTCGAAAAAAAAAAAATTTAAATCGAAAACCGGAAAACAAAAATCACGCGAACTCAAGCATAATAAAATTAAAAGATCTCAGAATTCTTGAAGCTTTAAAATTTACGAAATTCTAATTTTTTTAGATGTTAAACTCCTATCTTTTCTGAACATTTTGATAGAATTGTTTCCTTGAAATTCCCATTAGAACAGAAGTTATGGCTTTTAGAATTATACCCGCTCAATAGCTGAAGCGGCGTTTCCGAAACTTTGAAGTCATTTTTCTCCAAATGACGTTTTTGACATAACGCGCAGGATATCTCAAAAACTTTTGAATCTTTTTTCATGAAATTTCCAAAGCATATGTTTCATGTTAGTCTGTATAAACTGAACCTAAAATTTCCTTTTTATTGTTCAAAAAAATATTTTTTAGATGATTATATTGTTGAAATTTTCTAAATTTTGTGCTAGGTAAATACAACTTTGTGTTAAGCATATAAAAATGCTTTAAAAACAAATTATTTTAGGTTCAGGGTAATTATTATAATGTCAAGTATAAGTAAAGCACCAAAATTTTCATTCTAGTTCCAAAATTTATTTTGTAATCCTGCGCGTAAGCTGTTATACCGATTTTCTACTCGTCAAATGTCTGATAGTTTGGAACCCCCTGTAAATACTAATTCTGCATCTTTCAATTTTTTAAATACATGAAATGAAAGAACATACTTATATCTTTCATCCCAATACAAATTGTGTCTTAAAATCAAATACATTTTAAGATATTAAATGTTGAAAATTTTCCTTTTTTTCTTCATTTTTTTTTTCAATTGTAAGAGTTTTGAGACCCCTTAACTGCAATATTAAAAATGGATATTTGTGAACGTAAATTATTTTATATATTTTTTGCTTTTAACTATATTTTTAGCAGTTTTAGCAAATATTAAGGTAGTTTGGTGTTTTCAAATGATATTTATATCTAATTTTATAGGTAGCCTTATCTATTTTTATAAAAATAAAAACCATTAAATGATTATAAATTCATTTTATTCCAAATTATGGAATACATACTCATCATTGAGCTATTTTTCACAGTAGAAGGAAACCTACTTTCCCATATTTTCAATATTACTGTTGGATGTATTGTATACAGCAAATAGCTGTATTTAAACTAGGAAATACAACCCGGACCTCCCGGGTTACAAAATATAAGGGGAAACAATTTTCTTACATTTAATATATTTTTCCGATTGCCCACTAAGAACACCGAAATGTATCTTTATTTGAAAAGTATCCATTTTGCATTCAAATAAAGTTTTGAAATTTATTAAAAGCGATACTTTAGTATGAGTTAATAGCCGAAGGTTTCGTTATTTACAGCAGTGCTTTTTTTTTCTGACCATATCAGTTGTTTAAGCGCATAGTTCGATTACATGTTAAATTTCTGTTTCATTTATAGTATTTTAGTTTATGGATGAATTTTTAACTTCCTTATGGAATATCAGTCGGAAACAAACGCTCAACTATTTACAATAACTTAAATGCAAACGGATTTATCTTTCATAATCGTCTGCACGCAATAGAAATAGATTAAGGAAAAAAATCGTGCTTGAAAAATTTTTTAAAGACCATAAAAATTAGTATGTCGCAATACAGTTTTGAAAAAAAAATTAAATTTGAAGTAAATTTTTTCTCTATTCGACGATATAAAAATTTAAAATGTGCGCTGTTTAGAAGTTTAACTCCTTGAGGGGTGGTGGGATATATTTTATCCCACCTACAATTAACGAAGATTTGCATCAGAAAATTTTTATGAATTTTTACTTTTCTAACTTTGGTGGGAAAAAGTCGTAAAATTGCTTTTCCTTATTTTGAAATAAAATTTTCTAAATTTCCGGTGGGAATTTAGCATTTCACAAACGCAATTGCTTGCCCTGCAAGGGGTTAAAAAATTGCAATAACAGCAGGATTTAACCTAGCTGTTGCCGATATCAAAATGAAGTCAGCGTTAAAGATGGGGCACATTTGTCCTTTATAATATAGATTGTACTCTATCTAATATATAAAAATGAAAATTTGTCTGTCTGTCTGTAATGCTATACGAATCCACAGTTTGGAAGCCAGAATTGTGAAATGTTACGTACATGTGTATTAAAACACGGCCGAGGCAACTAAAGCAATCCGGAATCGAAATAATTTATAGTTAACTTTTAATTAATAAAAAAAACACCCATTTAACAGCAATTTCCTAACCAATTTAAACATTTTTCGTTATAACAGCTGCCAACAATTAAAAATTCACAATAAAATTCTTACCACAACAATTACCTTTCTATTGCAAGGCGCATTGCATATTACGTAGCGGGTATTACGATAATTCTTTTACCATACATGCAAATAATTAGAGATTATTTAATTGCGCTTAATTATTACAAATTTTAAAAAATAAAGAAACACATTTTATCACAAACATCAACAAAACTTTTTATTCTATTTATTCCCTTATTCCAACGATATCGTTTTATAATCTGCTGCCATAGTAACATGATAAATTAAATTTCATTAAAAAAAGGCACAGTAGTAGAAAAATATTTTACTGAATCGAATAGTTATTTTTAATTTTGGTTTTAGAATTAAATTCATGAACTCCCGTGCATAGAACGGGTTAAACAGCTAGTAAATAATAAAACACGATATAATCTCTCTTATTAAAAAAAAAAAAAAGAGTAACCAACGCCGTCCCTACAATTGAATTTATTATGACCGACACTCTTTTTCGGCTTATGTTAAGAATTCTATTGCATATAAAAATATGAAAACTGGTAGTTTTATTGAGAAATATTTGATAAATATGCTGAAGCAGACAGTTTTTAAATCAAATAATTATTATTTTAAGCGTTGTTGGGTGTGAAATCAGCCAAAATAGTTCACTTAAAAAAGTTCGATGGGATCAAAAACTATGCATAGCAAATTAACCGTCCTTTGCAGCAGCAAAGTGGACTAGGTTGTAGAGTGCAATGTCTAATCATTTTTTTTTATTATTATTTGTCTGATTTTTTAAGTTTTTTTCTTAATATTTTATTCAAAATTTTATTATCTGAATAGAGATTTATTTCATATTTAGAAAAATCATTTTTTTTTTTTTTTTACCTACTGTTGCCATATTCAACAAAGTGCAAACAGTACTAACTATTCCCATACACCTTTCAATTAAAAAATATATTTACAGGTGGATATTAAAAAAGATATGAAAACCAACAAAAACATCCAACGTTTGAATTAATGTATCGTCAAAAAAAATTTTTTTACTTTTTTTTGGTATATAAACACGAAATTTTACTGTTGATTAAACACATAATTATTTTGCTGTTTAACAAACTACCGTTAACATTTGACTAGTAATTGACAGAATTCGTGTATTATTGAAATTAAAATAACTGTTTTCTTTTTGCGTTTTTTTTTCTTTTTACTCCGTTATATATTGTGCGCAATTCAACGTCTATGTAAATTAAGGTTTCTGCATATATATATATTTTCTGTTAAGAAGAATAGTGTAGTTTCAAAATTATCTACTCTTAAATAATTTTATTAACCACGTAAAAAATACAAAATTTTACATTTTTTAATGAATAAAATTAGTCACACTGTAAAAACATTATGTAGCATTACTCCATAAAATTGGTGGCAGCTGTAATTTAACCAATTTAATTGGTGTTACGTTACACTAATGTGTAATATTACACCACTTATATCACTTTAAGTTACACCATTATATAAGTTAAACTATGCCATAAAATTGGAGGCAGCATGCTGCCACTAATTTTATAAAGTAACGTTACATAATTTTTTTACAGTGCATAATTAAAAATCTTATCACTGTAAATGCATAAAAATAGATAATTTTAAAAACACGCGTGTGCTTATTATTTATACCAAATTTCATACCAATCTTTATACATACGTCCTCAAGATATGCGCGCAATGACAGAAAACATAGTAGACCGGGGGCCGGCAGCACAGATAGTAACCTCATCGAGTTCACGGTTGAAGTTCTAGGATTAATTAAATCTTGATTTGCATATTAAAACGCAATCGGTCTGCCAAGTCCTATCTTGGTGGGAAACACCCGAAAACCCGATTTTAGCGGCAGACTCGTAGGTTCACTTTGTGCTTTCCTGCTCCTAGTCCTCCATGTTTTCATGCCTTTGGGTGCAGGAAAACACAATGGTAAACCTACGAGTCTGCCGCTAAAATCGGGTTTTCAGATATTTCCCACCAAGATAGGACTTGGCAGACCGATTACGTTTTAATATGCAAATCAAGATTTAATTAATCCTAGAATTTCAACCGTGAACTCGATGAGGTGATTGTCTGTGCTGCTTTTCGAAAACCTGTGTAGACAGTGTTGCCATATAGTCAAAAGTCAATTTCCCCCAAATTCCTGAAATTTTCCCCAAATCAGTGTTTTTTTTTTTTCGTAAAAGTCCCCAACTCAGTTTTTACTCAAAAAGGGAATTTTTAAATTTTCAATTTACCACTGTAAAAAATATCTAAGTAATTTAAGCTAAAAAAATTTCCCCAAACAAGCCTTTTTTTTTGAAAAAATTCCCCATTTACAAAAAACAAACTTTTAAACTGGGCTAAATGCATATTCTGTAGCTACATGAGAATGAAAGATATTTTGCAGTGACAAGTTATTTCATGTTTGTTTTTAAAAGTATTGTCTAACAATGTTGGACTATTGTTACATTAGCTCCATAGCTTTAGACAATCTCTTATCAATTAGGATTTGAATGAATCCGAGATGGTACGCTGTTTTAATTTTTTTGTAATCCCTATACTGAAGTACATAATCATAATGCAAAGTATTTTCGCTGTATCAATCGATGTGCTTTTGCATATCATAAGAGAAAAATATCTGCTTTCCACATATTTAAGTTTAAAAAATTTTTAAGTACGGCGAAGGGATTTTTCGTTAAAGTCCTGCAGATTTAGTCACGTGCAGATTTAAGCTGCTTAAGACTTTAGAATCTCATGTATCTGTAATATGCGTAAACTGCAATGTAGTAAACAATGAATACGACCAAATCCAAGAGAATAATGATTGATATTTCCGATTTCTGGATTGTATTTTCGTTTTTCAAATCAATATTGAGTTCGAGACTGATGCAGTTTTTCTACAGGACTAAAAGAAATCTAAAAATTCCCCAAGTTTTTCCCCAAAATTTTTGTACTCCCCAAAAGTTTCCCCACGAACTACTTGTCCCCCAAAAATTCCCCTACAGGTTCAAAATCCCCCAAAATGGGGACAAAATCCCCAATCTGGCAACACTGTGTGTAGATAACTTCACTTTAAAAAAATATATATAACGTGACTCCATAAAATTGGTGGTAGCATACTGCTACCAATATTTAATTTAACTTATTTAATGTAATTTAACTTATCAATGTAATTTAACTTATATAATGGTAAACTGACATAACTGATGTAATATTATACATTAGTGTAATGTAACATCAGTTATATCGGTTAAGTTAATAGAACGGAGGTTGTAAGGTTGCCACCAGTTTTATGGAGTAACGTTACATAATTTTTTTACAGTGTTAACTTAAATTCCATACAAAAAAATGCATTTTATTTTTGCGATAACTGTAGCTCTAATGGGAATATTTGCACGCGGTTTGTTTTAAAATGCTTCTAATGAACTAGCCGCTCTTGGCGACCAGTTTGGTCTCTGTTAGACGTGTGCTAAGCATTGTACCATGTTACTTTTATCCAAAATTTAATTTACTTTCTCAATACGTCGTCAAATCAGAAGTTTCTAGTAGAGAAATCAAGAACTCCGTATTTTTATGGGTACTACTTGGTTATCCCGTCGACCTCGTTATATCGCTAAACTATAAGTTTAAATATCAATAATGGTCAATCGTAAATGTCATATTCGCTTGTTTTTAAGCAGGTTACACGTGTTTACGTCATCAAGTTATTTTTATTTCGACGTTTTATATGTATTTTTATTAATGTTATACTAATTTATTTGTTCTTTCGCTACTTAAAATAAAAATTATGTCAATTTGTATAATTTGGCGAGTGGTTTGGCGATTTATATAATTTGGCGAAATGGGTCGACGGTATAACTAAGTAGTACCTTTTATGCTAGCCAGGCGCAAGTGATAAATCATCAAACATTGTCTTTCCAATCGCATTTTTTCATATTTCATTAAATTCATCTAAAATATAATAATTTCATTCATTTTATTTAAAATGCATAATTTTAATTTGAAATTCACGACTTTCACTTTTTCTTTCCCTTTTTTAAGAAAAAGAAAAGAAAAATAATAAATAATACCAAAAACCATGACTTTCAATTTCAATATCAAAGCATTGTTTTAATTTACCACGCGAAAAATAAAAAATGTAAAAAATGGTCACCTGGTATATAAAAAGTGAAGCGGTCAGCCCGGAACTATTGATGACAGTCACATGACTTAGGCTATTATTATATAGATTATTTAATAAAAGTAAATGAACAATTTAAAAATCGATTTTTTGAAGCCGTAAAACCGCACTAGGCAAAAATCAAGCCTTGCCTTTAGACCCCGACGGACAGTAAAATCCCATTAAAAAATTAGCTTTCAAATTTATTTAATCTATCTATCAACAACAGTAGATTATATTTTTCATGCAAAATGCATCGTTTCATATTGTTTAGGACAAACACTTAGTTTTACAAAACTAAATATTTTTTCAATAAATGAAAATTAAAATTCTAGTACTATATTCCCCTTGAACTAAATAATTAAAATACATATAAAGCACAAATAATTATTCAAAAATTAATTTCAGGTGCTTAAATATAATGTAAAGATATTTAAAATACGAATTAGAAATATCTTAAAATACATCAGAAAAATCCAGAACGTTTTCAATCATTACAAGACGGTCATCAGTAGGATTTAAATGATGTTATTATTTCCTTTGAGCTTATTCGAGAGTTGTTCAGAAGAAAACATTGTAATTTAAATTTAAATGTTATACTTCAGATCAGATGCCAGAAAAAGTTATTCAAATTTTCAACAAAACGAGCTTTTATTTATTATGCAGCAAATATCCTCATACTCCATGGATATCGTATGATAGTGCATCGTTACCAGGGCCCGACTTAGGCTATGGAGGGCCCCGGGGCAAGCATCATTCTGGGGGCCCTCCTTCTTTCTATCTATAGAATTTTTTTGTGAATAATGTGGAAGTGGCTAATACTAAACTTCATAAATGTTGTATGAATGCATAAATTTTGTATCCGTTACCGCTTACATCTGTATACAGGGGAGTTTAAAAGAGAGTCACAACTTAAAAAATACATACTTGTAAGTTAATTGTAGAAAAAATGATAGATTGGTTGACAGGAGTATTTCTTTGAAAATTTTTACTTTGCTTATCTACGTACGTTATAAGATGGCTAAAAGAAAATGCCCCAAATCGGTCATAATGAATGGTTTTAACTTGCCATGTTACGAGGAAAATGTTAATAAAGAATTTCTTTTGAAAACAATAGAATACTAAAATGTTAAAAATCTCCAGCATTTGCTGCATTATAGAAACGGTTACTTGACTATACTATGGAGCATTCTCATTGGTTAGAATAGAGACATTCTATAAAGGCGGTGGAGTGACTATGCAGCAAATGCTGCAAATTTTTAACAGTGTAAGTTGTTGTAATAAAATTTTAATCATTAGTTTTCTGACAATATAGTTTGTTTTTTGCATAGGTGGAGTGGGTACTGGAACCAGAGAGGGGAAGGGGAACCGCACTCCCTTCCTAAATGTTAAAAAATATATGAACTTTACTCACTTTTGGCTAATTTTAATCTTTTGGCACCTTTTAATGAAAATCCTTATTGCTTCCATGGAGGCCCCTAAAAAGGTGGGCCCGGGGCAGCTGCCCCACATGCCCCTGCATAAGTCAGGTGCCTAAGAATGGCCTTGAAATGGGGCAGTTTACATAGGCTTAGGGTTTAAAATATGGAGATTTTTAAGCCTATTGAAGGGCCATTCCATCATATCACGTGTGGGACAGCTTTTCTACCTATTACTGCTGTTTTAACAATGCTATTGTAGCCTCAAATTAAAACAACTTAATGCTAATGTAAAAATATAAGATTTTCTGTTACTTTTAATGTACAGTTTATATTCTAAAAGCTTATAAGTGTAATAGATATAGGTATTTATGTTAGTGTAATGCGCAGGACATTTTGTCAGTTTTTCATGGAATGGCCTCAAACAGTTGCGCCAACTTATATGGTTCCATGGGGCACGACCCCACACAATAATTACATCTCTCCGCCCACCCAATTTCAATTGATTTAATTCATAATTTCTTTTTTTAATGATTTAATCGCTGAAATGAAATTTGTTGTTATTAACATTTTCAAAATAGTTTTGTTTGAAAAATAGTAAGGACATAAATTAGACTATAGGAGCACTGAAAAACCCTTTAGCGGATGTATAGTTAGATTTCTCACGAAAACAAATGTCCTGCCTATTGTGCCATCTGTTTTTGATGTCTTGATTTGATTTGTCTTGACTTAGGTGACTAAAATGTATGCTTTTATTGATATTTATTTTTTTGCACTTTCAATGGTTAGCAATTCCAATGTTATTTAAAACAAATATTAATGTATTTAGAA
The DNA here is from genome assembly GCA_963932465.1 of Maratus speciosus. Taxonomy (NCBI): domain Eukaryota; kingdom Metazoa; phylum Arthropoda; class Arachnida; order Araneae; family Salticidae; genus Maratus; species Maratus speciosus. The sequence goes on along the minus strand of OZ010794.1, from coordinate 91,096,857 downwards.
GGAAGAACTTATGAGAGTATAATTTAATATAATTATTTATAAAATTATAATTAAATTCTAATAATTTAAAAATTTGCTTAAAAAAACATTGTTTAATTTCGAATTATCATCTTTAGCCATTCGCTCCTCCTCTCTCTCTTTTCACACACTTACACACAAAGGGGAAAAAATATAAATGCATTATTTTACTCAAACATTTTTGGCCCCACCCAATATTTTTCAAAAGTTGGCGCTACTGGCCTCAAAGAACATTTTTATAAGAAAAATATTAATAATGTATTCAAATAAAGTTTTAAAAGTTATTAAAAGTGTTATCTTTGTATTAGCCGTATGCCAGACGATAGTAGTTGAAAAATAAAATTGCCAAAGGTTTCGCTACTTACAGCAGCTTTTTTGATTATGATAATTTTAGTGATTTAAGCGTGCAGTTCGATTATATGTCTGTTAAATTTGTGTTTCATTTTTATTTATTTATTTATTGATGAAGTTTCAATTTCCCTATGGAATATTAGCCGGAAACAACTTATATTGCTTTAATTGAACAAGAGGGTTAATCTTTCGTAATCGTCTGCTCACGATAAAGATGATAAATAAATAAATAAAAAATCTGCTCGAAAATTATTTTTAAACCATAAATAATCAGTAAATTGTGATAGAGTTTTCAAACAAATTACATTTGAAAGAAGAATTTTTTTTATTATTATTCGTACTCGTCAGTGTAAAAATTGAAAATGTACGATGTTTAGATTAAAAAAAAATTGCATTAAAAGCTAAATTGAATCGCCAGGTGTTGCTAACGTCAAAGTGACGTCAACATTACAAACGAACACGTTTGATATTTATATATAGTCTAATGTGTCTTGAGATATTTTGGAAATTTTTATTTTAGTTGTATTTTTTTATTCATATTTTCGGATATAACTATAACTGGACTTGTGTGATTTGTAAAGGCAGAATGAGCAATTAAATACAGTCAAACCGCGATTTAACGAATCGTGCGGGACCAGTAACTTTGTTCGTTAAATCGAGATTATTCGCTAAATCGGGATAATAAAAGGAATACTTTTATACAACAGAACAAGTTAAAAAGTGGCAATAAATAAGAAAAACAATGGTCACTTACTTTAATAATAATATATTAAACATTTGTTGCTTTAAGAAAATACTCTGTATAAAAATTAATTCTTTTTTTATGTACTACCATAAATCGAAACAAATTGTAATTCAGAAAAAAATTCATTTATTCCAGTTTTATCGATAAATTATAATACATCTTTTATAGATGTTTCTTTCCTTTGTTTCGATTTTGTATTCCAAACTTCTTTATCGATTTTTTTCTGAAGCTGTGAAAACAGTGTCACCAACATCATGAGCCATCAACTACCGTTTCAAAGTATCCAGACTGCTTTTTTGAACGTTACATATTTCATTTCTATTTCATCTTCTTCATCCAATCCACTACTAACTGCTATTAATAACCCCGGTGTAACGTGCATTTCCCCATGTAGATATTTCTGCATCTCAAGATACATATTTAGAAAATTAACAATCAAGGACATTTGGAAATTTATAATAAATATTAGAAAATTTCTTAAATTTTTCCTTTTTTTGACAACGAAAATTATTCATTAAATCGGGATTATAAATTCGTTAAATCGAAGTATTTTTGTTCCATTTTCGTCGGGACTGTAAAAAAAAAAAAAAAAAAAAAAAAAAAATCGTTAAATCGCGATTCGTTAAATCGAGGCTCGACTGTAGATAATTTTAGTTTTGCAGCTCTGCAAATAACACTACGATACACGATTTGGATACATTCCTTTTGGTTATATGTTTGCATTTTTACTTTCTTCTATCTTCAATAGAAGAAAGGATTGTAATAGAAATGTTTTTCGACTTCCGGTTTTCGACACATTTACACGTTTTAGGGGTCAGAGATCCTCAAAAACATGTTTATACGAAATTCTGTCTGTCCGTGTCGCCATTGTACCATAGAGAAGGAAAGTGTATGAAGTTATGCACAGAATTGAACCAAGTCTCTTGTGTATGTTTTTGGGTGTGGCCAGCACAAGTCCTCCTTTGATATGGAAATATTCAGCCGGAAGGGGGCGCTATAATAGCGATTTTTGTGCCATTTTCCTTATTGTACCGTGGAAGAGTGCACGAAGTTATGCATAGAATTCAATAAATTTTTTGTGGATGTTTTTGGCTATGGCCAGCAGGTCCTTTTTGAATTTCGAAATATTCCAACAGAAGGGGTAACTTTAATCGCGATTTTTGTATAATTTTCTCGATTCTTCATAGTTCTATTGTCTATAGGCGTCTCGTGCATTGACGGGATGAACGTCGCATTCTTCTATGCCGGCTATTCGCAAAAAAGCTGATGTACAGCAGAATGACGAAAAACTATTGATTTCAATAAATATCATCCTCGAGATGAATTCGTTTTTAGTCCGATTAATTGACTGAAGCAGAAATTTAAGATGAAAATCAAAGATGGTATAGTATTGAACTAATAATATTGAAATAACTACTTTTTGAAGTGTTAAGATGTATGAGATAGAAGAAAGTTTTGAGATTGGCACATCCAACTAGTTTAAAGAAAGTTATGCTGAAGAAAATCTGCCATGATGTAATAACAAAACAATTGAAAAAAAATATCTTTAGATGGTTTCCGATTGCAATTATACTGTATTGTTTTTGCTCGGATTATCCAATCTTTCCGTTTAAAAGAGATTTCTGCTATAGACAAGTTGCGTTTTCGCAGGTTTTACTACCCATCGATGGGAAGATAATTACAGAAAAATTTTAATATAAGCAAAATTAGTAAAAATTACAGCATTGTTTATAATCTTGTACACGAAAAAAACTTAAAAATAACTATAACATTTTTTATTTAAGTATTGCGCGGCAGCGCAATACTTATTTATTTCCAGTGTCACTTCTCAATGTTAATTTAACATAGAAAAGCCTATGGAGATCATAATTTTTTCATTTTTTCTTCCCACCTTTTTGTCCCTGATGCCACTCATTTTTTTCTTCTTTACTAATTCTAATGATATTATTAATTTAAAGTGTAAAAACATTTGCCTGACGTCAGGGTCAAAACGAATGGTAAAATGCCTTTGCATATGGGTGAATTATAACCCAGAGAGAAACATGGGCCAATTTATTTTTACATTTTTCAAATATTTTTCTTAATAATTCCAAATTTCGCTTTTTTCATTGAGAATCAACGGACATTTTTCCAATAAAATTTAACATTTTTTTTTCATTGTTGCCAATAATTCAAAAGCCGTAACAATAATTTGTCTATTTCTCATTGAATGATTTTCACGTGAAAAATTACTGAAATAGTTTTTTTTAAAGAATTAAAAAGAAGTTGAATATGGCGTCATAGTAGAAATAAAAATGACATTTTCAAACAGATTTTTTACGTTCAGATTGGAAGTTTTTCCCCAAAATACAGCAACTTGCATTACAGCACTGGTGAAACATTTTGAATTATACATAGATAAATTGCATCACAAATTGTAATACGATACCGCAATGAATCAAAGGATGATGATGCTACCCTCCATTAATTTTGAAATGTGTTCGTCTGAATGCAGTAGTTACTAAAAAACTTGACATATTAAACAAAAACTTAATTTGAAAAACAAATTAAAAAAACACAAAATTTATTTCCTACATTGTTTAAGCCCGAGAAGGGGCAGATATTAAGGTATTTCATTCATTTCGTTCTACATTTAATGTTAAATTTTTGTAACAAATAAGTTAATCCAATTGAACATTAAAAAATAAAAATAAAATTCATACAACATGATATACTTTAAACACCCTAAAAACTTAGATTCCGTTCAAATGAATCGAAATAAATCTTAGACTTTTTTAAAGTTTTGTATTTTGCATGTATCTTATCATTTTATATACAATCATCATAAAAATAATACAAAATCTGCAATACAAATATTTAGAACTGAAAATTGGAAAACGTCTAAGATTTATTACGATTTCATTTGAACGGAATCCGAGTTTTTAGGGTGTTTAAAGTATCATATTGTTTGAATTTTTTTTTTTTATTTTTTACTGTTCAATTGTTTTAACATATTTGTTACAAAAATGTAACATTAAATGTAGAACGAATTGAATGAAATAACCTTAATATCTGTCCCTTCTCGGGCTTAAACAATGTAGGAAATAAATGTTGTTGTTTTTAATTTGTTCTTCAAATTAAGTTTTTGTTTAATATTTTTTCTGTCAAAGTACAAATAATTATTAGTGAAACATTATTATTAGTGAATTATAAGAAAACAACAAGGTGGAATTATTACCACAAAGTTACAAATTACATTTTTCAATAACCAATGAGTTGTGATGCTAATGAAATGGTTTTAATTATTGCAGGGTTAGTTCTGCTTTTTACCTTACCTTTTTTTCCAAATAAATTTGTTATTGCAAAACAACGAAGAGTTTCGAATTCTCAATAAAATTGTTTTTAAAAATTAATCCGTAAAATGTATTAACCACTTGGCCCAGGTTAAGATAGTCCGGGGCGCATATTACTAAAAAAAAAAAATAAAATAAATAAAAAAAGAGCAATTTAATAAATTACAACAACCATTTGGAAAATGATTTTTTCAAAGACTAAAATTTAAGACATAAAAATCGCACGCAGTTGATCCTACATTACGTATGCCATGGATTAAACATTAATAGTGTTATTACACGTAAAAATTGCAAGCGACAAAAATCGCATGCGACTCGTCAGATTTCCTGAAACTTACGTATTATCCACAAGAAACTTATGTGTTATCCAAGCATTTCATTGGCTGTTCGAAAAAAGGCTTTTCCATCGTCAGATTTCTTGGAAATCTGACGACCAGTTTTAAATGAAATTTCCTTCTTAAACTTCTAAACATCCCACAATATTACTTTTTACACCGTCGCGTCGTATAGAGAAAAAAATGTACTTTTAAATGCAATTTGTTTGAAAGCTGCATCTCAATTTGTTTCTGAGTTGTTACTTTTTTTTTTTTGTAGTTTTTATTACTTTTTTGTCATAGTGGCAACAGAAGTATCCATCTCTGTTGAAAGTAAAGGGAAAATATAGATTACTGTATAGACCAATAAGAAAAGGAATAAAATGCGGATTCAACCAATAAAACGCTTCAGATATGATTTTGATTTCCTACCCTGACAGAGGACAATAACCATTTTTCCAAATGGTTAAAAAAAATATGTTTTATTTTTTTATTTGAAACTTATTCTACAGTTTATAGAAATAGAAACAAGAAAGAAAAATCATTCGTCAAGCATAGATTATGAAACACTCCCCAACACATTCAGAATAATGTGACAAAACATCACCATTTAATGAGTTGAAATACGATGTTTAATTGAACCATATTTAGAAACGTTCAACACACTTGAAATCCCAACTTCTGCAACTCCCATGTACAGTCGGAAAGTTACCTGAATTCTTTGAGCAGCCCTTGTATATGATATATATAGGGGGATATATATATGATATATATATAGGGTGCATCTAGACGACTCGGAATCAGATAGGAATACCGGGTCCGAAACGCCTTCCTGACGCGGTAGAGGGCATTGAATCAGTTTTTCCAGTGGGCTACTTTTATTTTATTCTAATTTTTTAATTGGCACCACTTTTTTGATGTGGTAAAATTCCCTTTTTTTTCAACTTAATTGATATATCATTAAACAAGGGGAATTTTATCATTTCAAAATAGTGGTGCCAATCAAGATATCTCAATTAAATAAAGGTAGCCAACTGGGAACTCTGCCAGGGCGAAAGATCAGCTTTGTGTGATCCAGCCTTTTCAATGCCCAATGTTGCTAGTGAGCTACTTTTTTTAATTCAGGTTTTCTTGATTGGCATCAGTTTTTTAAAATAGTAAAATTCGCCTTATTCAATGACATATTAATCAAGGAGAAAAGAAGGGGAATTTTACCATTTCAGAAAGTGATGCAAATCAAGAAATCAGAATTTAAAAAAGTAGCCCACTGGGAATACTTTAATGCCCTTTGGGGGTCAGGAAGGCGTTTCCGATCCGGCATTCCTATGTGATTCCGAGTCAAGCATACCCTACCTCCCTTCGAAGTTTGTAACATCTTAGCTGGGACACTCTGTATATATATTTGTATCTATTAACGACATGCATATCAAAATGTAAGTTAAGTTAGGAAATACATACCTCAGTTGAAAATTCTCCTTTAGTCATTTCCGCTCATAAGAAGAAGGGTACGTGAATTCTTTTATGAGGTTATAGAATTTCTACTCAACGAATAGCAATATAAAAAATTGTTAAACTGAAAAGCGCCTACCGAAATTGAAAACGCACTTTCGCAGCAATTATTTATTGCTCAAAGACTGTACTGTAACCGATTTATTTTGTGTGTTCAATAAATGAACGACAAATACTATGAATGTTCTATTCTATAGTCATCATCTTGCAGTGATTTAGTGAAACAGCCATTATACTTGTAGTTAAACAGCCATTATACTTGTAGTGAAACCGCCGTTATAAATGAAGTGATAGGTGAAGATGAATGAGCAGTCGTAAAAAGTTAGAACTCTGATTTTCTGATCAGAATGGAAAAAAAAAAAAATATGGCCATTTTTTTCCCCCCATTGTGACCAGAAAATCAGAGTTCCAACTTTTTACGACTGTTCTTTCATCTTCATCTAACACTTCATTTATAATGGCTATTTCATAATAATAGAAGCCACCAGTCCATCAGAAGAAAATAACTCGGTTAAAGCGGCTTATGAATATAAGTGAAACAGATCTTCTTAAAACTAGCATAAATTACCATTTCGCTTAAAAAAATATATATATATGTACTTGTTCGCGGATTTTTTTTTTTTTTTTTTTTTTTTTTTTTTTTTTTATGATGGTAACAAACCAGATATTTCTGGGAACGGCGTTCCCACGCGTTCCTACCCAACTACAGCACTATTAGTTACTTGTTTTTAGAATAGAGAGATTCTTTTCTTCTAAATTCTAGAGTGACGTGACTACTTGAAGCCATGTGCCAATTATTTAAAATTATGGCCCCTATTTAGAGAAAGTGGCTAATATAATACGAATAATTTGAGATTACTGCGATTTATCGCTGACCTTAATCAGGGCCCGACTACGTAAATACTTGGGATAAAGATTCAGATGGGGTTCCCATGACATTTTTGTAGGCACAATTCGTATTAAGTTTGAGCAAAAGTACCCAAGGATCCGCTTGGATCCGCTTTTAGAAGTGGGAGCCCGGACGTTCTTCATATTGCCTTGCGATAATCAGGCTCCGATCAACAGCGTAAATTAGTGTTGGAAGAAATAGGACTAATGGAAAAATTTTGAAACACCAAATTTAGCAATCATACTAAAATCAATATTTTTAAAATTTTCCCTTTTTGTAAGGGTCTATTAAATTTTTTTAAAAAGTAACCTTTCATAATTTTAGACTAGTATTAAAAATGCTCTGACGAGCACCAAAAAAGGCTAATATGTTTTTAAGTATGAAAAAGGGTTTGACAAGTGCTTCTAATTGAGCATGAAAAAGGACAAGGGGTACCTTCTTGGCTGCAGCTCACTGTCAATGCCAACTTTGAAAAAATCATATTTGCGCTTATTCCATATAAAAAAAAAATTCGCAGTACTTTAGTAAAACTTTCCGTCGTGCCTTAATGTTAACTGCACTGTTCCACTATTGTACTGCACATGCGTCTGCAATGCAACTTTGTACAGTGCACTGTGTACCATTATTTCTCTACAAATTATGCTACACTGTACATTCCTACTATGCTTTTTTTTAACCTCAGCGCACACTCACATTGTGCTTTTGTACTTCCGTATTAAAGGTGTATGCGTCTAATGTTCGTTTATAATTTACATATGTACTGTTGTACTGCATAGTACATATTACAGCCACAGCCACTTGGATATAATTTCAACAATCAATGAATGTATTATACTGTTATGCGTGCACATGTGGAATTGTTCCTGTGCAGAGTGCTGCAACAGCCCTCATAGCATGCATGGTCACAGTGACGTCATTGTGACGTCACTGTAAGTCACTGTGGTCACGTCACATCTGTGACCAAAATGCCACCACTCAGTGATGTCACATTGTGACTGAGATGTGAACTTCATAGAAAACTTTAAAAAATTACAACAAATAATAAAAACATGTTATTTACTGTAAAAAATATTTTTCTGCCGGATTTAAAATTTTTTTAAACCATGGTCCAAGTTGCCTCTGTGCCTCTAACCAAAACTTTTTATTTTCATATAACATAAAATGTAATTAATTCATCAGGACACAAAAAGATTTCCTAATTATGCGAATTTCATATTATTAAAAAAATGTTTTAGGTAAACAGACCTCGACTTATCTTTTATAAAGATTTTTGTAAATGATCATCTGTTATACTAGAAGTTTCTCAAAGAGTAGTCGAAACAGTTCTGTGGTTCCAAACTAAAAACTTTCTATTACAGTTAAGTCTGCAGCTTTTAATGAGCACGCAGAAAGCGTCTTCAAAGTTTAGTCATATATGCATTTCTTGCTTTATAATTTGCATTCAAGTCATTTTTTTTCCTCTTAGTGTTTCACTATTTTAGCTAACTTTTTTTTTTTTTAATTCTACTTCTTTCAGACGTTTAAAATAAAATTGACATTTTCCGAATATAAAATTTATGTACAATTTATGCAAAGCCCATGACATAATTAATTATTCATATTTTATTTTTTGTTTTCAAAATATATCTTTAAAAATTATTTTACAAGATGTTTTATTCTACAGAAAATTAATATTAAGAGAATGGCAGATTGACAAAGAAAAACTCATCTCTTCTCGATAATCTTGTTGTATTTTTTAGAAGATATTTTGTATATATTACCTGTGATACAAATTTTACTTTAAAAAAAAGAGAGGGTCTTCATTATTACCATTACATTAATTTGTACACAATTTGTACAAAAAATAAGCAATGTTTTATCTAGTAAACTCTAATTATGGATAATATTATTATTATAATTTACATAAATGAAACTTTACAATTCAATAAAACTGATAAAAATAAAAGGTGAAATACAATAAAACATTTCCAAGAAGGAAGTTGAATTAGAGACAATTTGATAAAATTATTACGCATTTAATTTCCTTCCAAAACTGTTTATAGATAAACAAATAAAACCGAAAACATCTGCTTCGAATTTCGAAACTTAAAAATCGTCTGCATCTGCACTATTTCAGTTGTTACGACTCGACCGCAGAATAACGGATAAAAGTAACAGTGAAGCTTTTTTTAGAATAAACGCGGGAAGTTCTGTGGACACTGGACAGCATAGACGTGTTGACATGGATTTAAAAACTGAAACAAGAACGTTATCAGGATATAAGTTAGTTCAGCTAACAAAATATAAACCCGAGAAAATTACGGTAGCTTTGACTTGTTGAAGATGATTCAAGTCATTGCTATCGTACTTATTATCGGATTTAATTGGTTCCCCAAAATCAAAGTATCACGTACAACGTCAATGAAATTAGGTATGTAAAAATATTATTTTCCCTGTTTGCTTTTTTTTAATCACAACAATTTTAGTTAGCTTCTCATAAACATGCTGTAGAACATAATTATTTCATTACATTTATTTTTTATTTTATTGAAATATCTAAAATATTATTTTCCTTGTTTGCTTTTTTTTAATTACTATGATTTTAGTTATCTTCTAATAAACATGTTATAGAACACAAATATTTCATTACATTTATTTTTTATTTTGTTAAAATATCTAACTTCCTTTTCAACAGTTTTGATCAGATTATTAAAATTAGTGATTTAAATTGCATTTTAATCTGGTTTATTTTCTTATTTAAATATTTGGTTAAAACCACATGGTGTCATAAATATGAAAGTATATGGACAAGTATTATAATCAATCATTAATATAATTAATAAACATTTAAAGATAATTAAATTATTTAAAAAAGGGCTTTTTATGGAATAAAATTATTGGCAAACATATTTTTTTAATTTTGTATTAAGTGATGGTCTTAAACAATTTGCATTGCATGTTTTTATTTTAAAAAATTGCGTCTGCTCAGAAGAGGAATTTATAAAAAATAAGACACAACGGAAACGTATACTATTAAAAGAGATCGTAGATATGTAATGTTAAGGGGAAAAAAATGATTATTTAATGTATTATTCAACCTGAGAAATGTTTTAAAATCTATAAAGAAATAGTCATAGCGGGTGGAAGCTTTTCAGTTGTTAAACATACTTACTGAAATGTTTTCAAAGTGAACTAGAAGTCTGTTGGCAAATGAAAATATAGAAGTTACGCAATCAGTAAGTGTTTAAATATGATTTTACTTTAAAAATAACGCAAATACTTGAACGGTAGGAATCTAAAATGTAACAACCATCTTTTATTATTTACTTTTTTCTGGATAATTTTATCATTTTATTTCCTGAATGATTTTATCGAGATAAATTTCAAAGTATCGATATTATACACTCTTTATAAACAGCGTAATTAAAATGGATTTCTTATTTATAATTACCATAATCTTGTAAATAAAATATTAGTAATAATAATGAACCTATGTGTGGCTCTATTTTGTGTTTATGGTCTCAATTTTTATACTTTATTTACATTAAAAAGTAGTTAACCATTTGATACCGGGTTCATTATTTTGTTTCATTGTGTCATATAAAAATAAATATGATTATTTGTATTTCTAATACAATATATACAGTAGAGCGCCGATTGTCCGAACAAGTCGGGACCGACCATAGTTCGGATAAGCAAAAGTTCGGATAAATGGGCAGACAGTTTAAGGGATGTTCCTGACTATTCTAAACCTTCACACTTTATGTAGGTTTAGGACTGACAGCACCACTTAGTACTGGAGTGCTTAAAAATTGTTTTTTGTTTACTTTTTTATTATTTAATTTTTTTTTCTCTTTTTATCATTTTCTAAACTTCAGAGATTATAATTTAAGGAAAAAATAAATTGGAAGTTAGGTGTTTTTTTTTCTTTTTTAGAGAGAGAAATATTTGGATAATTGGAAATTCGGTTAAAAAGAATTCTTTGTGAGAAATATGCTGCTCGGATAATTGGAAGTTCGGTTAATTGGAGTTCCGATAATCGGCGTTCTACTGTATTTATAAAACTTTCACCAGACTTTATTCTAAAAATTCGTTGTAGATTCTAATCTCTTTGTACTATTTATGATAATATCAGGGTATATATGTCATGGCAACATATATCCAGCTAGATAGATCTTTGGCAAAACATAAAAACTTTCATATTAGACGCAAAATAGAGTAGCTGCGGTGCTGTGTTTTATAAGCAATAAGGTGTTATTGTTTTAAAAAATCATAGATAGTAAGAGTTATTTTTATAATATATAATTTCATAAATAAAAATGTAATTTTGGCAATCAATTATTAAAGTTATTTTTTAATAATCAAAAAGTTGTTTTATATATGGATTTTACTTCAAGCAAACCCTGATGTAAAATAAATTAACCCTTTGTATCCCCGTTATATGCATACCCAAAAGTTTAACTCACTTTTACAGTGAGCTTAAAAATACGATTTTATTTATTGCTGCTATCTTCCAACATAACGAGTATTGCCGAAATTGTTCTTAGAATTCTCAACATAATGATACTGGTGATACTCAGTTAATGTTCTATACCAAAGCTGTATTTTTCATTTGAGTAGTTTCAAATGGTTATTGCTAAAATGTACATCGTAAATTTTGTAATGCATGTATGTGGCATAAAAGACGTAAACAATACGTATATAATGACTATATGGCACATGATGAGCGTTTCGAGTGTATATATATATATATGTATATAACGCATGCATAAACTTCACAATGATCTTAGCAATGTCGTTACTGCAATTTTTGCATAATCAAATTTATAGGGGCCTCTATAACAAAGAAGTATCCTATTTTCTCAGCCCCAACTTATTTGAATTACAATCATATATATATATATATTATGGTAATCAATATCATAAAACATATAAAATTTAATTACTTAATATCGGCATTTCTTTTTATCTTTCATTTTTTTTTTATTATAAATGTTGTGTAATCGAAAAAATTCAACTTCACCAGTGACTTCGAGTTTGTAATGCGTATTAAATGAAATAAATTAATTTCATTCAGTATTTTCTATAGCTTAAATAATATAAAAAGTACTCTATATATTATAAAATATTATACTTTTTAACACAAATTTCATTTTGATAAAGATTTGAATATTTAAACAAATTGTTTCTTTGGTAATTTTAATGCTTTTAACAAATAGCTAATTTTGAAAAAAAAAAAAATGTGATAGATCGATCATTCAGTTGTCTTCAAAATTCTCATTTATTGCAATAGTAAAGAAAGGTGCAACAAAAATTGAAGTCTGCGAGGTATTGCATTTTGATTCAATAAAATTATTTTGTATACCCTTGTTATAGCGGCCCCAAGTTTTAATTGCGATGTATCGCCGAAGTATATTAACGTTATAGATGTAAATGATTTTACAATATGCATAATTATGACTATGTGTGACATGCATACGTGTTTACAACTGTACAAGTATGCCATAGTGTGACTTCACAACATTGCCACTAGTCACATATTCGTGACAACGTTAATTACAAAATCGTCACAAATCATACAATTTTCACAAAATTGTCACAATGTGACTTCAAAGCAAATGTCGCTGTCGTCACAGAATCATCACAGTGTTAAAGACAATTTCGTCACAAATGACACATATTTCACAATTTGATCTCAATGTGACTTTAAAGCATTGTCACATTCGTCACAAATTCGTCACAAAGTTAATACCAAAATAGTCACAAATGACACACTCTTCACAAATTTGTCACACCGTGACTTCACAAAGTCGTCACAATGTGACGTCACAGAAGAGCTCTAAAACGGCCATAACGACCTCACATTCTAGTCACAATGACTTCACATCGACGTCACGTGACGTCACATCGACGGTCACAATGTCACAGCGTGACTTCACAACGACGTCGACGTGACGTCACCATGCCTTACGGGAGTCTACACTGCACTACAAATCAGTTTTCTGTATACAGTTCTACACTGCGGGCGTGCTTGGTGGCACTGCATGAGTGTGATACGCTGCAGGGACAAAGATTTTTGGTACTACGTCGCCTTACATTCATATTTAATCAGGCTGCGTCTTTACTGGCTGTGTCTTTACACTACACATTTTTATCGTAACTGTGGCTGATTTTTTTTTAATATGGAATAAGCGCAAATATGATTTTTTCAAAGTTGGCATTGACAGTGAGCTGCAGCCAAGAAGGTACCCCTTGTCCTTTTTCATGCTCAATTAGAAGCACTTGTCAAACCCTTTTTCATACTTAAAAACATATTAGCCTTTTTTGGTGCTCGTCAGAGCATTTTTAATACTAGTCATTTAAATTTTTTGATAATTAAATATTGAATATAAATAAACCTGAGTTGCTTTTAAATATTCCCAATACTTTTATCTTATTTCGCACAATAGCGCACTATTTAACCAAGTAATGCACACTGTTTTGAGAGGTTCAAAGTTTTAAAATCAAATTCAAGTTATTTTTATTCATAATTTAATTTACTTGGGCTCCCTTAAATATAATTAATATAATTCCTTAAACTGATATTAGTTTTTTTTTTGCATTAAAATATCTCAATTTGTTGATTCTCTCTAAAGAAGTAAACCCTATTGGTTTACAATGGGAGTCTATAGGTATTTGGCGATATCGCCAAGTTGGCGACAAACTTAGCGGTATTTGGCGACAGCACAGGTTCCAGCCTATGGCAACCCCACTTATAGGTATGGAGATGCATTAAATGCTGTTTTATAAACAATAAGATGCGTTGCCATAAAACAATTAACAAATAATCATGATTTCTGTGACACATACGATAGCGTAATATATATATATATATATATATAGATTATCGTGGAAATCGAAGATTTAGGCCACATCGTATTGCTTAGCTAGACCGGTTATACTAACGTCGTTCTCATGTTTTGCTACAATTTCTTTTATTGAACAGTAATTCGCTTAAGCTTCTTACTACTGCTATCACTAAGCACTTTTTCATTCTTAGAAGCCATAATCAGAGCTAATATTAGCGCAAACCTGAGTAAAAGTAAAACAAAAAGTTAATTTTTTTACATTAATAAAGGTACACAAAGCACTCTGATATGCACACCTTACTCCAAACTTAACTAATAACAACAGTTATGTGAAGGTTGCCAACTGAACTATTCGGCAGTCTTGGTCGTGAATCGAGATATTGTACGCCAACCGAGTCAAATTTTGATCATCGAAGTTGGACATAAACCGAACTGGTCGTAAACAGAGATGGTCGTGAACCGAGGTTCCACTTATATTTTGACCTATAAGTTTGCAAATATGGCATTATTTATATATTCAGTGGCGATGATCATTAAGCATCTTGGCGATTTTGGCGATGAAACTCACCGATTTCAAAGTAACGTTCCGAAGTGTACTTGAACCGCACAGATGTCATATGAACATCACGTTGACGCGAATTTTTTCTGACGGCAATGTCATATACGCACCGGGGTACTTAACTGGCGCCAAAGTTTTGTTATTTTGCTTGATATGGTAACCCGAATGTTGTTGTTTATTTATTAGTAAATTGTTTATTTACTTTTCTTTTCTTTTTTAAAATTATATAAATTGTTTTGTTCTATTGTTATTAATTAAACTTTTATAAATTTATTGTTAATCCCTTCTTAAAAATACATATGTAACTGGTATTCGAAAACGAGGTTTTCGCCAAATTGGCGTCAGAAAAAATATCGCGCGAACCTGGTGCGTATATGACATCTGTACCATACTTGGTACAACTTGATTATCCTGTCGACCAAAAAATTATCGCCAAACTATAAGAGTAAATGACAATAATGGATCATTGTAAATTTTACATTCACTTGACATTAAACACGATACACGTGTTTGTTACGTCATCAAGTGATTTTTAATTCAAGTTTTGGCACAGATGTCATATAGGCATATTGGGGCGTTTTTTTTTTTTTACGCCGCCAATGTCATATACGCACCGGGTACTTAACTGGTGCCAAAGTGTCGTTATTTTACTTGATATGGTAACCCGGATATATATGATACATTAACGAGGTTTTCGCAAAATTGGCGTCGGAAAAAATGGCGTCAATATGGAGCGTATATGAAATCTGTGCCCATGTTTTTATTAGTATTTTTATTAATGTTTTACTTATTTATTTATTCTTCCGTTATTGAAAATAAAAATTATGTCAGTTTGTATCATTTGGTGAATAGTTTGGCGAAATTGGTACACGGGATAATCATGTAGTACAGTATATTTTTGCTGTACATTTTCGACAATATCTCAAGCAAAAGTACCTAGAGTTAAACGAAACCCTAATTATTTAAGGCAAAAATATCATATACACAACGGGTTTAGCGTGGGTTTTTTTTCTGACGCCAATTTAACGAAAACCGCGTTTTCGAATAGCAGTTACAGATATATTTTAAAATTACTTTCTATTATTTTAAAAAGGAAATAACAATAAATAACGAAAAGTTTAATTAATAACTATAGAACAAAACAATTTATATAATTTTAAAAAATAAAATAAAAGCAAATAAAAAAATAATTGATAAATAAACAACAATAGCTCAGTTACCGTATCAGGCAAAATAACGCCATTATCGCGCCAGTTATGTACACTGGTGCCTATACGACATCTCTTCCTTATTTAAAATAGATGGAATGGTTTTTTTTTTTTTTTTTTTTTTTTTTTTAAGGTATGCTTAGTATGTGGAGTATTTATATTACTGCATACCTATCGCTTGTGTAAGTCAGGATGTTATGATGATAATTAAAAAAAAACTTACATTTACCTCCTGAACAGAAGCTTGGGATTTACCCTCTTTTTTCCCCCTATTAACTCATTTGTGCTCCATTTATATTACTGCAGTTCAAAATATTAATCAAGAAAGTTTATATATATATTTATGAAAATTATGCAGTATCTGCTTAGGTTGACGTCTTTTTCAAAAGTACAAAAATCTGTCAGTTGAATTTCAATTTTTATTGACTTATAAAAACAAAAGTACACGTGTTATCCTTTTTTTTTAAATTATTGTACTGCTTCTTAGGGAGTGGCAACACGAAAGAAATTTTTGAATTAGAAAATCAGAAAATGAAAAGGAGAGATTTCTATAATTTTATGGAGACATTATAAAAGACAAATTCGATTTTCTCAGCGACCGTCAAACATACAAAGATGAAAAAAAAATCTATTCCAAGTTTTAACAAGAGGATCAAAATAAAACAAAAACGAAGTTAATCCACCCACTGGAACGTTAGCTACACTTTGTTGAATTTTGTGTCTTCATTTTTTCGTTTAAGATTAAATAAAAAACTACTGAAAGCTACAGTAATTTTTTAAATGCTATCAGTTTATTCGTCTCGTCGAGTTCTATCTTTCAAAAGAAAAATCATCGTCGTATGTCAACTGGTTTGCCAGAAATTTAAGAAAGTCGTTTGCATTTTCTATTTCTTAATCATATTATAGCTTAACGCTGCCGCGTTTGCTATGATAATGCTTAATAATCAGTTTAGTCTCGGTGTCTGGGAGAGGCTTCAGCCTCCATAGACGCCAATGGCGATAGATTGATGGAGAAAACTCGAATTTTTTTTATTTTGGATAAGGCGAGTTTTAAAACTCATGTCCTCACATGATAATTTAGAATATACATATTTTGAAGCTTTTCCGTTCATTTCAGTTTTCATTTGATATTTCGAATTTTTTAGAAACCGTTCGTAGCCATCATTTCGATCTTAAAAGTAACCATCATGCTGAATTTCAAGCTTCTGTTATAACAATAGTGCAGAAATCGTATTTTTAGAACGGTTTTGGTTCCTAAAATTTCTAGATTTTTAAAAACTGTTCTGTCTTCTATGAGTGCATTTACATCTCTAAAGTAGCACCTATGTCAAATTTCAAGTTTCTATCCCTAACAATTTCAGAGAAATCATAGTTTAGAAGGTTTAAAAAAAATTTTCCGCTCATTTCATCCTTTTAAATTTCAATTTTTTAGCTCACAGGATACCAAAGCCTGAAAGCTAATGTACCCGCAGGTTCTGTATGTACGTATGTATGTAGGTAACGCGATAACTCTTGATAGAAATATTCGATTTCCTTCAAAAAAATTTTCTAGGTTCATTCTCATAAGGCGCTTCCCTGATTCGTTTTGGGGATTCATTGGTTAAGTGTAAAGGGTGGAACGGGGGCTAATTCTCCACCTCATTTTAAATAAATGGGTCTTTCATGCAGAATTATCCAATTTGCTTCAAATTTGGTATACCTGTTCATTGCTTAAATATAAAGGGGGAGGACGGGGCTAATACCCCTCCCTTTAATTTAGATAAATGTGTTTTTCATGCAGAGTTATCCGATTTGCTTCAAATTTGGTATACCAGTTTATTCTGATAAGGCGATTTCCTGATTATTTGCCATTTTGCTCAAAAAGAGTGAGTTCTATTTTATGAATCATAGACATAAATAAGAGTATAATATGTAATTAGTGCGAATAGCCTGTGAGCTGAATGCCACCATTTAACTGAACACTTTCCTTTTTATTTAAAACTGTTCTTAGCGAGCACTTACATCTTAAAAATAACCATCATGCCAAATTCCAAGTTTCTAGCCCAGTAGCATCACAAAAATCGCAATTTTAGAAAGTTTGTTGCTGCTACACCTTTTTTAATTTCGAATTTTGTTAAGACTGTTCTGTGCGAGCATTGCGTCTTAAAAGTAACAGATATGTTGAATTCTAAATTCCTATCCCTAACAATTTTAAATAAACCTTAGTTTAGAACATTTCTTGCTCATTTCACAACTTTAAATTTCTAATTTTTCATCAACTGTTTATACCGTGCACAGCAGCATAAAATTAACAACTATACTAAATTTAAAATTTCTAACCCGAAGAAATACAATTAAATAGCAATTTAGAACGTTTTTAGGAAGTTTTTCGCTCATTTCATCTTTTTACATTTCTGATTTTTTTAGAAACTGTTCTTTGCAAGTATTTACATCTTAAAAATAGCCAACATACATAGTAAAAAAAAAATCTGTAAAGTTACTAAATTTTTTCTAGGAAATTCGGATTCCTACACTGTAAAAAAAAAAAAAAAAAAAAAAAAAAATAGGACCAGTTTTCTTGTAGGAATCGGAAAAATAGTTGCCCTTATCGTACCGGAAAAATTTTCGAACCAGCTCGGAATAAAATCCGTAAAATACCGTTTTATTGACTATTTTCTTTTTTTTTTTTACGGATTTTATTCCGAGCTGGGTCGGAAAATTTTCCGGTACGATAAGGGCAACTATTTTTCCGATTCCTACAGGAAAACTGGTCGTATTTTTTTTTACGGTAACAACAAAAATTCCTGTAACAAACACACTTTTGCACCGTAAATCAAAAAATCTGTAAGGTTACTAAGAATTTTTTAGGAAACTGGGATTCCTAGAACTTTTTATGTAACGGTAACCCGGGTTACAGATAAAATTTTAGTAAGATTGCTGTAATTTTAGTAGATTCTTTTGTAAAGCTATACAGAATTCTATAGCTTTAAAAAACTAGTTTTTTAGATTTATATCTTTTTTTGTACAGTGTACCGATAAAATTTTAGTAAGCATACAGATTTCTCTAACTTTACATCTATAAAATTACAGATTTTTTTTTACAGTGTACCAAATTCCAAGCTTCTATACCAACTGTATCATATAAATCACAATTTTAGAACGCTTCTTGCTACTGAACGCTTTTAAATTTCGAATTTTTAGAAAACTGTTCTGGGCGAGAATTAACGTCTTTAGAGTAGCAGCCATGCCAAATTTCAAGTTTCTAACCTTAACAGTTTCAGATAAATCGTAATTTAGAACATTTTTTGAAAAATTTCCGCTCATTTCACCTTTTAAAATTTCAGATTAAAAAAAAAAAAATTGTTCTTAGTAAGCATTTACATATTAAAAGTAACCACCATGCTAAATTCCAGACTTCTATAACAACAGTATTACACAAATCGCAATTTTAGAATTTTGTTTTTTTGTTCCTGCACCCTTTTGAATTCCTAAATATTTAAAATTTAGGTAAAATTTTAGGTTAAAATGTAGGTTCGGTAAAATTAATGTCCGGTAAAAATAAAATAAAATTAAATCAATTATAACAGTATGTATGATAATCACTTATAATGAAACAGACTAAGCTAAAAAATGCTATACAAGTGGTAAAACCCCTTTATTTATATTAATGAACGTTTCACCGTACAAACGGCGACATTTTCAAAATCATTCTTGAAAAAAATATTTTCGCAAAAAAATTAAAAAACAACTCGGTAAATAATGTCAAGAGACCTCATGCATAATGAAAATCAGTGCAAACATAAAATAAAATTAAATTGGATATTTGTGAGCGTGGATTAATTTTTACTATTGTTACTAAAATTGCATATAATCTCTTTCCAAATTTTAGGTAACTCAAGGGACACTGAATCATTGCAAATATTCTCGTTGCGTAAAAATATCTCTATTGATTCCTTGATAATTGCAGAGAAGTATATTAAAAATCGCAGAATAATTTATCCGCCAAGATTTTATTTATCATCCATTATTCGGGAATCAATAGAGATATTTTTATGCAAAGAGAATATTTGCAATGATTCAGTGTCCTTTGAGTTACCTAAAATTTGGAAAGAAATGCTATGCAGGTTTAGTAACAATAGTAAAAATGAATCCACGCTCACAAATATCCAATTTTATTTTATTTGACGTTTGCGTTGATTTTCATTATACATGAGGTCTTGTGACATTATTTACCAAGTTATTGTTTTTAAATTTTTTTGCGAAAATATTTCTATCAAGAATGATTTTGAAAATGTCGCCGTTTGTGCGATGAAACGTTCGTTAATCTAAATAAAGGTATTTTAACACTTTTATAGTATTTTTTAGCTTAGTCTGTTAAATCAAATTAAATCAAGCAATAAAATAAAATAAAATAAATGAAATAAATTTAATCAAATCAGTTCAATCAAACCAACTTAATCAAATTAAATCAATTAATCAAATTAAGTTAAATCAATGTTCGGTAAAATATTCATTCAGAATTGTACATTTTATCATTAAATTTCACTACTCTAAATCAAAAATTACTTTTTAGTTTTAACTTATTATATCAATGGAAATATTTAGAGGGAAATATATAAATTATTATTTGCGATAAGATAAGAATTATTTTTTAATGATGAAATATAACGGATTTACAACATGTGTGAGTCATTCTCTATTTAATATTATAAATCTTCTTTAAAAATTTTGTATAGATTCGGAGAAAAATGATATGCACGGTGTGTTTTGAAGATAATTGTGGTTAATGACAAACATTTAAAGTTATTCGGGAAGCAAAAGTTTAATTATTTTTTTTGTGACACTCGAAAACCCGATTTTAGCGGTTCACTCGTAGGTTTACCTACCATTGTGTTTTCCTTCAACCAAAAGTAAGAAAACATGGAGGACTGGGAGCAGAAAAACACAATGGTAAACCTATGAGTCAACCGCTGAAATCGGGTTTTCAGGTGTTTTCCACCAAGATAGGACTTGACAGACCAATTGCGTTTTAATATGCGAATCGAGTTTTTACTAATTCTGGAATTTCAGACGTGAACTCGATTAGGTAATTGCCTGTGCTGCCACCTCCCAGTCAATGACATATCGCTCACCCGCACGAAAAGTGACGCATCTCGCAAAAATTAATTTTGAGTTTTATTCCAGTAATAAGTCTATCATAGGTGCGTCTTGCTACACAAACAGTTTCATAAGTGTAGTTATACGGAAAATCCCTTTATTACACTATATGTCCATTTGTGACCATAGAAGAGGGGTAGATTGTGTGGGGAGTTAAAATGTCCCAACCCTCCAAACCTCATCCTACGTCTTTATTCTTAAGGGTATTATGCTTTTATGCACGTTTTTATTCCTGCATGCGGAGTTTAGTTCTATAATTTCATGTTACAGTAAAATCATGCAAATTTTCTTTTGCCTCTCCTGTAAAATTTACTTTTGTCCAGATGTGTCACTTTTCTTGCGGGTGAGCGATATATCATACAACATACAACAAAAACATACAACAAAATACATACAACAAAAATTAACTGTTTCGAAAAAAAAAATGCAGCGAAATAAACTTGTTGATGATACCGAAAACCTCAAATCTCTAGGACTCATAGTTTCAGTGCAATTAACATTTGAAATCGGAGAGGTTTCGCGCGGACACCCTGTATATGATATTATTGTTAAGAGATTATGGAGTCTAGAGAAGGCTTAAGAAGTTCCTAGGGGTAGAGCAAGGTTACTATATCTAAGGGGGGCTATCTAGAGGGGCTCAGACGTTGCCATCGAAATACTCAAGGCCTGAGGACACAAGTTGTGACGTCATCACTAATCGACCGACTTCTCACTAGCGTTGGAATTCACACCGGGAAATTTTGAATAGCAATTTCCTTTTATTTTATTTGTGGAATATCTATCATCTTATAAAACAATAGTAACTACTTAAACTTATTCGGGAGAATTCGGAAACCCTAAATAAAATTTCAGCCAGATGCGGAATGCCACAGTCTTGCCGTATTTGGCTGATTTTTTATTAGGGGATTCTAAATTCTCACCAGTAAGTTTAAATAGTTACTATTGTTTTATGTATAAGATGATAGATATTCAACAAATAAAATAAAAGGAAATTGCTATTCAAAATTTCCCGGTGTGAATTCCAACGCTAGTGAGAAGTCGGTCGATTATTGATGACGTCACAACCTCTGTCCTCAGGCCTTGAGTATTTTGATGGCAGCGGCTCAGACCATCCTACCTCCACCTGATTACGATTCTGCTACTAAAACATTACTACAAACAACACATTCAGGAAATGTTTTGCAGTTTAAAATTTACAATTACATTTTTCTTTGAAGTTGCGATATTATATCAACCTATTACTACGATTTCCTATACACGATGCGCTTCTTACAAATCTGTAAATCTGGCATAGCAAGCCATTTGTTATTTTCCTGTTTCATATTTCTATGTGGTTTATACATCATAAATGTCCGATAGCACCATACTATCGTGATTTTCGCCCTTATAATTAAGAAAATAAAAAGCGATTTACACAATGTTCCAAAAATTTTTGTTCTTTTTTATTTTTTGAAAATAAATAAGTCAGAAATTGTACATCAAACGTGAGAAATGACGTACTTTGTACTCTAACTCGTTTTATAAATATTCAGATCTTGGTGCAATAGCTGTTGCACTCTTATGGCATGAATACAAAATTTATGATGATTCTATAGATTATATTCAGTTATACGAAAATAATAGGATTCCGTTTTAAATAGGACACCATGACCCTGGCAACGTAGATTCATGACCTGTCCTAGGATATCATTGAATTAATTACGTCGGATAGGATTCAATAGAATGAAGAAAACTTTTATGAATATCTTTTTAAGACTGTTCACAAATCCAAAAGGGCAACTTTCTGACATAAGTTTTAATTTATTTTTGTTCGAAAATGCATGAACTAGATGGTGGTGTTGTTCAGAAACTATGTCATCGAGCTTTTTGTTTTTTATTTTTTTGCAAACGCAATACATCTTTCAGAAAATAGTGTCAAAGTGAGCATTTTGAACTGAATTTCCGCGCGAAGGAAGAAAGATCACTCAAGAGCGGGCGAAAAACGTGTTTGTCACGCGGTCAAAATTGCTTATAACTTAATAGGTAATAGATTGATCAAAAAATGGAAAACACAGTTCAATTCCAAATCGCTTCAATGACCAGGCTTTCCAATTTTATACCTTTCCGTTAAAAAATGAATTTGTAAATATGTCAAAACATAAATAAAGACACAATTTTGCTTATTGGTACACAAAACACGAACTTTAATAAGCTAAAAGTTAATTTCTACGTTTCGGGTTGTTTCCACAGCCGTCTTCAGGAAAATAGGATGGTAAAAAGGCTTAAAGTTCAGAGACGAAAGCTTCCTGCGCAAGAGATAATTAGTCGAAACTTGACCAGTGATTTCAATACAAAAATGTAGTGTTGTCATCTAGTGAAAATAAATAATTATTAATGAACTGAGATCAAATTATTTATTTTCACTAGATGGCAACACCACATTTTAGTATCCAAATCATTGGTCAAGTTTCGACTAATTATCTCTTGCACAGGAAGCTTTCGTCTCTGAACTTTGAGCCTTTTTACCATCCTATTTTCCTGAAGACGGCTGTAGAAATAGCTCGAAACGTAGAAGTCAACTTTTAGCTTATTAAAGTTCGTGTTTTATGTACCAATAAGCAAGATTGTGTCTTTATTTATTATATTTTATGGTGCAATTGTCCAGTATGTGTTATATGTCAAAAAAATTTTGCGCTTGTTGAGCAGAACAGTTAAGAACAGCCTTAAGTTTTAATTCAATTTTCATAAAATTTGAAAGGTCCCGATACAACTGTGCAACAATTCTATATATTAAATTTCAAACGATATGATTGGGTAGTTTTAGTGCTGTTATAGTCGGACAGACGGACAGACAGAGAAGAGGACGGGCCAGACGACAACTGTAGGTGCTACGCATTTATATAATTATGAACGCACCTATAAATAAAGATAGTACATTTTTTTAGTTCGGATTAACCGACTTGATGAAAAATAAGTTCTAATTTAGAAACTAATTTTAACATTAGTAGACAAATTTTTCGAGACTTTATATGAATAGTTCGAATTAATCGAAAGCTCGAATTAACCGAGTTTGAATTATCGCGAATTCACAGTATATCATTTAAAATGAAGATTAAACATTATTTTTTCATTTTAACCTATCTACGCTTTAATAAAATTTGCTAATGAGACAACATATGTTTTAGGGATTTTGAAAGCAGTTCATTACTTTTATTCGCATAAACGTTTGTTTACATCATTACGCTCATTAAGAGCTACTTCTTTATGTTTACAAATTCCTATTTTCACTGCTAATTGTTATGCATCGTTTGTTCGCTTCAAAAATGGCTTCACAAATTAAATGGTTGCGTAATTTATACCACAGATTAAACCCTAGTCCAAGAGCTGTTAAACATTTTAGGGAAGGTATTTGAGGCACCCTGAAAATTTGTGCAACACTTCTTTTGTAATGCCTGAATACAAAATCGAATGTCTGGCTGAAGGATCGCGGCCCAAAACCTGTGCCAGACAAAAAATGGCACTTGACACGCGTCTGGCACAGTTTTTGTGCCGACTAAAGTGTCTGTCATTTTCAAAATATTTTTTTCTAAGCATAAATATTATTGTGCCTCAATATCAGCGTGCCTCAAATACCGTTTTTGGGTAGTCAAAAAATGGCACTTGACACGTGTCTGGCACAGTTTTTGGGCCGACTAAAGTGTCTGCCATTTTCAAAATATTTTTTTCTAAATATAAATATTATTCTGTTTCAATCTCAGCGTGCCTCAAATACTTTTTTGGGTAGTGTCAAAAATGGCACTTGACACGTGTCTGGCACAGGTTTTGGGCCACGATCCTTCAGCCAGACATTCGATTTTGTATTCAGGCATTACAAAAGAAGTGCTGCACAAATTTTCAGGGTGCCTCAAATACCTACTCAAAAATGTTCAACAGCTCTCCTACTACCCGGGCCGAATCGTGATTATTCTCAATTTTTATTACAGCCATCAAGCTTGGCTTCAAAGTAAAAAAAAAAAAAAAATATATATATATATATTCATAAAAAAAACCTTGCTAGATGTTATTTGTGAAACAAGAATGCAGTCGAAGTTTGTTAAGTGTTCTCAGGACTCTTAAAATTGAAAAAAAGACCATTTTCAACATTTAATATCTTAAAATGTATATGATTTAAAAACACAATTTTTATTGCTATGAAAGATATAAGCATGTTCTTCCATTACATGTATTTAAAAAATTGCAAGATGCACAATTAGCATTTTCAGGTGGTTCCAAACTTTCAGATATTAGTCGAAAAGAAAATTGGTATAACAGATTTCGCGCAGGATTAAAAAATAAATTTTGCAACTAGAATGAAACTTTTTGTGACTAATTATACTTCAGATTATAATGACCCTGAACCTAAATAAATTTGTATTTAAAGCATTTTCCTACTTTTGAAACAAAGTTGTATTTAGCTAACGAAAAATTTTGAAAATTTCAGCAGTATAATCACTTTAAAAAATACTTTTTGAACATAAAAATGAAATTTTATGTTCAGTTTATACGAACTAACATGAAACATATGTTTAAAAATTTCATGCAAAAAAAATTCGCAAGTTTTTAAGCTATCGTGCGCGTTATGCTCAAAAACGTCATTTGGGGGAAAATGACTTCAAAGTTTCGGAAGCGCCGCTTCAGCTATTGAGTGGGTATAATTCTAAAAGCCATAACTTCTGTTCGAATAGGAATTTCAAGAAAACAATTATATCAAAGTGTTCAGAAAAGATAGAAGTTTAACATCTAAAAAAAAAAAAAAAAAAAATTCGAAAATTTTGAAGCTTGGAGAGTCTTGAGACCGTTTAAACTGTTTTAGAGTCCTCCCAAATTTAGTTTCAAAGGGTCTATAAGTTTGAAATAGATTTTTAGGGACATTAAAATCACGAAACATCGTAATACAGAGCTATTCAGGATTAATAATTATTTCTTGTAAGAAGAGATTTTCAAACGAGAAAATTAATAATGAAAATTCTTTTAAATGTTGTTAATAATTTTCTTTTGCGTACGCATAGTATCGGGCTCGGGTTTTGATGACATAATTTTTAGGGTTCAAACGAGATCGGATTTTAAACCGTTAGTTCCGGGTTCCAAAAAAAAAAAAAAAAAAAAGAGCCGATTTCAGCTCTAGCTGGAGTGTACAAGTGATAGATGAAATCCCGATTGCTTTACAAAAAAGCGGTTGGATTAATTTAAAAATGATTTTCTCGATCTAATAGTGTAAAATACTGGAGAAACAGAATATAACGAAATTTTACCCGAAACGAAAAAGTTCATGATTCTGATGAAAAAAAATATGCTATAAAATTATAACAGATGTTGTACCTGAAAGGCGAAAACCTATCTAAAACAGAATTTTATTTATGCCTCTTACGAAGTTTTCGTTAGTCGATTATACTGTAATTTCGTTTTGCTATCTATTTATTCATTCATGCATTTCAATATTTTAAAATTCAGTTAGTTAAATCTATACTGTAATTTTATTTTATATCCATTTATCCATTCATCTATTTCAATAGTTTAAAATTCAGTAAATTAAGGCTATACTACAATTTCATTCTATTATCCATTTATGCATTCATCTATTTCAAGATTTTAAATTTCAGTTAACTAAGACTATACTGTAATTTCGTTTTGCTATACATTTATCCATGCCATACACGTTATACATTTATCCATATTCATTTCCAGATTTTAAAATTCGATTAGTTAAAACTATTACTCTAATTTTGTTTTGTTATCCATGTATCTATTCATTCATTTCAAGTTTTAAAATTCGATTAATTAAAAGGATACTGTAATTTCCTTTTGTTATCCATTTATCTATATTTATTCATTTCAAAATTTATTTTAAAATTTGATTAGTTAAAACTATACTGTAATTTTCTTTTGTTATCCATTTATCTGTATTCATTCATTCCAAGATTTTAAAATTTGATTAGTTAAAACTATACTGTTATTTCTCTTTGTTATCCATTTATCCACTCGTTCATTTCAAGATTTTAAAATTTCCTTATAAAAACTGTACTGTAATTTCGTTTTGTTATCCATATATCCATTGATTCATTCCAAGATTTTAAAATGTGATTAGTTAAAACTTACTGTAATTTCTTTTTGTTATACAGTTATCAATTCATTTATTTCAAGATTTTAAAATTTAGTTTATTAAAAGACCATTTCAATGACCTTAACAAAACCTAGTCGTTTTAATTTTTTTTAAATACCAAAAGATCTAATCGTATATCAATATTTTTTTCTTTTATTTCACAAAATCTGCTTACAATTACTGTTATAACTGCAAAAGTTATACAATCTGTAAATACACTTAAGCATGCTTAAGTTTGCTGAACTCGTTTAGGAAGGGTTATTAGGTAGTTGTTATCGGGAGTATAACGATTTTTGATTAAAAAAAAATAAACAAACAGAAAAAAATGTCGGAAATTGTACATCAAAGGTGGGAAAGGTTCATACTATAACTTCTTTTTAACAATTTGGAAAAATGGTTATTGTTCTCGTCAGGATGGGAAATGAAAAACATATCTGAAGGTTTTCATTGGTTTAATCCGCATTTTATTCGTTTTCTGATTGGTCTATACAGTCATCTGTATTTCCCTTTAATTCCAACAACGATGGATACTTTCTGTTGCCACTATAACAAAAAAGTAATAAAAACTACAAAAAAAAAAAAAAAAATAACAACTCAGAAACAAATTGAGATACAGCTTTCAAACAAATTGCATTTAACAGTACATTTTTTTCTCTATAAGACGGTGTAAAAAGTAATGGTGTGGGATGTTTAGAAGTTTAAGAATGAAATTTCATTTAAAATTGGCCGTCAGATTTCTTGGAAATCTGACGATGGAAAAGCCTTTTCCCGAACAGCTAATGAAATGCTTGGATATTTACGTAAGTTTCAGGTGGATAATACTTAAGTTTCATGAAATCTGACGGGTCGCAGGCGATATTTTTGGCTTGCAATTTTTACTTGTCATAACACTATTAATGTTTAATTCATGGCGTACGTAATGTAGGATCAACTCCGTGCGATTTTTTATGTCTTAAATTTTAGTCTTTAAAAAAATCGTTTTCCAAATGGTCGTTGTAATTTGATAAATTGCTTTATTTATTTATTTATTTATTTTTTTATAAATATTCAGATCTTGGTGCAATAGCTGTTGCATTGTTATGCAAAAAGGCATGAATACAAAATTTTATCACGATTCTATAAATTAAATTCAGTCATACGGAAATAATAGGAAATAATAACATTCATATTCAATAGGACGTCATCACCATGGCAACCTGGATTCACTACCTGTCATGGGATATCATTGAATTCATGACATAGGATAGAATTGAATAGATTGACGAAAACTTTTATGAATATCTTTTTAAGTTTCGATTCTATTTTCATAAAATTTGAAATGACTCGACACAATCCTGAAACGATTCTATAATTCAATATCAAACTATTCGTTTAGGTTGCTTTTGCGTTGTTCTATCTATGCGGACAGACGGACAGACCACACGACGGCTATAGGTGCTACGTATTTATACAATTACGAACGCACCTTAAAATGAGGGGCTTACATATAAGGTTGGCTGTTTATAAATTTCTAAACTAATGTATACATGAAACTTATTCATGTTCGCGCATGATATATATATTATTAGTAAGTAATATTTTATGTAAATAACGACAAATGAGACGATTTTCTCGTTTTTAATTTTTCGATGATTAATGATTGTAAATCATTACCTCACTTATTATGTATATATTATATGTAACTAAATTATATGCATAGAGTAAACTTTGTGCGAATTGTAATAAAAAGCTAAAATCTTAAACGACGATTTTACGCACAAATAACGTATAGAACGATAAAAAAAATACCCATACGATCGTTTCGAGGATTCCTCGATCCCCTTCCTCAGTGAAAGAAAAAAAAAAAAAGGGAATTAAAATGAGTTCGAAGATCCCCTCGGTTATAGCCCCGAGATCTGGCTTGTGTATTGATTGAAAAGCATAGGATTGGATGAAAAAGGACTGATGCTTTTTCAATCAATCCATAAGGCAGTTCTCGAGCTAATAACCCAGGGGTTCTTCGAACCCATTTTAATTCCTTTTTTTTTAATTTCTCTCACTGACGAAGGGGATCGAGGAATCCTCGAAACGATCGTGTGAGTATTTTTTATCATTCTGTACGTTATTTGTGCGTAAAATCGTTGTTTAAGGTTTTAGATTTTTATTAAATTGTATGCAATTGTTTATGTATACTTTAATTTATGTGCTTGATGCAACTGTGCACGAACTTCATACAAGTTAAAAGATAAAACATATTATTCTTGCAAATGAAAACTTTAAACTGCTTTTTCTCCCATGTTCATATTTTCACAACTTGCTTGTTCAGTGAATGCTAAGGGTTTTTTCTTAATTTTATTAATGCATTTAACATTGAAGTTCATAGTTATTATTTTTAATATTTAAATTATGAGCTTTTTAAATTTCCTTGATTTTTAATTATGCTCGAGAGAATTTTTTTTTTTTTTTTTTTTTTTTTGTTATCCCATACATCTAAAAATCCATGAAGAGTTTTATGTAGTATATTCTAAGGAATGGGTAAAAAAAAAAAGTTAAAGCAGAGATATCCATATTTAAAAAAGTAATGACAATTTTTAAAAAAAAGCTAATTTAAAAAAATAATTAAAGTTTAGTTAATTACCTTGTTCTACAAGATCATTAAAAAAATTATGTTTGCTTTTTAACACTTTCCAACAGAGTTGAAAAGTGTTTATGACTTCAGGTTGTCCGGCCGTCTGTCCGTCTGCCCGTGCTCTTAAATATACTCGGATTGCCCTGAAATTTTTGGATGTTATTGACGTTTACCATAGCACGATCCCTATTTCAAATGAAGTTTGTAGCATGTTTAGTTCATCTACAGGGACAGCCAAAAGTTTTCCGTTACATTACGACCAATGTTACAAAATCGTTTCAAATGATTTTTAATGGTGTTACACGCACCCAAACATAACAAAATTTATATGCATTTATGAAGTGCACTAAAACATGCATTCTGTAAGGTATACGGTGCAAAGAATAGTTATTATTCATTTACAGGGCCACACAAAATAATTCTGTTATATAATGATATGGGGGGGGGGGAGGGGAATTGTTTGCGGCGTATTTTAATTATGTGAAACTATTTCATATATAATGCAATAGATGTACGTCGCTGAAGCTTACTATTTGTTATTTCATGTATAATACGAAGTGCATAGCATTTACAGGGAAACACAAGAGATTTCAGATACTGTATTGTATCTGAAGTATACTGTACATTATAGCGGTGATTGCTGAAATGCATTTTCAATTATGATACGTGCTTTTATGTTTCGCTATATTTATGCATACTATGTGGTGTGTATAAATGCCATAATTTATATACAGGGCTACACAAAAAAATTCGTAAGGGTTCTGGGTATGAGCTCAAATTGCTTAAAGGTGGTTTTTAAATGAGTTATACATTTTTACGCTGAACATTTAGTTTATTAAGAAATGTTTGTAGAATATACATAAAAGGATACACAGGGTTACGCAAAGAATTGGATACATGTCGTCTATGGATGATAATTTCTGGAAATGGGATTTCAGTAGCTTTAAGAGTATTTTAGTTTTATTTCAATTTTGGCTAAATAGTTTTAGCTAAATAGTTTTAGCTAAATAGCGTAATAAAGATACTAGGTAAACTACAGAGCTGTTCAAAAGTATTCAAATATGTATCCATCGATATTAGTATAAATTGTGGAAGGAGAAATTTCAACCGATTTTACATTGCTTTTTCTTGCTAAACTAAATTTTCCTATTAAATAGTATATGCATCAACATATTGATCAAATACAGGGCTGCTCAAAATAATTGGAATACATGCTTGACTATGGAGGGTAACTGCTGAAATAAATTTTTTAAATTTTTATACTTAGTTATCTTATTTACCTTATTTCCCTAAATAACGAAGTTTTGTTAAAACTTTGAAGGAGTACTGGAAAGTGTTTCAAAATCTATGCCTTACGCATGATTTTTTTTTCTTGTTATTAATAAATATAATGCCATCATAGCTATTACAATATTATTCCCAAAAGCTAAAAAAATAGCTAAGAAGGTACCCTTAATTAAGACTATACTGTACTTTCATTTTGTCAGCCATTTATATTATTGATACATTTCAAGATTTTAAAATTCAGTTAATTAAAAAACCATTTCATATTTCACGAACAAAATCTAATCGTTTGATTTTTTTTTAAATGTCAAAAGATAATACGTAATCTTAGATCGATTTTTTCCTTTTATTTTACAACGTCTGCTTACAATGAATCCTCTTCACTTCAAAAGTTAAACAATCGGTAAATACTCTTAAACATGCTTAATTTTGCTGAACCTGCAAGGAAGAACCTGCTCAAGAAGGGTTATTAAGTAATTGCTATACGTAGTATAATGATTTTTGATTGAAAAATAAAATAGTAAAAAGACATTAAGGAATGTATTGTCCTTTTTAATTATTTGAATTATTTTCACTGGCATGTTGTACACCAATCCTGTCTTACATTGTCTGCGTTTTGTAAAATATTTCATTTTAGTAATTGATTTTAAACAGTTGAGATAACACAATTCATTTGTAAGCATTTTATTTATAGTTAAACAAAAAAAAAAAAGACCTCATACATAATAATAAGAAAAGCTATACCAGAGAAAAGCGGAAATAGCCATTGGATCGGAAATTGTTTTCTTTCAATATAGGTTAATTAAACAAGCTTTAGGGGGTCATCTTCATACTGAAGTTGTGCCAGACTATAAAATCTTTAATAGCAACACCCAAATGTGACAGCAAACAGGTATTTTATAAAACTGGACTTACTCTGTAAAATGGATACTAAAATAATTACAAAAACTTTACTAAAATTGATATTAAAAGATTAAAATAATGATAATTGTAACTACAATCACATAATATACAAGTAAAAATACCCGACGTTTGCCAACATATGGCACAATTTCCTCAAATGCTTATAGTGAACCTTTAATGAAATTTTCAGGTTTATTATGTACCAGCGATTTCATTGAAGTAATCGGTTATGCGAAGTGTATACAGGTTATTCTCTGTTATTAAAAAATATAAAAGTATCTTATAAATCTAGAACTTTCTCACCTGAGTCGTGAATTCTACGCCTTTATTGTGGCTGATCTCGTTAAGGTATTTACTTCGAAGAATATAAACACTGTTGTACGAAACAAAACATTTAATAGACAAAAACTAACACTAAAAACGGTACATATACTATCTTTAAACATCTTCAATTTTTAAATTCGTACATCTCGTCTGCCGTAAATTCATGGAACAACAAATGACATAAAAATTAAATCGTAAACAAAAATGGGTCACTTTAGTTCACACAGCTTGTCTTTTTTACTTCGCACCAAAGAGTTTGGAATTTGAGTCAGAAAATACAACATCCTCCGGCCCAGAAAGATAAGTTATTCTTTATCATAGTCAAGTTCCAATGGATATAGGTGTTGGACTGCTCGTCGAATGAAATTGCCCGTTGCCAGTCTTAAAGTGCATGCACGAACCTTTCCGTCTCTACCAGGATGAATATCTGTGACAATGCCTAATTTCCATAAAAGCCTTGGCTGATTGTCTTCTTTAATTTGAACAACGGCTCCTTTTTTTACTTGTATGCCTTTGGAGTGATCTGTATAATGGACAGATTTTAAATCCATTAGGTCAAATTGTTTCCATTTCAACCAAAATTTTTCTACTAAGTTTAATCTGTATCTATATCTGCGAGTTACTTCACTTTTGGTAGAAGGAATGATCCTTATCTTTTCCGGTGGCAAAGCTGTCAGTCTTTTCCCTACCAGGAAATGTGCTGGACACAAGGGGGTTGGCTCATTTACATCACTCGATACAAAGGTTAATGGGCGGGAATTCAAAATAGCTTCCACTTCCTGTAAAGTGATTTCAAATTCTTTGTAGTCTAATGAAGATCTTCCAAGGATTTTCTTAAGGCATATCTTCGTTGAACGTACCAATCTTTCGTAGAATCCTCCCCACCACGCTGCTCTCTCTACGATGAATTTCCATTCAATTCTTTTTTCACTAAAATAATTTTGCACCTCAGGATTCTTTATCAAATTCCATATCTGCTGTAAATCCCTGTCCGCTTTCTTGAAGGTTTTAGCATTATCGGTGTAAATAATCTTGCAAATACCACGACGTGAGATGAATCTTCGAAAGGCCATTAAAAATTCGGTCGTTGTTAAATTCATAACAATTTCTAGATGCACTGCTCTTACTACTGCGCATGTAAATAAAACAACGTAAATCTTGGTACTATTTTTGAGGTATAAAGGACCTAGGAAATCTGCTCCTGTCACTTCGAACGGTGATGCTTCTTTAATTCTATCTGGAGGAAGGGGTGCAACGTCTTGGCAGTAAGGTTTAGTGCTGAATTTTTTACAGATGATACATCGCCTTAGTATACGTTTTATTTGTTGCCTACCCTTTATAATCCATAAAATTTCTCTTAATTGGGCAAGTGTTTCGGCAACTCCAGCATGAGCTACTTCTTCATGAGCTCTTCTGATTTGAAGATCTGTAAAATGACTTTTGCTAGGGAGTATAATTGGATGTGCTTCTGAATAACTTAAATTTGAATTCTGTAGTCTTCCTTTTAATCGCATGATTCCATCTTCATCTAAGAACGGATTTAAATTTAGAATTTTTGATTTTCTTGGGATTAATTTCTTCTTAAACAATGCTTCTCTTTCTTCTGGAAAGTATTTCTCTTGCGTCTGTTTTATCCAATATTTCTCGGCTTTCAGCATTTCTTAAGCGCTCAAAGGTCCTGAAAGTTTACTTACACATGTCTTTGTATTGTTCGCAAATCTGAATATCCAACAGGTGATGCGAAATACTCTAGTCAATGTACTGTAATTTTCAATTTTAAAAATTGTATTTTTTTCTTGAGTCACACAGCTAGCTTGGAGAATTTTTGTTTTCATTGATGATCTTTTCTCTACTTCGGCACCTTTAATATCAATTTCTCTCGTTTCTTGAGGCCAAAATGTTTCATTTTCTTTCAGCCACTTGGGACCGTTAAACCATGCTTCATTTATCAAAAATGATTCTGCTTTTTCACCTCTGGTTAACAGGTCGGCTGGATTTTCTGAGCCAGGGCAATGCGACCACAAGTTTGGATTTGTTTTTTGCTGTATTTCTCGAATCCTATTCTGAACAAATGGCTTCCATTCTTCAACATTGCCTCTGATCCAATGCAGAACAATCATTGAATCTGTCCATAAATGTAGACTGATTTTCATTTCTTTGAAAAGACGTTGATTAACATAGGCTGTTAGTCTAGTCCCTACTAGTGCGCTCATTAGTTCCAATCTTGGCAGAGATAATTTCTTGACTGGAGCAACTCTGACTTTGGAAATGACAAAACTAGTAAATATTTGTTCGTTAACACGATATCTTAGATAAACAACAGATCCATAAGCTTTGGAACTTGCGTCGTTAAAACAGTGCAATTGTAGATCTTGAATCGCATCTTTTGAATAGTCACCAAAATAATATCTTGCAATCTTTGCAGCTTCAACAGAACTTAATTGCTTGCACCACTTAATCCATTTATTGTGCATATCTTCATTCAATTTATCTTCCCAATTCAGACCTTCTTTCCAAATTTCTTGCATAAGAATTCTTGCAGTTACCGTAAAAGGGTTCAAAATTCCTATGGGATCATATATTCTTCCTATCATCTTTAAAACTTCTCTTTTGGTTACACCGTTATTCTTATCGTCAAATTTCAAAAGATTCTGTAATTCGACTTTGAAATAATCATCTTCTTGGGTATTCCATTTATAACCTAGAACCTTTGTATGAGTAGATTTTTAATGGCTAGTTTCTTCTTTTAAGTCAAATTGCGATTGAAGACTTTCGGAATTTGTAGTCCACTTGCGCATATTGAAATTAGCCTCTTTCAAAATGGTCTTAACCTCAGCATATACCCTCAAACCTTGTGATTCTTCATTTACACCAACGAGTAAGTCATCAACGTACAGACAATCATTGAGCAGATCAACCGTATCTGGAAATGTGGATTTGTATTTCTTGATATGATGTTTTATAGTTGCAGATAACAGAAATGAACTAGGCTTCGCTCCGAATAAAACTCTGGTCATTCGTAATGTTTTCAACTTCAAATTTGACCCTGGATTAGGAGAATTTTCAATCCATAAAAATCTAACAGCATCTCTATCTGCAGGATCTAAACTAATTTGCAAATATGCCTGTTCAATATCCCCAGTGATTGCAATTTTATGTAATCGAAATCGAAGTAAAACATCGAGTATATCTGGATTTAAATTTGGACCCGCATGTAAACAGTGATTCAACGAAATAGATTCGGAAGAATGAGAGGACGCATCGAAAACGACTCTAAGTTTGGTAGTTGCTTTGTCTTCACGTATAACTGCTTGGTGAGGCATATAGTAAGATACTGAGTTTGGCTCCGAATTAACAACTTCTGCCATTCCTTTCTCTAAATAATTATCTATAACATTGGCATATTTTTCATAAAATTCTGGACATTTTTCAAATTTCTTATTTAAACTATATAGCCTTTTTCTCGCTAACTCATAATTATCCGTTAATTCAACAACTCTTTCATTCCAGGGCAACTGCACTTGATACACATTATTCTTAAATGTAACAGTTTTATTATAATTTTCAAAAACTGCATTCTCTATATCAGATTGTTCCTTTTCTGGTTTTATACCCATAGTTTCTAACTCCCAGAAAGCCTTTAAAGTATTATTTACATCGGTATTCCTATCCAACTCAACATGCTCCGAAACAGCTTTCATGACACTAATTGAAGTTTGTAAAATATTAGCATCTTTAGACGCAGTAGAACCATTAACAGTCCATCCTAAAATTGTTTCAGAAAGTACAAGATCATCTGAAAGTCTACGAAGCTTCCCTGTTACCATTTTCCAATAGTAATCACTTCCGATCAAAATAGATAATCGAAAATATTTTGAATCTCCATAGGTTCTATCAGCTAATTGCAATTTATTTCTATATACAAAATCTCTTATTCTCTTCACGGGTACGGTAAGTAAAGCTTCACTAATTTCAGGTGTCTCTAACACTTCAATCGTAATACTTTTATTCAGCATTTCGGGATTTTTCAAAAGAATTCTGTATCGCTTACGTTTCTGATTTATTGCGGCTTTAGAGCCAAAAGCGTGAATTGTAACATCTTCTTCTCCTACTACTCGTAAACCTAATTTTTCTGCAACGTTACTCAATATAAATGATCTCTGCGACCCTAAGTCATATAATAGACGTAATTTCGATTTATGTTCTTTTCCGATAGCTAATGCAGTAGCGGTTTGCAAATAAATATCTCGTGTTACGTTCCCATTTTGAATTGATGAAACTAGTGTATCTGTTATTTCCCCTTTATTCTCGCTTTCTTCACAAATCACTGAATTATGCCTCCGAAAACAAAATTTACATCTATTTTTAGACTTACAATTTTTAACTAGGTGAAATCGCTTCAAACATAAAAAACATCTTGCTTGACTCTTTATAGCATTTTTCTTCTCTTCTATTGTTTTAGAACAAGTTTCTATATCATGGCTTTCTGAACAGAATACGCATTTATTTTCAACATTCGTATTCAAAGTAGCTGCCGTAGGCATTTTGTGCTTAAATGATTTACTATTAACAAAATCCCTATCTGAAAATTCTTTTTTTACAACTACCTTGTTCCCAAATCTCGTGTCGTCATCTGATTCTTTCTTACCAAACGAAAATGTGCGATCTCTTGTTTCGATTTCCCCTCTCAAATAATCTAATAGCTTCGAAACATTCCACGATTCTGCTTCATCTTTATTTTCTCTGTTATAATTCAACATTAAACTATTCGGCATTAACTTTGTTATTATAGGAAATAATAAACTTCCATAACTTTCTAACTCGATTCCTATAATGATTTCAAACTGCGTATATGTATTTCGCAAGTATCGTACAAATTGCGCAATTCTTTCAAATTAGAAGAATTACGGACAGGCGGCAAATTTAATAACTTATTAATATGTGTCCTGATCAACATTTCTTTTTTTCCGTAGCGACTCTCTAAAATATTTACAGCCATATCATAATTTTCTTCAGAAACTAATAATCCTTGAATGGCAGTTTGCGCCTCTGATTTTAGGAGACTTTTCAAATATGTAAATTTATCTATTTTACTTATTTCATCATTGTCATGGATAGCTGATTTAAACTGACTGTAAAATTCTTGCCAGTTCTCTAAATTACCATCAAATTTCTCAATATTCAACTTAGGCAGGTTAACGCGAATCCCATGTTTGGCCATAAAAGGCAAATAGGCGTTCATATCACTAGGGGCAACCGCCGAATTTGAAGCGACATTACTTTCTTCTTTCTGCAAATCCTTCATTTTACGATTTAATTTAGTTTTAACGGAAATAAACTTTTCCCTATACTCTTGGTTGGCTTCAAAATCTGACTCCAAGCTTTTTAAATCTTTTATTTCTCCCTCAATATTCTTACATAATTCAAGAAATTGATTTTCTTTATCATTAATTTGTGCAAACGATTCTTCTAACCAAAACATATCAATTGTACTATCGGATTTTTCAAACATATCATTGATATTATTCATAAGCTTCGTTGCGCTAGATTTAATAACTTTACGTTTCGACTTCAGTGCATCTAAATTTTCCATTTTAAATATTCTCAAAGGAAATAAATACTTATCAAATAATATTTCAACCAAATAAAAGCGCGACGTATGGGCGCCAAAATGTTATACTAAAAAATATAAAAGTATCTTATAAATCTAGAACTTTCTCACCTGAGTCGTGAATTCTACGCCTTTATTGTGGCTGATCTCGTTAAGGTATTTACTTCGAAGAATATAAACACTGTTGTACGAAACAAAACATTTAATAGACAAAAACTAACACTAAAAACGGTACATATACTATCTTTAAACAGCTTCAATTTTTAAATTCGTACATCTCGTCTGCCGTAAATTCATGGAACAACAAATGACATAAAAATTAAATCGTAAACAAAAATGGGTCACTTTAGTTCACACAGCTTGTCTTTTTTACTTCGCACCAAAGAGTTTGGAATTTGAGTCAGAAAATACAACATTCTCAAAGTACACCAGATCAACTACAATCAACTACACCAGAAGATGACTTTACAGATAAAGTTGAAAGTCGGGTATTTTTAATTGTATTTTAATATCAATTTTACTTATGTATATGCTGATTAGCAATTTGCAGTTGTTTTAATACTATATGGTTTTTCTGGCAGATTTTACCGCACGATACTAATAATACATACATGATACATAAAGTCGAATTTTCATTCACTTCCTGATGTGCTGGAATTATTAAAATTATTATTTATACATGTGTGTTTGCAATGACAATACATCATTTTTAGAACTTATTTACGAATTAATAAATTCCTTTTAAGACATTTTCCCGTTATTCCGGCGCAGGTAATACATTGCCCAATATTCTTCATTTTTATATCTGTGTGCGAATTGAAAAGCAGATGCAGAGCTTATGATTTTCCAAACCACGCTCGCTAAAATAGGCCAGTTGTCTGTGAAATTGAAACCATTAAGGAGACCGCGTAAGCTCTATCTCGGCCATGTTAAAATACACCAACTTTATGTACATTTTTGCCCACCAGCGGCTGAGAGGTTCTGCTCTCGAAGCTGGTAGACGGGAGGTGCTGGGTTCGAACCCAATCGCGCCCGTCGGCCTAATCGTTCGGAGTTTTCGTGGTTTTCTTCGAACCTTGGATTTTCAAGCGTTAATACGGGTTAGGTTCCCTTAGAAAGACCCCCACGAAGGGCACTCCCCCCTGGGCCTATATCCCTCGTGCAGATAATTGGCCGTCATAAATACATACATACATTATGTACATTTTTCTCAGAAATGGTGAAAGATAGAGGTCTAGATTTTTTAGAGTAGTTAGAATAACAGGCTTTACGTATTTTAACAGACCATTTTCTTTCTAAGTGAAACTGAAAATTAATTATTAATTATTTGTTGAAAGTCATTTTTAAATTAGCATTTTTGATAAGATTTCACTGCCTATAATAAATAATTCCCAACATATCATTAAATCCTTGTGTTAAAGTATGCACTATAACATAATATAAGTATTTAGAAAAATCTGAGTTCTTAATTTTAATAGATATTGAACAAAAAAAAAAAAAAAAAAAAAAAGAAAAAGAACACGAACCTGAAAAATCGAAGTTTTGAGAAAAAGTCAATTAAAGCTGTGAAGCAGTGTTGCCAGTGGACTACTTTTTTTTTTAAATTATTATTTCTTGATTGGCACCACTTTTTTGAAATATTAAAATTCGCCTTATTTAGTAACATATTAATTAAGGCGAAAAAAATGGTAATTTTACCACTTCAGAAAAGTGGTGCCGATCAAGAAGCCTGAATTTAAAAAAAGTAGCCCACTGCTGTGAAGTACTCTTAGAAAGAATGAAAAAAATCCAACACTTTTATTAAACGTATAAACATCGTTGAAAAGATAAAAGTTTAAACTATTTAATGATATAAAAAAGAAAAATCGATTTTTTGGTTGAATTTCGCTTACCTGATCCCTTTAAGTATATTAAACAGTAAAATACAGAACTAAAAATAAAATAAAATAAAGAATAAAGGATCTAATATGTTTTTTCAATAGAAACTGTTTATATAAATGCTTTTTTAAATCTAAAAAGTATACTGGTTTCCAGTGTTTCTAAAGATAACGAAAGCTTTTCGGAATTGTGAGTACTTAGGAAGAGGTTTTGTAACATTTTCGCTCGTGATTATTGTATTATATTTTTGTAGATTAAGATGTCGTCTTACCAGGTTTTACTGTAACACGTGCTATGTGATTATGTTAATCACATATCTATTTATCAAGTAGGAACTTGGAGTAATATAATAAAAGCGTAAAAAATAGCAACGTTAAAAGCACCAAAATTTTAAATTCTAAGCATACCGGTTTCGGTAGCATATAGCATACCTTCCTCAGTGCTAAGGATGGCGGACATTTGCTCACATATATAAGAGAGATGGGGATTCCAGTTAAAGGTTTATTGACCAATAGGAAAACAGAGGATTGTAGGCAACAGCCAATAGGAAAAAAGATGGGAAATGGAACCGAAGTAGTGAGGGGGTAGGTGAAATTAAGAGAAAGAAGTTTTTATTTAATATTTCCAACAGTCTGATAATGGGGGAATAGCGAATTCACAATATTTTTTATATTTTTATAAATATAAAATGCTTCAAGGAAGTTAAGTTCGTGTATAGAAGTAGGTTTAGAGATTATTTTAACCGAATTGAAGTCAAAAGTATGATTCATCTCCCAGCAATGTTTTGCAATAGAGGATTTATTGATTTCTTGTTTTTTAATATATTGTTGATGTTCTTTGATACGAAATTTTAAGCAGCGTCTGGTTTGTCCAATATAGGAAAGGCCACACTGGCAATTAATACGGTAGATACCCCATGAATTGGATAATTCAATAGGATCTTTGAGTTTGGAGAGGGTGAGTTTATTGGTAGGGGCAAAAATTATATTGAAGTCATGTTGTCTAAGAATTTTAGCAATGGGAAAGCTTGATTTATAAAAGAAGGGTAACACAATGCTGATATTGGAAAGAGTAGAAGACTGAGGAGAGTTTGAGGAACGAGGACGCTGAAGTTTAAATAGAGCAGTATCAATTATAGAAGGGTTGTATCCTCTGTCAATCGCAATGGATTTAATGTATTGAATTTCACTATTAAATGACTGAGAATCAGAGCAAACATGTATGGCACGATTTATAAAGGCATAAAAGGCGGGCATTTTTTGGCTTGAAGGATGAGAAGAACGAGCATGGGGTGGCAAAGAAACAGCGAAGCTTTTGCGATAGACGGAAGTAGTGAAACCGTTTACAGTGCGAGTGACAAGGGTATCCAAAAATGGGAGAGAACTATTATTTTCAGTTTCATAAGTGAATTGAATATTGCTATCAATAGAGTTCATAATGTTAAGGATATTATCAATATTGTGAAGGGAGGTGTCAATTAAGGTGAATGTGTCATCAACATAACGAATCCAGAAAGGGAAAGAAAATTTATTGAAAAGGGAGCATTAAGATAATGCATATAGATATCTGCGAGGATGGGTGACAGGGGAGAGCCCATGGCTAGACCGTCAGATTGTTTGTAAAAATTTCTTTAGAATGAAAATGTAGTTTGAGATAGACACATGCGAGTAAGGGATATAAGTTCTTGGATTTCAAAATATGAATAATGAAATTCACGAAGTCTCTGTTCAAGACAAGAGAGGGCGCCACTTATCGGGACATTCGTGAATAGAGATTTGACGTCAAAGGAGGCCATAGTAAATTTAGTTGGGGATAAATTCTGAATCATATTATATATGTGAGCAAATGTCCGCCATCCTTAGCACTGAGGAAGGTATGCTATATGCTACCGAAACCGGTATGCTTAGAATTTAAAATTTTGGTGCTTTTAACGTTGCTATTTTTTACGCTTTTAACATATCTATTTATTTCATACAATACTAATTTAGAAAAAAATACGAATTTACGAAAGTTTTGCACCTAGTTAAAACAATGGGGCAAAACTCCACATCTAGCCTTTGTGCGTATCTTTGCCCCAAGACGTATATGCGGCATTTTATCCCATTGCGCATGCGCAGTGTTTTACTTAACCACTTCACCGTTTTCTCCGAGATCTGTCGGAGGTAAAAGCACTGTTTCCCCATACTTGTCGCCGGTGAACTGGTTAAGGGGGGGGGGGGTGACCTTGGACCTATATATTTGAACAAAAATTGACCAAAAATCGAAAATTATCTTTGTGCTTATTATTATTCTACAGTTTGTTCTGGGCCATTTTCAAAAAACTGCATGCAGATGAGATTATTTTTTGCAAAATTATAAGCGTTTGAATTTTGTACATAAACATTTTTTGGCCCTTTACAACTGTTTAAATCTGTTTCTCTCAAAACTGATTTTTCAACGGTTTTAAAATTTTGAAATGCTCTATGCGTCTCAATTTTTGATCAAAATTCATGAAATTGATAAAGAAGAACTCTGATATTGCTTACAAAGAAAAAAGCCCATGTATTTTAAAACTGACTATATTAAGATAATTAAATTTTATTTTTAACTTATTAAAATTCAAAACTTTGATGAAAATCGATATGGAATTCAGAAGAAAGTATTTAAAAATTAACTATTCAAGGGCTTAAAAAATCGATTCATAAATTTGTTTGTAATAAAGTCTTAAGTGATTAAGGCAGTTCTTAACTGCTCTGCTCAACAAGCTTAAAACGTTTTGACACATTTACAAATTCATTTTTTAACGGAAATATATAAAATTGGAAAGCCTGTCAATGAAAGCGATTTGGAATTGAACTGTTTTTTCATTTTTTTGATCAATCAATTATTTATTGAGTTATAAGCGTTTTTGATCACGTGACAAAAACGTTTTTTTCCCACTCTTGAGTGCTTATTCTCCGTTCCGCAGAAACCTGGTTCAAAGCATCCACTTTCATACTGTTTTCTGAAAGATCTATTGCGTTTGCAAAAAAAATGGAAGAAACCGCTCGATGACATAGTTTCTGAACAACAACACCAGCTAGTTTCATGCATTTTTCGAATAAAAATAAATTAAAACTTATGTCAGAATGTTGCCCTTTTGAATTTGAGAACACCCTTAAAAGGCAAAATTGAAGAAATATTTGAAAAATTAAGATGCATGGAGCGTTTAAAAATTGCGTTTTAAAATTTTAATTTTTCTTTTGAATCATAAAATTATAATAAGATTGTAAATTTCTTTTAAGGTGTTCTATGGTGAAATGTAAGGTTAGCTGGGGTAACTGGAACCACGAGGTAACTGGGCCATAGGCCATTTTATAAAAAACTGTTGGTGTTTTTTAAGTTTTAGCTTTTGTAAACAATGCCCCTTAAACTCTACTTCCTAAAACAACGTGTATCAATTCAATCATAACTCTCACTTTGCTGTGATAGGTTGTCAAAAATTTACGTTTATTTTTTTTTAAAAACAACGTCCATATGGTTGAACTTCCTCGGCTTTTTATTAAAATACTGTTAGTACTTTTATTAAACAATCTTTTTTTTTAAAGATTAGACATATAACTACATTAATATTATTAAGTATCTATACATATTTACTTCATGTTTCAAATGTAAGCCCGGTGTCCCAGTTACCCCGTAAATTTTTCAAGAATGGAGTAACTGGGACATGTATCCGGGGTAACTGGACCATGCTGGATCCAGTTACCCCAATAGTTATAAATAATTATTTTGTGTTTCTCTTACTACGGGAAGTAAATTTCCCCATTCTTTTTTGCTCACAATAAAGAAAATGATAGAATAC
This sequence comes from Maratus speciosus, assembly GCA_963932465.1. Taxonomy (NCBI): domain Eukaryota; kingdom Metazoa; phylum Arthropoda; class Arachnida; order Araneae; family Salticidae; genus Maratus; species Maratus speciosus. The sequence continues at coordinate 91,053,423 of OZ010794.1, read as the reverse complement.
TTTATTAAAATTACGTAATGAAATTAAAAAAAAGCATATTGAGTTGTATCAAACCAAATTTCTTGACTCCTTGAGAGGCGGTGATGCCGTTATGGCAGCACTTAATTTTAATTCCTAATTGCCACATTGGCACCTGAATTTTATAATGAAAATTTCACCTTTATTAAGTACGCAAAAATACTTTTACTTGTTTTCAGATAGATTCTGTTGTAAATATTGGTGTCAGTAAATTATTTCAACATTTTACGAATGCAAGTACCTTGCCCCTGAAAGTGAGATAGCCAGACCTTGAAATTGTACTATAACCAGGGGTCGCATTCTATAGGGAAACTTTATCGTTCCTACCACTATTTTGAAAATATTATCTTCATCGCACCTTTCTTTAAGGGTTCTGGTAGGAACAATAAAATTTTTTCTATATAATGCGACTCCTGGATAAAAATAGCCGCTTGTTCATAGATTTACCTTGCTATTTTTTCCCTTAAAATACCCATGTGACTTTATACTTATTATCTATACTAAAGTACATAAGTACTTACTTAAGTTTTTGTTTTTGGTATAAATAAATCTAATATTTTCACTTTTAGTGCTTTTTTTAGACATATTGACAGCAAAGGTTTCCTTTACAGCGCTGTTTATTGACATATAATTTACATGATCTGCCTGGTTTAAAATTTTTTAAGTTGTTTACATTTTTTCAAACAGGACCCTATATCCGATATGAAAAAATATAATTGCGTGTGGAACATAGACCCTCTTGGTCCAGTTACCCCATTTTTTGGGGCAGCTGGGCCCATGAGGAAAGAAAGATGAAATATGCATATTTTTATATTTTTAAGTATTAAAATGTAATTTTGAGCATTTCTGTGTGATAGAGGGAACCTAACTGAACGCATTTACAGTAGTTCAGAGTTTAATTCAAATGAACATTAGCTTTTTGAAGCTGAATTGTCAGAAGCTCCAGAGTCACATTGTAAAATCATGTCCCAGTTATCCCAACAAACCTTATATTTGCAGACAATTTCATATATCTATGCTAAAAATTAAAAATAATAATAATAATAATGTAACGTTCGCAGTCTCTTTAAGCCTACAAAATGTTGTTATTTTTTACTGATCTTAATTACGAGATACTAATTTAATAAAGATACATGTTATAGTTATGTTTGTTAAGTTTTTACAATTTTATTATTCAGTTATGCTAATTTCGGTTAAGAAAAAAAAAACCGTTGTTTTTCTTTTTCGGTCATTTATGAAGAAGACTTAGGAGTGAGTAATGCCCTTGTATTTGCTCGTAATATGCAAGCTACGACATACAAATGAGCAGTTACTAAACTTACTTCCGTTATTACGCCTGTATTCATACAGTTTTATCGCGAAATCTACGTGTTATAAATTAAATAAATGTTAGTTATGCCAATTTAACTGGTTTTGTTATTTTTTAAAAAAATCTATCACTATTTCCGAATTGTAATGTCAGCTTTATTTAACCACGGAAAGTTTGTCATTAAATAAAGCGAAGATTGCTTTTCGGAAATGACAGTAGATTTTTTTTAATAACAAAACTTGCTAAATTAGCAATTCTCATAAAATCGGCCGAAGCATTCCGTTTATACTGCGCTCACCCTTGGCTTTAGACAGTGTTCCGAAGTAGCACGTTACAAGTAGCGAAACTACAGTAATCTCTACTTCTTCCAGTAGTTTGTAGGATTAGGCGATACATTTTGAAGAAACGTAATTTTGGAAGTAGCGCGATGCAAAAAATGAGTAGTTTGTAGCGAACAGTAACACTACTTCAGGGGAAAAAATGTGTCATTGTCAGGGTTGCCAGATAAAATTCATCAGTTGAGGCCAAATCGAGGAAGAAAAAAGGCCAAACAAAAAATTATCATAATTGCACTAGATGGCAACTCTAAACAATGGTTATAAAAGATGATTAAAGAATACTTTAAAGTTACTTTTCTTTTTTAACTAAGTACACAATATTTCTTAAATTACTTAATATTTTTGCATGAAATTTTCAGATTTTTGATTATATCATTAATGAATCAAATTTTATTTACTGTTCCAACAACAACAGCAACAAAATTACGAGTTATCTCTAAAGTTTTTGGCAAAGAATATGCAATTCTTTCAACTGTATTTAAACAATAGAGTCTTTTTCTTCTAATATCTCTCATAAATTGCTTTTCAGAGTGTGCTAGAATGTCAAAAATGTTCATAAAGTAAAATTTTTCTGTTAAATTTGAGATATTTTGAGCATTCATTTATTCATACATGCTAAGATGCTTGGCAATTCGCTTTTGTCCGGAGATGTCTAAAACAGCCACATTTTATATTCCGTATGTCGCCACTCTCATATTGAGACACTCTAACTTACACATTATTATTTATCTGCGTGGCTTTTCTCATCCCATGCCATGCCAGCCTATCTGTTTACTATGGTGAAGGAATTTTATGAAGGATTCCAAACGATCACTAAATGCTATCAACCATAACTAACAAGTTCGATGCTACTTAAAAATGAATAACGTAAAAAAAACTTCAAAATACTAAAAAGGCCAAAAAAAAAAAGCCAAAAGGCCAAATGATTTTTTTGAGGCCAATCGAGTTTGAAAAAAGGCCAGATTTCTCAGATTTGGCCTAAAAAAGGCCAATCTGGCAACCCTGGTCATTGTGCCAATCTTCTAGTCACGTGATATTAAGGGGGCGGGTCACTGAGCTTCCGATTTCCCCTCACTAAAGTAAAGCCTACGGGCATTGAATGTATTCGTCTATTTAAAATATCTCCTCGGGAAATTAATATTTTTAACTTCTATTTTTTTGAGTACACGTCCTAAAAGATGTCTCTTTTTTTCGTAGTTGTTCTTAAAATATTTCTAAAGTACAGACTTAATTTTATAGACAGCGTTAAAATCTGACTCACAGTTCACCGGCTTTTAACACATAAAATATTAAATTCAGCACAGATTTTAGAAATATTTTGAAAACTAAGGAAAAAAAGAGACATTCTTTAAGAAGAGTACACAGAAAAAAGATGTTAAAAATAGGAATTTCCCGAGAAGATATTTTAAATAGACGAATGCATCAAAAGTCCATAGACTTAACATTAAGGAGGAGAATTCCGAAGCTGAGTGACCAGCCCCCTTAACTTCCTTCTTTTGCGCAAAATGTGTTCTGGGACAAAAATTGCGAATACCAGCAATTCGGCTGCAGTATTTAACAATGCGTTGTATCCGTGGGATACATGGATGTTTCTATTCATACTTGCTGGTAAATCCAAGTGCAAAATCCAAATCAAAGGAATTAATTTCCTTGCTGGAAACATTTGTCTACTTACTCATTATTAAATGTTTTAATGCTTATTTTTAGGTGCTTTCGTAATTTTATCAATACGTAGCACCTGTAGTCGCCGTCTCGTCCGTCCGTTTGTCTATCCTCATAAAATAGCAAAACAAAAAAAAAGACCCAGCCGAATGGTTTGAAATTTAGTCTATAGATTCGTTGCAGAATTGTGTTGAATTACTTCAAATTTTTTGAAAATCAAATCGAAACTTAAAAAGATATTTATAAAAGTTTTCTTCATTCTATAAAATCCTATCCTACGTCATTAATTCTTTTTTATCCCATGATAGGTCATGATTCTAGGTTGGTTATGACGTCCTATTGAAGAGGAAGTCCTATTGTTTCCGTATGACTGAATTTAATCTATCGAATAGTAATAAATTTTGTATTCATGCATTTTTGTATAAGAGTGCAACAGCTACGGCACCAAGATCTGACTATTTCTAAAACGAGATATAGTACGAACGCACCTCATTTGACACTTTTTACGTGCAATTTCCGACTTGTTTGACATTATGACTGAAAATGAATTTTGAATTGCCATGCATCTAACTGAAAATAACATTTTAGTTTAAAACATTTTCTTGCATTTTATTTTTCTTAATTTTTTATTGCCCTCAGTTTTATAGCATTTATTGGATTATATCGCTACAAACGCGATATAATGAGAGACCATTATATTATACTTAATCCGTGTCCACAATTTCAGTTGTAGATTGAATCCATTGACAAAATCTGAAAGTAGTGAAGTCGCAACTAATTTCGAAAAGTACAGAATTTTGTCGATTCTTTTCAAATTTTATGAATATCGAATCAAAACTTAAGGGGTCTCAGGACTCTTAAAGTTTCCAAATTTTCGAAATTTTAATTTTTTTTAGATGTTAAACTCCTATTGTTTCTGAACGTTTTGATATAATTGTTTCCTTGAAACTATCATTAGAACAAAAGTTATGGCTTTTAGAATTATACCCACTCAATAGCTGAAGCGGCTCTTCCGAAACTTTCCGAAACAGAAGTCATTTTTCTTCAGATAACGTTTTTGGGCATAACGCGCACGATATCTCAAAAACTTTTGAATATTTTTTTCATAAAATTTTCAAAACATATGTTTCATGTTAATCTGTATAAACTGAACCTAAATTTGCCCTTTTATTGTTAAAAAAAAATTATTTTTTTTAGGTGATTATGTTGTTGAAATTTTCAAAATTTTGTATTAGTTAAATACAACTTTGTATTAAAAATAGAAATGCTTTAAATACAAATTTATTTAGGTTCAGGATAATTATTACAATCAGAGGTATAAGTAGGCACCAAAATTTTCATTCTCGTTGCAATATTTATTTTGTAATCGTGCACGTAATCTGTTACGTGCCAATTTTCTACTCGTCAAATATCTGAAAGTTAGGAGCCCCTGTAAATGCTAATCCTGGACTTTGCAATTTTTTAAAGACATAAAATGAAAGAACGTACTTATATCTTTCATCTCAATTAAAATTGTGTTTTAAAGCCATATACATTTTAAGATATTAAAAGTTGAAAATGGTCTCTTTTTTTCAAATTTTCCGGTTTTAAGAGTCCTGAGACCCTTTAACAAGTTGGAAATTAGACGTCAAACGTGGCGAATGAGGTGCGTTCGTACTATAGCTAGTTTTATAAATATTTTTTGCACCGTATTGTGTACTGAATGTATATTTTAGTGCACTTCATAAGTGCCTATCCATTTCATTCTGTTTCGAAAGGCTGTCACATCCTTGAAATAGTTTTTTCCCATGGGCCATCATGTAACGGAAAACTTTTGACTGGCCCTGTAATGAAACTATACTTCCGATTTTCATAAAATTTAAAATGACTCGATACAATTTTGCAACAATTATATATTTAAAATTTGAGACCATTCGGTTATGTATTGTTTGCTCTGTTAAATGCGGACGGACGGATAAACCGGCAGACAGACGAACGGGCCGAACGACGAATATAGGTGCTACTTATTTATATAATTACGAACGCACCTAAAATATATTAATAAAAGATTTCTTCATTCTATTAAATCCTATCCTACGTCATGAATTCAATGATATCCCATGATAGGTAGTGAATCCAAGTTGCCATGGTAATTATTCTATTAAATCCTATCATACGTTATTAATTCAATGCTATCCTATGGTAAGTTATGATTCTAGATTGCCATGGTGATGATGTCCGATTGAAGATGGAGTCCTATTATTTTCATATGATTGAATTTAATGTATAGAATCGTAATAAATTTTGTATTCATGCAGTTTTGCATCAGAGTGCAACAACTATTGCATCAAGATCTGAATATTTATAAAACGAGTTGTAGTACGAACGCACCTTATTTGGCGTTGTGCTTACATAAAGTTATCACTTTAGGGGGGAGGTGGGTCTGTCACATGATATCGTAAGATATTCTTAGGGGGAGGTGGGGGTTGCCGTTTGATATTGTTATCATGTTAGATCCGAACGAAATTTTCTTTTTATATTTGTAATCAATTCTTTACATCAAAATAGTCATCTATTTTTATTAAAATACAATGTTATTATTAAAATCATTAAATGATTATAAAATTATTTCATTCAGAAATATGGAATACCCCAACGTTTGGCATTATGTCCATGTCATATTCTGTCATATGTGTATACATATACAGTACAAAGCCCAAAGTTTGGAATTGTCCAAAGTTCGGACTTTCCAGCGGCAATATTCAAGAAAGAAGGGAAAAACAGAATTGTTGAAACAAACAAACAAAAAAGATCTAGAGCAAAGAAGCTTTATTACTGAATCAAAACTTATGTCTATGTAACAGAATAAAATAAAAACGTCCTAATGAGAAACCTAAGTTAATAAAGCAGCGCACATTAAGTTAGTTAAGTTCGTTAGAAGTTCAATAGTTAAGTTAGAATTTGTTCTTAAATTGTATGTTCCCTTACATAAAGTTTTTTGTTTTACTTTTTATTTTGTTATGATTTATTTAATTAAAATGCTTATTTAATTTTGTTTTTAATAACTGTTATATGCAATTTTTAATATATGAACGTCATATTTTCCATTTTTCAGTAGTGAAATTTGTTTTTCTTTTTATTTGAAAAGCAGTATTTTTGATAACCCAAAATTCGGAAAAATCTGAAGTTCGGACTTGGTAAAGTCCCGAGGATTCCGGACTTTAGACTTTGTACTGTATAATCCGCTGTTCACTAAACCAGGTGCAAAGTATCTGATACTAGTAATTTAAATGATACTAGTTGTATTTACAAATAAATAAAACAGAAAGAATGTTACCTACCTAATATTGCTGATAAAAAGTTCTGCTGCCCCCTTCCCCTATGTGTGTGTGTGTGGGGGGGGGGGGGGGGCAAGTGCACAAAGATATTGTTACTGTTGAAATTGAATGCATTGTGTAAGGACAATCTGTTATTAAAAAAATTTATATAGTAGCTATTTCTTTTAAGCCTTATTCGATTTCATATATATAAAAGTGATATTTTATTGAGTTCGCTTCATTTTAATCAATAAAGTATGCAAATAATAAATGCAGAATTTTTTTATATCACTGCAAAGAAAAGAAAAAAATTGTCAAAAACCATACGAATTTTTATACATTGATAACAATATAATTAAGGAGGGAGTGTGAAGGGGGGGGGGGGGTTGAAGGGATGATAACGTATGATATCGTAAGGGGGAGGGAAGGGGGTCCAACGTTATATATGTATAGCTCTTTTGTCACGTTTGACGTACAATTAACGACTCGTTTACTTTATTAAACTGTGAGATTTTATTATAACAGTCTGAATGTGTTGGAAAGTGTTTCATAATCTATGCTTGACGCATGATTTTACGTTCATGTTTTAAAAAAACATGCAATGCGTGTAAGTTTATGACACAAATCAAAATACATTAAACAGCGAGGCCCTTTTTTATTTCCTACCTATTTACTTGAGTGACAGGAAAAAACAGTTATTAAATATGCAGCGAGAAACTTGTTTGTCTATTTTTATTTTATTATTTTTTTTTTCATCAACGATGTTCATGTCATTCAAGATGTTTTTTCTTTGGCGTGGGAACAAAAAAAGATTTAAAAATGGAACGTTCTTTACCGAATGTCTTGTTTAAAATAACGATGATACCCGGCGTATGATCAAACAGACATATTTAGAAAAAAATATATATTTTTTTATAAAGGTTAAGAAATAGGTACGACGAAGCAATAGTTTACATTTTACCCTGGCCTCCAAGAGTTAAGGGCTGTATGTAACATTATATAACGTTATCAGCTTTTTGGGAATTTTGGACCCTCTAACCCCTTACGATATCAAACGTTATCATTCCTCGAACTCCCCCCCCCCCCCTCGATTACTCTTATGGTATCGTTATTAGTGTCTAAAAAATTTTTATTCTTTAAATTTTTTTTCGTTTTCGTTTTGCGCGTTTGCAATGATAGACAGATAGGTTTACATTTATTATAACACTTAAAAGAAATAGTTACTATTTAAAAGTATTTACTAATAGCTTTTTGTTACATATGCATTCAACAGTAATACAGTCGAACCTCGTTAACACGAACACGCTTAACGCGAATTACTTTTAGCACGAACTGTTTCCGATTATTCCGTCCTGTTGTATGTAATGTATTTAAGTTCGGATAACACGAACTACTTTTAACACGAATAAAATAAGTTTCCCCTTGAGTGTTCGCGTTAACGAGGTTCGACTGTATTGTCTTATTACACTTGCCCCCTGCACGAGGATAAGTAGAAATTCTTATCAATAAAACAGGCAGACAGCATTCTTATCCGTTTTTTACTAGTAGAAATAACAAGTATCATTTTGCTTCATAACTTTTCATTATATGACCCTATGAACCCAAAACCACCCCCACCTAAAAAGTTTATATATATATATATATATGTATGTATGTACTAAATTTTGTCGGCACGATAAAAGTCGCAATTATGCACGGATCGTCCTCAAACTCGCCAACAACTTTGAGATGGCTAATATCTCGGCGGGAATTGAAAATGAGCAAAATCGACCCAAGGGAATGGAAATGGGGAGGGTTCAAAATTTTGAATACCGTCTTCACAAGATTCTGATAAAACCAGCTCTTACACAACAATGACAGGAAAAAATAAATATTTTTCATTATAGCAGTTGCCAACAATAAAAAAAAACAATAAAATTCTCACCACAACAATTGCTTTTCTATAGCAAGATTTTTCACGTGAAAAAATAAATTAAATAAATAGTTTGACGAATTGAAAACAAATTGAATATTACGTCATAAGTTTACTAGAGCAAGATTTCAGAATGAAAACTCAAAATGAAATAAATAGTTTGACGAATTAAAAAAATATATGTATTACGTCATATTGGAAATATAATGGACCTCAGCAGGTGAATATGTAACGTCATGTGAGTTTAAAGAAACGTATTAAAACATGATAAAAACCCGACTATGGAAATATTAACATATTTTAACACTTTGAGGTTCTCTGGATTTGTTTTAGCCCTTTTTAAACCTATTCCATATGCATGCGTGTGTGTATTCGTGTATATTAGAATTTTCACAAAATGTTTAGCTCCCTAGAGCTCATTCTTAGTGAAGGAACTGCGTTTATCTCTAATCTTGATTTATGTTTTGTTGGTGAATTTAGTACTTAACTTCGAAATCTACCTCCGCCTGTAGACCAGAGCCGGCAGGGATTTTTTTTTAACCAAACGCAAGAGATAATACGCCAAACATTGTATCAATTATAAAATTTCACAATAAATTGTACTTTAAGCATTACAAATATTTATTTCAAGTTTAAATTAAATATGTTCGTTTTGTAATATTATGTCTCATTAAAACATTTTTTTAAATTAAATGTCAGTATTTTTTTTTATTTATTTGCGATTTATTTGTATTATTTTCTAGCGGATATAGCCATTTCAATTCTTTATTCAACAAACTTTTCGCCAAAAAATGACCATTGGTAACCCTTTCGTCGAAAATATCAATAAAATACGAAATTTGTTACCAAAAATAATAGTTACCCCTGTATATTTGACTCATAAACCAACGGGAGAATATTCTTCATCAAATGATACAATTTGCAAAGAAATCCACCGGGTAGTTTTTGTAAATACTCGGGCGGAACTTTTAGAGCTTACTGCTTTATAATATATATGATTAAGCTCTTACCTTGCGGGTTCGGTGTGGGATGCACGGCGTGATCCTTAAAATTCTTTTCGTCTTCATCAATCAATAAATAACTCGTAAACTCAGACAGATAATTTTCGTACACACAAAGAAATTATGTTATTGGGTTGAGGAAAAAGTAATTTCGTTTTTTCCCTATAGATGGCTATTTAAAGTCGCATATCTCGATTAATACTTATTCAATTAAGTCATACTATAGAGATTTTGATCGGTAAAAGTCTATAAAACATTCTAGATATAAAGGTAGCGTTGTCTGTTTATTCGGTCAAAAGTCATTGCGCTTTGAAAATGGAGATTCCAGAAGATCATTTTCGTGAAGTTTTGCCTTTTTACTTCTATTCCGAAAAGGGGTAAATGCAGCCCACACTCATCGAAAATTGTGTCGAGTTTATGGTGATCGCCAGTGTCAGAATTGGTTTGCTCGTTTTCGTTCTGAAAATATCGATGTTAAAGATGAACTTCACCCTGGCCAGTGAATCGTTGAAAAAGTCAATGAAATTATTAAAAAAAAAAAAATCGAGGTTCACCTATATTTTTCTTCTCGCGACATCACTACAAAACATCGGCCAAAAAACAGTTTTGAACTATTTACATAAGACTGGATACCAAAAGAAGTGTCGATACTTGGGTTCGTTCCACATGAACTAACAGTGAAAAAATTAATGGACCGAGTTTCCATCTTTGAATCGCTGGTAAAATGAAATGAAACAAAATCGAGCCATTTTTGAAGCGAATGATTACGGTCGATGAAAAGTGGATCACGTTTGACAATAATGTGCGAAAAAGATCGTGGTCGAAGCCTGGAGAAGCTTCACAAACGGTGGCAAATCCGGGATTGATGCCAAGGGAGGTGATGCTGAGTGTTTGGTGGGATTGGAAAGGAATTGTTCATCATGAGCTGCTCGAACCTGGCCGAACCATTAATTCGACTCTCTACTGTCAACAACTAATGCGATTGAAGCAGGCAATTAAAAAAGGCAGCCAGAATTGATCAATAGGAAAGGCGTTGTCTTGCATCACGAGAACGCTAAACCACACACATTTTTAGTAACTCGGCAAAAATTGAGAGAGATGGGCTGGGAAGTTTTGAGGCACCCACCGTATAGCCTGGACCTTGCCCCATCCCACTACTATTTGTTTAGGTCTCTTCAGAATTCTCTTAATGGTGTAAAGCTGGCTTCAAAAGAGGTTGTGAAAGTCACTTGGTTCAGTTTCTCGCCCAGAAATCTCAGAAGTTCTACAGTGACGGAATTATGCTTTTGCCAGAAAATGGCAAAAGGTCATCGATCAAAACGGCACATATATCATTGATTAGTGTTTGAAATTTATATCAATAAGTTCGCTTTGAAAGACATGAAAAAAGAGTTACTTTTTCCTCAACCCAATATTTACATGCACTGAAGAAGACACATGTTAATCTGACGGTTTCATTAAAACTTCAAAAACTGCAAAATAAGAAAACAAAAAAAAATTAGACAGCCAATTATAGTTCACATAAAACGTTCATCAAAAGCGAAAGAGTTCAAGGTTAAATGTACAGTAGAACCTCGATTAACCGAACTAATTGGGACCGACCTTCTTTCAGAAAATCGAAATTTTCGGATAATTGAGAATGCTTTAATTTTAAGATTAAGGAGAAAAATATGCAATATATCTTATTATGGTAACAAATGCTCAGTAAAAATAAAGCAATAGAAACAAGAATAAATTACCTGGATTTAAATTGTGAACCCTTTTCATATATCACAAGGGTTTGAAAAACCGTTTTGTTTGTCGCGGTTTCAATTGTCTTTGCTTTGAAGCTCTATCACGGAGTTTTTTAATATTATTAGTTTACCAGTATCACAGTCTTTCTGCTGCTCCAGCCATGCCAAACCTTTTGCAAAACATTCAAAAGCTTCAGAATTGCTAATTTGTTCGTTTTCTTTGCTCCACTCCGCAGCTTACGAGAGCTCAAGTTAAATTCAAAGGAACTCTAAGAAAGCAGATCGAAAATATTTATATGCACTCGTAGTTCGGAAATGACCGCTTGCTCACAAGGAATATGATAGCTTAAGAAAAAAGCTTTAAAAATGGATTTCGGTTAAAAGAGTTTCTGATAAAAGAGATTCTACTGTATATGTATTGCGGTTTCAGTAGAATATTCGAATGATTAATTTTCCAATAATATTGTTTCTAATTATGATTAATGTTTATTTTCCACAATATCTTTCCGAGTTTTCACAATATTATACAGGGTAAGTCAAAATGAATATAGCGATTACAAACGGCTATAACTATTTAATGGAAAAGAATTTCTCGATAAGATTAACACAGAATGTAGATGAAACTGCAAAATTTTGTATACATACGTCATAGATGTTCTATGTGACTTTCGTTAGTCACATGAACAACATCTAGACGGTAGTCCATTTCACGCCATACATTCTGAAGCATTTGTTCAGTCACCGACGCAAGAGCATTACAAATGTGTACTTTAAGTTCTTCAATTGTTTTGGGCTGGGAGGCACACTGTCTTTCACATAACCGCAAAGAAAAAAAATCGGCCATTTTTACCGTAATAATTGGCCATTTTTACTAATGAGACGGCCGCAATGAACAGGTTTCTTGTCGTTGCAAAGTTTCAAATTGCGCATGCGTAGGCTTCCGCTTCACTGCACTTGCCTTACGTAAAGAAATTTTGAAGTTCCGTCTACATTCCGTTTTAATCTTATTGATAAATTCTTTTCCATTTGATAGTTATAGCCGTTTGTAATCGCCATATTCATTTTGACTTACCCTGTATATTAAAAAAATATATATTATCGCATAGAGATCGGATTCTAGTTTAGAACATAGCGAGTCATATGGAAAGCATTCAAACAAAATTTCACTGAAATAGGTTTAAAAGACTTTATATCATGAAGTTTGTCGAACATGGAGATACCGGAAATATTGGTTTTCTGGAAGTCGCATGTAAGATTTCTTTTATATCTTTCAGATGCATCCAAAATTAATCTGGAAGTGTTCATTCAGTTTATGGGTGTTTTTATGTAAGAAACGTAAGAAAAAGATGCATACTAACATTTACGGTAGTTGACTTATGACTTCTCGTTTATTAAATGGACCATAACTCCTCTTCTATTAATCATAGAAATAAAATTAAAACAGGTTTTAAATCGTAAACGATTGCCTTTTCGAAAAATTTTGAAAATATTCATTGAAAACGGTTTTTTTTTAATGTAGGGATAACCTTAAGGGGACAAGAGACCTTGATATTTTTATTTTAATTTTCTTAAAATTTCAATTTAAATACTATTTAAGGGCACACTATATGCATTATGGCATATACTTGTTACACATGAAATTAAAATAAAAAATTTGGGGAGAAAAATAACGAATTTTCCGGAATATTTTAAGCGTAAAGAAGAACTTTTCAAAATGCCTCATGCCGCATTCCATATCCATTAAAACCCCCAATATTTTTATTGCAAGTTTTTTTTTATACACATTTGCATGTATTTTTGCAATTAACTACCTTTAGCTTTTCCAATTATATTTAGTTTCAAAAAACGATGGACGTTTTATGGTATATATAGTGACAAATAGCTATAAAAAATATTATGTATTTTAATGGATATGAAATGCGCATGGGGTATTTTGGAAAGTTCTTCATAACGCTTAAAATATTCAAGAAAATTCTTTATTTTTCTCCGAAATCTTTTTAGCCCCCGGTATGCTATTTCTTTCTCCTAGCAAATAAAGTGCGTCTCCAAAAAATAACGTTACGTTGTATAAGCCAGCCGTAAAACAAAGCAGATGTATCATTGTACTCTTAAATACTCTACTGCAATTTTCTAGACTTCTAAGCTTCGCACATTTTCAATTTTTATACCGTCGTGTTGGGAAAGAAAAGTACTTTTAAATGCAATTTCTTTGAAAACTGCATCTCCATTTATTTTTTAAAAATTAATTTTTTTGTAGTTTTTAGCAACTTAAGTACTCCATTTCTGTAGAAAATAAAGGAAAAATAGTTGGAAAATAGCAATGATAGCGTTCTGTTACCATTTTCCCATAAAAACTGAAAAAAAATGTACTTAAAATACGTGCTATTTTGAAAAAAATATAAATGAATGATTTCTGATAAAACATGGAGCTATTATAAATTAAATTTAATTTTAAGTATCTGTATTAATATTACAAACAAATGAAGGCATATGAATCATAATATAGCCGATTTTTTTTCTTTTTTTTCCTTTTTTCTTTCTTTTTTTTTTTTGTCAGGTTTCTGGAATAACGATATCTCTTTTTTTGGATTTGTGTATTATTCAGCGATAGTGACGTCATATGCGCACTTTACTGTAGATACTGTTTAATACTGGATCGCAAATGAGGATTTCTTCAGCGGATACGGATGACGTCATTTTACATAAAATAAGAGCGTGTGTTTTAAGTCTTATAACTGAAATATGTTTTGTACTATCTATCTATCTATCTATATATATATATATATATATATATATATATATATATATATATATATATATATACATTTTTTTAGGTACATTTCGTATGAAATACTACCTATTGGGATCGTTCCTATGTTGGAATTTCTGAAAATTTTTTTGCAGATCTACACCGATCATGACCCCTAGAACCCAAAACCAATCTCTGTAAAAAACTTTATATCTATCTATCTATCTATCTGTCTGTCTGTCTATCTATCTATCTATCTATCTATCTATCTATCTATCTATCTATATATATATATATATATCACTTTCTTCTGGACACGATAACTTTCCTAATTCTGCACCAATCTCTTCCAAACTTATACATAAAATCAAAGGGCATAAAATCTCGGACAAGTTCGTTAATGGGCAAAATCGGACCAAGGGGATGGAAATAGGGAGGGGTTTTGTGAAAACTGAAAACCCCCCATAACTTCTCAATTTTTGTACATATCAAATCAGTTTAAAGTTTTTATTACTTCTAAAAATAGGGCCAAAATTTTATGTATCACAGATTTTTGATAAAGTTAAAAATGGGCTGAAGGGGCTCAAAAAATAGGGTTTTTGGGAGAAAAAAAATTCATAACTTCGACAATTCTCAAGATATCAATTTTAATTAATTTTATTATAAATTTCCTTAATATTATCTACAACTTTTATATTCACAAGTTTTTGATAGGACCAATTCGTACTGCAAAAAAAAAAAAAAAAAAAAAAAATAAAAACGAAAACAAAAAGGGGGCTTGAAGAAGTAAAAAATCCATAACTCCATCAATTCAAAAGATATAAAATCCCCATGAATTTATCATATATCTTCTTAATATTGTCTACAACATCTATATAGACAAGTTTTGTATAGGACCAATTCTTACAGAATTCCTGTTTTCTAGTTTTTCAATTTCATGTGGGATAAATATATGCCATAATGCATATAGTATGCACTTGAATAGTATTTAAAGAGAAATTAAAAAAAAAAAAAATAATAAAAAAAGAATTCGAAGGTCCCTTGTCCCAGGGGGGTGTAATTGTGTTTCTGTAATGTCAAATTCCCACCGGATTCTTTGAAAAATTTTATTGGTAAATACAGAAAAGCAATTTTACGACTTTTTTTCCACCAAAGTTAGAAAAGTAAATTTAATAATGTTTTTCTGGTGCAAATCTTTATTAATCTTCGGTGGGATATAATATATCTCAACGCCCCTCAAGGGGTTAAAGACGGTTAAGTTCGTCTTTTTTTTTTTACAGTGTATACGAATCGATTTTTATAAAAATAATAAACCCTACTTGCTTTTTGCAAGACAGTTAATAATACAGTGTCTGTTCGTGTAAGTTATGACACAAGTCAAAATACATGAAAGATTGAGGGAATTTCTTTTTCCTTCATCCATATTGATTCCGAGTGACAGGAAAAAACAATTATTAAATATGCAGCGAGAAACTTGTTGTTCTTTTCATTTCATTTCTTTTTTCTTTCTTATTAAATGAGTTCGTGTCACTGAATATGTTTTTGCTCAGCGTGAGAATAAAGGGAATATTGATTCGAAAAATGAAAAGCAGTTTGTAGAATCTCTTATTCCAAATGAACTAGAATTTTATTGACATTATTTTTAAATTTAACTCAACTTTGTTTTTGTAGGTAAAGACGGACTTTTGTAATAAATTTTTTAGTCACTTCCTCATAGGCCAGAATTACACAAATTATGTGCAAATATGTATTTCCGATGACAATGAAATGTTTTCTGAACCCGAAATATTGTTGATATATTTTTAGTGGCATAATTGAATTTACAAATACAAGAGTAACAAAGTAATATTAATTAGGATGAGGGAAGCGAATCCTCTACTACTAGGCTACACAAATTACATTTTGTCGTACACTTTACAAAAAAAAAAAAAAAAAAAAAAAAAGACTATTCAGTATTTTGACTTGAAATTAAACAAAAAAAAAAAAAATAAAATAAAATAAATTATGATCTGTAGATTTGCACAATACTATTTTTTTTTTTTTTACACAATAACCTTAAAATTATTATTTTAATTAATTTATTTTACATGTTTTTTCCAATTCGGATGCATTTTTGCAAGTAAAAAATGAAACACGTCTGTTTTCAGAAGAAAAAAATATATCATGGAGTTAGTCATTATAGATAGAATCATGATTAATTAAATAGTTTCACAATTTCTTTTATGAAACTTTTAGAATACCTTTTTTATGAAAATTATAGCATATTTTTAATGAATTAAAAATTGTGAAGATTCGATTATTTACATTCAGTATTCAGTTATAAAAGTATTTTTCAGTGTTATGAATTCCAATACACAATTTATTCTTATTGTGTGAAACCATTTACGCAGATGATACTTACGCATTTAAAAAAAATTATATTATGATTTTTTTTTTTTTTTTTTTTTTTTTTGTAAAGTGACAACAAAAAAATTGTAAACAAATAAAATTAATTCTTAAATTCGTTATATCATAAATAAAAAATTCCAAGGAAATTCTTAGTTATTTAGCTGAATTTACATTTCTAAAATTAAAATGCGCCAAAACATAACATAACATTTTTGCTTAATAAAGATGCAAGAATAATATTAAAAAATATTGTTACTTTCAAATATTTATCTTACTAAATAATGCTTCGCGAATCCAAACAAAGCATGGGTTTTGCTAGTTTTAATGTTAATATTAACGCTGTTAATTTAGCATGTTGGTCTATAAAATAGATTGTTGAACTTGAAAATGTTTACTTGATATTGATAGCATTCGAAACACCTATATTCCGGCTTGAGAAAATGAATTAATACACAAAAAAAGCTTCTCGAAAACATTTTCGAAAATCAGTGAACACAAATGTAAATGCATGTGTTTTAATATATGTTTTTATACATGTTCTTATAAATGTCTCTTTAAATGCCAAAAATATATTAGTTTCTGAGGTTTCTAAAGATAAAGAACGAATTTCGCAATCGTAGGTAACTCTGAAGAGATTATTGTATTTTTTCGTGCATGGTTATGTTATATTTTCGTAGAGTAAGCCCAGTTGTATCAGCCAATTTTTATAAGAAAGATTAATCTTCTTTGTTTTTTGCAAGACTGCTAATAATAAATGTTAGTGCATGTAAGTTATGACACAAATCAAAATACCTGAAAGGGTGGAGTTTTTTTTTTACCCGACTGAAAAGAAGGGTTATGCGTTTCACGCGTATCTGGGTATGTGGATTTCTTTATAACCTCGAAATATCCCAAAGGCTGGATGAATTTTAATGAATGATGTCTCTATCAATTCGTCTTAATCGTCCGATGGTTATAGGTTAGATTTTGATTTTATAAATTCAAAATGGTGGCCGTAAATTACAAAATGGCGATAGAGACGGATAAAATTTTTTACGTACCCTATTGAGTGGTATATCATTGGATAGGTCTTTCAAAACGAAGAAAATGTTTCATTGACCATTTTGCAGTCAGAAGCTCAGTTTAAATATTACACAACCTGGAAGTTGTGTACTTTGGATCTCTACCTTTACTGTAACTCTAACCTTCATAATAGACATCTATAGGCGTCATCAAAACAGTGTTTGTAGATAGGAACTAATAATTAAACACAACTTAAAAGTCATCCATACAAGTAAAAAAAAAAAAAAAAAATGGTAAGTAAAATAAAAAATAGTTTCACATTGATGAAAAATAATTAATTAGTTTGCTTTTTACGCAGTCGGGTTTTTTGATTTTTTAAATTTATTATATTATTTTCTTCTTCCATATTTACTCCGAGTGACAGGGAAAAATAATTATTAAATATTCAGCGAGAAATTCATTCTTTTCATTTTATTTATTTCTTATCAAATGAGTTCATGCCATTGAATATGCTTTTTCTCAGCGTGGGATTAAAGGGAATATTGATTCAGAACTGAAAAGCACTTTATACAGAATCTCTTATTCCAATGAACTAAAATTATTTTACACTCTTTTATTTAACTCGACTTATTTTAGGTAGCTTTCTTTACAAAAAGCTACCTATTGCAGCCGTTCGGAGGAAAGCGATTTCAAAAAATTTTTGGTATATTTTCATCGATCATGACCCCCAGACCCCGAAACCACCCTCCGTTCAAAATTTATATATATATATATATATATATATATATATAACCATTAATTAAACATAACCTTCCACCGTCAAATATTATGAATTAAAGCTGTAATTATTAAAAATAATAATAATAATAATATAAGAATTATTATGGAAGAAAAAGAAAAAAGTGGACACCGACAAAAATTGAAAAGCTTATACATTGAATTACGTTATCAAGGGCACAGAATTCAATGATATAAGCAAAATGGTTGTTTTCTGTGGGAAAAATAAGCTAAAGCTAAAAGTTATTTTCCCCTGTGCCCAAACAACCATAAAATCAAGTGAATTGATTAAAAATGAAAGCAGAATAGAAACAAATAATATGAAATGGAAGAATCAATAAAACGTATTTAAATATTTATAGGATATAAAATATAAATAATAAACACCATACCGATTAATATTTCATTATTTTACAAAAATTCATGCGCACATGGCTGCCAGTATATCAAAAAGATTAAGGTGAATAAAACAGTTAATAAATCACAGTAAATGATACCAAAGGATGCAGTTAATACATTTTGAAATAAAATTTGAAATACCTTGTTAAACACATTTAATCTAACATAAAATAAATAGATATTATTACATTATTTAAAATGCACTATTAAATTAATTAATAACAGTTTAACAATATCGTCAAAATTTAGCTAAAAATACTCCCTGGTGTATTAAATTATAACTGAAATGGAGCTAGAAAAATTAACAATTAGAGCTATCTTAAAGAGACAAATTTAGTGCTGCCATCTAGTATTACTTCTATTAAACAACTAACGCAAGATAAATATTTGTAAGCATTTGAATGTAAATAACTGTATAAATAATTGTAAGCATTTGAATGTAAATAACTGTATAAACAGCAAAACCAAACATATCCTTATATATAGAGAATTATAAACCGAATATAAACCACACAATGTATTTAAAAACTATTGTAAATAAAATTTAAAAGCATACAATATATTCTATTAGCTAACTTATTTAAACTAAACTAAGAAATAAATAATTCTAGAACATTGATAATATATAGCATATAGCTATATGCTATAAAACAAAATAAAATTCAGTAATAATTAATATAAATAATTATTAAATAAAAAAATTATTTTTTATGAATTATATATCAGATATTTATAAAATGAACATGAAATAAAAAAGTCCTTCCGGCCAGTGCCGGGAGGAAGAGGTAGCTTTCATATTCCTTATTTTAAAAAAGCCAACTTATATTATTCAAACACACGAAGCTTAATTAAGTGGAAACCGAATGTAGGAGATTCAATATTCAATACTAATTTTTATCAATACTAAATCATTATGAATGAGAATTTCGCAAAATTAGTCAGCTTTATCCAAGCTGCTTTTATTTAAAGTAACTTATATTTCGCTGCCAAATTCGGCGATTTCTTAAAGTGCCTGCCATTTTAAGACAACGTGGTGGATGAGGCTAACCATTGAACTTGGTCGAGACCTTAGTAATTGCTGTGCACATGCTCACTCACATCGGAATCGGTTGATACATACGAGTGCTGTCGCAGGCAAAAAATCAGATTTTTCAAAATGTCACCCACGTTAGAAATTGAAACTGCTATATCTGAGCCATTTTTTAAGATAAAGACAAACAAAAAATGCTCCTGAATCCTTATATCAAGGTCAAATACTTAAGAAAGAAACCTTTTTCAATTTCTAATTTTTTTGCACCTCACTTTAAATATATATATTTTTTAATTTAATGGCCGCCATTTTGAAACAAGATGGCTGATGAAGCTGGCCAGCGAACTTGGTCAAGATATTGATGTATACTATCCACATGCCTTCTTCCATCGAAATAGGCGAATACGTGTGGTATCGCGAGACAAATACAAGATCGTTTCAAAGTGTTAGCCATGATAGAAATTCAAAGTGCTGTAATTCAACCACTTTTTAAGATATAAACAAAAGAACAAATTTTCAGAAACAAAAACTGCTCCAGAATCTTTGTATCACGGCCAAACACATAAAAAAAATCTTTTTCATTTTCCAATTTGGTAGTACCTCATTTTAAATTTTAAATTACATTTTTTTTAATGGCAACCCTTTTGAAACAAGATGGCGAATGAAGCTGGCCAACTAACTCGGTCGAAACATTGGTATGTACTATGTACAGACCAAGTTACATTCAAATCGGTTCATAAATATGCCTGATATCGCGTGACAAAAATCAGGGCGTTTCAAAATGTCAGCCACGCTAGAAATTCAAAATGCTATAACTCAGCCATTTTTTAAGATATAGACGAAACAAAAACTGCTCCCGAATCTTTTTATCGAGGTCAAACACATAAGAAAAAAATATTTTTTCAATTTTCAATTTTTTGGTACCACATTTCAAATTTAAATTTTTCTTAAAATTTTAAATGGTCGCCATTTTTAAACAAAATGGCGGATGAAGCTGGCCAACAAACTCGGTCGAGACATTGGTCTGTACTATGTATAAACGAAGTTACATCCAAATCGGTTCATAAATACGCCTTTTATGGCGTGATAAAATTCAGGACGTTTCAAAATGTCAGCTTCGCTAGAAATTCAAAATGCTATAACTCAGCCATTTTTTAAGATATAGACAAAACAAAAACTGCTACGGAGTCTTTGTATAAACGTCAAATACATAAGAAAAAAATATTTTTCCATTTTCAATTTTTTGGTACCACATTTTAAATTTTAAATTTTTTAAAAATTTTTAAATGCCCGCCATTTTGAAACAAAATGGCGGATGAAGCTGGCCAACGAACTCGGTCGAGACATTGGTATGTACTATGTACACACCAAATTACATCCAAATCGGTTCATAAATACGAGAGTTACAGTGTGACATAGGTCAGATATATATATATATATTGATATATATATATATATATATATATATATATATATATATATATCAATTTTGAACGGAGGGTGGTTTCGGGGTCTGGGGGTCATGATCGATGAAAATATACCAACATTTTTTGAAATCGCTTTCCTCCGAACGGCTGCAATAGGTAGCTTTTTGTAAAGAAAGCTACCTAAAACATGTGGAAGTAAATAGAAGGTTAAATGATACTTAAATACCCATTACTTAAAAAGCACAAATATAGAGTGTGGATTATCTTCAGACATCCATAAAAAACCATAAAGTATGAATGTCGGACATTCAAAAACATTAAACCGATAATAAATATCTAAAAGAATAGAGTAATAATAATAAAAATAATTACCCAATTTTAATGCATACAGTATAACTATATTTATATTATACATACTTATATGTATATTATTCACTATAAGAATGGCATACTATTAGTAATTAATATGATATTGTCCTTAGTAAATTTAAAATTTAATAACAAATAATTGTAAATTAGATTAATCAATAATTAGGCTAATTACAATATTAATGAAATTCTCCAATTACATATAAAATATCAAATCAACATCCATATAAAATACGTAACAAAAATATAGTAATAATACAAGAGCCCCCATTTTTTTTATATATATATAATTAACCATTGCGTATATATATATATATATATATATATATATATATATATATATCTGACCTATGTCACACTGTAACTCTCGTATTTATGAACCGATTTGGATGTAATTCGGTGTGTACATAGTACATACCAATGTCTCGACCGAGTTCGTTGGCCAGCTTCATCCGCCACTTTGTTTCAAAATGGCGGCCATTTACAAATTTAAAAAAAATTTTAAATTTGAAATGTGGTACCAAAAAATTGAAAATGGAAAAATATTTTTTTCTTATGTATTTGACCTTTATACAAAGACTCCGTAGCAGTTTTTGTTTCGTCTATATCTTAAAAAATGGCTGAGTTGTGGCATTTTAAATTTCTAGCGAAGCTGACATTTTGAAACGTCCTGAATTTTGTCACGCGATAAAAGGCGTATTTATGAACCGATTTGGATATAACTTCGTTTATACATAGTACAGACCAATGTCTCGACCGAGTTCGCTGGCCAGCTTCATCCGCCATCTTGTTTAAAAATGGCGGCCATTTAAAATTTTAAGAAAAATTTAAATTTGAAATGTGGTACCAAAAAATTGAAAATTGAAAAAATATTTTTTTCTTATGTGTTTGACCTCGATAAAAAGATTCGGGAGCAGTTTTTGTTTCGTCTATACCTTAAAAAATGGCTGAGTTATAGCATTTTGAATTTCTAGTGTGGCTGACACTTTGAAACGCCCTGATTTTTGCCACGTGATAACAGACGTGTTTATGAACCGATTTGGATGTATCTTGGTGTGTACATAGTATATACAAATAACTCAACCGAGTTCGTTGACCAGCTTCATCCGCCATCTTGTTTCAAAATGGCGGCCATTTAAAAAAAATTTTAAAAATTAAATTTAAAATGAGATACCAAAAAATTGGAAAATGAAAAAGAGTTTTTTCGTCTGAGTTTTACCTTAATAGAAAGATTCCGGAACAGGTTTTGTTTCGTCTATATCTAAAAAAATGGCTGAGTTATAACATTTTGAATTTCTATTGTGGCTGACATTTTAAAACGACCTGATTTTTGTCACGCGATAACAGGCGTATTTATGAACCGATTTGAATGTAACTTGGTCTGTACATAGTACATACCAATGTCTCGACCGAATTCGTTGGCCAGCTTCATTCGCCATCTTGTTTCAAAAGGGTTGCCATTTAAAAAAAAAAATGTAACTTAAAATTTAAAATGAGGTATTAAAAAATTGGAAAATGAAAAAGATTTTTTTTATGTGTTTGGCCTTGATACAAAGATTCTGGAGCAGTTTTTGTTTCTGAAAATTTGTTCTTTTGTTTATATCTTAAAAAGTGGTTGAATTATAGCACTTTGAATTTCTATCATGGCTAACACTTTGAAACGATCTTGTATTTGTCTCGCGATACCACATGTATTCGCTTATTTCGATGGAAGAAGGCATGTGGATAGTATACATCAATATCTCGACCAAGTTCGCTGGCCAGCTTCATCAGCCATCTTGTTTCAAAATGGCGGCCATTAAATTAAAAAATATATATATTTAAAGGGTTGTGCAAAAAAAAATTAGAAATCGAAAAAGGTTTCTTTCTTAAGTGTTTGACCTTGATATAAGGATTCAGGAGCATTTTTTGTTTGTCTTTATCTTAAAAAATGGCTCAGATATAGCAGTTTCAATTTCTAACGTGGGTGACATTTTGGAAAATCTGATTTTTTGCTGCGACAGCACTCGTATGTATCAACCGATTCCGATGTGAGTGAGCATGTGCACAGCAATTACTAAGGTCTCGACCAAGTTCAGTGGTTAGCCTCATCCACCATATTGTCTTAAAATGGCAGGCACTTTAAGAAATTGCCGAATTTGGCAGCCAAATATAAGTTACTTTAAATAAAAGCAGCTTGGATAAAGCTGACTAATTTCGCGAAATTCTCATTCATAATGATTTAGTATTGATAAAAATTAGTATTGAATCTCCTACATTCGGTTTCCACTTAATTGAGCTTCGTGTGTTTGAATAATATAAGTTGGCTTTTTTAAAATAAGGTATATGAAAGCTACCTCTTCCTCCCGGCACTGGCCGGAAGGACTTTTTGTATACAAAGAGGGATTTTTGTAATCATTTGCTCACTCACTTCCTGATTGGCAAGAATTATATAAAAAAAAAGTATGTACGAAAAGTGTGTTTGCGGTGACATTATAACATTTTAATATTTTTAGAATTTAACTAGTATATCACATCCTTCAAAAATGACGGAATCTTGATCTGAAATTTCATTTGTATAAGACTTCATACAAACGAACAGCAGGAAAATTTTATTATTCAAAGGTTTGTGTTGTACAAAAGTGCATTTAAACAAGTAAGAAAAAATCATGCTTCAAGCATTGATTATGAAACACTTTCCAACATATTCAGAATAATGTAACAAAACTGCACCGTTTAAAAAATTAAAATATTACGTCTCATTCAACCATTTGGAAACGGATAATACATTTCAAAGCCTAATTTCAGCTGTTCCCGTTCACAATCGGAAAATTATGCGAATTTTTCAGCAGCCCTGTATATGATATATAGATTTGAATCTATTGACTACATGCACGCCGAAATTTAGTTCACTTAAGAGATACATATACTTCTGTTGAAAAATTACCTTCAGCAATTTCCTCTACTAAGGAGAACAGTACGTAAATACTTTTGTACAGCCCTGTATTTGAGGTATAGAATTTATATTTAACGGGTAAGATGCAAAAAGTTAATTAAATTTAAAATCGCACACCTAATTTTTAAAACCTTACACTCCAACATTTATTACTCAAAGACGGTACTGTACTGTAACCGATTTCTTTTGTGTGTCCCTGTAAATGAATAAAAAATGCTATGAATGCCCTGTTCTAACGTGATCGTAGTGAAACTCAGTGATTTATATCAGTTTCAATACATTTGAAATAGCATAATGTCATTAAAATAATCTGCAAACGATTTTTCCCCATGTACCATAATGTAAAGGAATAATTTTGAGTGCCCCTGTAAATGAACGATTAATCCTACATACTTCATATACAATACCAAACATGCTTTGGTGACTCTAAATAACTTTTATAAATTTCATGAAAATCCGAGTTTATTTACGGGAGTTAGAGCGTGGACTGACGGCCAAACGGAAAGACGGACATACGGCCTGACGGACAGACAAACCGAATGCATAAACACTTTTAAACTTTGTTGGAAAGTGTTAAAAATGAGAAATGATTTCTACAAATACAAATGATGAGGATATATTTTTTTTTACTCAATATTCAATTTCTGAAATAGTTCAACCATCCACAAAGGTTTCGATTCTAATCTTTAGAATTAAGAAAGAAAAAATCAGTGAAAATTACATCATATTGCTCCAATCCTATCAATTTTTCTCTTTAGTTTTAGTAATGCAAAAATGCATTTCAAACTAAGCCTTTCACCGGCACAAACTTTTCAGTTCCATTACCTGTGATTTATTCTGTTGAGCTGATTCATGTATTCAGACCAGTTGCTAAGGTTAACTGGGTAAATTAGGTCCTCCACATTCGTCAGGGATATCTTAGTTGTCATAGCATTGGCAGCTTCTGCCACGAGATCTCTGGTTTGAATCTGGCCCATACATTTTTCGCCCAGTTGGAAAATTACAAATCAATTGATTTATTTACCAACTAGCTAAAGTAGCAGGCGTTGCCCGGAATTTTAAGAATGTTTGTTTTTCTACGTAATTTTTACTCTTTTTTTTTCAATTCTATTAGTTCACACTCTCCCTATATATATCTTGTTCAAATTTTCAATCGTTAATAAAATACTTATTATTCATCCTATCAAGTTCAAATACATTTTTTAAAACTTGTAGTGGGTGACACTTGATGTTAATACAGTTTTTTCAAATATTAATTCATTAATTAAATTTTAATTAATTAATTTTAGTTTTATATGGGAGACAAAATGGCGGCCATTGGTTATTTAACAGCATTTAATGCATCTTCATACCTATAAGTGGGGTTACCATAGGGGGGCTCTATTCTGTCGCTAAATACTGCCAAGTTTATCGCCAAATTTGGCGACCAAAATGAGTCGCCAAAAGGGACGCCAACTTGGCACTATCTCTCATATTTCGCCAAATTCCCGTAGACTTCTATTGTAAACCAATAGGGTTTATTTGCTTATAGAAAATCAACAAATTGAGATATTTTAATGAAACTAAGAAAAACTAATATTAGCTTTAGGGATTATATTAAATTTTTCTTTGATGACCTAAGTAGAAATTAACGTAATTTTTTTTTTTATATATTACTTATTTTTCATTTAAAACAGAACACAGATTACCTACTTTCTTAATAAGTATAATCTATGACCGAGATTGAGACCTAGATTAAAACCTTTCGAGGAAAACTTTTTCCGAGTATTTTGTTATTTAAATATATTTTTTCCTGATTAAAAAAAAAAATGGCAAGTACAAAAATTCTATGAATTTATTTTTTAAAAATCTGAAATCTTTATTTCAGTTCTTCACTAAGAAGGAATTCTAGGGACCTAAACCATTGTGGAAATTCCAATATATACGCGGATACACACACGTATATATATGGAATAGATTTGAAAACAATGAAAACAAATTCAGAGAACCTCAAAATGTTAAAATATGCCAATATTTCCATAATCATATAATATTATCATATAACTTATCATATAACTCAGAACATGGATAGCAAGTATTCAAGATCTTGAATCGCGAATCGTCGCTTTGAATAATAATAATAAAAAAACAAAGTGCAGTTTGTCGAAATAAATATTTAATATGCGCAATTAATTAATGCATCAATTAAAAGTAATAACTATTTTGCTTAGTTAAATTTTAAACATTAAATATTTGTGAGAATAACCTTTTCTAAGTATATTTTTTAAACAAATATTTATAAAATCGCCAAACAAAAAGCGCAAAACGGAAAATCCGTGGCATAACTTGATAACGCTTACGTTTATTTCAATCCTCTCTTAAGGGTGTTCTCAAATTCAAAATGGCAACTTTCTGACATAAGTTTTAATTTATTTTTGTTCGAAAATGCATGAAACTAGCTGGTATTGTTGTTCAGAAACTATGTAATAGAGTTGTTTTTTCCATTTTTTTGCAAACGCAATAGATCGTTCAGAAAATAATGTCAAATTGTGCGGTTTGAACCGAATTTCCACGCGAAGGAAGAAAGAGCCCTCAAGAGCGGGCGAAAAACGTGTTTGTCACATGATCAAAAACGCTTATAACTCTATAGGTAATTGATTGATCAAAAAATGGAAAAACAGTTCAATTCCAAATCGATTCCATGGCCAGGCTTTCCAATTTTATAAGTTTCCGTTAAAAAATGAATTTGTAAATGTGTCAAAACGTTTTTGCGCTTGTTGAGCAGAGCAGTTAAGAACAGTCTTAATTTTGAGTGAACTATATAACTCTATACAACGAACGGTTTAAGGATTAGGTATTGAATTAGGTATAAGAAGGAACGTTTTCTATATTTTAAAGCAATCACTATTTGCTCCAAACATTGTGCAAACACCATCAATGGATGATAAAGCAATTTGTATTAGATCTGCTTTTCTTTCTACATTTTAGCCTCCTTCCATATGTCATTTTCTTTTCTTTTTTTTTTCTTTTTTTTTTTTTTTTTCGACTTCAACAAGGTGATCAATCACTTTTTGGCATCACTTCCTACAGAATAAGGCACAAAATTCAGAGAACAAACTCACTAAATGACGTCTGGGTTATCATGAACAGTGCGTGAGAGGTTAAAGGGACTTTTCACTCATTGGAAAACACCCGCTCCGTAATGTTAAACCTATGGACATGTTGTTTTCGAATTTCCCATTTAAATTTGAATATTTTTAAACGATTTTTTTTGCATCGATTTCGGTTGCAGATTTTTCAAATAAAGGTATTTTCACTTTCGGAACCGGTTTCGAAACCGAAAGTACAATTATTTAAAATAATCTGCAGCAGAAATCGAAAAGTAAAAATTAGTCATATAAAAGATCGACCTCAGCTATCCTATGCAAAAAAAAAAAAAGCCTAAAAATTGTCAAATTTAAACGATAAATTCGAAAACAACCTGTCCATACGTTTAAAATTACAGAGCGCCTGTTGCAAAATTCAACCAAAAAATCAATTTTTACTTTTTTATATCATTAAATAGTTTAAACTTTTATTTTTCCAACGATCACATGTTTATATATAAAAAAAAACTAAGTGTTGAAATTATTCATTCTTTTCTAAGAGTATTTCACAGCTTTTTGGCCATTTAAACCTTTAATTGACTTTCATTTAAACCTTTAATTGACTTTTTCGCAAAACTTGGATTTTTCATGTTTATGTACCTTTTTTTCAATATCTATTAAACTTAAGAACTCAGATTTTTTCTAATACTTATATTATGTTATATTGTATAGTTTAACACAGGGATTTAATGATTCGTTGAGAATTATTTATTTGAGGCAGTGAAATCTTGCCAAAAAAGATAATTTAAAAATGACTTTCAATACATAATTAATAATTAATTTTGAGTTTCACTTAGGAAGAAAATGGTCGGTTAAAATACGTAAATCATGTTATTCTAACTTCTGTAAAAAATCTAGACCTCTATCCTTCACCATTTCTGAGAAAAAGGCACATAAATTTGGTGAATTTAACATGGCGGAGATAGGACTTTTCCGTCCCCTTAATGTCAAAATTTTATCATTACTTTTAGCTGGTGCTACGATAAAACACCCCAGTAACAGACATCTTAACCCTTTATGCCCCGATGGTACTTTAACGTACCATTAAAATAACTTATTATAAAATCCATTTAATACATCGATTAGTAATAATACAGTTTAGAATGAGTTATAGATACTTTACTTTATGTTGTTCCAAAAGCATTATTGATTGCACGAAACAAAAATACTTTTAAAAGGATGATTTCTTTTGCCTTTGCAACTTTTCAGATTTCTTGACGTTGAATGATTGTAGGAAAAAATATTCAGTTCGAGAATTTTTCTATATTTCTGTTGTAAGATCATTATATTTGTACATTTCCTAATTCCATAAAATACTAAAAAAAATTATTGAATAAAATATTGCACAAATCCCTATAAATTCAAATTTAATTAATTAATTTTAAATGGCAAAATCCTTCTAAAATTTATGAAATGATTGTGTCAATCTTCTAATGTAGTTTCAAAAATTCACGAAAAATGCTTTAGAAGATGAAATTTTCATGAATTCATAATTTGGGGCATAAAGGGATAAAAATATCCATCATTAAAATGAGGAGACTTTCTTGTATGCACGATTTTTAAAATAAAAGTTTGGGTATTATGTAATGGTCGGAAAATATGGAACATTTCAGTATCTGGCAGATACGACGTTGCAGACAAGCGTAAATCTGCCATACGACTTCCTAGTACTCCCATGAGGCGCTGTTCTGAGTTCTGTTTCGATACCTGTTGTTGGATTGAAGTGGTGAAATCAAATCTTATTCTCATTTTTTGCAGGTAAATTTTATAAAATTCGTATTTATTATAAAATCTCATTATCGGCGATGTTAACCAAGTTCTGTATAAAGGTGAACAGTTATATTTATTGCTGTGTTAGTCAGTTTTCCTGTATGCTGACGTGTTGACGAGTGAAGAAATTCTGTTTTCAAGATGGTGTGTCGGGTCATATGGAATATCAGCTGGACAACTGCTTCAAGACGAGTCTAAGAATGGAAACAATTTTTCAAAGAATCTGATGATTTATAGATGATGTACTAAGGTTTATTCATTAAATAATTTTGGTTATTCTTTTAAATCGTGGTTTTTCCTGCAATTTCAATTTCCATAGTACCCGACTTGTTGCCATTACCTGAAAAGTATAACTTTTTAAAAAAAGCTAAATATTCATGTGTATTTTTTCTTCCACTTTAAGTGCATTTAAAATATGTTGAGATCTAGTCAAAGTTTGTTCTTTACTAACTTTTAATATATCTCAGTTCTTTTTGTTGATTTACAAAGAAAATTAAAATGGTATTCCATTATAATCAAACTTCCTCTACCATGGTATCTCCCTTTACTAAGGACTGATTACCGCAAAGACACGGGGAACGCGGGCATTCCTCTAAAACCTAAGGGGACCCCCCTAAATAAGAGACTAATTGGACCACCAACGCGCAATTTTTAAAACTTTCCAACAAAGTTGAAATGTGTTTATGACTTCGGTTTGTCTGTCCGTCTGTCCGCGCCCAAACTCTGGTAAATAGACTCGGATTGTTCTGAAATTTTTGGATATTATTGACCTTTCCCATAGCACGATCTCTATTTCAAATGAAGTTTGTAGCATGTTTAGTTCATTTACAGGGACAGTCAAAAGTATTCCGTTACATTACGTCCAATGGGAAAAAATCATTTCAAATGATTTTTAATGATGTTACACGCTTTCAAACATAATAAAATTGATATGCATTTAAGAAGTGCTCTAAAATATGTATTCTGTAGCATATGAGGTGCAAAAAATAGTTATTATTCATTTACAGGGCCACACAAAAGAATTCCGTTACATAATGATATGGAGGTGGGGAGGGGCGATTGTTTGCGGCCTATTTTAATTGTGTTAAACTATTTCGTATATAATGAAATTGATATACGTCGCTCAAGTTTACTATAAGTTATTTCATATGTAATGCAAAGTGCATAGGATTTACTGGGGCACACAAAAGATTTCAGATACTATATTGTATCAGAAGTACTGTATTTTAGCGATGATTGCTGGAAATGCATTTTTAATTGTGTAATGCGCTTTTATGTTTCACTAGATTTATGCATAGTATATGGTGTGTATAAATACTATAATTTATATGCAGGAAAAAAAATTACAAAGTTGTTAAGGGTTAATGCGTATGAACGGAAATTGCTTAAAGGTGTGTTTTAAATGAGTTGTGCATTTTCACGCTGAACTACATTTAGTTTGCTAAGAAATGTTTGTAGAATATAAATAAAATGATATACAGGGTCACGCAAAGAATTGGATTCACGGTCGTGTATGGATGATAATTTCTGGAAATGTGATTTCTATAGTTTTAAGAGAATTTTAGTTTTAAATAAATTTTAGCTATATAATGGTGCGTAATAAAGGTACTAGGTAAACAACAGGGATGTACAAAAGTATTCGTGTACGTTTCAATCTTTTTGTATAAATTGCTGAAAGAGAAATTTCAACCTGTTATGCGTTTTCTTGCTAAACTACATTTTGCCATTATATAGTATATATGTCAAACTACAGATCAAATAATGGGCTGTTCAAAAGACTTGGAATACATATTTGGCTATGGACGGTAATTGCAGAAATCAGTTTTTAAATGTTTTATGTGTTTTCTAAAATGTTCACTTAGTTATCTTATTTACCTTATTTCTGTAAATAACGAAGTTTTGTTAAAGCATTCAGGAAGTGTCAGAAAGTGTTTCATAATCTATTCTTAACGCATGATTTTTCTTTCTTGTTATTTACATACATTGAATTTTGAAAGTTTGTTTCTTCTTTCGACGAGGTTTGCCTATAATGCAAGATAATATCTAGCCTATTTTGTAATGTTCCTGTTATCTGGCCGAGAAATATGAACAAGATCAATAAGCTGTTAGACCATCATATGACATTTTGACATGCTGTTTAAAAAATGTCCAGGGAACTAAACATACAATAACGCTGTTAACTACCAAACCTGTTTTAGAATTTTTTCACCTATGCAGGTAGCATTCAGAAAACTGTATTATACATTCTGCGAAGACACTCATAAGGGAAATATTCATAAAACTAAAGATTTTTCGTGAATGAAGAATTTAGAACAGTTCCTCCAAATAAAAGGTGTTCCAAAGTGATATTCTGTGCTTTCCTTAACTTCAGAGTAGAGTCAAGCATGCATCGGTTTGTACCCG
Organism: Maratus speciosus; assembly: GCA_963932465.1. Lineage (NCBI taxonomy): Eukaryota > Metazoa > Arthropoda > Arachnida > Araneae > Salticidae > Maratus > Maratus speciosus. Next base: position 91,021,780 of record OZ010794.1, on the reverse strand, counting down.
ACCAGAACCAGAAATTTTAATTTGAAAACAACCGAAAAACTAGTCGAATGTACCAATCCCAAAACTTTCTCCTATCTCGTAACATGTCAACAACTCAAAATTCGTTATCACTGTGCCAAAATTAAATGGCAATCTATGATCATCATGAGGATTCTAAAAAGATGAAATTCGGTGCATTAGTTCTTGAGATATCACTATTGTTGAAATCGTGTAAATCTAGGAAAATGCAGCATAGCAGCGCCACCTATAGGGTGTTTTACACCAGAATCTAATCATCATCAAATTATGCGAACGTCTAACTGAAGTTTGGAGAAAAATCTTGCAGTAGGTCTTGAGATAGAGCTATTGTGCAAATCATGACAAATGCAGCATAGCAGCGCCGCCTGTTGAGCGATTTACACCAACCATAATCAGCAGCGATATTAATCAAAGTATACTTGAATCTGAAGTTTGATGAAAATTCGTGCATTAGTTCTTGAGATAGAGCTGCTGAGGAAATCGTGCAAAATGCATCACAGGAACGCCACCTTTTGGGCGATTTACACCAACACGTAGTCAGCGTCATTTCATATCAAGGAGTAACTGAATCTGAAGTTTGATGGAAATGTGTGCATTAGTTCTTGAGATAGAGCTACTGCGGAAATCGTGTAAATCCTTCAAAATGTAGCATAGCAGCGCCATCTATTGGGCGATTTACACCAAAATGTAAACAGCATCAACTCACATCAAGGACTAAGTGAATCTGAAGTTTGATGAAAATGCGGGCATTAGTTCTTGAGATAGAGCTATTGCGGAAATCCTGGAAAATGCAGCATAGCAGCGCTACCTGTTGGGTGATTTACACCAAAAACTAATCAGCACCAATTTATATCAGGGACTACCTGAATATTAATTTTTATTAAATTCCGTGCATTTGTTCTTGAGATAGAGCGCTCACAAAATTTGTATCACATACAGACTCACAGACAGACATTTTGTAAAAACATGTTTTTTGGAATCTCTGATCTCTAAAACGTGTAAATTCGTCGAAAACTGGAGGTCTAAAATTTTCACGAATCCAGTACTTTCTACTTGTAAAGATAGAAGAAATTTAAAAAAATTTCGTCAACCCGACACCGACCCGAATTCAAAACAAGTACAGTCAACCTGACCAGAAGCCGACTTGCAAAGGAAAAAGAAATTAGCGTCAACCCGACCAGAACAGCACGTCTGGTCCAGTTCAGGTAAAATCGGGTTACCCGATTTGACGCGGGATTCTACTTCAGATTTTAATACAGTCATGAGGGGTCATTTGTGTTATTTTGAATTATGATAAACATTTTTTACTTTTGCTGAAACTAAACATGCAAAACGTCGAATCACTGACAAAAGCAAATGCGTCAAATGTTAGTTGTTTGAACTAAATGTGATAACGGTCTATTTTTTCTCTCTTCCACAGAGGCTGCATGGGATGGTTTCAGAAGCGAACCAATCTGGAGAAGACACTCCTCTCGCTGTCCAGTCTGCTGTTCCTCACACTCTTCCTCATGGTCATCGTTGGAATAGCATTCCACGGTAAGGAAACACCTGTATTATCTTTGGCTCTTCCACTTATGAATCTCTTTCATTTAACATGTAAACGAGTGATGAGCGTTTTTTAGCCCCGTTATGCTATTTCTTTCGGGCAGCAATTAAAATATCGTCTCCAGAAAATAACGTTCCGTTATATAAGCCAGTCGTAAAACAAAGCACATGTATCATTGTATCATTGTAGGGGATAATCTCTACTGCAATTTTTTAAGTATCGCACATTTTCAATTTTCATACCGTCGTGTAGGGTCAAATGCAATTTGTTTGAAAACTGCATCACAATTCATTTTTTAGATATTCATTTTTTGTAGTTTTTAACACCATTTGTTTAAGTTGGCAACTCACGTACTCTATTTCTATAGAAAGTAAAGGAAAAATAGTTGGAAATTAGTAGATTACTATCTTTTTGTTGCCATTTTCGCATAACAACTGAATAAAAAATTAATTAAAGTATAGTACTATGTTGAAAAAATATAAATGAATGATTTCTGATAAAACATCGAGCTATTATAAACTATATTTAATTTTAAGTATCTATATTAATGTTACAAACACATGAAGGCATATGAATAATGAGATAGCCGATGTTTTTTTGCCGAGTTTCTTGAAGGACGACATGGCTTTTTGCTGTATTTGTGTAGCATTCAGCAATAATGACGTCAAATACATACTTTTCTGTAGGTTTTATTTCAGGCTGGGTCGTAAATGTGAAATTCTTCAGCATATGTGAATGATGTCATTTTATGTAAAATAAAAGCGTGTCTTTGAAGTTTCAAAACTAAAATTTATTTTGTACTATCTATATTTATATACATATATATTTTTTTGCATCGGGGGCGACACTAAATTCTGAAAAAGCAGAATTCCTGTTTTCTAGTGTTTTATCTTTATCTTTTATGGCCACGTCAAACAAAGAAGGATATTATTTTAACACAATCATATTCTGAAAACAAGAAAATACTTCTTTTGATTGCTAAAAGGTATAAGATGAAAACTTTAAAAACAGTAAAAGTAGTGTTATTGGACTGGGTACTTACGAATTATCCGAACCCAGAGATAAATCGCCAAAAATGGTTGCCAATTGCCAATCTTGTTTACCTTTGCCGATCATGTTTAAAACAGTAATTTAACTTTATTTAATACATAACATTGTTAAAATTGTAAGTAATATCAAGTAAATTAATAAATAAAATATAATAAATGTACTATAATACATAAATAGAAAAAAAACTGCAAACTGTAATAAAAAGAACAGTAATAAAAAAAATAAACTATAAACTATATTACGTATTATTATAGTATAGCTCTTATTACATATGATACACTATGAAATTGTTAAAAAGTAAAAGTTACTGTAATTAGTGTGACGCATCAGATGTTAGGGTGAAAGTGGTAGCGCGGTAACTTCAATAAGGCGAAGGTTATAATCAAGTTGAATATTTATTAAAATTTTTAATTTTATAATGGAAATATTTATTTTCATTACATAAAATGAAATGATAATTCTTGATTAATACTTTAAATAAAATACAACTACTAATATTTTTGGTTGCATTACAGCTTACGGCAATGTCCATTAAAAACTTAAAGTTCAGCAAACAAGAAATTAGCTTATATTATTATAGTGAATCCTTCTCTCATCATAAATTAAAGAGTCACCCAGTATTAGTTCATGAAAAAATAGTTGGTTCTGTTATCTTGGACAAACTAAGGAGTTATCAATTCCTTTTCCTCGTGGTTTGACCGGCTAAGATAATCCTGCCTGGGTTAGCAGATAGTTGGTTTTTCCTTCGGACTTGATCCGGTATCGCAGTCCCACTCCGAGATAACAACTTCTTCTCCCTAGGATCACAAACTCATCTTTGCTCTAGTATCCCTTCTTCTTCTCGTTAATTCGCTTTCTTTAAAACAAAGGCTAACTTTTGTCCACTCAGAGCCTTGGCTGAGTGACATCCCTAACAAGCTTCGAGATTATAGGTTAAGAAGGATCCTCCCTTCCTGCATGAGAAAGTTTCAAGTTTAGTTTCGCTCTCAGGTAGGCCTGGGAAAATCGCGGCAAGCTTGCGACTTTAAAAGAATTCCGTAATTCCTACTCTTTTCATATCCATGTCTCTTTTCTGCCAAAAGGTAAGATTGGTTGAGATGAATCGATTCTTTTGATCATTTCCTGCAGAATCTGAGACTTAGAGAAAATTTTGAGCTAGAATGTTTATACATGGGTTTTCCTATATTGAGTTTTGTCTGATATATATGGAGCTTTTTTTTTGTGAGGCCTATTGGATTCCTCACATTAGTATAATTTGTGCCATGCTCGGCGCAGTTTCATTTTACCGGGCCCAGATAATAAGTAAGTACCTTGAACTGTTTACTTGTTTCGGCTGTATCCGAACCATTTTCAAAACAAACAAATAAGATATTCTAAAATTGCACGATATGTCATGATCTGAAACGCCATCATTCAATTTTTCAAGGACTCTTTCAGATTATGCACGTTTTGTTATATTTTTTATTTCTACTTGGATGTTTATTTGCATATTTTTAACCATTTAGTAACTCGAGCTATAATTTTGGTAAGTTAAAGGATGCTGCATTGTTACCTATTGAATTTTTGCGTGTTACAATCTCTATGGTTTCTCATATAATGGATGGATTGTATAGACTGGAGGAAAACATTGTCTTACTTTCATTGAAATTTATTTGGATGGTTTCTACTTGATATAATCTGAATCTGGTTTTTCAATTATATTTTACATTAGCTACGTGCTCCTTTTTTCTATACTTAAATTTCCTGCTAGTCATGCCAATACCGTAACTCTTTGTTCTGTTGAAAAAAAAATTAAAAAAAAAATGGGAAATTTACAGACTGCCATCTATTTTCTGTTTTTCTTTAACCCTTAAAGGCCGGAATTTTCAAAAATCATTGTAATAATGTTTTTCGGCTTTCATTTATTAAATAAATCATGAGGAAAATACTTAAAAAAATCATATTTTGTTTTAAGTATGGTTTACGGCTAAAAAACAGTTTGTTACTAATCGGCAATACTGGTCTTTAATTGAAAAAAAAATTTTCCTTCATAAAATTCTATAATAATAAACACACAAGAATTTTAGGAACTATAATAAGAAATGCATTTTGCTTGCTCACTGTAGAACAAAATAGTGTATTTCGCAAGCTTCCAAACAAAACAAAAAGAACGAGTAGCAACAATTGAAAAAATAAATCTATCTTTATTCTTAAACAGCACAAGTGTTGCCATCTACATGTTGGAAATCGATTTAATAATATTTTCAGAATGTATTTTATTGGCAACATTAGGCACTATACCTTCAATATTATTCTAATAATATTTTAGAGCCTAAATTGGGTATGTTGCCGAAAAGCAATACCCGGCATTTAAGGGTTAAAAACTTCGATTGTTGTATCCTCCCTCTCCCCGTTTCCGCTATTCAAAGCAGTATTTCTATTGAAATAGATAAATATAAGCAATAGGGAATTATTGAAAAAAATCTATATAATAATAACATATAGTGACGCACATTAATACAAAACATTCATTTGTGGTGCATATTTATCACACCAGTTTTTTATTGAAAGCACATTCCTTCCTAGGATTCGATCGTCGGTACTCCCTTTTAGAGGATGAATCCATCCATGGAGGAGGAAGTTGTGAGATGATAATGCATAAACAAGTCTGTATCTCAATCCCAAAACTTTCTTCTATCTCATACATGATAATACTTCAAAATTCGCTATCAAAGTGCCAAAATTAAATGGCAATCTATGCCCATCATGACAATCCTAATAAGGATCTATTTATGTGAAAGTGGCAACAGAACGTGTAGTTTCACTAAGTTTTTAAGATGTAACTATTGCGAAAATCATGAAAACGCAGCCTAGCAGCGCCACTTGTTATATGATTTAAACGAAAACCTAATCCGCACCAAATTATACCAAGATCTAACAGAATTGGAAGGTTGATGAAATCCCGTGCAATAGTTTTTGAGATATAACTAAAAGCATGTAAATCGTGAAAAATGCAGTCTAGAAGCGCCACCTGTTGGGGGATTTACATGAAAACCTAATCATCAACAGCTTATGTCAAGATCCAAATGAATATGAAGTTGGATGAAAATCCATGCACTAATTCTTGGCATAGAGTTATTACAGAATTCATGAAAAAAGCTGCATAGAAGCGCCACCTATTCGGAAATTTATACCAAAACCTATTCAGGAACAACTTATGTCAACATCTAACTGAATGTGAAGTTTGGTGAAAATCCGTGCATTAGTTCTTGAGATAGAACTATTGCGAAAATCGTGAAAAATACAGCATAGCAGCACCACCTTTTGGCGATCCACACCAAAACCTAATCAGCGACAATTTATATCAAGGCCTAACTCAATCTAAAGTTTTATTAAATTCTATGCATCAGTTCTTGAGATAGACCGCCCACAAAATTCCTGTTACATACACACAGACAGATAAATCTAAAAACAGTCTAATCGTGTTCAGGACTTTCTGAAACGTATAAATCCGTCGAAAACCGGAAGTCGAAAATTTCCACCAAATCCAATACTTTCTTCTTGTAAAGGTGGAAAAAAAAAGTACAAATAGCAAGAGAACAGGCTGGTAAAAAAAAAATGCCTCCGTGATCTATTATTAATAAAAAAAAATGACTATTTATATTACTTGTCGAAGGATATTAATTCATAAACAAAATAATCAAAATTTCACATTTCCGAGGACAAAAATAAGCTTCGAATAAGGTCAGGATTGTATATATATATTTTTTTATGTTAGAGTAACAAACTCTTTTACTTAAACAAGCCAACAATGTTACTCTCTCGGTGTAATATAGTTTTTCACAAGATTTCCAATTCAAATTAGAATTTTTTATGTAATTGTTTGTTTAGGAAATGTCTTCGACAGTTGTTTTTTCCGGCGATTGTTTAAAAAAGTGAAAAATCGTCTGATCACGCCACCATTAGCAAGAAATCTGATAAATGACGTCAACCTTTCCGTTCAATTTATGTCGCTGAATTAATCTATTTAAATAATATGTGTCATATAAGATTTGAGATGCTCTTTAAGTTTCTTCTAATTTGTTTTAAATTTAGATTTTTTTTTTTTTTTTTTTTGAATTTTGAAATTGAAAATTAAGAACACGAAAATTATTTTAAGAACATGTTAAAATTTTGCAATGGGTTGAACAAACTTTTGCTGTTGCAGTAGTTGTGCTCATAAGACAATGAAGCCTTTTAACAACATTTGGTGCTCTGGTTGACTAATTTTTTTAGGGTTTTTTTTTTCCTTTTTTTATTCAAAATTTTATTATTTCAATAGAGATTTTTTTTTCATTTTTTTTATTCAAAATTTTATTATTTCAATAGAGATTTATTTCATATTTCGAAAAAGTCATTTTTTTACCTTTTGCCAAATTTTAAAACAGCGATAATAATAATATTTCCTTTCAATTAAAAAAAATGTATTTACACATGGATGTTAAAAACAGAAAACAAATTTTTAAATAATAATTAAATGATCACATGTTAAACCAGTAAATGGGGAAAATTACGTCATAAAAATGTACACTGGCGTCCAAAATTAAGGACAAGCCATAAAATGCTAATTTTTCAAGTAAACGAATACTCAAAGGAAATAATATAATTCAAATAATTACTATCCCTACAGCACAGCTAGCCTATATAGCATCTCATTCATGTCACACATGGTCACAAGTGTCACAGTAACTACGGTGAAACAAAAAATAGAAAATTCCCCTCGTCTCATTATGAGTCTCAAATGATCACTATATGTGACTCTACTGAGACGTCAATGTGACTGCTGCTTTGTAACGAGTCACCAGGTGACTTTACAATGTAGTTACATTGTGACTCTCATGTGGCTGTTATTTTTAGACTCAATTTCAAAGTCATCGTGAACGTTGTATTATGATAAGTCACCAAATAATATCACATTATAGTCACATGGTGACTTTAAACAAAAGAGCACAATGGTGACTTCACAATGTAGTTACATTGTGACCAGTGGCGTGGAGTGAAAATTTTCGGTGGTCATGGCAATTATTTAAGTTTGTGGTGAAAAATTATTAACTCTAAAATTCAATGGTTGAATGTTCAAAAAAGAAACTTTAAATCTTACCTTCACTTATACATGAACTCCAAATGTTCTGCTAAAACTAGATCGTAGAGTTTTAAAAGCTTATTAAGAGTTTTAAAATATTGCTTGGTCATCGCCGCATCCAGCGATGACCGGACGCCACGCCACTGATTGTGACTCTCATGTGGCTGTTATTTTTAAACTCAATTTCAAAGTCATCGTGAACGTTGTATTATGATAAGTCACCAAATAATATCACATTATAGTCACATGGTGACTTTAAACAAAAGAGCACAATGGTGACTTCACAGAAGTCTCCATCTCCTGAAAGTCATCATGTGACTTTAATGTGACATTATTTGGTAACTTATCACAATGCAGTGTTCACGATGACTTTGAAATTGAGTCTGCAGATGACAGTCACATGAGAGTCAGAATGTAACTACACTGTAATGTCACATGGTGACTCGTCACAAAGCAGCAGTCACAATGACGTCTCAGTGTAGTCAAATATAGTGATCATTTGAGACTCATAATGAGACGAGGGGAATTTCCTATTTTTTGCTTCACCGTAGTGACTGACACTTGTGACCATGTGTGACATGAATGAGATGTTATATGGACTAGCTGTGCTGTAGAGATAGTAATTATTCTAATTATATTATTTCCTTTTGAGTATTCGCGTACATTAAAAATTAGCATTTTGTGATTGGTCCTTAATTTTGGACACCAGTGTATTTATACGTGAATATTTAAAAGCGAAAGAAAACTTTGAAATAATAATTAAATTATTACGCGTTTAAAGTAGACAATGGAGAAAATGATTTCCTATTTAAAATGCCCAAATAATAATATTGTCAAACGGTTTCAATTTAAAAATATATTTGCACGAGAGATTTATTTTATATTTCGAAAAGATATATTATATTATATTATATATTATATATTGTATTAAAAGATTTATTTTATATTTCGATTTGTTTAATCTATTGTTGCCAAATTTAAAACAACACAAATAATCTTTTATTTCAATTAAAAAATTAATTTTCACGTGAATATTAAAAAGAAAAGGTGAAAATGACGTCATATTTAAAACGATACATATAAAACGTCTTATTTTAAGCAAGTTTCTTATACGGTTAATATAAAATTCCGGAAAGTATCAACATTGTTTACTTAGCCATTTTATACAATCTGATTTTCAAATGTTTAATTGTTTTTATTTTATCAATCACGAAAACAGCCGTTAGCTAGCGCGACAACAGTTGATTCGACCTTAAGAACAGAAAATCCCCTAATCAAAGGAAAATCAATCGCAACCGGATTACAGAAGATCGTTTAACTATAATTCAATCTTCGGTGATCTTTTAAAAATAGGACAAAAGCGTGTTTTTAGAAGCTCTGTTGTCTGGACGGGGATTGACAAACGTATCTCGTAGAGAGCAGAACCCCCTAGTACATGAAAAATATCAAGAAAACAGGCATGGAAGATTCACATACTTAAAACAATAAAAATAATCGTATTTTTTTCCTTCGTCTATTTTTAATAAAAATGACTATTTATATTATTTGCCGAAGGACATTAATTCATAAACAACATACTTAAAAATTCACATTTCTGGAAGGAAAGAAAAAAAGCTGCGAAATGGAATAAGGTGAGGATTATGCTATTTTTCATATAGTGGTCCCGTCCAGGGCCGTACAAAGCGGGGGCGAAAGCCCCGGGCGCGGAAATTGAGGGGGCGCCAAATTTATACAACCAACCTCGTTTGTTTCTTCACTTTTTTTCTTTGTAAAAAAATTTATTTTCATCCCTATTGGGAAATTTTTTTTGTGACAAAAACATACATTCTCGAAATAGCAAGTGGCATCTTTCTTGGAATCCAAATGGAGTTGCAAATTGTTGTACTGTATTGTAAGATACATTTTTTCCACATCCGTTTTACAGATCCCCTTTGCCAAAATATAAGTACAATTTTCTCTTATACTATTTAGTTGTTAAAATTAAACCTTTTAAAGTTCCAAAATAAATGCGAAATATGTATTCATTAGAATGCATTTGTGCTTTTACACTTTTCAATTTTGTGACGCATGTCACAAAAAGAAAGAGGGAGGGGGGGCGTCAAATTGAAACTTTGCCCCGGGAGCAGTTTTCTCTTCGCACGGTGCTGGTCCTGTCTTCCATTTGGTTGTCCCATTTTCAAACCTTGACCAAAGGTGCATTTGACGTCGCCAAGCACTTTATGCCCTCCGTTAGCACACCTGATCATTAGAAGCTTAGTGCCCCCCCCCCCCGGGGGGACACTTTCGAATTTTTTTTTTTTATTTCATCGTCATACATCACTGAAAAGCTTATCATCCCCACATTCATCTTTTGCTCTGAAATTCATATATTGCTGCGGAATTAGTGCTAGCAATATCGATTGATCTCTGTGATCACTATTACGATCCAATTTCCTGCCAAATGATCTGATTCTAAAACATCCGATAGTAGAATTTGGGAATGGATTCTTATTGTGATCGATGCTGTTTTATGCGATGTCGATAATTATCGGTATTCTGCTTTTCCAGAATCTCCCATCTCTAGGTGGAGGGTTGGCGAGCGTAGCTTATTGGGGACAGAGCCTCCTATATAATACATAAAACATATGAAGAGTGCAGGTCCGGAAGCTTCGCGTAGTTAAAAAAAAAGTTTTCCTTAATTTGTTTTTGATAAAAATGACTATTTGTATTATTTGTCGAAGGACATAATTTTATAAACAACATACTTCGAAATTCACATTTCCGGAGAAATGAATAAGGTCAGGTTTGTACTACTTTATGTAATGTAACAAATTCTTTCACTTAAACATGCCACCTTACTCTGTCTGTATAAATATAATTTTTCACACGATTTCCAATTCAAGCTGGAATACATTTTTTTAATTGTTTGTTGAAGTAAATGTATTCGACAGTTGTTTTTTCCGGCTGATCACATCATGCCACCATTGGCAAAAGACGTGATAAATGACGTCAACTTTTCCGTTCCTATGTTGATGAATTAATGTATTTAAATAACATGTTTCATATAAGATTTGAGGTGCTCGCGCTCTGTTTGAACTATAAGAATGTGTCGATTGAACCATGAACTGATACAATTTTAGATAGAGGAATATGTAAAACAATAAACCATATAAAATGCTAATAGCAAGGTACAGTCGTGGAAAAAAAAAGTAAATATCCCCTACTAACTTTGCAACTAATTATAATAGAAGAAAGTTACTGGTACCAATAGATTGGAAATAAAGCCTACTTTTAAACGATGTCTTTAAAATTTACTTAGGGGGCCATCTACAAATCAAAATCAGCCCAAACTTGGATTTTTTTTCAATGACAACACACAGTTTTGTCATTTTAAATCTACGATTCAACCTATGCCTAGAAACGAAATTTCTAGACATTTGAATGATTTTAAATTGCATTACTACTAATATACTTTAATACTACTGTATTAAAGGAATTTTATAACAAATTATTTTAATGGTACTTTAAAGTACAGTCATGGAAAAAAAAAAAGTAAAAACCCCCTACTAACTCCTCAACAAATTATTGTAGATGAAAGTTACTGGTACCGAGCGATTGGAAATAAAGTCTACTTTTAAATGATGCATATAAAATTAGCTTAGGGGGCCATCTACATATTAAAACGAACCCAAACTTTTTTTTTTTGAATGGCAATACCCAGTTTTAACACGATATTTCAAATCTTCGGTTCAAATTATGCCTAGAGACCAAATTTAAAGTCATTTGAATGATAAGTTTTTGAATTATAAACATTCAAAATTTGGAACTTCTAATTTTAAATTACATTTATATATTTTTATTAATATCTCCTGAAATTATAGTTCTAATGTAATAATTTTGTGTGTGGTTGTTATACTAAAAAACTTAAATTTAAATACGTTGAATTTGAATAAAAAAAATTATAAGATGAATTATGAAATAAATATTAAAAAAATATTAATTGCAATCTACCATTTTTTTGATAGATTTATATTTATTGTGTCCTGCTTTATGCAAATCCTCAATTTCAAATTTTTCTTTCAAGTAGTTTTCGAACTATTATTAAAAAAATGTCAAAATGATGGTTTAAGGGGATGTACCGAAAAGCATAATTTGAAAAAATATATTTTACTTATTTTATTGAAATATTTGGGTTAGCAACAGTCGAATCATATTAAGTGAGTGAAATGGTCATATTGGCAAGAAAGAATACTTTAATTGAAGCGACATAGTCATTCTGTAGCATTTAAACAACCGAGTACGAACTTCCATTTGAATACAGCCCCTAAAATAGACTCATCTAAAATTAACTAATTTCTCGGAAACTAACCGTGCGAATTTCTTGAAAATTTGAATTTAGGCTAATTGAAGAGTAGAATTTATTTATGGTGTCAAACTTGGGTATTGCTATCGCAAAAAAAAAAAAAAAAAGTTTGGGTGCGTTTTGATAGGTAGATGGCCCCCTAAGAAAATTTTATATACATCATTTAAAAGTAGACTTTATTTCCAATCATTTGATACCTGTAACTTTCTTCTACAGTAATTTGTTGCAGAGTTATCAGAGAGTGTTTCCTTTTTTTTTTTTTTTTTTTTTTTTTTTTTTTTACCACGACTGTACAGTTAAAAGAAAAAAAGAAAAATTTCATGATCTAAAAAAACATCGCGAAAGTGTAATATAACCAGTTCCGAGTTGGCTATAATTCCGAAAAATGTTCTATTATCTCCAGAAACTTCTGAAAAGAACAGATTTTACAGATTTAAAGGGTCAATTTTGAGAGGGAAAAATAAGCTTTTTTGCTGCCCGTTTAATAATAGTAATAATAATAATAATAATAATAAAAGAAACCTTTTCCGGGGAATTTTTTTTTTTTGTATGTATTATAGTTAGTTTCCTCGAAACGAAATATCGGTTTATAGTACGTACAAAAAGACAGGTGCTTCGTAATCTACGAAAATATAATATCAAGAAAAAGAATATACTTACTAGTGTGTCTTCCAAAAAGTGGCCTTTATTGTTACACTGCAAACTAGTCGGATATGTGGCAATCAAAAGCTTTCTCATACATGTTAATATTTCCTGAAAAAGGAAGCACATCAGTACCACCGGTTAGGTGATTTACATCAAAATCTAATCAGCAACAACTCATGTCAAGTTGCAGCTGAATCTGACGTTTGATGAAAATCCGTGCATTAGTTTTTGAGGTAGAGCTATTGCGGAAATCGTAAAATAATCTACATATAGCAACGCTACCTGTTGGTCGATTTACTGGAAACACTAATCAGGACCAATTTATATCAGGGACTAACTGAATCTGAAGTTTGATGAAAATTTGTGCATTAGTTCTTAGATAGAGCTATTGCGATAATCAGGAATAATGCCGCATAGTAGCACCACTTGTAGGTCGGTTTACCATAAAAAGTAATCAGCACCAAATTATATCAAGGACTAACGGAGTCTAAAGTTTTATAAAAATTCGCTCATTAGTTTTTGAGATATAGCTATTGCGGAAATTTTGAAAAATGCAGCCTAGCAGTGCCACCCAGGGCCTGATTACCGAACAGGCCAACTAGGCCGTGGCCTTGGGCCCACTGCTATTGGAGGCCCCAAATTGAATGAAATAATTTAGAAAAAGAATACTTAAAATAACAGTTTCCGCAACTATTTTCTCAAAAACCAAAATATATTTTTGCTAACTTTGCAACCGTATCGTAATATCTAATAATACCCCCTACCCCCCAAAAAGCAACTATTTTGGTGCGAGGGGCCCCCCGAAACGGTGCTGGGCCTTGGGCCCCACACAACCTTAATCGGGCTCTGGTACCACCTGTTGAGCGATTTACACAAAAAAGTAATCAGAACCAATTTATATTAAGTGACAAACTGAATCTAAAGTTTTATTAAATTCTGCGCATTAGTGATAGAGCGTTCACAATATGTGTGTCACATACATACATATAGACAGACAGACTGACAGACAGAGTCACCGACACACAGACAGACATTTTGTAAAAACATGGTTTTCGGGTTCTCTGACCTTTAAAACTTGTCAATCCGTCGAAAACAGGAATTCGAAAATTTTCACGAATTCCATACTTTCTTCTTGTAAAGATAGAAGAAAGGAAAATACAATAATCTTGTAAAAAGACGAATGTTTCTTAATCTACGAAAATGTACAATAATCACTAACGCAAATATATAATAACCTCTTTCGAGTCATCCAGGATTCCGAAAAGCATTCCTTTATCTTTAGAAACCTCAGAAAACAATTTATTTTCGAAATTTAAAGAAGAATTTATAAAAATAAATTTTTATCAGCTGCCTGTAAATTTCGGAAACGTTTCCTAGAAGCTTTTACATGGCAGTAATCAGTTCTCTGTACCCAGAAATATCGGTTTTTTCAGATTCTATTCATTCTCAAGTAAACATTTTCAGCTGCATAACGGAATTTGTGCATTTGTGTAATAAAATAATGTTAATTTTCATATTAATGTTAATGCTGTTAATTTAGTATATTTGTCTGTTAAACACATCTTCAGAATATCAAGATATTTATCTAAGAATGGATGGCATCCGTAAAAGAGATACAGTAGAGCCCCGATTATCCGCGGTGCGGATTATCCGCGAAGCGTTTTTCTTTTTCTTTCTTTCTTTTTTTTTTTTTAATTTCAAGCCAACAACAAGGAAAATACAATAAGCCCTACTAATAAATATAAACAGATTAATTCGTGTATTCGAAAGTAATAGAAGAATATTTCTAGTTTCGGTTGCCACGTTTAAAATACACTAGAATCCCGCTAATATGAACTAATTGGGACCGGTGCGTGTTCGGATTACAAAAAATTCGAATTACCCCGCAGAAAAACTTATGTTAAGGAAAGTACAATTTAGAATAAAGAAAAGGTGTTTCCAAAGCAAGAAGCAAAAACAAGTGACTGATTTTTTTTAAAAAGGTTTAACACAATACTTTTTATACAGTATGTATTGCATTGTTTCTTGTTTACAGTTTTTATTTTAGTGCTTTAGACGTAAAGCAAATGTTTCTGCTCTACTGTGCATATATATGTTATTTAAACGTTTTATCATGTCTTTTGTACACTTAAACATAATTTTTATGTTGAAATATTGTTTTTTTCGTGTTTGCACCTCATTTTCAGTTTTTTTTCGGATTATCCGCCATTTTTGTTATCCGCGGTGTCCTTGCCACCCAATTCCGCGGATAATCGGGGCTCTACTGTATTCCTATTTGAAAAAACTGATTATTGCACTGTAAAAGCTACTCAGAAACATTTCCGAAAATGACGGGCAACTAATAAAAATTAATTTGTATACTTTCTTCTTTAAATATAGAAAATAAGTAGTTTTCTGAGGTCTTTTAGAGGTAAAGGAACGCTTTTCGGAATGTTCGGTGACTCGGAAGAGGTTATTGTATATTTTCGTTCTTGATTATAGTACATTTTTATAGATTAAGAAACATCCGTCTTTTTTTACGGTTTAGAAACCGGGAGGGGGGAGGGTGACAGAGAAGACCGCCCCGGGAACCCATGTTTTGCTTTAAAGTAAAAGTGCAATCCCGCGGGGAAGTATCCTAAGCGAAAAAAAATTTCAAGATTTAAAAAATCATTAAAAAAAAAAGCTTATATTGCTGTCACTAATTTTCGGAACCGTCCCCGGGTAGTTTTCACAGTGTATTAATGCGTTTTCTCAAACCGGAAAATCTGTTTTTAGGAGGCTATTAACATTCAGTTGAACATTTTGAATTGCGTAATTTAATTTATTCATGCAGAAGTAACAAAATAATATTAATTTTAATGGTAATGGTAATGGTGTTAATTTATCATGTTTGTCTGTAAAAACAGGAAAATATTCATTTGAGAAATGATAGCATTCGAAAGACCTATTTTCGGCTGAGAAAACTGAATAAGGAATTATTATTTTCTGAAGGTAACAGAACGCTTTTCAAAATTGTGGATAGCTCGAAAGAGTTTATTGTATATTTTCATAAAGTTTTGCTACCTTCAGAAACATATATATATATATATATATTTTACAGTGAGATAGTAAAGATAAAATAAGACCATTGTTTAAAGTCCTACATGACTAGACGTTCTCGGGATAGGGGAAAAGATTAAATGCTCATAAAACCCAATTTCGCATTTTTATGTTGGAAAATATGTTAAAAAATGCTTATAATGTACTTCTCAACACTTTATTATCAATTTATCTAGAAAATAAATATTCTTATTTTTATTATTATCCTCCTACCCGTCAATCCGCCCGTGAAAAGTCGGAAATTTTACAACTGTCTAGACGTCTAGGATTAACATACACACTTAAATCTTTTAATATATTCAAAAAACAAATTAATACTTATGTTCCATAGAATATCTTTATGACTTTTAAAGAAACTTATCAAATAAAAATAATGTTCTTTTGTTATTGAAAAAAATCTTTTTCCTTATCTAGTTATTCAATGAACAATTCCAATTGGAAATGACTCAGGGTAGGTTAAGAAATGACTCAGAATTTTCAGCACAATTTCTTCACCATTACGCAATTTGTAATACAGCTATCGTAACTCGGGAAAAACATCACCGCCTAAAAGTTAGCCCCCCCCCCGCCATGACGGAAAATAAGAAAGTGACATATGCATTTCGTTTGATCATCGTTTGATCAGATTTGATAAACAATTTTCATAGTTTGATCAACTTTATTTCATGAGTTATGATTAAAAAGGACCAGGGGGGGCTAACTTTTAGGATATTTCAAAATGCGCAAAACTAAAAAAAAATTAGCGATCCTTATGAGAAATCGTCTGTAGAGATTTGATCAACCATTTTTAGCGTTTGATCAAACCCGGAAATGCCCCCAAAATCGATATTTTTAGGTTCACACCCCTAAAAGTTAGCCCCCCCTTGACGGAATTTCGGGACAAAAATGGTGCCATCTAACGTCAAATCGTTTGTAGAGATTTGATCAACCATTTTTAGCGTTTGATCAAACCCGGAAATGCGCCCAAAATCGATATTTTTAGCAGCGGACCCCTAAAAGTTAGCCCCCCCTTGACGGAATTTCCGGACAAAAATGATGCCATCTAACGTGAAATCGTTTGTAGAGATTTGATCAACCATTTTTAGCGTTTGATCAAACCCGGAAATGCGCCCAAAATCGATATTTTTAGCTTCACACCCCTAAAAGTTAGCCCCCCATTGACGGAATTTTCGGACAAAAATGATGCCATCTAACGTGAAATCGTTTGTAGAGATTTGATCAACCATTTTTAGCGTTTGATCAAACCCGGAAATGCGCCTAAAATCGATATTTATAACAGCGGACCCCTAAAAGATAGCCTCCCTTGACGGAATTTCGGGACAAAAATGGTGCCATCTAACGTGAGATCGTTTGTAGAGATTTGATCAACCATTTTTAGCGTTTGATCAAACCCGGAAATGCGCCCAAAATCGATATATTTAGCAGCGGACGCCTAAAAGTTAGCCCCTCCCTTGGCGGAATTTCGGGACAAAAATGGTGTCATCTAACGTGAAATCGTATGTAGAGATTTGATCAACCATTTTTAGCGAGAGATCAAACCCGGAAATGCGCTCAATATCGATATTTTTAGCAGCGGACCCCTAAAAGTTAGCCCTTCTTTGGCGGAATTTCGGGACAAAAATGTTATCATCTAACGTGAAATTGTTTGTAGAGATTTGATCAACCATTTTAAACGTTTTATCAAACCCGGAAATGCGCCCAAAACCGATATTTTTTAGCTTCACAAGCCTAAAAGTTAGCCCCCCCCCCCCTCTACGGAATTTCGGGACAAAAATGGTGCCATCTAACGTGAAAGCGTTTGTAAAGATTTGTTCAACCATTTTTAGCGTTTGATCAAACTCGGAAATGCGCCAAAAATCGATATTTTTAGCAGCGGACTCCTAAAAGTTAGCCCCCCCCTTGACGGAATTTCGGGAAAAATGGAGCCATCTAACGTGAAATCGTTTGTAGAGATTTGATCAAGCATTTTTAGCGAGAGATCAAAGCCGGAAATGCGCCCAATATCGATAATTTTAGCAGCGGACACCTAAAAGTTAGCCCTTCCTTGGCGGAATTTCGGGACAAAAATGCTGTCATCTAACATGAAATTGTTTGTAAATATTTGATCAACCTTTTTTAGCGTTTGATCAAACCCGAAAATTAAAACAAAATGGATATATTTAGCAGCGGACCCCTAAAGGTTAGACCACTCTTGACCGAATTTCGGGACAAAAAATGGTGCCATATAATGTGAAATTTTTTGTAGAGATTTGATCAACCACATTTAGCGTTTGATCAAACCCGAAAATTAAAACAAAATGGATATATTTAGCAGCGGACCCCTAAAGGTTAGACCACTCTTGACCAAATTTCGGGACAAAAAATGGTGCCATATAATGTGAAATTGTTTGTAGAGATTTGATCAACCACATTTAGCGTTTGATCAAACCCGGAAATGCGCCCAAAATCAATATTTTTAGCAGCGGACCCCTAAAAGTTAGCCCCCCCTTGACGGAATTTCCGGACAAAAATGATGCCATCTAGCATGAAATCAATTGTAGAGATTTGATCAACCATTTTTAGCGTTTGATCAAACACGGAAATGCGCCCAAAATCGATATTTTTAGCTTCACACCCCTAAAAGTTAGCCCCCCCTTGACGGAATTTCGGGACAAAAATGGTGCCATCTTACGTGAAATCGTTTGTAGAGATTTGATCAACCATTTTTAGCGTTTGATCAAACCCGGAAATGCGCCTAAAATCGATATTTTTAACAGCGGACCCCTAAAAGACAGCCTCACTTGACGGAATTTCGGGACAAAAATGGTGCCATCTAACGTGAGATCGTTTGTAGAGATTTGATCAACCATTTTTAGCGAGAGATCAAACCCGGGAAATCGCCCAAAATCAATAATTTTTGCAGCGGACCCCTAAAAGTTAGCCCTCCTTGACGGAATTTCCGGACAAAAATGATGCCATCTAGCATGAAATCAATTGTAGAGATTTGATCACCTTTTTTAGCGTTTGATCAAACCCGAAAATTAAAACAAAATGGATATATTTAGCAGCGGACCCCTAAAGGTTAGACCACTCTTGACCGAATTTCGGGACAAAAAATGGTGCCATATAATGTGAAATTGTTTGTAGAGATTTGATCAACCACATTTAGCGTTTGATCAAACCCGGAAATGCGCCCAAAATCAATATTTTTAGCAGCGGACCCCTAAAAGTTAGCCCCCTCTTGCCGGAATTTCAGGACAAAAATGGTGCCATATAACTTGAAATTGTTTGTAGAGATTTGATCAACCACTTTTAGCGTTTCATCAAACCCGGGAATGCGCCCAAATTCAATATTTTTAGCAGCGGACCTCTAAAAGTTAGCCCCCCTTGACGGAATTTCCGGACAAAAATGATGCCATCTAGCATGAAATCAATTGTAGAGTTTTGATCAACCATTTTTAGCGTTTGATCAAACACGGAAATGCGCCCAAAATCGATATTTTAAGCTTCACACCCCTAAAAGTTAGCCCCCCTTGACGGAATTTCGGGACAAAAATGGTGCCATCTTACGTGAAATCGTTTGTAGAGATTTGATCAACCATTTTTAGCGTTTGATCAAACCCAGAAATGCGCCCAAAATCGATATTTTTAGCAGCGGACCCCTAAAAGTTAGCCCCCCCTTTGATGGAATTTCCGGACAAAAATGATGCCATCTAACGTGAAATCGTTTGTAGAGATTTGATCAACCATTTTTAGCGTTTGATCAAAACCGGAAATGCGCCCAAAATCGATATTTTTAGCTTCACACCCCTAAAAGTTAGCTCCCCATTGACGGAATTTTCGGACAAAAATGATGCCATCTAACGTGAAATCGTTTGTAGAGATTTGATCAACCATTTTTAGCGTTTGATCAAACCCAGAAATGCGCCTAAAATCGATATTTTTAACAGCGGACCCCTAAAAGATAGCCCCCTTGCCGGAATTTCAGGACAAAAATGGTCCCATCTATCGTGAAATCGTTTGTAGAGATTTAATCAATCATTTTTAGTGTTTGATCAAAACGCGGAAGTGCCAAAAAATCCATCAATCTCCCTCTTGACTGATTTTTGGACAAAAATGGTTTGAAAATAGTTTTTCCCGAACTTTTTTAACCTTCAATATTTTCTATTAACAATGGATGCAAAATAATTTTTTTCCACACTGGGTGAGTAAGTACTTGTAGTTACTTTACCAGCTGCAGAAAATATGACTTTGAAAGCTTTGATTTGTCGTAAGATGACTTTGTGGCATTTTAAATATTTCGTCGCAGTTATATTAGATTGTGAGTTAATTTAATTTATAGATGTGATGTTTTGAAGGACATCGAAAATTACGTTGTTAATCCAAACAGATTCACTGAGTACATACTAAACGAATCATTCGATTTTTTCTTCTATCACGATCGTATTCTACCGACATTAACACAACTTACTGGTTCAGATATCCCTAACAGAAAAGAGGATGATCATAAAAATAGAAGTTGAAAAATAGAACATAATAATAGTATTAATTATGCAGGAGGGGTAATCCGATTATTAAAATCAGAAATGACGCGTGCGTACCAAACTGAAACACAATTTAATAGTAGACGCATATTAAGCACAGAAGGACATAGCTAAATTGTAAAATTAGGTTCTTAATCCAAGTAGAGTCACTGGGCATTTACGAAACGGATCGTATGATTATAACATTCTACTACAAACCACTGACATTATCATAGTGTACTAGAGGACTGCACGGCCGATAAACAAAATTGCATTTTTTTCTACACAATTGAGCCGCGCCGGAACTGGACTTAATTGTTCAAAGCATATGTAGAGCAGGCAAAATGTTTTGTAAAAATATTAATAGCGATAATATACTTTTGTTAACGTAATCTTTGGAACTATACCTTAAGGTGCTTCTCAAATTCACTGTTCAACAATACGAAACTTTGACACATTTTCTGACTAATTTTTATCTGTAAAGGCATAAAATTGACAAGCCTGACAATTGAAGGGATTTGCAATCGAATAGCTTTTCCATTTTTGATAAATAAATGACTTGTCGAGATACAAGAGATTCTTTGTCAAGTGACTGCAGGTTTTTCTCCATTCCTGTGCTGTCGCTTCCGGAAATTCGATTCAAAACTCTAACTTTGACAGTATTTTCTCAAAGATATATCACTTTTATCGAAAAATATTTAACGCCATTCGATTACATAGTTTCTGAATAAGAACACGTGCCAATCATATGCGTTTTCCGAAGCCTTAATAAATGACAGATAAATATTTTCACAAATTTACTTTTAATTATACAGCTTCAAAGTTATGTTTTTAACACTCCTTTTTGTTTATTATAATATACGTTAATTTTTAAATGAATCCTTGTGTGAATGCTGAAACGTCTAAATAAATAAGCAATCCTTAATGTTGCTGTTGTGTATTTTCTGTCTTACGAACACATCGTAATTTTAAAATATACTGTATAAAACTATCCCATAAATATGTATGCAGTATTCTTTAAAGGCATTCTAATTATATGTTAAGAAAAATCGAAATTTTTTGTAGACATTGTGTCGGGTCGGGCCGGGCCTGTTTTCACTTACTTCTGTACGGGCCGGTCCCGGAGCTGGTAATTCCGACCCGTGCAGACACCTATGGTATACTGATTCGGATATCCAAAACAGAAATAAGGATCACTGTAAATATTGCTTATTTTTTAGAGATAAGAGTTGAAAAATAAGGCATAATAATAATAATAATAATAATAATAATAATAATCCATGAACGGATTCTCGATTAATAGAAACAAACTGACAGGTGGGTACCAAACTGAACCGCAAAAGAGTAGAAGCATCTAATTTCCGGCCGGAGTCAAGGGTCTCAAAAGTGTATAATGTTTATTTTGAAAAGAGCTGACGTCCACAAAATTCAGAGTTACAAGTTTCCGATAAGAAAAATTGACTGAGAAAGATATTTTGTTAATGAATGAGAATCTGATCAACATGTGGGCGCGGTGATTTTATTTTTTCATTTGGAATTCCTTCAGATTTCGTAATGGCAACTATGGATTTGAAGTTTTGAAGTTATGCCAATAAACGATTGTGGAGCTCCCAGCTATATTTCTCTGTGTTGTAAATTTCCTTGTGTGTGCTATCTCGCCCATGTATATATTGACGATGACTTATAAGCGAACGCTTGACGCCAAGCACACAGGTCAGATGTATGTCAATAAATGTGTTAATAAAAGACAAAGATTCATATTATTTTTTCTTACACTAAAAAATAACAACAATAGCATAAGCAGGATTTAATTTGAGAATGGGGGGGGGGGGGGGGCGGGGAAGCGTATGGAAATGTTCAAGACAAGCCCGTGATTAGATTAAAAAAATTAATAATAACTTATTATAGTGGACGGATAGTCTTTAGGTAAATTACCCAATGGTTAGTGGTTGTACATATATAATGTTATCAACTTTTTAGCAATTTTAGACCCCCACCCCCTGCACTTACGATATCATACGTTACCATTCCACTAACACCCCCCCCCCCCTTCCCTAATGATATCGTTATCAATGTCTAAAAATTCTTTTGATTTTTTAAATTGATTATTTTGTTTGCAGTGATATACAGATGGTCATATATTTATTATTCACGTAATTTATTGATTCAAAGAAGAAAATATCATTATTATAAATAAAATAACTTTATATCAAATAACATTTAAAAGAAATAGCTGCTAATTAAAAGTATTTAACAATTAGCCTTTTGTTTCATATGCATTCAAAAATAATGTATCTTCTTGCACTTGCCTCCGGACGGTGTGTGTGGGGGGCAGTGCGCAGGCAGAACTTCTTATCAACAAAAGAGGTGGACAACGTTATTTCACTTTTCTTTAGCACTAAACACAACAGGTATCATTTCAAACATACTTCGGAAATACTCTCCCGAAAAGCAGATTATATTCCCAAAATTCCGTCAAGGGGGGAGGCTAACTTATAGAGGACTGCACCTAAAAATATCGATTTTGGGAGCACTTCAGGCTTTGATCATACGCTAAAAATGTTTGATCAAATCTCTACAAACGATTTCACATTATATGGCACCATTTTTGTCCCGAAATTCCGTCAAGGATAAGGCTAACTTTAAGGGGTGTGAACCTAAAAATATCGATTTTGGGTCACTTCGGGGTTTGATCAAACGCTAAAAATGTTTGATCAAATCTCTACAAACTATTTCACGTTAGATGGCATCATTTTTGCCCGGAAATTCCGTCAAGGGGGGGGGGGGCTAACTTTTAGGGGTGTGAACCTAAAAATATCGATTTTGAGTTCACTTTCGGGTTTGATCAAACGCTAAAAATGGTTGATAACATCTTTACAAACGATTTCACGTTAGATGGCACCATTTTTGTCCCGAAATTCGGTAAAGGGTGGTCTAACCTTTAGGGGTCCGCTGCTAAATATATCCATTTTGTTTTAATTTCCGGGTTTGATCAAACGCTAAAAATGGTTGATCAAATAATTACAAATAATTTCATGTTAGATGGCACCATTTTTGTCCCGAAATCCGTCAAGGGGGGGGGGGTAACTTTTAGGGGTGTGAAGCTAAAAAATATCGGTTTTGGGCGCATTTCCGGGTTTGATAAAACGTTTAAAATGGTTGATCAAAGCTCTACAAACAATTTCACGTTAGATGAGAACATTTTTGTCCCGAAATTCCGCCAAGGAAGGGCTAACTTTTAGGGGTCCGCTGCTAAAAATATCGATTTTGCGCGCATTTCCCGGTTTGATCAAACGCTAAAAATGGTTGATCAAATCTCTACAAAAGATTTCACGTTAGATGGGACCATTTTTGTCCTGAAATTCCGGCAAGGGGGGACTAACTTTTAGGGGTCCGCTGCTAAAAATATCGATTTTGGGCGCATTTCCGGGTTTGATCAAACGCTAAAAATGGTTGATCAAATCTCTACAAACGATTTCACGTTAGATGGCACCATTTTTGTCACGAAATTTCATCAAGGAGGGGCTAACTTTTAGGGGTGTGAACCTAAAAATATCGATTTTGAGTTCACTTTCGGATTTGATCAAACGCTAAAAATGGTTGATCAAATCTCTACAAACGATTTCACGTTAGATTACACCATTTTTTGTACAGAAATTCGGTCAAGGGTGGTCTAACCTTTAGGGGTCCGCTGCTAAATATATCCATTTTGTTTTAATTTCGGGTTTGATCAAACGCTAAAAATGGTTGATCAAATAATTACAAACAATTTCATGTTAGATGGCACCATTTTTGTCCCAAAATTTCGTCAAGGGGGGGTGGGCTAACTTTAGGGGTCCGCTGCTAAAAATATCGATTTTAGGCGCATTTCCGGGTTGATCAAACGCTGAAAATGGTTGAACAAATCTTTACAAACGCTTTCACGTTAGATGGCACCATTTTTGTCCCGAAATTCCGTCAAGGGAGGGGCTAAATTTTAGTGGTCCGCTGCTAAAAATATCGATTTTAGGCGCATTTCCGGGTTTGATCAAACGCTAAAAATGGTTGATCAAATCTCTACAAACGATTTCACGTTAGATGGCATCATTTTTGTCCGGAAATACCGTCAAGGGGGGGCTAACTTTTAGGGGTCCGCTGCTAAAAGTATTGATTTTCTGCGCATTTCCCGGTTTGATCAAACGCTAAAAATGGTTGATCAAATCTCTACAAACGATTTCACGTTAGATGGCACCATTTTTGTCCCGAAATTCCGTCAAGGGAGGCTAACTTTTAGGGGTCCTCTGCTAAAAATATCGATTTTGGGCGCATTTCCGGGTTTGATCAAACGCTAAAAATGGTTGATCAAATCTCTACAAACGATTTCACGTTAGATGGCACCATTTTTGTCCCGAAATTCAGTCAAGGGAGGCTAACTTTTAGGGGTCCGCTGTTAAAAATATCGATTTTAGGCGCATTTCCGGGTTTGATCAAACGCTAAAAATGGTTGATCAAATCTCTACAAACGATTTCACGTTAGATGGCATCATTTTTGTCCGGAAATTCCGTCAAAGGGGGGGGCTAAGTTTTAGGGGTCCGCTGCTAAGAATATCGATTTTGGGCGCATTTCCGGGTTTGATCAAACGCTAAAAATGGTTAATCAAATCTCTACAAACGATTTCACGTTAGATGGCATCATTTTTGTCCAGAAATTCCGTTAAGGGGGGGCAAACTTTTAGGGGTGTGAAGCTAAAAATATTGATTTTGGGCGCATTTCCGGGTTTGATCAAACATTAAAAATGGTTGATCAAATCTCTACAAACGATTTCACGTTAGATGGCACCATTTTTGTCCCGAAATTCCGTCAAGGGAGGCTAACTTTTAGGGGTCCGCTGTTAAAAATATCGATTTTAGGCGCATTTCCGGGTTTGATCAAACGCTAAAAATGGTTGATCAAATCTCTACAAACGATTTCACGTTAGATGGCATCATTTTTGTCCGGAAATTCCGTCAAGGGGGGGCTAACGTTTAGGGGTCCGCTGCTAAAAATATCGATTTTGGGCGCATTTCCGGGTTTGATCAAACGCTAAAAATGGTTGATCAAATCTCTACAAACGATTTCACGTTAGATGGCACCATTTTTGTCCCGAAATTCCGTCAAGGGGGGGGGGGGCTAACTTTTAGGGGTCTGAACCTAAAAATATCGATTTTGGGGCCATTTCCGGGTTTGATCAAACGCTAAAAATGGTTGATCAAATCTCTACATACGATTTCTGATAAGGATTGCTAATTTTTTTTTAGTTTTGCGCATTTTGAAATATCCTAAAAGTTAGCCCCCCCTGGTCCTTTTTAATCATAACTCATGAAATAAAGTTGATCAAACGATGAAAATTGTTGATCAAATCTGATCAAACGATGATCAAACGAAATGCATATGTCACTTTCTTATTTTCCGTCATGGGGGGGCTAACTTTTAGGCGGTAAAAACATCGTCTGCTGGAGAAGACTAAACGCTCATAAAAATTACAATTTCTGTAAATTTTGTATTTTTATATGGGAAAATAGGATAAAAAATGGTTACTATGTACTTCTCAACATTTCATATCAATTTATATAGAAAACAAATATTCTTAATCTTATAATTGAAGA
The DNA here is from genome assembly GCA_963932465.1 of Maratus speciosus. NCBI lineage: Eukaryota > Metazoa > Arthropoda > Arachnida > Araneae > Salticidae > Maratus > Maratus speciosus. The sequence continues at coordinate 90,995,870 of OZ010794.1, read as the reverse complement.
ACTGAGTGGAAGAACATGTTACGCTACATTTTCTTAAAAATGATTTTATCTTTTGGACGAAGGAGTTATCAGGTATTCTATCACATGGTAAAGCTAAAATACCAAAGTTCTATTTAGCCTTGAAGATTTAAGACATTATTCATTAATATTTAATATTTTAATATTTAATAATGCAAATAATATTAATATTTTTTAATATATCGGGATTAAATATGAATAAGTTTTTTGGATAGAGTTTAGTACCACAACTGTTAATATTTTGAAAACATGGTATCAAACAGAAAATAAATCATTAAAATTGACAACAAAAACTTTCACATAAAATTTCTTCAAACGTAATTTTTGTTACTTAACATGTTCTTCCACTTAGCTTTTCAATTATCCCTTTGCTCATTAATCAGTCCGTCAAACAAACTTAGTCGGAATCATTGCCACTGTCTAGTTTTCTAGGGTTGACATGGACCCACTTAAACCTTAATATATTCAAATAACAAGAAATATATTTAGTCCTAGGAAAACATTTATTACTTCTAAAGAAACTTAACAAATATAACAACAAAAATGCATTTTGGTATTGAAAAATATACTTTTTTTTATCTAGTTAATCAATGAACGATTCCAATTTGAAATGGGTCAGAATACGATAAGGGCTCAATTTCTGCACCATTACACTGTAATACAGCTATCATAACTCGGGAGAAAATATCGTCTGCTGGAAAATCAACGAAGAACAATTGAAATCATACCAAAATTCCAAAATAAACGCTTTTCTTTTCCTCTTACTTTTTTTCAACCTTGTTTTTGTTTGCGTTTCAACTAACTGATTAATGCACTATCTATACTAATAAAAGAAGCAAGAGTTTATTGTATATTTTAATAATATTTTGCTAGATTTTTAGCTAAAGATTTTCTTTTTGTTACAGTGAGTTAGTAAAGAAAAAATAAGGCCGCTGTTTAAAACTCTAGATGACTAGAGGATTCGGTAGAGTGAAAAAAACCAAACGCTTATAAAAATTACGAATTCTATAAATTTTGTATTTTTGTGTTAGAAAATAGTTATAACTCAGATAACATGGACATTAGCAGCAAGTTTGATTTTTTCTGATATTATCTTGCCGTGACAAATTTGAATTGAGAAATTCGCAGTAAATCTCCCGCAAGGTATACCATCACCCACTTGCATGAGTAGTTTGTTGTGAAATTGATGACAAGATTGTCTTTAATTCACGAAAGTGACGAAAGCAAAAAATCCCTCTGTTGAGAGAATAGACAATCAGCTGATATGCAGAAATTGCAGAAATTTTTTCGGTTGGCACCGCTTTTTTTAAACGCTATACTTATCAAATACGAAAAAAAAAAGTCTCGAACGGAAGAGTACAAATATTACCCTAACTTATTTATGGAGGTAAAAACGATGCATGCACTTTAACGGCACGTATGCATCAATAAACCTCCCTTCGAAGGGGTTAAACTTATAGTGTAACAGTTGTAAACAGTTAATGTGGCATGTAAAGATTACTACTTTGCAGTAAGTTTGCAGTATTTTTGATTACTTGTTTGCCGTTAACTTGCAATAAATTTGATACAACATGAATTTAATTTGCACGACAAGTTAGCTGCAAGTTCAAAGTGTGGTGACTTTGGCGTTTGCGTTATCTTGCTGCAGTCTTGTTATGAACTTTCAGTCTTGTCTTGCTGCAACATTGCAGGTTTTCAAAGCAAGACTTCTGCAAACTAAAAATGGTATGTGGGAATGTATTTCTCAAAATTTTATTATCAATTTACCTGGAAAGAAAATATTCTTAGTCTTGCAATTATCCTCTACTCGTCAATCAGCCCGTCGAACAAACTTAGTCGAAATTATTACGACTGTCTAGTCTTCCTGGATTAACATGAAAACTAAATCTGAATATATTCAAATAACAAATTAGTAATTTCGTTCCGTGAAAAATATTTATGACTTCTAAAAAAACTTAAAAAAAAAAATCTTAAAGTTACTGAAAAATAGCTTTTTCTTTATCTAGTTAATCAATGAACGATTCCAATTTGAAATGATTCAGAATACGATAAGGAATGACTCAGAATCTTTAGCACAATTTCTCCACCATTACACAATTTGTAATACAGCTATCATAACTCGGGAGAAAAAATCGTCTGCTGGAAAATCAACGAAGAACCATTGAAATCATACCAAAATCAACGTTTTTTCTCTGTCTTACTTTTTTTCTACCTTGTTTGCGCCTCAACTCTTGGTTCTTGCTCTTGGCTCTTGCAATGGAAGCTCATTATCCTATTGAGTGTTGTTAAACAAACTAGGGAATTGTGCAACTGTCAAAGATGGGGCTGGGAAAATAAAGAATCGTCTGCCTCGAATTGTCTTGCACCGTGCATGAGAAACTTATTTAAGAGATCGGATTCTGAATTGTCGTAATCGTCCCATTAAAGTACAATAAAGGGGAAAAAATCAAAAATTACCAATGTCTATTAGAGTAAAACGTAGCTGGGAAGATTTGAGCATTTGTGGGTGGTTTCTTCTCGTAAAAGTTTTGCACTATGTTCTGTTAATTATACTAGGGGTCTCTGTCCCCTATAGCTACGCTCATCAACCCACGTTCAGACACCGCAGTCTCTAAAAACACTCTAATTTGATCGGCTTTTAAAAGGTTACGGAAGATTAAATTAAAAAACCAGTGGCGATCTTCCTTCCCTGTAAACGGGTTTGCATTCTTTTCCCTTTGATTGAAGAATTTTAAGGCTGAATTAGGTACTGTTAAGACATTTAATTGCTGTTTTCGTGTTTGATTAAATAAAATCAGTTAAACATTTGAAAATAAGCTAATATAAAATGAACTAAGTAAAGTGAGTCTTTGCTTCCGATATTTTTTAACAAAGCTATAAGTAAAAACACGGTAATTCATTGACGTTAAAAAGATTATGGAAGATTGAATTATAATTAAAAAAAAAAACAGTCATTGTAAACGGGTTTCCATTCGTTTCCGTTTTACTGCGGGATTTTAAGGCTGAATCAGCTGCTGTTAATTGCTATTTTCGTGTTTGATTGAATAAGATCAGTTAAACTTTTGAAAAAAAAGCTAATATAAAATTAACTAAGTCAACAGAGTGCTTACCTTCCGGTATTTTTTAACAACGCAGTAAGACAATTGTTTTAACTAAGACATTTTAAATGTATCGTTTTAAATCTGACGTCATTTTCACCAAAGTTTCCTTTCTCTTTTTAATATTCAAGCACAAATAATTTTGTAGTTAGAAAGGAAATATTATTATTTGCGCTGTCTTAGAATTGCAACAATAGTTAAAAAGATCATTTCAAAATATATATCGTGTAATATTTTAAATCTAAACTGTTTGGCAATATTATTATTTGGTCATTTTAAAAAGGACACAATTTCCCCGACTTACTGCTTTTAACGCATATTAATGAATTTATTAATTTAAAGTTCTCTTTCTCTTTTAATATTCACGTGTAAGTACAATTTTTCTGACGCCATTTTCAATATTTTCCCGCTTTTAATACGTAATAATTTAATCAGAAATTTCAAGTTTTTTTTTTCTGTTTTTAATAGTCACGTGTCATTAAAGGAAATATTATTATTTGAGCTGTTTTTACAAGTGGCATCAATTTAAAATAATAACCTTTTCTAAAATATGAAAAAAATATCTCTCAAAATGATAAACATTTGAAAAAAGAAAAAAAAAAACTCTCAAAAAATGAGTCAAATTAAGAAAATAAATGCAGTCTGCACACCGCAAGTATATATATCCTTAGAAAAAAGTATTACATTTCTATGAATATTTTTTGTTCCTACAAAACATTTTTAATGGAACGATTTTGACCACCTTTAATAATTATTGGCTGTTAAAATAATTCTTCGATTTAAAAACAGCCTTCTTCAGCGTGTTTATCAAGCATCTCTCTATAATACAGTAAATTCTGTCTAAGGCGGACTCTGTATAAGCCGGAAATCTGTCTACCGCGGAAAATTTTTCAAGTCCCGGCGAACCCATAGAAAATTACATTAATTCAGGCTGCATAAGGCGCAATCTGTCTAACGCGGAAACGGAAAGCCTTTGAAGGTCCCACCGAAACCAGAATTTTGCATAAGGCGGAAAAAAAGGATAATTTAAAAATGAAAGGCATTTTGTTTATTAAACTTTAAAACTGATAAGTCAAATACTCAATGTCGTGCAAGTTAGTTAAATTCCGTAACACTTGGAAAAGTTAATTCAAAAGGACAGAAACTGTTTAAATTTTAAGGAATTTATGCTTGTGCCCTTTTTTCAGATGCAAAATTATATTTAAAAGTTAATATTTCTAGTAGAATGAACACTTATCAAAATATATATTTTCGAAAGTGCAATATATTATACTTTAAGGATGCACTGAAATTCAAAGTTATAGCGTTCTGTCTCATTCTCGAAGTATTTTGGGAGGAGGTTTTTTTTTTTTTTTTTTTTTTTTTTTTTTTTTTTTTTTGTGTGTGTGTGTGTAAACTTTCAATTTGCATGTATTACAACAGTACTAAGAAACTGAATAGCGTTTCTCATTTATCTATAAAGACAAAAGATCTTTCCGAATTTCAGTTTTTCAATATATTTTCCAGTCAGGAAAATCAATAAAAAATCATCAAATTCGAGGGATTTTTTTTTTTTTGGGGGGGGGGGGAATTTTTTTGCATAAGCCGAAATATTGTCTACCACGGAAAATTTTCTGAGTCCCGATCGATTCCGCCTTAGACAGAGTTTACTGTACTACCTATTTTCATATCTTTTTATGCAATTGTTTTCTTAATATTAGCGAAGAAAAACCTCCGGTCACAAAAAATTCATTTACGGCGGCGACAGCATTAGTTACATTTTTACTTTCTTCTGTCTTTACAAGAAGAAAGTATTGGATTCGTGAAATTTTCGACTTCCGGTTTTCAACGGATTTACACGTTTTAGGTGTCAGAGATCTCGAAAAACATTTTTTACAACATGTTTTTGCAAAATGTTTGTCTGTGACTCTGTCTGTATAGGACACAAATTTTGCGGGCGATGTATCTCAAGAACTAATGCACCGAATTTAATAAAACTTTAGATTCAGTTAGTGCCCGATATAAATGGGTACCGATTACTTTTTGATGTCTATATCCCAACAGGTGGCGTTGCTAGGGGGTATTTTTATGATTTCCGCAATAGCTGTATCTCAAAAACTAATGCACGAATTTTCATCAAACTTCATATTCAGTTAGACGTTGACATAAGTTGTTGCTGATTTGGTTTTGGCGTAAATCATGTGACAGGTACAGGTGTACGGGTGCTATACTGCATTTTTCAGGACTGACACGATTTTAGCGATTGTCATATCTCAAGAACTAATGCACGGAATTTCATACCTTTAGAATCTTCATGAAGACCATAGATTGTGATTTAATTTTTGCACTGTGATAGCGAATTTTTAAGTATTAACATGCATGAGATAGAAGAAAGTTTTGGGATTGGCACATCCGACTAGTTTGACTACTTTTTGTGTTTTTCTCCCCAAATGCGCTTTTATTTTAGTTGCAGTAATATAAAAGAGATGATTCAGAAATATATACATTTGCATTATGTGAATGCAACCTTATAAGAAACTCAAAACGCACGTATTTGCCATGTTAAGATTGATTGAATTAATTCCTTAATTAATACAATTTCGCCGTACTTCGGGGTCATCGAAGTAACAAAACGCGATTGCATTTTCATTTATAAAACGGCATCTCTCGTTTACATTGCATTAAACTTGGATATAGTGAAGCGACATGTCATTTCATATTATGACAGTCTCTTCCTAGATTCGCACAGTTCTCCGTTTGAATTTTCCGAGTGCAGTAGAACTGGAACAATTAAATATTTAAGCACTCAAAAATCATGTATAAAACATGTAATTCATTACATAAATAAATATAACAGTAAAAAAAAAAATAATAATAAATACATTCTGTTATAAGCATTCAATGCTCACTTGGATAATCATGCCTAATGCACTGCATTTCCTGGTTTTTCCCAAAAAATTCCGTTACCGTACATTAATTAGGCGTGGGCACCGGATTTGATTATGGAAAAATCACTGCTTTTTTACGCCTGGTAAAAAGCGCAAGCTGGTGAATTTATAAAAAGTATATAATTCTTGCTCTGTTTCTTTTTTAAGATAGGACAATAGTAAATTAAAAATGAACCATAGTTTAAACTATATTTTTAGGATTTATAAAATGATTTCTCAACATATAGTCGTAAATTAATTAAAATACTATATATATATATATAATACGCTATTAATACAATACTATGTTATACTATAATAATATACTATTAATTGATAAAATCGTGTTTTTATTAAATATTACACTCTTCATTTTTACTGAAAATTTATTTTCTAACTTTTAGCCTTTAAAATGTTTCATTGCAGTAGTTTCACAGCCATTTGGCATATTTTAACTACTGTTTGTTGACGCATCGTTCAATTAATTGTTGTTTCAACTCATGTACAATGTACGAGTTACAGAGGATATTGGGCCATTTATGATTTATTACCTGTTACGGAAAAATTCCTTAAAATTAATGTATTAATTCATAATCAAGTTTTAAAAATATTATGATGCTGAATTGCATCGGAAACATTTTTGTGAACGTAATTTGTATAATTCTAGCCTATCAATCAATAAGTGGGTTAAAAGTCGGTTACAGAATTTCATCTTTTCATACAAAAACCAGCTTGATTGAGACAACAGCGTGTAAAAATACGCTTTTATTTCAGTTGCTGTAATATAAGAGAGATGATTCAGAATTATATACATTTGCATTATATGAATGCAATCTTATAGGAAACATATTATGATTAATTTAATGAATGAATTAATTAAGAAAAATTTCTCCGTATTTCGGGGTCACCGAAGTAACAACACCCGATTGCAATACACTTTTTGTTTATAAAACGGCATTTCTCATTTACATTGCATTAAACTTGAATATACTGAAGCGACATGTCATATCGTATTATGACAGTCTCTTCCTAGATTCGCACATTTCTCCATTTGCATTGTCCGAGTGCACTGGAAGAGAAATGGAAAATCAGAGGAAGTGGTCACATGTTTCTACAGCTATCTTTTTACATAAGGGAGGGGGGATGGTTTTAAATTTCTAGAACAGGAATTAATTCGGTTCCTACACAAGTAGCAGTATTCTTTTCCTTTTTTTTATTTTTACATGGAACCGACTTTCATTTTTTCATTAAAAAAGGTGAAAAACACTGTTTTATTGGCATAGTTTATTTATAGTACAAAAACAGACAATTTCTTAATATTGTTAAACCCATTCAAATACAAACCATTTAATATCTAGCAACAATTAAATTGTTAAAAAACCCATGTTAAAAACAATAATTATGAAGTACATTAATTTTTATATAAAAAGAAAAAACATCAGCAAAAACATTTCTACATTATTTTCAGCTCATATCTGTCATATTATTACTTTTCGGAAATTAGAAAATTTTTACTCTTCATTAACCCTTTATGTACTGAATTATGAATTCATGAAAATTCTATCGTCTAAAGCATTTTTCGTGAATTGTTTAAACTACATTAGAATATTTACATAATCATTTAATAAATTTTAGAAGAATTTTTGAAGGATTTTAAAAGGATTGAAGGATTTAGAAGGATTAATTAAATTTGATTTTATAGGGTTTTTGGGCACTATTTATAACCCCACTCAAATCGTTTTTTTTTTAAATATTTTTCTTAGTATTTTGTAGAATTGGGAAATGTACAAATATAATGTTATTACAATAGAAATATAGAAATAAATCTCCCTCCCTCCCCCCAACGCAAAGAAAGCTGAAAAGATGCAAAGGCAAAAGAAGGCCTTTTAAAAATATTTTTGTTTTGTGTAACCCATAATGCTTTTGCAACACGATAAAGTGACGTATATAACTCATTCTAAACTGTATTACAACTAATCGATGTATTAAGGGGACAAGGAACCTTTAAACTTTCTTTTTTTTTATTCTTGCACTAAAATTTTATTCAATTTTATTCACACTATATGAATTATGACATATATTTATCACACAAGAAATTTAAAAAAGTTTTTTTTGGAGAAAAATAAGGAATTTTCCTGAATATTTTAAGCATTATCAAGAACTTTCAAAATGCCCCAACCTCACTCCGTATTCATTAAAATACCCAATATTTTTTATGCCAGTTTGGTTTACACAGAGAAATAAAACTGTGCATAAATTTTATATATTGAAATATCTCTCTATTCTAAAAAAAAGTAACTACCGCTGTCACCGCCGCCGCCGCCGGTTTTGAATTTTTTGTGACCGGAGGTCTTTCTTCGTTAATATTAAAAAAAAACTGTTGCATACAAAAATATGAAAATCGGTAGTATTATAGAAAAATGTTTGATAAACACGCTGATGCAGACAGTTTTCAAATCGAAGAATTATTTAAAGAGATATTTAATGCCAAAGTTGGACAAAATCGTTCCATTAAAAAAGTTTTATAGGAGCAAAAATACATAGGAATTTAATCATTTTTAGATCATTTTATGCGTCAGAATTTCCCGGTGTGCAGATTGCAGTTAGTTTTTTAATTTGAATATTTTTTCGAGGTTTTATTTCTATTTTAAATTCAAATTTTCAGCATTTCGAGAGATATTTTTTACAAATTTTAGAAAATTGTATTAATTTACACTGTTGCCAACTGTATAAAAAGCGCAACCAATAATGTTTGCTTCAAATTAAAAATTTATTTTACACGTGACTATTATAAACAAAAAATATAAAAAGCAGGAACTCATTAAAAATTACGTCATAAAAACTACAGTTACACGTGAATTTTAAATGAGAAAGAATATTGTAAAATAATAAATTCAGTAACATGCGTTAGAAGTCCTAAATAGGAGAATTTACGTCATATTACACTTATTATGTAAAATGAACAAAAAATAATATTGCAAAACAGTTTTAATTTAAAAATTGCGCGAGACATTTACTTGACATTTTAAGATGATCATAATATTTCATTTCTAACAAAAGTATTTTGACGTGAATATTAAAAAGAGAAAGAAAAGTTTGGTGAAAATTACGTCAGATTATAATTGTCAGATTCAAATTATAATTCAATCTTCCGAAATCTTTTTAAAGGCGGTCAAATTAGCGTGCTGTTAGAGTCTGCGGTGTCTGAACGGGGGTTAACGAGCGTAGCTCGTAGGGGGCAGAGCCCCCTAGTAAAGATAAAAAAAAAATATATATGTTCTAAATTTTATGAAATTTTCAGCACTTTTGCATCTTATTTCTGCACTTAACTTTTAGTTTATTAGTTATTATTATATTTAGTTAATATTTAGTTTTTAAAAAATATACACAGTTTTATTTGTATATGTTAACCAAACTAGCATAAAAAGCATCGGGAATTTTAATTGATATGGAATGCGCATGGGGCATTTTGAAAAATTCTTCATAGCGCGCAAAATATTCAGGGAAAATCCTTATTTTTCTCAAAAAAAAAAAAAAAAAAAAAAAAAAAAAAACTAAAATTTTTTTTTAATTTCTTGTGTGATAAATATATGTCATAATTCATATATTGTGCCCTTGAATTGTGCCCTTGAATTGTGCCCTTGAATAGTATTTAAGGTGAAATTTAAAAAAAATGAAAAATGAGTTTGAAGGTCCCTTGTCTGCTTAAATTAATGTTACAACAAGTTATTTTAATGGTACTTATAAGTACCGTCAGTAGATAAAGGGTTATTGGTATAGTTTATTTATAGTACACTGGTCATCAAAATTAAAGGATAATGAGAAAAAATATGCTCACTAAGTTAATGTTTGCAACCAATGCCCAATGCTGCAATTATTTATGTTAATTAAATACTATTGAACTCAAAATTGCACTTCCGCGCACAAGTTAGCGTCGGCAATATGCAAATTAGATGATTGTCAATGGGATGCGCAATGGACGTATGTTGGAATACTGGTCTGTAGTGTTGTTTAAAGTAAATATGGTGTCTGAGTGTGATCAGTATTCATTATTTATAGCTCAAAGGCATCATTTAAGTTAAGGTCAAAAGTGGCGAATAATTGGTAGAATCGAGGAAGGTCAAAAACTAATGGAGGTCGCCCAAGATTTTAATATCCCTCAAAGTGTCATATCAAGAGTTTATAGCCGCTTTTAAAGCACTGGATCCGTTGATAGACAGCCTGGTCAAGGAAGACCAAGAGCAAAAACTGCATCCGAAGACCGTTTTTTCCAGGGTTGGGGTTTTGGACGCCCAAAACTAGTTTTGGACAGGACATGTGGGTTTTACTGTCCAAAACTGTACTAAACTGTCTAAAACTGTACTAAAGTGTCCAAAACTGTACTAAAGTGTCCAAAACCTTAAAAAAAACAACATTCCACATGTAACCACTGCACACTTATTAAAAATATGAATAAATATAAATATCTCACAATATATTTTACTAACATTCCATTTTAATTCTTTGGTAAATGAAAAAAAATTTCAAATTTTTCTTATATCTGTGTAACATAAAAAGTTCTGTTTCTGTTAAAATTGAGTTATAATAATAAGAAATTCTTTATAATACCACACATGTAGTATTGGGAGGGGAGATTTGCTTAACACTAGTGCTTTTGTTTCAATTTTTGTGCAAGAAAATGTTACAAAGAAATTTCTTTTAAATAATATTTCATTGTAAATTATCTTTTCTAGATTATAGGATAATGAAAGAAAACACAAATATTTAATTTAAAATCTAGAAGTTATTTTTTAAATTATGTATTTTTATTATGAATTTAATCTAATTCTATTGAACATTCTATTTCTTAAGAGTTAAATAGTGTTATTATAATAATAGTCATATAATATAGTGTTATAATAATAGTCAATATCTAAATATCTCATAATCAAACAAAATCAATTATTTTTATTTATACTATTTCTTAATATACACGTATACATAGTTGCCAGCCGTAAGCTGGTTTAATCAGTATGCTGAACCTGAACTCCATTTATCAATTATTTCTAGTAACAACTCTCGGGACTTTCAGTAACAGAATCAGAATGTATTCTTCATAAAAATCATTAGTACTTCTATTAACTACTATTATTTAAATGAATAACATTAAAATTATGATACATTATTAAATTTAATATCTTCTTAATGTAATTACTTTGTTACGTAGGGCAATTAGGTTGTTACTACTAAATTGTTAGGTAGTATAACGTAAGGTAATTAGGTTGTTAATACTAAATTGGTATTTTTGTATTGTAATCTTTTTGTCAATTTTTTAAACTTTTAGCATTGTTCTGATAAATACAATTTTACTGCAAAATATAGTTTTGGACAGTTTAAGACAGTTTTAGACAGAAGGGTTTTGGACAGTACGGTTTAAACCATGGATTTTACCGTGGTTTTTACCGTTGTGTCCAAAACCTTGCCAACCCTGGTTTTTTCTCATTGTGGTTCGAAGAAACCGTGAAGCGACTACAAGAGATTTGGTTTGAGACATTCAGACTGCCACAGGAACTCGAACTAACAGTTCTAATGCTGCACGATGTCTGAACAAGAGTGGACTGTATGCGAGAAAACCATTAATTTGTGTCCCTTTCGCTCCAGCTTCCAAAGGGCCCCGTTTAAACGGTTACCCTTGTCAAGTTCAATGGAGGCAAGAAGACTGGGATCAAGTATTGTTTACTAACGAGTCCAGATATAGTCTGAACACTGATTCTAGACGTGTTTTGATCTGAAGAGATAAAGGAAGACGCAACTTGCTCTTCCCTCGTCCGTGAAATATCCCGTTCGAGCCCAGTCTTCTTCACTGTAAAAAAAACGGACTAAAATACGGAAATACTACTGGCAATCTAGACGCCAGTACTATTTCCGTATTTTAACAGAACTTTTTCCTGGTAAATTACAGAAAAATGTTCGTTAAATTAAAAAAAAACACAGAAAATTTTCTGTAAATTACCGGGAGAAAGTTCCGTTAAAATACGGAAATAGTACTGGCGTCTAGATTGCCAGTAGTATTTCTGCATTTTAGTCCGTTTTTTTTTTACAGTGTTGGCTCCATTGAACATGATGACAGCAACAGTTTAAACTTGCCTCTTGGGAAGCTGGAGTGAGTGAGACACAAACTTTTGGTTCATTTCGCATACAGTCCATCCTCGTTAAGCCTTCGAGTAGCCTTAGAATGGCTAATTCGAGTTTTGTGGCAGCCTGAAGGTCTGAAATCAAATCTTTTGTAGTCGCTTCGCGGTTTCTTCGAGCAACGATGACAAAAAACGGTCTTCGGATGCAGTTGTTGCTCTTGGTCTCCCTTTACCACACTCAGACTCAGATACTGATCACACTCAGACACCACATTCGCTTTAAACAACACTACAGACTAGAATTCCAACATACGTTCATTGCGCACCACATTGTCAATCATCTAATTTACATATTTCCGACGCTAACGTATGCACAGAAGTGCAATTTTGAGTTCAATAGTATTTAATTAACATAAATAATTGCAGCATTGGGCATTGGTTGCAAACATTAACTTAGTGAGCATATTTTTTCTCATTATCCTTTAATTTTGATGACCAGTGTACTATAAATAAACTATACCAATAACTCTTAAACGGTCAAGTGCGAGTATTACTCGCGCACAGAGGATACCGTACAATAAATATATGAATTAGTAATTGTATTATTAAAAAAAAACAGTTGCTAAAAGAATACTAAGACTTTGTAAAAAACTATGCAAAGTAGGGTTGGGTATAACAGTATATACTAGAAAAATGTTAATGGATATACCATGAAAGTTCAAAGAGATATGGAACCTAAATAATATCAAATATAGCTATTCTGTGTAACTCATTTTTACTTTCTTCTACCCTTACAAGAAGAAAGTATTGGATTCGGGAAAATTTTTGAATTCCGGTTTTTGACGGATTTATACGTTTTAGGGGACTGAGATAATGAAAAACATGTTTTTACAAAATGTCTGTCTGTGACAAAAATCTTGTGGGCCACACTATCTTAAGAACTATTGAACGAAATTTAATAAAACTTTAGATTCAGTTAGTGCTGATATAAATTGGTGCTGATTACTTTTTGGTACAAATCGCCCAGCAGCTGGCGCTGCTAAGCTGCATTATTCATGATTTCCACAATAGCTATATCTCAAGAACTAAAGCACGGATTTTCAGAAAACTTCAGATTCAGTTAGTCCTTTATATAATTTGGTGCTGATAACCTTTTGGTGTAAATCGCCCAACAGGTGGTGCTGTTATGCTGCATTATTCATGATTATCGCAATAGCTCTATCTCAGGGACTAATGCACGAATTTTCACCAACCTTCAGATTCAGTTAGCCCAAATTATATATATTAGTGCTGTTTAGTTTTTGGTGTAAATCGTCCAACAGGTGGCGCTACTATGCTGCAATTTTCACGATTTCCGCAATAGCTGTATCTCTAGAAGTAATGCATGAGTATTCATCAAACTTTAGATTCAGTTAGTCCCTGATACAAATTTTTCCTGATAAGTTTTTGGTGTAAATTGCCCAAGAGGTGCCACTGCCATGCAGAACTTTTCACGATTTCCGCAATAGCTTTATCTCAAAAACTAACGCACGAATTTTCATTAAACTTCAAATTGAATTAGAAGTTCACCTAAGTTGTCCCTGATTAGATTTTGGTATAAATCATCTAACTGGTGGCGCTGCTGTGCTACATTTATCAAGAAGTATTAAGATGTATGAAATAGAAGAAAGTTTTGGGATTGACACATCTAACTAGTTTAATATTATCTTAATCTGTTTATAATGAACTTAATTCGGTACTGAGAATAAAAGCAGTGCATATTTAAACTTCAATTGGCATGTCATAAAACTAAATTCAGCATAGTAATAACCTTTCTTTCTACAGTGTAGCTAAAACAAAACATTCGTTCAAACTTTACATTTGGCATTGTGCTAAGCGCGCTTTGAAAGTAGGCCACAATTTTGCAACGCCGCCTTGGTCCTTGCCGCGTTTTTCCAGATAGGTTTTTAATTAACTTTTAAAGTCACTCGAGGCGTATTGAAAGATACATTCAATGCAAAATAGTCGTGAATCCCATGTAATTCATTCTCATTATGTAATTCATTCTCAGAGCTCTCAAAATTGGAAAAAAAAAAGAACATTTTCAACATTTATTATATTAAAATACATATGATTTTAAAACACAATTTTTATTGCGATGAAAGATATAAGTATTTTCTTTTATTTCATGCATTTAAAAAAATTCAAGATGCATTATTAGCATTTATAGAGAGCTCCAAACTGTCAGATATTTGACGAGCAAAAAATTGGTATAACAGTTTAAGCGCAGGATTGCAAAATAAATATTGCAATTAGAATGAAATTTTTGGTGCCTTCTTATACTTCAGATTGTAGTAATTACCCTGAACCTAAATAAATTTGTATTTAAAGTATTTTTATATTTTTAATAGAAAGTTGTATTTAGCTAGTACAAAATTTTGAAAATTTCAACAACATAATCACTTAAAAAAAATTTTTTTTGAACAATAAAAAGGACATTTTAGGTTCAGTTTATACAGATTAACATGAAACGTATGTTTTGAAAATTTCATGAAAAAATATTCAAAAGTTTTTGAGATATAGTGCGCGTTATGCCCAAAAAAGTCATTTGGAGAAAAATGCCTTAAAAGTTTCGAAAATGCCGCTTCAGCTATTGAGCGGCTATAATTCTAAAAGCCATAACTTCTGCTCCAATGAGAATTTTAAGGAAACAATTATATTAAAATGTTCAGAAAAGATAGAAGATTAACAGCTAAAAAATTTAAAATTAAATTTTTTTTTTAAGCTTTAAGAGTTCTGAGATCCCTTGAATTAGTCTGTTTTCAAGAATTTGACGTTTATTGCTTTTATACTGTTACTGGCCATTGCATTACACATATATAACATTAAAAGTTGTTATCTGGGCCTTAAAAGTCGATGGTACCTAGAGTACGCCGCCTCTGTCATTATGTATGTCCAAACCGTCCATATCTTTAAGGGTTAATATCTCGGATAATTACTTTCGAAAATAATTATCAACAATGTTTTTATACTTCTGCTACGATAGGTACCTACAGCGCTGCTCAACACTTTTGCTGAATGCCCGTAAATCGAAATTTGTGTGTAACGGATAAATGCGATTTTCTCAAAAACTATCTGACCTACAGTAATCGCTATAATTTTCCTGCAAGGTTTAAATTAACGTCTACTACCTCTAATTTTTTCATAATTTTAGTTTCAGTAGATTTGAAATTAGATGAAGGGGGGGGGGGGGCATATTTTTGCGCTACATTTTCGACGATATCTTTGAAAATGTAATACCTAAAATTAAAATAAATATATTTTTGAATTCAGCGTTACGAAAGCTTTCACGCGATACCCCACACGATATACAAAGGAAAGTTTTTTTTTCAAGTAACTTAATTTGCCCCTCTACATTTTTACTAAATGTATTTATAAATGTTTAATAATCTGAAAATATGTGGGTTAATAGTCTTTATTATTTTCCCCAATTTGAACTTCCCACGTTCCATAGTTTACGAGTAAAATGGCTGTGACAGACAGAGAGAGAGACAGACACAGGAGTGATCTTATAATGGTTCCGTTTTTACTTTTTAACCCTTAAATGCCTGAGTTTTCAAAAATCATTTAAAAAATGGTTTTTGGCTTTGTTTTTTTAAATAAATCATGGGAAAAATACTTAAAAAAATCATATTTTGTTTTAAGTATGGTTTACGACCACAAAACTGTTTGTTATTAATCGGCAATCGGCAATACTGGTGTTTAATTGAAAAAATAATTTTCCTTGATAAAATTCTATAATATTAAACACACAAGAATTATGAGAACTATAATAAGAAATAAATTTTACTTGCTCACTGCAGAAAAAAAATAGGGTATTTCGCAAGCTTCCAAACGAAACAAAAAGAACATGTATCAACAATTGAAAAAATAAATCTATCGTTATTCATAAACAGCACAAGTGTTGCCATCTAAATGTTGAAAATCGATTTAATAATATTTTCAGAATGTATTTTATTGGTAACATTAGGCATTATAGCTTCAATATTATTCTAATAGTATTTATAAGCCTAAATTGGGTATGTTGCCGAAAGGCAACACCCGGCATTTAAGGGTTAAGTACGAAACCCTAAAAAAGATAAATTTTTCTTAATATTGTTCAACCCATTTAAATGCAAACCATTTAATATCTAGCAACAATTAAATTGTTAAAAAATTCATATTAAAAACAATAATTAAGAAGTACATTAATTTTTATATAAAAAGAAAAAACATGAACAAAAGCATTTCTACATGATTTTCAGCTCATTTCTGTTATATTATTACTTTTCGGAAATTAGAAAATTTTTACTCTTCACTAATATAAGGGGACAGCCTCCCGCAGTTATAGTTTAGATTCAGAAAAGAGAAAATCTTACAGCTGTAAGGGGGTGTGCCTATATAACGTTATCGTTTAAGGGGGAAGGGGGGTGCGTCTGGCATATGATATCGTAAGATAATTTCTAGGCGAAGGGCGGGCGGAGGGTCTAAAATTACTAAAAGTTGATAACGTTATGTACAGCCCTAAACGGGAAAACTGTATAAATTTTCTTTAACATAAAGTTAGTTTATACTAAGAATTTTTTGTGCACATTTCTTTTATTACCGTCAACCGTTAAGAGCTACTTTGGGCCACTTTTTCGTGGTTTCACTCACATTTCCATCATTAAAAAATATTATACATGATTTTTCAATGTCAAAATTGAATTGTAACCAATTAACATGAAACAATGAAGCAAACTGTATGGTTTGAAAGAGGCAATTTTTTATTATTTTATTTTTTAACTATTTTTAAAGTTTTGGAACAAAGTAGTCCCTGCTAGGGGCTTCTCTGGTCCATTCACTTATTTCATATAAATTGAATAAATTTCGTATGTTCACTCTAAAAAAAATTCCGTTAAAATACAGAAATTGTGCTGACAGTCAAGACGGTAGTACTATTTCCGTATTTTAACGGAATTTTTTTCAATAAATTCCAGAAAAAATTCCGTTTTTTTACAAAGTTTACTGGAAAAAATTCCGTTAAAATGCGGAAACAATACTGGAGTCTCGATTGCCAGAAGAATTTGCTTTTTGTGAGTGCGGTGTCTCTTATATTGGGCAGACGAAGCGTGCACTTAGAATTAGGCTGAAAGAACACCAGAATTACGTTAGAAAGCAGGAAATTGAGAAATATACAATAGCGAAACATTGTTGGAATTCCAACCACCAGTTCAATTATCCAGAGGCAAAAATTATTCAAAAATGTAACTCAGTTTTTGATCTATACTTTTACGAAGCTCACTTTATTCATAAACATACTTCCATCTTATTGTTAGTAAATGATATGACCAGCAACCCTTTTTTTTCACCAGTGTGGAGAGATCCTGCGCAGTGACTCTTTTTCAGTTAGTTTCTGTTCATTTACGTCATTTCTTTGGGATATATAAACTCTTACATCGGGGTTTCAATCAATTCATAAGTCAGTTCCCGGGGCTATAGCCGAGGGGTTCTTTGAACACATTTATTTTTTTTTTCTTTGTCACTGAGGAAGGGGATCAAAGTATCCTCGAAACGATCATATGAGTGTTTTTATCGTTTTGTACGTTATTTGTGCGTAAAAATCGTTGTTTAAGATTTTAGCTTTTTATTACAATTCGCACAAAGTTTATTCTATGCTTACAAAGGAAATTTAATCTAACAAGTTGGGATTTGACTCGTGGAATTTTTGATTATTATTAGTAAATAATAATTAATAATTCCACGAGCCATGAAATCGAAACATGCAAGTTGTCCGAATTTTTTTCTTTGCTTTCCCTGCTTCGTGTGGTCACAACAAAGCCTGTCACGGCTTTTTCCAATCTAGGGGGCGTTAGTAAAACTGGCACTTGACCGATTATTTTAGATGAATTTCACTTTTCAGTTGACTGTATAACGCAACATTTATATTTTTAATCCAGTAAAATCCTAATAAAGTTATTTACATGATTTATTTGATAAAACAATTAATCTAACTTTTTACCCCTTTTTTTCAGGTACTCAATCAGGAGACATGTCGGACGAAAATGAGATGTGTTGGAGCAGTGACTGTATAAAAGCAGGTGAATGAATTCACTTTTTTCACAAACAAACAAACAAAAAAGTAAATCTATATTTTAAAGAACAAAAGTGCCCTTGAGTAACGCTGATGTATTTTGACGTTGGCACCACCAGACAATTAAATTTCGTTTTTACTGCAATTCTTCTAAACATCGCGCCATTTCAATTTTTACACCATCAAATAAGGTAAAAAAATGTTCTTCCACATGCAGTTTGTCTAAAAACTGTATCCCAACTGAAGACCTGATTGGAAGAAGATGTTATGTAAAAAAAATTAGAATTCGAAAAAATTGAAGTAAAAGTTTTTTGCTTTAATTTAGGTATTTATTTAATTCCTCCTTAGTAGCGTATGTTTGAATGTTAATAGGAGATACTAAACTCTTACGAATTGAATATTTCGAACTGAGCGAAAAAATACCCAGCCCGGGAATCGAACCCAGATCCTTGGCTTACGGGGCCATTGCTCTACTGTTTAAGCTAACTGGACCCGACAGGCGAGCCTATTTCGTTCAGATAACCCTTAGAGGAGAAATTGAATAGAGGACGAATCCCTTTGTTCTATCTGCCGAACCCTGATGCATTCATGTCGGAGATTTCATCGCCAAAAGGGCGTCGTTTTTTGGCGGTGATCCCTTTGTTGGCGAATCCCTGTTACTGCTGTCAAGCTCCGGATGCACGCAAATGACATATCGGTCTCGGTGGGAGCGGCAATTCCAATGACAGTTTTTGGAGGGAAAACCGGTTTGGCTCGGATTCTTCCCACCATCACGTGATGGTGGGAAACATGGTATGTGCTTCAAGAAAAGGTTGCTATTTCTATGTCCAGTTATATTAGATATCTATGAGATAAACTTACTGGCAATAACATCCTGTCTGTCATGTAGAGAGCTCAACAGAATAAACCGCAGGTAAAGGAACTCCAGTTTCGCTCAGTTGGAAATATTAATTTCGTATGATAACTTTACCAATCAGTTTGATTGTGTTAAAATAATAGTTTATCTACGTTCCCATTCTTCATATGGAGTTCCTTTACCTGCGGTTTATTCTGTTGAGCTGTCTACATGACAGACCAGATGTTATTGCCAATAAGGTTATCTGAGCGAAATATGCTCGGCGGTTATTGGGCCCAGTTAGCTTAAACAGTAGAGCATTGGCTCCGTAAGCCAAGGATCTGACTTCGATTCCCGGGCTGGACATTTTTTTGCACAGTTGGAAATATTCAATTCATATGATAACTTTACCAATCAGTTTGATTGTGTTAAAATAATAGTTTATCTACGTTCCCATCCTTTATATGGAGTTCCTTTACCTGCGGTTATTCTGTTGTGCTGTCTACATGACAGGCGAGATGTTATTACCAATAAGGTTTTCTGAGCGAAATATGCTCGGCGGTTGTTGGGCCCAGTTAGCTTAAACAGTAGAGCATTAGCTCCGTAAGCCAAGGATCTGAGTTCGATTCCCGGGCTGGGCATTCTTTTGCTCATTTGGAAATATGCAATTCGCATGATAACTTTACCAATCAGTTTGATTGTGTTAAAATAATAGTTTATACCAAATTCTCCCTAGAAAAGAATATTAACATTTAATTTTTAAACATTAGAAATTATTTTCGTCATTTCAATTATTTAAATATAAAATTATTAAATATCTGTATAATACCTCATAATGCTTTCATAAATAAAATAGGACAATTTATGAGAAAATGTATCATAACATGTTCTTCCGCTAAGTTCTTCAATTGACACTTTGCTTGTCTCAACGTTATACATTTCCACATCATTTGCACTAAATTTGACATAATTCATTTAGAAAATTATTCAGGAGTAGGAGAACCCGAGCCAGAACAGGGTACCAAGTTGAAAATATGTTTTAAAAATACAAAAGGGTTAATTAACACGTTAAGCGCCACATCAGTCACCGGCGACTGACAGTGAACTTTCCGTTTAAAACGCGTCATTCACCAATGACTGACATCTAAAATAGGATATAAAATTAAAAATATATATATTGTTTTAAGTAATTACTAAACATTTATTTAAAGTTTACCTACCATTTATTTATTACAGGATTATAATTTCTAAAAAATTACTTAAAACATTGTAAATTTTTCAGCGCTTCAGTGTCAGTCACCGTGCACTCAACGTGTTAAGAGAACTGCAAAATTTTCTATTAACGCATTATAATGTAATAATCACAAAAATTTAATAATATTGTAAGAAAACAAAAGAACAATTTTTTTTCTCAGAAACAGAACATTATGCCATTTGCCCTGTTCTACCCCGGGTACGGGGTGGTAAGGAGAAGTAATTATAAAAACGTATAAAAGTAGTAGAAATACAAAAAATAACAATAAGTTTGCTCTATATTTATTTAGTTTTAAGTGACTATAAATGTTTAACTACAGTTTTCATTGATTGTGTCCTTTTCTTAAGACTATTGACAAGATTCACTCACTAAGACAGTTTCATTATCTTCGCTGTCTATTGTCGCACAGGAATTGTGTGTCCATTTTTTTGCACATGGAACAAGTGACCAAACCTTACTTTGAGTAAAATTCACCGCAGTATAGATATTCACAGACAGAACAAGTTAGTTAAAAACATTTCGGGGCAGAATGGAGTACTTCCCCATTCTGCCCCACCAGCACGATTTAGGTTAGAGAGATAAGGTAACTTGAGAAAAATACGTAAACAAACATTTAACTACACGAAACTAAAGACAATTAAACGTAGTTCAAGCATGAGCTAATTATAGTTGTAATATAAACAAGTATATATGCCTTACCATGGTTACAAAATCATCAGAAATCACAATACAGGAGTAAAAATCACACATTGAAAAATTCGCGCACCAACGCTCGAGAAAACTATACTAACATGGCTGCCGAAGTTGAATGGCAACAGGTTTCTTACTTCTGCTTATTTCCTCTCTCTGGCAGCACCCGGGTTCCCCTATATGAAATTCTATTTATTAAAACCGGTGGATAAAACAAATATTATATTATCATGATTAACAGGAGATTTAGCTTAAAAAAAAGTAACACATAATCGATAGAAAGTATAGTAGAAAACCACATCACTCCCTAGATTATATCGGGAAGAAACTATCCAAATAAATTTCAACGAAAACAAAGTAATATTTTCTTCCAATCTAAACTATCCATCCATAATAAGAAAATTTAGTACTTTTATGTTAGTCTCGTCAGTAATAACTTTTACTTTTCGTGTGTGCCAGCTAGAAACAATACTTTGATGATGAGATAAACTGTTTTGCTTTACAGTGTTATTTATTTTTCTTTCTTTTAGGTAGATTTCATAAGAAGCACTACCTATTGCAGTCGTTACCATGGTGCGACTTTTGAAAAATTCCGTCATAACTTTTCATTATATGACTCCAGGAACCCCCCCCCCCCTAAAAAGTTTATATATATATACAGGGTGTTTCATTACCAGACCGTCAAACTTACTGGAGGTGTTGGGAGTACTCGGAATCACTTACCAATGCAGGGTCGGAAATGCAATCCTAACGAAATAGAGGGATTGTTAGGGTCTGAACCATAGTGATAGCAAATTGACATTTAAAGACCATAAGCTTAAAATAAGTCATGACTTACCTGATAATGAAGTTCCTCGAAGTTTTCCGCCGACGAGCCTTGTTCTTATACCATCCGCGGTTTTGCGCATTTGAGGTAGTAGGGGCATTTTGAAATGGGGCATCTTCGTTGCTACCGAAACCCGCCCGGCGTATTTCGAAACATCCAGGATTCCAGATTACGAATGTTTCATTCACACATTACGAAACATCAGACAACTTCATTATCAGGAAAGTCATGACTTATTTTAAGCTTATGATCTTTAAATATCAATTTTAGATCACAATTATTCAACCCCTAACAACCCCCTATCGAGAAAGACCCTAACAACCCCCTATCGGAGGTGTAAAGCATTCCATGCTTTACACCTCCTGTTACCTATCTTATCATTAGGCTTGCATTTCCGACCCTGCATTGCTATGCGATTCCCACGCGTCTCCATGTCCTTTACACCTCCTGTAAGTTTGTCGATCTGGTATTGAAACACCTTGTATATATATATATATATATATATATGTATGTATGTATGTATAGGCAAAATTTTTTCGCCCTTTTATCTTAGTAAAACTATTCCAAATTCTTAACATTTTTCCTTTTTTACCTATCTTTAATAATATCTTAATATCTTTTGTCTTTTATTTCATGCATTTAAAACTGCGTATTCTTTTATTAGTCTAAAAACCTTAATCCATTCGCCTCATCTCATAAAACCCATTAAATTACCTTTTTCATTTTATTCTAAAATTAAATTCTTTTGCTTTCGAATGTTTTTTAATAGAATTTTTCGATGGTGTTCTTTTTTCCCACAATTCCTTGCAAATCCCGCCAACCATTGTTTGCGCAGTAATTCTGACGCCGAAGCTAAGGAGATCGCATCGTCGTCACCCGTGCCTTTCCCCGTTCTATCGTATTCTGCTGTTATCGCGTCCTTCCGGCTACTTGTACGGGATTTGTCATTTATCGTGTATTGTATTCATACGCATGCAGTTTTCGCAAGTATATAACCCGTTGCATGGGCTAGGAGAGGTAGAATTTGACGATTATTGAGTTGCTTAATTAAACCACGCCACCTGGAGTGTTTGTTTTTCCTGAATCTTCAACATTTGTTCTATTCGTAACATCTAGTGGTACATTTTACTACGTAGCAACTGCCCGCGTATGGATCACCCATAACTAGTGGAATTTGGTGCATTATATGGTCGATTAATAAACGTTTTGATTCATCTATCGGCTTCGATTATTTATGCTTCGGGAAACATTCCAATGGACGACAGCCTGACCTTCCACTCTTCCATCACGATTGTACGACTGCAAAAAACCATGATTTCTTCATTGAGTATATAATGTGGGTATGCTGGTGCTTAAGATCTACATGTTTATATGATACGAGTGAAATCGTTTCACATATATATATATACTAAATTTTGACCGCACAATGAAAGTCGCAATTATGCACGGATCGTCTTCAAACGCACGAAAAGCATTGAGATGGCTAATATCTCGGCGAGGATTGCAAATGGGCAAAATCGGCCCAAGGGGATGGAAATGGGGAGAGTTCAAAATTTTAAATACCGCCTTGACATGATTCTGATAAAACCAGCTCTTACAGAAAAATGACAGGAAAATTAAAAAATTTTTCGTTAGCACTTGCCAACAATTAAAAAACACAATAAAATTTTTACCACAACATTTACTTTTCTATTGAAAGATTTCCATGTGAAAAATTTATTTGAAATAAATAGTTTGACGAATTTAAAAAAAAGTGAATATTACGTCATAACTTTTCTATAACAAGATTTTCAAGTGAAAAATGAAAATGAAATAAATAGTTTAACGAATAAAAAAAAAGTGAATATTACGTCATATTGGAAATATAATGGACCTCAGCAGGTGAATATGTAACGTCATGTGAGTCGGGAAAAACGTATTGAAACATGATAAAAACCCGATTATGGCAAAATGGGTCCAAGGGGGTAGTAAAAAATTTTTAATACCACCTTTACACGATTCTGATAAAACCAGCTCTTACAGAAAGAAGAAATTAAAAACTCATCAAAAACGTCCAGATAAAATTGTTAAACTATGTTTATCTCCCATTTTGATTTAGTTTTTGTTGGAGAAAATTAGTACTTAACTTCGAAATCTACCTCCGCCTGTAGGCCGAGCCGGAAGGGATTTTTTTTTTCTATATCTTAATTGAAATGAGTGAAAGGCATGTACGTTATATGTACGTAATATATGTATTTTAAATGAGAAAATGGTTTCTATCTAAAATGAAATGAATTCTATGCGAATTATGGCTATGAGAACAAACAATACTTGGCTATTTATCATCTCTCTCTCTCTTTGTTTTTTAGATTTGTAAGATAATGAATGTTTTTTATATATGATATACAGGTAGTTGATATTACAAATTATATGTCATTGAAAATTATGCTCTTATTCATTTTTAACACTTTCCAACAAAGTTGAAAAGTGTTTATGACTTCAGGTTGTCCGGCCGTCTGTCCGTCTGCCCGTGCCCTTAAATATACACGGATTGCCCTGAAAATGTTGTATGTTATTGACGTTTACCATAGCACGATCCCTATTTCAAATGAAGTTTGTAGCATATTTAGTTCATTTACAGGGACAGTCAAAAGTATTCTATTACATTACGGCCAATGGGAAAAAATTGTTTCAAATGATTTTTAATGATGTTACACGCTTTCAAACATAATAAAATTGATATGCATTTAAGTAGTGCACTAAAATATGTATTCTGTAAGAATATGCGGTGCAAAGAATAGCTATTATTCATTTACAGGAACACACAATAGAATTCCGATACATAATGATATAGGGGGGGGGGGCGATTGTTTGCGGCGTATTTTAATTATGTTAAACTATTTCATATACAATGAAATTGATATACGTCGCTCAGGTTTACTATAAGTTATTTCATATATAATACAAAGTGCATAGCATTTACAGGGACACACAAAATATTTCAGGTACTATATTGTATCCGAAGTACTGTATATTAGCGATGATTGCTGGAAATACATTTTCAATTATGATATGCGCTTTTATGTTTCACTATATTTATGCATACTATATGGTGTGTACACTATGACGCAAAAGTTTAGACAATGACGTTATTCAGCTTTAAAATGTAGAATTATGACGTCAGAATTACAAAAACCTGTAAATATATTCAAAAACTGATTTAAAATGCTATGTACAAAAGACAGTCGTTTTATTTGCTATAATACTAATTTTTTTCATAAAAATTCAAATGTGCTTGTCGCAAAAGTTTAGACACTATTCTAAATTTCTTTTAATATTCGCTGGCATATGCAAATTTAGAATCGATGATGTCACAAATTTGGAGTACTTAATTTCTGCAAACGATTGCGCTTCATAGTCGACATGCCGAGAGCTAAAGAAATTCAAGTGAATGAGGTTTCAAGGATTTGGCAGTTGAAAGGTGAAGGGAAGAGCGTTTCTGAAATTTCTGCTATTATTAATAGGTCAAAAAAATCTATTTATCGTGTTTTATCGAGTGGTTCCGAATATAAAGCAAAATGTCGGTCTGGGAGGCCACGTGTGACAAATGTACGAGAGGATCGCCTGATACAAAGACTAGCGAGTACTCAACAAATGAGCGTACGTGGAGTTCAAAGCTCATCAGGACTCTCTGTATCAAAGGATACGATTCGTAGACGAATTTTGGAAAAAGGAACAATCGTTTATAGCAAAATGCAGAAGAAACCAGCTCTGAAACCATATCATAAGTTACAAAGACTTATGTGGGCTCGAAAGCATATGTCATATGGAGAGAAATGGCAGTCAGTCATATTTAGCGATGAAAAAAAGTGGAATCTGGATGGTCCAGATGGTTGTTTATCGTATTGGCATGACTTGCGGAAGGAACCTCGACGTTTTTTTAGTCGCAGACAAGGAGGGGGCTCGGTGGTGGTTTGGGCAGCCTTTTGCTATAATGGACAAGTATCTCTGACCTTCACCAGTGGTCGTCAAACTTCACAGCATTATACACAGACATTAGAAGAAAACCTACTGCCATTTGCTGAGCTTCTAGGGGGTCCTCAGTGGGAATTTCAGCAAGACAATGCTTCAATTCACACTGCAAAACATTCAAAATCTTGGTTTAATTCCCATAATATAAGAGTTCTCGACTGGCCAGCATGTAGCCCAGATCTTAACCCTATAGAAAACCTTTGGAGCATCATGTGTCGCAAAGTTTATAGCAACGCTAGACAATACTCTTCTGAAAAGGAACTTAAGACATCTATTGAGAATGCATGGTACGATATCGATCCACAAACTATGCAAGATTTAGTTTCTTCCATGCAATCTCGTGTATATGACGTAATACATAAGCATGGATGCGCAACCAGGTTTTAAAAATTGTTTATTTCGATTTTATTTAATTTGTGTCTAAACTTTTGAGACAGCAGTTTATTTTTGTTACCATTTAATTTATTGCAATATGCACAATTCCACTTTTCTTTGTTATAAATATTGTTTATATGTACAGTACATTAATTTCAAGCAGTGATTTGAAAATTGAATAAATATTTTTCAAAGTATGTAAGAATTTCTTCATTGTCTAAACTTTTGCGTCATAGTGTATAAATGCTATAAGTCATATGCAGGAAAAAAACTAACTAATTGTTAAGGGTTAGTGGGTATGAACGAAAATTGCTTAAAGATGGGTTTTAAATGAGTTATGCATTTTCGTGCTGAACTGCATTTAGTTTATTAAGAAATGTTTGTAGAATATAAATAAAATGATATACAGGGCCACGCAAGGAATCGGATTCACGGCCGTCTATGGATGATAATTTCTGGAAATGTGATTTCAATAGTTTTAAGAGTGTTTTAGTTTGAATTTAATTTTAGCTATATATTGATACGTAATAAAGGTACTAGGGCTGAACAAAAGTATTCAAGTACGTTTCCATCTATTAGTATAAATTGCTGAAAGAAAAATTTCAACATATGCGTTTTTTTGCTAAACTATATTTTCCCATTTTACAGTATATATATATCAAGCTACAGATCAAATACTGGACTGTTCAAAAGAATTCGAATACATATTTGGCTATGGACGGTATTTCTGAAATCAGTTTTTTAAATGTTTTATGCGTTTTCTAAAATGTTTACTTATTTACCTTATTTACCTAAATAACGAAGTTTTGTTAAAGCATTCAGGAGGGGCTGGAAAGTGTTTCATAATCTATGCTTAACGCATAATTTTTCTTTCTTGTTTATTATAGCTGGTGATGTGCTGACGAGTATGCAGCCGACAACGGACTCTTGTTCGGACTTTTACAACTTTGCTTGCGGAAACTACGGGCGAGAGCCTGGCGAAACGTCTTCGGTGTCAAAACGCTCTACTGAATCCGTTTATTTTCTACTTAAAAGTGAGTAGTTTTAGTAAAATGAGTAGTACTAGTAAAATTAGCAAGTAGTATTAGTAGAATTATTATTATTATTATTAATATCAATTCTTAAATGCCGGGTGTTGCTTTAGGCTTCTAAAATACTATTAGGATAATTTTGAAGCTGTAATGTCTAATGTTGCCAATAAAATACATTCTGAAAATAGTATTAAATCGATTTTCAACATGTAGATGGCAACACTTAGGTTGTTTAAGAATAAAGATAGATTTATTTTTTTCAATTGTTGTTACATGTTGTTTTTGTTTTGTTTGGAAGCTTGCGAAATATCCTATTTTGGTCTGCAGTGAGCAAGTAAAATTTATTTCTTATCATAGTTCCTAAAATTCTTGTGTGTTTAATATTATAGAATTTTATGGAGGAAAATTATTTTTTTCAATTAAAGACCAGTATTGCGATTAGTAACAAACAATTTTTTAGCCGTAAACCATACTTAAAACAAAATAGGAATTTTTTAAAAGTATTTTTCCCATGATTTATTTAAAAAATGAAAGCCGAAAAACATTATTAAAATGATTTTTGAAAAAATCAGGCATTTACGGATTGATAGAGTCAAAACACTGCATTTAAAAATTAGTGTCGTGAGGGAATTTTCACCTTGTTATTAATATAAACTTTAAAACATACATATAATTACTTAAAAAGGTGTTACAAATATATAAAGATATTATTTAATATAACCCTGAGATCTTTCAAAACGCTCACGCGTACATTTTAAAAGGGAAAAAAAGATGACTGACTGGGATTGAAAACATAATTGAAAACAAAACAAAATACTACGTATGCGCAAGCGGAGTTCAATCCATTGCTCTAGAGAGGGATGAAAAGGTCAATTCCTACTTTCAGGAGCACTTGATAGTTTACTGTCTTATGTGTCTTACATATATGTTTTAAAGTTTATAATATTAATATAATTCACTTTATAATTATTATTAATATAATTTATTATTATTATTATCATCAGTTAGTATTACTAATTATTAGTATATTATTATTATTATTATTATTATCAATTAGTATTACTAATTATTAGTATATTACTATTATTATTATTATTATTTATTAGCATTACTAATTATTAGTATATTATTATTACATTATTATTATCAATTAGTACTACTAATTATTAGTATATTATTATTATTATTATTATTATTATCATTAGTAGTAGTTGTAGGAGTAGTAATAATAAAATTAGTAATGAGTAGTAAAATCAGTGAAGTGAGTAGTATTAGTAATATAGTAAAGTGACGTTTCGGGCACGTCATACATAGCTGTTCTCAAATTCCTTGATAAACAAACGCGAAATTTTCTGACACATTTTCTGACTCAATTTTTTAAACGTAAAGGCACAAAATGGGCAGGTCTGACTATTGAAGCTATTTGGAATCGAATTGAGTTTTTGATCAATATTTTACTTATTGAGTCATAAGCAATTTTTGTGACGTAGCGAGAGGTTTCTCTTCTTTCTCCCCCTGTCACGTCTGGAAATTCAAAACGCCCATATCCTAAAGAATACATGGTGCTGTCATCTGTTATGAAACAGAGCAACTAAAAAATCAAAATTGATGCTAAATCAAGTTAATTGCACTGAACGAACATAAAAAAACGCACCAAATTGGAACCTCCTGGGGGCAAATTAACAAACCTTATGTTTACTTAAATTCTCTGTTAATTTTGAATGAACTTTAAACGAATATTTAACTTTTGAAACATGAAGAATACAACCAAGAAGGAAATGTTTGAATGATATAGAAAATTATTTTATTTTTCTATTTTCTATTAATAAAATATTTTTGTAAAATAAATTGTCCCGGAATCAAAACAGCTTAGGGTTGTCGGAGGATTGAAGAACAATAATAATAACATCGATTGTGTTGGAATATCAATCGATAGTACAGTCGATTGTGCACAACAATACATTCTGTAAATAGAAAATCAGTTGGCCTTTTATAATGTACCTAACACTTTGTTCACACCTCGATATTTAAGTTAATTCGGATTGCCAACTCACACAGCGAATTCGACAAACTCACTCAGTGAGTAGAGACAATCTATGGCTAGATACAGCCAGTACCACTCAATCTGATTGGCTGTGGAGGTTCTCTTCAACTGATTGGCTGTTGAAGTTTGTTTTAACTTATGTGCATATGCACACTTCCGATTTGTCTAAACCTCAGACACAGTGAAGTTCAATGAATTCTGAGAAATGAACAGGAAATTCTAATTCCTGGAGTACCACCTCCAATATTCGAGCTAAGTTAACTTAAATTTGCTGTGTGAACATAGTTTTCTTGAAAAGTTTACTTAATCACATATTATCTGTTTTATTAATACTGACATCATATTCTCTCTCTCGCAGATATCCTGGAGTCCGATGATCAACTAGAAATCGACGAACTGCACGACGTGAAAAACTTTTACAACAGCTGCGTCCAGTTTGGCAAGTATTAAAATAAAAGACTTTTGTTTCATTTATATACAAGGTTTGGCCAAAAGTCCCATAATCCTCTTGACACGTTTTAGAAAGATTACCGTGCGAGAACATCTCAATGAAGTATTTCATGGAGATATATTAGACAGGATTATCCACATTTTCCTACATCACTGAACTGATCTCCTATACTCTTGCTCTGATTAATTTTTGTGTAAAGATTGCTTGCATGCGTCATATAAGACCAGAAACTTAGATTTATTTAGTAAACTAGGGGGCTCTGCCCCCTACGAGCTATGCTCACCAACCCCCGTTCAGACACCGCAAACTCTAAAAGCACGCTAATTTGATCGGCTTTAAAAAAATATTCGGAAGAATGAATTATAATTTAAAAAAAACAGTGGCTATCTCCCTGTTAACGGGTCGTTTTCGTCTTCGATTAAATCCCATCAGTGAAACATGTGAAAATAAGCTAATATAAAATGATTTAAGTAAACAGAGTCTTTGTCTCCCGGTATTTTTTAACAACGCTGTATAAGATTTTTAAATAAGACATTTTAAATGTATGTTTTAAATCTGATGTAATTTTCACCAAAGTTTTTTTCCTCTTTTTAATATTCACGTGAAAATACTTTTGCTGTTAGAAAGGAAATATTATTTGCGCTGTCTTACAAGGAGAGGGCCAACCTTGTTAATCACAAATTTTGGTTATTTTAATATATGTTGTAGGATAGAGACCCCTTAGTGTCAGGTTCAACGGATTTTATCAAACGCTCCTTAGTTCTTGAGAAACCGGGGGGGGGGGGGGGTCTAATATTAGTACGCAACTTAAATACTTACTTTGCAACCACAGTGATAGGTTAGTCGTAGCTCAGTTGGTATGGTGTTTACCGGCTGATTCGAGAGCCGGGTTCGATACCTGAATGCAATACATTTGTTTTTCTCATTTTTTGTTTTATAAATTTACTTGTAAGTATAACTTAATAATCTCATTGTCAATTAAAATTTTTAAGATTGTATATCAATTATAATTTTAACCTATTTATTTTTTTACTTTTAACTAAATAGTTGTAATAAAACATCATAAAACTGTTATTTTTAAAAAAAAATCACTTTTAAAATGTATTTCATATATTCTTTATTGATGCAATGATATTGAGCAATTGTATCAATTCGTGATTTTAAAGAAACATCATTTACGCATTGCTTTAACAAAAGAAGTCAATGCGATAATACTATTATTCTGTCTTTAAAGTAACAAGCATAATTTTATTAAAAATTAGCATCAGGATTAAATTACAACCGATTTTTTGCATATTAAAGATTTTAAAATTTGTAATAAGTATGCTTGCGCTTTCAATTATTTTGCTTTTCCCTTTATTTTCTTTCTGCTTTTATTTTTATTTTATTTGAATATTCTTTTATTTTATCATAACTAGATGGCACCAGAACAGAATCCGTCACGATTTTGGAATTTTTATCATTCAATAATAGATTCAATTTCTTTTTAAACCTCTTTAATGGATGAGAAATAATAGTTTACAAATAAGAAATGATAAATTTAAGTTTGTTAACATTATAACTAATGTATGATGTTAAAAATTTTAATTGAAATTATTAAATTATAATTACAACTATATTTATAAAACAAAAAATGAGAAAAACAAATGTAGCGCATTCAGAAATCGAACCCGGGCCCTCAGATCAGCCGGCAAACACCATGCTAACTGAGCTACGACTAACCTATCATTTTGGTTGCAATGTAAGTATTTAAGTTAAAGGTATATATAAATATTTTACAGACATACATACAATAAATACAATAAACCCAACTGGAGTGAAAAATTAGCCAGAGCCAGGAATCGAACCCGGGACCACAGTATACAAGACTACTGCTCTAACGACTGAGCTACTCTGGCCGATGCCAGAGTCTGCAATTTCTCACTCATAAACCATGTTGGGGGAGTCACCAGCCATCTATACGACAGCCTTGGATGACTGGACAACGATGAATAGATTTTACTGTTACATCGATCTACGATAATTATAATAAAGCACACATACTACAATATATATTAAAACACACATACACACATAAATAACGCCTGCATTCAACAGTTAAAGGTATATATAAATATTTTACAGACATACATACATACAATAAATACAATAAACCCAACAGGCGTTATTTATGTGTGTATGTGTGTTTTAATATATATTGTAGTATGTGTGTTTTATTATAATTATCGTAGATCGATGTAATAGTAAAATCTATTCATCGTTGTCCAGTCATCCAAGGCTGTCGTATAGATGGCTGGTGACCTCCCCCCCCCAACATGGTTTATTAGTGAGAAATTGCAGACTCAGGCATCGGCCAGTGTAGCTCCGTGGCTAGAACAGCAGTTTTGTATACTGTGGTCCCGCGTTCGATTCCTGCCTCTGGCTAATTTTTCACTCCAGTTGGGTTTATTGTATTTATTGTATGTATGTCTGTAAAATATTTATATATACCTTTAACTGTTGAATGCATGCTTTATTTATGTGTGTTTTAATATATATTGTAGTATGTGTGCTTTATTATAAGTATTTAAGTTGTGTACTAATATTAGACCCTCCCGGTTTTTCAAGAACTAAGGAGCATTGGATAAAATCCGTTGAACCTGACACTAAGGGGTCTCTACCCTACAACATATATTAAAATAATCAAAATCTGTGATTAACAAGGTAGGCCCTCTCCTTGTTAGAATTCTCAACACAAGAGCAATGCGACTCTTGTAGGCACTTCAATAACATCTGCATTGGTTCATTGGTTCAAAATATCTCAATTTGTTGATTTTCTGTAAGCAAGTAAACCCTATTGGTTTACAATGGAAGTCTATGGGAATTTGGCGAAATATTAGAGATACCGCCAAGTTGGCGTCACTTTTGGCGACTAATTTTGGTCGCCAAATTTGGCGCTATATCGCCAAGTTGGCGATAGATTTGGCGGCATTTGGCGATAGAACAGTGTCCTCCCTTAATGGTAACCTCCCTTATGGGTATGAAGATGCATTAAATGCTGTTTAAAAAACAATAAGATGCGTTTAATATAGTTTTTATGATGTAATTATAATATTTTCCTGCTTTTAATACGTAATCATTCATTTCTCATTTGAAAGTTTTTTTTTGTTTTTAATAGTTACGTGACAATGAGTTTTTAATTTGAAGGAAATATTATTCTTCGTGCTGTTTTTAAATTTGGCAACAATTTAAAATAATACCCTTTTCTAAAAGTTGTAAAAAATATCTCTCTAAATGCTGAAAATTTGAATTTAAAATAGAAATAAAACCTAAAAAAAAAAAAAAAAAATGGAGTCTGCACACTGGGAACTTCTAATGTATAAAATGATCTAAAAATTATTAAATTCCTATGTATAGTTTTTGCTCCTATAAAAAAAATTTAATCGAACGATTTTGACCCAATTTAACATCAAATATCTCTTAAAATAATTCTTCGATTTGAAAACTGTCTGCATCAGCGTGTTTATCAAACATTCCTCTATAATACAACCGATTTTCATATTTTTGTATGCAATATTTTACTTAATATTGACGAAGAAAGACCTCCGGTCACAAAAAATTCAAAACCGGCGGTTGCGGTGGCGGTGACAGCGTTAGTTACTTTTCTTTTTAGAATAGAGATATTATAAATATATTTGAATTACATCAGTTTGAGAAGTTTAAATATATACACTATATAACCATTAATCACCGAACACTTTCAATTTTAGACATTTTGTCGAATATTTAAAAATATGCTTGTCGGATTCGTCTGGAACTTCAAGATTATAAAGAATATGTTTGGCCTCATATTTATCAAAGTGAATTTAAACAGGAGGACAATTAGGGGGGGGGGGGGGTAGGGCAACAACAAAAAAAAAATAATAATTTTTGGAATCACTCTTACACATTACGATGCACGAAATGATCTATCGCTACAGAATATAAATATGTGGATTAGGGTGGTCCAAAAAAGGTCGATTATTTTTTTAAAAGTTTTTTACTGGTGCTATCCTCTTAATTTGTTCATTTTAGTTAAAAAATAAATATTATGAAGTTTTAGCTTAAAATTTTAATATTTAGAGGTAGCTCAACACTCTTTAAAATTTCCCTTTTTTGTAAATTTACAATTTAAAGAATTCAGCTGCTACTAATATCTAAAAAAGATTTATTTGCCATACATGGGGGTAAGAATCTGAGAATTCTAAGTAATTAAAGTACACTTATATATTCAATATATGTTATAAATAATTAACAAGTAAATATACGCCATTAATATTTAAATAATCATGTATTTGTCAATACCTGCCAAACTCTGTTTTTTTGCAGCCAGGATATGTTCGTCGATGTTCTTCAATCACCTGCAATAAGTATTGTAGTTGTGTCTCAATGTACGTTATTTTTCCACAAAACTCTTGAATTAGGGCTATGCCCCTTTCAGCATCATTAATAACTTTTATTGATTTGACAATTTCTAATGCTTTACAGAAAGTCTCCTGATTTTCCCATATTTCTGGGTCTACTTGGAGGAACGCATCTGGTAGGCACATTTGTTGGAATAATGAAGCTGACCGCTTCGTTACAAAGTCTTCAAATTTCATGTCGACAAAAGTTTCAAGTGTAATGTTAGGACGCTTTGTGGATTCTTTTTTACAATTAACGTCTTTCATGGCCTTTACTATGAGCCTGTTAATGCAAATGAGGCACTTGATTGTCGAAAAGAGCTAAGGCGACAAGATCCTCAGATAAATACCAAAGGCTAGCTTTTCTGATGCTGCTTTAAATATTTAATCATCAATATTCTTATACTGTAACAGAGATTTCATTAAATTGAAATCATTGAAAGATGCACTTTGTGGTAATGGAGCTGTCATCCAAGCTTTTAGATATACTCGTACCGCAAATACACATATTTTTTGCAATCCTTTTTTTTCTCTTGAGGTAATGGTGAACTGGCTACTAAACATCCATATTTTTAGACCATACAGCACTTTGGACATCCAGCGAGCATGGTGCATAGCTCCAGGTGCCATAAATCTGACTCCTCAAGAAGGGGTTTCGCCTAAAAAGATTTAGATAAGTCCAAGAAATTCTCGATAGTCATCTCTTGGTTGTTTATTTTTGTCCAGTAGTATTTTAGAAAAATTAATTATGTCATATTTTATACATATTATTTGATTCAAAATTTCTGTATTACCAACTCCCATATGATACTTCTCTTTGTCAATAAAATTCCAGTTGGCTTGGAATCTTTTAAATAGTGGTACCTCTGGTTATGAAGAAAATTCTAAACTTTTTTCGAAAACTGCCTTAATAATCAATTCCATAATGTGGTGGCGACATGCCAAAGAAAGCAGATTTTTATTCATTTTTTGTTCAAGTAACTTACAAGTGCCTTTAATTCGACCCGTATTGGCGCTTGTTGTGTCAAAGCACATGGCACTTACTTTATCATCTATACCTCAATCCTGTAAGATTGTATATACTGCGGCAGCTTGACGTTCTCCGTCTCCTGATGGAAGCTTGGGTACTGAAAGTAACTGAGAGACTCCTTTTCCAGACACAATTACTGGAAGTTTATCAACTTTCTCTTTCAAAGTTAAGTCTTGTAAGAGTTTACCATCCCAGTGAACTGTTAAGTTAACATGTTCTCCAAGTTCGGCTTTGAGCTGCTCATACATTTTAGACCGGTGTTTAATTCTTTCTCGACGAATGGAACTTCTACTAAGAGTTACTTCATCTACTTCACAACCCAAGCTCTTTACTGTTTCGGCAACGACAAGCACAACTTTTCGGTCTGAAACTTTGGTTCTGTCTAAAGCTGCAGCCAGATTTGGAGTCATAATTCTCATTCTTTTTCTTTTCTGTTTGGATGAGCCGTTCGTTCCTTTCTCTGTTACTGGAAATGATGTCTGTTCGACTTCATTTTCAACTTCGTCTGATTCTTCTGACGATAATAAATTAACAGTTGCTTTTGCTTCTTCACAAACTGCTTTCATTCTTTGATTTCTTTCAGAGATAGCTTTCCTTCTTAAATTTGCCATTTTTTTCTTTCTTCTCCAAACACTTATCCACACCTAGCATAGAACCTTTTCTCCCTTTCTCACGCTGTGCTAACAGGAAGTTTTTATTCTCAGAAATTTTTATCATGTTAAGAGCATTAGCATGTTCAATATCAAACAGATCATCAAATTTCGAAATAAATTCATCTTTTTTTCTCTTTTGGGTAACTGTAATTCTATTTTTATTTTTATTTAATAGCCTCCACTTCTCAAACAATTTTTCCAGCTTTAACTGATTATTTCTGAGCTCTTGTACTGGGATTCTAGCTTTCTGCCAAAATTTTGTAATTTCTCTTATTGTAGTTGCTGAAGACTCCCTTATAGTATTGTTCATTTCAACCATGATGATGTAAAAAAAGACCCAGTGCCATGCGTATTGAAGGTAATTTATTGCCAGTAAGCTCAGTTATAGTAGAACCAAGGAGATAAATGTTTGTTTTTGATCTTGTTGAAGTAGATGATGTTGCCATAATAATACTTAAAATTAAGTATTATACTTTACAGAAAAATATTTATTTAATCTTTTTTTTTTTCAAAAAAAAAAAAAAAAAAAGTGAAGACATGATCCTGATTACTAATGTTTGCTAAACATACCACTTTGGAAATCAAAACATGCTATAAACACACTGTGAAAATGTTGTAAAGCTGTTTAAAGCCAAGGAACTATCTCACAAAAGTTATGGTTTAGAATAAGCTAAAAGTTACGGTTTAGAAGTTACCTGCTAAAAAGTTATGGTTTAGAAATTAGCTGATAAAAGTTATGGTTTAAAAATTACCTGATAAAAAGTTATGATTTAGAAACAATCTGATAAAAAGTTATGGTTTAGAAACAATTTGATAAAAGTTGCAGTTCAAATGATATTTACTCACTGGGTGCCACTGTAGTACGATGTTGCAAACTTAATTAAATTGAGCTACCTCTAAATTTACTGAAATGCTCTCAAATTTGATCTGCTTTATTTTTTAGTACATTGGAACAAAACAGAATGGTAGGACCAAACAAATTTTCACCTTCCAAATTTTGGACCACCGTTGATGCTGTACAACATATTTATTGATTTTTGTAAGAATAGCACGAATACTCATGGGGATGCAGCGATTTTTTTAAAAAGTTCAAAAAATTCTTGCATGTATTTAGCTTATATCATGCAGGTTTTTCAACCAAATTTAACTCCAGTTTCAGAAAAATTAGCAAACTGTAATTGAAACAATATAATGCAATTGTAATATAAATATATTAAATATTTTATGAAATATGAGTAGTTGTGTGAAATAATTTTTATCTGCGCATGCGCGAACGATAACAAAGATTATTTAACATAATTTAATAGTCAACTCTATGGAGCAACTTATAAGAAAAACCCAGTCAAATATCGTGAAAATTCTGAAAGATATCGGTGATAGAGTGAGCTGATTTTTAGTTGTTCTCTAAAAGCAGCTGAATGATAAGAGAGTTTCCACAAATTGTCAATTTTAATTTTTTTCCATTTTTTATTGATGCTTTAGTTCTTCTTGGATAACCACCAGAACGAACCGATTCCTTGATAAAAAGAAGTACCAAAATCGAAACTTTTGTTCCAAATCTACTCATTAATATTCATTAAATACTAACTATACTCTGAAATATACTCTGAAAGTCAATTAATAAAAAATGGCAATTTGTGGAAAATCCTTTATCATTTAGCTGTTTTTAGAGAACAACTAAAAATCAGCTCAGTCTATTGTCGATATCTTTCTGAATTTTCATGCTATTTGCCTGGCATTTTTTTTCATGAGTTGCTCCATAGAGTTGACTATCACATCATGAAAAAAATTTTTTTTTATCATGCGCGCATGCTTAGATAAAAAATATTTCATTCAACTGCTCATATTTAATAAAGTATTTAATATATTTATATTTCAATTGCACTATATTGTTTCTACTACATTTTGACAATTTTTCTGAAACTGGCGTTAAATTTGGTTGAAAACCAATAAACAATTATATAAACTAAATTATATATAAATTATATATAAATAATTATATAAACTAAAAACATGCACGAATTTTTTGAACTTTAAAAAAAATCACTATATCTCCATGGATATAAGTGCTATTCTTACAAAAATCAGTAAAAATGTTGTACAGTATTCACATATTTGTATTCTGCAGCGATAGATTATTTCGTCCATTTTATTTTACAGGGTAATCCCCCATTTTATTCTTTTTCTTTCTGCCCTGCTTATCAAATCGACATTGATAAATTTGAGGCCAAACATATTCTTTATAATCCCGAAGTTCCAGAAGAGTCCGACGAGTATATTTTAAGATGTTCGACAAAATGTCTAAAATTGAAAGCGTCTGGCGATTAATGGCTATATTATAGTGTATATGTACAAAACCCCATAAAATCATCGTAGCTTTTCTTATGTATTTTAATATGTAAATTATAGTGTAAGATACGTAAAATAACAATGATGTTTGTGTATGATTAAATAATATTAAAATTTGATAAACAAACCTAGGTTTCTGTTCTTATAAATTGTTCACTGAGACATCTTTTTTCACCACATTAAACGACAAAGTTTTGTTATAGTATTTTGAATGTGTCGGAAAGTGTTTCATAATATACGGGGTGGTTCAAAACTTATCTTTCAAATTTCGTGGTTAGGTAAGGAATACGTCAGGAAACCGATTTTACATAGGAAAGTATGTACGCATGCGTATATAGAGGGCACTGTGGGTACCCAACCTTCCATTGCGTCCCAATCACTGTTTACACTTTCCTAAAGCTAGTATTATTTCTTCTCCTATTTCCGCTTCTCATTTGGACTTCCTCGAAGTCTTTTACATCTTTAAAAACTCCAAAAATCTCGTTAATGACCTTTATTCAACGCCTTCACTATCTGACGCCTGGAAACTTCTCGTTTAATTTTGTTCTTTCCGGTTCTTTTAACCTTTATTTGCAATTGGTTTGTTTTTTACTTTTTGTTTTTATTTTTATTTTATTTATTTTTTGTTAGTTTATTTTATTCTTTGTTTTTAACTTTCTTCGTTCATGAATTTTTTAATTTTGGTTTCACGCCAAAATTCTCCTTTTGAATTGGTATTTCTGCAGCAATTTCTAAAGCTTAAGTATGTTTTACAGCATTTACTGCACTTGTGCTTACCAGTTTGTTCGTTATTTCGACCCTAAACAATTGTTGCGAGTGTTAATGATGTTGTTTTTGTTGATGATGTTGTTTTTGTTGTTGATGCATTTGATGTTGTTTATTTACAAAATTCTTATTTATCTTTATTAATCAACAACACCAGTCGTGGTGCATTTTACTGCAGTGAACAGCTTGCCCGACCACTCTCGTTGTCATCAGTATACGAGCTGACTTACTACTGATAAGAAGAATAGTTTTACGCATCGAGAACTAGCGGAACTGCATCTCGTTCACTTTACTTGTCCATTTTGTTCATGTAGATGACGTTTGCGCACATGCTTTGCTATGTGAAATCGGTTCCCTGACGTATTTCCTACCTCCCCACGAAATTCGAACGATAAGTTTTGAATCACCCTGTATATTTTATGCATGATTTTTCCTTCTTCTTTATTCTTTACTAACTTATATATTCATCATGTTCAGGCAGTTACCGTCAAGACGTTTACGATACGGGGGAGTCGCTGCTGAAACTGATGACAGATCTGGGAATTGGAATCTGGCCGATCATCGACTCGCTCTATGACACCTCCAGGTTTTCTCTCGAACACACGCTGGCCAGCCTGATACTCCTCGACGTGCCAGTGGTGTTCAAGATGGAGATAGTGCCCGACGAACATCTCACCAGCAATTACTTAATCAAGGTAATTTACATCCTTCAACAGAAATGTTTTGATTTGTCCTTTCATGCCAGGAATTTCAGCTGATTTTACTCAAACACACGAAGGTAAAATGCATGGAATCCGATTATAGAGGCTTCCTAGTTTAGTGAATTTCGATAGGAATTTCGAAAAGTTAGTCAGCTTTCGCCCAGTTGGCTTCCTCTAGGGCGACCTACTTTTGTTGCCAAATTTGATGATATTTTGCCTAGTTCCGAGAAATTTGGCGTGAATTTGATTCCGTCGGATATGACTGCGTGGTTTTAAACGTATAAGAATTGCAACAATGATTGCAATAATTAAATTTACGAGAAACCCCATTTTCAAAAGCGCATTAATGAAACCTGATTATGGAAAGATCAGCTACCTTAAAAATTTCAAAATGCTCTGTCTAACCATTTTTTACGATATAGCTAAACAAAATATGCTTTGGAATCCCTGTATCAAGACCAAACGCTTGAGTGTAAAATCTTTTTGGATTTCTAATATTTTGTAGATCTTTTTGAATTAAATTTTACAGTCTTTAAGTGACCGCCCTTTTGAAACAGATGAAGCTGGCCAATGAACTGGGTCTAGACCTCGCTAAGTCAAATGAAACTAAGTATGTACACATGCTCAGTCATATGAAATCAGTTCATAAAAACGAGTTACTATCGCATGACATAACTAGTCGGATGTACCAAACCCAAAACTTTCTTCTATCTCATACATGTTAATACTTCAAAATTCGCTATCACACTGCCAAAATTAAATGGCAATCTATGAATCTCATGAGGATTCTAATGATATGGAATTCCATGCATTAGTTCTTGAGATATGACTATCGCTGAAATCTTCTAAATCCAGCAAAATGCTGCCTAGCAGCGCCACCTATTGTGTGATATATACCAAATCCTAATCAGCAACAATTTATGTCAACGTCTGACTGAATCTGAAGTTTGGAGAAAATCCGTGCATTAGTTTTTGAGATAGAGCTATAGCGAAAATCGTGAAAATTCCTGCATAGCAGCGCCACCTATTGGGTGATTAACACCAAAACTTAATTAACAACAACTTATGTCAACATACAACTAAATCTGAAGTTAGATGAAAATTCGTCCATTAGTTCTATAGATAGAGCTATTGAGGCAATCGTGAAAAATGCAGCACAGAAGCGCCACCTGTTGGGCGATTTACACCAACACATAATCAGTAGCAAGTCATATCAAGGACTAACTTAATCTGAAGTTTGAAGAAAATCCGTGCGTTAGTTCTTAAGGTAGAACTATTAAGGAAATCGTGTAAATCCTGCAAAATTCATCATAACAGCGCCACCTGTTGGGCGATCTACACCAAAACGTAATCAGCATCAATTCATATCAAGGACTAACTAAATCTGAAGTTTGATCAAAATCCGTGCATTAGTTCGTGAGATAGAGCTATTGCAAAAATCGTGAAAAATGCAGCATAGCAGCGCCACCTGTTGAGCAATTTGCACCAAAAACTAATCAGCATCAATTTGTGTTAGGAACTAACTGAATGTGAATTTTTATTAAATTCCGTGCATTAGTTCTTGAGATAGAGCGCCCACAAAATTTATGTCACATACACACAGACAGACAGACAGACTCACAGAGTCACAGAGAGACATTTTGTAAAAACATGTTTTTTGGAATCTCTGACCCCTAAAACGTGTAAATCCGTCGAAAACCGGAATTCGAAAATTTTCATGAATCCAATACTTTCTTCTTGTAAAGATAGAAGAAAGTAAAAATGGGACATAAATATGTACAAGGATCATCCAGAAAGTAAGTTTCTCACGCCCCGTAAAAAGTGGCAAAACATAACTACCTGGAAAGATTTATTGAAGAAGATACAGCAATGTTTCAGCTACTTCTTAACATAAAAATCACCTGAATTGTAACACTTATCGCAGTGTGGGAAAAGTTTTTGTTGTCGAGTGTCATAGAAATCCTCGACCAACGAGATATAAGGTCAGTTCATGACTTTTAAAACGTCACACAGATTCGATCATCTTTACACGGCGATTTGTGCCACATCATGCCAATCACCGTGTAAAGATGATCTACTACGTGTGACGTTTTAAACGTCATGAACTGGCCTTGTATCTCGTTGTTCGCGAAAAGTCTGCCGCCTGGTAATGGAGCCAGCTTGTCACAATTTTCAATCCATGTCTCACCACCCGTAACGATCCTGTTGAGGTATTCGTTGTCTTCATTGTGGTATCGCTTCAAAAAAGTCAACGCTGCTCCCATACGTTTGGTATTTTTTTTGTTTCAGGTGCAAGGTTTTCTGTCACCCACCTGGAGCACAATTTCCGGAACAACAGGTGTTTCGCGATAATTTCATGCATCACCTATCTTTTCTACACATTTCTGCAGTAATACCACGAGGAGGGCAACGAGTACCTTAACAGTATTACGGGTTATCAGACGTCAGTTGACAACTGTGACAAGTTGGCTCCATCCCCAGGTGGCAACCTTCTATGACACTGGACTACAAAAACTTATCCCACGCTATGACAAGTGTTACATTTCCGGTGGTTCTTATGTTGAAAAGTAGATGAAACATTGCTGTATCTTTTCAATAAATATTTCCAGGTATTTCTGCTTTGTTTCTTTTTATGGCGCGTGGAAAACTTATTATCTGGATGACCCTCGTATATAAATAAACCTTTGTTTTGGGGGTCTGTGCGTCGTAATCGGTGAAAATATATCGAAATTTTCCGGAAATATTTCTTTCCGAATGGCAATAGGTAGTTACTTTTGTAACGGAAGCTACTTAACAGCAACCAGCGAAACAGATTGCGATGCGGATATTTTTTTTAAGAATAACTCTCAAAACTAATCGGGAGAATGAGCCGTGGATTC
The DNA here is from genome assembly GCA_963932465.1 of Maratus speciosus. NCBI lineage: Eukaryota > Metazoa > Arthropoda > Arachnida > Araneae > Salticidae > Maratus > Maratus speciosus. Next base: position 90,953,328 of record OZ010794.1, on the reverse strand, counting down.
ACCTATTTGAAGCTTCTAGAAATCGATTTCTGGTAAAAAATGCTTTAGTTGCAATTAATATTTTTTCAAATTTTAATTAAAACAAGTTGATTTTCTGACGTACAAGAAATTGTACGTAGGGAAGGAAAGGAAAGGATAATTTAAGCTTCGGCTTTTCGGAAGCACTATTGCATTGGGCTCCGGAGACCTGTATTTATGAGCTCCGGTGAATGCCGACCAATATTTAAAAAATTACTAAAATCGGAGAAATACAGCAGCTGGGCTCCGGCGCATATTAAAAGCCCTGAATGCAGCACAGCATCGCACCGGTAGGTGATTTACAGCAGAAACTTACGTGAACTGAACTTCTAACTGAATTTGAAGTTTGATGAAAATCCGTGCATTAATTTTTGAGATAAAGCTATTGCCGAAATAGTGAAAGGTTCTGCATATCAGTGGCACCCGTTCGGCAATTTACACGAAAAACTTATCAAGATCAATTTATATCAGGAACTAACTGAATCTAAAGTTTGATAAAAATTCATGCATTATTCCTGGATATGCAGCAATTGCGGGAATCGTGAAAAATGCAGCATAGTAGCAACACTTTTTGGGCGATTTACACCAAAAAGTAATGAGCACCAATTTATATCAGGGACTAACTGCATCTAAAGTTTCATTAAATTCCGTTCATTAGTTCTTGAGATAGAACGCTCACAAAATTTGTGTCACACACAGACAGACAGACTCACAGACAGGCATTTTGTAAAAACATATTTTTCGTGATCTCTGACCCCTAAAACGTATAAATCTGTCAAAAACTGGAATTCGAAAATTTTCACGAATCCAATACTTTCTTCTCGTAAAGATAGAAGAAAGTAAAAATAATTATTACAGTCTCTTTTAGGTAGCTTTCATTACAAAAAGCTACCTATTGCAGCCGTTCGGAGGAAAGCGATTTCAGAAAATTTTCGTATATTTTCATCGATCATGACCCCCAGACCCCGAAACCACCCTCCGTTCAAAATTGATATATATATATATATATATATCTGACCTTTGTCCCACTGTAACTCTCGTATTTATGAACCGATTTCGATGTAATTCGGTGTGTATATAGTACATACCAATGTCTCGACCGAGTTCGTTGGCCAGCTTCATCCGCCATTTTGTTTCAAAATGGCGGCCATTTAAAATTTAAAAAAGTCCTTCCGGCCAGTGCCGGGAGGAAGAGGTAGCTTTAATAATCCTTATTTTAAAAAAGCCAAATTATATCAGGCAAACACACGAAGCTCAATTTAGTGGAAACCGAATATAGGAGATTCAATACTAATTTTTATCAATATAATGAATGAGAATTTCGCGAAATTAGTCAGCTTTATCCAAGCTGCTTTTATTTAAAGTAACTTATATTTGGCTGCCAAATTTGGCAATTTCTTAAAGTGCCTGTCATTTTAAGACAACATGGTGGATGAGGCTAAGCAGTGAACTTGGTCGAGACCTTAGTAATTGCTGTGCACATGCTCACTCACATCGGAATCGGTTTATATATAGGAGTGCTGTCGCATGCAAAAAATCAGATTTTTCAAAATGTCACCCACAATAGAAATTGAAACTGCTACTTCTGAGCCATTTTTTAAGGTAAAGACAAACAAAAAATGCTCCTGAATCCTTATATCAAGATCAAATACCTAAGAAAGAAACCTTTTTCAATTTCAATTTTTTTTTTTTTTTTTTGCACCTCACTTTAAATATATATATATTTTTTAATTTAATGGCCGCCATTTTGAAACAAGATGGATGATGAATCTGGCCAGCGAACTTGGTCGAGGTGTTGATGTATACTATCCACATGCCTTCTTACATCGAAATAGGCGAATACGTGTTTTATCGCGTGACAAATACAAGATTGTTTCAAAATGTTAGCCATGCTAGAAATTCAAAGTGCTATAAATCAACCATTTTTTAAGATATCAACAAAAGAACAAATTTTCAGAAACAAAAACTGCTCCGAAATCTTTGTATCAAGGCCAAACACATAAAAAAAATCTTTTTCATTTTCCAATTTTTTAATACCTCATTTTGAATTTTAAATTTAATTTTTTTTAAATGGCAACCCTTTTGAAACAAGATGGCGAATGAAGCTGGCCAACGAACTCGGTCGAGACATTGGTATGTACTATGTACAGACCAAGTTACACCCAAATAGGTTCATAAATACGCCTGTTATCGCGTGACAAAAATCAGGTCGTTTTAAAATGTCAACCACAAGAGAAATTCAAAATGCTATTACTCAGCCATTTGTTTTTAGATATAGACGAAAGAAAAACTGTTCCGGAATCTTTGTATTAAGGTCAAACACATACAAAAAAAAATCTTTTCATTTTCCAATTTTTTGGTATCTCATTTAATTTTTTTTATTTTTTAATTTTTTTAAATGGCCGCCATTTTGAAACAAGATGGCGGATGAAGCTGGCCAACGAACTCGGTCGAGATATTTGTATGTACTATGTACACACCAAGGTACATCCAAGTCGGTTCATAAATACGCCTGTTATTACGTGAGAAAATTCAGGACGTTTCAAAATGTCAGCCACGCTAGAAATTCAAAATGCTATAACTCAGCCATTTCTTAAGATATAGACGAAACAAAAACTGCTCCCGAATCTTTTTATCAAGGTCAAACACATAAGAAGAAAATATTTTTTCAATTTTCAATTTTTGGTACCACATTTCAAATTTAAATTTTTCTTAAAAATTTAAATGGCCGCCATTTTTAAACAAGATGGCGGGTGAAGCTGGCCAACGAACCCGGTCGAGACATTGGTATGTACTATGTATAAACGAAGTTACATCCAAATCGGTTCATAAATACGCTTTTTATCGCGTGACAAAATTCAGGACGTTTCAAAATGTCAGCCACGCTAGAAATTCAAAATGCTATAACTCAGCCATTTTTTAAGATATAGACGAAACAAAAACTGCTCCGAAATCTTTGTATAAAGGTCAAATACATAAGAAAGAAATATTTTTCCATTTTCAATTTTTTGGTACCACATTTCAAATTTTAAATTTTTTTTTTAAATTTTAAATGGCCGCCATTTTGAAACAAAATGGCGGATGAAGCTGGCCAACGAACTCGGTCGAGAGATTGGTATGTACTATGTACACATCGAATTACATCCAAATCGGTTCATAAATATGCTTTTTATCGCGTGACAAAATTCAGGACGTTTCAAAATGTCAGCCACGCTAGAAATTCAAAATGCTATAACTCAGCCATTGTTTAAGATATAGACGAAACAAAAACTGCTCCGGAATCTTTGTATAAAGGTCAAATACATAAGAAAAAAATATTTTTCCACTTTTAACTTTTTGGTACCACATTTCAAGTTTTAAATTTTTTTTTAAAATTTTAAATGGCCGCCATTTTGAAACAAAACGGCGAATGAAGCTGGCCAACGAACTCGGTCGAGACATTGGTATGTACTATGTACACACCGAATTACATCGAAATCGGTTCATAATTACAGGAGTTACAGTGTGACATAGGTCAGATATATATCCATATATATATATATATATATATGGATATATATATATATATATATATATATATATATATATATCAATTTTGAACGGATGGTGGTTTCGGGGTCTGGGGGTCATGATCGATGAAAATATACCAAATTTTTTTGAAATCGCTTTCCTCCGAACGGCTGCAATAGGTAGCTTTTTTGTAAAGAAAGCTACCTAAAAAAATTTAAAATTTGAAATGTGGTACCAAAAATTTGAAAATGGAAAAATATTTTTTTCTTATGTATTTGACCTTTATACAAAGATTCCGGAGCAGTTTTTGTTTCGTCTATATCTTTAAAATGGCTGAGTTATAGCATTTTGAATTTCTAGCGTGGCTGACATTTTGAAACGTCCTGAATTTTGCCACGCGATAAAAGGCGTATTTATGAACCGATTTGGATGTAACTTCGTTTATACATAGTGCATACCAATGTCTCGACCGAGTTCGTTGGCCAGCTTCATCCGCCATCTTGTTTAAAAATGGCGGCCATTTAAATTTTTAAGAAAAATTTAAATTTGAAATGTGTTACCAAAAAATTGAAAATTGAAAAAATATTTTCTGCTTATGTATTTGACCTTGATAAAAAGATTCGGGAGCAGTTTTTGTTTGTCTATATCTTATAAAATGGCTGAGTTATAGCATTTTGAATTTCTAGCGTGGCTGACATTTTGAAACGTCCTGAATTTTGTCACGCGATAAAAGGCGAATTTATGAACCGATTTGGATGTAACTTGGTCTGTCCATAGTACATACCAATGTATCGACCGAGTTCGTTGGCCAGCTTCATTCGCCATCTTGTTTCAAAAGGGTTGCCATTTTAAAAAAAAAATTAAATTTAAAATTTAAAATGAGGTATTAAAAAATTGGAAAATGAAAAAGATTTTTTTTATGTGCTTGGCCTTGATACAAAGATTCCGGAGCAGTTTTTGTTTCTGAAAATTTGTTCTTTTTTTTATATCTTAAAAAATGGTTGAATTATAGCACTTTGAATTTCTAGCATGGCTAACATTTTAAAACGATCTTGTATTTGTCACGCTATAACACACGTATTCGCCTATTTCGATGTAAGAAGGCATGTGGATAGTATACATCAATATCTCGACCAAGTTCGCTGGCCAGATTCATCAGCCATCTTGTTTCAAAATGGCGGCCATTAAATTAAAAAAATATATATTTAAAGTGAGGTTAAAAAAAATTAGAAATTGAAAAAGGTTTCTTTCTTAAGTATTTGACCTTGATATAAGGATTCAGGAGCATTTTTTGTTCGTCTTTATCTTAAGAAATGGCTCAGATATAGCAGTTTCAATTTCTAATGTGGGTGACATTTTGATAAATCTGATTTTTTGCCTGCGACAGCACTCGTATATATCAACCGATTCCGATGTGAATGAGCATGTGCACAGCAATTACTAAGATCTCGATCAAGTTCACTGGTTAGCCTCATCCACCATGTTGTCTTAAAATGGCAGGCACTTTAAGAAATCGCCGAATTTGGCAGCCAAATATAAGTTACTTTAAAGAAAAGCAGCTTGGATAAAGCTGACTAATTTCGCGAAATTCTCATTCATTATATTGATAAAAATTAGTATTGAATCTCCTATATTCGGTTTCCATTAAATTGAGCTTCGTGTGTTTGAATAATATAAGTTGGCTTTTTTAAAATAAGGAATATGAAAGCTACCTCTTCCTCCCGGCACTGGCCGGAAGGACTTTTTCATGTTTACACTGTTCATTTTAAATAAAAGTGCCATAGACCAGAGATCTGCACAGGCCTATTTTCATTCACAGCAATCGGGCCGGGCCCGGGTCGTACTTTTTTCTGAAGGTTGGGGCCGGGCGGGGCCTAGTCACTATTCTTTCCGGACCGGGCTCGGGCCTTTTTTCCTGAAGGACCGGGCAGGGCCTCTCTCTGTTTTCTCCTTATTTTATCCGTACCGAACGGTATCATTCATCCTAGACTTCTCGGGCCTAAATTTTCAGTCCCGGTTTTGACCCAGCCTCGTACGAAAATTATTGTTTCGACGTGGCCTGGTCCATTCAAAGATCAGTAAAATTTGGCCTGGCAGAAATTTTTTTTTCAAAAAGTGCATACATTTTTAAATCGCCATTGTTCTACAAATAAACATTTAATTTTATTCTTTATAAAGAATAGTACATTTCTACGCTTATTAAAATGTAGTAATTGTTAAAATTAAAATATAGTAAAACGTGTGGAAAAGAACCTGCCTATGGCGGAATCCTCTCTTAACGTGAAAAATATGTTGATCCATGCAAAATGAATGTGCTAATGCGTAAGATATTACGTATTACATCTTTCAGATTTTTAAATCTCCAATATTTTGAATAGGGATTAATTACATTAATTATAACTGAAACATTTACATACCAGAAATAGCGATTTATTAAAATAATATATATCGCAATAACTTCTATAAAAATGAAATCTATAAACATGACAATAAAAAGCAAATATAAGTACTTTTGGTCAGAATTCCTCGTACGAGACAAACTTTTAACCAAATCGACGTAAAAATCAAAGTTTTGTAGAAATTCATTCGGGCCGGGCCGGTCTCGGACCGAACTTTTAGCTGTTATACCTGGCCGAGTCGGGCCAATACTGTTTTCTCTAATAATTTGGCCGGTCGCGGGCCGAACTTTTAATATTTATACCGGCAAATATTTTTCTTCTATGGATCGGGGCGGCCCTTGAAATTTCGTCCCATGCAGACCTCTATCTTAGATTGCATAGTACTGGGACCTCCGCTCCAAAATACTGTTTCTACTACATTTCTTTCTATATATCCTATTGTAAGCTATATTGATTTTTTAATCGACCTCTATTTGTATGTAAATTCCTGCATATTATTAATACCATTAATCTATTTACACGGTTTGAAAACCTAAAAATCTGAAAAATTCTATATCGAAAAACCTTCTAAGACGGAATCACATAGGAGAGAGGAAAGAATCGTTATAGATATGTTCCTTTATTACCAAGTATGTCGTATCTTGCAAATACAGTATTTATTTTCAAACGGATTATTATTTATTATACCAATTTTGAAGATCCAGATCCACCTATCAAGAAATTTTACCGTTTCAAACAGGATCTCGTCAGACACAGATTCTTATAACAGGTTTTAAAGTACTACATCTCCCGCCTCCTAGAAATGTATATGTAGTACTATTCTTTATAGATAATTTTAATTGTAGAATAATGGTAATTTAAATATATATATATTTTCGGAAAAAAATGTTACTCAAGGTAGGTTGTTCCTTATACAGATTTTTCCACGAGTCAGACTGGAAGGTGCAATAATTTTCAAACAAGCAGGGGCGACCGGGCCAGAAAATTTCTGTCGGTGCAGACTTCTAGGAAGAATAAAGCACAGGTCCTGAAATAAGTTCGATTCGGCCAGGCCCGAGTCTCCAGAGAAAGCAAGGCCCAGACACGACCCAGGAACACTGATGATCAGACTCGACCCGTCCAGAGTCGGTTTAGGACTCTGAATGGCATTTGAATGATAAAAACGTACTCTTAACGGCTGGAAAAATTTAAAAATACGTTATGAAAAAAATTGAGTTTGAGCTGTAAATTTCGTTCAAACTCACGGGTTTTTTGAGCTTTCGTTCAGTTCACGTTCGTTTATCAAAAAGTGAATCAAGTTCAACTCAACGTTCACAGAATGTGAGCTAAGTTCGTGAACTTTCGTTCAATGAACGCGTTCATACCCAACAGTGGTCACTGTGCCCAATGGGAAGTGTGCGCATGCGCATAAGTTAAAACATACCTCATCATAGCCAATCAGTTAAAGCGAACTTTCACAGCCAATCAGAGTGCGTGGCAATGACTGTATCTAGCTATAGAACGTTTCTACGCTCTTAAGTGTGTGGAACTCTTTAATACTATGTTCACACTAGGATACTTAAGATATCTTAAGCCGCCGAACTCTCTTAATTTTGAGGTGGTACCCTCCCGGAATTGGAAACCTGTTCACATGGAAAAACTCACTTAAGATAACTCAGTGAACGTCACTGTGTTGTTTGCGCATGCTCTTAAGATAAAACCGCCCGCAACACCCAATCAGTTAATGCGAAGCTTTACAGCCAGTGAGAGTGAATGGTCGTGACTGTTTCTAGCCCGAAGAAAGTTGAAACTCTCTCAGAGAGTTTATGGAACTCCCTCAGAGAGTTCGGAGGTTTAAGAGAGTTCCGATAACGCAGTATGAACAGGGTATAAGTGAGTTTGGAGGTCCTAGATGTCTTAAATGTCCGGTGTAAACGGAGTATAAGACAAAACGTAGCAGATAGATAGTTTGAGGAAAATGTTTGTTCATAAATATGCTGTTTCCTTATAAGCGAAGTCATTTTCTCTAACTAGAGCTATAATCTCATTACAACGAAATATACAATCACGTGATCAAAGATCCAGTTTTGTTTTAATTTTGATTGGATAACTTTTGGCGAAGTTTTAAGACTAACGCAACCTTAACAAGCAGTTTGTTTAAAAAAAAAATTCTAAGCTGTTTCGGAATAAGTACGTAGTTTAAAATAGTACGCTTTTAAAAATATTTGGTACAGATATTACTGTTTTAACTAATTTTTTGTTTTCAGACATTCTAATGCAATTAGCCGAATCCCGTGATGCTTATTTTTGTTGTTGTTTTCATGGAAACGAAGCGCTCATACATGTATTACAGTGATAACAGCTTGAAAAATTTTAGAGATTCTAATACAACGATTCAACCGAATCCAGTGTTATTTTCTTTTCGTGGATGCGAAAGGTTCATAAACGCGTTATAGTCACATCCGCTGTAAACGCTTTCGTTTTTTACAGATTTCAACACAAAGATTAGCCGAATCCATTGATGTCGCTTTTTAGGTGCGTTTGTAATTATATAAATAGGTAGCAGCTAGAGTCGTCGTCTAGTCCGCCCGTCTGTTCACATATAACAGCGCAAAATCTATCCAACCGAATGATTTGAAATATATAGGATCTTTGCAGAATTTTGTAGAGTCATTTCAAATTTCAGGAAAATCGAATCAAAACTTAAAAAGATATTAATGAAAGTTTTCTTTATTTTATTAAATCCAATCATACGTCATGAATTCTATGTTATCCATGATAGTTAATGATTCCAGGTTGCCATGGTGATGACGTCTTATTGAAGAGGGAGCTCTATTATTTCCGTATGACTGAATTTAATGTGTAGAATCCTAATAAATTTTGTATTCATGCATTTTTGTATAAGAGTACAACAGCTATTGCACCAAGATCTGACTATTTATAAAACTAGATACAGTACAAACGCACCTCCTTTGCCACATTTGATGCACAATTCCCGATTTGTTGTGTTTTGTTTTCATGGACGCGAAGCGCTTATACGCGCATTACGATGGTACGCACGTTACAAAGATACCCGCTATAAAGAACTTCATACTTTAGAGATTCATATTTTTCATATTGACAGGAGAGCATTTTATCCTATTAAGAAAAAAAAATGCACCAGTGACCCAGAGATATGCCGACGGTAGCGTAGCTACTAGCAGGGCCTCCCAAGCCGGATTGGTCGAAGGGTAGGTGCCGGAAGAAATCTGACACCCTGGTCCTCCAGGTTGGGGGTTATGACAATAGGCCTGCTCCCTATTTCATGTAAAAAACCTCTCCTTGCAAAAAGAATCTACAAGAATAATAAACCTTAAAAGCAATTAATCTGGTATGGTCATGTCAAAAGAATGAATGATGAAAGACTACCCAAAATCACATTCAATTATGAAACAAACAAAAAAAGGAAACGGGGAAGACCACGAAAGAACCGGATGGGTGATATTTCAAAGGCGGGGTAGAGGTCTGGAAGAGGTATGGACCCTTGACCGGAAAAAATGGAAAAGGACTCTTGTAGATTATTCGGATGGCAACATCTGACGCCATAAACCGAGTTTATATATAAGAAAAAAAATGCATAATCAACATATCATTTTTTAAAATTAATTTAAATAACTTTTATCTTAATGATCTTTGAACGAAATTACATTATCCTAGCGTATTAGAATGATAATTTTTTTCATTTTAAAATTGCCAAGCAAGCAACTATGAGGCAAAACGTAAAAACTCTAGGCATCAGTTTTTCACGAATAGGAATTCAGAATCCAATTCTACTAAGATCTACTATGTAGTATCCTATTATACTGGGTGTACAGCTAAGGATGCCCTGATTTTAAAATTAAACAACTCGGAAACTAAGATCTATAGAAGAAGGAAACAAGTGGTAAGTTTATTTTCATTACCGTAAAAATCTGATACAACAGTTTCAAAATTAGTTACAAATGTTGTTGACAATTGCGCTGTACGATGAAGTCGTAGTACAGAGCCGGAGAAATAGACTGCAGGCTGTCTTTTGCAAGCAGTCGTTCCAATCATCACGCACTCTTCCTGTTCACTGAAATTTCTCGAAAAGTTAGCAAATTGTTTTCTTAACAGGGTCTTTTGCAACTTTAAACTGCGATTGAAAACTGCGCCTTGATGCCGTAGTAATGGGATTTAACCGGCGATACTTGAGTACTAAAGAAACACGTTACTTCATGGAATAAATGACTTCATTCATTTCCTTCAGTAAGAAGATTGGCCACTCTATGCTTCAGAGTACTTTGTTTAGGGATCCCTCAATGACTACAGCACCAACTGTCGACAAAATTTGTAACTAATTTTGAAACTCTTGTATCATATTTTTAAGGCTTTCAAAATAAATACCACACCTCAAAATACCACATGTTTCCTTTTTATATCGATCTTAGTTTCCGAGTTATTTAATTTTAAAATCAGGGAATCCTTTCCTGGGCACTCTGTATGAAGGAGGATCCAATAGATGCAGCAGTCATAAAGGACATCAGTGGAAGATTTTCCTATCTCCCTCCTGTGTCCGTCCTATTTTGTCGCATTTTGCCAATACCTACTTGACATTGTCAAGTAGGGGCAGTTTTTTCTCTGGAGATTGATGATTGGACTGCTATCAGTCCATGTCAAAGGAGGAAAGAACTGGTTTGCAGGCGTCAAAAAATACCACAGGGTAAGATTGATATGTCTACGACTCTCTTTTCTATTCTCCTAAGATTATATTTACTTGAATGCGAGACCGTCTGAAACTTCGAGTGTAAAAGACTGGTTTGTCACAGGGGATGCGCTTGGTGTAACTCCATATGATGCAATTGCTCACACCTTGTGGAGTTCCCGGCTATAATCTTAGGTGCTGTCCACTAACTCCCTAATGGAACGGAGGGCTAATACCCTCTTCAGAGCAGATGTTTAAGATATCTTAGACTGCCATTTTTCAGGCGGTACCATCCTGGAATTGAATAACCCGTTCACATCTGAAAAACTCATCTAAAATAACCTCAATGAACGCCAGTAGTGTGTGAATGGGTGTTCGGCGCCAACGTCACTGTGTCTGAGATCTGAACAAATGCAAAGTATCCTCATGCGCATAAAGTAAAACCGGCCGCAACAGCTAATCAGAGTGAGTGGTAGTACCTGTATATACCCGAAGAAAGTTTAAAATCACCCAGAGATTTCGAGGATCTAAGATACCTTAAATATCTAATCTGAACAGGATAACTCACTGGTTCACTTTCCGCCGCGACCGCATGATTACTTTCAATGCGCGAAAGTAATGAATCCTGCACTTTTCTTAATATTAGAAGCATTTTTTTCAAACTTTGCGGCATACTTTTTATCCCTTTTGGTTATTTCTACACCTTTTTCATATTTTTAAGAGCAATACTTAACCAATTTTTCAGTTTCCCCCCCCCCCTTAACCTTACCCCAAATTTATCCTTATATATTATCAAATAAAATATTTGTGATGAAATTAAGTCAAATCTGTAGTTTTTTTTCAATAAAAAATATATATCAGTGAAAATGGTTTCAGTTTCGTACTATTTTTTTAAATAAAATCCAATTAAAAAATATCCACCCCAAACTACGGTATGAGAGGTAACCTGAGTTTTCCCTCGAAATTCCATGCATTGTATTCGTTGGAACCCATGTAACCGAACATTGAGTTAGCTCTCTATGCTTTTGTTGGAGTTCAGTCGTTCTGTCATTTAGAGTTGCAAAAAATCCGTAGATTTTAAACAACGGGAATAAACCCGAAATTTTGTGGAAAATTGGAAATTTCGAAGGAATTTTGAAGGTAAATAAAACCAGACATTTTTCAATTTGAATTTCTTATTTTAAAGAAATTTCACTCAATGTTCTGAAATTTTTAAGATAGATTTTTCATTGAGAATTCACAAAACATATGATTTTGCAATCTAAGTTCTTATAATTTATTAAAACTCATTAGCTTTACAAAAATCGTGGCCGTAAAATTGGTGAGGATTTGAATGTTTCTTCAGAAATTAAAATTATTTCATTTCTGTTAGCTGGCACATCTACTATTCAGGCATACTCTATTATTTTAATTTTTCTTTTCGTTACAATTTTTGATCGGTTTATTTTAGTTTTGTTTACATTGACCTATTAGAGAACAGGGTTGATGTTTATATTAATCTCAAACAAGATGAATTTGACATCTGCCTCTTTCACATTTTACTTATCGATGATTAAAATGTCAAATTACTTATTTCCCTTACTTAATATTTCGGCAGCTTAAGCATGTATTTCGTTAGTTTTCATGTAAGCTGTGCTATTTTTCAATACTAAAGATATTAGTTTTGTTTACATTTACATAAAAAAAAAATTTTTACATTGACAACAATTTACCTGATTTAAAAAATAAAAATCTACATCCCTAAAACTTTCCGAGTTTCTTCCACTCTTTGCAACTCTAGCTGTCATTTCCTTGTGTCTACTCTGTCCTCATCTTCACTTAGAATTATAATCAGGCATAGTTGTTGTTATGCAAACAAGTTTAGTGTATGTATTTAATTTACAAATTACTTGAATAAGAATGTTTTCTTAAAATTACACTATGTTCAAATTACTTAAAAGATGAAAAATATTTAAAAAGGTGTTAAATTACTTTAATATCTTTAGTACTTTCAACTATATACATAGCCTTCGTCAGAGAATATAAAAATACAAGCATCTTATTTTCAAATTTCACGTAGTTGGTGTCGAAAGGAGTGAAAGGGAAAGATTTCGAATCCACGCTTTCATTTCAAAGACACCTGAAAATTTATTTCGTCATACAATAAGCTCAAAAGGAACTTCCAAAAACATCATAAAATATAGAATTAAATACAAAAGTACATTATGCGCAGAATACTTAAAAGGTGACAAAAAATATTTAAAAGTATGTTAAATCATTTTAATACATCTTAGTACTTTCAGCTATAAACACAGACTTCGCCAGAGAATACAAAAATACGTCTTGTTAACGTCTTATTTTTCAAATTTCACGTGGATGGTGTCAAAAGGAGGGAAAGTTAATGTCAATTTTTAGATCCGGAAAACATTGGGAAAATAAAAATATGGATATAGAGGGAAGTGAGAATATGACGTGTTTTATGATTCTTTAATCAAACTGAGCCAAATTCTGGGTATGTTGTAGGATAAAACGTCATTACAAACAGTATTATCTTTAGTAATAATTTCCATTGATTCACGGATAATTAAATCATGATAATTCTTTAAGGGGCATATCATCATGTTTTCTTCTTCTTTCAGATATCCCCGGGAGGTCCTCGCGAGAGTGGAAGAAGTTCCGATGACATCCGGAACGACGTTCACCTGAGGTCGAGCGTCCTTGCTTCTTTTTTCCTCCTCGGTGCCTCCTCCACGGTCAACGCCGACGTGGACGATCTCCTATCCGTCGACGCTTATTTTGCAACCGTTGAACAGGTTTTTACTCTAACATCTTATTGACAGAATATTAAATTGTGTTATGAAAAAATGATTTAAAAGATGAAATCATAAAAAAAATACAAGTGCACTGTTAAAAATCTGCAACTGTAACTGCATCGTCACTCCACCGCTTTTATATAAAACAATTACTTTACTATGTATGAAGCATTTTCATTGGTCAAAGTAGAGATATCCTATGCAAGTTATGGAGTGACTATGCAGCTACAGCTGCAGATTTCTAACAGTGTGGGCAAGTGTGTTCGAAGATCGCACAGGAGGTTTCGTTTAATATTCCTTTTCAAAACACTTTATTCTTTAATTCATAAATCTAAATCATTAATTTATAATTATTAAATCCTTAACCTTTTTCAATAAGGACATAAATGACAGAACCTTTAAATTTAAGTTTAAAATTACTACGATTAGAAAATATTTTTTATGCTAATATTTTTTTAAATCTTTAAATTTAAAAGGAAGAACATCACCTTTTCATAAACATATAAATTCATAAAAACTTTCTTTTACTTAAGTAAGGTGTCGCACAAAATACATAATAAACAATTAAACAACTTGGCATGTTTTGGTTTCATTAGAGATAAAAACCATTATCATAAAAATTCATTTTCAATAGATGAATTTTTGCAAGCTATAAAATGACAAAAAAAAAATGGTAACTTTTTCCCACTCTTCGACATTTTAAAAGTCCCATGACCCCTTAATTACCATAGGCTGAACGCGATATAAACATCGAGCGATTAAGCTGAAATATAACATAAGGTAACGTACTGATATATTAACAAAACACAAACTCAGAAAAATTAAATTGAAGATTGTAACTCTGAATCCTTTAACGGGATACAAAGGTTATACTAAGACTTATACTAAGGTTGTATAAATTCATTTTAATTATAAAAATAATTCACTTTAATTAAATAATAATGAATAAATAAATAAATAAATAAATAATACAAATAAATATATAAATAATAAAAATTAATAAATAAATTAATAACTCATTTTAATTATAAAAATTTGGAAAATTAATATTTACATAATTTTCCGCAAATTGAAAGAGTTTCCTTAATCCCACAGATTTTGCAAATACAAATCAATATTAAATAAACTACACTCAGAACCAGTGTGCTGCTTTATTTTTGTAGCTTACTACAACTACTTTATCGAAAAGGTAGTTAACTACTGTCCATTTTAAAGAGTAGCGACTGCAAACTACTTTTCAAAAATAGTAGAACGCTACTTTCAGATTTTGTCAAAGTATTCAATCTACAATTAAAGTGAGGACACGGATTAAATAATACAAGGCTATTGGTGTGCATAACACTTACCTTTTTCGACAGGAACTGACAAAAGATTACGGACACACTACTATATCCGAAATTTTGTCTATTAGTAGCTTTAATTGCTGGGCGTGCGTTTCCAATTATGGTATGCGATTTTAAGTTTGACTAATTTTTAACACTTTTCAACAAAGTTGAAAAGTGTTTATGCATTCGGTAGTCTGTCCGTCTGTCCACGCTCTAACTCTCGGAAATTAGAACATAGACTCGGATTTTCATGCAATTGATAAAGGTTATTTAGGATCACCAAAGCATGTTTGGTATTGTATAGTATGTAGGATTAATAGTTCATTTGCAGAGGCACTCAAAAGTATTCCATTACATTAGGGTATAGGGGGGAAATCGTTTGCAGAATATTTTAATGACATGGCGCCATTTCAAATGTATTGAAACTGATATAAATCACTGAATTTCACTACGATCCTGTTAGAACATTCACAGCATTTTTTATTCATTTACAGGGGCACACAAAAGAAATCGTTTACAGTACTGTCTTTGAGTCATAATGGCTGGAGTGTATGGTTTAAAATTCGGTATGCACTTTTAAATTTAATTAATTTTTTGCATGCTACTTGTTATGTATAATTTCTATACATTCTATATATGCCTGCACAAAAGTATTCACGTACCATTTTCCTTATGAGAGGAATTTGCTGAAGGGGAATTTTAAACTGGAGTATATGCACTTTTTAAGTAAACTAAAATTTGGCATGCATATAGTTAATAGATACAAATCTATGTATCCTATACAGGGCTGCTGAAAAAATTCGGGCCATTTTCCGATTGTAGATGGGAACAGCTGAAATTGGGTTTTGAAATGTGTTATACGTTTCCTTATGGTTGAATTAGACGTAATATTTTAATTTTTTTAAACGGTGCTGTTTTGTTACATTATTCTGAATGTGTTGAAAAGTGTTTCATAATCTATGCTTGAAGCATGATTTTCTTTCCTGTTTATATATTACGTGGAATCTATAAATGCTATAGATCCTATACAGGGCAACAAAAATTATTAGCTTAGTATGTGAAGTGTGTAAAAATCTGTAGGTAATATACAGGTCATTACAAAAGAATTCAATTATTTTTCCTTCTATTGATAGAAATTGCTGAAAGTATATTTTCAACCTATTATGTGTGTTCACACAAAAGTAATTTTTAGCATATTATATAGAATACATGCAAATCTATAAACCAAATACAGGGCTGCGCAAAAGAATTGCAGTACTATTCCGGCTATAGATGGTGATTGCTGAAATATGATTTTCAAATGTGTTATGTACTTTCTGAAATGTTTACTTAGGTATCTTATTTACCTTATTAAACAGTGCAATTTTGTTAAAGTATTCTGGAAAAGTGAAAAATGTTTTATAATCTATGCTTGACGCATATAAATAAATTTTACATTATTAAATTCTAGTTTGAATGTACTTTTGCCGTTGCATGTTTTCATGTAACTGGGGTTACTTGGACCCATGAGGGATTGTGGTGGAAGGAAGGGAGCCTTTTGGACCCCACCTCCCGCCCCCCCCCCCCCCAAAATATAGTTTGAAATCAATCTTGGTTTTACTGTGTTGAACATGGTTAGGGATTTGTTGAATCCCGCCAATCCCGATCCAGTAGAACCAGAAGTGATTTAAAGCCTTTTTTTTCTGGCGGGAGATGGAGGATGGTTTGACGTCATCCTCCCAGGATCCAAGCAACTCAAGTTTACAATGATTGTATTTATTTTTATACACAGCCTTCTGTAAATAAAATTCTGAATAACACTTATTCCACTTATTTTTAGCACAAAAACATAACATGCGACGATGTAACTCTCATTGCTCCAGAAGAAGCTGCTTCCGAACTGAACAGATTGGTGCCAGAGGTAAGCAGAATTCTTAACCACTCAATATTATTACTGTTATTAAAAAGTACAGGAAAATGTTACACCAAATCTAAGACGGAGCATCAGGGGAACACAAGGGACACCCCCCCCCCCTCTCGCAACATTCAGAGCATCAAATTTTAGGAAATGATACTGTAGGTTTCGTGGAATTGCCGTTGGCTGGGTTTGAACCTGGAACCTAATGTATGGAAGGTGAGCACCGTATCAGAGAGCAAAAGGCTAGCTTGATTGTTATATGCCAGTGACTCATATATACAGGGTGTTTCAACACAGAGGTCACAAACTTTCAAGCGAGATAGAGTACACCTAGACGATGGGAAATCACACAGAACATAGTCGGAAACGCTTTTCTGGCGCAGTAGTGATGTCACACAAGATACAAGAAAAGAAGGACACAAAAGTGAGAAAAAGGGTGAGAAAGCATGTTTATTATCCTTAGTACTGCAAGGATGCCGGGACAATGTTGGAAGGTGCTGAGGAACTTGTCGGATGCATCGCGGCAGCTGCTGGAGAAGTCCGGGACACGCCCAGCATTTTCGAGAACATTAGATCTTCCATGCGTCGGAGATGGGCCTGCAAAACGGCACGGGTCATAATTTCGAACACCATCTTTGATGACGATCGTTGTATTTCTTTTTGTTCTTTTTTCATAGTCTTTTAATGTACTAATAATTATAAACATGTTTTCTCACCCTGTTCCTCTGCTTTGTGACGTCACTACTGCGCCAGGAATGCGTTTTCGACCATGCATTGCTGTGTGATTTCTCATCGTCTAGGTGTACTCTGTCTCTCCTGAAACTTTGTAACCGCTGTGCTGAAACACCCTGTATATTGTTATATCTATATCATCTGTATATTGTTTATTGAAGTTTTGTTGCGAGAGATGACGGCTCTACACACTCCACCCCCATAAAAGCGTCTTACTTAGATATTGGATAGTACTCGTTTAGTTAGTTGCTTTGAGGCTTTGCCTATTGGGGGTGAATTTGTTGTAGTGCTGTCATCTGTTTGTGTATTCCTTTTTTAGGGTCCCAATGTAGGTTTCGTGGAATTGGCGCTGGCTGAGTTTGAACGTGGGAGCTACTGTATGGAAGGCGAGTGCCGTAGCACAGAGCAAAAGGCTAGCTCTATTGTTCTATGCCAGTGACTCATCACATATAGTTTACTGACGTCGTACAGATGCAATCAGAAATTACTGTCTTCTGTTGTTCCGAAATCGAGATGAAAAGCATCAAGATAATTAACTGTTTATACTCTTTTATTTAACTTTGCTTTTGCGTGTAAAGATGGAATTTCGTAATAGATTTTTAACACTTCTGCGTCAATTCGTCGCGCATAATTCTCCGCCGAACAATTCATCGCGCACAATTCGTCGTGGCGTCATATCATTTCGTCGCGGCGACAGTTCATCATAGCAAAAATATTTTTAAAAGCGATGATGCTAAACGTAAAGTTAATTTAGTAAAATTACTTAATGATAATTTATTATGATTTATTTTTCAGATATATAGTGAATTATGATAACTAACATTTTACTGGCCGATTTTAGATACAGGTATATTTTAAACTACCTTTATGTATATTTCGATTTATAGTGCTTAGTCTAACATTATCAATAACTTAAATGGAGAGAAAAAGAAGTTATGTGTGATTTTTGTGAAATTACCAATTAAGAACAAGAATGTTTTAATGGACTGGAGCAAGTCATTTCTTATTTAACCCTTTCCGGCACACTGTGCCCGGGTCGGGATACCTAATTTTAATTCTAAACTTACGAACGGCACCAAGAATATTTTAGAAAAATTTTGCTTTTACAATGAACATTAAAAGTAACAAGTTTTTAATTTCTAAAAAAGTCGTTTTAAAATTCTGGTGTCAGTCAATCATTTCATCATTTTACAACAAAAATTGCCTGTGCCGGAAAGGGTTAAATTAGAAGTAGCTATTGCTTTTAATAACCGGGAAAATGGCGTGAGATTTAAGATACATTATTATTATTTATTTATTTTAAATTTTTTTGCAGACATTGACAAAAGAGTTTTCAATGTTTACCTAGTCGATTCACAATTCTCAGTCAAGGCATTTTTTTTTTGTTAATTTTACACAAAGTGTTTATTTTATAAACTTGTAAATCAAAAATATAAAATTTTATTTATTTTTAAACAAAAAATAACTTTTTTATGAGGTTGGTGCAGAAGCATGTTATTTTTTACGTGGACTTTCGTTCCATTCAATACCGCTAACTGCCGAAGTCGCACTCTTCAAATACCTGCAGACGCAAAGATTTTGCGAAATAGAGCGGGATCTTGATGTTTCAAGGCGAAATTGTTGAAAATAAAAACCAATTAGCTTTTATTTATTTATTTATTTATTTATTTATTTTTTAGATTTGGAATACTCACAAGACGAAAAAACACATTTTACGACGCAATAAAAAATTGGACTTGCATAACAATATTTTTTCAGCAGTTAACCATTTTTGGTTTTGACTTGCTTTTTTAGCTCACGGGTTATCAAAGCCTGAGAGCTAATGTGCCCACCGGTTCTGTAGGTAAGTACGTACGTATGTACGTAATGCGATAACTCATGATAGAAATATCCGATTTGCTTCAATTTTTTTCTAGGTTCATTCTGATAAGGCCCTTCCCTATTTAGTTTTAGCGTTTCATTGGTTAAGTATAAAGGGAGAGGGGACGGGGGCTAATACTCCTTAACTTAGATAAATGGGTTTTCATGCAGAACTATCAGACTTTCTTCAAATTTGGTATAGCGGTGAATTCTGATAAGACGCTTCCCTGATTAAATTTGAAGGTACACCCCTTAATTTAGATAAATTGGTTTTTCTATCCGATTTGTTTCAAATTTGGTAAACCGGTTTATTCTGATAAAGCGCTTCCCTGATTAGATTTGGAAGTTCATTGGTTAAATATAAAAGGGGGTACGGGGGGCTAATACCCCTCTTAATTTAGATAAATGGGCTTTTCTATCCGATTTGCTTCAAATTTGATTTACCGGTTTATTTATATAAGTGCTTCCCTGATGACATTTGGAGGCTCATTGGTTAAGCATAAAGAGGGGAAACGGGGAGAGGCTAATCCCCTCCTTAATTTATTTTTCGAGGGGCATTATTCTTTGAAATAAGAATATAATGTACAATTAGTGTGAATAGCCTGTGAGTTCAATGCCATCAGTTTAACTGGGCACTTTTCTTTTTTATCAACTTTTCCGGTACATTTTCTTCTAAAAACAGTACTAAACTGTATGTACGAGAAAAAACACATATCTTCCGATTGAGAAATTTCGCAATATTTTCCGAGGCCAATTGGCAAATTTCACGTCTTGTCGAAATTTATGATTTTCTTGTCCTTGCAGCTGATTGAAAAAAATTCACGAGCTTTTTTCCCTTGACCGACTGACGATTTTCGCGATATTTTTGCGCGACCAATCGACGAATTTTGCAATTTTTCTTCTGCGACATATCAACGAAACTCGAGATATTTTTTTCCGCGACCGATTGACAAATATCGTGATTTTTTTCAGCAGCCGATTGGCGAATTTTACTTCACGGTTTCTGAGGGGCTTATTAAATAACCCTATATTGTTGACAAACCTAGGGAAAGAACATACAATTTCCACCAGAAAAATTCCTCATTTCGGTACATGACGTTGGAGGAACACAAGAGGCACTTCTCCTTTCCCAGTTTTTGGAAGATCAAATTTTTAGGAAATGATAGAGTCAGTTAAAAATTTTCTTCCGTTGTTCCAAAATCGAAATGAAATTTACCAAGAGAATTAACTATTTTTATTTTATTTTTTCAAATTTTCCTTTTTTGGGCCTAGTCAGCTCAATGGATAGCGTGCTGGCCTTCTACAAACTAACGAGTTTGGTACCGCAGCTTGCTGTTCCAAATCTTTGCGTTATAAACTAGGTGACTGTGTCATAGTTTTTCAGTGTTTATTTTCCATATTAAGGAGAATTTGGGCACTTTCCTTTTTAGAAAATCTTCTCTGAGTACATTCCATCTTTGACTGTACTGATAGGCAACATGTGGCTTTTTTCTAATTAAATCCGTTCTTCTGCCTTTTATTCTTTGTTTATCATAAACACTTAGTGTTATACTACCACTTCCTTTTTAGAAATTTAAGGGTGGTAATTTTTTTCTGCTTTTGAAATGAATGCTTTCTCGCTAAAAAGAATTTTTTAAAAAGTTAATAAACATATAAGTTCTGAGGCCCAAACTCCTAACTCACTGGTCACCTCTTCCCTTATTCAGGGCCTTATTAACGCATGGAAAAATTTCCACTAGTAATTTATAATAATATTTTTCGTCTTATTTAAAACAAAAGTTCTGAGTTTAAGTAAAGTGAAATTTTCTATACTAAATTACTCTTGGATATTTCATTTCGTGGTAATCGGAATCTGATTTTATACAGGGCCTTATTGACGAAAGAGAAAATTTCCACTAGTAATTTCAAATAATATTTTTCTTCTTATATAAAACAAAAGTTCTGCGTTTAAGTAAAGCGAAATTTTCTATATTAAAATACTGCTGGATATTTTATTTAGTGGTTATCAGAACGCACCTTTATGCGCCAATTACCCTGCATTGTAGCAAGAAGCAACAAATTTCTTTTATTTGACTATAATCCAAAAATCTTAAATCTTTTAAAGTTTCTATTTTTAGCTTAAAATTAGAAAAGTCCTCTTGGCCTGGACTGAGACGAAAACGTATCTTCCCTATTCCTCCCCCCTTTTTTTAAGAATTTCGCCAATTTTACACAAATACACGAAACCAAAATACGAGGAACCGAATTATATAAGATTCCTAGTTTTCGACGATATTGAATTTGTATATATAAAAATTAAATGAATAAAATAAAAATAAATAAAAATAAAACTTGGCCAGTTATCGCCAAGTTGGCTTCATTTATTGCGACTTATTTTTGCCGCCAAATTTTGCACTATTTCGCCAAGCTTGGCGCGAATTGAATGCTGAAGGATATGACTATGCAGTTTTATATGTATGAGAGTTGGAACAATAGTTACAACAAACGAAAGAAAATTTGCGAGAAACCACGTTCACTAAAAGTCATAAGTTAAACCCGTTTAAAAAATAATGCCTTATTATTAATCTTTTGACTTTTTCAAAATGTTGGACATCCTATGATTTCAAACTGTTGCATCTCAACCAATGTTTAAGATAAAGGCAGAACAAAAATTGCTCCGAAATCATCATTTAAGGGGAAAACGTTTAATAATATTTTTACAGTTTAACAATATTTTTTTATGTGCATTTTATTAAATAAAAAAAATAATATATTTAAAAAAATATTTTTATAATATATAATATATAATATTTTTTAGTACTTTTTATTTAATTAAAAAATCAATCTCTCCAGATAAAATGGGATATTGTTCTGTCCGAAATCCGGAAAGAAACTGGTCTTCGGCGGTCATTTGCTGTGAAACTGCACTGCAAACAGAAAATCAGGGACTATGTGGTGCACTTGGTGAAAAACTTGAGCGTCAGGTACAGTTATTTTGCACTTACCTTTTTTCTGTTTATGAAACTATTTTATAACTACTTGTACTTTTCTATTTTAAATAGAGCCCATGTCACATTTTCTAATCGCTATTAAATATTTCCTGAGATTTTCTCAGAAACTACGGAAAATTTTATATTTAATCTAATTTGAGAATCTAAAATCGTAATAAACTATTAATTTAACACAATCAAACTGATTGGTAAAGTTATCATACGAATTGAATATATTTCCAACTGAACGAAAAAATGCCCAGGCCTGGAATCGAACCCAGATCCTCGGCTTACAAGGCCAATGCTCTACCGTTTAAGCTAACTTGGCTGACAACTGGCTAGCATATTTCACTAAGATAACCTTATTTGAGCTTCCTTAAGTTATCTGAGCGAAATATGCTAACCGGTTGTCAGCCCACTTAACTTAAACTGTAGAGCATTGGCTCTTTAAGCCAAGGATCTGGGTTCGATTCCCAGCCTGGGCATTATTTCGCTCAGTTGGAAACATTCAATTCGTACAAAATCGTAATCTAATTTTAAAATTAAATTTCTCGATTGCAAAACGCGAAGTTTTTATCTATTTATTAATTATTAATATTATTATTGGGGTGAGTTAGCGTTTGACTTCACCTGTGCATTTATCATGTACCGTATATTACGGTGTATAATATTACAGGTGTGCATTATACTCCGGGTATAAAAATAAAGGCTTATGGTGAATTGGATAAAAGATATGGAAAGAATTTGGACATTAAAAGATAGTGTCCTCTTTGTATTTTTTTTTCAGTCATCTGTACATTGGCACATTATTAAAAAAACACAAGTGTCAGGATTCTAAAGCTAAAATAAAAATGAAAAGAAATTAACAAAGTCAAAAGACGTTTACTGCTGAAATTTTCTTTAAAACACTCTGAACTTTCAAGTGAAATTCATTTTGAAGCTTTAGTGTAGTTCATGTAATGTTGATGATTTTTAAATACAGTAGACTCCCTCAAATCCGCACAGCTTGGGACCAGAGGCTGTGCGAATTTTAGAATTTTGTGGATTTCTGGTTATTGATTTGTTTACATTTTTAAAACATTAATTTTATTGGTTGTTAAGCAAGGGAAATTATAATGAATGCTTACAATAAAGTGAAACATTAAAATAAGTAAAATATTAAAATAATTTATTAGTTTAAAAGTAAGTAATTATTAAAATAATTATTAAAATAAAAATTTAGAAAAATATTAAATTATTAGGAATGAAATCGATTCAATTCGATTCCAAAAGTCCTATGCTGCCATTTAGTGATAGCAAGGAGAACAGTGTTAATGCTATTATCAGTATATATAGCTTATTGCGCTCACTGTAACTTTTTTCATTGTTATTTAGAGTCTTGAATGTTTTTTCTTATACTGCTTTGTATGTTTAGAAATAAATTTTTCTATAATTAAAAAAAAAAAAAAAAAAAAAAAAAAAAAAAAAATCCGTGAAAAATAACTTTAAAATAGCGTTCCGGTTCGTGGATTTTTGCATTTCGAACATAGAATTTTTGATATAGATATGCTAATTTACATTAAAATCAAAAGTAATGTAAATTTATTTAGTAATAAATCAGCTGTAATAGCCAAAAGAGAATGATTAACAAAAAAATTAGTAAAAAAACATTGCAGTAGTCGCTGATTTCGGCGCCATCTTGAATTTTGTTCCTGCAACTTAACTGTAAATTTCATTGTTTACATCTGAAAAATACGCGGATTTTAGGGTCGCGGATTTAAGGGAGTCTACTGTATTTCTATATGACTCTTTTCTCTTCATTATGTACAAAGGCCGCCCTAAGAGTAACCTTCGTTTGGCTATATATAAAAACATGCATTAGAAAAAAATATTTTATTATATACATCTTAAAATTACAGCCGTTCAATATTTTAAGTTTAGATCCTTAATTCTCGCTTCCTTCAATATCACGGGCTGAGGTGGTGTTCGTTATTTCTCGCGCCCGTCATATTCCCGGGCTAGAGATTTAATTGCTGGAAAAAACTTCTGAAACCAGGAAAATTGATCTGGCATTTCCGTATGAAATCTTTGAGTTTTACCGTTTGGGTTTTGGTTGCTTTGGGCGCCGCGTTGGACTTGGCGCGGGAGACGCAGCGCAACGGCTAATTGTTTACCCAATTTAATTTGAATTTGAATTTGAATTTTTAAATTTTTAACTTATTAATTTTTATTTATTTTTTATTTTTTTATTTTTTTCGTGTGTGTGTGTGTTGAACTCAAGAACTTAAGTCGTCCCCACCCCCCCATTTTTTCCTTTTTTACACTGCTGTCCAAGGAATCCCACCTTGTCATATATATATATATATAAGTGTCCTGTATCCAGGGATGTGGGACATAGGGGCCAAAAACTCTTCGCATCTTCGTCCGTTTGGGTTTAGTTATTGGCGCTGATTGTGATGATGGACTTTGTATTGCATGTTTAAAAAAAATCATCTTATTAAGGGTGCATTCAAATCCAAACTGCTTATTTTCTGACTCATTTTACAATTCATTTTTGCTCTCAAAGGCTTCCAATTGGTACATTTTCTTACTCAGAAACTATATGATGTGCCGTAATGGGCAATTTCTTGACAGAGGCAGAATATATTTAAAAAAGATGCTGTTAAAGTGGGCATTTTGAACCGAATTTCCCGATGCGGATTGTGTTGGAAAAATCATTGAATTACGGATGCACTCAAATCCAAATTGCTTATTTTCTGACTCATTTTTAAATTCATTTTTGCTCTCAAATGCATTTAATTGGTAGATTCGCTTATTCAGAAACTATATAATGTACCGCAATGATCTATTTTTTGATAGAGGCAGAATATATTTCAAAAAATGGATGCCAAATTGGGCATTTTGAACGGAATTTCCCGAAGCAATTGTGTTATCACTTTCTTCTGGACACGATAATTTCCGCAATTCTGCACAAATCTCTTCCAAACTGATACATAAAATCAAGGGACGTAAAATCTCGGTTAAGTTCGTTAATGAGCAAAAGCGGACAAAGGGGATGGAAATAGGGAGGGGTTTTGTGAAAACCTAAAAAACCCCATAACTTCTTAATTTTTGTACATATCAAATCAGTTTAAAGTTTTTATTACTTCCAAAAATTCATGCATCACAGATTTTTGATAAAATTTAAAATAGGCTCAAGGGGCGCAAAAAATAGGGTTTTTGGGAGAAAAAAATTCCTTACTTCGTCAATTCTCAAGATATCAAATCCAATTAATTTTATTATACATCTCCTTAATATTATCTACAACTTTTATATTCACAAGTTTTTGATAGGACCAATTCGTACCGCAAAGAGAAAAAAATTAAAAACGAAAATAAAAAAGGGGGGTTGAAGAAGAAAAATTTTCATAACTCCGTCAATTCACAAGATATAAAATCTCCATGAATTTATCATATATCTTCTTAATATTGTCTTCAACATTTATATAGATGAGTTTTTGATAGGGAAAATTCTTACAGCAAAAACAAATTAAAAATACATAGCGGTTGAAGAAAAAAATCATCTTATTAAGGGTGCATTCAAATCCAAACTGTCTATTTTCTTACTCATTTTTAAATTCATTTTTGCTCTCAAACGCATCCAATTGCTAGATTCGCTTATTCAGAAACTGTATAATGTACAGTAATGATCGATTTTTTGATTGAGGCAGAATATATTTAAAAAAATAATGTCAAAGTGGGCATTTTGAGCAGAATTTCCCGAAGCGATTGTGTTACAAACGAAAAATATTGCCCTACTGAGAAAATAATTGTTTATTAATCAAGTTTTAATTAATTGAAAGAAAAATAAAAACACAGGTCGCTTATAAATCTTTTCAAAAATCAAGTCAGCATGTTTCATATATATATATATATATTTTTTAATTGAAAATGAATTTGAAAACGTGCCAGAAAATTTCGAGTTGTTGAGCATGGAAAAATATTTTTTTTTTGTTCGTTTGTTTGCTTTTCGGTCAAGATAGAACATGTTACAGGCAACACTGTCTAATTTTGCAATTTGAACCGAATTTCCATAGACGACAATGTAGAGAACCCCTCCCCCCCCCCGAAAAAAATAACGTGATTATAATAATAATCACTTATAACTCAACATATGATTTATTCATCGAAAAATGAAAAACTTTTCGATTAAAAATCATTTTGCTTTCGAGTTTCAAAATCTTTGAGAGAAGTTTCGCACTATTGAGCACAATTTTTTTTTTTTTTTTTTTTTTTTTTTTCTTTTTTTGAGAATCGCCCTAAGAAAAAGTATGTAAACTATGCTTTTTTCCATCTGAATAATTCAAGTAGGATTTCAGAAGTGGGTGTTTCCATTTTAAAAATGAAAGTTGGTGCAATTTTTAATATGTAGTCGTATTCGTATCCTATTTCAACAATGTATTTCACAATCGGAAAGTTTAGATGATTTTTGTTGCTTTCAACAAACATTTTTACTTTCTTCTATCTTTACAAGAGGAAAGTATTGGATTCGTGAAAATTTTCGAATTCCGGTTCTTGACGGATTGACACGTTCCAAAAAACATGTTTTTACAAAATGTTTGTCTGTCTGTGTGTGTGTGTCTGTATGTGACACAAATTTTGTGGGTGCTCTATCTCAAGAACTAATGCACGGGATTTAATAAAACTTTATATTCAGTTAGTCCATGATATAAATTGATGCTGATTACTTTTTGCTGTAAATCACTCAACAGGTGGCGCTGCTATGGTACATTTTTCAAGATTTCCGCAATCGCTCTCTCTCAAGAACGAATGCTCGGATTTTTATCAAACTTCAGATTCGATTATACCTTTATATAAATTGGTGCTGTTTATGTTTGGTGTAAATCACCCAACAGTTGGAGTTTCTAGTCTGCATTTTTCATGATTGCCGCAATAGCTTTACCTCAAGAATAATGCACGATTTTTCATCAAACTTCAGATTCAGGTATACCTTGATGAATATTGGTACTGATTATGTTTTGGTGCAAATCGCCCAACACGTGGCATTGCTATGCTGCATTTTTCACGATTTCCGCAATAGCTCTATCTGAAGAACTACTGCACGAATTTTCATCTAACTTAGGATTCAGATAGACGTTGACACAAGTTGTTGCTGATTAAGTTTTGGTCTTAATCGCCCTATAGGTGGCGCCGATAAGCTGCATTTTGTAGGATTACACGATTTTAGCGATAGTCATATCTCAAGAAATAATGCACGGAATTTTATATCTGTAGAATCCTCATGATGGACATAGACTGCCATTTACTTTTGTCACTGTGATAGCGAATTTTGATTTCAACAATAGTTCCATCTCAAAAGCACGGATTTTCACGAAACTTCAGATTCCGTTAGAAGTTGACAAGTTGTTACTGATTAGATTTTGTTGTAAATCATCTAACCGGTGGCGCTGCTATGCTGTATTTTTCAGGAAGTATTAACTTGTATGAGATAGAAGAAAGTTTTGAGATTACCACATCCGTTTCATTTTTAATATGTTTTGTTTTTCAGGAGCGAAACCAACTATCTGGGTTGGCGATTCTTCTCGAAGTTTGTGGAGCACGTGATCCCTACTTTCGAAAAGTCGCATTTTGGGACGGGCGAGGTCGTGCCCCGGTGGAGGGTCTGCCTGGAACTTATGGAGAAGTTCGCCTCCCCCGTTCTCTCGGATGTGCTGACTCTCAAAATGATGAACAAGGAAATCAAAGAAAAAGTACGAAGACGTTTATATTTATTGAACTATTTCTTCCAAACATTGTTATTATTATTGTCGTTGTTCATCTTCTTATTATTATTACATTACTAGCCGCCCTTGGCGACCAGTTTCGTCTCCCTTGAAATTTATGTTTGGGAAAGCATGCTAAGCATTGTATCATGTTACTTTTATTCATAATTTAATTTACTTGGACTTCCTTAAATATAATTAATATAATCCCTTAAGCTAATATTAGTTTTTGTTGCATTAAAATATCTCAATTTGTTGATTTTCTGTAAGCAAGTAAATCCTATTGGTTTACAATGGAAGTCTATGGAAATTAGGCGAAGTATTAGAGATATCACCAAATTGGCGTCACTTCGGACGACTCATTTTGGTCGCCAAATTTGGCGATATATCGCCACACATATCGATGCACATGGCGATATATCGACAATACAATATTCTGTAAATATATATATATATGTGCCTAATTACTTTTGGTAACAAATATTTCTCGTTGATGACTCGATTGTGTAAAAACAACACGATTTTAATGTCTGGAGTAGAGGTCTGCACGGGCCGAAATTTCCAGGCCCGGACCCGGCCCGACTCATAGAAAAAAAATTCGGCCCGGCCCGGAAAAAAGTTAAAATCTCGGCCCGAACCCGGCCCAGCCAGAGTGAATTTTTACAAAACATCGATTTTTATGTTGATTTGGTTAAAAAATTATCTCGTACGAGGAGTTCTGACCAAAAATATTTATCTTAACTTTTTTTACATGTTTATAATCTTTACTTTTATAGAAGTGCCGCAGGCTGCGATATTTTTTTTTTTTAATGAATCTCTATTTCTTGTATGTAAATGTTTCAGTTATCATTAATACTGTTAATCCATATTCCACGTATTGAAGAGTTAAAAATCTGAAAAATGCTATACAGTAAATTCTTCTAAGACGGAATTGCTTAGAAAAGAAAAAAAAAATGTGTTACAGACAAGTTCCCTTCTTAGCATGTGTAAATGTATTATATATTCTTTCCTTACGCATCAGTATTTTAATTTTGCATGGATCAACACGTTTTGCAGCTTAAAACAGGGTTCCGTCATAGGCAGGTTCTTTTTCACACGTTTTACTATATTTTAATAAGCGTAGAAAACTACTATTCTTTAAAAAGAATAAATTTTAATGTTTAATTGTAGAATAATAACGATTTAAAAATGCATGCATTTTTTGCAAAAATTTTTAGGCCAGGCCTAATTTTATTGACCTTTGAATGGACCAGGCCACGCTGAGACAATGATTTTCATACGGGCTGGGTCAAAACTAGATCTGAAAATTTTGAACCGTGAAGACTAAGAATAAAACCAGTCCCGGTTCTGTACAGAAAAAATAAGTTAAGCGCGGCCCGGCCCGAGATTTCAGAATAAAGTATGGTCCGGGCCCGGCCCGTTCAGAACTCTAGTCTGTAGTAAGGCATGAATTATATTTACAGGACACGTACAAATTATATAGAGGTTTTAAGGGGGAAAATGGATTTTTGCTGCAATTTAGCGGCCGTCAATACTTCGGCGATATCCGAGCTTGGCTGGGCATGTCTTACCAGACCAACCTGAAAAGGAACTCTGCCGTAAATTTTCACATTCTGTTCTCGGCTGAAGGTGCAAATCACTAAGTCATCAAGTTTATTGTCTGTCGAGTTTTGCTAGCCCTGGAAGTTCTCATGAGAAAGTGCTGTACCCTTCCTGTTGCGATCGAGATGTTTTGGGAAGCGCAAACCAAATCCACACACACATATATATAGGAGAGACTAGGGAGGGTTGAACATACGTGAGGTTTAACCCATCCATCAGTTTTCATATTTAAAAGAATTTCAGAGTTTTATCAATAGGTGTCAACTAAAGCTATTGAAATGCTCAAACAACAGTCTTTGTTTCATACAGCTAATCGAAATAGGTGTGGAAAAATCAGTTGTGAAGTGTTTTCAACCTAAAAGTTGTGTTTTCTAGAAATATTTTGTAAGCTTTTTTCAGATAAAATATATCATAGAAATTTAAGTAAGTACGTTTTAAGTGATGCAGAAATATCGAGCTTTCATTCCAGGTATAAAGATTGTACAGTAAGTTAGGCTTAACATAACAATGTGCTATTTTTTAGAAAAGGGCTATGTAGGGAGACTTGACCCAGGCAATGTGAGGGAGGGTTGACCAGATGCTCAAGGCTCCCTTAATTAAGTGGTTTTGGAAATATTTTTATTATACACTGTGCATAATGAAAGGTTAATGGTTATACATAAAAAAGAATGTAATTTTATTCTGTAAAGCTACAGTACAATGGGGTGATGGAAAAGAAAATGTTTAAAACTCATTTAAGAAAAATGTAAAAAATTGCTATAGCATCCACTGCAAGAAAAAATTTAATGAAATATGAATGGAAAAAGTTGACAGGAACTGTTCTCCATCTAAATATTACTTACAATAGATAAATAGAAACAGTAGAAAAGACTAGAAAGTATGAAAGCAGCAGTCTTAACCCTTTTAGGGGCAGTGGCATGTTTATGAAACCACTTAATTTTAATCCCCAGATGTCACAATGGCACCAGACTTTTGCTAAAATATTTTCCATTTAATATGTATGTGAAATATAGCCTTTTTCTTATTTCCAAATAAATTTGTTCATAAATTCCAGTGCCAGTCATTTATTTCAACATTTTAGTACTAAAAGTACTTTGTACCTGAAAAGGTTAAAAGCTGTTAATGATAAGTTAAGTGCTCATGCGGCTACAAAAGAACATAGCATTGATCGGAAAACTTTAAGAAGGTATGTAGGCAAATCTCACCAGGATGAATACAATGAGATGAAGCCAAACTATGTGGCAACTAGAGTTGTCAGGTCGAGTGTCACAAAAAGTAGGACAAGGTGACAAAAAATGCGGGAGAGTGGCTCCTAAATGCGGACATAATAATACATGAAACCCTATGAAAACGGAACCTGTCTCTAACAGAATATTGTTTTAAATGTTAAAATTTCATTTTCCCTGCTGTACAATTATACCTGCTCAGAAAAAATCATGTTTAAAACAAAAGTTTTCTCTTCTGACTTGCGTTTCCGTCTAAACCGGTTTGTTTAAGCATCATATTTTCAAAAATATTTTTTTAATAATTAAAGCACGTAGCATAAAGTTATTTTGCTTTTTTTAAACTGATTTTATTTCTCTTCACAAATATTTCAATATAAAACAAAGTGGGTCAAGCCTCCCATATAGTGGGTCAACCCTCCCATATTTGGGGAGCGTTGACCCAATTTTTTCATGATTAAAATCAATCATTTTTCAAATTTCTTATATATTAAACTTATGTAGCAATTTTATTTTGATAACCAATTGTATATCGAATAAAATGATATATAAACTTTTATTCTACGTTCAATATTTAAAAAATAAAAAATCATTTTGTAAAAAGTGGGTCAACCCACCCTAGTCTCCCCTATATTTGAAATTTGCCTCCATCACACCAAAAACATTTTTCAAATAGCATACCCATAGAGAAGGGATAGGAGTGGAGTGTGCTTTCCGTAGAGAATTCTCCTGAAAAGCGTCATCAACATAATTGGTCCTACTCATGTAAAGGTTTCCATATTTCGCTCGTTATCGCTTGCTTGGCAATTTGAAAATTGTTGCCTGTCGTGGAAAAAAAAATATAAAAATACTCAACATCCACATTATGCATGTGAAGTAGTGCAAAAATATAAACGAAATAAAACAAAGCAACATAAAATCTGTTTTAAATTAATAAAAGAAGATTCTGACTTTAATTTACCGATACGGCAATTTGTTTATTTTCCTTTCGCAAACATACGCTAGCCCTTGGCGATAAAAGTCACGTGACTATTGTAAACACGTGACTATTATGTTGGTTCCACTTTAGGATTACCAAAGCACTCTCCACCTCTATCTCTTCTCTATGAGTATACCTAAAGATAAAGACGTAAATGTCATTGATTGTTTCAGAACTCAAATGATGTTGTGCGATGAAACCATAGTCTGGTAGGTGAATGCGTCATCGTTCAGTTCCGCTCAGGAGTGAATGGATGTGGGTTCGATTCTCAAACGGATGTTGATCGATTTTTTCTTTGCGAGGAAGCTATATTTAAAATTGTATATTCATTATTTTTAACAATCTGATTAAAAAAAAAAAAAAAAAATCACACTCAATTTAATTTATTTATTTCAATGAATTGCCCTTCATTTTTAATATTATACTTTTATTTTGAAGTATTAATTTTGTTATGCATAAATAGTCAGAAACAAATGCTGAAAAATGTTTGTTGCTTTATGTGCAAAATGTTTATTATTATTATGTTCTGAAACGGCACGTGGTAAGATAAACTTGCAAAAAATCATGCTTAAAAATTATTTTAGAAAATATAATACATCAGTCAATGAATACAGTTTTTAAACAAATTCCATTTGAAAGTAAATTTTTTCCCTATGCGACGAAAATTGAAAATGCACGATTGTCAGAAGATTAAAAAATTGCAGTAGCGAAAATTTCATGACCGAAATTTGATCTTGAAATGTTGCCATTCGAAAAATGACATTCGCGTTACGCACAGATACGTATGATTTTTATAATATAGATACTTAATCAGTAAAATATAATAAAGATCAGTTATTAGGATTTGGTTATCCATTGAGGCTCTTATGCTTGGATTTCTGGAATGTAAACAGCATTTTTCACCTTCTCAAAATTTGCATACGCACTTCTCATATCCACATTCATCATTTTTTTTTTAATTTGTATTTTGTTTGATGATTTAAAAATCATTTTAACTCAAAATTTGAAGTCACGATTGTCAGCAGCATCTTTTATATTAACAGACGCACTCTTTACTTTAGATTCTAATATCATTTCCGGAAAGTAAAAATTTCCGTAATTTATGTTTTTTAGACGCATTTGTGTTAAAATGTTTAGTTTTATCTAAGAAAATGATCGTTTTCTTTTAAATATGACTTCATTTTAACTTAAATAAGCATTTCGCCTAGTGTCTGAAACTTAGTATCAGTATGCAGAAGAAAAAATAATATAGAAAATTTATGAGGAAAAATGCGTGTTTTCAAAAGCAGTATGTCATTTTCCATTATTATGCCCCTGATATAATATTCTGCTCGAATGGGCTTTTGCGCCACTAAACCCTATACAACAATTTTTATCAACAACTTTGAATTTTTATAGAAAATAACATGAATAAAGTTAGAAATACCTCATTATTTCTCTCTTGTCTGCAATAATGAAAGCTATGTAATTTTCATTATTTTGAAGAAATTTCATAAAATGCTTTTAAAATTAAAATATAAAAGTTGGGATATTTGCAAAAAAAAACAAAAAACAGATAGTGCGATCACATCTACAAAGGAAGGGCTTTCAATTAAAAAAAAATATATATATTAGTAAAAGTGGTTCAGCAGAAAGATCAGAGCAGATGACTAAAAAACACACTTGTGTTATAAATATGTAGATTATATAAAAGTAGGAAAAATTAAATTAAGTAACTTATATTATTTTGATAAAATTATAGTAGAATGTCCTAAAGAATAGCATTAAAATTTTATTATTCGAGAGAATTTTCAAAAACTTCAGGAACAAAATGTTATTTTAAACCACGAATTATTTGTTTGCTTATCTAACTCGGCGAAGCAAATGCATCCAGGCGAGAATCACCAATTTCTGTAATATAAATTGCTATTATTTGCATGTCACCTCTCTTTTATAAAGACACTCTAAATTTTTGTAAAACATTGCGTTTTATCAGTGTGTGATTTCGATTACATTATTTTCAAAAGTGAAGCACTTTCACCTGTGAAGAATTTCAAAGCAGGTGGGCTGTGAAAATGACGCACTTCTACAAAACATAATTCAGGTTTAAAAATTAAAATACACGCTTTTTTATAAAATGACGTCATTTGCATCCGCTAAAGCAATCCATTTTTACAATCCAGTCTTAAAACTTCGTCTATAGAAAAGTGTGCATATGACGTCATAATCACGGAATAACAGACAATATTCTTGACATAGCCCATATTTTAATTTCAACTATTTTTCAGGTGCTATGAGAAAATGTCAATAAAAAGATACGATATTTCCTATTTTCGACAATTTTTCGTTTACTTGCAATGACTTTCAATAAAAATGATGTCTATTGTTGCCACGATAAGAAAAATGGTATTAAAAACTACAAAAAAATTAATATCTCAAAAATAAATTGAGATACAGCTTTCAAACAAATCGCATTTAAAAGAGCATTTTTTTTCTCATACGACGGTGTAAAAATTTAAAATGTGCGATGTTTAGAAGTTGAAAAATTTGCAGTAGACAAAATTGCAAAACCAAAACTTTATTTCAAATTTCAAAGTGTTGCCATTCGCAAAATGACGTATGCGTTACGCACAGATATGTTTGTCCTTTATAATATAGATACGTATTTCAAAGAAAAATCTTCTTTCTACAAGCTATGATTATGACTTATTTATTTGGATCCTTGATACAAAAAATACAAATTAACTTACTTTCTACCTTTCGCTATCTTGAAAAATGAAAAATCTATAAACACCGAAGAAAGGCCTTCATTTAAGCAAATAAATATCCATCTGATGATGTCATCTCTCGGTAATAGATAAAGGCATTTATAGAGAATTACTTCATACGATTTCCATGCTGTAAAGAAGAGGAAAATTATAATAATTTATTGAAATTCGAAACGTCCCCAAAATGGGACGCTATGCATAATTGGGTTAAAATATTTTTTCCCTTCTAATTTTTTTCTCTGCAGGTCGAAAGGATATCCAAGTCTGCCGTCTCCGCCACCCAGCGTCTGGTGTCTTCGGCTTCGTGGCTGAGCGACCCCCACAAGACCCGGATCCGGGAAAAGGTCTCAAAGCGTTGTCTCGCTCTTATCATTTTTCTACTCGCACTTTTCGTTGCGCGTAAAATGTGACAACTGTTTGAAATCAGCTTCCCCCTTTTTTGACTCTAGGTTGCCAGGATCCGGATCAGGTATCCTTTCCAGAAGCAAGACCTGAATGGTGCCGGACCGGTTCGCATTCCAGAGGTAGGGTAGAATGCTGTTTTTTGTGTTTGTACAAAATGTTTCAAATTGAGGCCGCAATTAGTAGTGTTGTAATTGTCAGAAAACAAGTAATATAGTAAACTTCTGATTATCCGTCACTAACGATTCCGACGGTGTGGCAGATAATCGAAATAGACGGATAATCGAAAGCCAGTACAAGACCGTTACTAAAATTACATTTCTATATGTTAGTTTATAAATAAAAATAATATATATATATATTAGCTCACAGGGTATCAAAACCTGAGAGCTAATTTGCTTGCCGCTTCTGTATGTATGTATGTATGTTCGTATGTATGTACGTAACGCGATAACTCTTGATAGAAATATCCGATTTGCTTCAATTTTTTTTTCTAGGTTCATTTTATTTGTTGTTTACTTTCATTTATAAAAGCGTGACTGATAATAAGAAATCTATTTATCAGTCAAATTTAGAATTTTATTGAATAAATATATAGTACCTGTTTTCCTTCAAAGTAATCCATCATACCTCTTTCCGTTTTGCTTGTAGTTTTATTGCAGCGTGGTTGCGAATTCTATGTAATGAAAGTTCTTGGGTAGCATCTGCTTCCTCTCGCATCCCAGACTAATTAATGCTGGCTCCTGATTGATCACTGCCCGATTTATCATATCCAGCCGCTTCAAGTTTCTCTTTATTCAAAATCTTTTGAACAATTTCATCATCCGTTAATTTTTCATAACCAACATCATTATTGTCACAATTAAGCCAGTCTGTGATTATCCTCAGAAATATTTTCCAGCTGCTGTTCCTGACGTGAAGCAAGCATTTTACTGAAAAAAGCACCATTCTCACCCGGGTTTATGTGCATTTGAATTTGCGATGCCCGTTTCCGAAAATAAAAAATTGGAAAGGGGGTGGCGTTTAACCTGATAGAAATATTTAATCTTTGCTATCAGAAATTGCGCGATGTTCGGTTTTATCCTCAAAAAATAAATTATCTATTTCTCAATATAAAACAAACATAGGTAAGATAAATTGGGCTTACCTTGTATTTATGTATATCCGTATAGCCTCTGGTAATCTGCATCCGGAAAGGGTAAATCGATCTACATATTCTTCTTGTATTTCTGTTTTTTATCCATATGTGATGATGGTGTGAACTTCCATGTCATTTAAAAAGACACATATTTTTTGTGTGACTTGTAAATCTTAAATTTGTCCCGAAACTTTTAAATAGAGAAAAAATTAATATTTAATAAGAGCTTTAAATGTCTTATAGTTCTTGAGTATCGCGAAATGTTTATAATAAAATATTTGTTTATGATTGTGCAATCACTTTTCGCTTTCATTTCCTTCCTTCAGATCGTAAAGCACTTTTGATAATTACTTTTATAAATCACATTTGACGCATGAAAAACAATTTACTTAGCTTAATTATTTTAATGTCCTTGTTTGGAGATTATATTTCACAATAGCTGTCAACATAACCATGGGTGGCGGTTGATAGAGTGACGGACAACCGGAAGTTTACTGTATTGAGATTTTAATCGATTTGGCGTGAGTACTAATCCTTTTAAATTTCTAAATTCTTTATTTAAAATAGGTAGGATAAATCTGCTTAACTTTTATTCGTCTTCTTCTACGGTAGTCCAAAGGTCCGCACTTTCCACAGGTGACTTGTTGAGGATTTAATCAGTTTAAATCCGAGCTGAGTATCCATTAGTGCCGCAAAATTAATCCAGGTCTATGTTGACATGATTTTTATCTTTCAGAACAATAATGCATTCTATATTAATGTTTTGTTATTAAGTAAGATAAATATTAATTGCTGTCATGTTAGGATACAAGTTGTTCGATTTGATTAAGTTTATAGTTAGTTTTATACATAAGGAGCATCAGAAGTTAGCTTCGTTTTTTTAAGAGTTACACTGCAGAATAATAAAATAAAATTATTACAGGCGTAAAGTCATTAAGAGTTTTATAAATATTCATATTTGTTGGTGGAAAGTTCTTGATGAAATTTCACTGTCGTGAAACAGATGTAATTACCTATTGCTTCGATGGATGCAATCTTGGGTTTTTTTCTATAATGTGTTGCTATAACTACTTGAGTGTTGGCAGGAAAAAGTTAATTTATCTCATTTATCTTCATTCGGGGATTATTTATTGAGTATACTTAAACAATAATTACGCTAAAAAAGCCCTCAAAAGTGTAGTCACACGTTCTGGTCATTTCATGTGACTTATTCTAAACATTTGACTATTAAATTATGCAAAACAAGTTTCATTGGTGTTTGCGCAAGCGCAGTTAGATTATTTCATACAAGTGATCATTCTCATCAAATGTTTAATATATTTATATTTCGAATGTATCATGTTGTTTCTAATGCCTTTGTCAAGTTTGCTGAGAGTTGCGTTTAATTTGGTGGAAAATCCTGCATTCTATAAACAAAAAACATACGGATAAATTTTTTTTTTTTTTTTAAAGAAACTTTTAAATTTTCATCACGACTATATTTGTTATTCTTACACAAATGTTTTACAAGCACCAAACATCTGTTACAGCTCATCTGTTGCAGCTTCATATCCTTCAACATTAGGGTCGTTCAGAAAGATTTTTGTTTAAAAATATAAAGTCAAAACAGACCGGCGACAACAATACAACAATGTAACTGAGCATAGACACCGGATCATGTGCGCAATTCTGATCATTCTAACCTATCAGGATGTGAGTGAAACACCGTTTACAAAATTGCATCTTTACATACATGGACCAAGTTAACTAAAAGAATGTAAAAAAGGGAGCATGCAGTAGGTACAATTGAATCATATAAACTTTTTTTCGCGCGCTAAAATTAGAAAATTTTGCCAGGATATTAACTTATTTATTTATTTTTTTTCGTTACAAACGTCTAACCCTAACAATAATATATGTGAAAAGATGAGCAAAATTTAAATGTTATACCACAACCCAATAAATTAAAAAGTTGCTCGAACTATAAGATTCACATTTGATAAGTTCTCTCAGGAGGATGACTAAGTATATTCTTAAGATTTTAGACGAAGTAGTAGGTTGGTTGACTTAAGCTTGCAGACTGCTAGCCATGTTTGAAGAGAGGAAATAGTATGGGTTTCTCTATGAAACTTCAGTTGTATTAATAAACTCTACAAGTTTTTCATAATTATTTTTCCTATGTATATAAGGTATTATTAAATGTCTGTTAATGTCTTGGTATTCAAAGTGTAATATTCATTGAGGTGGTTAAGGTATTATTGTTTACTTTAGTCCCATATTTATAGGAGAGATCATATTGTGATCACTTGCGATCTATTTGTGAGTAACTGTGATTGTAAATTTTTTTCAGGTGGACGTGAGCAACTTCACTGCTGTGGTGATTAAGCGTCAGAGAGAGTGGATGGTTGAAAGGTTCAAGAGACTCGGTCAAGATGCCGAAGGCGTGGACGCTTTCGAAGCTTGGTAGGGCGAGAACTTTTTCTCATATAGGGGAGGGTAGTGCACAGTGAGACGAAAATTATTATTACTTAATGAATGGCGACGATTTTTATTCTTTTGGAAAAAAAAATTTTGCTACATCTTTAAGCTACACAAATACGCTACACATTAATGTATAAATGGTTTTAAAAAAGGTATTTATAAAAGCATAGAAGCAGCATAACGGAGTATCGGAAATTGTCTCACTGTGTACCACAAGTGGTACACAGTGAGAAAAGACAATGTATATATTTTCATAAATCATAGTGGTACACAGTGTGACAAGACAATGTATATATTTTCATGTATATATTTTCAATGTATATATTTTCAATGTATATATTTTCAATGTATATTTATTCTTTTGGAAAAAAATTTTGCTACATCTTTAAGCTACACAAATACGCTACACATTAATGTATAAATGGTTTTAAAAAAGGTATTTATAAAAGCATAGAAGCAGCATAACGGAGTATCGGAAATTGTCTCACTGTGTACCACAAGTGGTACACAGTGAGAAAAGACAATGTATATATTTTCATAAATCATAGTGGTACACAGTGTGACAAGACAATGTATATATTTTCATGTATATATTTTCAATGTATATATTTTCAATGTATATATTTTCAATGTATATTTATTCTTTTGGAAAAAAATTTTGCTACATCTTTAAGCTACACAAATACGCTACACATTAATGTATAAATGGTTTTAAAAAAGGTATTTATAAAAGCATAGAAGCAGCATAACGGAGTATCGGAAATTGTCTCACTGTGTACCACAAGTGGTACACAGTGAGAAAAGACAATGTATATATTTTCATAAATCATAGTGGTACACAGTGTGACAAGACAATGTATATATTTTCATGTATATATTTTCAATGTATATATTTTCAATGTATATATTTTCAATGTATATTTATTCTTTTGGAAAAAAATTTTGCTACATCTTTAAGCTACACAAATACGCTACACATTAATGTATAAATGGTTTTAAAAAAGTTATTTATAAAAGCATAGAAGCAGCATAGTATCGGAAATTGTCTCTCTGTGTACCACAAGTGTACACAGTGAGACAAGACAATGTATATATTTTCAAAAATCATAGTGGTACACAGTGAGACAAGACAATATATATATTTTCATAAATCATACATTTTTACACTCTATAAATAATTTTCTGCAGTTTATGATTTCTAATTAATATTTATAGATTATCAAAATATTAAAAATATGAGCCTCGGGTGGACAATTGCGGACCTTGGGCTACCTTCATGCAACTTTTCGCCCTCTTGCGTTTAGTAGATTTCAATAGCCATCGCACGCCCACACACACACACACACACAGAAAGTGAGAGAGAGAGAAAAACCGTCTTTTATTAATAAATAATTTTTTTTAACATCAGAACCACATAGTAGGTACGCAATGAGACAAGTATCACTGTGTACCACAACCGTATATGCCTCACTGTGTTCTTTCGTTACGTTGTAACAAAATGGATGCCACATCTGTTACATCAATTTCGTCGCTTTAAAAAGTTTATGTTGATTTTATGTTGTTTTTATATTGTTTATAGTCTATTATTAGATATAGCTAGGTTTGGTTAAGTAAATATGTGTCATATTGAAGGAAATAAACTCTAAAATAGACGTTTATGTAACTTTAACCACTATAAAATAAAGAATTATTTACTATTATGTCGGACGAGTAACTGAAGTGCCGAAACTACATCCAAGTGTTGCATAAGATGAGGTCGTTATGCGTGTGTGCCAGCTTGGAGAAAAAGTTACAACTATATGTCAAAGTGGCTGCTGTCTCACTGTGTACCATGTCTCACTGTGTACTACTCTCCCCAACATTACAAAAAATAAATTGTTGATTTTACAGTAGTATGCTGGCAGCTGGGGTGTCAGTATAACTCTGTAAAATCAACAAATATCCCGTTAAATAACAATAATAAACAGTAATATACCCGAGGCCAACGAAAAAGACAGGCTACCGCAGTGCATTCCACCTATCTTTTTTTACAGACCACTAGAGTGACGTGATGCTCTTTTCGTACATTTGCATTTGTGCATTCGATCCTCACGTGACTAAAGTGTCTGTAAAAAAGATATGCGTAAAGCACTGCGGTACCTTTCTTTTTCGTTAGCCTCGAATATACTGCTATGTAGTAATATATAGTATATTTCTGAATTTTCATTTATAAAACAGTATACGGCTGTTTATTTATGGTTTATTACTGTTAATTTTACAGTATAATACTGTCATCACAGCTACCAGTATTATAGAGTAAAATCTACAATTATTTTTTACAGTGTATCCACTCTTTAACACCTCCAAAGCATGTTTTCCTAGTACAGTAGACAGAATATCGATAACATCCTCGACATAAGTCAGATAATTCCTGATGGATTAAGAAAAAGCCTATTAACCCCTTGAGGGGCGGTGAGATATATTATATCCCACCTAATTTTAATCAAGATTTGTACAGAAAACTTTTAATTAAAATTTACCTTTCTAACTTTGGTGGAAGAAAGTTAAAAAATTGCTTTTCCTTATTTTGAAGCAAAATTTTTCGAATATTCTGGTGTGAATTCAACATTACAGAAATGCAATCACTTGCCCCTGAAAGGGTTAAGTGTCAAAGTACGTTATAATTTTACAAATTATCGTTTAATTAATTTTACACATCACATTTTACAACAAATCATCAGAAAGAAAAGATACCTGTGATATAAACGTTAAAACATATGTATAATTTCTTAAAAGGTGTTAAAAACACATAAAGATATTAGTTAATATAACCCTGAGATCTTTCGAACGCACACGTGTTCATTTTCAAAGGGGAAAGATGACTGAGTAGAATATAAAATATACTTTAAAACAAAATAAAATATTACGCATGCGCAAGCGAAGTTCAGTCCATTGTTCTAAAGCCGGGTGAAAATATCAGGTCATATTTTTAGGATCGCTTGAAATACCCAGAATATTAAACCAAATCGGGGGAATATTATAAGAGAGGCCATCGTTACAAACAGTATCACTCCTAAGTAAAACCTCAATGGATTTACGGATTATTAAAGAGTAATGGTTAGATGTTGAAATGATTATTTTAGCATTTTCGAAGTTTACAATTCTTCGTCTAAAA
Source organism: Maratus speciosus (assembly GCA_963932465.1). Lineage (NCBI taxonomy): Eukaryota > Metazoa > Arthropoda > Arachnida > Araneae > Salticidae > Maratus > Maratus speciosus. The sequence continues at coordinate 90,911,699 of OZ010794.1, read as the reverse complement.
CCAATGTAACTTTTCTTTATGCAATTTTTCACTATGCTTTAAAACAAATGTTTATTTTACGATTTGTAAACTGTTTAAAGAATTTAAAAAGTACAACAACAAGTTAATATTTAGAGTTAAACATTTCAAAATCTTAATTACGAATGATGAGGTAACCTCATAAACAATTTTTTCTAAGTTTACCCATCAAATGGTTATTTTCAACGATTTTCTCTATATAACGAATTTTTTGACTGAAACAATTGATTTCGTTGTATAAAGACTCGACTGTAAACCCAATTATGGGAGGTCAATGTAAAAAAAAAAAAATAAAATAACGAAAGAGAATACTTTTTTAATTTGCTCTGGGTAATAAATTGCCTATTGTGGGAACTCATGTGGCAAAAAAAAAAAATAGTTATACGCAAAATTTCCATTTCGGAATTGCAAAACTACGTGAGCGAAGCCGCGGGCACAAGCTAGTTTAATTATAATGTCTCCCACAGACATTTTTGAATGGGAATTTCACTCACAAGTGAAAGTCTCATAACTGGCGTTCAACTTAACGGATTTTTTCGAGCCCTGCATTAGGGGCTGTGCATATATAACGTTATCAACTTTTTGGTATTTTTGGACCCCCTCCCCCCCCTTACGATATCATATGTTATCATCCCTCGAACCGCCCCCCCCCCCCTTCAGTAATGATATTGTTATCATAATAATAAATAATAAAAATGTATAAACATTCTTTAGATTTTTGGACTTTTTTTCTTTTGTTTGGAGTGATATACAAATATGTTATATTTATTTTTCTGATACTTTATTGATTCAAATGAAGAGAAGTCAATAAAATATCAGTTTATATATGAAACAAGTTTATCTCAAGTAACACTTAAAAGAAACAGACTGTTTAAAAGTATTTAATAATAGCTTTTCGTTGCATAATGCATTCAACAGTAATAATGTCTTTTTGAACTTGGCCCCTCATGGGGTGGGGCAGTCAGAACTTCTTATCAACAAAACAGGCGGACAACATTCTCTTTTATTTACTTGTTAAATACAAGTATAATTTCAAACATACTTCGCATTATACTTTGTTGAACAGCGGATTATATATGAATACACGTTGGAGTATTCCAAATTTTGGAACTGAATAATTTTATAATCATTTAAGGATTTAAATAATAACTTTTGTATTTTCAGGAAAATAGATAACATACTAAGAAAGATAACATACTATTATGATGTAAAGACCAAGTTACAAATAAGAAGAAAAAATTTTGGTTGGATAAAAAATTATAACGATATCAATACACAACCCCCCTCCCCCTAGAGATATCTTACGATATCATGTGCCAGAGCCCGCTCCTCACTATAATGATAACGTTATATATGCATAGCCCCTTATCAGTTAGGTAATACTTTTTTGGGGGTGAGGGGGGAATTCTAGTATACAGGGTGATTCAAAACTAGAGGAACAAACTTCTAGGAGGGGTGGGATACACCTAGACGACTCTGAATCCCATAGCAATGCAGGGTTGGGAATGCAATCCTAACGAGATAGGGAGGTTGTTAGTGACTGATTCATCGTGATCTAAAATTGACATTTAAAGACAATAAGCTTAAAATAAATCATGACTTTCCTGATAACGCAGTTGCCCGATGTTTCGTAACGTGGGAATGAAACATTCGTAACATGGAATCTCGGATGTTTTGAAATACGCCGGGTGTCCGCGGTAGCAAGGAAGACGCTCCATTTCAAAACTAACCCCGATGTGCTACTTAAAAACGAGCTACCCAATGTGCTACTACCTCCAACATGCAAAACTGTATATAGTAAGAACAAGGCACGAAGGCAGAAATCTTCGGGCAACTTCATTATCAGGAAAGTCATGACATATTTTAAGCTTATGGTCTTTGAATGTCAAGTTGCTATCACGATGATTCAGCCCCTAAGGCTGCATACAGACGCTTGTTTTGCCATCCTTCTCCAGTTTTCATGGAAATCTTTTGTTCTGGACTCTTCTGCGTTTTATTCACAAAAGAAGGAGGGGAATCAACAATGGGTCAGGAGATAAGGAGCTCAACCCTACTTGAAGGAAAGGTTCCTCTTTAGCAGGACATCAGTCCCTTTCCTTTTAAAGTCATTAAAAATCAAACACACCACGTGGCCACAAGAAACGACGCCGACACTGATAACAGTTAGAAGGATAGTCCGTTTGCAGCTTAACAAATCCCCTTTCTCATTAGGATTGCATTTGCGACCCTGCATTGCTATGGGATTCTGAATCGTCAAGGCATACCCCACTCCTCCTAGAAGTTTGTTTCTCTAGTTTTGAATCACCTTGTATAGCACATCGTTCTATGATCATCGTTCTATTATAGAGCTACGTGAGAAAGTTTTATAATTAAGTGAACTCGATTATAAAAGATTAGTAATTAAAATAATTTCTACTGACCGAATTTTGATGAGAATGCACCATTAGATAAATTATGCAAAAAAAAAAAAAAATTATATACATATATGTAAAATTTCTATTTCGAATTCTGAACCTTACATTCTACGTGAGTAGCAAAAGCTAGTTTAATTATAATTCTCTACACAGCCATACACTCTAAAAAATAAATGTGTAAATTAGGTAATTTTACACATATATATGAGTAATTTTCTAAGATTACACACTTGTCATAAAATTTACACATTTATTTCAAAATTTAACCTGTTTTTATGTGTATTTAGCCTCTGAAACTAAGTGTCTAATTTGTTATCACTTGAAAAACACAAATAAATGTGTAAATGTAAAAAATGCCTAAATTTACACAAATTGATGTGTTATTGTAATTTCCACATAATTATATATACACTGTTAAGTGTGTAAATTTCTAAAATCCCACACTTGTCATAAAAATTACACATTTTGTACAAAAAATTACCTGTTTTAATGTGTATTTAGTTTGACATTAAATCTGTCAGTTGTTATCGGTTGATAAACTCATATAAGTGTGTAAATGTAGAAAAATTGTCTGCTCTGGCCGCAACTAAACCGGCAAACAATGAAAAACTAGTATGTTGTGGCCATCACAAAACTTTCTTCTATCTCATACTTGTCAATACTTCAAAATTCATTATCACAGTGCATCTATTCTCATCATGAGGATTCTAAAAAGATGAAATTTCGTGCATTAGTTCTTGAGATATTACTGTTTCTTAAATCGTATAAATCCATCAAAATGCAGCATAGCAGCGCCACCTATTGGGTGATTTACACCAGAACCTAATTATCATCAACTTATGTCAATGTCTAACTGAATATGAAGTTTGGGGAAAATCTGTGCATTAGTTCTTGAGATAGAGTTATTACGCAAATGATGACAAATGCAGCATAACAGCGCCACCTGTTGAGCGATTTACACAACCACATAATCAGCATCAACATTTATCAAGGTTTACTTAAATCTGAAGTTTGATGAAAATTTGTGCATTAGTTCTTGAGATAGAGCTATTGAGGAAATAGTGCAAAATTCAGCACAGCAGTGCCACCTATTGGACGATATTCACAAACACGTGGTCAGCATCATTTAATATCAAAGAGTAACTGAATCTGAAGTTTGATGAAAATGTGTCCATTAGTTCTTGAGATAGAGCTATTGCAGAAATCAGGAAAAATGCCGTATAGCAGCGCCACCTGTTGAGCAATTTACACCAAACTGTACAAAATGTCAATTCATATCAAGGATTAACTGATTCTGAAGTTTGGTGAAAATTGTTGCATTAGTTCTTGAGATACAGCTATAATGGAAATTCTGAAAAGTGCAGCATAGCAGCGCCACCTGTTGAACGATTTGCACCAAAACACAAACAGCACTAATTTATATCAAAGTATACTTGGATCTGAAGCTTGTTGATTTTCCAAGCATTAGTTGTTGAGATAGAGCTATTGCGGAAATTGTAAAAAATGCAGTACAGCAGCGCCACCTGTTGAGCGATTTACACCAAAATGTTCAAAACTTCAATTCATGTCAAGGACTAACTGAATCTGGAGTTTGATGAAAATCCGTGCATTAGTTCTGGAGATTGAGCTACTGCGGAAATCGTGAAAAAGGCTGCATAGCAGCGCCACCTGTTGAGAGATTTACACCAAAAACTAATCAGCACCAATTTATATCAGGGACTAACTGAATATAAATTTTTATTAAATTCCGTGCATTAGTTCTTGAGATAGAGCGCCCACAAAATTTGTGTCACATACAGACAGACAGACGGACAGACAGACAGACAGACAGACGGACAGACAGACAGACAGACAGACTCACAGACAGACATTTTGTAAAAACATGTTTTTTGGAATCTCTGACCCATAAAATGTGTAAATCCGTCGAAAACTGGAATTCGAAAATTTTCATGAAACCAATACTTTCTTCTTGTAAAGATAGAAGAAAGTAAAAACATCTGCTTGTCACAAAAGCAGGCAGCCATGTTTAGGTGATAAAGGAAGACAAGTGCTAGATCTGCTTTATCAGCCGAAATTCTAAAAAATTATATATTAAGGTAATAATAATAAAAGCTGGATAATCATGAAGTATATTTATAATAGTGTAGTGCTAATCGTTATTGTCTCATTACGTTCTTAATTGGATTATTACATTCTTTGCCGTTTATCGGCGGGAAAAAAGTGGATTACCATTACAAAGGTATCTGTAAATATTTGGATCTAATATAAAAAACTAGTATGTTGTGGCCATCACAAAACTTTCTTCTATATAAATCACGTCAATTAAGTCATTTAAATAGTAAAATAAATTACATCAATTTATTCATATAAAAGTATACCTGAATTTGAAATTTGATGAAAATTCGTGCATTAGTTATTGAATTAGAGCTGTAGGAGAAATTTTGAAAAATGTAGCATAGCAGTGCCACCTGTTGAGCGATTTGCACCAAAACACAAACAGTACTAATTCATATACCGGAATCGTAAACCGGAATCGCCAAAACACAAACAGTACTAATTCGTATACCGGAATCTGAAGTTGGATGAAAATCCGTGTATTAGTTCTGGAGCTAAAGCTACTGTGGAAATCACAAAAAATGCAGCACAGCAGCGCCACCTGTTGAACGATTTACACCAAAAGGTACAAAACATCAATTCATGTCAAGAACTAACTGAATCTGAAATTTGATGAAAATCCGTGCATTAGTTCTGGACATTGAGCTATTGTGGAAGTCGAGAAAAACGCTGCATAGCAGCGCCACCTGTTGAGCGATTTACAGCAAAACATAAACAGCACTAATTCATATCCAGGTATACCTGAATCTGAAGTTTGTTGAAAACCCGAGCATAAGTTCTTGAGATAGAGCTATCGCGGAAATCACAAAAAATGCAGCATAGCAGCGCCACCTGTTGAGCGATTTACACCACAAGGTGCAAAACGTCAACTCATGTCAAGCACTAACAGAATCTGAAGTTTGATGAAAATCCGTGCATTATTTCTTGAGATAGAGCTATTACGAAAATCGTGTAAATGCTGCAAAATGCAGCATAGCAGCGCCATCTGTTGGGCGATTTGCACCAAAACGTTACCAGCACCAATTCATATCAAGGATTAACTAAACCTGAAGTTTGATGAAAATCCGTGCATTAGTTCTTGAGATAGAGCTAGTGCAGAAATCGCGGGAAATGCAGCATAGCAGCGCCACCTGTTGAGCGATTTACACCAAAAACTAATCAGCATCAATTTGTATTAGGGACTAACTTAATATAAATTTTTATTAAATTCCGTGCATTAGTTCTTGAGATAGAGCGCCCACAAAATTTGTGTCACATACACACAGACAGACAGACAGACAGACAGACAGACTCACAGAGTCACAGACAGACATTTTGTAAAAACATGTTTTTTGGAATCTCTGACCCCTAAAACGTGTAAATCCGTCGAAAACCGAAAGTCGAAAATTTTCATGAATCCAATACTTTCTTCTTGTAAAGATAGAAGAAAGTAAAAATGGTGTTAAGTATTAATATTGTTATTATTATTTAAAATTAATAAGATATGATTCATAGTTTTATAAAACTGGGTGCTTTTTCTCTGTGAATATATAAGATAGAGGTTCCAGTAATGGACGTACTTCAATGTTTTTTTGTTTATAAAAAATAAACAATAAAACTTTAGCAGGACTCGTACTTGTCCTGAGATTTCAAGACCAAGAAATTCTTCGGTACTAATATTTTATGGAAAATACCTTTTTAACGGCGGGTCTGGGGCTCAAAATTCTATTTTTTTTTTTTTATGGAGATTTTGTTATGAATTTTTTTTTTTTTGAAATATCTTTTATTATAATAAAAATATTGCATGTAAAAAAAAAAAAAAAAAAAAAAATCTGAAAAATTTTAAATACTTTTTTTTTAATTTAAATTGTAAAATTTTAAACATATTTAATTTTTGATATAACTCTGGAAGTACTTACTCGATTTACAAAATTTTTACACTTTTGTGTACAGAAAATGTGTAATTTTAATTTGTCTTTAGGATTTCTTAAAATATTGATTAGGAATTTAATAAAAAAAAAATTTAAGTAAAAAAAATGAAATTTTTTTATGAGTGAGTTTGCATTCATTAGCATATTTTCACAATTATCACTCAAAATTAAAAATCCTGAAGATAATTTGTTGTAAATATAGCATAAAATCTCTGTTAAAAATTTCATACATATATTTTGCAAGGAACTTTAGATATACTCTTTTAAAGTTGGCAAATCGTGAAAAAATTCATTCTGAGATAAACGGAGCTAAAGTTCTCGTCAGGCGGGCAGCTGATGCATCGCTTCTCAAGGCAAAAGGTGTTTGGATCTAATGAAGATAAAAGCGTGCGGTTTGCGGTATCTAATACTACCGCTAATCTATAGAGATTTTGTTATGAAAATTTTTTTTTGAAATATCTTTTATTATAACCCAGTATTTTTTTTAATCCAATGAAAAAAATGCATTTTTTTTTGTTGAGAATTTTTAGCCCTGGACCCCCTTAAATAAAGCGAAATGTTGCGTATTGTGCGTTTAACTTAGATTTATTCAATTCCTACTATTAGCTCACACTCTCCCTATATTTATTTATATATTTATATATTTATCTTGTACAAATTTTCAATCGTTAATAAAATACTCATTATTCATCCTATCAGGTTGAAATAAATTTTTTTTTAAACTTGTACTGGATGACAATTGATGTTAATGAAGTTTTTCCAAATATTAATTAATTAATTAAATTTTAATTAATTAATTTTAGTTTTGCATGGGAAACAAAATGGCCGCCATTGGTTATTGAATTTCAATGAAAGTATTTTCAATAAGGGTGGGACCCTGTTCTGTCGCCAAATACCGCCACGTTTGTCACCAACTTGGCGATATATCGCCAAATTTGGCGGCCAAAATGAGTCGCCAAAAGTGACGCCAACTTGGCGATATCTGTAATATTTCGCCAAATTCCCATAGAGTTCCATTGTAAACCTACTTGCTTATAGAAAATCAACAAATTGAGATATTTTAATGCAACAAAAACTCATATTAGCTTGATTATATTAAATTTTTCTTTGATGGCCTAAGTAGGAATTGACTTTAAAAACAAAATTTTTATATTACTTGTTTTTCTATTGAGATATTAATTGTTAAATTTATTTGAAAATAATCTTTGAAAATCTATTTTGTTTCCTTAATATGCTTTCATTAATTTATTGTTCAAAGTACGATCAAAATAAACTATATAGTATCTATTCTTTTGCAAGGTGTCCATTTCTGGAACAGAGAGTGGTCATTACTGGAACAATGAATGTCCTAGTTATTTCTATTATTTACAATTAAATTTAGGTTCACATTGGGAAATGCGACTATGAGATGAATGATTAAATATTGTTGATAGATTAATATTATATTGAAAGAACTAGAATATAATAATTAAAACTATTAATAAAAATTAATTCTTAAAGAAATTCCTTAAGGGTGTCCATTACTGGCACATCTACTATGTATGGTGTATCAATAACCTTGGTCTTTATTGCTTTCTGAATTCTTTTTTTATGATAGTAATTCTGCATTATTTTCGGTTTTGTATTATTTTTAAACGGTACGTTATATCCAATGGTAAAAAGTAGTATGCTATAAGTGACAAGATTTCTTTAGTTGCAATTTCTCTTAGTTTGTAGTGTATGTAGCATGCTGTTTCTTGAAAAAATGTAATGTAGCGAGTAGTGCGGTACAAAAAAATAGTAATAGGCGTTACTTTTGGGTCGATGCAGGGTTTTTTTCTTGGGACCTATTTTGGGAAAAATAAAATTTATTTTTGTGAATTTTTTATATTTTTGTGAAAATTATCGAAAGATGAAATCCAGTAACTCAAATTCGAGCCAAATATTAATTAATAATAACCTTTACAAGTTTTTCTCCTAAAGTTTTGCTTTCTGATAAACTTGTTTTATTAACAAAATGTACATTTTAAAATCTAACAAATTAAAAAATAATTAATGAAGAGTATGTTTTTATGAAATCGAATTTTGTCATGGGTACTATTTTATAAGGAGGAATTTTGGGAAGGGGCCTATTTTTATTAAGAGAAATTTTGTGAAGGGGCCTGTTTTATTAAAAGTAATTTTGTGAAGGAGCCTAAATTAAATTTTTTAAGGGGCTTTAGAAATAATTTAGTTTCAAGCTATAATAACTAAGCAGAGCCGTAGCAACACCATTTGGGTACTGGAGCAAAAACTTCGTTAACTTTTACATAGATGATTTACGCATCATTAAAGATAATTGATGTTACCGATGAAACCTGCCAGGGCCTATTTTAATTGGGGGTGCCTGATGCAGGGGTACCGTCCGCACCATCCTTGTTGCGGTTCTGTATCCAAATATAATAATTACCGTAAGAGTGTTTAATTTGTGATAGATGGGGTAACTTTGTGACACCTGGTCTAGTTTGCGTATTTCGTGTTAGAACTTCGGGAAACGGTGATGTGGCACACCGTACTAGGAGATTGCGACGCTGTTTGCTTTCCTACCATACCGGACGGAAGGGGGATTCGCATAGCCGACAGTAACGTCAGCTATGGAGATTCGAAATAGGAAAACTAGACTAGGTGTCACAAAGTTACCCCACCTGTCTCAAAATACTTTATATTACGATATTTCATATAAGTAGATCGCATATTTCTTTCCGTTTTCTGAAAAAGCTTAAATTAAGTATGCTGCAGACAAAAGATTTTTAATTGAATTGTCTTGCTAAAAATATTTCAGATTAAGTAATATTTATTTTAGCATCAAACATAAATAAATAAATTAAAATAATTTAGTCTGAGTTTCTGAAGCATTTGTATAAAATGCAGGAAAATTTCTGAATGCATTTGATAAAATTTCTATTCCTAAATAATATTTTGTGCCAGTTATAAATGCAGTTAAAGCTTGGTAATTTTCAGTGTGCGGGGGATGGGAGGAATGTATAAATATTTTTAAAAGAAAATGTTTTTTTTTTTAAATAATTAAAACAACAAGAGAGGTTGTAGTTGTAAGGCGAGAATGAAGGAAATTGTCTTTTTTTTAGCTTTAATTTGAAGACAGTCTCCAAACTGTAAGTGGATATTTATTTAGATTATACAGGTTATATGTATAAATTATGACTGTACAATTTTAGTACTAAACCAAATCAAACAGAAAGGTGACTTGTAGTAATTAAGATTTTAAATGATCCTGTTTTATGTAAAAATCAGGTATATCGACGACAAGGAAAAACGTTGATCTATATGTGGTGTGTAAATTACCTAAATACATTGGAGTACACTGTTTGTGGTCTTAAAACATACTATAAAGAGAAAAAACACACCAAGCATATGGGTTTGTTCTTTATATTTTTTTCCGATCATGAAAAACATTTCATTCACAATTCACACATATTAAAGTATAAACATAAAGCTATGAAGCCAAAAACATGTCTATTTTCAATATTACACAAAATTTGATATATTTTTGAATATTATATAAATTTGTGTTTTGTATATTATGCAGAAATATGTGTAAGAACAGAATATTACACGAAAATGTCTGTTTTGCATATTACTCAAAAATATTTGTGTTACATATTACACGAAAAGATGTGTATTTTACATATTCCACAAAAATGTGTGTATTTTGCATAATACACAAAAATATGTGTAATCGCAGAATATTACACAGGTGTATGTGTTACACTATTACACAGAATTATGTACATACTTGTGCAATATACACATTAAAGTGTGTATTTCAAGAGTGATAAGATAACTTTTACACACTTAGTGTTATCATCAAATTACACATTTAAATGTGTATTTTGAAATTTACACATTAGGCGTGTATTTTGGCAATTTACACACCACTTTACACATATAGACAAATCGTTTTTGTATTATCGATATACCTGTTTTTATGTGTAAATTTACACATTTTTTTTCAGAGTGTATCTGACTGGGGAAGTTAAATTTCGACAGCCTTGTTGTGCAACTTAACTTACAACTAAAGTAAAAATTATGTTTTAAATGATGAAGGAGGGACTTTCACTGATCAAATTGCGAATTATTAACCCGGAACTGTCAAATGCATATTTATATAAAGCTGATGAAAACATGTATCTTTAATCCAATAATGTCTCACTTCAAAATTGTTTTTTATAAATCAATTTGTACGCACAATCTCCAATGCCGCTACGTGACTCTGCTTAGTCACTATTTATAAATTCAAGGGCATGTTTACTTCATGTGGGTATTTCTTGTCATGATGTGTTTCTTGTTTTACTAATATAAATTTGCTTTTAATCGATTGCTAAATGAAAAGAGACTGGACACGTCGTATGTACTCTGAAAAATAAAAGACACGTGTTTTTTATTCTAGAAAAATATAATAGAATCGTGGACGAAAACAGATAATAACTACTTTCGAGTTACACGTGATTCCAAAAATCCTTCTTTATTTTTAGAATCCTCAGTAAACAAATACATTTTCGGAATTTAAAAGAGATATGGAAGCCCAGTAGCGTAAGTGCTCAGCAAGCTTGCCTGCTACACTACAGCTCCTTAGTTCAATTTCGGCCTGCGAGCTGGCAAGGTTCTCTTAACCTTTCATTCCTTCGGGGTTAGTAAGTTGAGTACAAAGCTTGCTTGGGAACTAAACACTGAAGGTTCCTGCGGTAGAGTGATCACCTGGTCGTGACATATACTGCATAGAACTTCATGGACCAGGTTCAAGACAGGGTTGGGAACGGTAGGCCAGGATCCTAAATGGGTGGTAGTGCTACAGGTTTAGACATTTCCGAATAGTTTTTAGAGTGTATTAATCAGTTTTCTCAAACTGGAGTATGGATGCTGTCGAATCTCAGGTAAATATTTTCATGTTCAACAAACATACTTTACAGACAAAACGTTATAAATTAACAGCATTAGCATTAACATTAATATTATTTTGTTTCTCTTAGTATACATCATATCTATTTAGTATAAGTTTTATTATGCAGCTGAAAATGCCTAATTGATAATGGATTGCATCCTCAAAACAGATTTTCCTGGTCGAGACAGATTTTAGAAAGGAGACAAGTTTACTTTGAAGAGAACTATTCTTTTTAGTTGCGTTCTTAATTATATAAATATGTAGCACCTATAGTCGTCGTTTGGTCCGTCTGTCCGTCCGTCCGCATAGAACAGAGCAAAAACTACCCAACCGAATGATTTGAAATTTTAAATGTATAATTGTTGTAAAATTTTGTCGAGTCATTTCAAATTTTATGAAAATCGGATGTATAGTTTAATGACCAGGGACAGTCAAAAGTTTTCCGTTACAGGATAGTCCATGGAAAAAAAATGATTTCAAGTGCATTTTAATGATGTGACAGCCTTTCGAATAGAATGAAAGGGATAAGCACTTATGAAGCGAATTAAAATATGCATTCAGTACAACAGGCGGTGCAAAAAATATTTATAAAACTAGTTATAGTACGAACGTCATTTGCCACGTTTGACGTGCAATTTCCAACTTGTTTATTTGCGTTGCATGACACTAAGTGGTTACATAGGTTCTCGGCGTCGAAAAATTGACATATTTTGAAAAACAATTACGAAGGGGGTAAAATTAATTGAAAAACTAATAATTCAACGTTGTCTTTTATTGCTTCAAGTATTTAAAAATATTTTTTGTTCTTAAATTGAGTCCTCTATTACGTCGGAAACCTGCAGTCGCGTTGACCTGTACCAAAATATCCGGGCTCGATGGGCAGCATCCCAAATTCCTGTAGAAACAAAAACTATTAAAATCCCAGCTTCTTCTTGTAAAATAAGGTTGTAGCCAAAAGCTATCGGCTCAAACTTTTAAAAAATAAGAAAATTGAGGTATTCTGAAAAAAAAAATTCATTTTTCGTTTAAAATTTTGACATTTAAACTTAATGGAAAAATATAAAAATTTTAATTTTCAAAAAATGACTCGATGGTCCTTTTACAATTTAATGATGCGTAGATGAGTGCAAATTGCATCCAAAAATGTTAAAAATTGTTCAAGTTATCATGCTGCCCATGTTGAAAAATGCAGTTACCGGAAAATCGTCCCTACATCGTCCCGCAGGATATTGCTCCGGCCCTGTCCAGCAATAACATAACCCACTTCTCCCAAAATTCCCCACTTTTTCAAATAAATCTCCCCACTTTTTCAAAATCAACGGCTAAGCTAAAACAAGTCGGATGTACCAATCCCAAAACTTTCTCTTTTCTCATACATTGTAATATTTCAAAAAGATATTAAACATGTTAGTACTTCAATGTTATTACTACACCCACTTTCATTTACACATTACTTCATTTTACTAACTGGATTTTTAACAAATTAATCTCAGTCATCTATACTAATATTATAAAGAGGTAAAAATTGTTTATTTGTAGGAGGTAAGCTCTGGAACTACCCAACCGATACCAAAAGTAATGGTATCAAAAAGATTGTGTTAGTCCAACTTAGAACATAGGTTATATCCTATGTCCGTACGACTGAATAAAAGGGGGTGCAGGAGTAAAAAACTTTCAAAATTGCGATTTTTGTGTTACTGAAGGGCCGAGATACATGGAATTTGGAATTGTAGTTGCTTATAAGATACTAATGATCTCTAAGTACATTTCTTTAAAAAATCGAAATTGAAAAGTGGTGAAAATGCGCGAAAAGCGTTCTAAAAAACGTTCTAAATAGCGTTTTTTACGCAAATTCAGGAAGTACCAAATCGATTTAAAAAATAATGGTGTCAGAATGATGTTCACAACCCTTGCTTCAATATAGGCTACATTTTATGTCGGAGCAACTACCCCTACAGGGGGTGCAGGAGCAAAAAAACTTTCGAAATTGCGATGCTTGTATTACTGAAGGGCCCAGATACATGGAATTTGAAATGGTAGTTACTTATAAGATATAAATGGTCTCTAAGAACATTTATTGAAAAATTCGAAATTTAAAAGGGCTGAAAATGCGCGAAAAGAGTTCTAAAAAACGTTCTAAATGGCGATTTTTACGCAATCTCAGAAAGTACCCAACGTATTTCAAAAGTAATTGTTGGAAATTGATGATGACAGCCCTTTCTCCAACATAGGCTCTATTTCATGTCAAATTCCCTTCCACCTAGGGGTTGCAAGTGCAAAAAACGTTCTAAATTGCGATTTTTGTGTTACTGAAGGGCCTAGAATCCTAAAATTAGGCACGGCAGTTATATATAAGATACAAATGATTTCTAAGAACATTTCCTAAAATATCGAAATTTAAAGGGGGTGAAAATGAGCGAAAAGAGTTCTAAAAAACTTTCTAAATTGCGATTTCTATGCAATCTCATGAAGTACCGAAACGATTTAAAAAATAATGGTGTGAAAAAGATGGTAACAGCCCTTGCTCCAACATAGGCTGTATTTCATGTCGGTGCTACTACCCCAACGTGGGGGAAGGAGCAAAAAACGATTTAAATTGCGTTTTTTGTAATACTGCAGGGGCTAGCAACTTGAAACTAGGCATGGTAGTTACTTATAAGATATAAATGATCTCTAAGAACATTTCTTAAAAAATTCGAAATTTAAAAGGGGTGAAAATGGACGAAAAACGTTCTACAAAACGTTCTAAATTGCTATTTCTACGCAATTTCAGAAAGTACCCAACCGATTTCAAAAGTAATGGTTGGAAATTGATGATAACAGCACTTCATCCAATATAGGATCTATTTCATGTCGGCGTCACTACCACCTTGCGGTTGCATTTTAAAAAACGTTCTAAATTGTGATTTTTTGATGTGAAGGGACAAGCAACTTGAAATTTGGCATGGTAATTACTCATGAGATGTAAATACTCTCTGAGAAGAGTTCCTTAAAATTGAAATTTAAATGGGGTAAAATGAACGAGAAGCGTTCTAAAAATGTTCTAAATAGCGATTTCTACGGAATACCAGGAAACATGAACCGATTTCAGAAGTAATGGTTTCAAATTGATGGTGACAGTCCCCGCTCCAACATAGCCTGTATTTTACACTGTTGTCACTACCACCTGGGTGTTACAGGGGCAAAAAATGTTCTAAATTGCGTTTTTTCGTTACCGAGCGGTCTAATATTTTAAATATGGAATGGTTATTACTTCAAAGATGCAAATGCTTTCTAAGAATTGTCGAAAGAAAGTTCCAAATTTAAAATGATGAAGTGAGCGAAAAGCGTTCTATAAGCGTTCTAAATTACGATTTTTATGCAATCGTATGAAATACGAAACCGATTTCAAACATAATGGTTGCAAATTAATCATTATAGAACCTGCTCAAACATAAGCTATATTTTATGTCGAGTGTTGAGGAACCAAAAACTTTCTAAATTGCTATTTCTCCGGTACTAAAGAGGCTAGAAACTTTAATTATAGTACTGTAGTTATAAAATATAAATGTCCTCTAAGAACAGTCGAAAATAAATTCAAAATTAAAAAGGTGTGGAGCGAAAGGAAGGAACGAAAAACATTCTAAAAGAGTCCTTAATCACGATTTTTATGGAATCTCAGGAAATAATAAACCGATTACAGAAGCAATTGATTGCGAATCAAGAGTGATAGTCCCTGATCCTATACGGGCTATATTTTATGCCGTGCCACTACCACCTGGTTAGCAGGAACAACGAGAAAGCCTTTAAAAACCTCTAAATTCCGTTTTCTATTGAATATTAGGAAATACCAACCGATTTCAAGGTTAATGATGGCAAATTAATGATGACAGTCTCTGTTTCAACAGTTTTCGAGACATTCTATTTCAACTCTGTTTCGGTATTTTATGTTGCTGCCACTAACACCAGAGAGGTGGTAGACTGTTAGACAAAAAGCTTGGAATTTAACAGGATGGTTAATTTTAAGTTATAAATGTGCTAAGATGGTTTCTAAAAAATTCAAAACGTCAAATGAATACTGAAATAAGCGTATGAAATGAGCATAAAATTCTCAAAAAACTTTTAAATTATCATTTAATTGGATATCGTTTAATTGGATAATCGTTTAGTTCTTCTTATTAATAAAATCTCATTTCTGTCTATTGCACTTTTATAATGAAGTATAGTCAAACTGTGGCTTGATTTGAAATTTTTGAATTATTTCAAATAAAAAATAGTCATGCAAATATCACTTGGCATATTTCAACTATTACGCGAGCAAAGCCGCGGGATTTGCTAGTACTTAATAAAATCAATAGTTTTCGTTATTCTGTTGTACATCCAGCTACTTCAGAATCGTCGGGTTAGCTGAATGAATTGCTACCAAATTCACGTGGGACTTGGTGGTCATAACCAAAAACATACACATGAAATCAGGTTTATTTCTATGCATAACTCCATACACTTTTTGATAGTACAATAATAAAAATGGCACAAAAATCACTATGACAGCGCCCCTTCTGTTGGAATATTTCTAAACTCAAGGAGGACCTGCTGATCACAGCCAAAAACGTACACAAAAAATTGGGTTCAATTATACGCATAACTTCATGCACTTTTCGATAGTACAATAATGAAAATGGCACAAAAATCACTATGACAGCGCTCCCTTGCGTCGGAATATTTCTAAACTCAAGGAGGACCTGCTGGTCACAGCCAAAAACGTACACAAAATAATGGGTTAAATTATATGCATAACTTCATACATTTTTCGATGGTACAATAATGAAAATAGCATAAAAATCGCTATAATAGCGTCCCCTTCCGGCGGAGTATTTCCAAATTCAAGGAGGACTTGATGACCATAGCCAAAAACATACACATGAAATTTGGTTCATTTCTATTCATAACTTCATACATTTATCGATGATACAAAGAGGGCACACGGACAGACAGACATTTTGTATAAGCATATTTTCGGGATTTCTGACACCTAAAACGTGTCAATCCGTCGAAAAACGGAAGTCGAAAAAAATTTCCATTACAATACTGTCTTCTTTAGAAAAAAGTAAAAATCTTTCTCCGTTTTCTGTCAAACACTTTCGATCTTTTGAAGACCACTAATAGAAAAATTCCCCTCCCCAAAAATATTCCGAGAAGCCAGTTCTCGTCAGTATATTATTTTAGTTCCCAACCAATAACGAATCTATTAAAAGGTCTCGACGTCTTACATAACTTCGCCAGGCAGATCTTCAAGCGCAAGGTTTTTTTAATGACGTTCTTAAAGAAAACAAACTCAACGCACCTGTTTGCGTTTGTTCTTCCTTGGATTGGATGGCATATTGCAAAAATTATGGTTGAAGTGAATTGAGGATAAACTTAGAAATGTTTATTTGCTGTAAGGCCTTCTTCGTCTGAAAGAAGGGAAGCGTTATGTTCGTAAAAGTTTCACAAGCAATAACGTTATGGATTTTGAAACTTGGAATGCATATTAAAAATATATATATATTAATAATGTTGGAAGACAAAGGGATCAGCTCAAACTCGATTCTTCTCAATCTTCGTTTTAAATGTACCTTTTACAAGACCTAGATTAGAAAAGACAAAGACAGTATCTCGTAGAAAAAAAGACAAAATTGCTAAAAAAAAACCACTTGCTGTTTTGTGTTTTGAGGTTATTTTTACATTATTTTACATTTAACTTAACTTATTTTTTGAATGCAAAGACAGAATTTTATAATTTTTTTTCACCCACATCCTGGTGTACAATAATGATAAAAATTAGATACAGAGGTGTCTTTAAAATGACAACACAATATTTTAATATTTTTACAACTTAATTATAATTAAAGAATTTTTCGTTAGCCAAAAGGTGATGCATCATCCAATCTTGTTTACGGTTACAGCTGTTTTTAAATTACAAAATAAATGGTATTCATGATGCACAAAACCGCTCTTGCCAAAATAGACCAACTGCCTGTGAAACTGCTACAACGAAATATTAACCACTAAAAAGTGTGTGTGTGTGTGTGTGTGTGTGTGTGTCTGGGGGGGGGCGGGATATACAGCTCATATTCAAAATATTAGAATAACTGAGAAAAAGTAATAAGAAAAAAATATTTTTCATTTATTTATTTTTGATACTAAGTAAAATGCAATTAAATTTCTTGTAAATTAAATCTGGAATGTTTAGATAAGATTTTAACATTTACAAAACATAAAACACAGTACAATAAATTAGGTATGAAATAAATTAGGTATTCTTTCTGAAACACATCAAAATATTAGAATAAAATTTAGATTCGTTCAAAATATTAGAATATTTTATTTTACGCAACAATATTACCTTATGAATATGAAGTAATATTTTGTAGCATCCCCTTTAGCTTTCACAACAGCGTACAATCGATCTTGCATACTATATACAAGGTGTTTACAAACATTTCTATCAATATTAGCCCAAGTAGGTTTTATACGTGCCACTAACTCAGTTTTACTTGAAGGAGAATTTTCTTGGAGTTTTTTCTTCAGTATACACCATAAGATTTCGATGGGATTAAGGTCTGGTGAGTTTGGTGGCCAAGGAAGTACCTTAATGTTGCGTTGGTGGAACCAATTCTCAGTTAAAACCGAGGTATGCGGTGACGCTAAATCTTGTTGAAAGATGAAATCATCTTCAAATAAATCTTGTGATGATGGAATCATGTAATTCATATTCCAAAATTTCCTGATATATCTGAGAGTTAACCTTTTCGTAGACAATGCATAACTTTCCAGGTTTACATTCTGCCCTCATGCAACCCCAAACCATGACACTAGCAGGAAATTTTAAGGAACGTTTAAGGCATTCTTTATCAAATACTTCTTGCTTCATTCTCAAAACTCGAATACCTTGATTACCACATGAAACACAAAACATACTTTCATTTCTTAATAATATATTTTCCCAATCTTCTTCGCTCCATAAACGTCTTGATTTACACCAATTCAATCTTATATGCTTTTGTTTTGCAGTCATGAGAGGTTCTGCTTTCGGTACACCAGATTCAAACTTAAATTTATGGAGACCGCTTAATGTTATCGATGTAGAAACTTCAATTCCATTTTCGGTGCAAGAATCGCACACTTTTAAAACGGTTTTTCTTAACTATACGCTTCAGTTTCCTGTCATCTCTAGCAGATGTTTTTGGTTTTTAGCCGCCATTTCGGCGACTATTTTCAAATTTTCCATTTTTTTTATATTTCGTTAGTATTTTACTAACGCTTCATTGCGAACAATGTAAATAATTCGCTATGTAACATTGATTTTTAATGTGCCGATACAAATCAACAATAGGAAGTTTAATAGATTCAGAAATATCATTACACGACCCATTTTAAGATTAAAAGGCAAACAAACTGCAAAAAGAATGCTGATTTTAAATAAAATCGTCTGAATTTAATCAATGATGCCACCAGTTATGAATTGGTGATAGTTAAAGGAGAATTGATGTGAAATATTCTAATATTTTGAACCACTTGAACAAGTATTCTAATATTTTGACTTTTCAAAATAATTTTTTTTCAATTAATCTTTTCAAAAATGATATTAATTTTAAGATAATAAATAAGTTTAATCAACAATAAGTCCTTAATAAAAATATTGTTTGCATATTTGCATTAAAAGATATTAAATTACCAAACGATATTTTCAATTTGTGAAAAAAATAAATAATTATTTTAATATTTTGAATATGAGCTGTATATATCAATTCCTTTGCACCAAAAAAGAAAATTGTCTACACCAACACTGAGATTAAGTAAGTGCAAAGTTATGTGTATCTTGGACAGGAAATATCATTGGACAACAGTATCATGAATGAAATCAATAGAAAAATGGTGTGCTTTGGGAAGAACAAATATTCTAGAGAGTAACAGGCCTCTTCGTTTGAAAAGAAAGCTGTTTAACCAATGTGTTTAGCCTGCACTAACTTATGGGGGGAGGGACATGGATGCTAAGACAACAGATGGTACAAAGATTACAAACAACACAGTGAAATATTGAAAGATATATGCTAGGCATAACTAGAAGTGACAGAAAGAGAATCCACCTGACACCTGGAATAGTTCCACCTGAATACACAGTATTGCTTTGACATGGTTCTTTATACTTTCTTTAATTTTAACTGTTAGTAATTATTAACTGTAAACCTGATATATATTTTTTGGTCATATGAATGTTATTGCACTTATGAGGGGCTAAAACTTAGCCCGAAACATTTGCACTTTGAATTGTATATGTATTTATGCAATTTTTACTGGTATGTCTGATGAATTGTAATATATTTTTTAATTTTAAATTTTGTATATCAGACGTCAAACAATTTTTATTTATTTTAAGAAAGAGAATAGCCTTGAAAAGATGTCAGACGAAAGTTTTTGATATCATCGAGAGAATTAAATGGCTAAAATGGAAATGTGCTGGGCGCATTGTAAGAGGATAAGACAGTAGATGGATCACAAACACCCTGCAGCGGTATTTTAGAGATGTAAAACAACCAAGAAGGTGACCTCAAGTGAGATGGAGTGGCGAAATCAGAAAGTGGCCGGTGTTAATTGGATGCCTAAAGCACTAGACAGGGAACAATGAAAAAAATCTGGGAGAGACATACATACCGGCAGTGGATAACGGTTGTTGTTGATGATGGTGATGATGACATATATATATATAAGTGTTTATTTAACTCCACTTGGATTTTGCATGTAAAGATGGAATTTTGAAATAGATTTTAACTCACTTCCTGATGCACTCAGAAATATATAAATGGCGTTAAACACATTCACGACGGGAAACGAGAATTCTCGATTTCATTCAAGAAACATCATTGACTAAAGGCGTGGCTTCTCCCTTACAGAAAATGCATTTATATTTTAGATTGTAAGACATTTTACATTAAATTCGTACATTGAAAGATATTGGCCAATGCATAAACTTGAGAAACCTATCTAGAATACCAATTTATAAAAGACTTTCAGAACAGGGAGGATCTTCTATTGTTTTCGAATTCAGATTTGGTAAAAATTGCCCATCGACAACGTGTTAATAGAGGAAAACGAAAGAGAAATGCAAAAGAGAAGAATAAGTTAATGCTTAAACTATTATTTTAACACAATCACAGTGATTGGTAAAGTTATCATGCGAATCGAGTATTTCTAACTGAGCGAAAAAATGCCCAGGCCGGGAATCGAACCCAGTTCCTTGGCTTACAGGGACAATGCTCTACCCTTTAAGCTAACTGAGCCGACTGCTGTCTGGATGACAGACCAGATGTTATTACCAATAAGGTTACCTGAGCGAAATACACTCACCGGTTGTCGGCCCAGTTAGCTTAAACGGTAGAGCATTGGCCCTGTAAGTCAAGAATCTGGGTTCGATTCCCGGCCTGGGCATTTTTTCGCTCAGTTGGAAATATTCAATTCGTAAGTTAATGTTTATCTGTATATGTAATGGGATGTAATTTATGTTGATGATGATGATGATTTATGCGAGGTGTTTTATTTCCTTGCAGGACACCGGTGCTCAGCGCGAGGACTGACTCCCTCCCGCGCGACTCCACTGCTTACATTTACTTCGACAAAATGACGAGCCCCTACATCAGGCGACATGGATCGGAGTAAGTATATATGTATGCAGCAAATTGATGAGAGCTTAGTTATAGATAAGTGACTCGGGAGCTTGTTTGTATATCGAACTCCTTTATTTGCAATCCTATGATACAGGTATCTTCTCACGTTCGATCAGGGGCTCCGGGAGCCATTTATATTAATTTCGGCGACCGATATAGTCGGAGATGTACCTAAATAAGATGAGACCTCGTTATATATATACTCAAAATTCTGTTTTTTCTCAACAGAGGACGAATAATTCAAAATAGGCGGTTTCTTCAACCCTGATTGGTTAAAACTATTTTTAATGTTGTTTTTTCTGAGGTGGCACAAGTCTTGAATCAGCCTGATTTCACCACTTGTTGTAATTTCCACTTTTTATATTAATGGTTATTTATGATTTAGTTAATGTCATCTAGAGAAACTTTAATTAGGATTTATACCATATAAAATACTTATTTTAATACTAATGCTATTTTATCTTTTAACATAATGATTTTGTTTGATTTACATGCTCTAAATCTGTTAGCTGTCAAACTTGGAAAAGTTAATTTCTATTTATGGGTTTTAAGAATTATTTAATGCTTTTTTAACGGAAGTTTGTTATGATTTCTGATTTTAAATACTCATTTATTTTTTTTAAACACCATTCAATGTCAAAGAAGTTTATAATGGTAAATTTGCTTTGCACGCTAAATTTTCCCATGTATATGGATTGTATCCCGATGCTTTATTCAGTTTTATTTCTCAAGAGCCAAGGAAACACTCGCAAACTGATATGAAACCTATAGGAGTTTTTATTTTAATATCTCGTTTGAATTTCAATAGTTTTAAATGATTTTTTTGTTAGGATACCTGAGGTCGATCTCAGACCCTGTCGTTTTTTACTTTTTCGATTTCGGCTGCGCATCTTTTTTTCCCCTTTTTCAAAAATAAGGACACTTTCTATTTCCTAACGGGTATTTAAAATGCCTCTAAAAACGAAGTAGCCCCATTCAAAAAAGAAAGAACTGCAATCAAAATCGAAAAAATAAAAAATGAGACCAGTTAGAGCAACACCGATGCTACTTGCTAAGCCAGAGCACACTGAGAGTGACGTCACTAACCTCGGTCAAGTCACTGCGATCTCTATTTTTTGCGTTCATCACCATGTATTTCGAATTTATACAAAAGTTAATTCAGCCGTGAGTTGAATGTACAGCATACATAAAATATAATATATAAGCATTAAAAAGATTTCTCTAACTCCTGTGTTTTTATAAAAGAAAAATACATATTTATTAAATATCTGAGCTTTATTATTATTGACAATTAATATGTCAGACATTTAAAAATTATATTATTTTTTATTTAAAAATTAAATAAGAAAAACATGCATCTAATTTATTTTTTCTTTTCTAATAAGTAATATTCTGTTTGCTTTTTATGTGTTGAAAATATATATTCTTTCCATTCTCTTTCTTGTATTTTAAGCATTTTAAAATATTTCTCTAACACCCTTTTTTAATGTGTAAGTTAAGTTTCTTGTTCTGACATATTTTAAAAATAATAGTATGCAGTTTATTATGGTTATTTCTAAATAAAAACAGTTGCAGCTTGAATAAATTGTAATAAAATGTTTGCAATGAGAATTTTACTTACAGTTAATTGTGTTCAATGCATTTATAAGAATTTTATATTACTTTTTTAAAAGAGAAAAAGAAATTTCTTTTAAATCCACCCTGTTTTCATGTCTTTTAATAAAAGTAAAATACATAGTTCCTAAGTATCTGAGCTTTATTTTTTTTTTTGTTGTTGTTATTAACAATTAAATAATAAGAAAAATAGGAATCTAATTCATTTTTTTTCTTTTCTATTAATGTTATATTTGCTTCATGCTTTATTCATTTCAAGAATGTACTTTCTCGCATTTTAATCTTTTGAAAAATTTTCTTTAAAACCTGTTTATTATTTATTTATTTATTTTTAATGTGCAAGTTCAGGTTTTAACACATTTTCAAAATAAAATGTATTTTGAATTTTATCCATTTTATCCACTGTTAATTGTTTTTTTTTTTCTAGAAAATATAATTTTTTAAATAACCCCAATCGAATCTTTTATTTTAAATATTTTTCTTAGTATTTTGTAGAATTAGGAAATTACAATTATAATGTTCTTATAATAGAAATATAGAAATATTTCTGAATTGAAAACGCCAAGAAAGCTGAAAAGATGCAAAGGCAAAAGAAATCATCCTTTTAAAAATATTTTTGTTTTGTGTAAGCCATAATGCTTTTGGAACAAGATAAAGTAATGCATCTATAACTCATTCTAAACTGTTTTACAACTAATCGATGTATTAAATTAATTTTATAACAAATTATTTTAATGGCACTTATAAGTAGCGTCAGTAGATAAAGGGTTAAACGTGATTGAAAAACACATAAACAATCTAATAAACTAAAGGTACATATAAATATTATACATACATACAATAAATACAATAAACCCAACTGAAGTGAAAAATTTGGGTTTATTATATTTATTGTATGTATGTCTGTATAATATTTATACCTTTTATATTTATTTTTACCTTTAACTGTTGAATGCAGGCGTTATTTATGTGTGTATGTGTGTTTTAATTTAAGTATTGCGCGGCAGCGCAATACTTATTTATTTCCAGTGTCACTTGCCAATGTTAATTTAACATGGAAAAACCTATGGAGATCATAACTTTTTCATTTTTTCTTCCCACCTTTTTGTCCCTGATGCCACTCATTTTTTATTCTTTACTAATTCTAATGATATTATAAATTTAAAGTGCAATAACGTTTGCCTGACGTCAGGGTCAAAACGAATAGTAAAATACCTTTGCATATGGGTGAATTATAACCCAGAGAGAAACAAGGGCCAATTTTTTTTTTACATTATACAAATATTTTTCTTAATAATTCCAATTTTCGCCTTTTTCATTGAAAATCAACGGACATTTTTCATAGAAAATGTAACATTTTTATTTCATTGTTTCAAAAATTTCAAAAGCCGTAATAATAATTTATTTCTTTTTAGTTGAAAGATTTTCACGTGAAATATTAAAATGAGCTAGTTTTTTTTTTTTTTTTTTCTTTCAAAAATTAAAAAAGTGAATATGGCGTCATAGTGGAAATAAAAAGGATATTTTCAGAAAAAGTTTTTGCTTTGGTCAAGTTTATATTTTAGTAAAAAGTTTCTAATGGATAGCTATTTTTACGCTACATAGTGGAAATAAAAAGGATATTTTCAGAAAAAGTTTTTGCTTTGGTCAAGTTTATATTTTAGTAAAAAGTTTCTAATGGATAGCTATTTTTACGCAGGTAGCGAACTTAGTGGGGAATTACGTAACTTGAATTTTAAAATGTATTTTTTTTCCGATATGAGAATTATTTATACCCCAAGTTAAACTTAGGTAATAATTTTCGGTTATGTTTACATCACCCCTTGGGCGAGAATAAGGTTTAAAAATTTAAGTAAAACTTTTATTTTTTATTTTTTACTGTATCACAGCTATAATATTGTTAAATATTAGCAGTAAGGATGCAACACAATTTACATTTACATTCATGGCGTTCCTGAGTAGGAAATAGGGTATCTAAATTTAAGTGAAGTTAATTTTTTATGTTTTAATTATAGATCTTTTGCGTTCAGATTGGAAGTTTTTGTCCAAACTACCGCAACCTGCATTACTACAGTGGTGAAACATTTTGGATTATATATTGGTAAACTGCATCCCACATTGCGATGCAATACCGCATACATCAAAACCTGATAATGATACTCTCGATTAATTTTGAAATGCGTTCGTCTGAGTGCAGTAGTTATTAAAAAACTTGACATATTAAACAAAAACTTAATTTGAAGAACAAATTAATAAAACAAAGTTTATTTCCTACATTGTTTAAGCCCGAGAAGGGAAAGATATTAAGTTATTTCAATCAATTACTTCTACATTTAATGTTAAATTTTTGTAACAAATTAGTTAAGCCAATTGAAGATTAAAAAATAAAAATAAAATTCATACAATATGATACTTAAAACACCCAAAAAAATTAGATTCCATTCAAATGAAATCGAAATAAATCTTAGACTTTTTTAAGTTTTGTATTTTGAATACATCTTATCATTTTATGCACAATTGTCATAAACATAATACAAAATCTGCAATACAAATATTTTCAATTAAAAATGGAAGAAGTCTAAGATTTATTTCGATTTCATTTGAATGGAATCTAATTTTTAGGGTGTTTTAAGTATCATATTGTATGAATTTTATTTTTATTTTTTAATATTCAATTTTCTTAACTAATTTTTTATAAAAATTTAACATTAAATGTAGAAGTAATTGATTGAAATAACTTAATATCTTTCCCTTCTCGGGCTTAAACAATGTAGGAAATAAATTTAGTTTTTTTAATTTGTTCTTCAAATTAAGTTTTTGTTTAATATATATTGTAGTATGTGTGCTTTATTATTATAATCTAATAAACTGTCTATACACTTTCAGGTGGCTTCATTTCGGCGGTTTCGGAGTTTCAATTGCTAGAGAAATATCCAGAGTTCTGATGTCGATGAGTAAGTTTGTTCTCACTTTTATATTTTGTGCAAATAAAAAACAATTCAGAAAAGTAAAGTTTTTCTTGAATGAATTCTAAACGCTGTTTCGAATATTAAATCTGTTTTCAATTTGTACCTATTGTTTAAGATGGCGGAAGAAGTGACAGAGAAGGTTCGAAGTTATGGAAGATTTGGTGGCATCATACGAGGAATTCAAGCACGTGCCTTGACAGATCACTTTTAAGTCACTTTGGGAGCGACGAAGAGGTAAGTTATGACATTATCATATGAAAATAGAATTTTCTGTAAATTTTGAAAAACCCAATATTAATAAAATTTAAGGGGCTTCGAACTCGATGCAGCTTTGGTTTCGACCTAGGAGGATACAATACATAGAGTAGGCATATCAATCTTCCCCTGTAGAAGGTTTTGAAGCCGAAGAATTAGTTTTTCCCCTTCCTGCGTCTGCCCTGTTCGAGTTTGATCATTGCCACCTAAAGTACAAAGCCTTCTGGCTCGGAGAATAAGTTCCAGTGACGTCAAGCAATAGGCGCGAAAAACTTTCTCAGCAGTTAGAGAACATACAGTGACTCTAAGTCGCAATGGCTCTGCGCGTTGTTTATAAGCGCTGTTTTCGACATTTCATACATTTAAAATAGGAAGGATTATTCAACAATTTAAAATAAGGTAAGTGTTTTATTTTGATAAATCTTAACTTTGTGCATGGGTTTACTTATTTATATTACTTCTAATACTTTTGCCTGCTTCTGTTATACAATACTGAACATAAACTATAACTTACCACGTGTTTGGACGCGAGAGTGCTGTGTAATATCTGTTTTTTAATTATTATATTTTTTAAAAACCTTTATTGGAATGCATTTGTGCTCTTTTAAATGATACATTTTTCGGCAAATTTTTGCTTTTTATTATTTTATAGAATACATATTAAAAATAATTTTTTAGTTTGATAGATAAATCTAATGTGCATTATATTTTTCTTTTAACAATTAAATTAAATTTTGATACTATAATAAAGATATATAACTTTACTATTGCAATTCGTTTTTTTCACTATTATAATTCATTTATTTTACTATTATAATTCATTTATTTTACTATTGTAATTCATTTATTTTTCTATATTTGAAATTATACAGTTAACAGTTTAACAAAATATTTAAAGATAAATAATAATAGTAGAAAAATCGTAAAATATTTAATGTAGTTTAAAGTTTAGTCTGACTACGAAAAGATTTTATTGTACTTTTAACAATGATTTGAAGATTAAGTCAACGACATTTCATTGGCATATTATTTTTGTTGTTTAAGTTTTAGAATAAATACTAATAATAGTCAGATATCAAATTTAGTGGGATTTCTTCAAAATAAAATTAAGCGTCACTAAATAATGGATATTTTAGCATTGCAATTTGTTTGTTTTGTACTTTTTAATTTTACTAAATGCTTCCTTTTTAAATTGCTGGTATTTTAATTTACAAATTTTAGTTTTGGACGTATTTTAAAATTTATCGAATGTAAATCAAATTTATTAGTTTAGTATATACATAAAATTTATTTTAAGTTTATTGCCAATTTATATGATTAATTTCTACAGATTTCAGTTATATAAATTATTGAATATTATTGAATTTATTGAATCATTTTCATAAAAAAAAAGAAAGAGCAAAATGAGACTTTCAATAAAAGATTTGACTATTACTTTTCAGACATAAATAAAAAAATTATATTTAAATATAAACAATCTTGGAATATTAAATAAATTAAAATTCTAATAATTTTGCAATTAAAAAAAATGTTGAAAATATAAATTATTTTCACAAAAAGATTATTTTAAAAACAGTTTTTTGTCTTTTGGGTATAAAATTATTTTTAATAAATTTACAAATTGGCATAATTATTTAATTAATTGAAGAATAACATTTCTTCGAAGGTTTTTCTGCCTTTCCAACGAAAGAGAAAAAAGAAAGAAAGAAAAGAATCCTATTTTCCCATGAAAAATCGATGTTAAAAGGAACAATCTAGTTCTTTCTTTTATTTTCTTTTTCTTTCTTTCTGATGCCTTATTTATAATAATTAAAGAATGTTTTACCCTATGCAAAATAAAAATAGCTTTATTTGAAATGGTATTATTTATCAGAATTTCAGTAAAGCACAGCAAACTTAAAAAAAGATAAATATGTTTCTGTTAAAACTATTCAGTAATGAAGTTAAAGTCAACACCGCGATATACATATATATATATATGTACACAATAATAGAAATAATACACCAAATCAATTTCATATTTTATAATTAGATAATATTTAATCATTTCTTCAAAAATTAAACTGAATTTTCAAGCAAAAAAATCAAGAGACTGAAAGAAAAAAAAAACCCTGTTTTTCAGAGTGATGAAAATTGATTTTTAAATGAACAAGCTGGGTTTTTTTTCACATGCCTTATTTATAATAATTAAAGAATAACATTTCTCCAAAGGTTTTGCTGCCTTTCCAACAAAAGAGGGGGAAAAAAAGAAAGAAAGAAAAGAATCCCATTTTTTCCCGAAAAATTGATTTTATTATTTTTATGTTCTTTCTTTCTTTTGTTTTCTTTTATGATTCTTTATTTATAATAATTAAAGATTATTTAAACATTTCTTCATAATATTTACACATTTTTTCAAACATTTTACTGCATTTTCAATCAAAAAAATCAAGAGAGAGAAAGAAAGAAAAGAAAAAAAAATCCTGTTTATCAGATTACCGAACGTTTCATTCTTAAATGAACATTCTAGTCAAAAATATATTTATTTAAAAGATATTTTTGAAATTAGTAGTATTTATCACTATATCAAGAAAAATCAGCAAACATAAAAGTGATGATAAATGTGTTTCATGTTAAAAATTTTTAGTTATAAATTTTAATTTATGTGTCAGTAGCAATTTATTGATGTGCAATCAAGCTTACAATTCTATTATTAGGTCATTTTAAAGCTTATTGGTTTATATAGAAAAAAAAATGGCAATATTAAACTTTGTTTCATCAATGCGATATAATGCATACATAATGCTTCATAAAGCGAGATTGTTCGCATCGTGCTACTGACGTCACCAGCCAACCAGAAGGCTTTGTACTCTAGTTGGCAATGGTTTGACCAATGGCGGATCCAGGAGGGGGGGACGAGGGGGCGATCGCCCCCCCCCTTGGGCAAATAAAGTATTTGCAAAACGGCATTATGCATCCTCACGGGAAATAACTTAGGGCGAAGCTCAAGCCCGGCGTGACCCCACCCGGGTCGCGCCAGTTTAAATCCATGAGACTCGGTCTAGGTAAGGTCTTCTTTATTTTAGAGCCGGGCCGTGCCCTGATCTTAAATATTTCTGCAAATTCGGGCCAGACTTCTTTTAATTCAAGGTCGAGTCTGGCCTGGACTTCATTCATCCTAGAGGTCTACATTGGCCAAAATTTACAGTTCAGAGCTCAGCCCGGAATAAAATCTAAACGTTCGGTCCATGTCAACCCGTATGATGAGCAGTATTGGCCCGACCGCGACTCGTGCACCCCAAATTGTTCTGGCATCTTACTTATTTGTTATTCGTAAAAAATATATTTATGCTGTACATTCGCTTAGCGAAATCTTTAAAAATTTAATTTGATTCGATAAGTTACAGAGATGCATTTTTAAAAGTCTACTTTTTTTCTTTGTAGAGCTTTAAAATTGAGATTTTCTTTAATAATCCGTTTCTTTCAGTCTAAACTGATTTTCATTTGAATGTATTTGTCTAAGTGATGATTTTTACGTAGTGTTTATATACATAATTACCTAAATAGTCATTAATATAAATGGTTCTCTGTATTCATGAATTTTCGAACGTAATCTAAAATAAAATATGAGCATAAGTAACTGTGCTTTATGAATAATTTTAATTGCAAATGCAATTTTGGCTGGAATCGATTTTTCAGCTTTTATACCAGGCCGGGACAATAATTTTTTTGTGTGGGTTGGACCTGGAAATTTCAGCCCGGGTGAACCTCTAACTGACCTATCGAAGCCAGCTTTAATTTTTTTTCTTTTATGCTTCTTTCAGCCATCATCCCATAGCTACGTAATATACTGGGTGTCCGAAGATGAACTGACTGATTTTAAATACTATTCAATAACTTGCAAATGTCGACAGCTATTAAAAAACAATTGAAGGAGGGTTATATAAGATGTCAGGAACAGGGTTGTTTCTGTTCCGAGTTTTGCGAGAATTTAACCCTCTCGCTTCGCATTCCGCGATTTCCAGGGCCAACGTAAAAGTGACAAAATTTGCGCAACCTGCAACTTCCGTAGTTAATCTTTTATTTATGATCTAATTCTATTTAAAAAAGAAATTTTTTCACAAAAATTTTGGACATATTTGAACTCTAAAATATATACAGATTTGAAATAAGTAAACTCCCGACTATCCGGCCTAATGTGGCGGAAGGGTAGGCCGGATAACAAAAAAGCCGGATAGGCCGGAGTTCTATAAATATTTACTCACTTCCTGCATCCCTCTCCCCCATTATATTAAAAACACATGTTACACATTTTAAGATAAAGTTTAGATAAACAGTACATGCAGTTTTAAGTAAGCAAAATATTAACGTAAAACGTAAGCCCAATTTGTAAAAAAATGAGTAAATCTCATTTGACTGTTTATTAATAAATTATTGCACAAACATGAAAAGTTATGCATAAGATAAAAAAGTCAAAACTTAGTTTTTAGTTTTTGAAAAAGTAGTTGACAGATGATTGCTTCTCCCTGTTAGCCATCTTCCGCGACGCAATGTCCCTCCATTTCACAAGCAGATAATATCAGCTGGTGTCGCTTCCTCCATCTGACTCGTAGTTTCTCCTCCATAGTCACTACAACCTTTTTTCGTTCATCAATCATTTGGTTAACCTTTAACAAATAAGCACGAAGCTCACCAAAAGATTATACGAAAGTGGCCATCATAAGCGGAAAATATCGTCCGCACTTGTTAACATCCATTGCAAAACTGACGAAACAGGTTATCAAGCCTTAACCCCACCCCTCCCTTTCTGTCTGTCTCTGCTATTGCATTCTGCAATCCGTTCTTGCTTTTTCTTGATGTGAGTTAGCACTTTCCTAAGGACGGGAATCTGCCAGTCTTGGCCGCTTGCACCATTCATCATTTTTTTTAATAGGCTGGATTGTACGGAGGGACGGATAGTCGAGCCGGATAGTCGAGAGTTTACTGTATGTAATAAAATAAATGCGCAATTTTTTAACCTATTTTCATAAAAATTTAAGTATTGCGCTGCCGCGCAATACTTATTTATTTCCAGTGTTACTTCTCAATGTTAATTTAACATGGAAAAGCCTATGGATATCATAACTTTTTCATTATTTCTTCCGACCTTTTTCTCCCTGATGCCACTCATTTTTTATTCTTTTACTAATTCTAATGATATTATAAATTTAAAGTGTAAAAAAGTTTGCTTGACGTCAGGGTCAAAACGAATAGTAAAATGCATTTGCATATGGGTGAATTATAACCCAGAGAGAAACATGGGCCAATTTTTGTTTACATTATTCAATTATTTTTCTTAATAATTCCAATTTTCGCTTTTTTCATTGAAAATCAACGGACATTTTTCATAGAAAATGTAACATTTTTACTTCATTGTTGCAAAAATTTCAAAAGCCGCAATAATAATTTATTTCTTTTTAGTTGAAAGATTTTCACGTGAAATATTAAATTGAGCTAGGCTTTTCTTTTCTTTTTCTTTTTTTTTTTTTTAAATTAAAAATGTGAATATGGCGTCATAGTGGAAATAAAAAGGATATTTTCAGAATAAGTTTTTGCTTTAGTCAAGTTTATATTTTAGTAAAAAGTTTCCAATGGATAGCTATTTTTACGCAGGTAGCGAACTTAGTGGGGAATTACGTAACTTAAATTTTAAAATGTATTTTTTTTTCCGAGATTAGAACTATTTATACCCCAAGTTAATCTTAGGTAATAATTTTCTGATGTGTTTACATCACTCCTTGGGAGAGAGAATAAGGTTTAAAAATTTAAGTAAAACTTTTATTTTTTACTGTATCACAGCTATAATACTGTTAAATATTAGCAGTAAGGATTCAACACAATTTACATTTACATTCATAGCGTTCCTGAGTGGGAAATAAGGTATCTAAATTTAAGTGAAGTTAATTTTTTATGTTTTGATTATAGATTTTTTACGTTCAGATTAGAAGTTTTTGGCCAAACTACCGCAACCTGCATTACTGCAGAGGTGAAACATTTTGAATTACACATTGGTAAACTGCATCCCACATTGTGATGCAATACTGCATACATCAAAGCCTGATGATGCTACTCTCTATTAATTTTGAAATGCGTTCGTCTGAGTGCTGTAGTTATTAAAAAACTTGACATATTAAACAAAAACATAATTTGAAGAACAAATTGAAAAAAAAAATTATTTCGTACATTGTTTAAGCTCGAGAAGGGACAGGTATTAAGTTATTTCATTCAATTAGTTCTACATTTAATGTTAAATTTTTGTAACAAATTAGTTAAGCAAATTGAAGATTAAAAAATAAATAAAATTCATACAATATGATACTTAAAACACCCTAATAAATTAGATTACGTTCAAATGAAATCGAAATAAATCTTAGACTTCTTGCATTTTTAATTGAAAATATTTGTATTGCAGATTTTGTGTTATGTTTATGACCATTGTGTATAAAATGATAAGATGCATGCAAAATACAAAACTTAAAAAAAAAGGTCTAAGATTTATTTCAAATTTACGATTTATTTTCAAATTTATTTTGAAAAATTAAATTAAATTAAATTAAATAAATAATAAAAATTTAATTTAATTTAATTTAATTTAATTTAATTTAATAATAATTTTGAAAAACGAATTTATTTTCAAAATTACGTTCAAATGAAATCGAAATAAATCTTAGACTTCTTCCATTTATAATTGAAAATATTTGTATTGCATTTTTTGTGTTATGTTTATGACCATTGTGTATAAAATGATAAGATGCACGCAAAATACAAAACTTAAAAAAATAGGTCTAAGATTTATTTCGAACGGAATCTAAATTTTTAGGGTGTTTTAAGTATCCTATTGTATGATTTTTATTTTTATTTTTTAATCTTCAATTGGCTTAACTAATTTGTTACAAAAATTTAACATTAAATGTAGAACTAATTGAATGAAATAACATAATACCTGTCCCTTCTTGGGCTTAAACAATGTAGGAAATAAATTTTGTTTTTTTTTAATTTGTTCTTCAAATTATGGTTTTGTTTAATATATATATATATACGCAGCGAGAGAGTTAAGGCATTCGGTTCCGAAAATTTAAAAAATTCATCAATCCGAAAATTCGGACATAAAAATAATAGCGAATGTTGACAAATGGTCGCCATCAAAAATCTATTTCGTCAATCGTTCGCAAAAAATAACTTATATTTCACCAAAGAATTACGGGAAAAACATGAATTTGGTCAAAGGGCCGCGGAAAAGCGCTATTTTTTTCAAGTTATCACGGAAAATGTGAATTTCGTCAAAGGATCGCGGAGAAACGCGAATTTCGTCAAATAATCGCGAAAAAAAACGCAAATTTCACCAAAGTATCGCGAAAAAATGCAAATTTTATCAAAGTATCGTGAAAGAAACACGAATTTCTTCAAAGGTCGTTAAATAACTCAGATTTCGTCAAAGGATCGTGGAAGAAACGCGAATTTTTTCAAAGAATCGCGGGAAAAGCTCGAATTTTGTCAAAGGGTCGCGGGGGAAAAGCGCAAATTTTATCAAAGGGCTGCAAAATTGCACTAATTTCGTCAAAGGGGTGCGGTAGAAACGTATATTTCGTCAAAGGGTAATGGAAGAAATGCGAATTTCATTAAACGGCTACGGATAAACGCGAATTTTATCACGGGCCTGCGAAAACAAGCGAATTTCTTCAAAGAGTTGCGGAAAAAAGCGAATTTCGTCAAAGAGTCGCAGAAGAAATGTGAATTTTATCAAAGACTCGTGAAAAAAATACTCTGGCCCCTTTAGAAAACAACACACATACATAAACCTATGTTTATTATTATAGGTATAGTTTTTGATCTGAAATAATATACTAAACTATCTTTTGAAGAAAACGGGTTAACCCAGACCCAGCTTGCAGGAATCTACACTCAGCCTGAAATCGACTAATATCGAAAACAACTAACCCGACCTGCAACAAAAATAATTAGTGCTGTAACATTTCAGAAAATTTCTTTGAATTTCAGAATTTTTTTACTGAGAATCACCCCTGATCAGGAATTTTCATTACTGCGATTTTTAAATTTAGTTTAAAATAGCAACATCAGAT
Organism: Maratus speciosus; assembly: GCA_963932465.1. Lineage (NCBI taxonomy): Eukaryota > Metazoa > Arthropoda > Arachnida > Araneae > Salticidae > Maratus > Maratus speciosus. The sequence goes on along the minus strand of OZ010794.1, from coordinate 90,877,704 downwards.
AGCGCTGCAAGCAATTTGCACTAAATCGGTGCCCGATTTAACGACTATTGTTTGCAGCGTCATCTATCGCTGCTATTGTAAAGTAAAATAAAGAATCGCAGTAAAAAATCTCCTGGCATCTTACATAACCCTCCTGGAAGATTTTTTTAAAATTGCTGTCACCATTTGCAAGTTACTGAATTTTAAAATCAGTCAGTCCATTTCAGGACACCTGGTATGCTTTTTAATAAGTTTCAAAACATTCTTTACTGAATTACAGCTGATCTTAGATATAAAGAGACAAGCAGTCTTATACCAAATTAGTATTTTTTACATAATCGTAAAGATTAAAAAGTATTATTAAATAATTGTTCGGGCGTGCCCGTTATGGAGCTTTTACTGTATATAATTTTCATCTTCCAAAATATTTAGACTTTCTTTTCAAAATTCGGGTAGCCCGAACCCTTCTCGCCAGAGTGAAAACCCAATCCGAAACTGACCTAAACCCTAAATAACGCATGTCAATCTGCCCCAAGAAAATAGTAAAATGCTGAAAAATAGAAGTCAACCGGACACAAATCTGATCCGCAGCAAAACGTAGAAGTCAACCGGACCCAAACGCGTTCCACAGCAAAAAATTATAAAGTTAACCCGACCAGCAGCAAAAAAAAAGAAGTCAACCGGACCTAAACCCGACCCGCAGTGAAAAAAATTAACCCCGACCCGCGCATCAGATTGGAGTCTCCAAATTTCTAAAATCGCCCCCCCCCCCCCTCTTGAAGACTCTCCAGATCCGCCCTTGGGTTTGACCCATAGCAGTCCAACCAGCAGTCTCCAGAGCTTGACGCGATCAAATAGGGTGGACGCAAGAGGGTAGGGGGAGGGAGGGGGGGGGGCTTAAACTGACGTCATTTATGATTATACCTTATTAGATGGTGAAGTTTCGTTACAGTATTCTGAAAAAGTGTTTCATAATGTATGCTTAACGCATGAATTTTCCTCCCTTTTCCTTAATATAATAAGAATGCAATTCTATTTCAGGACTTACAACCTGAAGAGATTGAAAATTTGCTGCAGAATATTTTCTTGGATCGGAGTTCATTGGAAATCGCCTACGAAGTAAGTCCATTTCTGTCTAATTTCTCTTATTCTTTCGTTCATCTGACGAAACCCAATTCGTCTCACTCCTCTGTCTGTATAAGTTGGAGACTTGAAATTTTGCATACTTAGAGCCGAATATCTCCGTTCACACGACAATTCGTAAAATTTTGAAAAATGTTATATTAATTTAATTAAATGTATTAATTTAATGACGTCCGACCATTTTTGCCATTTAGATTTTACAACAGAGCCTGAATGTCAATTGTTTTCGACCAGGCTAGATGGTTCCATGGTAGCGCATTTGCGGTTCAAAGCTCGGCGACGGAGTTTTAAAAATTTTCCCCGGAATAGATTTCATTATCTACTAGATTCAATTTCACAGAATTTGCCCAACTTTTGTTTTAGCATTTTAAGGCCAAAATTTGTTTTAAAATATTTATATATGTATATATATATATATATATATATATATATATATATATATATATATAGCACATTATGTTTTAAATGCGTTCCTTTTTTATTTTTATTTTTATATTTTACTTTTAGTTTTACTTTTGATTTTTCTGAGCTTATATATATATATATATATATATTTCGAAATTGCCTACATTTAATTGTCTTGTGGATTTAATTTAAAGAACCTTTGTTTTTTGGGTTTTCTTTTTTGCCATTTTAAGGGTTTTATTAACCATTTGGAAAAATGGTTATTGTTCTCTGTCAGGGTAGGAAATCAAAAACATATCTGAGGCGTTTTATTGGTTGAATCCGCATTTTATTCTTTTTCTGATTGGTCTATACAGTAATCTGTATTTCTCTTTACTTTCAACAGAGATGGATACTTCTGTTGCCACTATGACATAAAAGTAATAAGAACTACAAAAAAAAAACTACAAATTGAGATACAGCTTTCAAACAAATTGCATTTAAAAGTACATTTTTTTTCTCTATACCACGGTGTAAAAAGTAATATTGTGGGATGTTTAGAAGTTTAAGAATGAAATTTCATTTAAAATGGGTGACGATGGAAAAGCCTTTTCCCGAACAGCCAGTCAAATGCTTGGATAATACGTAAGTTTCAGGAAATCTGACGAGTCGCAGGCGATTTTTGTAGCTTGCGATTTTTACGTGTAATAACACTATTAATGTTTAATTCATGTGGTAGGTAATGTATGATCAACTCGTGCGATTTTTTATGTCTTAAATTTTAGTCTTTGAAAAAATCATTTTCCAAATGGTCGTTGTTAATTTGTTAAATTGCTTTTTTTAATACATTTTTATTTATTGTTTTTTGGCTAAAATTAGATCATCCAATTAAATATGCTTTTCCGATATACAAACATATGCTGTTACACTTGTCTGAAAAGCAGTCCTTGGATATTTTTAATTTGATTTAAAATTATCTTCCAATTGTAATAATTTTAAAATTAAATTTAAGAAAAAAAGACCATTTTCAACATTTAACATCTTAAAATGTATATAATTTTAAAGCACGATTTTTATTGGGATGAAAGATATCAGTATGTTCTTTCATTTCATGTATTTAAAAAATTCCAAGATGCAGAATTAACATTTACAGGGGGTTCCAAACTCTCAGACATTTGACGAGCAGAAAATTTGTATAACAGCTTACGCGCAGGATTATAAAATAAATATAACAACTAGAATAAAAATTTTGGTGCCTACTTAAACATCAGATTGTAATAATTACCCTGAACCTAAATAAATTTGTATTGAGAGCATTTTTATATTTTTAATACAAAGTTGTAACTAGCTAATACAAAATTTTGAAAATTTCAACAGTATAAGAACAAGAACCTAAAAAAATATTTTTCTGAACAATAAAAAGGAAATTTTAGGTTCAGTTTATACAGACTAACATGGAACATATGTCTTGAGAATTTTATGAAAAAAGATTCAAAAGTTTTAGAGATAACCTGCGCATTGAACCTAAAAACGCCATTTGTAGAAAAATGACTGCAACTTTTCGGGAATGCCGCTTCAGCTAATGCGCTGGTATAATTTGAAAAGCCACAACTTCTGTTCTAATAGGAATTTCAAGGAAACAATTATATCAAAATTTTCAGAAATAATAGGGGTTTTACATCTAAAAAAATTGAAATTTCGAAAATTTTGAAGCTTTAAGAGTCCTGAGACCACTAAGGGTGCTGCCATTTGTGTTCTTATTGAAAAGGGTAAAGTGTTATAAATGAACGATTTGAATTTATTCGTTAAAGGATAAAGTGTTTTGAAAAGAATATTAAACGAAACCCTTTCTGCGGTCTTCGATTGCACTTACCCACTTGTTTATACATAAGATTTACTACTTTATATTACACTAAACGTGTGTTACATTATAGGTGTAAACCCATCAGATCTGACAGATAAAAATGTTAAATAAAATTTCATCGAATAATATTTACTCAAAAAGTATTTCAAAAGTGTCATATATACTTGTACATGCAAACAATTGCTACAGATTTTTTTCAATATATTTCGAATGCACGCTTTTATTTCAAAGACACCTGAAGATTTATTTTTTCATATAATAAGATCAAAAAGAACTTCTTAAAACACCATAAAATATAGAATTAAACATAAAATTACACTATGTGCAAATACTTAAAAGACGTTAAATTATTTTAATACTTCTTAGTACTTTCAGCTATAAACACAGCCTTCGTCAGAGAATACAAAAATACTGTTATTAACCTCTTAGTTTTCGAATTTCACGTAATTGATGTCGAAAGGAGTGAAAGGGAAAGTCAATTTTTAGATCTGGAAAACATTGGGAAAATAAAATATGGATATAGAGGGAAATGGAATATTATACTTGTTTTATGATTCTTTCAGCAAACTGAATTATATTCTGATTATGTTGTAGGATGAAACGTCAATACAAACAGCATTTTCTGTAGTAATAATTTCTATTGATTCACGGATAGTTAAATCATAATTCTTTAAGGGGCATATAACTTTTGTATCTTCGAAATTAACTTGTATATTCTATTACTGGTTAAATCTTGACAGTCCTGTTATTTGCCGGTTGTACTTCAAATGTTCTTAAAGTTTAAGTTTATCTTTAAGTTTATGATAAGTCATTCCTATGTATTCGAGATAAATATTTTCTGTTTTCAGTGGAATTACATATACTCCAGAAACTTCATCTTTCGGGATCGGGTCTATTTTGGCCCTAACTAGATCTTTCAATTTTACTGGAGGAGTGGTGATTAAGTTTACTCCAAAGTGAAAAAGTGCATGTCTGAGTTTTTCGAAAAATCCTGTTTTTGTATTCTCAGACGAAGAGTATGTTTATAGCTGAAAATACTAAGAAGTATTAAAGTAATTTAACATCTTTTTAAATATTTTTGTCATCTTTTAAGTATTTTGCACGTAGTGTAATTTTATGTTTAACTTTTTAAAGATGAATTTAGCATTCTATTTATTTATTTCCAAATATAGAATTGTTTTAAGAAATTCTTTTTGACCTTATTGTAGTGCGTAATGAATTTGTATATTTATGTGAAAATCTTTCCGAACGAACCTAGAGCGCCTTTAGAGAGCCTTTAGCATAGACATAGAGAGCCTTTGGCAGCTAAAATGTGTTTTCTTCTCACTTTTATTTTCCACTGAATTATTCATAATCAGTTGTAAAAACTAGTATTTTTCTTCTAACATTTTGTCCCCCTTACACATAGAAAATCTAAGGGATTTTTGTTTTTTTCGAAGTGAATATTTTATCACTAAATGTAAACCAAAAGTTTACTGGAACAACTGCTAAAATGTTAGTTTAAGATATTAAAATTTTAGATCAATAGCGCAAAAATAAGTTTACGTTATAACAATAAATAAGCGTATGCAATATTAAACGAATGGGAAAATGTTTTATTTTCAAACACATTACTTTTCGCCTTAAATCTCAAAATTTCTAAATCAAATTTGTACTGCATCATGACATAAATGGCTAATATATTGCATTAAAATTTCAGAGCGTGATAAAACAAGGTGTTTTTTTAAATGAAATGTGCCCAATGCAAGTCCTGTGGGGAAAAGTAAAAAACAAAATCGGCAAAAATGACTTTCGGAAATGAACTCTTTTCAAAAGATTAATAATCGTCTTTTTTTAAAACCTAACACGCCTTTTAAAAACCATATACCCTCAATAACCGTGTGCATTTTGTGTTTTCGTATTTAGATTAAAAATTCGGGGGATGAACGTTAAATAATGCAAAAAATATGGAATTCGCTAAAAGGTTTTTGAAAAGGCTAAGGTGCTACTTCAGTCACGTGAAAAGACCTGTTAGCTAATGCTAATCCTATGGAGGAAATTTATAAAGATATCTCGTTTGCATTTGAACATTTTTATTTTTTATTTTTATTTTTATTTATTTATTTTTTTTTTTTTGCATTGGATAGAGGAGGTCTATCTGTCCAAAGGCCGTTTTTTACTTTTTCGATTTTGATTGCAGATTTTTTTTTATGAGGATGCTTTCACTTCAGAAACTGGTTCCGAAACTGTAAGAATCTATCTTAAAAATATCTGTAAACAAAATCAAAAAAGTAAAAACATTGTACAGATCGATCTCATCTATCCAATGCAAAAAAAAAAAAATCATTCAAAAATATTGAAATTAAAACGAGATATTTTTATAAATTTCTTCCATAGGATTAGCATTAGCGAGCGGGTCTTTTCGCTTGACTGAAGTAACCTTTTAACATTGATATAATTTAAAACCAAAGACGGCGTTGTAAAGAAACGTGAAAGTATATATGATTTAGTGTCTTTAGTATGTTCGTATTTTAATTTCCAAAGTCGATGCCGATTTTTAAACATAGAATATAAGAATGAATTATGCGTAACTTTCAGAATTTTTTTTCAAAGGGTTGATATTCATGTTTTTTAAACAGATTTCAGATCTCAAAATAAGAATAAACATAGATATAGAATGATACTTTAATTTTTTTCGTTGCTTAATTAGGAAAGAAGATTCGAATTTTTAAATATTGCAGATATCGTAAAAGTTGTGAAATTGACTTACGGAAACGAACGTTTTGAAAGTATTAATATAAATATATTTTCAAACCAAAGGTTTCTTCATAAACGCTTTAAATGTGGATGTGGTTAGGTATGTTTGGTTTGTTTGTATTTTCATTTGCGAAGCAGATACACAATTTTAAAAATCGCAGAAAAGAGAAAATAGCAAAAGTGAGTTTTAAAAAAGTATTTTTTTCAAAGTGTTAATATTCATATTTTTCAAAAGTGAATGCATATTTCGAAATGGGAATGAACGTAGATATGACTTGATATTTTTAGATTTTTCGTAGCTTGATCGAAATCGCTAATAAAGGTTTTAAAAGAATGCAAAAATCGTGAATATCGCGAAACGGCGTACGGAAAATAAAAGTTTTAAAAGGGTTAATATAATTTTAAAAAAAAACGTCGACAGTGTTCGAAAGCGTAAAATATGGTCTTTAATTAGGTCTAATCATTTTTTTTTCATATTTCAGTTATTTCAGCCCATGTGAGGCTTTGTAAAATTGGAAAAATTAAAATAAACACGAATTCAATGTTTCGTAATTGCTTTTTTTTTGTTGTTGTTGTTGTTGTTTGAAAAAGTTAATGTTAATAATTTAGTGAAAAAATTGCGGCGTTCAAAGCGTAAATGTATAAAATTTAAGAATATCTCATTCGTTTTTCTATATTTTGTACTATTTGTCTGTAGTGCGTTAACAAAAACAGCAAAGAAAAAAAAGCCGATCTCGCACTTTTGAGTTTTCTCTGCGTGTGAGCTTCGGAAAACACTGAACTGAGCATGCGCGGCCCTGCTTACCGATTTTCAAAAGAATTGAATGCGCTTTCGATGAGTTTTTAATTAAAGCCCGGGAGGCGCCGGCACGCATATAAGCATACCATACTGGAATTCATGTACAGAGGAAAATAGAGCTCTGCTATTGGCTAATCTGTAAAGTGACGTCCGAAACTCCACCCCTTGCTTCCCTGTCTTGTTTACTGTCGATCGCGCTTGCTGAGCTCTGTCCAGTGTTGTGTTATTAGTTTTTTGAAATATTTACTTGTACTATATGAAATATTTTTTGTCTATTATGTATTAAACAAAAGAAAAAGCCGCCAATTAAATCGAAGCTAAAAAACTCATAATCGAGCGTAGGCTCCGATAATCAATGTCACAATTTACTTGGCAGTTATGTTTAGTTTTGCAATTTTAAGCTGCCATGTGCTTTGCGAAACAGGACGATTGTTGACGACAAGACTTAAAGAAAATACGAACATTTTATTTTAATTCAGTTTATGAATTAATTGGCCAGCTGGTGTCACTTTTGAAGCAGTAAGTGAAATTTCTTCTTCTGCTTGAAGGTGTATGCTTGCTAGCCAAACACTAAAAAATCCGCTGTAAAAATTCATTTAATGGATCCACAATGTAATTTCAAGTTTGGTAAGCATAGCTTTTTCTGTCCATTTATGTTTATTTTTATTGAACAATTCTAAGCACCACCTGTGTATTATTTCCTTTTGTGTATGTGCATATTTGATAACATTAATCAGTGCTTTTTGTATTTAAAATTTGAATGCGAGCTTATTGATTCTACATAACATATGCATTAACATCAATGTAATAAATAAAATGTATTTGTTAAGGTACGATATGTAAAGTGTTAGATTATTTTAAATTACAGAAATTTAAAATAAAAATATCTGATTTCACAAGTTCTTCCCAAAGCTTCCATCTAGACTAGTTTTTGTAATACATATGAATTTATGACAATACATTATAATATAAGAGAATACAAGTATTTCTTCTAATATTATATTTATAAAATGGTTGAATTTTAATGTTTTTTATACATCTCATGAGTGTTATTACAAATACTATAAAACTTTTGGTATCTATAGTTGATAATAAAGCTGAAGGGTGCATTATTTTTATCTATTTAGTATAAGCAAAGTATCGCAATTCTTGAAGTGGAAGTATTATTAATGTAAACAAAACTATTACATACTTTATTTTTTAATTATTGAGTCCATAGAAAAGGGGTAAGTATTTTTAATAATCTCTGATGAATGTTAATTATATATCTGGTTACTTATTTATTAAATTATCTTTTTTATTTGAAAATTAAGCTTTTTTTTTTTTTTTTTTTACTTATCATGTATTACTAAGCCTAACATTTTCCTTAATCTAAATTCTTTTGAAAAAATACAGGAATATTAGTTTTTAAAAGGAACATCAATCAAAATTGTCAGTTATTCAACTTTATTTTTTACCTGAAACATTTAGAAACTCATAAATCATCACTTTCTTTCTCAGTGATAAACTACAAGAAATAACTATTTTGCATTTAAACAAAATTTTCTCTGATATTCATAATTTCAAAGTTGCTACTTATTTGAAAATGACTAATAAATACTTCTATTTAGATGTATAATAAATAAAATTCTATTAATTTATTTTAAAATATAGGTATTTTGAATGTTACCTCTTTTTATAAGAAACCAGATGTATTTTTTATGTTAGCAAAGTACAAATTATAAATTGGTGAATATTATTTTCCATCAACAACATTCGTACTGCATTCTATCATTTAATATATAATCTTTTCATTCATTTTTTTTTCAACACAAGTCTTATTTATCATTTATGCACATAAAAAATAAAAGCTGCTGCTGAGGAAAGTTTCCTGCCAGCTAACTCTATCAGGGCCAAAACTGGCTTTTTTTTTTAATGATCGGGGCGAAGAAGAATTTTGGCAACCCCTCTCCCTTTCTCCATGAAGAGAATTTTGTTAAGCTTCTAAAAGCTGATTTATTTTTAAATCTAAAATATGTAATCATAACATACATAATTCTTAACTACATAAAAATCAGCTTTGTCAAATATTGATTTATAAAAACATTGAAAGCAGAATCAAAAGGAACCAAAAAATATTTCACTTTATACAGGTTTCCATCTTAGCAGATATAATTGTTGATATTTTTTCAGCTGAAATTTTTGTCATTTAAGACAGGATTCCGTTATAGACTGATTTTATTTTCACAGATTTTACTTAACTTCTTCTATTGGACATTTTTATTTTTTATGTAAAATACTTAATTCCAGTTGGAACTTGTAAATACTTGCTGTCCATTATACTAGATAGTCTAGTGCTGCTATCTGTATGTTGAAATAATAAAAAAAAAGTGCAACTAAATATGTATTTTAATCATTTGAAAGTGGCAGGCAACAAGAGAAAGACAATTGAAGGTAAGCAGATAGTTTTAACGCTATTTTTTTATATTTTTTACAAGTAATTTGATATTAAAGTTAAGTGTTGTATCAATGAAATGACGTCACATTTTAAATAATCTAATGTATATTTTAGAAAATAGACAACTATTGGACTAATGTCCATTCTATTGGACGTTGGGTCTTCATCAGTTGTTTTTTATTCATATTAGACTCGTTTTGTATACTGAAGAAAGACATTAGTTTTTATTTAAAAATCAACACAATATTCAAACAAATAATAGATACAGAAGTAGATAATATATATTCTTAAATAAATAAAAAAATATTTAAATATTATCCTAAAAATTTATAATTTTACTGATAAAATGCTTGTTTTAAATCAGTACATTGTTAAATTTTGGATTACAGTGTTTTTTTGTGTGCAGCATTTGGTAAATATAGATAATTAAGCCTTTATTATGCTTTATTCTTATTCATAACTATTTTTGGTATTACTTTTCTGTTACTATACTATTTATAATTGAATTAATAAATTTAATCATATTTAATTAACAAAAAAACTTTAAGAAAATATAATTAAAGATAACGGTATAAAATTCTAAATAAACTCATGTTTATTTCTTTTAAATTTCTTCTTGGCATTTACTTGCCAATTGTGGTAGCTGTGCCATTATTTATTATCATTATTTTAGAAACAAATTACTGGTGTTGAGAATAGTTAAAAAAGAAAACAAAATGTTATTAATTTTTTATTATTATTACTAAATTAATCAACAGATTTCTTAGTTAAAATACACTTTTTCTATTTGATGATGCAAAAATTGATTTTATGTGATATTTGGAAGTAACGTATAAATGACAAAAACACATTTCTTGTGTCAGAAAAGTTTGTAGTGAAAGAAATAGGAACTTGACGCTAAAAATCTGGTTTTTAAAGCCTATGTAGCTACCTCATCTTACTTTATAAGTATAAAATAAAATAAGTGAGCATGAAATGCGACTTGTATTTGTATATTCGTTTAACTATAAAAACAAATGCAAGCTTTTTATGTTATTTTACTGTTCGTAAGTTGTTTATAATTAAATTAATTAATTTAATCAAATTTAAACAGAAATAAAAATTTAAAGAAAATATAACTGAAGATAGTAATTTAAGATTATAAATAAACTGCATTTTATTTCTTTTTAATTTCCTTTGACATCCAAATGTCAATTCTGATACCGTGCCACTAACTTTATAATTTTTTTTTATATATAAAAATGTTATTAATGTGATAGATTTTTTTAAATTATTAAAAGAAAAAACTGTTTAAAAAGGCACTAAATTGGTTTATACTTTTCAAATAAATTTCATCCAAAAATACTTTTTCTCTTTGATAATGAAAAAATTAAAATTATGCAATATTTACAGGTGATGTATGAACAATAAAAGCACATTTAACATGAAAGAAAATATAACTGAATATAATAATTTAAGATTATAAATAGACTGCGTCTTTTAAAACTCTTTATCCTTAAATTGACAAATCAAAATTGCTAATTTAAAATTATTAATTTCTTACATAAATGGCAGAACCATCGCATTTAGAAATGCCCCTGCCTGAAATCACCCACTACCCTATTTCAATTTTTTATATTTCACTAATAATATTTATAAGGAGGACACCATAAAAAAACCGCATTTAAAATGGGAGGGAGAGGCATCGAATCTATAAGTTTCATAGACCTATTTAACAATATGTCAAATGAGGGGTGGTCCTTAAAATTTCGAAAAGTGCCCCCCCCCCAGGAAGAGAGAAAAGGGTAGAGGGGCATCAGATGTCTATAATATGAATAAGTTTTTATACACCTATCAAACGATATGCCACATGAGGAGTTTACTCAAAATTTAGAAAATAGCCCCTCCCCCAGGAATTGCCCACCCTTTCAAACATTTAAGGTTAAAAAATAATATTGATATGAGGGCTCAGTTAAAAAGCACTTTCAAAACTCAATAAACAGCTGATCTGAAGAAAAAAGAAAAGATAGCTTCCTCTCCCCCCCCCCCCAAAAAAAAAAAAAATTACACGCATTCTCGCTTTATAAAATTTGTAACATGTGTTATAAATTATGTCAAAGTTTAAAAGGGATTGGTTAATTAGTTTTTCTAATATTAACAATTCTGCGTCAATACTCAATAGTCCTCCCTGGAGGGTCCATCTCCCCTGGAATTTCCCACTCTTTCAAATATTTAATGTTATAAAATAATATTTATTTCAGTGCTCACTGAAAAAAATGCGATAAATAGCTGGTCTGAAGAAAAAAGATAAAATTGCCCCCCCCCTCCCCCCATCCAAATTCCATGCACCCTCACTATATAAATTTTGTATTATATGTTATAAACTATCTCAAAGCCTCCCTGCGCCTTTTTTAATGGGGAAAATTAGTTTAAAATTGAAATTTTTAATTGTAGAAAAAAGTGGTAAGAAATCAGGCATCACTATCTTTAAAATATTTATGGTTAAAAAATAATATTTAAAGGAGGGCTCAGTGAAGAAAACCGCATTTAAAATGAAAAAAACAGCTGATAAAAAAATAGAAAAAAAGCCCCCCTCCTCTTCACCAAAATTCAATAGACGCTAACTTTATAATATTGTTATTATCTGTTATAAGCGATCGGATATTGAGTTTTCCTCATTTTAACAAATACATTTATTATCTATACGAAAACTCATTTCTTTTATAAGTTTAAAAATCAATTTTAGCACGACTGCAAACTCTTTTAAAAAAGACAATCGCGCTCGAACGAAAGCTGAACCGGATCCCCGCTGCCTATGGCACCATATAGCAGTTGTGCTGCATGCACACTGCAAAGTCTTGTAAAAAAGGCAATCTCACTCGAACGAACCAGGTCATTGCTGCTTATGGCACTGTATAGCAGGCATGCTGCGCATGTGCTGCAAAATCTTGTGAAAAGCGAATTGCGCTTGGGGGGCAGAGTGGGGTGATGCACACCAGAGATGATTAAGCGGGCACAGACCTTTCGTACAATAAATCACATGAGCAGTATCAACAAAATTTAGAAAAGTTCCCTCCATGGAGTAAAAGAGATGGAGGGGGGGGGGGGGAAGTGGGCATGAACACTGGAGATGTATAACCTGATTAAGTAGTCACAGGCCTTTCTAACGATATGTGACATGACAGGCATTGTACAAATTTAGAAAAGCCACCCCACCCCTGGATGGGTAAAATGCGCTCCCATGAATATATAATAGAAATAAACCAATTAGTTAAATCAGCACCCCCCCCCCGCCCCATACCCGAAATATAAACTATCTTCAAGTTTCCAACAGATCACCTTGTTAGATTTCCTAATTTAACTAAAAAAGCATGTTACTTCATTTTAAATTAAGCATGATAGAAATAAAACCAATTATTTAAATAAAAATTAATATATCAGCTTGTAATTAAGATAAGAGTTTGAAATGGACATGTATGAAATCAGCGAAAAATTTCACGTTGGGGTGTATAAGAATTTAATATTTTAAAAAGTTTAAATTTCGTATTAAAATAGCCTACTTCTCTCAGCCATCGGAAATAAAATTCATGAACACTTGTTTCTCAAATCCAAGAAAATGGATCTTTTATCGATCGATTTTTAGAGGATTTTTTCTGTTATACCCATCCCAGAGATACGATCATTATACCGGCTGAAAATAATTTTTTTCTGCATTTGTCTGCACAAGTTACAAACTTCTAGGGTCGATACTTTGTGAGATACGAGTGGAAATAAAAATGTCCAGTACACTTTTTAGCTTAAAATGCACTCTGGTAAACCTGCAATTTCGCATCTCGAATCCCAGTCATGTGGCAACCCGAAGGAGAAATGAGATAATTTCGAAAAGTGTTTGTACCTGCATTCATTTTATGCCGTTACTTCGTTAATGAGACGTAAAATCAGAGCCTGATTAACTCTACTTTGGACCCGGGGCACACAGGCCATGCCTGGGCCCCTTTTCTAAAAAAAAATTCATGCATTATAATTTGGTCAAACAGTTTTATGTGCAATTTACAACTTAAATCATAACTTTATGAAAAAAAAAATATATTATAGACGCATGTAAAAATGCATTAAAAAATATGAGAAGGTAAGATCTTCTGCACTATCTGGTCTTTAAGTGGAGTTAGTAAAACGCTAAACCTATAAGACTGAGTGAAACGTGTTCTAAACCTATCAGACTGAATAAAACATGCTATGTGTAATATCTGTTCTTCTTGGAATTTCGAAGTTTACATTGTAGTTCATTGTCGTTAGTGAAATATACTGATATATTTTAGTTTACATGAATGGGAAAAATATATTCTTTTTCTGTGAACTACAAATGGAAATTTTTATTTTCAGAGAGTACACAAAATGAGGCCACCTGAAATTGTGGGCCCGGGGCACGTGCCCCTGTGATAATCGGGCTCTGCGTAAAATTGGGAGTTTTTAATTAATAACGTCCATTAATTACGACTTTTTCAAAATTTTATCATTTGATCTCAGGTGTCTAGCTATAAGTATGCAAAATTTCAAGTCTCCTGTGGAAAAATATTCTCACTTGACACGACCTGGAAAGAATAAAATACAGTCTTGAGCTGGCCTGAATCTACAGAAAAATGCACTGCACCCATTCCCAAAAGAATGAAGGTCAGGCTCACAAAAGTAAAAAGAAAGGATAGATGAAGTGTGGTGGCCAAAAATGTAACTCTGAAATCCACTAAATCCAGCTCAAATACTACCACATGTACCTCGCGAAAAAAGAAAACTTTTAGTAATAGTTTTTAATCATAATAGTAGGAAATGCTACTTTTATAATGCTTAAACATAAGCAGACCACTTTCATTTAGTGAAAAAATACACGGGTGATGTTAAAGAATTTGGTCCCTGTTGCATGTGCTTGTTTTGTTTGGGAAAATTGAGGCATTTAAATTTGAGCAATAACTGAATTCATATTGCAAACCATTTTTACAGCATACTGCATCTCTATTATTTCTCTTTACTCTGTGATTAAGTTCCTGTCCAACTTTTTAAAAGATAAAATTTAGCCCGAGTGTAATGAATTTTTTCTTTTACTGAGGTTGTGCTTCGGGGCAGGTGCCAGAGCTTGTTAAGTACAATATGCAGGGATGTAAAAATCTAGGTGCCATTGGGCAGTCTCTCACCACTAAATTTTATTCAGTATATTTAGGCTAATATTTTATATAATTTTTTTGTAAGAATGCTAATAAAACTCATCTCACGCAACACGACCTGGAAACTGGAAAGAATAAAATACAGTCTTGAGCTGGCTGCCCGCTGGCACCTAGATTTTTAAATCTTGTCAGCGCACACACCTTCTGCAGTTGAATTTTTTTTTTATATATGAGAATACTTTAAATTTTAGAACTGGTTCAAAACAGTTTTTTAAAAATGAGTGTTCAAAAAAAAAAAAAAAAAAAGAAACCAAACCCGAAAGAAAATAAAAGCATAACATTAGATAGATATCAACCTCAGGTATCCAATGAAAAAAAATTATTTTATGTAATGAAACGTAAGCGAGACATTTGTCAAGAATGCTCCCATAGGTTTAATATTAGCTTGTGAATGTCTTTGTATGACTAATGTAGTCTCTTAATATTGTAATATTACAACTAAAGTAAAATCTGAAAATAAAATCAGTCTAATGGAATCCTGTCATAAATAAAAATTTTCAACAGGAAGAATATCAACAATTATATTTGCTAAGATAGAAACCTGTATAAAGTGAAATACTTTTTGGTTCCTTTTGATTCTGTTTTCAATGTTTTAATAAATCAATATTTGACAAAGCTGATTATGTAGTTAAGTATTATGTATGTTATGATTACATATTTTATATTTTAAAATAAATCGGCTATTAGAAACATTAATTGCAGAGGGTGTGCCAAAATCCTTGTTTGCCCCGATCACAATAAAAAGGTAGTTTTGGCCCTGATAGAGTTAGCCGACAGCCCAGAAGCAGAATTTTCTGCGTCAGTCTGCAGCAAACAAAAATTTATCTGCGACCCAATAAGCCTACTATCATAAGAAATAACAGAAACACTTAAAGTAAGCAAAATTTCCATTTATAAAGAATATATATAATATAAGGATACAACAAATACCATAAATCTAGAGACTTACAGCAAATTTCAGCTATTTTTTAAGCCCAGCATTTATTTTTAAGTTGGTGGATTAATCTGCAAGGTTTAAAATAATCTGCAGCGCCCGCTTCCGTGCTGCACTGTTTCTGCTACTGGGGCCGACAGAAAACTTTCCTCAGCAGCAGCTTTTATTTTTTGTGTGCATAGATGATAAATAAGACTTGTGTATAAAAAAATAAATTAAAAATTTATATTTTAAATGATAGAATGCAGTACGAATGTTGCTGATGGAAAATAATATTCACCAATTTATAATTTGTACTTTGCTAACATAAAAAATACATCTGGTTTCTTATAAAAAGAGGTAACATTCAAAATACCTATATTTTAAAATAAATTAATAGAATTTTATTCATTATATATCTAAATAGAAGTATTTATTAGTCATTTTCAAATAAATAGCCACTTTGAAATTATGAATGTCAGAGAAAATTTTGTTTAAATGCAAAATAGTTATTTCTTGTAGTTTAGCACTGAGAAAGAAAGTGATGATTTATGAGTTTCTAAATGTTTCAGGTAAAAAATAAAGTTGAATAACTGACAATTTTGATTGATGTTCCTTTTAAAAACTAATATTCCTGTATTTTTTCAAAAGAATTTGGATTAAGGAAAATGTTAGGCCTAGTAATACATGATACTTAAGTAAAAAAAAAAACGCTTAATTTTCAAATAAAAAAGATATGATTTAATAAATAAATAACCAAATATATAGTTAACATTCATCAGAGATTATTAAAAATCCTTACCCTTTTTCTATGGACTCAATAATTAAAAAATAAAGTATGTAATAGTTTTGTTTACATTAGTAATACTTCCACTTCAAGAACTGCGATACTTTGTTTACACTAAATAGATAAAAATAATGCACCCTTCAGCTTTATTATCAACTATAGATACCAAAAGTTTTATAGTATTTGTAATAACACTCATGAGATGTATAAAAAACAGATTAAAATTCAACCATTTTATAAATATAATATTAGAAGAAATACTAGTATTCTCTTATATTATAATGTATTGTCATAAATTCATATGTATTACAAAAACTAGTCTAGATGGAAGCTTTGGGAAGAACTTGTAAAATCAGATATTTTTATTTTAAATTTCTGTAATTTAAAATAATCTAACACTTTACATATCGTACCTTAACAAATACATTTTATTTATTACACTGATGTTAATGCATATGTTATGTAGAATCAATAAGCTCGCATTCAAATTTTAAATACAAAAAGCACTGATTAATGTTATCAAATATGCACATACACAAAAGGAAATAATACACAGGTGGTGCTTAGAATTGTTCAATAAAAATAAACATAAATGGGCAGAAAAAGCTATGCTTACCAAACTTGAAATTGCATTGTGGATCCATTAAATGAATTTTTACAGCGGATTTTTTAGTGTTTGGCTAGCAAGCATTCACCTTTAAGCAGAAGAAGAAATTTCACTTACTGCTTTAAAAGTGACACCAGCTGGCCAATTAATTCATAAACTGAATTAAAATAAAATGTTCGTATTTTCTTTAAGTCTTGTCGTCAACAATCGCCCTGTTTCGCGAAGCACATGGCAGCTTAAAATTGCAAAACTAAACATAACTGCCTAGTAAATTGTGACATTGATTGATTGATTATCGGAGCCTATGCTCGATTATGAGGTTTTTAGCTTCGCTTTAATTGGCGGTTTTTTCTTTTGTTTAATACATAATAGACAAAAAATATTTCATATAATACAAGTAAATATTTCAAAAAACTGGACACAACACTCGACTGAGCTCAGCAAGCGCGATCGACAGTAAACAAGGGGTGGAGTTTTGGACGTCACTTTACAGATTAGCCAATAGCAGAGCTCTATTTTCCTCTGTACATGAATTCCAGTATGGTATGCTTATATGCCGCCGGCACAGACAATCACCTCATCGAGTTCACGGCTGCAATTCCAGAATGAGTTAAAACTCGATTCGCATATTAAAACGCAATCGGTCTGCCAAGTCCTATCTTGGTGGAAAACACCTGAAAACCCGATTTTAGCGGTTGATTCGTAGGTTTACCATTGTGTTTTCCTGCACGCAAAGGTATGAAAACATGGAAGACTGGGAGCAATGGCAAACCTACGAGTCAACCACTAAAATCGGGTTTATAGGTGTTTTCCACCAAGATATGACTAGGCAGACCAATTGCGTTTTAATATGCGAATCAAGTTTTAACTCATTCTGGAATTGCAGCCGTGAACTCGAGGAGGTGATTGTCTGTGCTGCCTGCGGCCTCCAGATCTATTAATAACTGGGGTAATTATAAAAAATAAAATTAAATTCCACACGGACAGACAGACAGAGCGGAACATTCTTTTATTAACATAGATGGATTCACAATCCCACGATCACTTACTATGTAGTATTTTTTTTCTCCTTGCATAGAGGTTAAAAATACTGGTAAGTTTTTAACCATTTGGAAAAATGGTTATTGTTCTCGTCAGGATGGGAAATCAAAAACATATCTGAAGGTTTTTATTGGTTTAATCCGCATTTTATTCGTTTTCTGATGGGTCAATACAGTAATCTGTATTTTCCCTTTACTTTCAACAGAGATGGATACTTCTGTTGCCACTATGACAAAAAAGTAATAAAAACTAAAAAAAAAAAATTAATAACTCAGAAACATATTGAGATACAGCTTTCAAACAAATTGCATTTAAAAGTACATTTTTTTTCTCTATACGACGGTGTAAAAAGCAATAGTGTGGGATGTTTAGAAGTTTAAGAATGAAATTTTATTTAAAATGGGTCGTCAGATTTCCTCTGACGATGGAAAAGCCTTTTCCCGAACAGCCAATGAAATGCTTGGATAATACATAAGTTTCAGGTGGATAATACATACCAGTCGCAGGCGATTTCTCTCGCTTGCAATTTTTACGTGCAATAACACTACCCAGGTCAAAATTCTTGCTAGTACTAGCATCAGAAATATGCTAGTTATTGCTATGTATTGCTTTGTGTGCTAGATTTTCATGCTAGTATATGCTTTATAATGCTAGCCAGCATCACATGCTATATAGCTAGCTTACACAGTAATAGCATGACAAGCTATATACAAGCATTTTATGCTTGTTTGCTGTTAAAGCTTCTTCCAAAGCATGGTGTGGTATGTACCTTACCGTGCTATTATATGCTTTTTTATGCTTGCCAGCATAATATAATATGCAGCCAGCTTAGGGGAAAATAGCATGACAAGCTATGTACAAGCATTTTATGCTTGTTTGTTGTTTAAGCTTCTTCCAAAGCATGGAGAGGTAGGTACCTTAACTTGCTATTATATGCTTTCTTATGCTTGGCAGCATAATATGCTATGCAGCCAGCTTATTGAGAAATAGCGTGACAAGCTATGTACAAACACGTTATGCTTATTTGTTGTTCAAGCATCTTCCAAAGCATGGAGAGGTAGTACCTTAACGTGCTATTATATGTTTTTTTATGCTTGCCAGCATAATATGCTATGCAGCCAGCTCAGGAAGAAATAGCATCACAAGCTATGTACAAGCATTTTATGTGCTTATTTGCTGTTTAAGCTTCTGTCAAAGCATGGAGAGGTAGGTAGGTACCTTTGCATGCTATTATATGCTTTTTTATGCTTACCAGCATAATATGCTATGCAACCAGCTTTGATAGAAAAGAGCATGACGTACTATGTGTCTGTAAGATGTGCTAATTTGCTACACAAGTTATCTTCCCAATAATGATGAGGTAGGTACTTAAATGAAGGATTGTGTGCTTGTTATTGCTTGGTAGCATCAAATGCTTTTTTTTTTTTTTTTTTTTTTTTGTTACACGAAAGTATAAATTTGACTATGTTTTTTAAAAATAGAAGAAAAGGAAATTTTAATTTTAAATTAAATTAATTTTTCAAATCCGGGGCGAGACAATAGCTCTCTTCCAGCTCCGCCCCCCCCCCCCCCAACAGAAAATTCTTAGTTTCTCTTTTATTTTAAGCTAAGAGAAAAGATAAAATTTCAATTTGTTTTTCAAAATCGGAGAAAAAAATTAGTTAAATTTCGAATTCGAGGGAGGCTTAATGGATCACCTAAGCCCTCTTCCCTTAACGGAATATTCGGGAGTTTGCGTTATGGAGGTTTCACTGTACATTGCAATTTTGCAAGATGTAAAATATAACTTCTATTTTTTAAATTAACTTCTATGGGGGTGGATTAAATTCTGTGAGGGATTTAACTTCTAGGAGAATTTTCTAGGGGAGCCCCCCCCCCCCCCTCCTATGAAGGAATTTTTTCTTCTGTTTCTTAGAATTTAAATATTGTAACTTACTCGAAAAAAATGCAGTATATCTTTAAAAAATGTAGAAAAAAAATTTCGTTCATTAAAATCTAAAATCCGGGCTGGCCCTCTCCTGAATTTAATACTGTCTTAAATAATCCAATTGAGATTAGTTTTCAACATCTAAATATCAAAAGAAACAGAACTAAAAATTAATTACCAAAGCGGATATAGAAGAGTAACCCCCTCCCCCCAACAGAAAATTTTAAACTGATCTTTCTCTTACCGTTAAATTATTTTAGGTTAAATGTAAATTATAAATTTTCTATATCTTTAAAAATGGGAGAAAAATAAAATTTTGTTTATTAAATTTCAAAAGCTGGGAGGAGGGGGGGGAGGGCTGTGTCACCGCCACCTGAATTAAACACTGCCCCTTGAACACGTTTGAGATAATTTTTTAACACATAAACTTAAAAAAAAATTAACAAATAATTTCAATGGTATACTTAAAGGGAAAAAGACCCTCTCCCTCCCCCCGAATTGAAAGAAAATTCCTCGCTGTACTTTCTCTTAGTATTTAATTCTTTTAAGTTTCTCGAAAAGATTAAATTTGCTATGTTTATTAAAATCAGAGAAAAAATATTATTTTGTTAAATTTCAAAATCCAGGGGCGGTAGATTTCCTTTTTCGAACCACTACAACGTAAATTCAATTCTACCCGTTTTAGATAAAATCTAAACACATAAATCTAAAAAAAAAACTGGAAATTAATTTCCATAAAGGGTTTATTGGGAAAAAACGCCCACTCCCCTGGTTTAGATAAAAATTTAACACATAAATATAAAAAAAAAAAAAACCTGAAAATTAATTTCCGTGAAGGATTTTTGGTAAAAAGCGCCTCCCCTCCACTCCCCCATCATAAAATTCTTAGCTGTTCATTCTCTAAGTGTCTAATTATTTTAATTATACAAAAAAAAAAAAAAAAAAAAAAAAAAAAAAAAAAAAAAAAAAAAACGTGCTTGAATTTAGTCAGTTAAATTTCAAAATTCAAGGAGCACTGTTTCATTTAAGAAATAAGTTTATAACAATCGAATTGAAAATATGTACAATTGACCCCCCCCCCCCCCCTCCAATAAGCACTAACTTTTAAAATTTTAACCCCATCCTAAATTGATAAATTCTATCCTAAATACACTTCAAAATCTTTTATTTTTCTGAACAAATAATTATGACCATATTCAAACCATTCATTAAGCAAAGAAAATTCCACAAATGAATTATAATAATCAAGCCATATTCTAATTATCCATTAAACATAGAAAAAACCCTAATAATAAATCAACCTTATTAATTGAAACTTGGTGGATAACGGCATCGATAAACTATATATCTTATAAATAATCTTATAAAATCGATAACACTCTATCTTATAAAAATATCAACACACAGCAGAATCAGCTCTACACCCATTACGCGCATTTAAAATCGTTCGCAAACACGACCCCAGTGGCAAAGTAAGTAAAGCATCTGGCTTCTAAACCGGAGATAATGAGCTCTGTCCTTCTCAGAGGAATAGAAAAGCCGACCTAAGTTTCCCCTTCTAAAAGCTGTATGTACTTCAGAAACTCCCCAAAGATGGCGCCACCAGCGTCATTTTTTTTCTAACCGGGATAATAGCAAAAAATAAAAGCAAGTGATGCTGGAAAAATAATGCTAGAATAGCAAAAAATAAAAGCAAGTGATGCTAGAAATGTAATGCCAGCATAGCAAAAATTAAAAGCAACTGATGCTAGAAAATTAAAAGCAACTGATGGTAAAAATGTAATGATAGACTGGCAACAAAAAAAGTATCTGTTACTGGTGAATTACTGCTAGAAAGCAAAATTACAAGCAAGTGGTGGTCTTGATTCCTGCTAGCCCAGCAACATATTCAAGCAACACAAGCTGGAATATGTATGCTGGCCAAGCAGTAAAAGTGTTCTAATACACACCATGACTTGCTGGTAATTATGTCGGAACCAGCAAATGTGTTTTGGTAGTTTATGCTAGTTAACTTTGCTGGGATACGGCATTTAATGCTTGTCTAGCAAACAAATACCAGCATGAATTTCGACCTGGGTATTAATGTTTAATCCATGGCGTACGTAATGTAAGATCAACTCAGTGCGATTTTTTATGTCTTAAATTTTAGTCTTTGAAAAAATGATTTTCCAAATGGTCGTTGTAATTTGTTAAATTGCATTTTTTTTTTTTATAACAGCATATTAGACCACCACTACTTAGACCAATACTAATACCACCTGAACACTAGGTCTGAGCTCTGACACAAAAATGGAAGCTGTCGTTGGCGAATTTTTTTCAGCCTTGTGCGGTCTATTGAATTTATAATATCAGTAATTTTTAAAAGTTTTTTCTGCTATATTTTTATGAGATCAAGTAAGTCAAAGAAAACTTTTGGAAAATACTGGTGTCTAAATTCAAGGGGCCGTACATACGCGCAAAACAAATTCGCCTACGACAGCAACCATTTTTATGTCAGCGCTCAGGCCTAGTATTCTGGGGACGGTGGATCAGTTTCAATTGACATCACACCCAAGCAACCACCTTAACAACCTGTAAATTGATTGTTTACAAACTGTTTTTCGTCGAATTTGATTGGTTTAACGACATACTGGCCAACCAATTAATGATTTTGGTTTGGTGGAATACAAATTGTAGGATTTCGCTCACATTGTTGAAACTGATCAATTAAATTGCGAGATTAGTATTCAATAAGTAGAAAAGGAGTGTTGAAAGCAATTACTCAAATTAATTCTTGACAAAGATTTTTTTTTTTTTTTTCAGAATAAGATTATGTTTCAATCCAATTTTATGCTGAATACTTTAGAATATACTTTTCTCTTACGAGTAGTAACTTTTTTTTTCATATCAGCGAAAATATGTCCAGGCTGGGACTCGAACCTATAACCTTTAGCTTCAATTGGCAATGCTCTTCCAATTGAGCTATCTGGCGACGAAAATAAAATAAAATTACTACTCGTGGGGATTACCATTCAGTTGATTATGTTAAAAGTAATTAATATACTTTTCTCTTGTTTTTCCTTTCAGACCGTTGTAGACTTCGGATCTTCGAAGTCTTATGCATTACCAGGTTTAGAGTTCGGCAAGGACAAAATATTTTTTCTTGGATATGCACAGGTAAGCTCAGATCAACAGCATATTTTTATATAATTTTGACATTTATTTAGTTAATGCCGTAGCGATTTGCACCATCTGAAACGTTCAGGCCTGTTGTTCGTACCTTTTAAGTTTTCACAGATTACGGTCTGACCGGATTCAATTTCTACAGAAAATGCTGATATTCCTTAAATAACTATTAAATTGACAGTAAAAGAATTGTTACATACCGGGTACACTATTATGTAAGAATTAAGTATAGCATATATGTTATTGAGATTAATCCTGGAAATGTTCTGTATTGAAAATGAAGTGTGTAGCATTTATAGTTCATTTACAGAGACTCTCAAAAGAATTCCGTTACATTACGGTCTATGGAGAAAATCGTTTGGGGTATATTTTGATGATGTTACACTATTTCAAACATAAACTTCACAAGAGACTTTCTATAGAATAGGGAGTGCATAGCATTCATCATTAATTGACATGAGACACACAAAAGAATTCGGTTACAGTATTGCACTGTAAAAAAATTATGTAACGTTACTCCATAAAATGGGTGGCAACATGCTGCCTCTAGTTTTATAGAGTAATTTAACTTGTATAATGGTATAATTTAAACTGATATAACTGGCGGAATATTACACATTAGTATAACGTAACATCGGTTAAATTATTCAATAAAATGGAGGCAGCAAGGCTGCCACTAATGTTAGGGAATAACGTTACATACATTTTTTAAAGTGTGTCTGTGAACAATAATTTCTAGACGTTCGTTTGCAGTTGTGGTACAATTTTTAGATTAAATTATTTTTTTGCTTATTACTGAGTATTTCTAAAGGTCCTATAGGAAAACAGAGAAGCACAAAACATCGTGAGTACATTTTGTATTAACCCTTTACTGCACGATTTTTTTCTATTTTTATGAAAAGGATTATTTGAAATCTATATATCGGTCTAATAATGGGGAAAATAATAAAAAAAAATAAATTTCAAATTTTCAGCTAAAATTTGATATTTTATGGCGTTTACCCTATGTACACAATTAAGTTTTTAAGATATTGTATTACTATATTTTATAACTAAATGAGCTTAAATTAATTAATTTTATCTGCTTAACAATCTACAACTTTTTTTATATTAATATTTTTAAGTATTCACTAAAAATAATGAAAGTAAATTGTACCTTAATAGCTTGATCGAAATTTTTTTTTGCCTCCGAAGGACAAATTCTAATTTTTTGTCAAATGCAGCCATCTGACATGGACAAAATAAGTGTTATTCCATTCTTTTTACTGTTCTTAATCAGGGATAGACATCATATTGGCCAAATTCATGGCACATAATAAGAATTATAGTATTTTTAGGTATGTGCCAGATGTGGCATGTCGTGCAGTGAAGGGTTAATGACAGGAATTGCGGATGGAGAATTATCAACTGTTATGCGTTTTCTAACCGAACTCAATTTTAGCATTCTCTGTCATATACCGGGTGTTTCAAAAGTTCCATGCGAATGTAAAACGCGATAAAAAAAGATCTATGGTTCGGAGACACGCGATTTGCAGATAAATATTCAGCGTGTTACGAGATTTTGTATGACACCAACAAAAAATTAGTTCAAAATCTCGACAATAGAGGGCGCTACTGTAGATAATTCCATATTGCTCACACAACGCAAGATTTGGATACAAAAAAGTGTACATGAAGTAATGTTTTTGTATCCAAATCTTGCGTTGTGTGAGCAATACGGAATTATCTACAGTAGCGCTTTCTATTGTCGAGATTTTGAACTGATCATTTTGTTGGTGTCATACAAAATCCCGTACGACGCTGAATATATCTGGAAACCGCATTTCTACCCGACCCATAGGTCGTTTTATATCGCGTTTTACTTTCTCACCGAACTTTTGAAACACCCGGTATGTACAAGTCTATGGATTCTATACAGGGCTGCATAAAATAATTCCGATATTAGATTATGATTCTGACTATTGGTGGTAATTCCTGAAATGCGTTTTTCAAATTTGTTATGCGTTTTTCAATTTTTTTACTATGACCAGGGATATAGTGGATGGTATACGGGGTTATACGCCGTGTACCTTCTGGATGTTTTAAAAAAACTCCGTATAAACCTGAGTTTTTCAAATAAAGCATTAGCGTATACCCTAGCTATGAACGTTCATGACGTCAGCGTATACCTTCTGCCTATACCGTATACTCTCTGCTTTTTTTACGACTACAATACTGACTATGACATCATCTTTTCTTTCACCTTCATTAAAAGTAAAGTTTTATTACAGTACTCTGTGTTGGAAAGCGCTCTAGCATCTACGCTTCATGTGTGATTTTTTGTTATTTTTGCTTTATAATATAGAAAATTAAGAAAAAGTTCCAACTAGACGAGAATCTGTATATGCTATTCATGATTCTGTGTTTTCCTTTCAGACCCTGTGTGACGCCGATTCTTCTTCTCGGTCCTCGAAGAACATTCCTGTAAGAGACAGGTAAGGACAGTCACAGATATTGTATTGTTTCCATTTAAATAAAAACAAGCAAATGGCAGCACCCAGAATTCAGGTGGAACATTTAGGTAGCTTTCATTGCAAAAAGCTACCTATTGCAGCCGTTCGGAGGAAAGCGATTTCAAAACATTTTGGTATATTTTCATCTATCATGACCCCCAGACCCCGAAACCACCCTCCGTTCAAATGTTGATATATATATGTATATATATATATCTGATCTTTGTCACACTGTAACTCTCGTATTTATGAACCGATATGTATAAAACTCGGTGTGTACATAGTACATACCAATGTCTCGACCGAGTTCGTGGGCCAGCTTCATTCGCCATCTTGTTTCAAAATGGCGGCTATTTAAATTTAAAAAAAAATTTAAATTTGAAATGTGGTACCAAAAAATTGGAAATAGAAAAATAATTTTTTCTTATGTGTTTGAGCTTGATACAAAGATTCCGGAGCAGTTTTTGTTTCGTCTATATCTTAAAAAATGGCTGAGTTATAGCACTTTGAATTTCTAGCGTGGCTGTCCTGATTTTTGTCCTGAAACGTCCTGATTTTTGTCACGCGATAACAGGCGCATTGATGAACCGATATGGATGTACCTTGGTGTGTACGAAGTACATACCAATGTCTCGACCGAATTCGTTGACCAGCTTCATCCGCCATCTTTTTTCAAAATGGCGGCCATTTAAAAAAACTTTTAATTTAAAATGAGGTATTGGAAAATGAAAAAGATTTTTCCTTATGTGTTTGACCTTAATACAAAGATTCCAGAACAGTTTTTGTTTCGCCTATATCTAAAAAAAAATGGCTGAGTTATAGCATTTTGAATTTCTATTGTGGCTGACATTTTGAAACGACCTGATTTTTGTCACGCGATAACAGGCGTATTTATGAACCGATTTGGATGTAACTTGGTGTGTACATAGTACATACCAATGTCTCGACCGAGTTCGTAGGCAAGCTTCATTCGCCATCTTGTTCAAAAGGGAACATTTAAAAAAAAATTTAATTTAAAATTTAAAATCAGGTATCAAAAAATTGGAAAATGAAAAAGGTTTTTTTATGTGTTTGACCTTGATACAAAGATTCTGGGGCAGTTTTTGTTTCGTCTATATCTTAAAAAAAGGTTGAGTTATAGCACTTTGAATTTCTAGCATGGCAGACATCTTGAAACGATCTGATATTTGTCACGCGATAACACACGTATTTATGAACCGATTAGCATGTGACAAAGCATGTGCATAGTACATAGCAATGTCTCGACCAAGTTCACTGGCCAGCTTCATCCGCCATCTTGTTTCAAAATGGCGGCCATTAAATAAAAAAGAATTATATTTAAAGTGAGGTGCAAAAAAATTAGAAATTGAAAAAGGTTTCTTTCTTAAGTATTTGAACTTGATATAAGGATTCCGGTGCATTTTTTGTTTTGTCTTTATCTTAAAAAATGGCTCAGATATAGCAGTTTAAATTTCTTTATGTAGGTGACATTTTGAAAGGTCTGATTTTTTGCCTGCGACAGCACTCGTATATATCTACCGATTCCGATGTGAATGAGCATGTGCAGAGGAATTACTAACAAGGAAGGTCTCCATACGGGCATATTCAGAAAAATCTGAAAACATTACAGAGTGTTCTCTCATGTGGACATATATGTTTATAAAAAAAATTTTGGCGGAACCCCGATAGAATGTTCGTAAGAAAATAATGAAAATTTCGTTTATTTAGCGATTTACCATCGGTTGGCGATGAAATGAAATTTCGAAAAATACTTTTTCAAATCGAATACTCTTTAAGATAAAAATATTTCAGATTGAACTTGTTTAAATAAATTTAACTTAAATAACTGTAGTTTTGCCAGTTTTAGTTTGATTTAGCTATAGTTTTGTCATATATGTATTTATAATGAAAGTTAAATATTAAATTTTATGAATTAAAACAAAATTAAAATTGTTTCAATATCTCAAAATTAAGTCCAATTGAGCGCTGTCGGTTTAATTTTGTTGCTATGGAAACGAAGAATTCCTTGGTTTGAAATGAATAACTGCTAAATGAATCTTGCCTTTATTTTGGAATACGCTTAAATATATGAAAGTATTTTTTATAGATGAAATTGTTTTTAAAGTGATAAAATTAAGTAACAAGCAACATAAATATGTAATACGAAAAAATGTATTTATTAAACTCTCTCATTGTTTATGTTTAAATTCATTAAAGACTTTTTACACGCATTCTAAAAATCAATTAACAAACAATTTTCAGATGCATTAAAATCGTTTGCTTTTGGCAGGGAAAAGTACTGCTCGCCAAATCGCGTGACGCTTTCGTCTTTTCGCGCCAAATACTCGAAAGTATTTTATTTTTTTACAGACTTTCTACTGTAATTCCGCCGCTAAATTGGACTGATCCTTTATTACACACATAAGTAGTTTAATTGGTATTTTTTTCAAAATATTCTGAGTATGCCCAGTATGGAGACCTTCCTTGTAAGGTCTCGACCAAGTTCACTGGTTAGCCTCATCCACCATGTTGTATTAAAAGGGTATCGCCGAATTTGGAAACCAAATATAAGTTACTTTAAATAAAATCAGCTTGGATAAAGCTGACTAATTTCGAGAAATTCTCATTTATAATGATTTAGTATTGATAAAAATTAGTATTGAATCTTCTATAATCAGTTTCCACTAAATTGAGCTTCGTGTGTTTGAATAATATAAGCCAGCTTTTTAAAATTAAGGAATATGAAAGCTATCTCTTCCTCCCGGCACTGGCCGGAAGGACTTTTTAATTAGATTCCTACGCGGCCGTTCGAAGACCTTTTTACTCTCCAGATGCAAAAGGCTTTAGAATGTAATAATGATTCTGTTAACGTCAAGTTGTGTTCGCTTGTGAAATACAGGGTGCGGCAGGTATTTGAGAACACACATTATAGGTGAAATACCACCCTATACATCACAGCAAAAAAGGTTGAGCAAAAAGTTCTGTAAAATTTTTAATCTAATAGTTACGAGAATTTATATCGTATATAGGAGTACCAATGGTATATCTATAGGAGTTCAGGAATTTCGGCTCCAAAATTACTATTGAACAGTATGATTTTCGTGTGTTGATCCGACATTACTGGAGAAAAGGTCTAACGATTCTGAACGAATGAAGTTGAAGAAGCATGTCAAGAGTTTTTCGATTCCATGGAGCCGCCATGATACGTCCAACAAATCCAGAATCTGGAAGAACGATTGCAGAAAGTAGTGGACTATGAGGTCTCTACTTTGAAGAATAGTCCTTGTTGTTTTTGTTGTTAATTTGCGGATAACAACGCAACTTTCACAAATTTCCCAGAACTTTTTGCTCAACCTAGTACAAATCTTTTTCTGTTATGTTATAATGTCCTGGTTCAATTCAATCGAACTTTGTCAATAGACGCCGATGTTGCACCTAAATATCCCTTTCTTGCTACAAGACCAATACATTTTGTGTATCTTAAGATCTCTAACAACCCAATTAAACTTGCCATATATTCCACTTCAAATCTCTCCAACTGACAGTATGAAAATTACATTTTAAGCCAAGATCTTAGCTTTAGACATTTCAAGTATAATAATTCTTACAATGAAATACTCCTCAAGCATTTTCAAGTGACGCCGGTTATAAAAGAACTCTGATTTACATATACCCAAATGTCTGAGACCGTTTGAGGGACCCTCGGCTGAAACTCAGATAGGCGAAGATCTATTTTCTATGTCCCCTGCGTAGGTATATCCAGGTAACTAAGGACAGGGTGCGGAGATAAACATTCTCCGGACAAGTGGAAATAGAGTACGTTGTACTCTGGCCTAGTGAACCCACGCGCAGTACTAACAATACTGTGGACAGAACTTCAACAAGCTCTAAACTGTAAAAACCTAATTCATTCTTCAACTTTTTATGAATGTTTTTATTTGGCTGTTCTGTGCTGTGAATAAAGCTTTGGTTGCTATAGACCATCCTGAATTCTTGTCCCGTGACGATAAAATGTAAACACATCGGAACTTTGAATAATTAAGGAAATGAAATAGTGTGTTATCATTGTCTAATTGGCTGAAGAACACTCCGATTTAGAGATTGTCGCATTTTTTAAACTCGCCCGGTCAGTCGTCTTTAACCCTACAGTTGTCGCATGTCGGTCTTTTTGCCGCCCATATAAATTACCTTCGCCTAACTCATAGCCCCTTACAAATTCAATGAATAAATACCACGCAGCTGACTTTAAATGTTTCTCCACTACCATAGTGAAGTAAAAAGACATCTCTGTTTTTTCTCCAGGTACATTTTTGCAAGCAAAGATGAGATTGGTGGAAAAGTCTGTGCAACGACCACTACACTGTAAAAAAAAATCTGTAGTACTACAGATGTAAAGTTACAGGTTTATTAAACTTTCATCTGCAACTGTACAAAAAATGCTGCAATTCTACAAAACTAGTTTTTGTAAAGCTACAGAAATCTGTAACTTTACAAAAGAATCTGTTAAAATTACAGTAATCTTACTAAAATTTTATCTGTAACCCTGGTTACAGTTACATGAAAAGTTCTAGGCATCCCAGTTTCCTGAAAAATTCTTAGTAATCTTACAGAATTTTTGATTTTCGGCGCAAAATTGTGTCTGTTACATGAATTTATGTTGTTGCTGTTACATAAAAAGTTCTAGGAATCTCAGTTTTCTAGAAAAAATTTAATAACTTTACAGATTTTTTTTACAGTGTAATGCCAGTTCATTTTTACTTTTCCCATTATTCCAAATCTCATTAATAAAATGTATAATTTAAGTGAACTGCAAATTTATAACTTCATTCAAATGTAATATTAGAATATTAAGTGAAAGGTGTTTCTTATTTTACACTTTCTGTATGCGTGTTGCCGTCGGCAAAAAGACCGAGCGCGACTAATAACGTTCTGAAAAAAGACGTGACTCGGGTTAAAGTATGGAGCGAACTGAAGGCTGGCACGTTTGATGTGGCAACCATTTCATACAGGAAACAACATTGTCAGCGGTACGACGTTATCAAAACACCGGAATTCGTCACCATGTAGATGAAAATACCCGGAAGTCAAGGAGGATATTCGCTAGGAAGCTGTATAGGTTGATGAGGCCACCATTTAATGTGTTATGCACGAGGACCTTCGATGGAGGTCGTACGTGATGAGGAGAAGACAGTTCTTGTTAGAGAGAGCCAGGGATAACCGCCTTATTAAATGAGGAGAGGACAGTTCTTGTTAGAGAGAGCCAGGGATAACCGCCTTATTAAATGAGGAGAGGACAGTTCTTGTTAGAGAGAGCAAGGGATAACCGCCTTATTAATTGAGGAGAGGACAGTTCTTGTTAGAGAGAGCCAGGGATAACCGCCTTATTAAATGAGGAGAGGACAGTTCTTGTTAGAGAGAGCAAGGGATAACCGCCTTATTAATTGAGGAGAGGACAGTTCTTGTTAGAGAGAGCCAGGGATAACCGCCTTATTAAATGAGGAGAGGACAGTTCTTGTTAGAGAGAGCCAGGGATAACCGCCTTATTAAATGAGGAGAGGACAGTTCTTGTTAGAGAGAGCCAGGGATAACCGCCATGAGGAGAGGACAGTTCTTGTTAGAGAGAGCAAGGGATAACCGCCTTATTAATTGAGGAGAGGACAGTTCTTGTTAGAGAGAGCCAGGGATAACCGCCTTATTAAATGAGGAGAGGACAGTTCTTGTTAGAGAGAGCAAGGGATAACCGCCTTATTAATTGAGGAGAGGACAGTTCTTGTTAGAGAGAGCCAGGGATAACCGCCTTATTAAATGAGGAGAGGACAGTTCTTGTTAGAGAGAGCAAGGGATAACCGCCTTATTAATTGAGGAGAGGACAGTTCTTGTTAGAGAGAGCCAGGGATAACCGCCTTATTAAATGAGGAGAGGGCAGTTCTTGTTAGAGAGAGTCAGGGATAACCACCTTATTAAATGAGGAGAGGACAGTTCTTGTTAGAGAGAGCCAGGGTAACCGCCTTATTAAAGTCAAGCGCCTCCTTAACAAGATTAAACATCAAGAGCAGCCAGGAATGCTGTTGTTTCTCTCCGATGAAAAAAACTTTGTCCAGATCCAGAAAGTGATTCGCAAAAAGTTCGGTTGCTGTGTAAAATCCCCGAAGAGGTTCCGACCGTCATGCACACAAAATTTGCAGCCTCACTGATGATTATGGGGGTCGTGAGCAGCAAAGACGATCTGATGCCTACACATTTCACTCTTCAATGTGTCAGTGACAACGCCGTTGATATACCGAAGTGTTAAATCTCTGGATTATTTCTGTAGCATGTGGGAGACCTTTCGTTTTTCAACAACCCTGTCTACACCATCCCATACTGCCGATAAAACTCGAAAACAGGTGGCCGAAAACTTTCATTATCATGTCAACTTGTTGCTTCCCAGCTCTCCAGATATTAACCCGATGAGCTAATGCGTATATTGAAGAATGCTCGTATAATCCAAGAGCTTCACTTTATAATTCACGAAAACAAATGTTGTGGGGAACAATTTTCAAGATTTCACGTTTCTATATATTTCCCATTAAAAGCAGTATAGTCCTGGGAAATGTACATTTTACCTTGCAAAAGGTCGGATAGAAGATTTTAGTTTTTTAATTTGTGTATACTGACGCAAGCATGGAAAAACCAAGTTTTCTAACAAAATTTTTTAAGGCTAAATTTTCTGTGGCCAAAAAACAACAAAATTTTGGGACTTTTTTCGATTTTTTAAAAATATCTCGAGATTCGTTGCCGAAACATATTATTTGTCAATTACAATTTTAAAGAAGACAAAATTCTCTACAACTTTTATCTTTACTACTTTTTTATACACTCAATAGCAAGCGCAGTATGCCATTTCAAAAATAAGATTTTTTTTTTTTCAATTTTCATAAAAACCGTGAAAAACGTAGTTTTACCTTAATTGTTCAATTGTTCCCCACGGATTTGAACTTGATCGACTTCTAAATATTGGTAGCAGTAAATTACTTACACCCACGTCTTTATTTTGATCTCAACAGACATTTTATGTTCAATAAATTTATATAATTTCAAAAGTAGGGCAGAGTGTAGATGAATAAGACAATTTTCATATTTAGACTGTAACTTTAAGTGTATACAATGTTAATTTCAAAGCATTGTTTAAAAGAATACTTCAATATTTAGTAACTTATTGGCACGATAGTTTCAATTAAGAAGGAATTCCTGTTTAATTTTAATAATTTTATAATTTTTGTAATGTATACGTATTTTTACAGGGACCAATGGGATAGGTATGAAAACTTGCAAAAAACATATTTCATTCCACACTACAATAGTATATTTTGTTTACTAGTTATTGATAACATAAGTTTTAATGTTTTACTGTTTTAAAGATCGCTAACACTGGATTATAGTTCCATATAAAAGGGGGTACTCAAAAAATAAATATCTTTTGTGTACGAAATACTTTTACCTTATAAAATAGCTACAATAAAAATGGCAATAGATTATTTCATTAACTAATGTTACGTATTTATCTCTTGACAAATTTAGAAATTTTGTCAATAAAATATTTGAGATCACTAGTTTCATAAAAATATTTAAAAGATTAGTTTAATTGTGTGTTTATGTAATTGATTACAGTTAGACACAATCAAACGCAGAAATTATGCACACATAATGGAATGGGAGCAATTCCGACTACATTGATGCAAGAATTTTTTTATGGCATGTAATTTTAACTATAATTAATTACACGCAATTAAATTGTAATTACATTGAAGATAACTGCAATTACGAATTTGCCCAACTCTGGATCTCAGGTATGCCATGAAAAAAATTTATTTAAAAGTAATAAAATTCAAGCGAGATATTTGTCAAGAACGCTTCCATAGGTTTATTATTACCATGCGAATGTCTTCGTGTGACTAATTTAGTCTCATAATTCATATAACTGTGACTTTAAATGCCTCAATACTACAACTGCCGTAAAATCTTTGAAAAAAATCTGTATATACGGAATCCGGTCTTTAAAGTAAAAAAAATTATATTTTTTCAAGAGAAAGAATTTGAACAATTATACCTGCTAAGATGGAAACCTGTTTAAAGCGGAATAAATTTCCGTTCCTTTCAATTCGGTTTTCAAGGTTTTAATGAATTAATATTTGACAAAGCTGATAACGTAGTTCAGCATTATATATTTTATGATTACACACTTAAAAATTTCAAAATCCGGGTATTAGAAATTTATTAAAATTCTTGTGGTAAATTTTCTTTTTAAGAGGGGGGGATGCATGTTTGCCACGGGTGCAAAAATGCTAGTTTTGACCCTGATACACATTATTTACTTCTACCAATATATAGAAGTTGACATATACGATTAAATCCGTGGTAAGCGCTTGAATAATCAGGGAAGAACTACGTTTTTCAAGGTTTTTAAGAAAATTGAAAAAATTGTCCTATTTTTGAAATGGCATACTGCGCTTGCTATTGAGTGTATAAAAAAGTTGTTAGTACGAAAGTTGCAGAGAATTTTGTCGTCTTTAATATTGTAATTGATAAATAATATGCCACGGCAACGGGTCTCGAGATATTTGTAAAAAATTGAAAAAAGTCCCAAAATTTTGCCGTTTTTTAGCCACAGAAAATTTAGTGTTAAGAAATTTTGTTAGAAAACTTGGTTTTACCATGCTTGCCTCAGTATAAACAAATTAAAAAAATAAAATCTTCTACGCGACCTTTTGCAAGGTAACCCTCCTTTTTTGGTACATTTCCCCTGGACTAGTACTTCACGACCGAAAGTTGTTACTCTGATGTTGATCGATTTGACTAAGCACGAAAAGATTAAAAAATTCGCTAATTCTACATTTTACACATATGTACATATATACTGTATTTACAGCGAAACATTTGAAACTAATACTTGTATAAACATTTATTCCTCTCTGGGAATCCAAGCGAATGTTTTTATAAATCATCTACATTTATTTTCTTCCATTTTGGAAGATCAAGAAATAAACTGCAGCCTTGCATGAAGC
Source organism: Maratus speciosus (assembly GCA_963932465.1). Classification (NCBI taxonomy): domain Eukaryota; kingdom Metazoa; phylum Arthropoda; class Arachnida; order Araneae; family Salticidae; genus Maratus; species Maratus speciosus. The sequence goes on along the minus strand of OZ010794.1, from coordinate 90,843,191 downwards.
GATTGAATTTACATCATTCTAAAAAACTAAAGAACAAATGTTTTAATAACGATTCTCTAATAAATCACATAACCGTTGCCATCGTCAGTCTAGTAGGAAGAAGCCCGCGAAAGAAAGATGCGAAATATTCCACAACGTATGGGGAGTAGTTGAGAGGGACTGCAATAATCATCCACATAGCACAGTTGTGGCTCTCAGGGTAGCCGTTGTCTATGCAATGGCAAAAGTTCCCAACACCCATTTGATTGTTGCCTGCAGTCAGTTTCAACAGCGTGTAGAGGAGGTTATTGCTACTGGCGGTTGTTTCAGTGAATGATGTCATCGATTGTGTATATTGCCAGCTGTACAGATCGTTAAAATGTGAAGAAGGCTTTATTTTTAGTGTCTGTTCCTGTTTGAAAGCAGGCCTTATTTTGTTCTCAAACACTTGCCGCATCCTGTAAGTGTTTATTTGTTACCTAACAATGTTCAATTATTAAACAAAATTATGTCATTGCTGAGTACGCTAATTTACTAAAATACTATAATTGGTGACGAGTACTAAAATACTATATTCATTCCTATACGAAATCGACAGTAAACTAGAGAATATCTGGTTTTCCAATGTTCTACACATTATGGATTGTATAGATTCCAAAGCTCCTTTTTCCCACCGCATGGCATACCTCTCCTTCGCAGCCATCTATTTTTTTCCTCCTCATTTTTCTGAAAAGTAGTATCTATAAGTGAAATAAAACCGATTTAAAAGACCACGCACCAACTGATATTTTAATGAAAAGGCTTTGATTGGAAGCTTTTAGATCTAAGAGCCCATCCCAATTTTCAAACAGACTTTGCATCTCTTCTCTACCTATTATTCAATTCAAAACGTAATTCCATCGGTCCTTTTTTTAAAATTTAGTGCCACCTTTTTCAAAGGGTTTTTTTAGACTAAGGGTCTGTGCCTCCTACGAGTTACGCGAGAAAAACACGCTAATTTGCACTGTTTAAGAAACATTACCTGATTTCGGAAGGTTAAATGATTTTATCACAACCAGTGGCGATATTCTGTAATCGGGTTGCCATTCATTTAGGCTATTTTTGGTTTCAAAGTCCGCATCCGCCATTGTCCCGACAGCTGAAGGCTGTTTTCGTGATTAATTAAGAAAGATCAATGACACAAACTTCACTTTTGGAACCAGTTTCGAAAGTGAAGGTATCGTCATAAAAGAAAAACCCACAAACAAAATTGCTCAAGTAAATAGCGGCGATTGTAGAGATCGTCCTCAGCTATCCTGTGCAAAAAAAAATCGTTTAAAATTACTGAAATGCAAACGAGATATTTTAAAAGAACTGTTCTATAGGATTAACATAGGACATATTATAACAGGGTTTCGTTCATCTGACTAATTGACGATGTTTAATTATCTAATAGATTCAATTTTACAGAATCTTCTTTTTTTTTTGTTCTTTTTAGCGGGTGTTTTCGAGTGATTGAAGTAGACTCTTAAGTTCATTTCTCAAAAAGAGCCATGAATATGATTCTTTTTGGTGGACGTTAATTTGAAATAAATGCTAAAAAAAAATGTATTGTGCTAAAATATGCTGAAATATTCTGTTTTATCTATTTTATTTAAATATATTGTTTAAAGAATATTGCTTAATATCCTTTGTAAAATTTGATGATTCCATTCGGTATCATAGGGTATATGGGACATGACTGCAATAAAAATAAAATTAAAAAATATACTTTTTTTAGGGACATCGATATCGATATATAAGCATAGAATAAACTTTGTGCGAATTGTAATAAAAAGCTAAAATCTTAAACAACGATTTTTACGCACAAATAACATACAAAACGATAAAATCAAACAAAACGATTTTATCGTTTTGTATGTTATTTGTGCGTAAAAATCGTTGTTTAAGATTTTAGCTTTTTATCGATATATAATTGATAGATAGATATCTCTAATGTTCACCTCTCTAACTGACGATTTTTTTTTTTTCGAATTTAATGTCAAAAGTTTAGGAAAATATTTTATCAATTGCTTTTTAATTCAAGATTTTTTTTTTTTTGAGAAATTGTGGAATTTTAAATTTTGTTTAAACTTCCACTAAATATTTAAAATTTCCGAATTTTAGACTTCGTTTAAACAATTTTATTTTGAGAAATTTCCGAATTTTAAATTTTGCTTGAACATCCACTAAATTCTTGAAAAATTCCACCATTTTAAATTTTGTTTAAACAGTTTTTGTTTTTAGAAATTTTAAATTTTATTAAAACCCCCACTAAATTTTTGAAATTTCGGAATATTAAAAATTTCGGAATTTTGAATTTTATTTAAATAGCTAGTATATAATCCCCGTAAAAAATCTTCAAAACAATAGTTAAAAAAATATTTTTCTGACATAAAAAAAAAGATGCCTCATGCATTTTGTTAATCAAAAAGTATTATCCTTTGATTTTTTATGATTAGAGCAAAGAAATTATGTAAACTACAATTTAGTCACCAGCGCTTAAACGCGCCGTTTCCAGCTACACATTCTATGACAAAAAATGACGGAAAGTAAATGATAAATCTTCAAAACAACAGTTAAAAAAATATTTTTCTGACTTAAAAAAGAAAAAAAAAAAAGATGCTTCATGCATTTTTTTATCAAAAATTATTATCCTTTGATTTTTCATGATTAGAACAAAAAAATTATGTAAACTACTATTTAGTCACCAGCGCTTAAACGTGCCATTTCCAGCTACACATGCTATGACGAAAATGCTTTTTTAGGTTCCCTCTGCATTAAAAATTTGTTGTTTAGCGGGACTGTTTTTTTTTTTCGCTACAAACTATGTTAAAAGTCATACTTTTATCTGCAAGATAATTAAAATATATTGTACGGATAAGAAATATTCATTTTATTTGCAGTGTCTTCAAATCTTATTCAAAATTCATTTAATACATCGATTAGACGTAATACAATTTAGAATGAGTTATATATGCATTACTTTATGATGTTCCAAAAGCATTATGGGTTACACAAAACAAAAATATTTTTTAAAGGATGATTTCTTTGGCCTTTGCATCTTTTCAGCTATCTCGGCGTTGGAGGGGGGGGGGTTCTCAATTCAGAAATATATCTTTATTTCTATTGTAAGAACATTATATTTGTAGATTTCCTAATTTCTAATTCCGATTTCCTAATTCCTACAAAATACTAAGAAAAATATTTAAAATAAAAGATTTGAGTGGGTTTATAAATATTACACAAAATCCCTATAAATTCAAATTTAATTAATCCTTCTAAATACTTCAATCCTTCTAAAATCCTTTTAAAATTTGTTAAATGATTATGTAAATCTTCTAATTTTGTTTCAAAAATTCACGAAAAATGCTTTAGAAGATGATATTTTCATGAATTCATAATTCAGTACATAAAGGGTTAATTTCCCTTTAAATAATGCTAAAGTACCATTGAAATAATTCTTTATTGTAAATGCATTTGAAAGTTTTAGATATTCAAATTCGGATAATTTTTACTTTGTCATATAAGACAGAAAACAAATGTCACAGGAGATCTGAAACTGTGCAAAAGAATAATCATTCTGAATAAATTAAAAATACATGTAATGCAATGTGCTTGCACGGACCTTTTTAGAGCGAAAGTTATATCTTTTCTCTACCAGATGGCGATAGTTATCCATTATTTTTAATTTAGAACTTGTTGTTGTTGTTGTTGATGATGATTTGGCCCTTAAATTTAGACGTAATTGGATAGTTTTTGAAGGTTTTAAACAAAGTAAAAATATTTAAAGGTTTTAATATACTATTGCAAAGATTTGGAGACCAGAATCGGCGTTAACCTGTACCTTTTTTTTAATGAAGCGTTCAAAGAGTCATTCATTTGTTTGTAGATTTGCTGGAATTTGAATCTGAATGGCAACAGTATCGTTTGATTGGATCTGATTTCTATGTTTATAATAGCTTAATTTTAATTTAGAACTTAATACATTATAAATGGATATGATAAACATGTTTTATGTGAAAATATGCAGAACAGACATGATTTCAAGTAGAACAAATTATCTTTTAGCCGTCATATGCTAGGGTATGTTTTTCATTAGGCCTAACATGTCGTTTAGCTACGGTCGATTCGCAGACCAGAGTGATTCGCACCGGTATGGTTCCGACAGTTTCCTGCACTCAGATTTTATTATAAGTAGATTTTATATATATTTTAATTTTTAAACAGCTCTTGTTTTTAAATATTTAGATTATTCTTTTAATCATTAATTCTCGTTAATGACTAGTGATGCCATCTCACTTTCAATTTTACCCCTCGGACTACATTTGATTGTCCGATGGATTGTCCGGTTGATATTTTTTTGCCATTTTTAGGGGTTTCGGTATATAAAACATAAAATAAGTCTGTTACTGCTCACGAAATATTTTAAAACCCATTTAAATACAATCCATTCAATATCTTGAAATAACATAAAATAGACTGGCTCCTCTTTCAAAATAAACTGCTCAGTTATTGAACTTTTTACAATTCGGATGTGAGTTTGTAACACTTTTCAGCATAGTTGAAAAGTGTTTATGAAATCGGTTGGTCTGCTTGTTTGCTGTCAGTCTGTGCGTGCTCCAAATCTCATAAATATTCTCGAATTGCCATGAAATTGAAATATGTTAATGAGGTTTACTATCGTATGTTCAGCATTAAAAATGAAGTATGTACACTGTTAAAAATTAGCATTTATATTTAGTTCATTTACAGAGACACTCAAACTGAATTATTTACAATACGGTCTATTAGGTAAAATTATTTGAGGTATATTTTAATGATTTTGCACCGTTTCAAACATGTTTAAACAGATATCTATCACTGAGATGCACTACAAGAGGCTTATTATAGAACAGGGTGTGCATATAGCATCGTTCATTGATAGCTACACCAGAGGCTGAGAGGTTCTGCTCTGAAATCTGGTAGACGGGAGCTGCTGCGTTCGAATCCAATCGCGCCCGTCTGCCTAATCCTTCGGAGTTTTCAGTGGTTTTCTTGGAAGCTTGGATTATCTTGCGTAAATACGGGTTAGGTTTCTTTAGAAAGCCCCCCCACCCCCCACGGAGGGCACCTTCACCCTTCTGGCTCATATCCCTCGTGTAGATAATTGGCCGCATAAACAACACCATTGACAGGAACACACAAAAAAATTCGGCTACAGTACAGTCCATGAACAATGATGGCTGGAAGTATCTTTTGAGTTGTGCTACACGTTTTTAAATTAAATCAGTTTTATGCCTATTCGTGTGTAGAAATTCTATAGAGGATATACATGGTAGCACAAAAATCTAGAGTACATTTTCGTTTGTCAACGGAAATACATGAAGGGAAATTTACAGCTGTGTTATGCATTTCCTGACTGAACTCAATTTTAGCATACTATGAACTAGTAGATTATAAATTGACAGAAGGAATGCAGGGCAGATCAAAAGAATTCGGACATTCTTCCAACTAACGATGGTAATATACCTGAAATTGGATTTTCAAATATGTTATGCATTTTTCAAATTGTTTACAACCTCTTTCACCTTATTAAACGTTCGGGAGGAGCGTCACGTGTACTGGACACATAAAGTGCTCAGAATCATTGATTTTTCCCACCACTTATTTTTTATTGTAAATTTTGCTTTATTTAACCCTTTAAAACCGGAAGATTTTTGGTAGAAATTAAAAGTTTTTGTGGTTTTCCCTAATTAATAGGATCATGGTTGATATAAAAATATTTTTTAAAAAATACGCGATGTCAGGTTATGCTAAGGGAGGATCCACGCAATTCTGTGGGTGCAGGTTTGACTTTAAATCGCACAAAAAGCGGAAAATTTGTTTATTTTTCTTTAGGATCACCTACACAATTGTATAGGTCAGGCGTTAAAGAGTTGATCAAGGCATTTTTCCAATTCAATTAGAAAAAAAAATTGTTATGAAAAACCGGTGATAAAAGATTAAAAATTTCTGTAAAAGACGCTCGTTGCGAAGGGGTTAAACGGTGAAATTTTGTTAAAGTATTCTGGAAGTGTTGGAAAGTGTTTCATAACCTATACTTGAAGCATGATTTTTCTTTGTTGTTTGTACTGACTGTGTATGCTTTTGTACCTTGTTTATTGTGAGCGTATTTTGCTGATTTTAACATTCTTCTTTTTTCCTTGCAGAGTGAACGCTGTTCTCAGTCATTTCGAAACATTCGACCGAGTTTTCGGCTGCGGTAGTTCCTCACTCCAATGTCTAGTGTGGGCATAGACTTTTTTCATTCCAGTTTAGTGACAGACAATTTTTGCTTTCAACGCTGTAAATGAATGTTTACTTTAAATAAATGATTTTTTGTAATAAAAGAAATGGTTTCTCATGTTTTACTCATGTGTGTGTACCATGAAGTTTTGGATAGGGAGGAGCAGACATATCCACCTTCCAATGTGGGAAGCTTTGTAGCCGAAAAAGAGTTATTTCCTTCACTCCTGCTACTTCGGCGCCTAGAATCAATAGTGCGGAAATCGGCTATCCATGGCATACTTAAAAAACTAAACTGCTAAAATATTGAATCCCTTAAATGTCCAATGATGCTGAAATCCAAAGAATCGATCGGAGCGACATCTGCAAGGTTATTTTCTATTAGGTTGATGCAAAAATAATTTTCAAATTAAATATATTTAATCAAAATTAGAGCCATTACAATCAATATGTTTTTGCCAACAAGAAACAAGCTTAGTGATTCCTGTGACATAAAAGTCTGGGCTTCTTAGTCCAAGAGCCGAAAGCAAAAAAACCTATGTTATCAAGCACAAGGAAAAAACCCTTTATTTTATGGGAGAGTAAAAGTAGGGGAATCTAATTATCCATGTCTACCGGAAGTGAAGTGGTGCATAAGCCAAAAATGAATAGCACAGGTAGTTGACTCGTAGGTCTATTACTCTGTTTGTCCTACATACAAAGATATGAAAACATAAAGGATAGTTGTAGCACAAACATAATGGTAAACTTACAAGTCAACCGCTGGTGGTATTAATTTTTGGCTTATGCACCATTCCACTTCCGGCAGACATGGATCATTAGATTCCCCTACTTCTACTCTTCCATAAAATAAAGGTTTTTTTCTTGTGCTTGATAACATACGTTTTTGTGCTGCTGGCTCTTGGACTGTGAAGGTGACAAACTTTCGAAGGCGTTTCCGACATCATCGTGATTGACGAAAATTTTTTCCCTCAAGAAGTTGTCTAGGTGTTTAAAGAAGTGGTAGTCTGTTGGAGAGAGGTCCATTGAGTAAGGTGGGTGAGCAAGTGTTTAGTAGGCCAACGGCTGTAACTTTGGGAGGATCAATTCTAAATCGTGATTTGTCATTCAACTCATGCGGCACCCACTTATCAAGGTTCTTCACCTTGCTAATTTGTTCTAAGTGGCGAATGATACTGGAACGGTTAAAGTTGAATTCATTCGCAATTTCTCGAGTTTTTTGGTTGGATCAACTTCGACTATTGCCTTCAGCTGATCATCGTCAAAAACAGAAGGACCCCCGCGGCCACCTTTGTCTTGAAGGCAGCGCCTGATTACCAAGGGGCACATTCCCACCAGTAAAAAGAAATAGAAAATTTTGCCTGATTCATAGCAGGAATTTTACTTCAATTAGGTATTTACATAAGGCGAACATTTCTTTTAAATTTTATTGCTCTGAACGTGCCCCGTCGGTCATCAGGTCCTGCTTGAAGGTCGAAATCTCCTCGATTAAAGTTTTGAAACCAACGCTGAACTGTGCTTACGTTGATGCGTTTCTCTTGCCCCAAACTTCATTAATAGTCGAAGAGCAGGCAGCACAAAAACCTGTATTATCAAGCACAAGAAAAAACCTTTATTTTATGGAAGAATAGAAGTAGGGGAATCTTATGATCCATGTCTGCCGGAAGTGAAGTTGTGTATAAGCCAAAAATTAATACCACTAGTGGTTGACTCGTAGGTTTATCATTGTGCTTGTCCTACAAACAAAGACATGAAAACATGGAGGACTGGGAGCAGAAAAACACAATGATAAACCTACGAGTCAACCTCTGGTGGTATTAATTTTTGGCTTATGCACCACTTCACTTCCGGCAGACATGGATCATAAGATTCCCCTACTTCTACTTTTCCATAAAATAAAGGTTTTTTTCTTGTGCTTGATAACATAGGTTTTTGTGCTGTTGGCTCTTGGGCTATAATGTCTCGCGCGGTTTGAGCTACACTGCGACCGAGTTTAAACTCGTAAAAATAAATTTGACGAAAATATTGTTTTGAAATCCCAGCTTCTGAAGTCAATTAATAGCTTGGAAAACGAAAATAAAATAAAGCAATTAATTTACAATGAAAGTGCCTAAAATAAGTTTTAAATGACTTATAATACATAGTACTAGGATTAAATTCTGTAAACAAAATACTTATAAAATAAGTTGCATTGTAAAATCATGCATTATTTTTGCACCAACCTAATAAACTGCAAGACGATTGTTAGTCTAGACGCTGTAATAATACGTTGTATGCATTGAAATTTGAAAATGTGCCGCAAATGCAATCGACTGTTTGGATTTCAACATCGTTGCACATTTAAGGGATTCAATATTTTTAGCACTGTTTGATAAGGAAAGGGCATATTTACAAACAAACGCTTGCTGCAACCAATTTACCTACTACATTTTCGCTTTAGCGATCATTGCAGGAATCACCATGGTGACATTGACCAATCGTACCACAGAGTTGTTAATCGTAGACCAATCAGATCACTTATTCGGTAGAAGTTGTAAATACGAACAGAAAATTACTGTCGATCCACAGAAAATTTTCCCACAGTGACGTCAGCTGTCATTTCCTTATAGCAGATTTCCACACTATTTATTTTAGACGCTATACTCCTGCATGATTACTTTTTGATTTTGACCGATAGCAGCCCAATCAGCAGTCTCCTGTTCAAGACATGACTAAATAGGATGGGCGCAGGAAGGGGTAAGAACGTTTTCAAGTGACGTCAACCAAAACAGTTGCATTTTGATATATGATAGACAATGCCTTGGAGCCATAATACGGAATAACAAAACTATTGATATTCACATTCATCATCTACCTCAACAGTCGGTTGAACACGATAAAATCGGTCGAACGCTCAAATGGTATACATCGTTCATCTGACTGGACTTCGGCCGCGATCAGGTCCAATCATGTTAAGCATGAATTTCATTTGATCGTTTGACTAGGGTTTTTCTGCTTAACCGGCAGTTGAGGTAGATGATGAATACAAGCGTTAGACAGATGCATTCACATAAAGACTCATTAGAAAAATTAATCTAGTTTAAAATGGAAGAAAAATATAGTTTAAAAAATCATAATTTTGAAGCTTTAACAAAATAATAGTAGATTTTTTTTAAATATTTCTCTGAAGCTTTATAAAACAAAATAAATTTCTAAAGATTTTGTTAAACAAATGTACAATGTCACTATTATGCTCATAAAAAATAGTTGGTCGACACGACCCGGAAAAAAGAGTTGCGGGCTCGGCCCCACTCGAGTCTGAAGAAAGCAATTAGGCCGGGACCCGTGCAAATCTCTACCCTGTACATACTCGATATTTTCACTTTATTAAGAATTTAAAAAAAAAAAAAAAAAAAAAAAAAAAAAAAAACAGAATTCGTAGGCTTTTTTGAATTTTTTATTTTATTTCAGCTCAACTAAACTAATATTTCTGACACAATCACATGTTTTTATTTATATTCATCTGACAATTTTAGGCATTAATGCTCAGGTGTATAAAAATAGAATAGCGTTTTTCATTTTTATTTTAATGTAATGCACCTTGAGTTATAACCAATAGCTGACCTATCATGATAACTCCCTCAATGTCATAACACTGAAATTGGATTAAAACGTCAACTTTGACGTCATTTTCTGAAAAACTGGGAATTTCAGTAAGAAAATATAAAAAAGCTGATCGTTTTTGTTAGATCTGAATAGGATGGTCTACAACTATCGTTCATTTACAAATTCAAATGACTTCGTGAACGTGTCAGAAATTAGCAATTTGAGATTTGAGAACATCTTTAGGGAGACTCTGTACACTTTAAACTATTTTTTTTTTTAAATTAGAGTATTTTAGAATATGTTTTTGACATATTCTTAAATAAAATTATGAAGGAAATTTATTTAATGGAAAAAGGCAATTTTGGTAAAGTCAGAAAAAATTAAGAAAGATTTAAAATCACATTTCTAGAATTTTTAACTTTTGTAACATTTTTCTTTTCATACTTTTCTTACAAGCGTGCTAAAAAAAATCTTAGAACCTCTTCGGAGCAGTTTTTCAAAAAGTTAATAATTTTTTAAAAACATGTCAGGATATAGGTAAAAATACAGAAAACATTATTATTTACTTAATATTTTTATTAAAAAAATAAACAAACAATTTATATTACTGAAAATCTTATCCTTAATTTGATTAATTGCACCCGTGGACACCACGCTTCGGTTCGGCACCCGTACACTCCACCCAAACAGTAAATAATTCCTTGCCTAACTTCGGCCAAATATCCTAAGCAGACGACTTTTTGTTCAGATGAACCTCACTAGAATGTTGAGGGAATCTATACTAATATTATAAAGAGGTAAAAATTGTTTATTTGTAGGAAGTAAGCTCTGGAACTACCGAACCGATTCCCAAAGTAATGGTATCAAAATGATGGTGCTAGTCCAACTTAGAACATAGGCTATATCTTATGTCCGTTCCACTGGCCAAAAGGGGTACAGGAGCAAAAAACGTTCTAAAAATGCGATTTTTGTGTTACTGAAAGGCCTATAAACATGAAATTTGAATGGTAGTTACTTATAAGATACTAATGATCTCTAAGGACATTTCTTAAAAAAATCGAAATTAAAAAGGGGTGAAAATGCGCGAAAAGCGTTCTAAAAAACGTTCTAAATTGCGATTTTTACCCAATTTCAGGAAGTACCAAACCGATTTAAAAAATAATCGTGTCAAAATGATGGTGACAACCCTTGCTCCAACATAGGCTACATTTTATGTCGTTGCCACTACCCCTGTAGGGAGTGCAGGAGCAAAAAACGTTCGAAATTGCTATTTTTGTGCTACTGAAGGGTCCAAATACACGGAATTTGGCATGGTAGTTACTTATTAGATATAAATGATCTCTAAGAACATTTTTTAAAAAATTCGAAATTTAAAAGGGGTGAAAAGACGCAAAAAGCGTTCTAAAAAACGTTCTAAATGGCGATTTTTACATAGTCTCAAGAAGTACCAAACCGATTTAAAAAATAATGGTGTCAAAACGATGGTGACCACCCTTGCTCCAATGTAGGCTACATTTTATGTCGATGCCACTACCCCTAAAGAGGGTGCAGAAGCAAAAAAAACGTTCGAAATTGCGATTTTTGTGTTACTGAAGGGCCCAGATACATGTAATTTGGAATGGTAGTTACCTATAAGATATAAATGATCTCTAAGAACATTTCTTAAAAAATTCGAAATTTAAAAGCGGTCAAAATGCGCTAAAAGAGTTCTAAATGGCCATTTCTACGCAATCTCAGAAAGTACCCAACCTATTTCAAAAGTAATGGTTGGAAATTGATGATGACAGCCCTTGCTCCAACATAAGCTCTATTACATGTCAGCGTCACTACCACCTAGGGGTTGCAGAAGCAAAAAACGTTCCAAAAATGCGATTTTTGTGTTACTGAAAGGCCTATAAACATGAAATTTGGAATGGTAGTTACTTATAAGATACTAATGATCTCTAAGGACATTTCTTTAAAAAAATCGAAATTAAAAAGGGGTGAAAATGCGCGAAAAGCGTTCTAAAAAACGTTCTAAGTGGCGATTTTTGCCCAATTTCAGGAAGTACCAAACCCATTTTGAAAATAATGGTGTCAAAATGATGGTGACAACCCTTGCTCCAACATAGGCTACATTTTATGTCGTTGCCACTAACCCTATAGGGGGTGCAGGAGCAAAAAACGTACGAAATTGCGATTTTTGTGTTACTGAAGGGTCCAGATACATGGAATTTGGCATGGTAGTTACTTATTAGATATAAATGATCTCTAAGAACATTTTTAAAAAAATTCGAAATTTAAAAGGGGTGAAAAGGCACGAAAAGCGTTCTAAAAAACGTTCTAAAAGGCGATTTTTACGCAATCTCAAGATGTACCAAACCGATTTAAAAAATAATGGTGACAAAATGATGGTGACAACACTTGCTCCAATATAGGCTTCATTTTATGTCGGTGCCACTCTCCCTAAAGGGGGTGCAGAAGCAAAAAACGTTCAAATTGCGATTTTTGTGTTACTGAAGGGCCCAGATACATGGAATGTTGAATGGTAGTTACTTATAAGATATAAATGATCTCTAAGAACATTTCCTAAAAAATTCGAAATTTAAAAGCGGTGAAAAGGCGCGAAAAGAGTTCTAAAAAACGTTCTAAATGGCAATTTCTACGCAATCTCAGAAAGTATCCAACCAATTTCAAAAGTAATGGTTGGAAATTGATGATGACAGCCCTTGCTCCAACATAGGTTCTATTTTATGTCAGTGTCACTACCACCTAGGGATTGCAGAAGCAAAAAACATTTTAAATTGCGATTTTTGTGCTACTGAGGGGCCTAGAATCCTGAAATTAGGCAGGGCAGTTACTTATAAGAAGCAAATGATCTCTAAGAACATTTCCTAAAAATTCGAAATTTAAAAGGGGTGAAAATGAGTGAAAAGTGTTCTAAAAAACTTTTTTAATTGCTATTTCTACGTAATCTCAAGAAGTACCGAGCCGATTAAAAAAATTATTGTGTGAAAACGATAGTGACAGATCTCGCTCTAATATAGGCTGTGCTTCATGTCGGTGCCACTACCCCAAAGGGGGTGAAGGAGCAAAAAACGATCTAAATTGTATTTTTTGTACTACTGCAGGGGCTTGAAACTAGGCATGGTAGTTTAGTTACTTATGAGATATAAATGATCTCTAAGAACATCTCCTAAATAATTCGAAATTTAAAAGGGGGGAAATGGACGAAAAACGTTCTAAATTGCGATTTCTACTCAATCTCAGAAAGTATCCAACCAATTTCAAAAGTATTGGTTAGAAATTGATGATGACAGCCCTTGCTCTAATATAGGATTTATTTCATGTCGGCGTCACCAACACCTTGCGGTTGCATTTCAAAAAACGCTCTAATTTGTGATTTTTGTGATACTGAAGGGGCTAGCAACTTGAAATTGGTAATTGTGTTGTGTCGCGAATATCTAAATTTTAAATTAACTTAATCTAAACAATATCTAAAACATTAATCTTAATTTTGGGGCTAATTTGTTTTCAAATCGCGATCTCAGTTTTGTTTACTAAAGTAGCGATCTGTTTGTTTACATTTTTAGGGCTAACTTCAATAGTGAGTAAATTGGTAAATATTATAAATTCTAGCATTATTAAGTTTCTTGGCACAGAATTTTTGTTTTAATTAATGGTAAAAATTGCATACTGTCCACCAAATCTGAAATTCATTTAATAGAAAATAGCTTGTTTTTTTTTTTTGTATTGTAACAATGGGTTGGTTGGAATGATGGTTGAATTATTGACATTTGTCAGATGGAAGTAGCGCGCCTTTCTTTTGTCAACTGTTAATTTTGAAAATTATTAATTTCAATTAAATTTATTGTGTACGATAATTTTAGAGTGTTTAATTTTTGAAAATGTGTTTAAGTAATATTTACAGTCACTGAAGTTTAAATAAGTTTTTGAGTGTAAACAATAATTGGAGCTACTGGTGTTTTAATAAATTTTTGGAAGCTACTGGAGAATTAAATAAGATAATTTTCTTTATTAACATGTTTTTTTTTTACCTTTCTATTTTTGTAACTTCTTTCCATTTTTCATCTTTTTCTATTTTTATTGATGTTGGCAACAACGACAACTGTATCGTTTCCCCGCCAAAAAGATAGCGTCGTCACGTGACAGGAGAAGGTTCGAGAAAGTGTGACATCATAGCCCTGCGTAGGAATATCTACGAAATTTTAAAAATTCAACAAATAAATATCTTTCAAGAAGGCAAACATTCATGTTCCAACTAAAAATCTGCTTATAATTGGACTTGCATCCATGTGCCTTACATCAATGGTATAGGCATGTTTTCATATTACAGTATTTTTCCTACGCACTATGTTTTTTGAAGCGGAGGTGTCAACTGGAGTTTGGAGTGAGATGTGAGGTCTGAAGTTTTTTGGCGGGGAGAAAATTTCGATTCTGGTAGCTGGCATCGTGAAGTAACGACAATTTCTTGGAGGAGTGCAAACTGTTGCACTATGAAATGGTGGGGGCCCCCTTCGATTGCTCATGATGAGTAAACTTTTCTTTTCTTTTTCTCTTTTTCATTGCATGTCTTCTATCCTTTTTGTTTATTAATTTTTTTTATTATTATGGTTTTTAACACCATAGTTCACATTGGCTTAATGCCTAGTGAAATCATGTATTGTCAAATTTTCCAGTAGCTCCATCTCCACATAATGTTTACAAGCAACTAAATTAAAATAAAAACAAAAATATATAGGATAATGTATTAATTAATTTGTCTTTCAAATAATTAAATTTTTTAAGTTGAATCATTTATTTCGTAACTACAAATGGCCAAAAATCTGTGTTAATTTTATAAGGAAATTTTAAGATCAATATGTTAATAGATTAAAATAATGTTGTATTGTAGTAATTTAAATCAATAGTAGAAATATATTAGTCCACTGGGACTTTGTAAATGCAGTGTTCATGAAATTCAACATGTCAATATAATAAATGAATATTATCCTAATTATTGTCTTAATTTTCTGCAGTGCCCATGTTTCACTTAAGAAGTTTATTTTTAATTTCAGAATTCTATCAGAGACAGTCAAATATCTAATTTTTGTTATGGTTAAATTTAGTTTGAATTTTATAATCGTGTTTTTGTTAGTAAATTTAAATATGTAATTTTTGTGTAGACGGCCTTATTTTTATTGAATTTGACTGTGTCTGATTTTCTTCAGTTATTTAATGAATTTCTATAGTTTGATTAAATTTTTTAAGAGGTTAGTTTAATAGGGAAGGGATTTTTAAGGGATCATGCGAAGTGTATGGTTCGGGAATATTAATATAATTGGTAAAGGAATTCAAGGAATTATGCGAAGTGCATGATTCGGGAACATTTTCTTAGTCATTTTTTTTATTATTTCTGATTCACTTGTACTGGGTTATTATTTAATTCTATTTAATTGGGGGCCAGAACACAACGCACCTCCATTTTCTTTAATTGATTAATTTTTGGAATGAACTGTAATGTCTTATTTAAATTTTGAATTCATAATTCTTAATTTAAGTGCAATGTGTGTTCATTTATTAAGGGTTAAAATAAATTGCATTAAATTTTCCTCTTGTTATCATTAATTTAATTCATTAATTGGTAAAGTTAATTTAAAGTTTCTCTTTTTATATATCTTGAGTTGTTGTGGTAAGACACAACAATTACTTATCAGATGTAAATACTCTCTGAGAAGAGTTCCTTAAAAATTTGAAATTTAAAAGGGATGAAAATGAACGAAAAGCGTCTGAAAACGTTCTAAATAGCAATTTCTACGCATTCTCAGGAAATATAAACCAATTTCAGAAGTAATGGTTTCAAATTGATGGTGACAGTCTCCGCTCCAACATAGCCAATATTTTACGTTGTTGTCACTACCACTTGGGGGTTACAGGAGAAAAAAAATGTTCTAAATTGTGTTTTTGTGTTATTGAGGGGTCTAACATTTTAAATTTGGAATGGTAATTACTTCAAAGATGCAAAAACTTTCTACGAATTGTCGAAAGAAAATTCCAAATTTAAAAGAATGAAGTGAGCAAAAAGCGTACTATAAGCGTTCTAAATTATGATTTTTATACAATTGTATGAAATACGAAACCGATTTCAAACGTAATGGTTGCAAATTGATGGTGATAGAACCTGCTCAAAGATAAGCTATATTTCATGTCGAGGGTTGCAGGAGCAAAAAACTTTCTAAATTGCGATTTCTGCAGTACTGAAGAGGCTAGAAACTTTAAATATAGCACGGTAGTTATTTATAAAATATAAATGTCCCCTAATAACAATCGAAAATAAATTCGAAATTAAAAAGGGGTGAAGCGAAGGGAAGGAGCGAAAAGCATTCTAAAAGAGTCCTAAATTACGATTTCTATGGAATCTCAGGAAATAATAAACCGATTACAGAAGTTATTGGTTGCGAATCAAGAATGTCTTAGTCCCAATCTTAGTCCCTGATCCTATACGGGCTATATTTTGTGCCAGTGTCACCACCACCTGGTTGGCAGGAACAACAACAAAGCCTTTAAAATCATCTAAATTCCGTTTTCTATGGAATATTAGGAAAACCAAATGATTTCAAGGTTAGTGTTGGTAAATTAATGGTGACAGTCTCTGTTTTAACATTTTTCGAGACATACTATTTCAACTCTGTTTCGGCATTTATTGTTGGTGCCACTAACACCGGAGATGTGGTAGACTGTTAGACAAAAAGCTTGGAATTTGACATGATGGTTAATTTTAAGATGTAAATGTGTTAAGACGGTTTCTAAAAAATTCAAAACTTCAAATAAATACTGAAATGAGCGTATGAAATGAGAATAAAATGTCCCAAAATACTTTCTAAATTATCATTTAATTGGAATTAGTTTTAGTTCTTCTTATTAATTAAAATCTCATTTCTGTCTATTGCGCTTTTTTAGTGAAGTTTAGTCAAACTGTGGCTTAATTCGTAATTCTTAAGTTATTCCCAAAAGTGTTCTTCTAATAAAAAATGTCATGCAAATATCACTTGGCATATTTCAACTATTATGCGAGCAAAGCAGCGGGGTTTGCTAGTATGAAATAAATTCTTAGAGGGTGTTGTTGGATTTGCATCACGTGACATATTTCTCTGTAGGGAAAGGTTTATTGTGGATACAAATAATTACGCTCCCAGAAAATAATTCAATTTTCGTCAGTTCGGGATGCCGACTGATGTCATGCTTGGAATATGTACCGATTAAATTATTATTCCAACATTAATTTCTTTTCGATGTTTTCCTTTGACATATAACTGGATGAATAGGCTGTTATTGTGGAGATGATATCGTGTTAACCTCTCTATAAGACTACCACTCATCTACTGATAATTCCTGTAACAGGCCAACATTTAGCCAATGTCTCTTGCTGCTGGAATATAGCGATTTGAAATTCTGTAACTACTGCAACGACCCCGGCAAGGCCGCTATCTATTATCCCAGTCATATTCAGATATAAGTTTTAAAACACCTTTATTTAAACTGATTGGGCAGGCGGTGATAGAGTAACTTCCAAATTTAGTCTAAATTACGTGACGGACAAACAAGATAAATCATTATTTACGATCACGAACTAAGAAATACCCAAACTTCAACTTAATAAAAGGCTTCAATCCCTTATGTCGACAGCAACTGCTTCAAACTAATAAGTTACCTTCAGCTGCAAAGCTAAACATTCGTTAAATCTTTAGTGCTTTAACACGTGGTTGTCAGGAAATTTTATTTATTCCAATCAGATAGCAAAAACTACTCACCAAAGGCAAGCGTTCTAACTTCGGTTTTTCTCTTACTGCACGTCTTGGACACACCCACTATGATTCTTCCGACGCAAGGTCTAATTCACTCCCAAAAGAGGATTCGACCCAAATGTGAAAACATACACTTTTTCTTAACCTTTTATATGCTGTAGATTGAACGACGCAGCCTAATTTGCATAAAACTACAGCAAAAACAAGCAATCGTAGATCCCAAGCGCACCAAACATACTTCGGAAACACTAGATTAATTTTAACACCATTATTCAAATTGATAAATAAATCATATCAGATGTAAATTTCCAACTGGGCGAAAAATATTTGGACCAGGATTCGAACCAGGGATCTTTTACCCAAGAGATCCCTGGTTCGAAGGTTTTTCGCCCAGTTAGAAGTTTACATCTGATATGATTTATTTACCAATTTGAATAATTGTGTTAAAATTAATCTAGTATAATTACGTATCCAACGATTTCTGGAGTTCCAGTACCTGCGATTTATTCTGTTGAGCTGAACCAGATTTCAGACCAGATTCTATAATCAATAAGGTTAGGTGGGTGAAAAAGTTCCACCAGATTCGTCCGGGATAGCTCAGATGGTAAAGCATTGGCGGCTTGAGCCAAGAGATCTCTGGTTCGAATCTTAGTCCGGACAGTTTTCGACCAGTTGGAAATTTACATCTGATACGTCGGATAATTAGAGTAAAATATAGCATAACGGCCTCTGTTGCGCCACACAGGTTAAACGCTTGACGTTACGCTCACACTCAAAACACTAAAGACCCTTTATAAGCGAGTCGCTAGTTCACAACACTACAACTGTGTATAACTTTGTGGTCCATATAGTGATAATGAAATATAACACATGTTTGATAGACGCAATATAATGAGAAATCGAACTGTGATATTTATTTTTATCAAAAAATTTATTTTGTTAATGAAAAATGAAATTACTGAAAGCATGTTTTCAAAAAATGCAGACGACTTGAAATTTTGGTTGGTGAGAATTCTTACTAGTGTGGAGTTCACGGGCTAAAAATCGTTCATAAAAATAGCAGGGAAATTGGGAAGCATGTGGTGAAGTTTTAGCGTTTCGATCGTACAATAAATTGTGAAAACACAGAGAAAATTAAATATGAACATTACAACTCTAAATCAATAAAAAGAAAAGAACGTAATATTTTTGAGTTGTTTTTTTGCACATTTATTAATTATCATATTTTCTCGCGACTCCGTCCAGAATAGACCAGTTTCAACCACGTGTTCACAATCTTTCAGCTTGTATCGAACCAATCGAAATCGTCATGTAAATCTGTATATCTCTCAATTAACCAAAATTGAGAAAAGCCAGTGACTAAACAAAATGCCCACCAGGTTGGTAAGGTGGTGGCTAGTGTGTGACGTCAGCTAAAACTGATTTATAGAGTAGGGATGTCGAAATACATTTTGCGCTTAATAGTAACAGAAAACAAAAGCACTGATAAATTAACTGCATGTTATTAAAAAGATAAAAAGAAACAAAATTTATTTAGAATTTTTCCTAATCCACGGTACAAAACTATAAACCTTGGTGAATATGGCGTATTTACCCGCCACGCCACACTGTCCTCTCAGTCCAAAACTGACCAGTCCTTCAAGTGTGAACCGCCCGGATCTTTTGTTGTAGAAGACGAAGGGCGAACCGCTGTCCCCGCTGCACACACTCTGCTGCGCGTCCTCGTATCCTGCGCAGAACATGTATCTGGTGATGACCAGGTTCTGTGGTCTGTAGGCATCCATGCACTCCTGATTGCTCACGACTGGCAAGCTGACCATCAACATCATGTCAGGAGGTACTGCCAATTCTGTCTCACCCCAACCGCCAACCTAGAAAGAGAGAAACGAAACATTAAGTACAGTAACTTGATGTTACATGAGCTCTTGATGTTACTTACAGCGTCTCACCTCCAGTTGAAATACTAAAATATAGAATGCGTTTTGAAATCGAAAGATTATTTTATGCAGTATCATAGTTCATGACTTCAGCACCACCTATCGGTGATATTCACAACTAAAATAAGGAAGTATAGTAAAGAAATTCCGAGATTAACTCACAAATCTCGTGAAAGAATAAACATTATGCACGCGACCTAGGTTTGAGACTAAATTCCGTCTACTGGCGATATTTACTTTAGAATATTATTATTATTATACTCTAAAGAGTATGTTTTATTAATATTTCTTTTCTGTTTAAATATTGCAAAAAAATTCAATGTTGTAGAACTTAATATATTGTAATATAAATTCAAAATATTATTTGTATTCAACAACATTAGCTAAGTTATCAGAATTTAGGTTAAACTTTACTTCTCAAACTGGGTCAAGGCTAAACCTTGCGGCTGGTGGTATTTACGCCTACGCATACTGGCGTTCACGCGGTACATTGGCTAAAATAATGGATCACAATACCGCCAACTCTGGGATGCGACCTCACGTATAGCAATAGCTGTCGTTCCGCGACCAACGACATGCAAGTTCATGACTTTTAAAACGTCACACGCAGTGGATCATCTTTACACAGCGATTGGCACGAAACGATGAGTATACCACTTTGTACCAAAAAAGGCGCGCCACCGTGTAAAGGTCATCTGCTCCGTGTGACGTTTAAAAGAACGTCATGAACTGGCCTTGTAGCTCGTGGTCGTTCACTCCATTTTAGGATAACCCGTATTTTGCGAAAAAACAAATAAAACTAAATCTTGTGCAAATTCAAAGGATTAGTAGTTAGTAGTGCGGTACTTACGTAGCCTATTCTTCCAGGTATGGTGTTTCGAGCCGTTGATTCTCGGGTTGGCAGGCAAATCGGCTGCACTCTGACGGAATATCGGATTCTCGGTTGGAACAGGATGAGGGCGATATCCGAATCCAGTGTGACGTTTGAATACTTGGGATGAATGATGAATCGGGAACTCTGAAAGGGGAAGATTTCACACAATATCAACACGTTGTAATTTTACAAAAGTAATACTGCGTTCACATTATGAAAGTTGAGTCACTTAGCTTAACTTTTTCGGACCGGACAACCCGGAATGAAGCCTAACTCGTTCACATTACCAAACATTTTAAGAGTCTTAACTTATGTTAAGTTTGGAACTACAAATTCTGATCGCACATAGTTTATCATTGTTTTTATTCTTTGAAGCGTGTGAAATAAATAAACGATTCAAAAGATCATTCGGAAAAGCTGATTAATTATTTGTAGAACTCAACTCAAAATTTAAGAACAGTTTCAAATAAGAAATAAAAAGAGTTGAGAAGGCCGTGTTCCAATCAACTCAGAGTTAATAGAGTATTTAAAGTTAAGTGAGTTTCAGGAACTCGCTCAAATCGAAAACCTTGATTCTGGGTCTTCCACTTCAAAAACATTCAAGTTACGTGGCTGCAACGATATTAAACTGTAAATAACACTAAAGATGCGTTTTCATTATGACGGAATAGTCTCCTCGCCTGGTCTATGAGGGCACAGGTTTTCTAACCAATCAGAGTGCTTCATTAGTTGCTTAGGCACGACTGATTTGTTGGGTGTTTGATTGAACGAGTGAAACGCCAACGCCTTGGACGATAACACCAAAATGTAAATGGACCATTAGAGCACAGTTTGTTCATATGTCGTCGTTGCGGCATCACAAGTGTCACAATCACGGCGTTGATTCATATCTGATGTCTTTAGTTCGTGACTCTCTACATTATGACTCTCTAGTGACACTTCGCTTTAAAGTCGCCTCCGATCTTTTAGGAACGTGTCACAAGGTGAATACGCCACTTGCAAGTTATCACCATACGAAATGACACAGTAACTCATTTTTCACATCATGTGACGGTTACGTAGGTAATAAGGGTCACATTTGGGTCAAGGTGCTGTCAGGCATGTGTACATAAACAAAATTATGTGGGAAATAAATAAATTGGGTACATAAAACATTTATCGATACGATAATTTAACCCGCCTGTGACTTCGATATATCTTTACCAAAATTACCATTTATATCGTATTATGACTCTCAAATAACCATTATTTCGTGACTTCGCTCTAAAGTTACTGTGGTCGAGCTTTTAGTCACATGTCATAAAATGAATACAGGACAACGCCACTTGTGACTTATCACGAATCAAAATTTCACAGTTCGTCATTTCCCATATCACGTGATGGTGATGTAGGTAGTTAGGGTCACATTTCGGTCGCGTTGCTATTTGGGATGCGAACATAAAATTAAATCATTTATTTAAATCGATACGATAGTTTAAACCTGCCCTTAGTAACAAGACACTATTGGGTATGTCTTTGCTCTATCTTTGACAATATTGGCATAAAATATTGCCCCAACACTGGGTTTTTGACACTGTGCCAATATTGGTGCAATATATGTCATACTACATTGTAAACAAAGACAAATGTTTCTTTATCTAGGAAAATATAATCTAACCGCGAAGGAAAATAGACAATAACCGTTCCCGAATTAGTAATGATTCCGAAAAGTTTTCTTTATCTTTAGGAATTTGAAAAAGCAACATATTCTCAAGATATAACCTTTATATCCTTGCGGTACTTTTAAGTACCATTAAAGAAAATTTAATCTAAAATTTATTTAATAGAGTCAAAACACTGTTTTAAACACTAGTGTCGTGAAGGAAATTTTCACCTTGTTATTAATAAACTTTATAATATACTTATAACTACTTAAAAGGTGACACAAACATATAAAAATATTATTTAATGCAACCCTAAAACCTTTCAAACACACACGTTCATTTTCAAAGGGAAAAAAAGATGATTGACTGAAATAGAAATACATTTTAAAAAACAAAAAGAAAAATAGTACGCATGCGCAAGTGGACTTCAGTCCATTTCTCTGCAGAGGGGTGAAAAGATCAGTTCATATTATCAGGAGGTCTTGAAATATTTAGAATATTGTACCAAATTGGGGAATATTATAGGAAAGGACATCGTTACAAACATTATCACTTCTAAGTAAAATTTCAATGGATTCACGGATTATTGACGAGTAATGGTTAGACGTTGAAATGATCATTTTAGCTTTTTCGAAGTTTATCTTAATATTTTCTTTTTGATGTAATCTGGATAAAGCTGCATTTGGTTTGTTAA
This sequence comes from Maratus speciosus, assembly GCA_963932465.1. NCBI lineage: Eukaryota > Metazoa > Arthropoda > Arachnida > Araneae > Salticidae > Maratus > Maratus speciosus. Next base: position 90,820,410 of record OZ010794.1, on the reverse strand, counting down.
ACTTGATATCAGAAATGTGCTCCTTTAATCTTTCCTTAAATTTTCGAGATGTCATACCAATATAAAATAAACTCTTATGCTGTTCTGTGCTGAATGGGATGATGTAAACTCTTGCTTTTTCATAATCGGGAATCGGATCAATTTTACTGTGAATCAATTCTTTTAATTTTGTTGGAGGTTTAGCTATTAAATTAATATATTATCTTTTTTCCCTTTGAAAATGAACGCGTGTGTGTTCGAAAGGCCTCAGGGTTGCATTAAATAATATTTTTATATGTTTGTGTCACCTTTTAAGTAGTTATAAGTATATTATAAAGTTTTTTAAAATTTATTTGTCTCCTAATAAAAGTAGAGGGCACTTTTCATACAAAATAATTTGCTCAATCCTATTTAAAAAGCACAGTGAAACAGTCGAAGCTCAATATTTTTAATGGGGTTATTTTCTCAACCATTTACCTAGGTGTAGCTTTTATCCTATTAAAAAATGTTATACGGAAAATTTGCAACTGCAAAACTGTTACAGATAGGATCACAATACATTTATTGACACTGTTCTTATAAGAATTGTGAGATATGCATAACTGTATTTTTTGTTAATTAATCTAATTATTCTTATCAATATGTTGCAAGAAGAGCTCTCACTACCGATTTATTATATCAGTTTTAATTAAAAAAAACTGTCTAAAAATAAAATTATTATTATATATGTTGCTTTGGATATCATAGACATTAATGCAAATAATTATCTAACAAAAACATAACTGTGAAAAAGGGGAGCCAAGTTCTGTAAAAAAAAAAAAAAAAAAAAAAAAAAAAAAAAAAAAAAAAAAAAATGCCAAGAAAAGAAGTGATATACAAGTGAGGGCCAAGTTCAAATAAAAATCACTCAACCTTACCTTCTGAAGCAGGGGTGTCAAACTGTGGCCTGCCCGATAACACTAAAATTTTACACGAAAAGACGACTTCTTGGATCGCAGAGATTCGATGATTAGATAAGGCAATGATTTCTATAAAATTTTAGTGGTATCCGGCGGGCCACAGTTTGACACCCCTGTTCTGAAGCATTATAACATTATTTAAATTGTTAAAAAATATATTGATAGCATATTACTAATAAATCTAGAACTTGGCAAGTTTTTAACTACAAGTCATTTATTTTTATGAATGACATTATTATATCAAAACTTGTTATTTCATGTTTGGAAACCTTTATTTGAGTGTATGTTAAAGTAAAAATGCGCATCCCCAAGGGGGTAATTCATAGATTTTCAAAAAAAAAAAAAATTCGATCGCTTAGTTTTATAGTGCAAAAGAACTTCGCACCAAATTTGAAGTCTATAGGTGCAGTAGATATATGAGATCTTTTGATGAGTGAGTCAGTCAGTGATAAAATTATCGATTATCAGACATTTTCAAATGTCATTATCTCGATCTCGGAATCTAATTATGCGTTATTTATAAAATTTTGGATTCTGGGTAATTTGGGGAGCCTTACTACATACTTCGTATTACAAGTACACCAAAAAAAAAAAAAAAAAAAAAAAAAAAACGGACTAAAATACGGAAATACTACTGGCAATCTAGACGCTAGTAGTATTTCCGTATTTTAACGGAACTTTTTCCCGTTAAATTACAGAAAATTTTCCGTTTTTTTTTTTATTTAACGGAAATTTTTCTGTAATTTACCGGGGAAAAGTTCCGCTACAATACGGAAATAGTACTGGCGTCTAGATTTCCAGTAGTATTTCCGTATTTTAGTCCGTTTTTTTTTTTTTACAGTGTACGTAGCTCAAATAGATTTTCAGTAGTAGAGTGTCAAAATTTGGCGAAAACAGCTCGAAATGATTCGTGTAATATAACACAACAGTGTGTCAGACGAACTTGGCTGACACACTGCCGTGTGTTTAGATTCAGGTGAAGCAATTTTTTTAATTCAAAATTCAGGATATAAAGGTTTAGAGATACATTTACTAAAACAATTTTTTTTTTTTTTTTTTTTTTTTTTTCACTCATTTTCAGAAATGTTTCCGAGTAAGCTTTTAGAGTGCAATATTGCGTTGTTTCAACCCTGATTATAGGTTTTTCGGATGCTATTCGTTATCAAGTAAACATTCTCATGTTCAACAAGCACGCTTTACAGATAAAACATGATAAATTAACAGCATTCAAATTAAGAATAAAATTAATATTGTTTTATTATTCTTAAATTTATCAATTCAATTACGCTGTCGAAAATGTTTCATTCAGAATAAATAACATCGTAATAAAAAGTAAAGTGCCCAGTTAAACTGATGGAGTTAAACATGCTACACACACTAATAATATATTACGAAAAATAAATTAAGGGGGGGGATTAGACCCTGCCCTGTTTCACATCTTTATACTTAATCAATGAGCCTCCAAACCTCATCAGGGAAGCGCCTTATCAGAATAAACCAGTATATCAAATTTGAAGCAATTCGGATGCAAAAACCTATTTATCTAAATTAAGGGGGTATTAGCTCCTCCGTTCCCCCCCTTTATACTTAACCAATGAAGCTCCAAATCTTATCAAGGAAGCGCCTTATCAGAATAAAACGGTATACCAAATTTGAAGCAAATCGGGTATAAAAACCCATTTATCTAAATTAAGGGGGAATTAGTCTCCCATCCCCCCTTTATACTTAAACAATGAACTTCCAAATCTAATCAGGGAAACGCCTTATCAGAATTAACCGGTATACCAAATTTGAAGCAAATCTGACCAAATCGGATAGAAAAACCTATTTATCTAAATTAAGGGAGAGTATTATTCCGCCGTTCCCCCCCCCCCCCCACCGCCACCCTTTATACGTAAATAACGAACTTCCAAATATAATCAGGGAAGTTCCTTATCAGAATTAACCGGTATACCAAATTTGAAGCAAATCGGATAATACTGCATGAAAAATCCATTTATCTAAGTTAAGGGGGATTAGCCCCCCGTACCCGATAACTTAACCAAAGAACCCCAAAAACTAATCAGGGACGCGCTTTATCAGGATGAACCTAGAAAAGAAATTGAAGCAAATCGGATACTACAATGAAGAGTTACATACAGAACCTGCGGGCAGATTAGCTTTCAGGCTTTGACAGCCTGTGAGCCAATATTCCAGTTTGAGAAAACGGATTAGTATATTGTAAAATAAACTTGAAAACGTTTCCGAATGTCAGAGTCAGCAAAGTAAACTTTGCTTCAACAAATTTTGCTTTAAATATCGAAAATATATTGGTTTCTAAGGTTTCTAGTGATAAAGAACGCTTTTTTGAGACCATGAGTGGCTCAGAAGTGGTTTGTGTACATTTTTACTTTCTTCTATCTTTACAAGAAGACAGTATTGGATTCTTAAAAAATTTCGGCTTCCGGTATTAGATGGATTTATACGTTTTAGAAGGTCCTGAACATGATTTGATGGTTTTTAGAAAATATATGTCTGTCACTCTGTGAGTCTATGTGAGAAAAAATTTGTGGGCGCTCTATCTAAAAAACTAATGAACGGAATTTCACAAAGCTTTAGATTGTTACGTGTGAGAATCTTCGAAGCAAGAAACTTTTATAATATCCCAGACTCTTTTAAAGACTATCCTTTTCTTTTAATTCTTTTCTATTACTTTCATTTCAGAGTTCATTGAAGTACGTGTATGTGCCCAACTCAAAATTCCTGTTGGATGATGTTCCTACATTGGGCATGTGTGCGGACTTTGCCCTGTGCATCTGTATCGCTTTTTCGCGCGTCTTCTACGATGTATCTTTGGAAAGGGAAGAGGTGTTATTTCTCTCCCTCCATTTCTGTTACTAATTTTATTTAATCAAGAAACAATTAACTGATCTAAATGAAAAGTGATCAGTTTTATGTATGAACCACGCACTCAATGGATTTAAAACGAAAAAAAAAAAAAAAATAAGTAATACATTTTTAAACTATTTTTCCACCTACACTATAGCTTTTAAAGGTGAAATATGTGGAGACGATCACTGGTGATAACGAACCAAGGATCTGGGCGGACCCTGGGATATTCTGAGGTAAGAGAAATTTCTTATCTCTATTATTTTTTCAATTGAAGAAAATTTATCTATATGAATAAATAAGTAATAAATAGAGGTCGCTCCGTAAAATAAACATCAAAGATTCAGTTAGACCTTGATATAAACGGTGCTGATTAGTTTTTGGAGTATATAACCCAACAGGTGGCACTGCTCAGCTGTATTTTATACGATTTCAGCAATAGCTCTATCTCAAGAACTCATGCACGGATTTTCATCAAACTTCAGACTCAGTTAGACATTGGCGTAAGCGGTTACTGATCAGGTTTTGTTGTAAATCGCACAACTGGTGGCGCTGCTTTGCTGAATTTTTCCCGATTTTCGCAAAAACTATGTCTCAAATCTCACGCAATTGAATCAAACTTAATATTCTATTACATTTTCACTTAAATAGATCCTTATTAAACTTGGGTGTCTATTGAACAACAAGTGTTGATTTTATACTGTTTGGGTTCGAAATTTTGGTTGCGGACATCAAAAGGGCGGATTCCGAAATTCAATGAGTTGCTTGAAAAAATGCGATACTTATATCTCTTTGTTAAATAATCCAATTCAACGAACCTATATACCTTTACAATCCTCTTGATGGGGCTAGATTGTCATTTTATTTTGGCACTGTGATAGCGAATTTTGAAGTATTAATTCTTATGAGATAGAAGAAAGTTTTGGGATTGACACATTTGACAAGTTGTTCATGGTACTGTTGTACAGGGTTATTACAAATGAATCACCGGGCTTTGATACGTTACTAGGTGCGAACTACGAAACGTATATGTTTCCATGACAACTCAAACGAGAGGGCGTTAACTACAGTTTCGCGCTGCGTATGTGTCATGCACGCGGGGTTGCCATGGTTGCTGCGCGAAAGTCATATTTAAAATGGCGACTGGACAGCAGAAAGCGTTTTGTGTACTAGAATTTTCAAATTGTGAATCGCTCATAACCGTTCAGAGAGCATTCCGGAAGGCATACAAATGCAAACCGCCAACCCAACAAAGCATTCTGCGCTGGCATTGTTGGATTCCAATGTAAATAAATCTCTTAACTAAATGAATCCCTAAAAGTTAAGTATTAAAATGTCTATAAGCTATTAAAACTGCCCTCAATAACATTTCTTATTGTTAAAGCGAATATATTTCTAACTTAAATTCAATGACAGAAGAGCCATATATTTCACATTACTTTATTTAATAAACTTCTTTCTAGAACAAAACAAAACCAACTGTTGCCAGATATTGAAACAATGCAATTACAACCAGTTAAATAATTATGCAGGTGACTGATACATGGATGAAAGAAAAAGCTAGTCATTTCGTAACAGACATCGATAGTTCCAAGAAACCGGCAAAAGTTCCGGCCGATTAAGCGTTGCTGAAGAAGCAGTGAACCGAGTTAGACAGAGTTTCATCCGTAGTCCCAAGAAATCAATAAATCGCGCTAATCGCGAACTTTCCATTCCACAGCCAACTGTGTGGAAAATTTCTGTTGTCCAGTCGCCATTTTGAATATGACGTTCGCGCAGCAACCATGGTAACCACACGCGCATGACACATACGCAGCGCGAAATTGTAGTTAACGCCCTCTTGTTTGAGTTGTCGTGGAAACATGTACGTTTCTTAGTTCGCACGTAGTAACGTATCAAAATCCGATGATTCATTTGCAATAACCCTGTATTTTCGTGGATATAGAAATATTTGTCCTGTTTTTAATAGTGTACTAATTATACTTTTCTAATTATTGAATTTTCTTTCTTTTTTTAACTTTTTGATCGTTTTGTACTTACTCTTCGGATGAGGACTTCGGTGTCGTCATCCTTGGTTTCGAACTGGTGTTTGCCAAACCGCAAGATCAGCGACCTGTTGCTCTCGAGGCAGTGTGCAGCCGTGATAACGGTGTGCTTGTTGAGGAGAGCACCCCCGCATATGAACACCGAACCGCCGTCGCTGTCCTGCAGAGAGAGCGACACCACCCAGGGCCAGTCGCCAGAAACCGTCGTCACCCCGTTCAACACCTTCTCGGCCGTCTGCATGAAGGATCGGCCGCAATCTGGAGGAGAAAAAAAAGATAAAAGATTAGGCACTTCTGTATTATCTAAGCCAGAAAGATACCCCAATAACCATGATAAATATTTAACAAGAACGAAAAATCATACGACCAGAATAGATTATGAAACACTTTCCAACGCATTCCGAATACACTGTTAAAAATCGTCACTCCACCGCTTTCATATAAAACGATTACTTTACTATATTTGAAGCATTTTCATTGGTCAAACTAGAGATGTCCTATACAAGCGATAGAGTGACTATGCAGCTACAGCTGCAGATTTCTAACAATGTAATGTAACAAAACTTCACAGTTTATTAAGATGAAAAATGATGTCTCAGTCAACAATTTGGAAAATGCATAACGCATTTGTAAAACCCAATTTCTGCTATTACTATCAGCAGTCGGGAAAATATCCGAATTTTTTGTGCAGTTCTGTATATGATCTATGGATTTTTATGTTTACTAGATAGTATATTAAAAGTGAGTTCATTCAAACGAATATCACAGTTGAAAATTCCCATTCAGCCATTTCCATCAATAACCGGAAATGTACTTGAGATATTTTGTGTAAGCCTGTCTACGATCTACAGAATTTATACACACCCAGTAAAAGGCAAAAAAAATAAAATAAATAAATAAAAAATAAAAATAAAAATAAAATCACGTACCACCGCTGGAAACGCACTTCCAACCCACATTGTTCATAGGCAATTGTGTAGCCGAATTATTTTGCGTGTCCCTGTAAATGAACGATCTATTTAATGCAGATCCTATTCTACAGTTTGGGCCTTGTAATACACCTCAGTGACATATACATATATAAGAGTCAATATGTTTAAAATAGTATAACATCATTAAAAGACACCGCAAACGATTTTCCCCCGTAGACCTTATAATATTGGAATTGTTTTGAGTGTCCTTGTAAACGAACCGTAAATGCTGCACACTTCATTTTCAATACTGAATATGACATAGTAAGTCCCAATTACCTATATGAATTTCATGGCAATCTGACTTTATTTACAGGAGTTAGACACAGACAGACGGACAGACTATCCAAATTCATAAACACTTTCCAACTATGTGAAAAGTGTTAAAAATCTGTCATTAATTTGCATTAAACCGTAACAATGGTCCCCTAGACAGCTTGAGTCGATTATTTGCCTATTGGGGTTGTTTGCTGAAGTAGACAGCATGTTTTGATAAGTGTGAGCTCAATGTTTGTATAAATTACCTTCTATTATCATAATTCTATTCTCTATCTTCTATTATCTTAATTCCATTATCCATCTTCTATTATCTTGCTTCTACTATTATCTGAAATTATCTAGCATTCAATGGTTCATCTTAAAAATTACGCCTATTTTCATAACTGCAATTCAGGATTTTTCCAAAAAAATTCCGTTGCTTCAAGTAAAAATTTTCATTTTCAGCAAGCTTGTTTAACTGACAAACATACAGAATTAACAGCATTAACATTAACAATAAAATTAACATTTATCTCTTACAATTGCATGCACAATTTCAGTTATGCAGCTGAAAATGTTCAGTTGAGAACTCATAGAATCCGAAAAATCGATTTTCAGGGTAGAGAGAACTGATTAATGCTTTGCCAAACCTACTCGAAAACATTTCCAAAGATTTCGGGTAGATTATTAAAAATTATTTTTATAAATTCTTCTTTAAATTTCAAAAGTAAATTGTTTTCTGAGGTTTCTAAAGATAAAGGAATGCTTTTCGTAATATTGGGTGACTCGGAAGTGGTTATCGAATATTTTCGTTCGTGATTATAGTCAGTTTTCATAAATTAAGAAACATCTGTCTTTCTACTTTCTTCTGTCTTTACAAGAAGAATGTATTGGATTCGTAAAAATTCTCGAATTCCCGTTTTCGACAGATTTACACGTTTTAGGGGTCAGAGATCCCGAAAAACATGGTTTTACAAAATGTCTGTCTGTTAGTCTGTCTGTGTGTGACACAAATTTTGTGGGAGCTCTATCTCAAGAACTAATGAACGGAATTTAATAAAACTTTAAATTCAGTTAGTCCCTGATATAAATGGGTGCTGATTAGTTTTTGGTGTAAATCGTCCAACTGGTGGCGCTTCTGTGCTGCATTATTCATGATTTCCACAATACATATATTTTAAGAACTAAAGCACGGATTTTCAGAAAACTTCAGATTCAGTTAGTCCTTGATATAATTTGGTGCTGATAACTTTTTCGTGTAAATCGCCCAGTAGGTGGCGCTGGCATGCTGCATTATTCATGGTTATCGCAATAGCTCTATCTGAAGAACTAATGCACGAATTTATATCAAACTTTAGATTTAGTTAGTCCCTGATATAAATTAGTGTTGTTTAGTTTTTAGTGTAAATCGCCCAACAGGTGGCGCTACTATGCTGCATTTTTCATGATTTTCGCAATAACTCTATCTCAAAAACTATTGCACGGATTTTCATCAAACTTCAAACTCGATTAGAAGTTGTCATAAGTTGTTGCTGATTAGATTTTTGTGTTAATCACCTAAACGGTGGTGCTGCTATAATGCATTTTTTCAGGAAGTATTAACACGTATGAGATAGAACAAAGTTTGGGATTGCCACTTCCGACTAGTTTTACAGTGTACTACTTACACTTTAACTGCACTTATCAGCAAGTCAGTTTGGTTTTTGCCGATACCCATTTGAAAAGGAATATTGAAAAAAGACAGCTATAGTTGCTTGCTTTGTCGTATAGCATCTAAACAGTGTATCGGCTATATATGTATAAATTTTTTCTTGAAACATGAAATCCGATACAGGGTGATTGCCTTGTCGGAAGGATCTCGACCCCTTCTTGGTAGATTCCCTGTAACTGCTGCACATGTCGATTGCTCAGCAGGAAATCCAGTTTTCAAAAATATGTTAAAAACTTTCGCTCAGAAGGGTTTTAAGGTAGATTTCCTAATACATTCTCCCCTGTGTTGGAATTTCTGAATTTTATTTGCAAATCTACGCCGATCATGAATACCTACACTGTTAAAAATTTGCAGCATTCTGTCCAGTCATTTGACCGTTTTTTTGAAAAACGGTTTCATAACCATAATTTAACTATATTCTGACCTTAAAATGGCCAATAATATGGTCGAAATATTGTTAAAATACGGATGTGTAACAGTTTTCGATAAAAACGGTCAAATGACTGAACAGAATGATGCAAATTTTTAACAGTGTAGAACCCGAAGCACACTGTTAAAAATTTTGCAGCATTCTGGCAGGTCATTCGACCGTTTTTTGAAAAACCGGTTTCATAACCATAATTTAACTATATTCTGACCTTAAAATGGCCAATAATATGGTCAGAATAGTGTTAAATTTACGTTTGTGTAACCGTTTTTGGAAAAAACGGTCAAATGACCTGCCAAAATGCTGCAAATTTTTAACAGTGCAACTCCGAATTCAAAACTTGATATATATACAGGTCTATTACAAATGATAGACCCGATTTTAAAAAAATCATATTTTTGAAACTACTGCACATATTACAATAAGTGATACATGAATTTAAAGAGAAATATACCAAGTTTTTTTCAAATACAAATGTTCGATGTGGGACCCTCTTATTACATGGTATACGTCCAATCTGTAATCCAGTTCGTCCAAAATATTTTGCAGCATCACTCTGTCAATGGTTCTGAATTCTGCACTCTTTAAGTTCTGACAGTGTCAAAGACATTGTTTATGTACCACCAATGCCGAAAACAAAATGTTCAGAACTTAAAGAACGCATTTGTGAAGCTTTCAGAACCATTGACAGAGTGATGCTACAAAATGTTTGGAACAAACTCGAGTACAGATTGGACGTATGCCGTGTAACAAAAGGGTCACACATCGAACATTTGTAACTGAAAAAAAACTTAGTATATTTCTCTTTAAATTCATGTATCGCTTATTGTAATATGTGCAGTAGTTTCGAAAATATGACTTTTTAAAATCGGGTCCATCATTCGTAATAGCCCTGTATATATATATATATATATATCACTTTTTTATGGACACGATAACTACCATAATTCTGCACAAATCTGTTCCAAACTAACACATAAAATAAAGGGATAGAAAATCTCGGTCAAGTTCGTAAATGGGCAAAATAGGACCAAGGGGGCGGAAATAGGGAGGGTTTTTCTGAAAACAGAAAAAAAAATAACTTCTTAATTATAATACATATCAAATTAGTTTAAAGTTATTACTACTTCTAAGAAAGGGGCCAAACATTTTATGTAGGGCAGACTTTTGATATCATTAAAAATGGGCTCAAGGAAAATAGGGTTTGAAGAAGAAAAAAAAATCATAATTTTGTCCATTCCCAATATATCAAATCCATTTAAATTTATTGTATTTATTCTTAATGTTGTATACAACTTTTATATTGACAAGTTTTTGATAGGACCAATTCTCACAGAAAACAAAATTAAAAGAAAAAAGACAAAAAAGGGGAGTAGAAGAAGAAAAAAATTCATAACTCTGTCAATTCATAAGCTATCAAATCCGCTTAGATGTATTATAAATCTTCAAACCTTCTTAATATTATCTACAACTTCCATATTGACATGTTTTTGACAGGTTTAATTCTCACAGAAAAAAAAAAAAATAAATAAGGGTTGAAGAAAAAATTGTCGTATCAACATGATTCTGATAAAACATAGCTCTTACAGAAAAATGAAATTAAAAACTTGTCAAAAGAGGCCAGATAAAATTGTTAAACTGGGTTTATCATTAATTGTTAAACTGGGGGAGGGCTGACAACCTTAATTTAGTCTTTGTTGGTGAAATTAGTACTTAACTTCAACGTATATCTGTGCTGTATTTTGAGCCGCCAGGGATTTTTTTTTTTTTTTTGGGGGGGGGGGGGCATTTTATTTTCGAGAATTTGAGCGAGTTTGTTGATTTTAATGGTCGCTTGTCCCCTTAAGGGGTTACATCACCAACACGAAGACAATCGTACGTTAATTTTAGTTCTATGGAAGAGTTCTTTTAAAATATCTCCCTTGCATTTCAATTTTTTTAAACGTTTTGTTGCTTTAGATAGTGGAGTTCGGTCTCTACAAAGGCCTGTTTTTACTTTTTCAATTTTAATTCCGTTTTTTATGGCTAATTTATCCTAAAAAAACTGCAACGAAAATCGTAAAAATAAAAAAAAAGGGGACGCGAATATAGGGATCAACCTGCCCTATCCAATGGGTTCTATCCAAAGAAATCCAAAAATGTCGAAATGTAAAAAAAAAAAAAAAAAAAAAAAAAAAATTGAAAAGAATCTTTCCATAAGTTTAACCTTTTATCTACTGGCTGTACTCATAAGTACCATTAAAATAACTTGTTATAAAATTCATTTAAGACATCGATTAGCAGCAATACAGTTTAGAATGAGTTATAGATACATTACTTTATCTTGTTCGAAAAGCATTATGAATTACACAAAACAAAAATGTTATTAAAAGGGTGGTTACTTTTGCCTTTCTATCTTTTCAGCTTTCTTGGTGTTGGGAGAGGGAGGAGGGGATTTTTCAATTCGGAAATATTTCTATATTTCTCTTCTAAGAACATTATATTTGTACATCTACTAATTCTACAAAATACTAAGAAAAATATTTAAAATAAACGATTTGACTGGGGTTATAAATATGGCACAAAATCCCTATAAATTCAAATTTAATGAATCCTTCTAAAATTTATTAAATGATTATGTAAATCTTCTAATGTAGTTTAAACAACTCACGAAAAAGGCTTTAGAACATAAAATTTTCATGAATTCATAATTCAGTACATAAAGGATTAACATAGTAGCTCTTCAGCTGACGGAATGTGAGCCTTAAGTTACCGGAGATAAATAAAAAAATAAAATAAAAAGCAATTTATCAAATTACAACGACCCTTTTGAAAACGATTTTTTGAAGACTAAAATTTAAGACATAAAAAATCGCACGGAGTTGATCCTACATTACGTACGCCATGAATTAAACATTAATAGTGTTATGACACGTAAAAATTGCAAGCCAAAAATATCGCCTGCGACCCGTCAGATTTCATGAAACTTAAGTATTATCCACCTGAAACTTACGTAAATATCTAAGCATTTCATTGGCTGTTCGGGAAAAGGCTTTCCCATCGTCCGATTTCCAAGAAATCTGACGGGCAATTTTAAATGAAATTTCATTCTTGAACTTCTAAACATCCGACAATATTACTTTTTACACCGTCTGATAGAGAAAAAAATCTACTTTTAAATGCAATTTGTTTGAAAGCTGTATCTCAATTTGTTTCTGAGTTATTAATTTTTTTTGTAGTTTTTATTATTTTTTTGTCATAGTGGCAACAGAAAGTATCCATCGTTGTTGAAATTAAAGGGAAATACAGATTACTGTATAGACCCATCAGGAAACGAATAAATTGCAGATTAAACCAATGAAAACCTTCAGATATGCTTTTGATTTCCCATCTTGACGAGAACAATAACCATTTTTCCAAATGGTTAAAAAAAAAAACTTAAGTTATGAAGTTTTTGTCTTCGGACTGTACCTGCAACACATGTTGGCTGCTTAGCAGACCAGCTACCGGTCGACTGGCAGGTGAGGGTGGCACGACCCGTTAGCCGGTGTCCGTCGTCGCAGGAGTACTCCAGTACGCCTCCTTCCGGATACTCGTCCAGGTCGTAGTCCATGCTCGCACTTTGCCGTCTCCTGTTACCGCTCCGTACTGGAGGAGTGTATTGCACTCTCCCGTTCATGATGGGGCCTAGATTCTCGCAATACCCTGAAAGAAAGTATACTATCTTAGTATATTAAATGATGAATATAGAAACGACTGAAATTGTAAATCTTATAATACACAAAAAAGGTAAATTTACGGAGCTCAAAACAGTAAAAAACGTGAACCGGAACGCTGTTTCAAAAGTACTGTTGACTAAGATTTTTTTTTTTTTTTTTGAAAGTATAGACAAATTTATTTCTAACCATACAAAAATATAATAAAACACACATACTACAATATATATTAAAACACACATACACATATAAATAACGCATGCATTCAACAGTTAAAGGTATATATAAATATTATACAGACATACATACAATAAATACAATACAATAATACAATTAGAGCAGCAGTCTTGTATACTGTGGCCCCGGGTTCCATTCCTGGCTCTGGCTAATTTTTCACTCCAGTTGGGTTTATTGTATTTATGTCTGTATAATATTTATATACACCTTTAACATACAAAAATAATTTAAACAAATCGGAAATTGTACGTGAAACGTGTCAAATGAGGTGCGTTCGTATTATAATACGTTTTATAAATATTCTGACCTTGGTGCTATAGCTGTTGCACTGTTATGCAAAAAGGCATAAATACAAGATTTATTACAATTTAATTCTTCAATAGGATGTCATCACCATGGCAACCTAGATTCATGATTTATCAGAGAATATCATTGAATTCATGACGTATGATAGGATTTAATAGAATAAAGAAAACTTTTATGAATATCCTTTTAAGTTTGGATTCGATTTTCCTAAAATTTGAAAGGACTTGACACAATTCTGCAAAGATTCTACAGATTAAATTTCAAACCATTCGGTTGGTTAGTTTTTTTTTCCGGCAGACAGACAGACGGACGGATGGAACAGAAGACGACTATAGGTGCTAGGTATTTATGTAATTACGAACGCAACTAATAATGCATTCAAGATCCTAAATAATAAAAAAGAAAATATATACATAAAATTGTAACAATAAGTTTTTTTTATTGCACGAACCGGAACGGTATTTACAATAATTTCACTAACGTCAAAATTTCAAGAACCGGAATATCATTCCGGTTTGCACCGGCACATTTCGATCCCTGGAACAATAATGTTATGAATTTTTGCTCTTTTGTTCCCGAACTCGCTGCACCCGATATAATGCCGAAATTATAAAATTTCGCTTTTTTCCGATCACGTGGGACCAGAAATACTTCAGAAATATAGCAAAATTTTACTTTCTGCTGGTCCTAATGTAACGATGAATTTGTAATAGTTTAGCTTTTCTTTTTTCTTTCTTTTCCTATCTCATCTGAAAGGTGACTAATTAACGTATTCTCTAGAGTAGTGTTTAAAAATTTGCTTCATATTTAGGAAAACTCGGTGCAGTATTTTTATAGAAATGATCTCTTTTTAAATAAAAATGGTACACTTAAGTCTATTTATAGGCAAATGTTTTCCCCTTTTCGGGTGGGCTAAAATGTGTTGGGAGCCCCGAGGTAATGAAACCATTGTTAAATGAAATTATTTGAATACCTCCCCGACTCCACGGTTTAGCACAAAATGTTATTTCAATGAAAAAAATATATATTCTTTCTCAAGCCTAACATAAAATCTATTCTTTTTTTCTTCAAAAATGCTTATTTTTTTTTTAATTAGTGAATATTAAACATGCTAATATTTAAAATTCCAATAAAAGGAAAAATTTATGTATAACCAAAATTTAGAGACAAAATCAATATTTTTCAAAATTTCAATTTTTGTAAGGCGTTAGTCAAAATAATAGAAATAACCTTTTATAATTTTAGAAAACTTCAAATAATTAGTCTTGTCTCTGGGTCTCGAAGAGGCCTCCTCCCACCAAATCGGAACAATTCGGAATCATTCTCAGACGGATCGTATAATTTCAAGAAGTAATCCTTTTACTAACTTTCTGCGGACTATTATTTTTGGTGCTGCCATCTATTATTGAAATCTGACATTAAACGCCTACACAGAACAAAGAATGGATCAGGGTTTCATCAGAAAACTTGATGAAAAACAGACATTACGGAATAACACTGTTTTCGGAGGGTAAACTGCGCTTTTTTCAATCTCAAATTTCTATGGAGTAATTTTCTGCTGGAGTAAATCTAAAACTAGATTTGGAATCAGCACAAAAACCTCATAAGAAACAACTGATTTCAGTTTTGCGAAAGAGCTAAAGGTCAAAGTTGTCGATCAGTGTTATTAAAATGGCGAAATAAACATAAAGAGTTGATGATTGAGTTGAGAAATGTTGTCATTATCGATATTCTATTTATTTCATTTTAAATATTGTAAAATTACGGAAACTTTTTGCATTTTTAAAAGATTTCATTTTTCTTTGATACGCATTTCATAAATAGTTGCTTGGCAACTGCCAAGTGAAAGAGAGAAAATAAATAAAATAGAATAATTGATTTTTAATTAGCTGCAATTTTTAATCGAAGAACGTATTTTAATTAAATGTGAGAGTGTGCTATGCCAGAAGCAGGTTCAAAAGTCTTTCGAATGATACATCATTTATTGCTGTGCGTTTTGTATATGCGTAGAAAATGCGATGTTAACAACAGAAATAATATGTATGTATGATTTAATCTGAAAATTACTTAAATATTCACTTGCCTTATAACTACAAATAAATGCATCTATTAGCTTATCAATTTTATACGGCATTTATTATTCACTCGAACAAATAATATGCTTAGTATATCACAGTAATTCATGCACGTCAATAATATAATACATTTGTAAACATAAATACTAGAATTCATCTAGAATTCTTGCTCAAATCTTTTATTTGGCATTTAACGAATCTTCAACCTTCATGTTGAGATACAAACTATAGAACTCCTAAACATCAACATCTCTTATCTTACTTATTTTTCAATCAAGCCGTTGCCACACATTTTTTAGCTTTTGATTGCTATGAACTTCACTATTTATAATTAATCAGTCATTCATGCCTGACTCAAGACGCCAGTGCACATTATAAAGCAAGCAATGCCTATAGGACTCATCTTTGAAGACGCTTTTTACGTGTTCATTAAAAGCTGCAAACTTAACAGCAAAATTAAATGTTTAGTTTGAAATCGCAGAAGTGTTTCGACTACTCTTTCAGAAAGTTCTAGTATAACAGAGGATCCTTTACAAAAATCCTTATAAAAGATAAATTGTGGTATGCATACCTAAAACATTTTTTAATGAGATTTTTAATGTTCGTTATTGTTCATGTGATTGGAAAATCATTCTCTGTATTTGATGAATTAATGACATTTTATTTTATATGAAAATAAAAGGTTTTGGTCAGAGTTACAGAACGCTAACTCTGGCGACACGTATAATTAATTAATAATTATGTATATTTAAAAAACACGTGTAATTAATTAATAATTGTGTATGTTTATGTATGAATCAATTGCTTAAATTTTTTTTGTGCATTTTCGTTTTCGTTTTAGGCCGAAAATAGAAAGGTTACCGAAATTCGGTTTCGGTCGGTCCTTAATTATTTTATTTATGGAACTGAAAATATTTAATTAAAAATTGACAGTAGATTAAAAACCGATATTCTGTTATGAGAAAACTGATTAAGGCTCCGCTGCACTGAAACTTCCCGATCGCGAAATCCCATGTTAGCCTATGGGAAAACTTTCAAGTGCGATGACTTATTACCTAATGTAATTATTAAAATACCGTTTTCACCATCAGAAAGTAGACGTGAGATGCCGATGATGTGCGTTTTTAAAAATTATCTCCGTAAATTTTAAGTACATAAAAAATCCCTATAAACTTTGAAATTTCCATTTCATTAAATTTTATCATCTTCTTAAAAATACTTAAAATATACGTAGACAGTTTTTAAAAACGCACATCATCTGCATCTGACGTCTACTTTCTGATGGTGTAAACGGTGTTTTAATAATTATGTTAGGTAATGAGTAATCGCGCTTGAAAGTTTTCCCATAGGTTAACATGGGATTTCGAGTTCTGAGAGTTTCAGTGCAGCGGTCCCTTAATGCACTCTAAAAACAACTCGGAAACGTTTCCGAAAATCGGTATAGGCCAAAAAAGAAAACTTTGTTTTTAAAAATGCTTCTTTGAATCTTGAAAGCATACTGATTTTTGAAGCTTTTCTTCAAGTTTTGTTTTCTGAATCAAGGGCATAACATAATTTACTGCATACTTTTTTACGTGGTTCTATTATATTTTCGCTGATTAAGCAACATTTGTCTCCATTACCCGAAAAAGGCTTAAAATAATAAGCTTTAAAAGTCTTAAAATGAAGTATTAAATATTAAAATTAATACTATTTTGCTACAATTATTATAAATATAATTACACAAGCCTATGACGGTTGTGTTTTTTAACTTTTGATCACTGATTTTTAAAGTTTTTTTAGCGCTGAATCCGAAACTGATTTTCATTTTTAACCATCACGTCAGAATTTTTCGCAACTTGTCAAAGTTAAAAAATAGCGGAAATCTGATACTATAAAACAGATATAAAACTTTTTTTTTCAATTTAATTTTATTTAATTCAATAATTTATTAATTTTTTTGGCTTATACTGGGGATTATTGATAGTTAAACTGCTCAGGTGTCCAATAAGGTGGGGAGAAGGTTCAGTTTTAACTTTGAACTTTTGAATTTTGAATTTTCCAAAATATCCTAACTTGATGGTTAAAAATTAAGGTCATTTTCGGATTCAGTGGTAAAAATACATAAAAATGGATTGTCCAAAGTTAAAAAACGCAACAATCATATATCTATTTTATAGTATCAGATTTTCGCTGTTTTCTTATCTTTTAGCTTTGAAATTAACGATTTGCAAAAAATTCTGAGGTGATGGTAAACAAGTAATATAAAAATTTTGTTTTTAAAGTCAATTCCTACTTAGGCTATCAAAGAAAAATTTAATATAATCAAGCTAATATGAGTTTTTGTTGCATTAAAATATCTCAATTTGTTGATTTTCTATAAGCAAGTAGGTTTACAATGGAACTCTATGGGAATTTGGCGAAATATTACAGATATCGCCAAGTTGGCGTCACTTTTGGCGACTCATTTTGGCCGCCAAATTTCGCGATATATCGCCAAGTTGGCGACAAACTTGGCGGTATTTGACGACAGAACAGGGTCCCCCTAGGGTAACCCCTTATTGAAAATACTTTCATTGAACTTCAATAACCAATGGCCGCCATTTTGTTTCCCATGCAAAA
Source organism: Maratus speciosus (assembly GCA_963932465.1). Classification (NCBI taxonomy): domain Eukaryota; kingdom Metazoa; phylum Arthropoda; class Arachnida; order Araneae; family Salticidae; genus Maratus; species Maratus speciosus. Next base: position 90,802,278 of record OZ010794.1, on the reverse strand, counting down.
CTAAAATTAATTAATTAAAATGTAATTAATTAATTAATATTTGAAAAAAATGTATTAACATCAATTGTCATCCAGTACAAGTTTAAAAAAATTATTTCAACTTGATAGGATGAATAATGAGTATTTTATTAACGATTGAAAATTTGAACAAGATAAATATATAAATATATAAATAAATATAGGGAGAGTGTGAGCTAATAGTAGGAATTGAAAAATGAAGGTCATTTTCGGATTCAGCGCTACAAAATACATAAGAATCAAATATCAAAAGCTAAATCTAATCCATGGGGGCCATCGTAATACTTAACCATCATGGGTATGCATAATACAAAATAGGAAAATAAATCTTCAATACTGAAATTTAATAGGCTTTGTCGCACTATTACATTCTAAGTACATACCAAATTTCTAGCCTCTATCTCAATTTGTTCGGTAGATAGAGTGTTTAAAATCGTGGCTGATGACGTCACAAACTTTAAATGCTCTATTGCTGAATTGCGTAAAAGAAACATCCTTATAACTCCAAAAATAATAATCATATTAATTAACAGCGTCGAATTAAGCGTCTCATTTCTAATTAAAATATATCTTGGAATTGAAATTTGAACGAAATACTGGGTCATGAAAAATCGAAGAGTGTGGAAAATAGGATTATAAATATCTTGGCAACTCATTATCTGATCGACTTCATTCTTTAAGCAAAATTTATGTTTTTTTACTGTCTTTTATATTCACTCCTCAGAATAAACAATTAAAAATTTTTTATATACCTTTTATAAGAAAGAATATTTCCAGAGTCCGAAAAAGTAGTTCCGGATATTCGAGGTTACTAAAATTCAATAGATTTCTTCTCATTATTACATACTAAATACAAAACAAATTTTAAGTCTCTATCTCAATTTGTTCGGGAGACAGGGCGTTTACAGACACACAGACAGACGCACGGCAATTTTTTTTCCTTCTAAAAATATGTTTTTCGGAATCTCTAATGTCTGAAACGTGTAAATGCGACAATTTTTTTTTTCGATTTTTAAAACGATTACAAGATTTACCCTATACTACGCATGATGGGTAAGTAAAAAATGACACAGCCCAAATTTTGCAGGCTAGTGCTTTATCAAGGTACCTGTATCCGCAGATCTAGAGGCAAATAATTGCTACCAGTAACCAGTGGTCGGAAGTATTGCGCTTAAAGTAGCGAATCTACAGTAGTCGCTACTTTAGACATCCTGTATTACCAACAGAACCGGGCGAGGCATTCGCACTGTAAGCTTTGGGTTTATTTACTGATACATTTTTTATTCATTTATAATTTGATACAATTTTTTTTTTTTAATCAATCAACTTGTTTGAACGAAATAAGAGTGTCCTTTGTCAGAGAGAAGCTTGTTCAAAAACCTTTCGTCCAAAAACCCCATGCACCGTTGGGTTTTTTGTAGGTGCCTAGAAAAAGGGACATTCACATCAGAAATAATAGGTAGCACGGTACTTAACCTAAAAGTATAACGAAAATTCAGTGTGCGATGTCAAATATGGGCAAACAATCCTATCCAATGATACCTCATTCATCGTTGTACGCTACCTATTAGTTAAATTCAGTGTGCGATGTCAAATGTGGGCAAATAATCCTATCCAATAATACCTCATTCATCGCTGTACGCTACTTAATAGTTAAATTCGGTGTGCGATGTCAAATGTGGGCAAACAATCCTATCCAATGATACCTCATTCACCGTTATACGCTACTTATTAGTTAAATTCAGTAAGCGATGTCTAATGTGGCCAAATAATCCTATCTAATGATACCTCATTCATCGCTGTACGCTACATTTTAGTTGAGTAAAAGGGAAGTTGACAACATAAATAATATGTATGATTAATCTCAGTACTATTATATAAAATTTATTTCTATAATCTGACATCGCATACTGAATTAAACTAATAGGTAGCGTACAACGATGAATGTCTCATTCATCGTTGTACGCTACCTATTAGTTTAATTCAGTATGCGATGTCAGATTAGCCCCTAGATAGATTAGAAAGTCAGATTGCCCCTAGATAGATTAGAAATTCTATCTAGATATCACTAGATAGAATTTCTAATCCACACCTGATATGGCATGCCGATGTTTCGTTATACGTTTAGGTTAAGGGGCTACTTCAGTCAGCCGAAAAGACAATCACTAATGCTAATCTAATGTAAGAAATGTTTAAAGATACCTGGTTTGCATTTCAAAATTCTTAAATGATTTTTTGGTACTTTTCGGTTAGCTTGGCGCCAGTGTTATATATACACATATACAGGGTGATTCAAAGCAGATGAAAATAATTTTAAGAGGTGATAGTACACACCCAAACAAACATTTTGTATCAAAGAATGCATGGTCAAAAACTAAACGTAAAAAAGTTAGAGGGCGCCAAAAGTTATGTTCTTATACGAGGCAAAAACACACAATGAACGGTTAAGTAAAGTTACGAAAACAAATTTAATGGCATTTGATTACAACAAGTGCTCAAAACATTGACCGGCAGCTGTTATGCACATAGTACAACGGCGAAGAACAGATTGGCGAGTTTTCTGAAACACACCAGGCACCACCGCGCTCGCCAGATCTTTCATGTCTCGATTTTTTTGTGGGGACAGCTAAAGGCTCTTGTGTATGAGACTCCCATTGAATCCGCAGAAGAACTTGTCGCCAAGCTTTCGGCTGCTGTAGGGGAAGTTCGCGATATGCCTGGTGTGTTTCAGAAAATTCGCCAATCTGTTCTTCGCCGTTGTACTGCGTGCATAACAGCTGCCGGTCAATGTTTTGAGCACTTATTGTAATCAAATGCTATTAAATTTGTTTTCGTAACTTAACTTAATCGTTTATTGTGTGTTTTTGCCTCGTATAAGAACATAACTTTTGGCGCCCTCTAACTTTTTTACGTTTTGTTTTCGACCATGCATTCTTTGATACAAAATGTTTGTTTGGGTGTGTACTATCAACTCTTAAAATTTTTTCCATCTGTTTTGAATCACCCTGTATATACATATATATACACATATATTTACATATATATATATATATATATATATATATATATATATATATATATATGTGCATATGTATATATATGTGCATATATATATATGTATAGATAACACTGGCGCCCGGCTAACCGAAAAGTACCGATTTTTTTTCTTTTGCATTGTATAAACGATCTCCACAAAGGCCGTAAATACTTTTTCGATTTTGTTTGCAGATTTTTTTTTTTTTTTATGGGAATATTTTCACTTTCGAAACCGGTTCCGAAAGTGAAAGTGCCCTAATTAAAAAAAATATATATATATGTAGAATCGAAAAAGTAAAAAACGACCTTTGTACAGATTGATCTCAGATGTACAATGCAAAAAAAAAAAAAAAAAAAAAGAAAAAGAAAAGAAAAGAAAAAAAAATCATTTAAAGTATTGAAATTCAAACGAGATATCTTTAAAAATTTCTTCCATAGGATTAGCATTAGCGAGCGAGTCTTTTCGCGTGATTGAAGTAGCCTCTTAAACCTTTATCTATTGACGGTACTTATAAGTACCATTAAAATAGCTTGTTATAAAATTCATTTTATACATCGATTAGTAGTAATACAGTTTAGAGTAGGGGTGCACAACCTTTTTAAGAAAAGGGCCACTTACAAAAATGCCTCGGTTGTCGAGGGCCACATCAGTAACACCGAGATAATTCTATTTCGGGGAGTTTGGGAGATCTGTAGCCTATAAGAAACATGGTTTAAAACGAGTGGCAGTTTTACCCCTTTAGGTTCCCCTACTCAGACAACGTACCATACTCAATTCCATTGGCAAGGATATATCAGTAGTTTATGCTTGTATAAATATAACAGAGGTATAGCAAAGATTATTTTCAAGGAGTGAAAATATTCCTTGACTTTATTCGGGAGATTAAGTTTTGCTTATTAACAATTTTTCTGCAGCCGATGAACAAAATTTTAGATTTTACCGCACCTGATCGACAAAATTCGCGATTTTTCCACACCTTACCAACAGAATTCACGATTTTTCCTCGTCTAGTCAACGAAATTCGCGATTGCTATCTGACTGACGAAATTTTCTATTTTTTCTCGTGGCGAATTGTCAAAATTCACAACTTTTTCTCCCGATAAACTGCCAAAACTCGCGATTTTACCGCAGCCGATCAACGAAATTTGCAATTGTTTCACACTTAATCGACAAAATTGACGATTTTTCCTCTGCTCGATCGCCAAAACTAGCAAATTTTTCTCGCCCGATAGACACATTTTGCAATTTTTCCGCGCTCGATATACAAAATTCACGATTTTCCTGCTCCCGATCGACAGAACTGGCAATTTTTTCGTGCCCGGTCGACGAAATTCGTGATTCTTATCTGACTGAAACCCTTGGCAAATTGGCAAAATTCGCGACTTTTTCTCGCGATAAACAGATGAAACTCACGATTTTTCCACAGTTGATCTATGAAATTCATGATTTTTCCGCGCCCTATCGACAAAACTCGTGATTTTTCCGCACCCGATCGACGAAACTCGCGATTTTTCCGCGCCCGATCAGCGAAATTCGCATATCTTAAATGACTAACGAAATTTACAATTTTTCCTCGGCAAATTGGCAAAATTCACCACTTTTTTCTTGCGATAAACTGACGGAACTCGTAACATTTCTGCGCGCGGTCGACGAAACATTCGACTTTTCCGCGCGCGATCGACAAAACGCGCGATTTTTCCGTGCCTGATCGATGAAACTCACGATTTATTCGTGCCTGATCGACGAAACGCGCGATTTTTCCGCGCTCAGTCAACAAAATTTGCAATTTTCCCGCGGCAAATTGGCGAAATTCACGACTTTTTCTCGCGATAAACTGACAATGATTTTTTCGTGCTCGATCAACAAAATTCGCGACTTTTTCGAACGCGATTGTCGAAACTCTTGATTTTACAGCACCCGATCGACGAAACGCGCGATTTTTCCGCGCTCAGTCAACGAAATTTGCAATCTTCCCACGGCAAATTGGCGAAATTCACGACTTTTTCTCGCGATAAACTGACGAAACTCACGATTTTTTCGTGCTCGATTAACAAAATTAGCAACTTTTTCGAGCGCGATCGACGAAACTCGGGATTTTTCCGCTCCCGATCGATGAAATTCGAGGTATTTTTCGACTAGCGACTGGAGAAATTTGCAACTCGGGAATTTTCTGTATTGATATAAATGGTATCGGCTGGGCGATTAATGAAATTCGCGAATTTTAACTGACTGACGAAATTTGCAATTCGCGGGCCACTTGTCAACCCATCGCGGGCCACTTTTGGCCCGCGGGCCACAGGTTGTGCATCCCTAGTTTAGAGTGAGTTATTATAGATGCATTACTTTATCTTGTTCCAAAAGCATTATGGGTTACACAAAAAAAAAATATATATATTTTTAAAAGGATGATTTACTTTGCCTCTGCATCTTTTCAGCTTTCTTGGCGTTGGGCAGGGTTCGATTCGGAAATATTTCTCCATTTCTATTGTAAGAACATTCTATTTGTACATTTCCTAATTCTACAAAATACTAAGAAAAATATTAAAATAAAAGAATTGAGTGGGGGTTATAAATGTTACACAAAATCGCTATCAATTCAAATTTAATGAATCCTTCTAAAATCCTTCTAAAATTTGTTAAATGACTATGTAAATCTTTTAATGTAGTTCAAACAATTCACGAAAAAGTCTTTAGAAGATAAAATTCTCTTGAATTCATAATTCTGTCCATAAAAGGTTAAATAGACGAATGCATCACACGTCCATAGACTTAGCATCTGCGAGGGAAATTCGGAAGTGGACTGACTAACAACCATAAGTTTCAGTAACTTTTGACATTTAAATACGAAATGAAAAGTCACTTACCTTGAGATTCTGTTTCCACGACCAGTAACAGAACAAGTAATAGACACGCACATTTGGAGAACACGCTACATGACATGATCAGCCCTCTTGAAACAACTGAATGGAAGTATTTCTTTAAATGATAAAAACAACTTCTCCCCGTAATGACTGTCGAAAGAGGAACTTACTAATCTTTTCTCTATCACTATAAACTGATTCTACCGGATATCCCACAAGTCATCCAGAGTTTAGAAATTCTCTTCCGATAGCTATTCCTCGAAATCAGAAAATATTCCAGCAAGATAGTCAGGTAGAAAGCGAATATACTAGCCCTAAGGTATCCACCACTCATGGATTTTGTGCACGCGTCTGAGGTCAAGGTTACAATTCGTCCGCTGGATGTATTTACTTTTGAATATTTGCATTAGAGGTCTGCTCGGGCCGAGATTTCCAGGCCCGGTCCTGGCCCGACTCATAGAAGAGAAAATTCGGCCCGGCACGATACAAAAATTAAAAGTTCGGCGCGAGCCCGTAAAAAAAAATTATTGGCCTGGCGCAGTAAAAAACTTAAAAGTTCTCCCGAGCCCGGCTAGGAAAAAAATTTAAATCTCCGCAATAGTTCATTTACAGGGACACTCAAAAGAATTCTATTATATTATGGTATGAGGGGGGGGGGGGGATCGTTTACAGAGTATTTAACGAGATAATGCTATTTCAAATGTTATGAAACAGATATAAATCACTGAATTTCACTACCATTACGTTAAAATAGGGCATCCATAGCATTTTTTGTTCATTTACAGGGACACACAAAAGAAATCGATTACAGTACTTTCTTTGAGTCATAATGGCTAAAGTGTGCGTTTTAAAATTCAGTATGCGCTTTTCAATTTAACTCATTTATTTGCATGTTACTCGGTATATATAAATTCTATATACTCATATACAGGGCTGCACAAAAGTATTCACGTACCATTCTCCTCATTAGAAGAAGAAGTTACTGAAGGGGAATTTTCAACTGAGTTATATGTATTTCTTAAGTGAACTCAATTTTGACATGCATGCAGTTAATAGATACAAATTTATATATCATATACAGGTCTGCTGAAACAATTTGGATCATTTTCAGATTGTAGATGCGAACATCTGAAATTAAGTTTTCAAACGTGTTATGCGTTACCATGGGGTTGAAATAGACATAACGTTTTAACATATTAAACGGTGCAGTTTTTTTACATTATTCTGAATATTTTGGAAAGTGTTTCATAATCTATGCTTGACGCATGATTTTTTCTTTCTTGTTTTCTTTTTCACTTGGTTGTTGTCTTGCAACTATTTATCAAACACACGTATCAAATTAAAGAAAATCTATTAAATAACCAAAATGTTTCCCATAATGTGACAATGAAATAAATAGAATCTGTACTATAAAGAACAGATGTGTACGCCCGTACGCTGACGTCATTTAGATGGTGTCAACAGCAGACGATTAAATTTAACATTTACTGTAATTTTTTTAACTTATGAATATCGCACTTTTCAACTTTTACACCGTCGAATAGGGAAAAAAATTAAGTTAAAATGCAATTCGTTTGAAAACTGTATCGAAGTTTATTCAGTTTTTATTTATTTATTTTTTAGGTGCGTTCGTAATTATATAAATACGTAGCACCTATAGTCGTCGTTCAGTCCGTCTGTCCGTCTGTCCGTCTGTTCGTCTGTCCGTCCGTCCGCATATAACAGAGCAAAAACTACCGAACCGAATGGTCTGAAATTTTAAATATATGATTGTTGCAAAATTTTGTCGAGCCATTTCAAATTTTATGAAAATCGGATGTATACTTTAATTACAGGGACATTCAAAAGTTTTTCTTTACATTACGGCCAATGGGAAAAATTATTGCAAGTGCATTTTAATGATGTTACAGCCTTCCGAATGGTCTGAAACTTTAAATATATCATTGTTGCAAAATTTTGTCGAGCCATTTCAAATTTTATGGAAATCGGATGTATAGTTTAATTATAGGGACAGTCAAAAGTTTTTCTTTACATTACGGCCAATGGGAAAAATTATTGCAAGTGCATTTTAATGATGTTACAGCCTTCCGATTGGTCTGAAATTTTAAATATATAATTGTTGCAAAATTTCATCGAGCTATTTCAAATTTTATGAAATCGGATGTAAAGTTTATTTACAGGGACATTCAAAAGTTTTCCGTTTCATTACGGGGAATGGGGAAAAAAATTATCGCATGTGCATTTTAATGTTGTTACAGACTTTGCACTTATGAAGTGCAAAAAAATATACATTCAGTACAATATGGGGTGCAAAAAATAATTATAAAACTAGCTATAGTACGAACGCACCTCATTTACCACGTTGACGAGCAATTTCCAACTTGTTTATAATTTCCAAGGATAATTTTTTTTAAATCTACCTCTGTCGCGTGCAGAGATAACGAAAGATAAATCCTCTTGCACTTAAATGAATATAAATAGTTCAGCATTTGTTTCCAGCTTCTATTCCATATCGAAATTAAAACATCCATCCATCAATCAATCAATAAAATAATAAATATAAATAAAACACACATTTAAGACATGGAATCAAACTACGCGCTTAAATCACTGAAATGAACAGAATCAAAAAGGTTGACTGTAAGTAATGACCTTTGACGATTTCTTCGGTTGTTAACGTCTGGCGTGAGGCTGACACTAAAGTATCGATTTTAATAAATTTCAAAACTTTATCGAAACGCATTACTGCTATTTTCATATAAATAGATTTTTAATATTGATAGTGAGCATTCTAAAAAAATATATGTTAAATGGCAAAATCTATTAAAAATATCAATAATAATAATAATAATAATAATAAAAAAAAAAAAAAAAAGAGTACAATCGTGCAAGGCTTTCTCTCCTTACTCTTTGCGATTATTTGCTGATATATTTTTTTATTAATTTTTCATTGACTGATTTTTTTTTATTACCCTCTAGTATGCTATTTCTTTCTCCCAGCAAATAAAATGTCGTCTCCAAAAAATAACGTTCCATGGTACAAGCCAGCCGAAAAACAAAGGAGATATATCATTGCACTGTTAAATACTCTACTAATATTTTTTAAATTTCTAAGCATCGCGCAATTTAAATTTTTATATCGTCGTATTGGGAAAAAAAATGTACTTTTAAATGCAATTTGTTTGGAAACTGCATGTCTATTTATTTTTGAGATATTAATTTTTTTGTAGTTTTCAGCGTCATTTGTTTCATTTTGGCAGCTCAAGTACTCCATTTCTGTAGAAAGTAAAGGGAAAGTAGTTGGAAAATATCAATTATATCTTTTTGTTGCCATTTTCCAAAAAAACTGAAAAAAATTGTACTTAAAATACGTGCTATTTTGAAAAATATAAATGAATGATTTCTGATAAAACACGGAGCTATTATAAACCAAATTTAATTTTAAGTATCTATATTAATATTACAAACAAATGAAGACATATGAATCAGCCGATTTTTTTTTCCTTTTGTCGAGTTTCTTGAATGACGATATCTATTTTTTTATTTATTTGTGTATTATTCAGCGACAGTGACGTCCTATGCGTACTTTACTATAGATGTTGTAATACTGGATCGCAAATGAGGAATTCTTCAGCGGATGCGGATGACGTCATTTTATATAAAATAAAAGTGGGTGTTTTAAGTCTTAAAACTGAAATGTGTTTTGTATTATCTATATATATATATATGTACATATATTTTTTTTTTCATCGGGGCGACACTAAATTCTGAGAAAGAAGAATTTCTGTTTTCTAGTTATTATTTTTTTTAATGAAACAACGTGTTTTAACGATATGTAAGTATACTTACGTCAAAAGCTGTCTGCTGAACCTTTCTAATCTCATTCATTGTTGTGCTTTTGGTATATGCAGAGAAAAAAGGATGTTGACATCAGAAATAATATATATGATGGTTTTCACCTGTATTCTGTAACTCGGGTAGCCCGGACTCGTACCCTGGTATTAAATATGATGAACAGTTTTTCCGTTTAATTCGCCATTTTAATAATTTGAGTAAAAAAAAAATTCTCTGCTATCAATAGTGAAATCATACTTGCAATAGAAAGTAATTATTGTAAAAATAAATTGCGCATTAATTTTAAACAAATAATATTATTTAAACAAATATTAAACATTTTAAACAAAATAATTATGTTGCCATGAACAATCCAATATTGACAAAGGAAAAAATATATCGTAAAACTCGCAATATCATACATATTATTTTTTATGTCAACATCTGTTTTTCTAGGCACATACAAAACACACGACGATGAATGGGATATTATACAAAATGTTTTTGATATTCACACTTCGTTAAAGCACGTTGTTTGATGGAAAATTGCAGTTTATTATAAATTAATGAAATAAACCTATATCTCAAAGATTTCAGAGAGCAAACTTCACACGGGTCCGCTGTTTATTTGTTAAAAATACCAAAAAAAAAAAAAAAAAAAAAAAAAAAAAAAAAAAAAAATAGGAGTCATTGTTGCAGCAGTAGATACTTTTGTTAAAAATACCTAAAAAAATAGGAGCCATTGCTGTAGCACTAAATACTTTTGTTAAAAATACCTAAAAATAGGAGCCATTGTTGTAGAAGTAGATAATTTTTTTTTAAATACCTAAAAAATAGAAGCCATTGTTGTAGGAGTAGATACTTTTGTTAAAAGTACCTAAAAAATAGGAGCCATTGTTGTACACTGTAAAAAAAAAAAAAAAAACGACATTTTTACAGTACAAAGTACTGTTGATCTCGCGCACAAACTCGATCACAGTTGAATGTACTGTATCTTTTTTTGGTTTCCTGATTATTTAAACATGGAAAATACAGTAGTTGCGTAAAATTAATAGCACAATGTACTGGCAATTTGGACGCCAGTAGTTTGTGCTGTCGTCCAAATGCGTCCAAATTGCCAGTACATTGTACTGTTAATTTTACGCAACTACTGTATTTTTCATGTTTAAATAGTCAGGAAACCAAAGAAGATACAGTACATTCAACTGTGATCGAGTTTGTGCTGGCAAATTTACAGTGTTTTTTTACAGTGTAGCAGTAGATACTTTTGTTAAAAATACCTTAAAAAATAGGATCCATTGTTGTAGTAGTAGACATTTTGTTAAGGGGGTCCGGGACACAAAAATCTTCAAATTTTCATTTTTTAATTTTTTTTATTGGATTAAAAATTTCTCTGTCGTTTTCTGCTTAAAATGATGTTTAAATCATGTTTCTATCTTAATTAGAACAGCAAATATTAATATTTTCGTTTTGGTTTGTTTTCAAAATCTGCCTTTCAAGCTATGGTTGTTAAGGAAACGATTTCTTGTGAAATTGCGTTTTTCTTCATAATGGGTTTTTTTCACCATTTCTCATATTTAAATTCTTATAACTCGAGAACCGTTAAAGATGCAGGGTTGAAACTCGGAACATATCTTTTTCAATTATTTTACTTTACTTTTGAGTCAGCATATTTGAAAAAAAAATATTTGCTTTTGAAAATATGATTTTTTTAAAAAAAGTTGCACCACTTTTTTTGTAATTTTTTCGTTAAATATTTTTAATTTTTTTTTAATTAATATTTTTTAAAATGCTGGCTCTGAATTAAAAAATATATATTTCTGTTTATTTAAATAAAAAACAATTTAAATTCTACAAATAATATTTCGAGTTATAACGATTTTAAGTTATACCACTTTTTTCATAAATTTTAAATTTAAATTTTTTTAAAAAGCTATGAGAAGTTTTATCATTTGATTTTGTTTACAAATGATATGGTTAACCATCACAAAAAATTCAAAATTTTAACTAACTAAATAAAAATTTTTGAAAATGTGTACCGGACCCCCTTAAAGATACTTAAAAAAATAGGAGACATTGTTGTAGCAGTAGATACTTTTGTTAAAAATACCTAAAAAAATAGGATCCATTGTTGTAGCAGTAGATACTTTTGTTAAAAATACCTAAAAAAGTAGAGTCTATTGTTGTAGCACTAGATACTTTTGTTAAAAATACCTAAAAAAATAGTAGACATTGTTGCAGCAGTAGATACTTTTGTTAAAAACACCTAAAAAATAGGGGTCATTGTTGTAGCAGTAAATATTTTTGTTAAAAATACCTAAAAAATAGGAGCCATTGTTGCAGGAGTAGATAATTTTTTAAAAAATACCTAAAGAAATAGAAGCCATTGTTGTAGCAGTAGATACTTTTGTTAAAGATACTTAAAAAAATATGAGACATTGTTGTAGCAGTTGATACTTTTGTCAAAAATATCTAAAAAATAGGATCCATTGTTGTAGCAGTAGATACTTTTGTTAAAAATACCTAAAAAAAATAGGATCCATTGTTGTAGCAGTAGATACTTACTATAGCATAATATAAATTCAAAATATTGCTCTGTATCCGAGAAATATTGCTAAATTTGAGAAATTTCGGTTAAACTTAATGCACGAAGCTGATTCGAGACTAGTGTTGTCAATCCAGTGTCACAAAAAGCGGGACAGGGACACAAGAAAGGTGGGACAGTGGCTTCTATGTCGGGACATAAAAATATATTAAACCTTATGAAAACGGAATCTGCCTATAATGCAACCCTGCCTTAAACGTAAAATACCAATACCCATAATATAGGAATACCATACAATTAATTATACCTCCTAAGACAAACGCCTGTTTAAAACGGAAGTTTCCTCCTATCCCTTGCAAATTCATCTTAGCAGGTTTTATTATTCAATATATAAAATTAAAAATTTGTCTGTGTGTAATGCTATACAAATCCGCAGTTTCGAAGCCAGAATTGTGATATGTTACGTAGATGTGTATGTATTAATACACGGCCGAGGCAACTCAAGCATCCGGAATCGAAATAACTTAAAGTTAATTTTTAATTAATAAAAAACCACAAATGTAACAGAAATTTCCAATCAAATTGAAACAGTTTTCGTTATAGCTGTTGCCAACAATTAAAAATCCACACTAAAATTCTTACCACAACAATTACGTTTCTATTGCAAGATTTCCGCGTGAAAAAATGAAATAAATAGTTTGATGAATTTTAAAAAAAGGGAATATTACATCATAACTTTTCTACTGCAAGATTTCCACGTGAAAAATAAAAATAAAATAAATAGTTTCACGAATTAAAAACGAAAGCGTATGTTACGTCATAATTTTTCTGTTTTATGATTTATATGTGAAAATATATAGTTATTTAATTAATTTGACGAATAAAAAAAAATGGAGTAATACGTCATATTGGAAATATAAAGGTCGTGGTGAATATATAACGTCCTATAAGTGTGAAAAAATGTACTGAAGCATGATAAAAACTGGATTATAGAAATATTGGCATATTTTAACATTATTGCTCCAATGATGAACGGAAATAAGTTCATTTATAGCTGTATTATTTTGCGTCTGTTACATAAATTTATTGAGCTTGTTCAACTTGTTATGGCTAATGCAAAGATGAAACCGTAGTTTTTATTTGTGGAAATCAAGGTAATTGGGGCCTGATGATTCTGCTTTCGTTTAACAAATTATTCCATTTTTCCAATTTTTTTCTGTATTTTCAATTACATGTTTGCACTTGTTATAAGGATTTGCTTCAAAGATTTTTACAATTGTTTCTACATAATATTCAATTTGCATGAAAACATTTCTAATTTGTATATTCACACCTGTTGATGTTAATTTGAATTGGTTTATAATGGATTTATATATATGTATAGATAAAATTCTGATATCATTTACTTAAAATATGCTAAAATATACATAAAACAGTCTTTATAGCATAAAAATCCTTCAAAAGATGTTAAAAATCCCAAGCGCTTTCAACTGCACTGTAACAGCCGGTATCAGGGGAAAAGTCTTCTGATCTTCAGTGCAGTTGAAAGCGCTTGGTGTTTTTAGCATTTTTTGACGTTTTTTTATGCTATAAAGACCGTTTTATGTATATTTTAGCACATCTTAAGTAATTTGTATAAGAATTTTAATCTCGCATATTTTATTTGTTAATCAAGGTGAACATGAAGTTCAATAATTATAGTTTAAACTGTATTTTATAATATATGTATCGAACCTGACTTCTTTCAACACAAACAAAAATAAGCGACCCTTTCTAAAAAAAATGGTTATATCAAAACTTCACATATTTACAAAGAATTCTATTTACAGTGAATAAGGTCATCTTAATGAGATACGTCGCAATCATAGCTTCACTCGCCGACACACTCATTCTTTTTTTGTCTCCTCGAACACACTCCTCCAATGGACCTTATGCACGCGACCTGAGGTCGAGGCTAAAATTCGTCTGCTGGCGGTATTTACTGGTGGTGTTTAGCATAGCAGCCTATGGAGTGTGAGTTATTAATGCTTGTTTGTTAAAATATACCGCAAAGAAATTCTTTGTTGTAGCAGCCTATACTTAATATGTTGTAATATAAATTCAAAATGTTGTTCTGTATGGGAGAAAATTCCCTAAGTTTGGAAATTTTCAGTTAAAATGTATGCAGTCAACCTGGGTCAAGGCTAAAGTCGTCTGCTAGCGATGTTTGCGCCTGCGCATACTTGCATTCTGGTGGTGCAGTGGTAGAAATAACAGATCGACATACCGCCAGCTCTGGCGTCTGACGTCATCTGCATAAGGTCCATTCCCGCCGTCTGACTATCGCAGCCAGAAACTCTCAAGCGCTTCGCGTCTCTTATGCATTTTCATTCCAGCGCTGCTGTTCTTAGGAAGCTTTGGGCATCAGGAGGTGCTTGGGATGCTAATGCATCCCACATATACACAGGGTGGTTCAGAACTAGATGTCAAAACTGTAAAGACAGGTAGAGGGGACCTAATTAAGCAGATTTCGTATAGGAATGTGGGTGCGGAAATGAGGTGTTGAGGCAGAAGAGGTCGCTGTAGAATGCGGCAGACGACTGCTCTTCGTTGGCTTGAATCGTCATTTCCCGCACGGATTTTGAGCAAGATGTATTATTACACCAATGCGGAGCTTGCCGACATGCATTTCATGTATGGGATTGCGCAAGGAAATGGGATTGGCTGCTCAAAGTATTGAGAGGATTCCCGAGTAGAATTCTGCCAGATCCCCGAATATTTGAGCGTCTTTATTAGGAGTTGTGCGCGAGTGGATTGTTTTATGCTTCCAGACGCTGTAAGATATCGCTGAATTCCTGCAGTGGAAGAATCAGTATTACGCACAGTAGAGAATAATCCTTCGACAAGCTTAAAAGCTATTAGACGTGCGTGGGGTGTGAACCAGTTCCCTGCTTAGCCCCATACATAAAATGCATGTCGGTAAGCTCCGCTTTGGAGAACGTTGCTCGAAGATCGTGAGGGAATGACGATTCAAGCTAGCGAAGCGCTTTCATCTACCGAACTTAACAGCGCCCTCTACTGTCTCAACGCTGCATTTCTGCACCCACATTCCTCTACGAAAGCTGTTTATTTAGATCCCCTCTACCTGCCTTTACATTTTTGACATATAGTTCTGAACCACCCTGTATATATAAACTTTGAATTTTTAAAAAAATATAAAGATTTTGAACTTATTTAATTTTTGATATAACTCACGAATAGAGCTGTGGCAAACCGCATGTATTAGTTATGAGTAACTAGTATTGTCTCTCTTACGAAGTGCCGAATCGTTACTCAGGAAAATCACTCGTTACCCGTTACTGCATATGAACGTACAGCAGAACTAAATGAAACAAACTTCATACGCTCTCTAATAGGGAAAGGTGAGAGTTTGTGTTCGGACTTTGGAATCGGAATCAGTTGTTTCCGTATCAGTATCACATGCGGGTATTTTTCAGTAGTTTAGTTACTTTAGCACCCCTGCGTTCATTCGCCGAAAATGCTCACTTGATTTTCGAAGGATGTTTTTGAAGTCACGTGGTCAGATAGCAGAACAAACTGCTTTCAGAATACAGTGAAACCCCGATCTATCGTTCCCGCATCCATCGTTTTCCCGCATTCATCGTTTTTTTCTATGGTCCCTGCACAAATTATATTTAAATAATGTTAACAAAACCCGCATACATCGTTCTTCAAAAAGTGTTTTCCGCATTCATCGTTGTAAATGTTTTCTCCTCACCGAAATGAAATTGAAGGTCAAGGGGATCCATATGACATTTTTTTTTTTTTTTGGGGGGGGGGGGCAGGGATTACTGAAATTTAGGGATTATATTTCCATAGATCAAAATGTTGCGACATGCGGTGTCCTAGGCATAGAAGAAATGTGTGATGACGCAAAAAGTGAAAATAATGGCGAAGAAACAGAGGATAATGTTCATGCCGATGAAGCTGAGTCTACACCAGTGCCAAGTCTGTCTCATGCAATTACGGCATTTGAAAGTGCACGAACTTTTATATATCCACATGAAATTACAGAAAATTTCCAGAAAAATGTTGTACATCGTGAAAATTTGTTGTTTAACTTAAAAAATGAACGAAAAACCCAACATAAAATGACTGCTTTTTAAAAATAAATATCAATTTTTGAAACTTTGATTTATTTCTATTACAGTTTGGCAAGTAACAAATTAGTATTTATTAGTATACTGTATACAATGCATGTACTAGAAATGCATAAAGGTTGTTTTTTTTTAGTGTTTTGACGTTAACCCGTATTCATCGTTTTCCCGCATCCATCGTTTTTTTTCACGTACCCCTTGAAAAACGATGGATCGAGGTTCTACTGAATGAGATTGTTTATTCTTTGGGGATTGCACTTTTTATCTCACAAATGAAGTGGTACATGCATTTCATAAACATGGGCATAATAATTGTTTTTTTTTTTTTTTTTTTTACCAAGAGATTAATAACATGTCCATATATGTATTTTTAAAAAAGAAAGCATGGATCCAAGCAATAAAGAGACAAGAAATGTGTTTATCTTTTAAATTTTTAAATAGGTTAATTTCGTATTTATTATGTATTTAATCTATTAAAATCGCTCATAATTTTATTATAAAAAGAACGCAGCTCATAGCAGAATAAAATATTCGTTATTGCTGTATTTAACGAATAATAAAGTGCGTCTACGAAAAATAACTTTTTAAATTATTAATTTTTATTCGTACACAAATAAATCAGCAGGCGCTCTTGATCAGAAATAAAGAAATGGATTAGAGTTTCTCTTTTTCCTTTAAATATAAAGACTTTTTTAAAAGATACTATCGAAATAAGTGTTTTGAACCAAATTTCTGGACGCGACAGTAATTGAAGGACCGCCATATAAGAGCATTCAGTAACTTGAACTGCAATATATATATTGAAAAATGGAAAACGCTATTCGATTCTATATCATTGCCATTGTCATGAGTACCGATTTTATTTATTAGACTGATTCTATGAATATGTCAGAGAGTTTTGCGATGTTAAACGGCAGAAAATATTTTTTTCAGAATCGACTTAGTGCTTGTTTCCGTTTTAGACAGGTTCTTCTGTCTCACGTTTTACTAAATTCGGTAAGCAGTGGACATTTCTATTAAAATACTCCATTATTATTTTTTTGCTATAATATATACAGTGTGTTGTGTTGTGTTGTTTATGACGGCCGTTCATCTACACTAGGGATATAAGTCGAAGGGGGGGGGGTGCCCTCCGTGGAGGTCTTTCTAAGGGAACCTAACCCGTATTTATGCAAGGAAATCCAAGGTTCGAAGAAAACCACGGAAAACTTCGAACGATTAAGCCGACAGGCACGAACCCCAGCACTTCCCGTCTACCAGCTTCGAGAGCAAAACCACTTCGGCCACTGGTGGGGCTAATATATACTGTAATACTTACTAAGACGCAATTGCGAGAAACCAATTAAAAATTTCCTTTTAGACAAGATTTTTCTTCTTGGAATACTTCCGTTCAAAGAAGAATTCCGCTTTCCCAAATCATATTTATTTATTATTATATTATAATTGTTACACTTTTATGCAGATTTCCGTTATAGAAAGGTTTCATACGAGATGAATTCTTACAAAGATCGCGTGTACGACATACAATTAGATTTTCTGCAGTCTTGTGACCATATATTTCACATGTAGTATTTTAAGTTTTATACTTTATGAAATGTTAAATCAGTACAGGCTTTTAGATATATTTTATATTTTATTTTAATGGATAGTTAAATGCAAATTATAATCGAAACAACCCTCTGAAAATCAGAAAATACGCAGAATATATGGGTAATAGTCCTTTTGATGATTTTTAATAACGGTTTTCTAAAAAGTAACGAGTAACGAATATTTTCTAACGGGTAGTGAATTAGAAAGTAACGAATGCATACGGGTGTTCATTTAGTCGTTATTTTTACAGCTCTGCTCACAAACCACTTGTCCGATTGCATTTTTTTTCACTAATTGTGTATAGATAAGGTTTTTTGTTAACTTGTCACCAGGATTTATAAAAATATTATTTACAAAAAATGATAATAAAATTAAAAGTAAAACAAAAGACGATTTACGAGAGTGATTTTTTACTTCAAGGACTATATTTTCAAAATTTACACATGAAATTAAAAATCCTGAAGGCATTTTATTAAAAACATAACATAAAAATTCTGTACAAAATTTCATACATATTCCATACATTGAAGTTTAGCTCGTTTAGCTATATCCTTTTAATCATGTCAAATTATGAAAATATTCGACAGTAATGTTTGTATTTCCATTTAAAATGTGTAGATGGCAGCACTAGACAGTATTCTTCCAGTGTAAGGATTCTAGAATTGGAACTTCTAAAAGTAAGCTGTGTTCTTAATATGATGTGCTATGTGCTGTAAATAAATGTTTCATATGTTCTTTATACTCGTGCCATCTCATCATGAGTCGAGTGTTATATTTATTAAGCAATTTTTTAAAAACACAATAAATGGCAAATTATGAAAAAATTCATTCTGAGATAAATGAACTTAAATTTTTAGTTACGTACTCATAGTACCAACAGGAAAATTATTACATCTGCTGATAATCATCGTAGAACTACGCTGTTTGCTTTATTTAATTCATACAACTTTGTAATATTTTATAAGCAAGAAAAATACAAAATGCATTTTATTTTTTAGAATTTTTATCCTCGAATTCTTCTAAGGTTATATACGGAAGCTTTTAAAAGCAGATACAGAATTAAATCAATTTGTCTTGAATTTTCTTATTTTAAAAATATGTCTTAAAAGGTAACGACGTGATAAAAATGCAACGGTAGACTACCAATCAGAGAACAGTTTTCATTTCGTAGCCAAACAAGAGTTCGCCAAGAGCGATAATCTGTAAAAGCGAAAGCCCAGCTGGTAACTGCAATGAGGTCCGGCGTCCCGCTCATTTTATATTTGTTTACCTTTCTTTTGATGGTGATCACGCTTCGACACCATTTTAATGAATCACGTCCGACGTCCATATACATCGTAACAAATGGACAATATATTTCAATGTTTGTTCGGTAGCATTTTTAAATATAAATGTATGCAAAAGACTTGAGGAAAACAATTTGTATATATACGTTCTTAAGAGCTGACGATCAAGCAAAGGAAACGTACCAATGCTCTTGGAATATATACCAAACTAAAAATTGAAGATTTTAAAGAAATGATGAGTCCTCTTTAAATGAATGAATATTGCTTGTGATGTGTGTGTTATAATTCACACCATACACACTAGCAATATTTCTTCGATTATGCTGCACGAGATAATGATTCGAAAATTCGACATTCAGGAAACTGTAGATGGATACCTGAATTCAATTCAAAAATCATATTGCTTTGCTAAAATTAAATTACATTTAAGTAAGATAAGTTTTATTAATGCTTAGTTTTATTTGTTTCGTGATATTGTTAATTAACTAATTTATATATATATATGTCTTGTGACTTTTTGATAATACTTATGTGGGTTGTTCTCTACAATACTTGCAAATTTGGCCAGCAGTCTGACTTGAATGATGCATATGTAAATTTTCATAAAAATTAGATAAATGGTAAGAAATCAGACAATTATTGAAGATTTTAATAGCAACAGAAATTGTTTTAAAAATTTGACTTAACAAAAAAAAAAAAAATAAAAATTTGTGGAAAAAATAAAATAAAAAATGTGAGGGAATGACAAGTGAGGGAATGATGAAATAAGACATTTTTACTAAGTTGTAGGGAAAAATGCAAAATTATGAAGAAATCCAAACTGTTTCCTTTAAGAGAAACACTTAATATATAATGTATGATAAAATTAAAATTTTTGATATTTACAAAAAAATGAATATTCTGTGTGAGGGAATGACTGCTAATAAAAACGCTTCCGGATATACTGACTAAAAAAAAATTCTGTAAAATTAACAAAATCTTACACCACCAATTTATGTTGCTGGACTGACAAGTGCTCAAAATATCTTTTTCTCTGTGAAGGATGCTAGACTGCTACTGCTCATTAGTGGTAGATATTTGAGATAATAGCAATGTGTGAGGGAATGATGGTCTAACATGGGGAAACATATAATTGATTGAGTAGACTATATAATAATAGTAAAAATTAATATTTTTATTATTTTTTGTAATGTATCAAATAAGAACTTTATTTTGCTTAGGGTATTTTTAATTATTTTTATTTCTGGATGGAAAGAAATAGGCAATAAAATATGGTAGTACAGGTGGGGGAAAGGTGAGGGAATGATGTTTGCATGATATATATTATATTTTTAAATACTAAATTTATTTATTTTTAAATTTTACTTTCTGCCCCTAATAAACTATGTTTAGATCTTCTAATAAAAATAAAAATAAATAAAAATGTAATAAAATTAAGAGCATTTATATGGCTGGGAAGCACTTTTTGCACTATTGCAGAGAATAACCCATGTGTTAGTTGTCAAAAGCATGCTTTCCTTTTATTATGATTTATGAACTTTAGTTTTTAAGGATAATGAATATTAACAAGTTATTCTTTAATGAAAAGCTTATACAGACTATTTTTAAATGTAATATTTACTTATATCTCAATATTCTTAATAAAGAATAATAAACAATTATTCAGATTTAGAAATTAGAATTAAAACTTAGCTAAACATAAGAAATATTGTGACATCAAACTGTTCAGAATTTAGTTTTTAAATAACTGAGTACTTACGTATTATCCAGGCTAAGACATGGTTGACAATTGCCAATTTTATTTATTATAGCCACATATGTTCAAAACAGTAATTTGACACATGTTTATTGAATACACATTATTGTTAACAATGCTAAATAACATAAAGTTAACAAATGCTAAATAATAAGATAGTATAATAAATATAAGAAATGGGAAATAATATAAAATTTATTCTAAAACATTAATTTAGTACTAATTTACTAAGTACATAGTATTAGGTTGGCAGCTTATAACAGTAAAGTATATCAATGTAATACAAATCTATAATGTGAAACAGTAATTTAGTATAAAATTTTAACATAATTACTAGGTGATAAAAAAAAGCATTTATTCTGACTTTTTTTTTTTTTTTTTTTTCCTGGCAAGAATATTTCTGTAGTAGCCTTTAACATGGCATAAAATAAAAATGTTACCTTGTTTACCATGTAGAAAGAAAAAAAAAAATTCTGTAATTAGTATTGCTGGAGACAGTTATCAGTTGTATGTTTACTTGATATAGCACAGATAATATGCAAGTACAGTACAAAGTCTAAAGTTCGGAATCCTCGGGACATTACCAAGCCCGAACTTTTGGTCATCAAAAATAATGCTTTTCCAATAAGGAAAAGAAAATTCACTACATAAAAAGGCAAAATTTGATATTCATGTATTAAAAATTGCATATAACAACTATCAATACTAAATTAAACATTTTCATTAAGTAAATCATAACAAAATAAAAAGTAAAACAAAAACATTTATTTAAAGCTGTTCTCAAATCCAAAAGGGCAACTTTATGACATAAATATTAATTTATTTTTGTTCGGAGATGCATGAAACTAGCAGGTGTTGTTCAGAAACTATGTAATCGAACTGTGTTTTCTGTTGTTTTTTTTTTTTTTTTTTTGCAAATGCAATAGATCTTTCAGAAAGTAGTGTCAAAGTGGACGTTTTGAACTGATTTTCTGCGCAGAAGAAAAATAATCACACAAGAAAGGGTGAAAAAACGTCTTTGTCACATGATCAAAATCACTTATAGCTCAATAAGTAATTTATTTATCAAAAAAATGGAAAACAGTTCGATTCCAAATTGCTTCCATAGTCAGGCTTTCCAATTTTATGACTTTCCATTAAAAAATGAATTTGTAAATGTGTCAAAACGTTTTGTGCTTGTTGAGAGCAGAGCACTTGAGAACAGCCTTAAGGAAACAAACAATTGAGATGAAATTGCAACTTTCTGAACTATTGGAACATTTTAGTTAATGTGGGCTGCTTTATTAACTTAAGTATATGATTAAGACGTTTTTCTTTTATTCTGTACATAGACATGAGTTAAGATTCAGTAATAAAGCTTCTTTGTTCTAGACCCTTTTTTTTTTGTTTCAACAATTTTGTTTTTTCACTTCTTTCTTGAATACTGCCGCTTGAAAGTCCGAACTTTAGACGTTGTACTGTACAAATAATTGTTTGTTGTTGCTTTATATATAAATATATATATATTTATATTTTTCTCTTGCAGGATACATTCACTGGTGAATTTTAGTAGGCTTTTAAATAGCATTGTATATGCTTCCTGCTGTCAGAGATGAAAAATCTCCATATTTAAAGAGCAAATTGCTAGTATCGATAATTTATGAAATTGTGCCATGAAAATGGCATCCAATGTTGAAGACTATGTAATTATTATCTATATATTTAGAAGACCTGGCTGTTTTTTTAATCATCAGCCCTGGGCTTTCTACTGAACCAATTTTGATAATTATGTGTTATTAAATGGTGAATACAGATCTGAGTGGTGTGTATGTAAATTTTGAGAATGTGGAAATGATGTAAGACTTAAATGTTATGGGGAAAAAATTCTATGATGTGACAAAACACAAAACGAAATTCTTGTTGCTGATTTTTCATTCTGTATTACCAAACATAAGAGCCTAATTGAATATTTTCATCATATTTACTCATCTCGATTACATATTCTAATACATATTAATTTTTCAATAATTTAAACAGTTGAAGTGGTACAGATGTCATATTCGCCCCATATTGGCGCGATTTTTTTCGGTTGCCAATTTGGCGAAAACATCAACAGCATAAACAACATAATCCGGGTTACCACATGAAGCAAAATAACGACACTTTGGCGCAAGTTAAGTACCTATTGCCTATATGATATTGGCGACAGAAAAAAATCGCGCCAATATGGGGCGAATATGACATCTGTTCCGTTGAAGTTTGTGGAAATAGTATTTTGGTAATTTTAGGTTTAAAATATTATTAGTTTTAAAAGTTAGACATTCAATGTAAGATGAATTTTTTATTATGATTATTTTTGTAAATTTATTATAAATTCAATCTAATAATTCTTTTCTGAACATTATAGTTCGTCAAATTTTGATGGGTTCCAACTCGTAACATGTCTAGATTTTTTAAAACAAAACTTTAATGTTTGAGAAATTATTTTGTTTAAATCACCAACAATAACAATTGGTAAGTTATTTTTTAAAATGTCAAACTTTAATTAGAAGCAAATTCTGCTTTTTTAGACAAGATAATTATTGTACTTGATAGTTTGTTGATGTTGACATCAACATCCAGTGGTGCCTACTTTTGAAAAATACTGAGTGGGGTCAAAACCATTTTAGGGTAAAATGATGCTGCTGTTATGCTTTCTTTGAAAGTTTACGAAAGATTGATATTTCAGGTTATGATACATTTGAATGTTTTAGAGTAGAATATAAAGTTACGATTTATTTAATTATATTCTTATGAGGTCTTCATTTTATGAACTCTAATATTAACTGCTGTGCCATGAATTTTAGTATAATTTAAAATTACTTACTATAAAATATTAAAACGGTTATTTAATGCAAATACACTTAAATTGGGGTGTAAAAAAATCATGATTTTTTTTTTTTAATTGGATTTTTTTTATTTAAATCAGATTTTTATGATTTTTTTTCCCAGCATTCAAATACCGAATAGCTACCAAGAGTTTCAGATTTCCAAAACAACTAAACCACTAATTGCTAACATAATCTATGTTTTAACACTTTAATTAATAAAATTATTAGTTAGTAATTACAGAAATTATAAAGACTGCAAATTAGTAATTTCATTAGTTAGTATCATATACAATAATGCTATATACATTAATATTGTAATAATTATGTAAAACTTTATTAAATACTAGTGATATTTAACATATTATTAATAACTGAATTTAATATTTAGTTAACACTACTTCAAATTAATAATTATTAAACAATCTCTCTAATTAGGAACATATTATACATTTTTAAGCTTTAATTATTAAAATGATAGTTAATAATGTAGTAGGTCATTTTAGAAAGAAAAAAAGGCACTATTTCATGAGGAAATATATTAGTAATGATATAAGAAAAAAAAAGGAAAATTTTTAGTATGATAAATAAAGTGTCCTTAATTTTTAATAATTTTATTAATCACAAATTGAAAAATACAAATAAATAACATGTTTTAATATCCAGTTGTTTTTTTTTTTTTTTTTTTTTTAAGAAATAAAGTTATATTATTTTTGCAAGATCTTGGGCACATGAATTTAGAAATACTGTTGAATGGGAAGCTTTTTACAAGAAATCTCTGACTACATCTACCGGTGAATATAACATTTTTTTTCACCCTTAAAAATGGCCTAGAAGAAACAGAAAGTAATTACAGAATTAATAAAAACTGCAAATAAGTAATTTCATTAGTTAGTAGCACAAATAAATAACAAAACTAACAAACATTATTTGCAGCTTGTTTTGCATTTGTACTTAGAAAAATTACTGTTAATCACCAAAATCTAAACTTACACACCTGTATGTGTATGATGACAAAAAAAAAAATATATATATATATATATATATGAAAATGAGTTAAACTCATTCATACACACATACAGAATATATATAAGAATAGCCAGTTATATCTGAAATCCTAAAAATATTTAATAT
Organism: Maratus speciosus; assembly: GCA_963932465.1. Lineage (NCBI taxonomy): Eukaryota > Metazoa > Arthropoda > Arachnida > Araneae > Salticidae > Maratus > Maratus speciosus. Next base: position 90,777,235 of record OZ010794.1, on the reverse strand, counting down.
AGCAGCATTATTATATCTCAGTGGGGATTATTAGCTTTCAATGGTTCATTTTCTTTTCTTTTAAGAAAAGTTTTGCTGCCTTTTCAATTCCTAATTAATTTTTTTATTTAGTATATATAAGTTACAAAGTAAAAAAAAAAAAAAAAAAAAAAAAAAAAACATTTATTCAAACTATACCAAAGAAGATCTTGCTGTGCTTAACATTTTTATACCAATTAGTTCTTTTTCTCCTATGCATTCATTTACAATTTAGCTGTTGAGCAGATGTCACTCTTCCATTCTTCTTTGACTCGGGATTGCTATTAATTTATTATTATAAAAATAGAATGGGAAACTAAGACACTATTTATTCTTTTATTAGCAGAAATTCAATACACTTGCTATATTTATTTTACATAAAATAATGCATAAATTGATTACCCAAAGGAAATTATGTCGTTGCAAATTATATTAGATTTAAATATCATTTTTAAATAAAACTATTTTATATTGGATAAAAGTCGAAATACCTGTAGAAACTTTCAAATTATTTTCATCTTAGATTTAAAAACTTTTTTTGACATTTTAAACATTAAAAAAAATTTTTGATTTTAATCAATGATTTTTTTTTTAGAAAATCAGTTGATTAAAATCACGATTTAATCGTTGATTTAAACCAACTGATTAAAATCGTTGACACCCTAGCTTAAATGCTTTTATTAGTAGTACTACTATTTTCTTAAACTGTACTGGGCGACTAAAAATAGATGACATTTCTCAAACCGCTGATAATAAAAGGATCCTTCCACATACAAAAAGTATACAGTGGCATTTATTTAAAAAGGGGGCTGCATGAACATTAAAATACGAAATTTAATTTTTATATGGCTCCTTTTTGTATAACATATATTTATAAAAATAATGATATTATAAAAAAGTCCTAAGGACAATAAAAAGAAATTCTTTTATGGACAGACAAACGTAGTTTTTAAATTTTATGAATTTTCAGTGCTTTCTGGCATTAAAAATGCACTTTTCCTATTTACAAGTACTTAACGAATGTTTTAATAAAATGAATCCATCTTTTATGTAGCACGGCATATTGCAAGTATGATCTCCTAACTACACATTTTCCAACATCCTCTAGAATGAATTTCCCCCACTGTCCTTATTCATGTTTGAAATAGTAATTTGATTAAACTCTTTCTTTGACATAGCGGGATACAAAAAATGTTTTCAGTCTTTTCAGCGGGAGAGGATTTCACCGTTTATACACTTAGCTATTTTATTAATATCAGAGAAAAAATATTTCTATCATGGTGCACACTTGAATTCCTGTGTAAGTTTCACTGAAGTAAATGAGTTCATACATATGCTTGCACTAACCCTACCTTTAAAAGTCAAACTCTTCCCTTAAAGCTATCCTAAAAGAAATATGTTTCTCCACTCACCAACACGAACTCTCTGACACATTTGCAGACTAACTTGTATAAGTAAATATCCTGAAATTTGTAGACATGACTTCTGAAGTAATTTAGAATCGAATAGCATTTTTCATTAATAATAATATATATATATTATGTATATAGATATAATATATACATTATATATATATATATTATGTATATATTATATCTTCACTTATAACTGATCCTGACCTGAAGCATGATGAAAATTGTCTCAAAATGCTTTTGCAGCATTTTCTGAAAGATCCCTTAAAGCAGTGGTTCTCAACCTTTTTTTGGCCGGGCCCCACCAAAGCATCTCTAAAATCATAATGTCCCCCCTCCCTTCCATGTCATATAAAAATTGTCACATAAAAAATAAACTTCCATTTTCCCAGATGGGTCTGAAAATAGCATTAACTCTGATAAGTGATTTCACATTCTTTAATTTATCAAAACCATATATATATATATATATATATTACAAGTATGCTTTTAACCTAACTTCATGAATGCAGTGATGCCATGGGTCTTCACATTTACGTCTACAAAAGTTTTGTTGTTTTTTGGCAACTTACCTCAAATTTAAAAGTGAAAAATAGTCTACATTTTTATTTTCGTAAAATTTCTTGAAATCTCTTTCATATTTTGTATTACATCTGATAGAATTGGTACATTTTATAATGGATTTTAATACTCCATTAAGACTAAGTGATATTTGATTATCGCCACAACTGTATGGATAACACAATTCACAAGTAACATTTCCAGATTTGCGCTTTTATCCATTTTAAGTTACTATTTTTCTTTCCTCTCATAACATACTCCTTTGATAGCGGGCTTTTTTCTGCATTATAATTATTTGGGCACCATGTTTCCTCCAATTTAAAATTTTAAAATGCATATGTAATATTCTGTATGTGGTCTGCAGTAGAGCCATAAGAAGTTTACTTCCAACCCTTTCCTTCCGTGATGCACACAGGGTTTTATTAATTTCATAAATGTAGCACCTCATTTAGATCATTCAAAATATTTTTTAGATTAAACATGTCCAAATAGTCAATTTTAGATATATCCTACAAAATTCCATATGTAAAATTTTCCTCTCTGGGTATATTACACTATGAATAGATGTACAAGTTTTTTTTTAAATAAGTAATAAAAAAAGGTGTAATTTACTAAAATAATATTAAAACCAGAGAAATTAAAATGATGTTTGAACATATAAAAGGTGTCAAATTATACAAAAAAACTCACATAATTATTCCGGTGTCAGTGTGTTTTTGAACTTTTAAATGTGATCATTTCGAAAATTTATTTTTATTCAGTTATTTTAAAATTTTTTCGTCTATTATTTCTATTTTTAGACGAAGATACTACTTTCATTAGCAAAAAATGACAGAAAATTTGTTAATAAGAAATCTGAAATTGCCCCCCTGAAAAGTCATATTGCCCCCTGTGGGGTGTACGCCCCACGTTGGGAACCACTGCCTTAAAGCAATAAATGGAAAGTGCTGAATAATAATAACTATGAATTTAGGAAGAAAAATTAATTCCCGAATGCACAGGGAATAACTTTGAGAGAAAATTGATTATATGCCTTTTATGATAAAGGATCGCAGGGGGCAGGTTGTGTTTTTGGCTCCTGTGTGTTTGTTTTTGGCAGTTTTGGCTTTTAAAGTTTTTTGGCTTTTAAAGTTTGGTTTTTAAAGTTTAAGCAGTTTTGGCAATGTTGGGGTCACCAATAAATTTTCCTTTGCTGCAAATTGCCATACATAAATCTGCATCTGGAGTAATGCATATTGATCAGTAAAGGACTGAATAAAACTTTTTTCATAATGCATTATAAAATATTGCTGTGGTGTTGACAAAACTGCTTTTATCTTTGTCGAGATAACAGTTCTTTGCTGCATCAAGTAAAGGGGGTTGTTGATTAACTATCATTCTAATTTTATTTATTAGCTAACTAGCTGGGTCATGAATACCCGCAATCAAGGACATTTGCCCGTCTTTTGAATTTCAACCAGATTATCTTTTTTTTCCATGATTTTAAAAAGAGAGTAGCATTTATTCTTCTCAGGTGATTAAGTTTATTAACATTAAAGTACATTAATATTAAACAAGTGGGTAAGTGTGATCACAGATCGCACAGAGGGTTTCGTTTAATATTCCTTTCAAAACACTTTATCTTTTTGAAAAATCTATTACTTCCACATTTCGCAACCAGGGGGCGCACTCGATTCTAAACAAACATCTATCCGAACGAAATCCCGTTTTACATACTATCTGCAGATATATTAGTCGAGGGGATTGGGACCATAGCACCTGAGATCAGTAGGTGCACCTGGCGGTAAAAAATGGAACTAAAATATGTAAGGCTATGGTGCACAATATGAAAGAAGGGTCAAAGGGGTGTCGGCAAAAGTTGGAAAATTTCTCCCCTGGTTAAAAGGGCAGATGTTAGAAAAATTACTTAAAATACACAAGCTAGAGCCCGGAGAGGTAAATAATATAAGACTTTTTGAAGATTTTATGATTTGTCGTGTGGTCTGAGGTATTCAGCTATACGTATGCAAAATTTCATGTCTCCAACTTAATTAGGGGCTCTCTTAGAAAGAATTGCTTCAAATACATATGTGGTAACTCAAAGGGTTAAACGTAAGACATTTTCAAGATTTTATGATTTGTCGCTTGGCCTCAGGTGTTCTGCTATAAGTATGCAAATTTTAAATATCCAATTTAATTAGGGGCTCAGTTAGAAAGAATTGCTTAAAATACACGAGCTGGAGTTGAAAGGGTTAAACATAAAACTTTTTCAAAATTTATTATTTGACGTGTAATCTGGGATGTTGAGCTATAAGTATGCAAAATTTCACGCCTCCAACCTAAATAGGGGCTCACTTAGAAAGAATTGTTTAAAATACATATGTGGGAGCCCAAAGGGTTAAACGTACAACATTTTCAAAATTTTATGATTTGTCGTTTGATGTGAGGTGTTCAGCTATAAAAATGCAAAATTTCACGTTTCCAACTTAATTAGAGGCTCACTTAGAAATAATTGTTTAAAATACACATGCAGGAGCCCAAAGGGTTAAATGTACGACTTTTTCAAAATTTTATCATTTGTCGTATGATGTGTGGTGTTCAGCTATAAGTATGCAGAATTTCACGCCTCCAAACTTATTAGGAGCTCACCTTAGAAAGAATTGTTTAAAATACACATGCGGGACCCCAAAGGGTTAAATGTACGACTTTTTCAAAATTTTATCACTTGTTGTTTGATGTGAGGTGTCCAGCTATAGGTATGCAAAATTTCACGCCTCCAACATAATTAGGGGCTCACTTAGAAAGAATTGTTTAAAATACACATGTGGGAGCCCAAAGGGTTAAATGTACGACTTTTTCAAAATTTTATGATTTGTCGTATGATGTGAGGTGTTCAGCTATAAGTACCGAAAATTCATGTCTCCAACATAATTAGGGGCTCACTTAGAAAGAATTGTTTAAAATACACATGTGGGAGCCCAAAGGGTTAAATGTACGACTTTTTCCAAAATTTTATCACTTGTTGTTTGCTGTGAGGTGTCCAGCTATAAGTACCCGAAATTTCATGTCTCCAACATAATTAGGGGCTCACTTAGAAAGAATTGTTTAAAATACACATGTGGGAGTTACCGACATTTATTCTTCTGCGAGTTAAACCGATTAATTAAATAATAATTAATATTTCAGCTTGTAATTAAGATAGGACTTAGAAATAGGTACCAATAAAATCAGCGAGAAATTTGACATCGGGATGCCATAAAATTTAATCAAAAAATTTAATATTTAAAAAGTTAAAATTCCGTATTAAAATATGCTATTAAGAAAAACCGCAGCGTCGTCATGTCTACCTGCTTTGAAATCTTTTGAATTGAAATCTTTTTTCCTTGTCTTTCCAATTAAAGAAAATAAATTTTTATCGATCGATTTTTAGTGGATATTTTAACTTATACACATCGCAGAAATGTGAACTTTATACCAAATGAAAGTAGATTTTTTTCTGCGTCTGTCTATTTCATTTACAAATTTCTCGGACCAATATTTTCTGATATGCGATTTCGATTTAAAAAGCCCACTTCATTTTTCGGCTTAATTTCCTCCGTGGTAACCATGCATCGTCTGTTTTTACTGGCAACCCTTACGAGAAACACTGATGATTTGGAGAAAGTTCATTTGAATCTGCGTTAAAAAGGTGGATTGGTTAATTTTAGAAGTTAATTAGCCCGTAATTCAGTTAATTACCAACTTTTTCAAAATTTTATGATTTGTTGTTTGGTGTGAGGTGTTCAGCTATAAGTACACAAAATTTCAAATCTCTAACATGTATAGTTTCTGAGAACGGGCTCTGTGACGGACAGACAGACAGACAAAGGAGTGAGACAAATAGGGTTTCGTCAGATGAATGAAACCCTAAAAAAGGAACTAATACCCCATTCATACAGTTTTTTAAAATATTTTAGGCCACCATTTTGAAGGTGGTACACCCCCGGAATTGGAGCACCTGTTCAGATCGCAAAATTCATCTAAGATAACTCATTGAATGCCACTGTGCCTGAGATCTGAATAAATGAAAAGTGTGTGCATGCACATGCATTAAAATCAGTTTGAATAGCCAATCATTTAAAACACAGCTCCAAATCCAATCAGAGTGAATGGTAGTGGCTGTATGTAGCCATAGAAAGTTCAAACACACTGAGAAAGTTTGAGGAACTCTCTTGGTGAGTTGCACCTTCTGGACAAAGTATAAGGATTTTTCATTATCCCAATCCCCATGGGAGACAACTTTTAACTTTGATTTCTTTTACATGCTTTTATGTTTAAAGGCAACCTTAAACTGGGGATTTGGAAGAATGATAAAAAAAAATTCAGTTCTTTGAATAAAGCCAGTAGAAGTTTATTTTCAGATTTTTAATATGTGTTACTACATTTCTGCATTGTTTTTATGCTAATATGTTAAAAATTGCCTTGCATACCAGATTCTGACAAAAAATTATTAGTTTCTTCCATGTTTACATTTTCATTCGAAAAAACTGCAGCCTTACCCTTAGCAGATATTTTTTAATAAAGTTATTTTCAAAACCAGTTCCAACAGAGAAAGTACCTTTGTTAAAAAATTCTGCAACCAAAATCGAAGAAGTAAAAAGGACCCTATTAAAGATCAACTTCAACTATTGTATGAAAAAAAAATAAGTTCAAAATATTCACATTCAAACGAGAAATTTGAAAAGAACCCATCCATACATTTAACATTCGATTGGGAGTGTCTTTGCAACTGAAGAGTCCCTTAAAGCTGCCAATACTCTACCAACTGAGCTATTCTGGACAAATTTGTTGACAATATTTTGATAATGACATTTGATCTGCTATTTGAAACAGTTCAACAGAATAAATTTCAAATAATGGAATTCCAAGTAAATATTGGATATGTAGGTACATTTTACTAATTCAGCACAGTTATTCTAATTGGTAAATAAATAATAGGAATTGTAATTTTCTAGCTTAATGGAAAAGTGTCCAGGCTGAAATGTAAACCCAAGACCTTGACTTAAGCTGCCAGTGCTCTACCAACTGAGTTATGCTGGACAAATACGGTGGACACAATTCACTCAGGCAACCTTTTGATAGTAACACCTGGTCTGTTATCTGACACAGTGCAACAGAATAAATTGTAGGTAATGAAACTCCAAGTAAATGTTTGATACTTGATTACACTTTATTAATTCAATGCAATTATTCAAATTGGTAAATAAATCACTGGAGTTGTAATTTTCCCAATGAGTGAAAAGTGTCTATGCAGAAATTTCTATCAATTAGAAAAATTGCATCGAATTAATAAAGTATAATTACATATCCAACATTTATGTGAGGTTCCATTATCTGCTATTTATTCTGTTTAACTGTCTCAGATACATACCAGATGTTATTATTGAAAGGTTGTCGGGGTGAATTGTGTCCACGTATTTGTCCAAGATAGCCCATGTGGTATAGCATTGGCAACTTAAGCCAAGGACCTGAGTTTAAATCCTGGTCTAGACACTTTTTCATTCAGAATAAAGCTACAACTCTTATGATTTATTTATCAAATAGAATAATAGTCCGAAAATAACGTTTATTTGGAGTCCCATATTACCAGCGATTTATTCTTTTGAACTGTTTCTGACAACAGACCAGATATCACTATCAAAAGTTTGTCTGAGTGAATTGTGTCTACCGGATTTGCCCAGTATAGCTCAAGTTTATAGAGCGTTGTGAGCGAATGAGCTGGTTGAAATCACCTGAACATTTTTTCACTCAGCCGGAAAATTATGACTTATTTACAAATTAGTGTAATTGTGCTGAATTAAATGAAATGTAATTATGTATCCAATGTTTATGTGAAGTCCCATTACCTGTGATTTATTTTGTTGAACTCTTTCCAATAAAGACCAGATGCCATTATCAAAAACTTATCTGAGTGAATTGTGTCCACCCGATTTGACCAGGATAGTTCAGTTGGTAAAACACTGGCAGCTTAGGCCCTGGGTTCACATCTAAGCCTGGTTACTTTTTCACTCAGTTGGAAGATTAGAACTCTTATCACTATGTATAAAATTTGGTCATGTTGCATTAATTAGAGCCCAAGCTGGTGACGGCAACATAAATGACTACGTCATCGAGTTACGAGATGAAATCATGGTATATGACAAGATTATTAGGAGTAGATGAAGGAATGACTGGTGTGCCTCGGCATTTCTTGGTACGATATGAGCAGCAGCGGGCGCCAACTCGTCATTTTGGCGTCGATATCACGTATGATGAAATTGGTGTCAAATTAAAGGTAAAAAAAGCGTTTAAAAAATATTTTGGTCTGCCTGCAAATATCCTGGTAGAAACCGCCGGCAAACTAAAATTTATAACAAAACAGGCGTCATAATGTACAATTCAAACCCAATAAACATAATATTTTACATTACATTGCACTATATATTACTTCACCATCAAATTTTAAGACGAATTAGTGATTTAGAAAAAGCTTATTAACAGTACGCGAAAAAATAACTGATTCGGCATAACTTGGTACAATCTGAGAAGTTTGGGGCGCCAATTCCCCATTTTGTCGGTACTATCATGTCATGGAGTTGCGGTATGAAATTCTGACATATTATAGATATCGATTAATACAATAAGAATATTTTTAGTCTGCCTCGTCATATCCTGGTACGAGACTAGCAGAACGGGGCGCCAACTCTCAATTTTGGCGGTATTATCACGGCATCGAGTAACGGCATGAAATTTTGGCATGGCATATTATAGATATCGATTAGTACAATAAGAATATTTCAGTCTCGTCATATCCTGGTACGAGATTAGCAGAACGGGGCGCCAACTCTCAATTTTGGCGGATTTATCACGGTATTCGAGTTAAGGCATGCAATTTTGACGTATTATAGATATCTATTAATACAATAAGAATATTTCAGTTTGTCTCGTCATATCTTGGTATGACCTGAGCAGAGCGGGGCGCCAACTTTTAATTTTGGCGATATTATCATGTCTTCGAGTTACGGTCTGAAAATTTCCTACATTAAAGATTCCGATTACTACAATAAGAATATTTCTGTCTGCCTCGTGATATCTTGGTACGAGAAGAGTAGAGCGGGGTCGCCAATTCTCAATTTTCGCGGTATTATCACGGCATGAAATTTTGGCATGGCATATTACAGATATCGATTACTACAATAAGAATATTTCAGTCTGCCTCGTGATATCTTGGTACGAGAAGAGTAGAGCGGGGGCGCCAATTCTAATTTCGGCAGTATTACCACGCCATCGAGTTACTGCATGAAATTTTGGTCTTTTTTAGATATTGATTAGTACAATAAGAATATTTCATTCTGCCTCGTGATATCTTGGTACAAGATGAGTAGAGCGGGGCGCCAAATTCTTAATTTTGAGGATATTATCACGCCATCGAGTTACGGCATGAAATTTTGGCATAATATAGATATCGATTAATACGATAAGAATATTTCAGTTTGCCTCGTCATATCTTGGTACGATATGAGCAGAGCGGGGTGCCAATTCTTAATTTTGGTCATATCACGTCATCGATTTACGGCCTTAAAATTTAACACTATAAAGACAACCGATTAATACAATAAGAATATTTCAGTCTACCTCGTGATATCTTGGTTCGAGATGTCAAAAGCGGGGCGCCAAAACTTAATTTTGGCGGATTATCAAGCCATCGAGTTACGGTCTGAAAACGTAACACATTAAAGATACCGATTAGCACAATAAAAATATTTCAGTCTGCCTCGTCATATCTTAGTGGGAGATGAGCAGAGCGAGGTGCCAGTTCTTAATTTTGGCAGTATTATTAGCTCATCGAGTTGTGGCAGGAAATTTTGGCATATTAAAGATTCCGATTGGTACAGTAAGAATATTTCAGTCTGCCTCGTCACCAAATGCCCGCTTATCAGTCATCAACCGCGACCAATTACATACAAGGCCAGTACATGACGTTTAAAACGTCATACTGAGTGGATCATCTGTACACGGTAACTGATACTCGGTCAACACTAGATACCGGGCTTTCTCATTCATTATCATGACGACACAAATGGTGGCTGACCGCTATCAACGACTTACAGTGAATGGTAAAAAACAATGGGCGCGCCTCTTTGTACCAATCGCTCTATGTCATTGATAACGGCCAGCTACCGTTTGTGACGTCATGATAATGAGCAAGCCCGCTGATACAAAAAATCCCATCGTTTATTGCCAATGGAGGATATTCCAAATATGGGTTCGAGGCTGAAAAAAGTCACGTGATACCGGTAATTTACCCAAAGAACATCTAACTGATAAGAAGGGAAGATACTACTGCTTTGCCTCATGAACTGTTTCATTGGCTAGCGGGGATTTACATTACACGTCTACGGAGCCTTCCCTTCTTTACGTTAGAAGTTTTTACCTTGACCACGTGATCAAAACGGAGATGGAATATCCTCCATTGCCGTGTAAAGGTGATCCACTCCGTGTGACGTTTTAAAAGTCATGAATTGTATGTCGTTGGTCTCGCGTCAACGTTGTGTGTTTTAGGCTACAACTTCTAAATTCTTTAAAAGGATGTCCAGAACAAACTCTCAGCATTTAAGAGAGCCTCCCTTCGTGCTCTTGCTATCCCACTACGTTGCACATATGCGTTTGCCCCACCAGTGGCCGAGAGGTTCTGCTCTCGAAGCTGGTAGACGGGAAGTGCTGGGTTCGAACCCAATCGCGCCTGTCGGCCTAATCGTTCGGAGTTTTCGTGGTTTTCTTTGAACCTTGGATTTCCAAGCGTTAATGCGGGTTAGTTTCCCTTAGAAAGACCCCCACGAAGGGCACCCCCCCCCTTTGGGCCTATATCCTATATCCCTCGTGTTGATAATTGGCCGTCATAAACACAACCAACCACATATGCGTTTTTGTCCAAAATTATCTCAAATAAGTCAATGGAGGATATTCCATCTACGTTATGATCACGTGGTCAAGGTAAAAACTTCTAGTGTAAAGAAGGGAAGGCTCCGTAGACGTAATATAAATCCCCACCAGCCAGTGAAACAGTTCATGAGGAAAGCAGTAGTAACCTTCCTTCTTATCAGTTAGAAATTCTTTGGGTAAATTACCGTTACCACGTGACTCTTTTAAGTCTCGAACCCAGATTTGGAATATAGTCCATTTTATTTCTTGTATGCGCTAACTCTCATTTAGAGACACTAGCAATAGAGTGCCTCGATATGAAAGTGGTGAGATACCGGAATGGAGGATATTCCATCTGCATTTTGATCACGTGATCAAGGTAAAAACATTAGCGTAAAGAAGGGAAGGCTCCGTAGACGTGTAATGTAAATTCCCGCTAGCCAATGAAACAGTTCATCAGGCAAAGCAGTAGCATCTTCCCTTCTTATCAGTTAGAAGTTCCTTGGGTAAATTACCGGTATCACGTGACTTTTTAAAGCCTCGAACCCATATTTGGAATATCCTCCATTGATTGAGATGATTTTGGACAAAAGTAAATTGCCAAGCATCTTCGTGACCAATGGACCAACGGCATACAAGGCCAGTTTATGACTTTTAAAATGTCACACGGAGTGGATCATCTTTACACGGCGATTGGTACATAGTAGCATGCCCATCGTTATATGTCAGTCGCCGTGTAAAGATGATCCACTCCGTGTGACGCTTTAAAAGCAGTGAACCGGTAGTATATTTCGTTGGTTGCATTCCTACCCCCTCCTGCGTCCGCCATATTTAGCCACGTTTCCCACTGCAGATTGGACTGTTATCGGTCAAAGTCAAATATGGCGGACCAAGAAGAGGGCAAAAGAACTCGTTTTTCCGAATCAAGGCTTTCCACAGTAAAATATTGATATGTCTGCTCCTCTTTTTTCATAGCTTTATGTTGGAAGTTTTAGGACGTGGCAATATTTTCCTGAACGTGCGGGATTAGATAAGTGCGCAAATACAATAACCGTTTAGCTTGACGATAAAGACAGGCTTGCCAATAGACCCTTTAGAATTAGTCTGAACTTGGCGCAACACTTTTGCCTATATCAGCAGAAACGTGCAAAAGGTGAAAAACAACGGGTTTAATCCCGGCTTTAAATCCTGATTTATTCCCGGGAGTCCGCTTTCGAAAATTCTTGAGCATCGATTTATTTTTAATTTTATTTAATGATTTCAATTTTAGTTTTCTATGTATTTTAAATTAATCTGGATGCCTGGTCACTCCGACAGCAACACCCTGGACAGGCGTTACCATGCTGATTTGGGTATCATCTCCGATTCTTCCAACGAACCCTTAAGTTATAGTGCCTAGAATATATAGTGTGGAAATTGGCTAGCCCTGTAATACTTAAAAAGTGCTAAAACATTGTATCCCTTAAATGTGCAATGATACTGCTGCAATATGCAGATCGCAGCGACATCTGCAGGATATTTTCTACAACTGCAATGTATTGCTAATCTATACAATGTAATACTAGTAATACGAAAATCCCGCAGATGTCGCTGCAATGGACACTTGAAATTTTAGCAGCATCGTCGCACATTTAAGGGATACAAATTTTTAGCACTGTTCGGATAGCATATTTCCACACTAGGTATTCTGGACGCTGTATTTAATTTCCTATTAGTTGGGATAATTTGAAGAGACAAAAATTTCTGCAACATAACGATCATGGTTGCTCCTTCGATAGTTTACCATGTAATTCATTGGCTGTTCCAGACGGCATTGCTCCGTTACACGCGCAGGGCGCATGCTCAGACATGCTTATAAGGAAAGGGCAGCTGACGTCACTGTTGGTCGAACGAGGCTAACGAGAAAGGCAGGCTACCGCGGTAGGTCCTATTCTTCTTTTTTTACAGACCGCTGGAGTCACGTGATGCTCTTTTCGCACACCTTCATTGGTGCATTCGAGCATCACGTGACTCCAGCGGTCTGTAAAAAAAGAAGAATCGGACCCACCGCGGTAGCCTGTCTTTTTCGTTAGCCTCGTGGTCGAATTACTGTGGATCAGCAAGAAAAACCTGTCCGTTCTTTATAACTCCTACTGTACACATGAGCTAGGGAAATTTGTTTGGTCTAAGTTTAACAGGTTTCTGATATGATTGGCCTACGTCGCCAAGACTATTCCTGCAATGATCGTTATGACAAAAATGTAGTTGGTAGATTGGTTGACGGAAGTGTTTGTTTGTAAACATGCCCTTTCTTTATACGGATGTTTTTGTCCAAACTATAGCGAACCTACACTGTTAAAAATAATCCTGAAAAAGTACTTCTGTTTTTAAAGGCTATCTATTTTCTGACCAATGACAACGCTACAGAAACACCTATGGAGCGTTCTCATTGGTCAACAAATAGATAGCCTTTAAAAACAGAGGTAATTTTTCACGATATTTTTAACAGTGTACATTCCAGACTTCGTGATACCCGCTTGGGAATGAGATGAGTTAAAAAGCGGCAAAAACGGCAGGATACCCGCTTGGGAATGAGATGAGTTAAAAAGCGGCAAAAATGGCAAACTCGCTAAGATGCTCGGCGATTAGCTTTAGTCCAGAATTGTCTAAAACAATCAAATATTATATTCCATCTATCGACAGTCTCATATCGAGGCGCCCTTGTCTCACTCGTCTAGGCGAGTATTATCAAAGCCCCCTAGATAAGGAAGGAAGCCTTGATACACGTTACACAAACCAGGCAAAACACAGAAAGAAATTCGATGGCTCGTGGAATTATTAACTCTTATTTTCTAATAGTAATTAATAATTCCACGAGCCAAAGAAAACGAAACATGCAAGTTGTTCGAATTTTTTTTCCTTGTTTCCCTGTTTTGGGTGTAGAGTTGCAAAAAAACCCCGCAGATCAGGGATGGGTGTAAACCAGGGAATTTTGGGGGATATAGGAAATTTTGCTGGAGTTTTTAAGGTAAACAGAATCATTCATTTTTCCATTTAAAATTTTTATTTTTCAGAATTTCAGCACTGTTCTGAAAAGTTGATAGATTTATCATTATGAATTTACTAAACTTATGATTTGGCGATTAAAGTTTGTTAGCTGTTATATCCACTATTCAGGCATACTCTACATTAATTTTTTAGAGAGTTGCATTGCATATTTTACATTAATTTCTTTTACTTTGGTTTATTTTCTTTTTGTTTATATTGGCTGATTCGTAGAATAGGGGTGATGTTTACATTCGTGTCAGACAAAATGAATCTGTCACGCTTTATTTATCGACGATTGAAATATCAAATTATTTATGATATTTTCTCTTACTTAATATTTCTGCAATTTAAACACGTATTTCATTAGTTTTCATGTAAACCGAACCTATTTTTCTACATTTATGTTGTTTACATTGAAAAAAATTAAGTTATTAAAAATAATAATTTAAAACATTCAGGGACGTAGCTACAGATATTTATTAGGGGGGGGGGATTCAAAAATTTCCCAACTTGAAACAAACTACTCTAATTTCCAACTCAATGATATGTGCAATGTATGTATGATAATGATAGTTATATGTAAAAAAAATCTTTTACCAAAGAAAAATGCTGAAACTAAAAACATAAAAAATCTAACTATTATCTAACTTAAGGCCGTTTAATAAAAGTTTAAATACACCTCTATCACTTAGATAATTCAAATCAAAACTACATTGCTTTCTATATTCCTATCTTGGAATAATTCGGCATGAAAATAAAGATGAAAAATTTGGAAAATGAATAGTTAAGGAAGCTCGGGCTCATTCTTTCTGAAACTGAAAATTTTGTTTATTCATGCTTAGAAAGAAAAAAAAAACTTTTGTTTCTTTTTTCTTAAAATTAGTTATTCCATTTCAACTTATTTTAATGCTATTTGAGATCAAAATGAAGAGGAAAGAGACATCATGTTTTTATTTTCTAGTTATTAGAATAGGATGCTATTTTAAAAGAAAATTTGTGACATTTGCAGATTTATGTCTGGCATTGACGGCAACGACTAAGAACCTTGTGTAAGGAAAGGGTAGCTGACGTCACTGTTGGTCAGTAAGAAAACCTGTTCATTCATTATGACTCCATATGAACTCCGGGAATTTGGTCCCTTAACAGATCTATGATATGATTGGTCTACGTCGCCAAGTTGATTTCTGCAATGATCGCTATGATAAAAATATAGTGGTAGATTGGTTGATGGAAGTGTTTGTTTGTAAACATGCCTTTTCCTTACAACCGCTCTAGCGACGACATATTGCTATCGCGCCAAGGAGACCCGGAAGTTTCGTTTGTGATAGTAGGATATTTTTTAATTGGAACGTTTATTTTATTTTTCGAGATCTAATGTGAAATAACCATTTTATTTTTAGCCAACTAGCATTAGTTTAAGGTTTGTGAATTCTTTGTCTTCTATTGTGTACGAATCATAATCGCTCTTGATATGAAAATAATGTTATTTTGAAATTGTTGAGTAAGGAACAAAGTTTTGGAGAAAATAAACGACATGGATTAGAGTCAACTATTGATGGACAGGAGTAGAGAAATTAAGGTCTGGTGGATGTATGATATTTTCATAGAACAGAGAAAAAAAATGACAGATTGAGTCTGGGTGCTTTCTTTTTGTATTAATTTTGATTATTTAACTTGTTTACAGTTACAGCTCTCAGAAAATAAAACACCAAAACAACAAAAAATTCATATTTATTTAACTGTTTTTTTTTAAAGAAAAAAAGTCTCAAAAATCTAGAATTTCCCATCTCTAAGCTCAAATTTCCCAAGTTCACAAATATTGGAGGGAGAGAGTCCCCCCCTTCCCCATAACTCCCCATAGCGACGCCTCTGAAAATATTTCATGGCTCAAACTTTCCGAAAACTCCAGGAATTTTTTTTAATTCCCCTCCCAAAAACTCTGTTTATTCGCTGGATTAAACCCGGTTTTTTCACCCTTTATAACTCTGTCTGACGTTTTCGCGACGTGTGTCAAGGCTCTCTCCATCATCTAGGGGACGTTGGTACTATAAAGTTCTGGGATGTAGATTTGTCATGGATGAGATAAACGCGTGTGTCCGTAGGTCGCTGCGGGTTCGACTCCCGCTGCTCTGTTGCACACTCTTTGTGGAGCTCCCGGTTGTAAAGCTGCGTTTTCACTGGTCGACCCAAGGTCTAACGAACCCAACTTTTGATCTAAACACAAGATTTTAGGTCGTTAGAACGTGATTTTGAAGGTTTGATCTCTATTCGATCCTAAGCCAGGCTAACCCAAGCGCAGCCAATTAGAAAAAAGATTTTCGCTAAATATGTCGGGGGGTTAATATGGTATTAAAAATAATATTTATATATTTACATCGTTGTTTTTATTTAGAATTACTCTATTTTTGGGTCAAACAAAATCTATTTTTTGTGATTGAAGAAAAATGCTAAGTTTTATTAAATTTTTTTGGGCATACCATCTTTTAGATTAAAATGGTATTAATCTAGTGTAATTTCGTATCCAGCGATTTCTGGAGTTCCATTACTTAAGATTTATTCTGTTGAGCTGAACCAGGTTTCAGACCAGATGCTATAATCATTAAGGTTAGCTGGGTGAAAGAGTTCCACCAGATTCGTCCGGGATAGCTCAGATGGCAGAACACTGGCGGCGTCAGCCAGGAGTTCGAATCCTGGTCCGGACATTTTTTCGCCCAGTTGGAAATTTACATCTCATACCATATTTTATTAATGTCTTTATAAATAAGTAATCGTCTCTGGTGTTGCAACTTTCCTTGTGAGTATCTCGTCCTCGTATGTAATGGAAAATGAAAATAAAAATTGTTGTGGCTTGTGTTTGTGTATCATAAGGATCATTCGAGGCGGAAAGCCATAGTTGCTATAGGCCCAAAGCAATCTCTACTATGGTGGACTTCAATGTTCAAGGACGCGTGTGTCTAAGCCGCGACCAACGACATACAAGGGCAGTTCATGACTTTTAAAACGTTATACGGAGTGGATCATCTTTACACGGCGACTGACACAAAACGATGGGTGCGCCGCTTTGTACCAATCACTGTATGTCGTTGATAGCGGCCAGCCACCATTTGTGACGTCAGGATGAATGAATATACGGTATAATGAATGAGCAAGCCCGGTATCTAGTGTTCCCCTGATCGTTGGTCGCGTCTAAACACACTTTGATAATCGTATGTCACCACTCTCATATAGAGGCACTACAGGCTGTTTTTTTTGTTTTTTTAGAGATTGTCGATCGCTACGCGATTCGCTTTTGGACTGTATATTGATTTTAGTCGATCCTGGCTCGGTGAACTCTTTTAGACTGGAAGGCGGCTGCACAAACCTTCACCTCATCCAGTTGACAGCTAAAATTCCAGGATTAGTTAAAACTCGATTAGCTCATTAAAATGCAACTGATCTGCAAAGTCATATCTTGGTGGTAAGCACATGCGAACCCGATTTTAGTGGTTGACTGGTAGGTTTATCATTGTGTTTTCTTGCTGACAGCCCTCCATGTTTTCATACCTTTAGGTGCATGAAAATCCAATGATAAATCTATTGATCAACCACTAAAATCGAGTTTGCAAGTATTTCCCACCGATATGACTAGACAGACCAGTTGCATTTTAATATGCAAATCGAGTTCTGTCTAATCTTAAAGTTTCAGTCAATCCAATGAGGTGATGACCGCTCCCCGGTCTATTTATTTTTACGAAACAATTGGTTTGGTTTTATTGGTTTATTGAATACATATATCTGACCTGTGTGCTTGGCGTGAAGTGCCCGCTTATAAGTCATCGTCAATATACAGGGACAAGATAGCACAAGGAAATTTACAACGCAATATAATTACATCCGGGAGCTCCACAAAGAGTGTGCAACGGAGCCAGCGGGATTCGAACCCGCACCTACCTACGCTCTCAAGCGATTAGCGGTGTGATGCCTTGACCACTCAGCCACGAAAACTATCAAGATATGAAAGGAGTAAAGAGACGACCACCTGCCCTTCAACAAGGGATGGAAAAGAAAATATCACTAGCGAGTACTGAGAGTTTCTTTTAAAGGGCATAGACACGCCTTGGTCGATATGAAAAGATCCTCTTTCTAATAAAACATTTAAATATGACCAGATCGCTCGGGAAGCAACTTTCATGATGAGAAGAGAACAAGTTCGTAAGGTGCCTCCGTATGGGAGTGGCGACATATGGGAAACAAAATTTGATTGGTTGAGATAATTTTGCACAAAAACGAATCATCAAGCATCTCGGTGATCCTACCATTATAGGCAAGCTAATATTTGTTTGCTTGTGCCATTCGTCTAATGGAGCAGTTGCAATTGACGTCATACCGTAGTAACAAATTTTGCAACCAGGTGGGCATTTTGTTAGCCTACTATTTTTTGTTGATTTTGATTGGTTGTATACAAATTGGAGGATTATGGTCACGTTATAGCGACTAGAATACATAGTGTGGAAATCGGCTATCTCTGTAATACTTAAAAAAGCGCTAAAATATTGTATCCCTTAAATATGCAACGATGCTGCTGCAATATACAGATCGCAGCGACATCTGCGGGATATTTTCTACAACTGCAAGGTATTGTTATTCTATACAATGTAATACTAGTAATACGAAAATCCCGCAGATGTCGCTGCGATCGACACTTGGCATTTTAGCAGTATCGTCGCACATTTAAGGGATAAACATTTTAGCACTGTTTGGCGCGCCACACACCAAGGAGACACGAGACATCTCACTTGACTCGTGCGTCAAATTTACTGTTGTAACGTACCTGTTTCTTCACTGTGCCCACACACTAAAGACTCATGCGACGAAGTACCTATGTTGCACGTGTCTTATGCTTCGTTTCGCGCTTTCGTCTCGTGCTGCAGTTACGTTATATATTGCTACAATTTTCGTTTATTTGTTTCAAGATGGTGGGATTCAAGATTCCTTTTATTTTTTAGTAGAGTGAATAAAAATCAATCATCATCTTCGAATGAAATATCTATATTTACAATCGCTTCGTTTGCAGACGCCATGATTCTACTATTCTGTTCTGTCAAAGAATTAAAAGCAAGCTACGCGCATACGCCATGAATATGTCTCATGTCGCTTTGGTGTGTGGATGAAAAAAGTAGAAATGCAACTTGCCTCCTGTGGTGGCTCGATGTTTCACGATACATGCGACGTGCGCCAGAGTCGCATGTCTCCTTGGTGTGTGGCGCGCCTTAGGATCAGGGGTGTAGTGGAGGGTATACGGGGGTATACGCCGTATACCTTCTGGATTTTTTTAAGGAACACCGTATACCCTCTGTTTCTCAAGAAAGCTACAGTATATACACTCTAGGGTATACGCTTTGACTTGAGCGTATACCCTCTGCTTTGAGCGTATACCCTCTTTGTTTTTTACGACTACACCACTGCTTAGGATAGCATATTTCCACACTAGGTATTCTAGACGCTGTAGTCACGTGGTTGAACTTCATATATCGAACTTGTTCACATCAGTATCGCCAGCTCTGAAAAGTGGATTTCCATGCTTTGGACAAAGCTTCCAGTCTATGCATGCGCCGTCTGCGTATATCGCCACTTTCTTATAAATGCATCCTGGTCTATATCAAGGTTGGTCTATATTTGTTCTCGTATACGCACCGCCACTGTCATATTTATAAATGAAGATTGTATTTATTGTCCACTGCGTTCTCAAACGTTTGAGATACTGGAAATTACAGTAACACAAAGTTTGATATTGGAGTAGGCAATCTTAAATTAAAATAGTTGACGTGTTCCTGTAAACGAATTTATACACCATTTGATGACTACTCTGAGATCACAACCTTCTCAAATGTACTAAAACTGTAAAAAGTTATATTCAAATTCGTTCAGTGGTTGCTGAAAACGCTGTGAACATACATACAAAATGACTAGGGTGGACGAAAACAAATCTCTGAGTACCCTCACAAGCCTGTTATTATCACCAAAATAGTGTTTGTTAACGTGTGCCGTTAGAAATGGTTGACTATGAACCCGATTCTAAAATTTGTTATTATTCATCTCTATATTGATGACGTCGTTGTTTAAAAAGCAACACTTTTCTCTATCGTTGTTTCTGACACTAACGATATTGAAACTGTACCGACAGCGCTCAGAATGCAGTGGACTTCACCCATGTAACGTCAGCCGCGGGTAAACAGAAGAAAGACACAAATAGGCGCGACGAATATTTTAACACTGCTTCTCCTTTGTTCAATAAACAGTCTTTTTCGGAGGGCATCTACCCGCAGAGGCGTGGCTATTGCCATTCGTGGACAAAGCCGTTCTGTTGCTTTAAATAAAATTTAATTGGTTAAAAGGCATAAACTTGGTGGGTATGCCTTTATCTCGATTCTGATGTTTGTTGACGTCCTATTAAACAATTTCAAGAATGTGGGTTGTATAGCTTGGACAAAACATAAGCTCTACATCGGATAGGATAGTCCAATTTTACATGAATCTGACCAGGTTTCAGGTCGGATTTTGACTCTTCCGGGTTGACCCGGATAAAAATCCTTTTCAAAGAAAGTCCTGAATATTTTTCAGATGAAAACTATACTTTGAAGATTAATTTATACAATATCGAGGTTTGGAAACATACCTCGAACTGAACGAAACCCCGGCTCGTGTTCTATAGGAACATACGACACGGGTCGCCGTTGCCTGTGGCACCAAATAGCAGGCGTGCTACGCACACTCCGTAAAATCTATTAGTTTATCTTCTACCGCCAGGGGGAGTAATATGTTTTATACGATCACTGAGCACTGGTCCCCGCTACTTGCGGTGCCGTATAGCAGGCGTGCGTGCACGCGCTAAAAAATCTGTTAGTTCCACATTCGACCACCAGGAGGCGCACTCTTTTCTAAAGAAACCACTTACAGAGCGAAACGCTGGCACGTGCCTCCGCTGTCTGCGGCACCGTATAGCAGGCATGCTGCGCACGCGCTGAAAAATCCTTTAGTTCCACATTCCTTCGCCAGGGGGCTCAATATTTTTTATACTATCACTGAACACTGGTCCCCGCTACTTGCGACGCCGAGCCGTATAGCAGGCGTGCGTGGAACGCGCTACAAAATTGTTAGTTCCACATTCGACCACCAGGTTGCGCACTCTATTCTTAGCAAAACTCTGTTATACAACCTATCCGTAGATATATTAGTCGAGCCGGGCCCATAGAACTCGAGATAGGAAAGTGCCTCTGGCGGTAAAAAGTGGAAATAAAACATGTAAGGCTATTGAAAACTAAGTTGAATGAACCGAGCCCCGTTGACATCGGGCCATAGAACCCGAGATGGGAAAGCGCCCCTTGATGGTAAAAAGTAGAACTGAAATATTGAAGACTATCGAAAACCACATTGAATGAACCAAACCTCGTTGCGATCGGGTCCATAGAAATCGATACAGGAAAGCACACCCTGGTGGAAAAAAATGGAACTAAAATATGCAAGGTTATGTTCGCATAATATGAAAGAGTGGTCAAAGGGCTGCCCAATGATATATCACATGAAGGATGTTAGAAAAATTGAGAGTGCCTCCGGGAGCGCAAGTAGGGGAAGGGGGAACGAGAGGTGCATAATATGAAAGAGTTAGTCACAGGGCTTTCCAATGACATATTACATGAGGGGTGTCGGCAAAAGTTAGAAAAGTGCCTCCCCAGTCAGGCATTGTGTGGGGGGGATGTTGGATGGTAGGTGCATAATATGAAAAAGTGGTCACATGGCTTTTAAATGATATATCACATGAGGTGTGTTGGTAAAAGTTAGAAGAGTGGGGGAAGGGGGACAGGATGTTCAGAATATGAAACAATGGTCAAAGGGCTGTACATTACAATGATATATCACATGAAGGATGCCGGAAAAATAGAGAAAATGCCTCCGGGGGAGGGGGAAACGGGCGATACATAATATGAAAAAGTGGTCACAGGCTTTTCAATGATATATCACATGAGGGTTGTCAGCGAAAGTTAGAAAAGTGCCCTCAAGGGGGACAAAGTGGGGGGAAAAGGACGGGATGTGCAGAATATGAAAGAGTTGTCAAAGGGCTTACAATGATATATCACATGAAGGATGTCGGAAAAATTGAGAAAGAGCCCTGGGGGAGGGGAATTTGAAGGAGGTGAAAGGGAGACTTATAATATGAAAGAGTGGTCAAAGGCCTTTGCAATGATATATCACATGAGGAGTACGGAAAATGTTTGAAACTGCACCCCCTAGAGGTCTTATTATCTCACATCCGTAATACAAACACACTATTACATCAGGGGAAGGTAAACTTTCAACTATCAAAATTTCAAACATGACAATATTTAGCTATCTAATATTATAATGTATTCTGGTTCCTCTCTCAAGATATTTTAATTAAAAGGACTACGATAGAGCATGAATTATTATTCGCCCTTCTTTCAGATATAGAAATTTCCAATACTCCAATATTTTGCTATCAACTGGTTTTTATTTTCTCTCTAATGTTTAAATTTAGACAACCACCAGTATCTTTTAATTGCATTCCACTCATTTCATTTAAAATACAATTTTTTAATTTTATTTCCTTTTAAATACATACCTTTCATTTAAAATAGTACAGGTTACATTCAAAACAGATATCTTTCACACATTGTGTGCGGGTACATTTCGCGGCGGAATTGTGCCGGGCGGGGGTATTGCGCGCAAATTTAGTTAACCCATACTAGTACGTGTCCCGCGCTCAAGTATCAATCATCAGAAAATGTGCGTGTCCCGCACACAATGTGTTAAGGGGATTCTCAAGCATATATTTTCCTCGCTCAGCAACGGGAAGCTTTCTGATGTTTCAATCACATGCATTCATTTCATTTAAAATACAAATCTTTTATTTATTTTTTCTTTTAAATACCTGAATTTAATTTAAAACAGATATTCTTTACACATTTAAGATTATTTTTCCCGCTTAACAACGGAAAGCTTTCTGACTCATTTTTGAAAATAAAACATGATACTTGGAGATATGATTATCAAAGTAATTTGTAATCAAACAGGTTTTTCATTTTTCGATAAATGAATTACATCTTGACTTATAAGCAATTGTTGTCTTAGGATGACAATTATTTACTTTCTTGCACTGCCACATCTGGAAATCTAATTAAATAAAAAAGAAAAGTGCAGAGTTAAACTGATGGCATTGAGCACACAGGCTATTTACACTAACTGCATATTATACTCTTATTTCAAAGAATAATGCCCCTCGAAAAATAAATTAAGGGGGCATTAGCCCCCCTCCAGTTTCTCCTCTTTATGCTTAATCAATGAGCCTCCAAATGTCATCAGGGGAGCACCTTATCAAAATAAACTGGTAACCAAATTTAAAGCAAATCGGATATAAAAACCCATTTACCTAAATTAAGGGCATATTAGACCTCCGTCCCCCCCCCCTTTTATATTTAACCAATGAACTTCCAAATGTAATCAGGGAAGTGACTTATCAGGATAACACTGTTTACCAAATTTGAAGCAAATCGGATAGAGAAACTCATTTATCTAACTCTCATCTACTCATTTAAGGGGGGGGGGTATTAGTCCCCCATTCCCCCTTTAGACTTAAACAATGAACCTTCAAATCTAATCACGGAAGCACCTTATTAGAATTAACCGGTATGCCAAATTGGAAAAAAATCTGATAATTCTGCATGAAAAACCCATTTATCCTAGTTAAGGGGGGTGGGGGTGGCCCTGCATCCCCCCCTTTATACTTAACGAATGAAGCCCCAAAACTAATCAGGGAAGTGCCTTATCAGAATGAATCTAAAAATAAAATTTCAGCAAATCGGATATTTCTATCAAAAGTTATCGCATTACGTACATACATACATAACATGCAGGAACATTAGCTCTCAGGTTTTGATAGCCTGTGAGCTAAAAAGCAAACTTTGATAGAATTTTCTTAGAAAAATTTTGTCCTAACTGAAAAATGGAAAAAACAATTTGATTATGCGGTTATCAATAACAGCACCTGCCAATTTGATGCATTTGTAAATAAAAATGAATTAAAAAATGTGCCAGAAGGTAGCCAGTTTGGATTTGAGAACAGCCTCAATCTATACTAAAAAAAGAAAGTTTCGTTCTGTGTGTGAGAGCGTCTGTTTCTGCTGACTAGCGAAATCTACCGCACATACAAAGCTGAAAATTTTTGTGAGGGTAGTCTAAGTCTTCTCCTGGTGCACCTGATACAAAACAATTTTTAATTTCTAATAATTAGTTGAGTTATTAATTAAAAACCCCAATTACAAGAATGGCAAATTATTTATAATTCAATTAAAGCATAGATTTTTATCAAATCGCAGGATTCATTCTCGATCCGAGGAGACCATATGTCTAGCATTTGCGCAGCCAATGAGATGTGTTCTTGAAGCAGACCCCAATATTATTTCAAAACAACATGTGACTAAAAAGAGCAAGTAATTTTCCAGCTCTATAGAATTTTTTTTAATACCGCATTTATCAATTTGAAATTAATGCACCTATGCACAAAATGTTATGCTGAATCAAGAAATCTATAAATAACTTTTTTATTTTATAAAAAAATCAATTTTTAGAAGAAAAAAATAAATGTCTTCACAATTTGTTTATAAAGAAATTTTTGTATTTGTTATATTTGCAGGAATGGGGAGGGGAGGCAGCTACTTTTGATTAAATATCTCAATTAGTCCACATGACAGATATTATTATGATCAAATCTTTTAAATTCTTATTTGATTCTGCAACCCCCCTTAAGTAATATGTCTACAGAAAGGTTGAATAACTTAGTTTCATTCGGATATATATATTTTTGTTTAGAACAAAGTGCGTTATCTGAAGGTGGATATTGGAACTAGCAGACTTTGCAGACAAAGTACGTCTGCTATGCAGTGACACAGGAAGCGAGCACATGTGTCAGAGTTTTGTTCAGAACAGAATGCACCACCCTGGCAGTGGAAAGCAGAACTAACAGATTTCTCAGTGCATGCACAACAGGTATAAAATCATATGAATTTAAGGTTGATTTAAGAATATTATCACTTGCCCGAGCAATGCTGGACAGGTCAGCTAGTTTACAATAAAAACAAATGTTCTAAAGAGCTTGTTAAGCATGTATTTCAAACCAGGCTTGCGATCGATTGGTTGCTCGTGATCCTTAGCTTCCCAACAGCTATTTCTAGTTTCATATAGTGGACTCCATTTGTATATACTATAGTTTCCTGAAACACTGTGAGTTCAGAAGTATCTTACGTGTTTTACTAATTGCATATAGAAGGGAAGAAGAAGTTTTTTATTTTAATGTGGGAATATATAATAGAGTCTTTTGTTTTGCAGGACAGGAAAGGGTTAAAATTAAATGTTGGAAATATACAGTTGACTTCTTCAAATCCAAAAATGCCTAAAATTTGCACATCATTGCAAATGTAAAAAGTGAAACTTTCAGTTCAGATGTAGGGCAAAAATTCACCATTTTTAACACTTTCCAATATAGTTGAAAAGTGTTTATGACTTTGATTTGTTTGTCTGTCCATGCTCTAAACCGTGTAAATATTTTTCGATTGACATGTAATTGATATACATTATTGAGCTTTGCCATGGCATGTTTGGTATTGAAAATGGAGTGTGTAGCATGCATAATTCATTTATAAGGGCATTCAAAAGTATTCCATTATGTTAAGGTCTATGGGAAAAAAATGATTTGCGGGGTATTTCAACAGTGTTACAGAATTTTAAACATAATGAAATTTATATACATTATTGAGTTGCACTGGTACTTATAGAATACATTATCTGTAGCACAGACAGTACACATACAGGGGAACTCAAAAGTATTCTGTTATATTATGGTCTACAAAGAAAAATCGTTTGTGGTGTATTTTAATGATGTTACTCCATTTACAAATAAATAAGATTGCTATGAATTTCTGAGATGCACTAAAACATGCTTTCTGTAGAATATGGGATGTAAAGCATTTATCATTCAATTACAGAGTCATACAGAAGAGCCGGTTATATAATAATCTACCAGAAAAAATTATTCAAAGCGTATTTTAATTATGTTGAATGCTTTCAAACTTGATGGAATTGATATACATTGCTGAGCTTTACTACAAGATGCTTGCAGTAGAATATGATGTGTATCACATTTATTGTTCATTTACACATAAAAGATTACGGATACAACTACAGTAGGTATCTGAAGTATTGTTTATTAGGGATGATTGTTGAAAGTGTGTTTTCTGTTATGGTATCTGCTTAAAGTTTAACTAAATTGTTGCACACTACATGGTGAATATAAATTCTATAGGCCATATACAAGGTTACACAAAATAATTCGTAAGCATTAGTGAGAGAGTGTGTGAATTGTTTAAAGGTGTTTTTTTTTAATTTGAGTTATGCATTTTCAAGCTCAGCTACATTTAGTTTACTCAGAGATATTTGTAGCATATAAATAAAATCATATACAGTGCTATGTAAAAAACTGGATAAATGGCTGCCTATTGACAGAATTGACAGAATTTTTGGAAGTGTGATTTCAGTAGTTTTAAATGTGCTTTTCCCTCAATTAAATTTCAGCTTAATATGCAGGTTGTATAAAAGTCTTATATGCAGGGATGCACAAAAGAATTCAAGTACATTTCCATCTTTGCTTTGGTGGAAATTGCTAAAGGTGAATTTTCAAATGTGTTATGAATTTTCTACCTAAACTAAATTTTAGCATACTATGTAGAATATACAGAGCTGCACAAAAGAATTAGAGTACCATTCTGGCTATGTGCAGCAATTGTTGAAATCTGTTCTTCAAATGTGTTAATGCATTTTCTGAAAAGTTTACTTAGGTATCTTCTTTACCTTATTAAACAACAAAGTTTTTAAAAAGTATTCTGGAAGTGTTGGAAAATGTTTCATAATCTATGCTTGATGCAGCACAATTTTTCTTTCTTGTTTAAATTTTTATGTCATTTCATACACATTTTAAAATGTAATTCTGGTTAATATGACTGAATTCATGCTTTCTCATAAAGAAAGTATAAATTTATTTCTGAAAAAATTCAAAATAGCACTGATATCAGTTGTAATCATGATCTTTTTACCAAATAATTTATGCATTAATATATCTTTTATGGTTATAAAATTTGGCTAAACGTGAAATAAAACTTTGTTTTTTGACAATTTAGATGTAAATTATTAGTGTACCTTTATGAGGTGAGTTTCATTAACTAATTGAAGAAAAATTTATATCATCATTATTATGCATATTTAGTTTTTAACTCAATTTTTACTTTTAGTATTATAATAATTTTTTAAATATTCTGAGTTTTTGTTAATTTACTCTAATATTTAATTATTTTACTGTTTACTACAGTGTAAGCATTAATTATGATTTCAAAGACATTATTACATTCAAATTACTATTTAAAAATGCAATTAAAGCAGTGACCAGAAATCTGCAAAATATGCACAACTTGTAGTTACAAGCCATGCAGATTTGAGGGAATCTACTGTATATCTAAATTTAAAAATACGATCGAAAATGTATCTAATTTCGATGTTGCCTTAAGACATTCTACTCTGAATTAAAATGTTTGTTATTTAAATCTCTTTCTATTCTATGCTATGATACTGAAATGCACTATATAATTATAAAGATCAATCATGAAAGAGAAAGTTAATCGAAAAAATACTGATCTAGAAAGTTCATTATAAGATTCATAGATTTCTGCTTTTCAAACGTTTTAAAATAATTCGAGTGTGAATGAAAATTAATTTTTATAACCTACCAGATATTAAAAGCTCTTTTCCTCTTGGGTTTTATTCATTTTTTACTGAAAGAATGGATTGCAACCCTGATCTACTATACAAAAATTATTTGCAACTGTTTACTTCCATCTCTTAATCTCATCCCTTTTGAAACACTTTGCCTAAATCTAATACAGTAAAACCCGTTTTTCATTTATACGTTGTATCATTTGTACTTTTACATTTATGTACGTCATTTCAGCGCAGTCTTGATTCATCCCTGTGTATTTTAATGTTGTAATGTTCTGTTTATACATCATTTCTTTCATGCTGTAACTGATTTTCTCAAAATTTTTCCCCCAGCATCGTTCTTTTTTTTTCTGCTAATGATATTTAGAGAAAGATGAAGAACAAACAACAAGTGTAACTGCTACAGGTGTTAATTCAATTTTGCGGAACAGGGAGTGGGATAAAAAGAATGGATAATGGGTGGTCTGGTCACTTAGAACCTTTTTTGCTTTCCACAATATTAGTGAGAAAACTTTCCAGGAACTTAACTCCATAAATAATGCTGTACTTAAGTCTGAAAGACAATCAGCATGTCAGATGATGATTAAAGATTATTTTAAATAAAATCTCTTTATACATACAATAAAAAAAAGTGATGTAGGGGAGAGGGGGGGGGGCAGATGTAAACATGGGGGGCATGTGAACAGTACATATTACACTCAGTTAATCTGAAATAAAAAAAATACCAATATATGACGGTATTGGTACCATCTTTTGGCTGAATTTTCAGAACAATGAGCAATTTTAATTTCCGGTTGTTTGTAATTTGTTTGTTTTAGAAGATGTTAAGTAAAAAAGTCATCTAAAATTATTGAAGTAAAAATTCATTCAAGACATTTTAAAAGTAGAATTTCAGTGTTGCATTCTTTAGTGGCATTAATTAGGTAAGTCTACAAAAAGTTTTGTTTCCTTATTTCAATTAAAAATATCTTTTTTTCTTTAAGTTAGGCTTAAGTTGGTAGATGGGGCACTTATGAACAGTTCACAAGTGCCCCATTTTTCTATTTTAGATTATGAATGTATTTTTTAAGCCTGTGAATGCATTTTTTTTTTTTTTTTTAGTTTAAAATTTAATTGCCCTTGTCAAACATTGAGCTATAAATTCAATGTTTTTAGGATTACTGCACAGTTTTAATTTACTGGAAGTTAGATAACAATTAGAAGTGGTGGCTTTCTGTAAAAATCAATATATTTGTTATTCTTTAATGATTTCCAGTTTTAAATGTATTTATTTTTTCTTAACCCATAATAAAGTACTTGTAAGATATTTTATTTTATGAAAGTTAAATTTAGTTGGCCAAAAAAAAGTGATAAGTCATCAATTTGTGATCAATCTGTGATAATCATCAATTTTTTATATCACAATTTTACCAATTTATAAAACCACGATGCACAATTTTGTTATACACATTGCATAACATTTAGAAAAAAGTAAAAACACAATAACAAAATTATTCAATAACTTATTTAAAAGTAACACAGTTTTGCTACGCTTGACTCAAAAAGAGTAGGTATATTAGTGTATAATTTTACGAATAATTTCTTGTATCTATGTTGAAACATTTATTGATTGATTCACACAACTAGAAAGAAGGCATCTAGTTAGTTTTTATTCACAAAAAAATATTTTTGTCTTATTTATGCATGTGTTAACATGTGCCCCAGGTCTGTTCACAACTCCCCCTCCCACCGGGGCACACATGAACAAATATAGACAATTCTTAGAATGATGATATCAGTTAGAAATTTTTGATAAATGCATCCAAAAGTTTTACCAAAGGAACAAACAAAGTGTAAATATTCATATAAATAAATTTTTGTTGCAATAGCTCATAACAATTTTGAGAAATAGTCAAAAATGTAAAAATTGTTCACATGTGACCCCCTCTCCCCTACAAAACATATAAGGATTGATAATACTCAATTTTATTTTTCTATTTCAGAAATGACTATTTAAAGTTTTTTTTTTCAATGTTTTAACTTTTTTTCAATATATAGTGCATCTTGAACAACAAAAATAACAGCAAAATTAAATTTGTATGACTGCAGCATTATATTTGCACAAAGATTTTATACCTTTGGCGACTAGGGGAGATTTGGGACAGTTGATCCCTAGGGAGACTTGATCCCTAGGTCTAAAACCAAAGAAAAAATACAATTAAGTCTCTGAAACTGGAAACATTAATAAAGTGATCTCTTATCAACATATTTAGCAACATACTTTGATTCAGCCATTTTTATTTTTCTTGTAAAAGAGGAATCTCTGTTTTCTTACAATCAAACTTCTTTTTGAGTACGTAGTTTGTGTTTCATATTTTTTGCTAAATATAACTAAATTACTTAATTTTATTGATATAATATACTAACATACCTTACTCCTTAAATGTTGTTATTTAAATTCAACACAATATCTTTATTTTTGATTTAGCAACTTTTTCCCCCAAACATGCACATTAGGGACACTTGATCCCTGTTGTATGGGGAGACTTGATCCTGGGGATAGAGTCTCCCCAAACCAAAGTTAAGCTAAATTAATGTTAAATTTTATTAACCACCTACTTCTCGTTGTGATATTTAGATATTATCTGTATTTGTTAGAATATGGTTGCTTGATTTTAGATGGTTGACAAAGACAGAAAGTTAATATGTGGCTGCATATGATGGTTAGCAAGCACATGGTGGATGAATGCATATGTGAGACATACGTCTAACTTTGCAAAATTTTTACAGCACTTCATAAAGAATGAAAGATATTATAACCAAAACAGTAAAGTGTTAATCATAATCAGGGGCGTCGCCATGGGGGGGAGCCTCCCCCCCCCAATATTTGTGAAGTTGGGAAATTTGAGCTTAGAGTTGGGAAATTCTGGATTTTTGAGACATTATGAAATTTTTATTGTTTTGGTGATTATGTTTCTGACTGAGTATTGTAACAGTAAGCAAGTTAAATTATCAAAAGAAATCAGCCACACTCAATCTATCATTGTATTTTTCAGTTCTACAAAAATATACATCTACCAGACCTAAATTTCTCTACTCCTATCCACCAATAGCTGACTATCCAGTTCCGTTATTTCCTTCAAAACTTTGTTCCTTTCTCAAAATTTTCACCCTCCCAAAAGAGAATCCAGCTATTTTAATCCAAAGGGATTGCAGCTTCTTTTGAAAATTGGAGATCACTTGTAGCACAACAGAAAGGAATGTAGTCACCTACTTGAAACACAGCTGGGCAAGAAGATTTGATGAGTTTTCACAAATTGTACTAATTTTGCGATTTTTGGACAATATTTTACTCATTCTCGTGATTTTTTTTGCTCCGAAAATTAGTTAACCCTTCGCTGCCATGACAAAAGCATTATATGAGCAAATGTGAATATAAGAAGTCGTTAGTTTAGATACATTTGCCACATTTTACCTTTATTTGTGTGCGGAAATATATATATGTCCTGTTCATTTATATTTATAGGTGTTTAGTAAATTTTAAACCAAAAGTCCAGTGTTGTGTGTTTAAAGCTGTTCTAAAAAATGACTATAAATCTTAGCACGAAAGAACCCTTCATAATAGGAAAAGAGTTTTCATGCAAGATTTTGGAGCATCTAAAAATCCATTCGAGGATGAAAAAGGTAAAAAAGTGGATGATTTGAATTTGGAACAGAAATATGACCATGAAAGCAGTCCATCAACTGAAGAAAAAAATCGACATACAGGTTGACATAAACACTGATAGGTTGCACTTGAATAAAATTTTGAAGAAATAAAGATTTCCTTATAGACAAGTTCATAAACAATTATGAATATTAGGATGTGATTGAATAAGCTGACTTCTGAAAGCACCGTGGGAAAACGGTTTCACCAAATGGAATAGATAAAAATAATAGCATAGCAATGGACATTGATAGACATAAGTTTTACAGGGGAGAGTTATAAGAAATACAAGAAAATTTCGGCAATTTAGTAATGGGCTTAAATGACAATGTTCCCTATATCAGGAGAATATTGCACCAATACATTCCATATTTAAATTGCAATTGTGCAAGGCAAATTTGAGTATCACTAACTGAGAAAAGTTAATAATGTTTCCACCTGGATATGAGAAACCGGATGTACATGACTTGCAGAGTCAAATAGAAATAAACCAAATCCCAACTCACTTAACAAACCTTTTCTCATGCCATGAAATCCAAAGACTATTTGGGTCACACTGTCAAACTATATACTCGTACCTTAACATTCACAGCAGCTTATCTTTATAGCGTTGCATCTAATGAAAGAATCTTTAGTCAAATAAAAATTTAATAAATATATATTGCAAGCTACAATGAGGCCTGACAGACTTGACAGTCTAATGCTTTTAAAATGTGAAAGTGAAATAGTGGATTTTATTAAACTGGACGATGTTAGGTTAATTTCATCAGAGTTAGCTTCTTTGAAGACCAAAAGAATTGATGTTAAATGAAAATTATTTGGATGTGCTAATCCCAAAACCTTATTCTATCCCATACATGTTAATAGTACTTCAAAATTTGCAATCACAATGTTAAAATTAAATAACAATTCTATGCCCATAATAATGAATTCTAAAGGTTTAATTATGTGCATTTAATTTATAATTCGTTTAATTATGTGCCTTTAAAAAGGAGATAGAAGCATCGCATTTTTCAAACAAATCATTGAATTTCGACACCCATGCTCTTAGATGTCTGCAACCAAAATTCCAAACCCAAAGAGCTCAAAAGCGATACCTTTGGACAGTATACACCCAAGCCCAATAAGGAAGTGTAACCGAATATGAAGTTTGACTAAATTTCCATGCATTAGTTTTTCAGATATAGCTAACGCGAAAATCGTGAAAAATGCAGCACAGCAGTGCCACAGATATATACAAAAACCTAATAAGCACTAAATTATGTCAAGGTTTAATAGAATATGAAATTTGATCAAATTCTGTGCAACAGTTTTTGAGATATAACTATCGCTAAAATCATATAAATCGTGAAAAATACAGCATAGCAGCGCCACCTTTTGGGTAATCTACACCAAAAACTAATCAGCATTAATTTTTATCAAGGTATAACTGAATCTAAAGTTTTATAAAATTCCGCGAATTAGTTCTTGGGATAGAGCACCCACAAAATTTGTGTCACATTCACACAGACAGACATTTTCTAAAATCAGTCAAATCATGTTCAGGACCTTCTAAAACGTATCAAACCGTCGAAAACCAGTTGTAGATTTTTTTTTACGAATTCAATACTTTCGTCTTGTAAAGACTGAAGAAAGTAAAACGCATGTTTGTTTTTTTATTAAACAAACCAATAATTAGAATTTTTATATTTCTAGTTTCAAAATTTTTCTTTGGAAAGGAATTTTTTATGCATAAGCTTCATTATCATTATTACACACTTTGTGCATATCACTTTAGTTGAATGTTGGAGGAATTTGTTTCAAGTTGGAAAATTTTCGAACTCTCCCCCCCGAAAAAATATCTGTAGCTACGCCCCTGATCATAATGAATAATCATGATTAGGGATTGACCGAAGCAGCAATTTTGCCGAATGCCGAAGCTTCGGTCGAAGTGTACACCGAAGCTTCGGTATTCGGCAACCGAATACTTGAAACTTTTTTATACGCATTTTTGCATATTTTAGCTATTTTAATAAGCTTTAATTGAAATTAAATTCTCAATAATTTAATTCAGTTACACTTTTATTCTAAAATCTAATTACACAAAAACATTTAATGACTTCTTTCCACTCATAAATTCATTAACCCATAACTTATTTTTTATTATTTTATCACTAGTCAATACCGAAAAGCCAAAAATAACCTATGAAAACATTAAACTATACGGGGTCTTATTAAGGATAAGGATTGTCAGAAAAACAAAAGTTCATTCAAATAATAAGAAACAATGTTGTCATTAAACTGGTTTACTGATTGTCTAAGTCTAATTATAAACATATTGAATAGGAATGTTCTCAAAATACAAAAGGTATTATATCAATTTGAACATTTAACTATTTTCTGTCAAATTATTAATAGCATATTTATATTTTGATTAATATTTTAACATTGTGGTGGTGAAGATAAGAAATTTAAGCGATTTTGATATAATGGTTATAAAAACTATAGGGTTGGCATAGGGGTATACTTATTTGATGTGTGTATTTTCTTTAATATACACCTTAGATATACAGATATGAACTCTGATATACTTATTTGATAAGTAATGTAGAAGTACATAAAATTAAATGATAAGGGAAAGATGCGCATCTTCCTTACTTTTTTTTTCTCTGTTGTAGACAGTTGTTTTGATTTCGCCCCTATGTAGACTACTTTAGGAAGGAAAAAGTTTTTTAAATAAAAAATGGCCTTTGACTTGTTTTTTGTAGTGCAGCTGAACTCTGAACTCATGCACATAATATTCAAACTCATTGTTTAGCCTATTCTACTGCTAAGTAAAAGAGAATTCTTCTACTTCTAAGAAAATACTTATCTGCAATTATTCGGCCGAATACTTAAAAGTATTCGGCCGAAGCCGAATATTCGGTTTACATGCCGAACCACCGAATCACCTATTCGGTCAATCCCTAATCATGATAACCATATAAGCATTGCATTGAGAGTTTGAATTATGACAAAGAAAATGGAATAATTTTGTTAACAATATCACCGCACACTTCTCACAAATTGCAGCCTCTGGATCATACTGCATATGGACCATTTAAAAGATATTTTAATGCAGCTGTTCAAGACTGGACGACTAAACATCCTGCTCAAAGAACAACAATTTATCAATTTGCTGAACTGATCGGAATTGCCTATCCTAAAGCCATGATGACAAATAACATAATAAATGGATTTACAATCACTGGAATATCCCTTAAACAGGAATTTCTCAAGATGATTTTTTATCATCTTTCGTCTCAAATCACCATTAACTCCAACAAGCAGTAAAAATAATACAGTTAAACCAAACATAGTGACACCAGCAGACATACAATCCTTCCCTAAAGTTTCATTATCAAAAATGGGAAAATCTAAAGAAATGAAAAAAGGGTCTTCAAAAATTTTGACAAGCACACCAACTAAAAGACAGAATGAAGAAAAATACAAGATCGTCAACTGAATAAAAAACAAAAGTCAGGAAAAGCTCATTTCATCCCAAGAAAAAAAGTAAAAACACTAAAAGTGAAAGACCCAAATCTTCAGAAAGTTATAAAAGCAGTTATAGTGTTTATGATTCAACCGACCCAGACCCACTTGATGACAATTCTAATGAAATCATTGAAAATCCAAAATATTTGTCAATTGGTGAAAATGACTTTGTCATTGTGTGAATTCTGGAAAGAAGAAAATTAGTCATTTCGCAGGAAAAATTTAAAAGAAGATTTTATCATCTGAATATGAAATCAATTTTCTAAGAAAACGAGGACTTAATTTCAACCAATTTATGTATCCAGAAAAGGTTGACAATAGTGTTGTGGATAATGATGACATTGAGAAAAAACTACCCAAACCAACCATACTCTGTGGAATTCTTCAAACTGCAATAATCTTAACATT
This sequence comes from Maratus speciosus, assembly GCA_963932465.1. Taxonomy (NCBI): domain Eukaryota; kingdom Metazoa; phylum Arthropoda; class Arachnida; order Araneae; family Salticidae; genus Maratus; species Maratus speciosus. The sequence continues at coordinate 90,741,877 of OZ010794.1, read as the reverse complement.
TACATTTGGTTTTTCAAGCTTTGAAAATGTTTTTGATCATTGTGTTTTTTTTTTCCCTTTTTACATCTTAGTCAACAATAAATTTGATTTCTACTAATTAATTTGAGTCATTTCAATGCATTTGTTTCGAGGATCAAGTCTCCCTTGGCAAGGGATCAAGTCTCCCTCCAACTGGGGAGACTTGATCCTTTTTTTTATTTTTTGGAAAACTATTTATTTTTATTTAAAAAGTAATTTTTCAAAAATAAAAAAAATACTGTAACAAGAAAGACACATGAGCCTTTAAGAATAACTGGAAACATTTTTTAAATATTTTGTTTTTTCCAAAATAAAAATTAAAAACTGAAAAAGGGATCAAGTTTCCCCTACTATTTTGATTGTATATGTCTTTCTCAGTTGTATGTCCTTTTAGAATGGTCCCCTGAAAGATGTATATTCGGTGCTTTACTGTATAATTTTATGTTATTTCACTTTATATTTTGCAACACTAATACAGTAAATGCTGTTTAAATGAACCATGTTCACATCCAGCATAGCTGCTGTTTCTATAATCAAGAAAAAAAAAAAAATCTATCTACCTGAATTTAAAATTCTTGAATCAAAAATTTTAATTAATAATAATAGGTAAAAAAAAATTAAAAAAATCCAATAAATATTGTAAAAAAAAATAACAACATATTGAATAATACTATTATACATTTTCTGGTTCTATACACATTTTTTTCCTTAAGGAAAAAAATCAAGTAAGTTTCACAGACTATGCATTATGATTTCATTTATTAAAAAGACTAATTCAATTAACTAGTGATTCAAATAAGCAGTGATTACTGGATTTATTATCAATAAACCCCTCTTTGAAGCCAAATTCTGGCTGTGCAGTATTGTTTTGATTTATATTCGTATTACAGTTACAAGGATTAATATTGATAATTTGTTCATAAATAAGAAAGTTTTTTTATTTACAAAGTATAATTTATTATAATATATTTTTACATATTTATTTTATGTGTTTTTGATTATGTATATAAAATGATATTTCTGTATTATGAAAAAAATAAATAATTTTAGAGAAGGTAGTATCAATTTAGGGTAGATGCACCAGTTTTGGCCACTTTTAGAGAAAATTTTGAAATAGAAATTTTACAGTTCTTGACCGATTGAAGCATATTAAATCATAATAACATCACTCTTTAGTAAATTTAATTGTCTTTCTGTTAGCTATAATGACTTACTACAGAATATTTTAGATTGTGAGTAATAACTCATCAAGTAATTTATTCCAATTTGTACCAGTTTTGGCCACCCCTACACCAGTTTTGGCCATCTCTATGCACCAGTTTTGGCCACTCCAATATCATGTAGTTTAACAAACATTTTAATTGATAATAAGTAAAAATAAAGCATTTTTATGCAACATCTATTTTACCACACATATATTTGTTTGCTGTATTAAGAGAATTTTGCAAATTTCTTTATGAATTGATAAAAACATCAAGTAAAATGTATTACTTATGTTGATTTTAACTGAAAATTTCAATTAAAAAACAAAAAATATATTTAAATTTGTGTCATAAAAGGGACAACAGTGCCTACAGGACATAAAGATTAACTATTTAATCAGTTTTATAATTATTCATGGATTGTGGATTGTTTAGAACACTTGAATCTTCATCAAAGAGTTATATTTCTTGAAAGCATTTTCTGATTTTGATTTGATTTTCATCAAAAAGTTATAAATCATCTTTTGATTTATATTAGCTTGTGCTTTATTTATGTACCCTGCTTCTTTGCAAGTTATTTTAGGGTATGATTTCAGGAGCGAATCATACCATTTCACGCCTGGTCTTCCATCTTGAAATGGAGTTTCTATCTTGCCGGCTACAATTTTCTGGACAGAATCTTAAAAGTTGTTCCATTTTTATAGGAAATAGTATTCTGATAATATCTAAAATCCACTTTTCTAATTGATTTTTAGCTTCAATTCCTAGTATCTAGATCTACTACTTGAGATTCAACATTATTAGAGAAAAGTGGTGTCCGTTCTACAAACTTCTGATGTAAGCCAAGAACGGGTTACTCCAAAACTTTGCTAGCTTGTAGTGCTGGCATTACATTTTGAATGGCCTTAATTTTACTTCCTATATTAGAGCAGTGTTCCCTCTAGGCCATTTTTTAAGAGCACAGAATCTCTTTTAAACTTGGTAAAATGAATCCTGTTCTTTTTAAATAATGTGAAATACATTCTTACTTGTATTTAGATGTCTCTAGTAAAGATTTTCACAATATTTAGTATTTCTAAATCCTTGTGCCTGAAATATTGCAAAAATTTTGGAATGTCTTACATTTCTTTAGGAAAAATATAAGCAATTAAATCATGCTATAATTTATTGAACGTTTTAATTTATAGGTTGTAAAATCTTTCAAAATTTATGTTTTAGTTTATTTATCATATCTAAACAATTACATATCACCTCCCCTTTTGTTTTATCAAAACTAAACACAATACTATATTTTTTTAGTTTTTTATAGCAATGTCCTTCTTTCTAAAGTGAATTATCTATTGGATAGAGAATAACAAAATCTCTTTTATAGAACTGCCATTAGCCTTGCTTTTTATTATTATTATTATTATTGAAGCCATTACTATATAAAACAAAACTAAATTGATTTTGATTTATCCAGATGGTCTTAAATTTATTAAATGGCTAAAATTCCCTCTATAATGATAATGAATCATGTGGCCAAAAGTGGAACATAATGTTGTACCCTTTTTGGCCACCCCCATGGCCATAACTGGTACATATAGCAAATTTAATTCACCAGTTTTGGCCACCCCCCATTAAACTGTTAAAATAATTAATTTAAATGTAAAATTGCAGTAGTGAGAAAGCTTACCTCATAAAACCTAATAGAAATTTGTTTCAGAACAAATAGAACCCTATAAGTGCGTAATGTTGAAAGATTCTGAAAACTTGTCAGCTAAGCAAAAATCTTAATACATGTAAGCACATACTACAGTTTCACACATTTTTTTTTTTTTTTTGCAAGTCACATTTTATCAAAAAATAAACAAATGATATTGTAAATGATAAAAGAGAGTTTGCTTAAAGTGTAAGAATGCATATTATTTGTTAGCATCAATTCACAGGTTAAATATTGGAAAAATTGATCCAATGTGGCCCAAACTGGTACAGTGGCCAAAACTGGTGCATTTATACTTAGTGCGTTTATAAAAAAAAATTTGACTGAACTAAAAATAATACTTATTATTTATTATACACTTTGCATTTAAAAAATAATTTTTAATTGCACATTCTTATTTAATAATTATTCTATATAGCATTATTCCCAATTTCATGGTTTGCAATCTTCATATTTTTAAATCAGAGTATATAAAAACCAAAAACATTTAAAAGGAAAACTTTATTTCTATGCTATTTTTCTCAAAAAAGAATATTATACATTATAATAATATAGCATTAAATCTAAAAAACTTTTCATCTATGACATTGTATTTAATAAAGTTTTAGCAAAATATAACTTGTTGCTAACTTTTATTCCATGGGCTACATTCGCTGATACATTCTATTTTAATCATAGATTTTATTTATTTATAAAATTATGTAATTTAACTATTTTAAGTGTGTTCAAGAATATTAGAACATAAATGTCGTTTAAGTTAGTGCATTAGTACATTTATATTATGACCTTACATTCTATTGTTTATGAGAGATATACAATTAAAATACAAAATAAGTTCTTTAAGATAGACACAAAATAAATATTACAGTAAACTCTCTGTAAGGCGGACTCTGTGTAAGACGGAAATCTGCCTAAAAACAAACCTGATGAATTTTTATGTAGGATTATATATATATTTATACACATCTATAAACATTATTATATATATGTATAATTTTTTTTTTTTAACATAGGGGAGAGTGGCTTACTGTAGGACCCTTTTTTTCTTTCTTTTTTCATCTTTTTTTTTTTTTTTTTTTTTTTTAATTGATCAATTGTCAAAAATTTACCTGCCATTCATTCTTTTAACCTTTGCCTACATTATTCTTGTGTATAATCTACATTATACACAATAGCTTTTGATCTGATATCCATTATAGAAAATTGAAACAAAACTGCTCATTAAACTTGTGCTTTGTCCCAAGGTGTACCACTTGGTGAGACAACTTGGGACAGTTAAAAGTAGATGTGAAAAGTTCAATAATTGAATTACAATATACATGGAATTGTTTGTTCAGGAAAAGAAATTTATTTAAACTGATAAAGACATTTCAGCTGATAAAATTTTTGAAGCAGCTTTCTGAATATTATTAGCACGAATTGCTGCATTTTTTTTGTATTCTAAATTTCTAATCTTTACCATTGATAAACCTAATGGCTTCTTAAAAGAAGAAATAATGACTATTAATAAATACATGTTATGTAAGATTAAATAAAAAAGGTTTTAAACACAATATCTTTTTGTTAAAATATTTCGAATAAAAGTTAGCTAGGCATATCTTGTGTCCCAAGGTGCACCCTATACCGACTACGAAATTTTAAATTCCCATGCTGTTAAGTAGTGATGGGCAATTCTGAAAAATTCGGGAATCTATTAATATCAACATCGTATAAAACAGAATCAATCACAATAAGAATCGATTCCTAAATTCATAAATCGATATTCACAGATTCACACAGATAATCTCAAAATTATTAATTTCAAAACTTAGCGAATCAGCAAAGCCGTAGCGACTGCCTCCCATACCTCCCATTCAGGGGGTGGGTGGGGGGGGGGTGTAGACAAAGTCTGGGGCCCAGTCATAAGCTATTACAGATCTTTGAGTCGCATAATAAAAATTTTAACTTTTAAAATTATTAGTTTTAAGATATAATTTTAATAATATTGTAATTTATATTTTAAGGAAGATCTCGGTATTTAAACCAAGTTGGAAATTGCGCTTCAAACGTGGCAAATGTGGTGCGTTCGTACTATAATAAGTTTTATAAATAATTTTTTTTTGCACCGCATATTGTACTGAATGTATATTTTATAATTTAATTCTGTTTGAAAGGTTGTAACATCATTGAAAGGCACATGAAATAATTTTTTCCCAAATAATTTTTGGCCAAATAATTAAGAAAGAAAAGAAAAATATTTAAAATTTGAGTTGTGACAAAGATCTTTGTAAAAATGTATCATAACTAAGGCCGATGTTATTTTACAGAAATTTAACAAGCCATTTCCAAAAGAATTTTTTTTTTCAAAATAAATAAACAATAAACTCATAATTAAGTAATAAATTATGATGAGGATAGTTCTGAGTACCTTCTATTATTTTTTCATTTTGGTGAAGCATTCTTAAAACATAAAAAGGACTGTGACCAGGAATTACCCCGGGTGACCCTATATATAAGTTTACATTTGTGTTTGTGTATGTATTTTATTGCTTAAGAATTTATTATTTTTCAAAGTTCTAAATCTAAGATTTGTTTTACACATGTACATTTCTTGGAAATCTGTAACTTTAGAGCTAGTAATATTAGAAAAAATTCAATAAAAAAATTTCTCTGCGTTTTAAGAATACATAAACAGCATTATCTCAAATTATTTTACTCTTGCAGAATATTTATTTATCCAATATTCGCTGGGAAGGATAGGGACAGAAAATAAAAGATCAAATTAACAGCTTTTCAACGATATGTTACACAATATGGTTTGGAAGAAATAAAAAATATGCCCCCCCCCCCCTCCAGGGGCAGGTAAGCCCTTTAAGGTCGGAGAGGTGACAACCTCAAATGTATTTTTGGTCAAGATTTCAAAATGTGGCTTTATAATAAAACAGAACAAGAATTTGACATTTTAAAAATTGCATGGATATTTTGAACGGTCCTGTAAATTGAGATTGGCGAGGAAAGGGGGGGGGGATATTAGAAGGGATGAACATGAAAAATACAATAATACAATGTACTCGAATAACTGGGCTTCTAAACAAAAGTATAGCGATTTAACCTAGTGTTGAATTCAGGGGGTGGCCTGGACAATGAATTTGCTTTCAGATCGATTTTCTTTTATGGCAGTAGGATAATTTATATATATATATATCTAACCTGAAAAGAATATTTTCTGTTTTTAGCCTACGAGCATCAGTTTTTTTGTTTGTTTGAGGTTTTTTGTCTCCTATCACGTACGTGTATACAAATCACGTTAGTGAATTTTCTGTTTATTTCGTATCACGAACGCTGCCCAAGCTAAGGCTCTGCTCTGCACATTTACGAAGTCACTTTCATTTGTAAGTAGATATAATTGCCGTGTATTGTTATTCTGATAGAAAGCAATCAAGCAGTGTTTCCCCCTTTTTCTACATAAGCATCGCATCTTTCCGATAATGGTGTCAAATTTTTAATATAATCTGATTTTCAGGGACTCACCACAAAAGATTGTTATGCGGAAGTAATCGATTATAGTTTAAGATTGCACCTTTTATAGGAAATTGAAACACATTGTTCCATTCTTCAGCATATAAATATTAATTTCTGTAAATTTCATTCATTTTTTCATAAAAATGCATAGCTGTGAACTATCCCTTTTCTGTGTTAACACTATTTCCTAATCATAATCCTTACCATATTTAATCGTAGAATTAACAAAATATCGCAGTTAACATTATAATTAGGCAAAGATTACTATTTGGAAGGAGTGATAACTAAAAAGTGGAATAGTTGACAGCTAAAGTATATGCTGATAGATATATTTAATTTTTTTATTTTGATAAAGAAAAAAAAACGCTTTAAATTTTGCAAATAATGTACAAATATAAATATGCAGATTGGAGTGATGCGGGGGGCGGTACAGTTGTTAGTATCGTTACCGCAGAATATTAGGGCTCCGGTACTTTTTTTGTTAGAAATTAAGCTCTTGTTACCACTGTGTCACTGTTTAACAAAATAATAACAACAACATCATTAAAAAAAACATGCATCCAGTATAGATTATGAACCACTTTCCAAGACATTCAGAACACTATAACAAAACTTCCTAGTAAGGTGAAAGTTGGAGCTTTTATTAAAAATTTTAAAAATGCATAACACATTTGAAAACTCAATTGCTGCTATTACCATCGACAATCCGAAAAATATCTTTCTTTCTTTTTTTTTTTTTTTCGTGCAGCCCTGCATATGATCTATAGATTTGTATGCTTACAACACAGTATGCTAAAAATTAGCTTAGTTAAAAGAATAGCACAGTTGAAATTTTTCATTCAGCAATTTCCATGAATAAACAGAAATGTACTTGAGAACCAGGGTTGTTAAAAAGCATGATTTAAAAAAAAAAAATCTTATTAATAAAAGTATTTGTGTACTATGCATGTATTTATTTTTTGTTTTTCCTGTAAAGATTTACACATTCTATTAATTTCATTACAATTCCGGAATAAGAATTTAAGATATTTTAAATAAAAATAAAAAATTGTTACAAGCAAACTAAGATGATTCTCTTAACCCTTTCCGGTGCAGTGGCCCCACGTCGGAACCACCTAATTTTAATTCCAAACTTACAAACGGCACCAAGAACATTTTAATAAATTTTTGCTTTTACAATTAAAGTTTTTAAAGTAACAAGTTTTTAATTTATAAAAAAGTCGCTTGTAAATTGTAGTGTCAGTCAGTCATTTCATCATTTTACGAACAGATTTTTTCTGTGCCATAAAGGGTTAATTATTATATTACTCTGCTAATAAATTTAAATTACATATACCTATGTGTGTGGTGTGCATAAATTTCTAGTTAATTTAAGTAATTTTTTTATTAATCTTAATACTATATACAGTAGACTCCCTCAAATCCGCGACCCTAAAATCCGCGTATTTTTTCAGATGTAAACAATAAAATTTACAGTTAAGTTGCAGGAACAAAATTCAAGATGGCGCCGAAATCAGCGGCTACCGCAATGTTCTTTTTACGAAATTTTTTGTTAATCATTCTCTTTTGGCTATTACAGCTGATTTATTACTAAATAAATTTACATTGCTTTTGATTTTGATATAAATTAGCATATCTATATCAAAAATTCCAGGGTTCGAAATGGAAAAATCCATGAACAGGAACACTATTTTAAAATTATTTTTCGCGGAATTTTTTTTTTAATTATAGATAAATTTATTTCTAAACATACAAAGCAGTATAAGAAAAACATTCAATACTCTAAATAACAATGAAAAAAGTTACAGTGAGCGCAATAAGCTATATATACTGATAATAGCATTAACACTGTTCTCCTTGCTATCACCAGATGGCTGCATAGGACTTTTGGAATCGAATTGAATCGATTTCATTCGTAATAATTTAATATTTTTCTAAATTTTAATTTTACATAATTATTTTAAAAATTACTTACTTTTAAACTAATAAATTGTTTTAATATTTTACTTATTTTAATGTTTCACATTATTGTAAGCATTCATTATAATTTCCCTTGCTTAACTACCAATGAAATTAATGTTTCAAAAATGTAAACAAATCAATGACCAGAAATCCGCAAAATTCTAAAATCCGCAAAACCTCTGGTCCCAAGCTGTGCAGATTTGAGGGAGTCTACTGTATAATCATATAATAACTGCTTCAAAGAATGCTGAATGCGCATTTGAACTGATTCAGATTCATTAGTGTTTTTTTTTTTTTTTTATCACATAGATTGCAAGTTCCTTTGTATTTTTTTCATTCTTGCCACAATCCCCATCATTTCTATGTTACATGATTTATATGTTGATTTCACAACTTTTCCAGAAATAGTAATTTTTTCTGTAAAATAAAACCATGTTGGATTCTTGTTTCTGCTAGCCTCTACTTATAGTCTTACATATTAAAAAATTCAACATGTACTGTACTCTCTGTACATGTAACTCTCTGTACTGTACTGAGTTAATTGCATTTTTGTCGCAACTTCTGATTCACACTACACTATACTAATGATTTACAAAACAGTTACCGGATGCAAGGTAATCTCATAACTAAAATGTGAAGCTATCAATTGTTTCATTCACATAGAGGATTGTTTCGAACAGAGTGTGTCTCCTAATCGATGGAAAGTGGAACTAAAAGATTTTGCAACACACTTGCTATATGGTACTGCAGCGGGGACACGTGTCAAAGATTCGTTTAGAACAGAATTCACCCATTAGCGGTGGAAGTTGGAAATACAATAATTTCGGCCATAGCCAGCGAGGTCCCGAATGGTGGTTCGAGGTTCATTATTTTGAAAATTTTCATATGAATTCGAGTCCCTGATATAGCTACATAAAATTTAAATTTCATCTAAAGTTATTATCACAGGTCAGGGCAATGACAGATGTGTCAACTGGTGTTAAAATAAAGATTTTTTTAAAATAAATAAATTTTAGCTTTTTTTAAATAATGTATTCTTAAATAAAGATCTTTTGAGAGATAAATAAATTAATTTTAGACACTACCATACTTTTTCTCTCTCTCTTAAATATAGTGTCCCTTATTTGGAAGTTTTACTGTAATTAGATTTGATTGAAAAATGACAAAAATTGATTTTCTTTCAAATAAATAATAATAAAGACTGTAAAAATTTATAGGCAGGTCTCTATCGTACAAATTCTTAAGTAATAGTCAAATAATTAATCACTTTCAAACACAAAACTCAGAAGGCCTAATATTTTTGCTATTCAATAAGGCAAAGATTATTTTTAAAAAATAGTGGTACGAAAATAGTATAAAATTTGGTGGCTGTGCAAACATGAATGTATGTGATTGGTCAACAATGTGTTAAAAGTACAGTTGTTCATATTTTAAAAACATTTGTATCCAATTATTCGTTTTAACCGTTTCTTTAAAATGCTGGAGTTTTGAAAACTTTTAGTCAATGCTGTAATTTTCTTTTCTTGCTGTCTCGACTTTCCAATGCCATTTGTAGAACTGTGATATTTCCCCCCTTCTGATTGTTAAAAGAAAAGGCTTAAGATACATAAGCTAAAAGTGATAAGAAGAAATCTACTTTACAAATTTTCCATTTTGAACGCAATGTCAGCAAAACATGCTTACCTTGTGTTAAAATTTGTAAGTGCATTTTCTTTCTTCTTTAAGTGTTATTAATGAAATATTTCTTTCGAACTCTGCTGTCATATTTCACAAAATTGTAAAATCTAATTTATTCCTTAATGTTTACTTTGAAATATTGTGCGAAGAAATTTTTAATTATGAATAAAATTAATTATTAATTAACCTACATAATTACTTATGAATGAGATGCTTTATCATTAATTGTTTTTCTCAGTTTTTCACAGTTATTTTGAGCATGCTGAGTCAAAAACTATATGAGAGCTTTCCCCATAATTTTTAAATTGCTACGCTACTACTGCCAATCATATCTCTAATGTCAATTTTATCATTTCGTATATTCCAGCTTATCTAAAAAAATTTAAGACATACTTCAATTTCATTCTAGTTAGATAAGTGGACAAGGAAAATAAGAGAAGTTTTCAAAGTAGGGTAAGAAATTAATATTTTAATGAAATATAGTAGACTCCCTCGAATTCACACAGCTTGGGATCAGAGGTTGTGCAGGTTTTAGAATTTTGCGGATTTCTGGTCACTGCTTTGTGTCAACATTTTTAAACAGTAATTTGAATGTAATAATGCATTCAAATTTATAATGAATGCTTAAAAATAGTATAATATTCAAATAAGTGAAGTAATAAAGCAAAATAATAAAAATTAAGAAAAAATAGGTCAAGTACATAATTAATAATGCTAAATATGCATAATAATGATGAGATAAAAATTTTTTTAATTATTCAATGAAACTCTGCTCATAATAATACACTAATAATGTACATTAAAATCGTAAAATAATAAAATTTCATTTCATTTTCAGCCAAACTTACCAAAAAAGCTTGATTAATACATAAATGTATTTGATAAAAAGATCGTTATCACCGCTGATATTTTTAATTTTTTTCAAGAAGTAAATCAATGCCTCTTTCACGAGAAAGCATAAATTCAGTCATATTAACCAGAATTACAAATTAAAATGTGCGCAGAATAATATAAAAGGGAAAAAATATTGAATTTTATCCCTACATTTTAACTGACAGCTTCACTGTTTACATCTGCAATGATGTGCGGATTTTATACGTTTGCAGATTTTAGGGTTGCGAATTTGAGGGAGTTTACCGTAGAACTGCCAATTTCCCCAAAGTTACATTTTTAGTTTTTTTTTAAACCTCTCTAATTCAAATTTGCTAATTAGTAAAATTTTCCTTTTGCTTCAACAAGCTTATTACAAAAAACTCTTTTTCTGTTTCTTTAAAATTGAATGAATTACGCTTAATAAAAATTGACCGTTGTGAACAGAGGCACCTGCTGTCATCTTGATACCACATTTGGTTGAAGCAATTTAAGGGGGTCCGGGACACATTTTCAAAAAAAAAATTATTTATTGAGTTAAAATTTTGAATTTTTTTTGTGATAGTTAACCATATCATTTGTAAACAAAATCAAATGATAAAACTTCTCATAGCTTTTTTAAAAAAATTTAAAATTTATGAAAAAAGTGGTATAACTTAAAATCGTTATAACTCGAAATATTATTTGTAGAATTTAAATTAAATAAACAGAAATATATATATTTTAATTTAGAGCCAGCATTTAAAAAAAATTAAAAATATTTAACGAAAAAATCACAAAAAAAAGTGGTGCAACTTTTAAAAAAATCATATTTTCAAAAGTAAATATTATTTTTTAAATATGCTGGCTCAAAAGTAAAGTAAAATAATTAAAAAAGATATGTTCCGAGTTTCAACTGTGAATCTTTAACGGTTCTCGAGTTATAAGAATTTAAATATGAGAAATTGTGAAAAAACCTATCACGAAGAAAAACGCAATTTCACAAGAACTCGTTTCCTTGACAACCATAGCTTGAAAGGCAGATTTTGAAAACAAACCAAAACGAAAAAATTAATATTTCCTGTTCTAATTAAGATAGAAACATGATTTAAACATCATTTTAACCAGAAAACGGCAGAGAAATTTTTAATCCAACTAAAAGAAAAAAAATGAAAATTTGAAGATTTTTGTGTCCCGGACCCCCTTAAGCCACATATCCTGAGTCCTACTCCTGGCATGAACGCTATTTCATCCATTTGGAAATTTTAAAAATCATATGATTTGTTTATGAATCAGTATGGTTGAATTACTGTAAAGCTCAGTTATGAATTGAAGAAGAGAGAAAACAATTTGAAAAGGATTTGTGAATGGAATTTCTCGAATTACATTTCTCGGATTTAAAAATAGATGTTTCTATTTGCATGATCTGCACCTGTATAATGTGTTCAATTTCAATGCCTGATTTAGTCTTTTTTCCACACTCAATAGACATATTTTTGATCTGAAAAAAGCAATTCTCAGTTTATGAGTGGACGTTATTTTTACTGATGAATTGGCTTTATATTTATCACGAAAAAGTAGTAGTCAGCTTTTTACATTGATTGTTGTAATTCAGTTAATTTTAAAAATAATCTATACTATTTCTTAAAACGAACTTCTTCGAGCAAATAGTAAATTTTTCTGGCAAATTTTGTGTAGGGGGAAGGTAGTGTGAAAATTTAAAAAATAATTGTGAGAATTATTTCATTGATGTAAGCACCTTATTGTGAACATTTTTGCAATTTACAATGCTTACTTATCACAAATAGGTAAAAGAGCAAAATAAAATAAAGCATGTTTCAGCTTTTTGTCTGTATACAGAGTGTTTCATAAAAGATGGGCAAAACGTTTAGAGGTGATCGTGCACACCAAAACAAACAATTTTCATCAGAGAATGTGTGGTCGGAATTAAAACGCAAAGGTGCTAGAGGGAGCCAAAGGAGATATTCAGTGTTGCCAGTGGGCTACTTTTTTTTAATTAAGATTTATTGATTGGCACAATTTTTTTGAAATGGTAAAATTTCCCTTGTTTTAGCCTTAATTAATATGTCATTAAATAAGGCGAATTTTGCAATTTCAAAAAGTGGTGCTAATCAAGAAATCTGAATTTAAAAATAGTAGCCCACTGGCAACACTGGATATGTTGTTATGCAAGGCAAAAACAAACACAGAACGAATGAGTGACAAAAGCAAGGTGAGAAACCCCTCTCCGCAAGGTGAGAAACAATTGTTGAGTCTCTGAGCCATTCCCATTTGCAGTTCCGTAGATAAAATGTATATCAGCCTTTGCTTTATGAGTGAAGGGCAACATCTTCCGTTACGTTCTTACTGCGATTGACAGTTGCACACTCGGATCAGCAGCTTTTATGCATTAATCGAGGCGAAATTTCGCATACGCGTTCTTCTTCTCCATATCACATTTGCATGCTATTAGTGTCATTCTTCTCCCGATAACTCCCAATAGGAATGGAGTTTTAATGTTTGCATGGACCTAGTCAGTGTTGTGAGTGGGTTACTTTTTTAAAATTCAATTTTTTTTATTGCCATCAGTTTTTTAAAATTGATAATCCGCCTTATTTTCACTTTATTTAATCTGTCACTAAATAAAGCGAATTTCGCTATTTCAAAAAATGATGCCAAATTTGAATTTAAAACAAGAAAGAAAAATTATGCGTTAAGCATAGATTATTAAACACTTTCCAACACTACCTGATATCTTTAACAAAACTTTATTATTAGGGAAATAAGGTAACTAAGAAAAGATTTAAAAAACAGATGAAACATTTAAAAATCTGATTTCAGCAGTTACCCTCTATAGTCAAATATGTATTCCAATTCTTTTGGACATCCCTGTATTTGATCTGTTGGTTGATATATATACTATATAATGGGAAGATTTAGTTTATCAAGGAAACGCATAACAGGTTGAAATTTCTCTTTCAGCAATTTATATTTATAGATGGATACATACTTAAATACTTTTGTTCAGCCCTGTAGTTTAGCTAATATCTTTATTACACGCCATTATTTAGCTAAAATTTAATTCAAACTAAAACACTCTTAAAACTACTGAAAGCACATTTCCAGAATTTATAATCCATAGACGGCCGTGTATCCAATTCTTTGCGTGGCCCGGTATATCAGTTTATCAAACATTTCTTAGTAAACTAAATACCGTTCGGCGTAAAAATACATAACACATTTAAAAACCATCTTTAAGCAATTTACGCTCATATTCAGTAACCTTTACGAATTCTTTTGTGTAGCCCTGTATATGAACTATAGTATTTATACTCACCATATATTATGCATAAATATAGTGAAACTTAAAAGCGTATATCATAATTACAAATGCATTTCCTGCCATCACCACTATTATACAGTACTTCGGATAGAACATACTATCTGAAATCTTTTGCGTGACCCTGTAAATGTTACGCACTTCGTATTATACATGAAATAACTTATAGTAAGCCTCACCGATGTATAACAATTTCATTATACATGAAAGAGTTTAACATAATTAAAATAAGCCGCAAACAATTCCCACCTATACCATTATGTAACGGTAAACTTTTGAGTGGCCCTGTAAATGAATAATAAATATTCTTTACACCGCATATTCTACAGAACGCATATTTTAGTGCACTTCGTATATGCATATCAATTTTATTATGTTTGAAAGGTGTAACGTCATTAAAATTCATTTCGAACGATTTTTACCCATTGGACGTAATGTAACGGTAAACTTTTGACTGTCCCTGTAACTAAAGATGCTACAAACTTCATTTGAAATAGGGTAAATAACAAGGGTAAAACGTAAATAACATCCAACAATTTCATGGCGATCTGAGTATATTTACAAGAGTTAGAGCACGGACAGATGGCCAGACGGACAGACAACAAGATTTATGGAATGCCTCTTACATATTGGTTATAGATTCGATGTAAAGAAATAGCAGTTCCGAAAACCTGAAGAAAAATGAAGTGTCGCAGAAAGAAAAAAATATAATTGAAAAATTTAGATCTAAAAAAGAATTATTATTAAAAACTACAAAACACGGACAAGATAATAGTAATGTAGGAAATAGAAAAAAGAAGATTTTTTAAGGATGCTGCTGTAGCCGCTAGCATAACAGGAGTTTATAAGCTCTTATTAGGCGATTTTATATAATTTTTACATGCCACGTGGATACAGGATAAATATATCTGCCTTTAAGCATTACAACTCATGACATTAATATCTCAATAAAACTATACAGCGGCTGAAATTCATCCTGAAGTTTTAACATTTATACGGTCACCGAATATATAAAAAATAAAAGAATAGAAAACAACGAAAAATGACAGTGATTCACTTTATGATAACACAGTTAACTATAGCAGTACGTAATTAATTAATTACTATTTTTTTTAATACAATAAAACTCTTTTTGTTGAAAATAAATATGTACTACATTTTTAAAAATCTGCACTGAATATCACGGCACTACGAAAATGTCAACATATGAAAATGACAAAATATCTTTTTATTATGAATATGAAAAATCACATGAATTGTACAATGTAATGCGTAAAGGTATATTTTTTTCATAATACAGAACCATTTTATCTCTAGTAAGATCAATTTGATTACTTTAATATCGATAATTTTCATAAATTTAATTCGCAAAATCTTACTAGATTTCGCTAGATTCGCAAAATCTTACATTGTGCGACGTTTGAAAATTTTCTTCAAGTAGCAATTTTAAAGTTTATAGAGATTTTTTTTTAATACAGTAAAAGATCTTTATAACTCAATTCTCTATATAACGTACAGCTTCTAAAATGTATACAACAAATTCTTCCTTAAGAGCCTACAATCCATATTGAAGAAATATTGCTACTCTCTAGAGCAGCGGTTCCCAACCTATGGGTTGTTGATAGGTTGATATGGGGATATATGGGTTTTGATAGGTCGTGGAATAATCGAAGTTTATCACAAACATATATCTTTTATTTGTTCTGTTTAAAAAATATAACAAATACATTATTTTACAACTCCAATAATCGTAAAATGTATTAGCTTAAAATAAAACTTCGTGTGAAAACAGTGTTTCTTTAAGCATTTAGTCGGTATTATGCGGTATACCTCGCTGTAAGATATGGCAGCAGTTGTTATGGCAATTCTGAATCCCCGCTCTCTAGCTTGTGAATTAGAAATCTTTTTGAAAAAAAATATTTGAAAATCCCAACCCTCCCAAAACCTATAGAAGTCTCATTAATTGAGCTATTTTGCGATTCCTCTTTGAAGGCAGTTTTCAAAGAAAAATCCTTAATTTCCTTCTGGATGAATATACGATGACTTCAACCAGAAATATCTAAATCGGCTTTGAGGTTCTTGATGTTGTTCAACACTACATACTTGTGTGAACGTGTTTTTCTAATTTTATGTTTTGGAAAAACAAGTACAGAAACAAACTACATGTAGAAAGTGACTTAACTGGTTAAAATTAACCAGTTTTAATCCTGATATAGAAACACCAGTGTCACAAATCTCGCTGACTGTAATATTGTGTTTTGATAATAATTAAACGTATTTTTTCGTTACGTTTTTAATATGTGTTGTTTCAATTATAGCTATGGTTAACAATAACCATTTGGAAAAATGGTTATTGTTCTCGTCAGGGTAGGAAATCAAAAGTTTATCTGAAGGTTTTTATTGGTTTAATCCGCATTTTATTCGTTTTCTGATGGGTCTATACAGTAATCTGTATTTCCCTTTACTTTCAACAGATATGGATACCTTCTGTTGCCACTATCACAAAAAAGTAATAAAAACTACAAAAAAAATTAATAACTCAGAAACGAATTGAGATACAGCTTTCAAACAAATTCATTTAAAAGTACATTTTTATCTCTATACGACGGTGTAAAAAGTAATATTGTGGGATGTTTAGAAGTTTAATAATGAAATTTCATTTAAAATTGGTTCTCAGATTTCTCGGAAATCTGACGATGGAAAAGCCTTTTCTCGAACAGCCATTGAAATGCTTGGATAATACGTACGAGTCGCAGGCGATTTTTGTCGCTTGGAATTTTTACGTGTCATAACACTATTAATGTTTAATCCATGGCGTACGTAATGTATGATCAACTCCGTGCGATTTTTTATGTTTTAAATTTTAGTCTTTGAAAAAATCATTTTCCAAATGGTCGTTGTAATTTGTTAAATTGCTTTTTTTACTACTTACACACATTGGGATTACCGATTCTTGATTTTGTTGATAGTGTATCCTTCGTACAAAAATGTGCCTTTTTCGTAGGATAGGATAGCTCATAGCTTATAGAGGTCATACAATAATTTCCATACTAATATTAGATACAACCTCATGTTAGGTGGGTCGCGACATTTTTTTTACTTAAAGGCGAGTCGTGTACTAATAAAGGTTGAGAACCGCTGCTCTAGAGGACTAAATTTCAAACATTTGAGGGGTTCATAACCATAGTAGACAATATCCATTTTGAAAGAAAAATGAGATAGTCCATTTAGAAGGTACATAAAATCTCTTTTATCTACTCCCGCAGTGAACCAAGCCTGTTTTCACATACTTTCTCATATATGGCATCTGTTTACAGACTTAGTTCACTGTGGGAGTGGATAAAACAGATTTTATGCACCTTCTAAATGGACTATCTAATTATATTTTCAAAATGGACTTGGTCTACTATGGCTGTGAGCCCTTCATTTAATCCTTATCTCCATAATTCCGTTTTTTAATGAACAAATTGCTATCATTAAATTGAAAAAATTTAGAACTAATATAATGATTTTGTCCAGGTGTACTTTCATCATGTTTGTAAGGTTATTTCAAAATGTATGAAATGATCTATATTATTCAAAAATTAATAATCTGCACAACTTTTGGTCCCAAGGAATGCAATATGTTCTAGAGCTATTTAGCTATGTTTACAAAGTAAGTTTTAATGATTTATGAAATGGTCTACATAACGCAAAACCTTGCGTTTTTAGGTTTGCATTAAAGAGATCTACTATATTTAAAATTTGTGGGGCATCTAATGTTTTTACAAGTATTTTAATGTTTTTTAATGATAATTTTTTTTCTTGCAGCTGTTTTAATCACGGTTGTGTTGTGTCGCAAACTGTAAGAACACACAAAAACAGACTACTTAGACGTTAAGTATTGGTCAGTTTTTTAAAGAAATTTCAATAATTTTCTTTTGAACAAAAACTGATTTTTTTGCTAACCAACTTATGAGCATGTCTATTGTAGTATACATTTATTATGTTGTTTATTATATATGCGTTGTACTTATATATATTATAATTTTTTTAATTCTTTATCTTGATAAATCACATAACAAGACATGATCAATATAATATTACTCTATACACTGTAATATTACAGATATACTCTTTATATGACCAAAATTCACCGAACACGTGCAAGGTTAGATGTTTCGTCTAATATCCAGATAAATACTTGAGCATTTTTTCTCGAACTTCAGAAATATAATAAACATGTATGACTTTGTAAGTTTCATCAAAGGTTTAATTATGGAGTCTATCAAGAAAACAACAAAAATTAGGAAAATTATTATTTGCGATCACTGTAAAATAAAATTAGCTTTAGCTGTAATAACAAGACTGTGTGGTTATGGGACAACATTTTTTTTTGCATTTGTATAAGAGTAGCGCTTATATGCACAGAGGTATAAAATTCATTCAAATCTGATTTTTAACACGGTAAAAATTTATTACAATTTATGAAAAATAAATTATTCTTTACTTTTGTTTCTTTTTAGATTTCAAAGCAGATTAAATGTGCAACTGTATTTATTAAATCGCAATAAACTATTTGGTTGAATGAAAAAGCAACACTCTCTCTTCATGCCGGTACATGGAAGTAGTTTCTTTTGGGATACGAAACAGAACTTTTTCACTTAAGAAAATGTCGATAGGAATAGGCGAAAAACCTTTGCTGAATAAAGAACACTCTACTCCTCAAAGGGATGATATAAAGAAGCATATTTCAACTCTCAGAAAAGAAAAATCATTTGTTTGTGAAATATGCTCAAAAAGATTTTCCTACAGTAGTACTCTAAAGTATCACGTATTGACTCATACAAAAGAAAAATCATTTGTTTGTGAAATATGTTCAAAAGGGTTTTCCCGCAAAGGTGATTTAAAAAAACATTACTTATCTCATACAAAAGAAAAATCATTTGTTTGTGAAATATGCTCAAAAGGGTTTTCCCGCAAAGGTGATTTAAAAAAACATTACTTATCTCATACAAAAGTAAAACCGTTTGTTTGTGAATTATGTTTGAAAACATTTTCATTGAATAGGAATCTAATATGTCACCTCTTGACTCATACAAGAGAAAAATCTTTTGTTTGTGAAATATGTTCAAAAAGATTTTCCGTTAAAGATCATCTAAAAAAACATTATTTATCTCATACAAAAGAAAAACCGTTTGTTTGTGAATTATGTTGGAAAGCATGTTCATCGAAATTTATTCTAAGGAGACATCTTTTGATTCATACAGGAGAAAAACATTTCGTTTGCGAAATATGTTCCAAAAGATTTTCCCTTAGTAATAATTTGAGAAGACATCTTTTGACTCATACAAAAGAAAAACCTTATGTTTGTGAAGTATGTTCCAAATTATTTTCTAGCAGTGAGAATCTAAGAAAGCATGTAGTGATTCACACAAACAAAAAATCTTTTATTTGTGAAATATGTTCTAAAGGATTTTGCCACAGTGGTGGTCTAAGAAGTCACCTCTTGATTCATACAAAAGAAAAACCCTTTGTTTGTGAAATATGTTCAAAAGGATTTACCAGTAAACAATATCTTAAAAAACATTTTTTCTCTCATGGTAATAAAAAACCCTTTGTTTGTGAAATATGTTCAAAAGGATTTGCCAGTAAAGATTATCTTAAAAAACATTTTTTCTCACATAATAGTAAAGAAAATCCATTTGTTTGTGAAATATGTTCAAAACGATTTTCCCAGAATAGTAGTCTAAAAAGACACATATTGACGCATACAAATGAAAAACCTTTTATTTGTGAAATATGTTCTAAAGGATTTTCCCAGAGTGGTAATCTAAAAAGTCACCTTTTGACTCATACAAAAGAAAGACCTTTTGTTTGTGAAATATGATCAAAAGGATTTTCCAGTAAAGATTACCTTAAAAACATTTTTTATCACATAGTAAAGAAAAACCATTTGTTTGTGAAATATGTTCCAAAGTATTTTCTCTAAATAGTAGTCTAAGAAGTCATATACTGACTCATAAAAACGAAAAACCTTTTATTTGTGAAATTTGTTCTAAAGTGATTTTGCCAGAGTGGTAGTTTAAAAAGTCACCTCTTGATTCATACAAAAGAAAAACCTTTTGTTTGTGAAATATGTTCAAAAGGATTTTGCCGTGAAGACTATCTAAAAAAATATTTTTTCTCACATGGAAAATAAAAATCGTGTGTTGATGATCTAAAACTACATTCTTTTTGTCATACATATGAGACATCTTGTTTGAAATATGTTCAAAAGCATTTTCTCGTAAAGGGGCTCTTCTAGAAACATCCCATTTGTCTCATACAAAACAAAACATTTGTGCGTAAAATATGTTTAATAGGGAAACTAGCTTTATTATAAGGGATTTTTCACAACTTGTCAACCAGTTCACTGTATGAGCACGACAAAATTATAACTATGAGCTTTGCACAATTGTATTTTCAGATTCCACTATGATAATGAAGTACCAAAGAAATATATATTTGAAAAAGAAAAAAAATAAGTAACAAAAATTTATAACAAAAAGTAAAAGTTTGTGTTCAGTACCATCTTAAAAGTATTGCTCCTGGCAAATGAAATTTGTATAGAAAGATTAAATTTTCTTTTCCTTGATTGATGAATCATATTTATGTTGCAAAACTTTCTGATGTACATAGCTGTTGATATGCTTAAAACTTCTTAACTTTTGCTGTTGTCCAAAATTTCAATTTTCATTTTTAAATTATAATAAATCTGTTTTGTATTATTGTAATAGTTTCTTTTAGATGTAAATCATGCATTGTGTCAGAAACTTATATTGTTGAAATTTTCTTTGATCACATCACTGTGAATACAAAAAGTAAAATTTTGTGTTCAGTGCCACCTTAAAAGTATTGTACTTGGCAAATGAAATTTTATAAAAAAGACTGAATGTTGATCCTTGGTTGATCAATCAAATTTATATTGAAAAACTTCTTGATTCTTGCTATGTCCAAAATTTCAACTTTCATTTTTAAATTATATTAAATCTGGTTTATATTATTGTAATGTTTTCTGTTATAAATCAGAAGTTATATCCAAAACTTAAATTGTTGAAATTTCACTGTGCATTATTATTTACTAATAACATAAAATATGTCATTTTATGCGCTAAAAATAAGCATCTTATGCAAAACACACAGACTGACAAAGCACTTCTTAAACCCTTTAACAGTTCTGAAATGTGCAACAAAATACAGGGCAATTCCTCAAGTCCATTTCTCTTGAGCTGGGTTATCGGTTGATTAATTGGTGAGCTGAGTTATCTACACTACTCAAGGTATCTATGGTAATCGTGAACAAATTTTGAATTGCGGAAACACTTACAAAATGATTATTTGTAAATAAAAAGAAATATAATAATTATTACAGTAAATTATTATACTTTATGAATAATGAAATACTCATTATTTGTTTATGGAATAAAATTTAGTTTCTGTAGAAATTCTTTTTGTAAGCAGATTGGCAGCCATGTGTTGCTTGCATAGAGTACCATAATATTATTTTAGTTATATTGTTTCGCAGTTTAGCTATTGTAATTAACTTTTTAATTGCAATTACGTGATATCATGTATTTTATTTAGCTGATTGTTTAACTGATCAGGGGTAGCGATTGTAACATTTTATTAGAAGACTCTTTACAATCTTAATAGAATATTATCGTCTGTACCTCTGAACAGTTAACAAATGAAATAAATAAAATACATGATATCGCAATATATATAAAAAACTAGCTCTCGCCGCGTAGCGGCGTGCATTCGTTCAGCTATAGAGGCTCTGTGGAGCCCATAGATTCGTGGAGCTGGTACGGGATAAGTTTCCTCATGTGATGCCGCCACCAAGCCGTAATCGCCCAAGGATGCACACTGCTCAGCGCACGTCATGCAACCTGCGACCAAGCGTTGATGTCCGGTCGAAACGACAGAAACCCTATTCAGCCCGAAGAGCCAGGGTCAGCTAGGTGGGGAGGCCTACCAAATGGCTTAAGCACTCACAAGCCCAACCCAAGCCCGAAGAGCCAGATGGTACCTTTTCTTAGTCCCTCCGCGGTTCACCCCAGCGACGCACAAAATTCGAACACCTATGAGCCTATGCCAATGATTCCCGCGGGGTTCTTGCTTTACGGAGGTCCCTCAAATCAAATAACATTATCCGGCAGAGACATTTATGAGAGACAAACGATGGAGTGGAAGGTACCTCTTGCCGGAATCCCCGGAGGGTTAGGGAAAGTCCCTCCTGACGCTAGTCAACGTCTCGCTCAGGGGATCATAAAGGTGCCTCTAACGGACCCCGGAAAGACAAGAGAACTCGTCCACTGACGACATAGGCGTCGCCTCGCTGGGGTTTTCTCCCGATCTCTCCGCCGCCACAAGCGGACCCCTCATGGGTCACGCTGAGAGACCAGACTGGCAGCCGTTAGCTACCCAGGAGAGCACAGAAAGCTCCTCCTAGACGGGATAGACCCCGCCTCGCTAGGGAGTTGGAGGGTCCGGAGTCCCGCCAGACCCACCCGACGCCCCCGCCCTCAGACGGGGCGGGAAGTAGGTGCGGTAGAATGGGGCCCCACTACTTTACCTCACGGTCGCCGTGGCATCTGAGCACGAGTGCTCTTTGGCCGTGCACTGGCGACCGCTAAATGTTAGTAGCCACAACGCCCCACCATTCAACAAACCGAGAACGCGAACAGGAGACGTACCCGCACGGCCCGTGAACCCTGTCGATCGACCGGTGATGCGTACCAATATCACCCGAACCTGCCCCAAAGAGCGCCGCCAAACCAGTGGACAGGGGACAAATCTACGCGGCCCGCTTGTCCAGTCCACCAGTAGGCGACACAATTCAGGGCGGCTGCTCGAGGATCCCAGAGCTTGCATTCGAAAGTTAGTTTGAGACACTGCTAGGTTCTCACCATTGGGCGCAGCAAACTCCGATAGCGCACAGAACCTGGGTGCGAACCGAGACTTCGGGCACCGCCGCGTTAGTCGGCGAGCCTCCGGCCCGGTTCCTTGTGGTGGCGGATCATAGAGGAGGTCCCGCGGCGGGTCAAACCCCTTCCATGACAAGATGGCATGTCTTCGGAAGGCCAGACACTGATCTCCCTCCACGGCCGCCCTCTGGTAATCGGGCACCTCTGCTCTCTACCAACCTGAGGGTCGGCTCACAACTGCCCCAGCTAGTGAATTTTGCCGGAATGAGCCACCCGACGCAAAAGTTATATCAGGCGCTGTTCATGACCGCACCCTTCGATCACTACCGGAGACCCTGCATGGCGTTCCCGCGAGCCCCGTCGACACTAGTGAGCACCAAGACCCACTCCTTCTAGGCACGTCCTCTCCTGTCAGACTCCCTCTCAGTCAAATGGTGGATAGGATCCTGCCACATTTTCTATCCTTTAACCAGAGTCAGAGATCTGGTCAGTCAGACTCTGGGATCGGACCATGGAGCGTCGCTATACAATTGCCTCGAAAGCAAAGGTTCCGGAGGTCGAGCGCAGATTGGACCCGAGGGCCCCGCGATACACAACGTCCGTTAACCGTGGCCGCCGGACTCTAGGTCTGTCGACCACGAGCCACTCGTGGAGGCTGTGGTTCGTCCCTGTCCTCCCCCTCTCGTTCGACACTACGAACTCTGCCGGGCTCCCGATCTTCTGCCCAAGTCAAGGGGTCAATTCCGGACCATCCGGAGGACGGCCACATATAATGGATATAGTAAAAGCACTATAAAATATATTAAGAGTAACGTGGCTCAAAATTTAAAAATTGGTGGTAGAGGTGAGAAGAACATAGTCAAATGTAAAACCAAATGTTTTTACAACAAAAAACTGAGAGGTGAAGATAGTCTGATCGAATTGAATCTAAAAACTTGTACAGATAAACGTTGTAAAATGTGTGTATGTGCTGGGGGTATAGTTGAAGATAATGATAATGGAGATTATTTAAAATTCTGCAAGGTTTATAATTGTGTCTACAGACTGAGATGTAGAGTTTGTAATGTGTCGTACATAGGACAAACTTCAACTCCTTTGAATATAAGAATTAACAACCATAAGACAGACATAAGAAAACAAAAAAGTGGTAAGGAGGAGCAAGAAATTGAGATTACACATTTTGATAGGCACGGAATTGATAATATTAAGATTTCAATTTTGAAAATTGTTCCTAATAAAAATGAAAGATTAATCAGTGAAATAAATATGATGGTAAATTACGGCACGGTATACCCATATGGAATGAATGTAAAGTTCGATCAAAGTAATGTAACAAGAAATTTTAGAGAAAAAATTATTGGATGCCTCAATCTATGAAAGGACAAAACATATAATTGATTATGACAGGGATAAAAATCATAGGACAAACATTGAATTAAAGAAATTAAAATGTTGCAAGGATGTCGAAAAAGTTATCGAAAATTACAACTCAAACGATAACGAATCAGTAATTAAAAACATTATATTTAATGTCAAAAAGAAAAGGATACCAGAACTTTTGAGGAATTTTCATAAAAAAACGGGTAACAACAATATTGACATGGCTCTAGATCTATTGAGATTTAGAATAAGAAAACAAAATTTAGATAGTTATGTCAAGAGCATGTACCAGAAAGATGCCGAAAATAATAAAATATACTGTGTTTTGGATTATATGGGGTCACTTCTAAAAAGGGTTAACATTAATAAAGTTTTAAATGCGTATAATGAACTGCTGCCGGATAAAAATATAGAGATTTCTAAGGCTTTTAAGTATGTTAAACCGATGGGCAGAGTCATATACAATTATAACAATTATGCAAAGGATTTAAAAACAGTATCGATAATAGTGTTTACTATTGTCAAGAAGAAAAATTCAACGAATATATAAATCCAACCTACGGACATATATTGACGGGTAGCTTGGATATAGAACATAATAAGAAATTGAGTGAAATCATGAGATATGGGACGAGATATAGAATTAAGAAAGTATCAACAAGAAATATGGCAATAAAACGCTTGAATATGAACTTGGATATTTTTACTCAAAAATTAGTATATAAATACAATTTGCCTGCTAGTGTTTTCGAGGAGAGGAACTATTGTATTTTAAAAGATTTGTGTAGAAATTTTGAGGGTAACTCTGAAGGGGTTTCAGGAAAATATTATAAGGAATTGAAAGAATCTATAAGAGAATTGCAGAGTAATTTTATAATAACGTATATAGATAAAGCTAACACAAATTACGCAATTATTTGTAAACCATTATATGGTAAATTACTCAAGGAGGCTTATGGTAATGAAATTAATTATGAAACTGTAAAATCAAGTAAACAAGTTATTGGTAATAGAGTAAAAGCATATTATAAAAAAATCAAGATAAAACAAAATAGTACTAGTTTTCCATATTTGGTAATGGTTCCAAAGTTTCATAAAGATCCGGTAGCATTTAGAGCTATAACATGTGGTTTCGGTTCATATTTGGAAAATGGTAATAAAAAATTTTTGAAGTTATTAAAAGAGATATTTGATGAAGTTCTGAAAGTTAAGCCGGCTTGTATAATAAAAAACAGCTTTGAGCTAGTTAAGTGTTTCACTCAAATGAAAAACATTTCAAGTTTAACTGCGTATGATTTCGAAGATTTGTATAATAGTATAGATTTGGACAATCTTAAAATAAAAATTATGGA
The DNA here is from genome assembly GCA_963932465.1 of Maratus speciosus. Lineage (NCBI taxonomy): Eukaryota > Metazoa > Arthropoda > Arachnida > Araneae > Salticidae > Maratus > Maratus speciosus. The sequence goes on along the minus strand of OZ010794.1, from coordinate 90,715,946 downwards.
GTTTTTTAATAAATATAATTCCTCAACTATCGGACAGGAATGGTTTACTAATTTGTTTAACTTTGTAGTGAGTGAGAACTACTTATATGACGGTAAAATTGTTTACAAACAAGTTAGAGGTATTCCAATGGGGGGATGTTGTAGTTCGATTTTAGCCGATATCTACTTATATATGTACGAGGAACATATTGATATAAATGAGGATATGAGGTGCTTTCGTTACATTGATGACGTTTTAATAGTCAGCTGCAATGATGTGAAAAAAGAAAAAGTTGATTGCTATCCTAAAGGTTTAAATTTGAAATTGGAGTCTAAAAGTAAAAACATGGTCAATTATTTAGACATTAATATCGAGATAAAAAATGGTGAGATAAAAACAGATATATATGACAAACGAAAAAGCTTTAACTTTGAAACTATAAAAATGTTAAATTTTGGTTCAGATGTGCATATCTCAATATATAGAAATATTTTCGTTAATGTGTTAAACCGTATATATAGACTGACATCAAAAACTGGGGAAAAAATTGAAGGACATTCAAATGGTATATTCTGGCATTGCACCATGGCTATCCTGAGAACTTTTTGAAGAGTCTGCTGCGTAATTTCGTAAATTGTAAGACTTATCGCAGAGATTTAGAGGTAATGTGGATGCGAAGAGAGGAGTAAATGTAAGTTTGACTGTCTGGGGATTACGTGCACGTTTGTTGGAGTTTCATGTTTAGTTGATTATTTTCGATGAGTCTTGGCAGCTCATTCGACTTGTTAGTTTTTTTCCATTTGGTCTTGACAGGTTGTTAGGGGAGCGTTGTGCACTTAAAACTGTTTAACCTCGCAGAGAATGTCGCAAGTGCATGCCGCCTGTCTTCATTGATTTAATTTCTTCTGGTTTTAGTTATTGAATAATATTTAAAGTTTGCTGTTTTTAAAGAATGTTGTTTTTTGAAGTTAGCTGTTTTTAGTTATTTTGGTTGTTGTCATTTGGTTTAGTTTATTTATCTTCGGATCAGTTCAGTGGTTTTGAATTTTTGGTTTGGTTTTTGGATATATATATATATATATATATATATATATAATGTGACAGACCTGAACACAATCAAAACAATAACCAAGGGTCAGCTAGGTGGGGAGGCCTACCAAATGGCTTAAGCACTCACAAGCCCCACCCAGCAAAACAATAACCAACAGGAGGGAAAAATTAGCCGGGGCCAGGACTCAAATCTGGGCCCACAGCATACCGTACTGTTGCTTTAACCACTAAGCTATCCTGCCCAATATCCTAGCTCGGCAATTTCTCACTAACAAACCATGTTGGGGGAACGTCATCGGCCGCTAACCACAGAACACATGATGACGGGAAATATGATGAATAAATTAATATTCCATCGATCAACAATATGTATTAAAGCACACATAAATTAACCTCTGAATTTATTTTATTATTAAAGGCACACACACACACACATTATATATATTTAAGTATTGCACGGCAGCGAAATACTTATTTATTTCCAGTGTCACTTCTGAGTGTTAATTTAACATGGAAAAGCCTATGTAGATCATAAATTTTTCATTTTTTCTTCCCACCTTTTTGTCCCTGGTGCCACTCATTTTTTTAGTCTTTACTAATTTTAATGATATTATAAATTTAAAGTGTAAAAACGATTGCCTGACGTCAGGGTCAAAACGAATGGTAAAATGCCTTTGCATATGTGTGAATTATAACCCAGAGAGAAACATGGGACAATTTATTTTTACATTATTCAAATATTTTTCTTAATAATTCCAATTTTCGCTTTTTTCATTGAAAATCAACGGACATTTTTCATAGAAAATGTAACATTTTTACTTCATTGTTGGAAAAATTTCAAAAGCCGTAATAATAATTTATTTATTTTTAGTTGAAAGATTTTTCGCGTAAAATATTAAATTGAGCTAGTTTGTTTTCTTTTTCTTATTTATTTTTTTTTTTTTCAAAAATTAAAAAGGTGAATATGGCGTCATAGTGGAAATAAAAAGGATATTTTCAGAATAAGTTTTTGCTTTGGTCAAGTTTATATTTTAGTAAAAAGTTTCTAATGGATAGCTATTTTTACGCAAGGTAGCGAACTTAGTGGGGAGTTACATAATTTAAATTTTAAAATGTATTTTTTTTCCGAGATGAGAACTATTTATAGCCCAAGTTAAACTTAGGTAATAATTTCCTGATGTGTTTACATCACTCCTTGGGAGAGAATAGCGTTTAAAAATTTAAGTAAAACTTTTATTTTTTATTTTTTACTGTATCACACCAATAATATTGTTAAATATTAGCAATAAGGATTCAACACAATTTACATTTACATTCATAGCGTTCCTGAGTGGGAAATAGGGTATCTAAATTTAAATTAAGTTATTTTTTTATGTTTTGATTATAGATTTTTTACGTTCAGATTTTAAGTTTTTGTCCAAACTACCGCAACCTGCATTACTACAGTAGTGAAACATTTTTAATTACACATTGGTAAATTGCATCCCACATTGTGATGCAATACCGCATACATCAACGACTGATGATGATACTCTCCATTAATTTTGAAATGCGTTCGTCTGAGTGCAGTAGTTATTAAAAAACTTGACATATTAAACAAAATATAATTTGAAGAACAAATTAAAAAAAACTAAATTTATTTCCTACATTGTTTAAGCCCGAGAAGGGACAGATATTAAGATATTTCATTCAATTAGTTTTACATTTAATGTTAAATTTTTGTAACAAATTAGTTAAGCCAATTGAAGATTAAAAAATAAAAATAAAATTCATACAACATGATACTTAAAACACCCTAGAAAATTAGATTCCGTTCAAATGAAATCGAAATAAATCTTAGACTTTTTCTTTTTAAGTTTTGTATTTTGCATGCATCTTATCATTTTATGCACAATTGTCATAAACATAATGCAAAATCTGCAATACAAATATTTTCAATTAAAAATGGAAAAAAAGTCTAAGATTTATTTCGATTTCATTTGAACGGAATCTCATTTTTTAGGGTGTTTTAAATATCATATTGTATGAATTTTATTTTTATTTTTTAATCTTCAATTGGCTTAACTAATTTGTTACAAAAATTTAACATTAAATGTAAAACTAATTGAATGAAATATCTTAATAGCTGTCCCTTCTCTGGCTTAAACAATGTAGGAAATAAATTTTGTTTTTTTAATTTGTTCTTCAAATTATGTTTTGTTTAATATATATATATGTATAATAAGACAGACTTGAACACAATTAATCTACTAATCCAACAGGAGTGAAAAATTAGCATGGGCCAGGACTCGAACCCGGGTCCATATCATACCGTGCTGTTGCTTTAACCACTAAGCTATCCTGGTCGATATCCTAGCTCAGGTATGACGTTACCCAAGATGGTTTATTAGCGATGGCGAGCAAGGATATCGGCCAGGGTAGCTTAGTGGTTAAAGCAACAGCATGGTATGTTATGGACCCAGTATCTAGTCCTGGACCCGGCTAATTTTTTCATTCCTGTTGGGTTATTGTATAAATTGTATTCAAGTCGCTCTTATTATATATATATATATATGTGTGTGTGTGTGTGTACCTTTAATAAAGTGAAGAAAACCCGGAAAACCGATAGGTAAACTAAGCAGTGTTCCCGGATTGGAGGCTTTTTTGTCCCCAGATTGTTGAGTGTCACCGCTTTTTTGAAGTAGAAATAGTCGGCATATTTAAAAATAGACTAAATATTCTGAAAAATAAGGCGAATTATAATATTTTAAAAAAGTGGTGACAGTCAAATAATCTGAATTAAAAAAGTCCCCAATCTGGCAACACTTAAACTAAGGTTGTCAAATTGGTTGCTAGTGTGTGATGTCAGTTAAAACTGATCTATATCCTTTACCAATTTGTGTTCTGTATCCGAAGTTTCTTCATTACTGAAAATGTTCACAGATTCTTCCATGTTTCTTTGAGGCAATTCATTGTTATTTCTTTCAAAGCCTTTACAATAAGCCTAATTGCCACGACAGTGTCGAATTATTCCTTCAAAAATTTTTCTTAGGGGGATGATGGTAGAGCATCACACATTCCAAAGCACCTGCTAAAAAGAGTCGTTGTTAAAAGGTTTTAAAACTTGGAATTATCAAATTATCCTTGGGTTGAATTAGAGAAACAGCTTTGTTAGAAAAAAATTCACTTTGATAAAATGTAAATGCCAGGTACCTTTTCTTGTATCCCTGTTGGTAGGCTAAATTTATTTCAGAATAAAAATGTCTTTTAGAGGCAGATGGTTTTGCTCAAAATAGGATTTGACAATTAGTTGAAACACGTTGCGAATACAATCATTAAATTGTATTCTTGTGACGTAGACTTTGCTGTTAGGCTTCCATAAAACAAAAATTTACAAATGTCCGGTGCAAATGGTCACTTACGTAATGCGATGGTACGCCATCATGTTAAAACCACATTCTGCATCAAACATGCGCAGGGTCATTGTTAAGCATTTCCAGAAGAATCTCCTGAATAACAAGTAATATAAAAAAAAATTTAAGTCAATTCCTACTTAGGTCATCAATGAAAAATTTAATATAATCCCTTAAACTAATATTAGTTTTTGTTGCATTAAAATATTTCAATTTGTTGATTTTCTAAAAGAGAGTAAATCCTATAGGTTTAAATTGGATTTCTATGGGAATTTGGCGAAATATTAGAGATATCGCCAAGTTGGCGTCAACTTGGCGATATTTGACGACAGAACAGGGTCCCCCCTATGGTAACTCCCTTATAGGTATAGAGATGCATTAAATGCTGTTCAATAACCAATGGCCACCATTTTGTCTCCCATATAAAACTAAAATTAATTAATTAAATTTAATTAATGTATTAACATTTGGAAAAGCTGTATTAACATCAAGTGTCATGCACTACAATTTTAAAAAAATGTATTTGAACTTGAGTGGATGAATAATAAGTATTTTATTAAAGATTGAAAACTTGGACAAGATATATATAGGGAGAGTGTGAATTAATAGTAGGAATTGAAAAACGAGATACTTGTGAGCATCCAGTCGAGGTGGGAAGATGTATGGCCCCACTACACTATCCGCCATAATACCCATCCACACACTGGCAGTGTGTGATCAAAAAATCATTGGTACGGGGTTTTAATTATATTGCCTTCCTTTTAAGTTTTAGAAGTAAATTAACAGGACTGCTATAACGCTTAATGAATGTCTTATAACAGAAAAAATGAAATCCTCTGAAATTAAATAGCAACAAAATTATTAATAAATAGCTTTTTAATGGCCATTTTCCCAGTGGTTGATCAGGAGAAAGAAGTCAATCGAAAATCTAAAAATTAATCTTTAAAATATCTTCCTTGAGCTGTGATTAACAATAATTCTCATAAAAATATTAGTTGAGAAAAAAAAGATGGAAGTGGATTATTTTAACCTACCGTGATTGTCTCCAACTAATCAAAAACTATATGTTTATACTTTCTAATAAAAAAAAATCAGAAAATTGTTTCTCATATGGCAGACAGCTGGCAACACTGTGACAACAGGTGCACTAACATTCAAACAAAAATATCATGTCAAGTGCCTAGGGTAGAGGTCTGCACGGGCCCGGGCTTGGCCCGAGGACCGTACCCGGCCGGCCGTCGGAATGAAGACGAATTTTCAAACGGGTCGGGCCGGGCGAATATAAAAATGTAGACGAAGCCGATAAAATATGTGCTATTTTCAATGACTATAATGGCTGGAACAATCCAGCCATTTTCACCAATGAGTCAAGCACGGAGACGGGAGTAGCGTCATCCTTCTGCGTCTTCATAGACGGTGTTGTGGCACATCGGTGGGCCTGCAAGATTGGAGATGACAATTCAGTGTTCCAAACGGAACTCTTCGCAATCCTACGGGCCTAGAATGGATTGTTCTCCATCCTCAACCTATCCACTTTCACCTTTATAGTGACAGCCTTTCCAGCCTGCAAGAAATTTTCGCCCTTAGAACTAAACACCCTCTTAGTATTTAAAATCAAAGTCATTCTAAAACCTCTCGTCCATAGGGTCTCTCTCGGCCATGTCACCACTCACATCGGCATAGCTGGCAATGAGCTGGCTGACAAATTGGCCAAGGATGCCACCTCACGTTCATTCATAGATCTCCCCCTTCCTGTTCGCCGTTTCCTTAAAAGAAACATTCATTCTGATTGGCAACTATACTGGGATGCTTCACGTAAAGGCAGGTGCACATATTCCCTAAAGTTCCACATAATCTGTTAGCTTTCTCCCCTCCCACATCAGCCTTCCTCTCCGGTCATGGTCCATTCAGGACATACCTAAAATATTTTAAACGCTCTAGCACGGACCTCTGCGAGTGTGGGGCTTTTGGGTCACCATTACTATTTCTTCTGCACACTCACAGAGGTCTAGCACCTTAGGTACCCAAACCCACGCCCCGATACTTGGCTCAAAAATATCTTATCCCGCCCAAAACTACTCCGTCATTTGGCAGAAATTTTTCGCTTCCTGATGGACCTGACCAATCTTACCTCCTATATGTTCGCCATCTGCACTCCTGAGACTAACCCATTGTCGCGTTAGTCTTTCTCTTAGACCTCTGGTAATCCTAGCGCCCCTTGTCGCAGAGGAGCAGGACTCCGGCGCGCATACTATCGTAGCGTTGTGGTCCTGAATCATGATTCTTAAGTTTTTTTTCCTTTTATCAATGGTCTTCTCCAGCATCATCTCACCGCTGTTTGTCGCGAAGGAGTTTTGTGCTCTAGCGGTATTAATGTTTTTTGTACGTGTATGTGTTATTATTTTTTTGTGTGTGTGTGTCTGAGGACTGGAAGTTTTTGTAATGAATCCCCGTATTCCGGGAAACTTACCGGGTGGAGCAAATAGGGTCTACACCGGATCCTAACGATCTGGTGATCTTGCTCCACTTAGAAATTAAAATAAAATGACTATGACTTGCGCGAGAATAAATATAAATGTGCGTCACGAGCCGATGCTAGTTTGACAAGATCAATACAGAAATATAATATGTCCAGCGTTCAGATCGGCATCGGATTGTTACATGGTGTCTGACCCGGACTGACCCCTGCCAATTTTATGCGTTTCCGAAAAGAAATCAATTCAGAAACGTGTCACAAAATGGCTCCTTTGGATTTGAGAAAAGCCTTTATAACTGACAGAGAAATATTTTCACATAACTTATTTTTATTATAGAGCTTTAAAAGTTTTTAATCCTCATTTTTTCTAAACTACATTAATCTTTTAATGAATCCTTATCTGAGTGTTGAAACGTCTAAGAATCTAAGTAATCATAAATATTGCTATTGTGTATTTTCTGTCTTGCAACACATCGTAATTTTAAAATATACTGTAAAATTATCCAGTGTTGGAGTCGTAAAAAAAGCAGAGAGTATACGGTATAGACAGAGGGTATACGCTGACGTCATAAACGTACATACCTAGGCTATACGCTAATGCTCTATTTGAGAAACAGAAGGTATACGGAGCTTCTTAAAAAAATCCAGAAGGTACACGGCGTATACCCCCGTATACCCTCCACTACATCCCTGAAATTATCCCATAAATATGTATGCAATATTCTTTAAAGGAATGTTAATTATATGTTAAGAAAAATCTGAATTTTCTGTAGAAATTGAGTCGGGTCACATCGAGCCGACCAGGCCTGTTTTCACTGATTTCTGTACTGGCCGGGCTGTGAGCTTTGAAAGTATAAACGGGACGGGCTCGGGCCGAACTTTAATTTTTTTGCACTGGGCAGGGCTAAGATAGCTTTCGTTCGGGCCGGGACTGAAAATTCCAACCCGTGCAGACCTCTAGCCCAGGGTTACAAAAAGGCCGACTAAAATTTAAAAAAGCCATCACTTTTATTGGGTTTAACTGGGTTTTTTTGGTATAAATTGGCCTTTTTGGCCATAATTGGCTTTTATACAGTGAAATTTTACTTATAAACTACACATTTTTATGTGTTTTTTTATTAGTTTTGAAGACATTTAATTGAGTTAGAATTTAATAAATATCCCGATTTCTCAATTATGAAGACATTAACATTGGAATGAATAACACGTAAATGGAGCTGCTAGCGATTTGTAGTCAGATGCAAATAGGTCAGCTAAATGGAGGATATTCCAAATATGGGTTCGAGGCTGGAAAAAGTCACGTGATACCGGTAAATTACCCAAGGACCTTCTAACTGATAAGAAGGGAAGATACTACTGATTTGCCTCATGAACTGTTTCATTGGCTAGCGGGGATTTACATTACACCAGGGCTCGCAGCGTTCCTAAAATTTTCGCACTTTGCTACCAGTATTTTAAATTAGAATTCTTCGTGGTAGATACTTTTAACATCTATAACAGAATTATAGAAAAAAGATTATCGTTTGAATTTAGTGGTAGCAGAGTGCGAAAATTTTAGGAACGCTGCGAGCCCTGATTACACGTCTACGGAGCCTTCCCTTCTTTACGCTAGAAGTTTTTACCTTGACCACGTGATCAAAACGGAGATGGAATATCCTCGATTTTAATAGGGCTGTACCAATCGATCTTATGTACGAGACCTGAGGTCGAGGGTAAAATTCGTCTGCTGGCGGTATTTAGCATAGCCGCCTATAGCGTGTGAATTATTAATGCTTGTTTGTTAAAAATACTGCAAAAAATTCTTTGCTGTAGCAGCATATACTTAATATATTGTAATATAAATTCAAAATACTGTTCTGTATGTGATAAAATTCCTTAAGTTTGCAAATTTTCAGTTAAAATGTATGCACTTATTCTGGGTCAAGGCTAAAGTCGTCTGCTAGCGGTGTTTGCGCCTGCGCATAATGGCATTCTTGCGGTGCAGTGGCTAGAATAATAGATCAACAAGCCTTACATACCACCAGCTCTGGTGTCTGACGTCACCTGCATAAGGTCCATTAACCATTATCTGTTTTTTACCTTTAACCCCCCCCCCCCACACACCTTTTCCCCTTTTAACTGCTTTATATAATTAAAGAGAACAATGGCTTATCTACATGTTTTATTATATTTAATAAATTTTAAGAGCTATTAATATACAATTCTTCCGTCCACTTTCCACGAAAATTCAAACGTTAATCAAGAAAACAGATAACCGGATATGATAGAATTTTATAATTCCACAAAAAAGCCGTAGACACATTGGATAAGATGTGAAATGATTATGTCATGTAGTAAGAAAACACGCCGATGGGCTATTTGTGTGTTTTACGTTATGACAAGTATCAGTTTAGTGAATGCACATGTTATATAAGTGCATAGCATGGCTTAAAAATCCAAAAAAGCATTATCCAGCAAACTAAGTGAAAATCTCCTTACTCCGTAGCTGAAGAAGCTTCTCAACGTAACAACTTCGCCCAGTTCAGAAAAGACAATTATAAGTGAACTTTTTTGCCGAAACGTCAGTGAAGGCTTACTGTAACGACACGAAAAGTTTTTGGTTTCCGTCTGTTTGTCTGTTTCGCGATAACTGCCGCAAAAAGCATCCGATTTGCTTGAAATTAATCTTGGTGAGGTACGTGGATTTAGCTGTATAGTTTTTTGTTATATTTGGTTCATTCGCTCTGAAAATATAGAATATTTTAATTTGCGCAATAATGCTTTTCAATGGCAATTCAGACGATTTTAAAATTTTTATTTGTTCAATCAAATGGCTCATACGATTAAAGGATTTAAATGGTAAATAATGGATAATGTAATTTCCCAATAAGAGTCTTAAATTATTCCTATTATTTTAAAATTCGGTGTATATAGGTCAGTAATTCGGTATACGAAGCGATTGTATATATGTGTTGCAATAATATAAAACATTTTCTTTTATAAATTTACACCTATTTAATGTACATATTTCATTTTTTCTTTTAATTTGTTGCTTAGCAACTAAATATGAAAATATGTGTAGTTGTTTGAAGTCAAATCAACGTCAAAAGAGATAAATTAATGCCTTTGTGCCTTTACATATAGGTGGATTTTAATCCAGAAATGAAGATAGGCTATACTTTATTTATTTTATTCGAATATTTTGCTTATGAATTCAAAAGTTCATTAATTTCAAGAAAAATAAATTGACATTTTTCTATGAAATTTAAGTCTTTCTTTGCCGTTGCCAAGAAAATCAAAATTTCTCCTGAACAGTTAATTTTAATCTGAAAGATTTTCACGTGAAAAAGGAAAAGGAAAAAAAGTCGTCTGCACACAGTTAACATAAAGGTTTAATTTTTAACTTAAAATTTAAATAAAACAAAAACTTTTGAAAAGCAAAAACATATTGAATGTCAAAATTAAGCACCACAAAATTCACATTGAAAATGACGTCATTATATCGGGAAAATATTTTAATTCTTAAAAACTAAAAATTAACTAGATTGCTTCAAAAATGTTCTTTGACGAGTGTTAGTTTTTAAAGCGACCTCATTTCAAAAAATGTGGATGAAAATTTCTTTATTTTTTTTTAAGAAAATTACATTTTGTTTATAAAACCTAATCTTTAAATATGATTGCGTTAAAGTAAATCATTTTCTGTCCGCCAGTATCGAAACTAAGGCTTCAAAGGTCGACGCACGTTGGAGACGTTTTGTAAGCAGCTTTTTATCCCATACTTCTTTAATCTTTAAAACTGTAAAAATATTTCATTATTTTAAAAAATAGCTTTTTTAAATATTTTTGTTAAAGTCTTATTTTCAGCTTGCACATGACGTCACATGTCTGGCATCGCTTCATATGGCGCCCAAATATTAGGCAAATATGGCGTTCTCCATTTGACTTATTAGACTTATTTGCACTATAATAATAAAAATAAGAAAGATCTAAATTAAACAGAAAAAGATCACGTGCTTTTAACGGCAACCGGGGATTTCTCACATTCCGTGTGTGCTCCAGATGCAATAATATCAGTCATTGCTAATAGCAACGTGACGTCAAAGAAAGCCGTCTATAGGATGCAATGAATATATACACAAATTTCACAAATACCGCGTAATATATTTGTAGTAGTAGTAATTCTAGTAGTGCGTTGTTTTTTCGTTTTACGATTCCTCGAAAGATTCCTCGAAAGATTCCACGAAAGATTCCTCGATTTCCACTATTTTACTTGACCCTCCTTTTTTACATTGGCTGCACTTTTTTTTACGCAGTTGTTTATAATAATTGACACAAAATTTCACATTTTTATGAGTGAGATATGTCAAGGCCATACAAATAAAAAATTCCAAATTGTCGCCTATAAAATGTGATGAAAAGTTGGTATATTATATATGTTTTTAATTATGAAGAGCGAAATATTTTGGTTAATTAATGCATTTATCATTTTTTTAATGCTACGGGAACAAAGTCACGGGTAACAGCTTGTAATCAGTAGTGGGATTCAGCCGGTTCGGTAGAACCGGTTGTTAATTTGCGTTGAGTTCGGCGAACCGGTTGTTAAAATGATACTTCAATTGCGAAAATCACATTTACATTAATCTACTTTCTTTGAATGTTTATCTTCACAACAGTGTTTTTTAAATATAACACTGCCACATTGTCTGATTTGTTTCACTTAATAAAATAATGTTTCATTTGCAAGAAATATTTTTCTTCATCAGTCCTGTGAGAAGCAAATTTAACTTTAAAAAAAGATTGAAATTTTGAAGAATTTTGGGATCCGAATTGGCAGCCTAGAATAACCCTGGTTACATAGCATGCTTATTCAACATTACAATAACTACTTATATTAGAATAAGAGGTTACTTTGCTTTGGCTACTTCTTTTGAAAACATACGAAACCGGAAGGCGGCAGCGCAGACAATCACCTCATGGAATTCACGGACGAAATTCTAGGATTAGTTAAATCTTGATTCGCACACTGAAACGCAATCGGTCTGCCAAGTCCTATCTTTGTGGAAAACACCTGAAAACCCGATTTTAGCGGTTGACTTGTAGATTTACCATTGTGTTTTCCTGCTCCCAGTCCTCCATGTTTTCGTAACTTTGGGTGCAGGAAAACACAATGGTAAACAATGGAGTCAATTTTCCGAGATTAACTCTGAAGAAATTACAAGCTTTTATCACAAAAGCAAGAATGTAATGCTTGATATTTATTGAGTTAGTACTTTTACGAGATTACAGACTTCAGCAATACTTCTTACACAATCTTCCCACAACACATGTGTAGTGTTTTTATAATCTGATTGTAACTTTAGATCATGGACGTGGGTTGGTTCTTAAGCTTAAATTTCTGCTATTTTTGTAGTGTCCTTATTGTATTATACTATTTTGATGCATTTTTTGATAGAAGTTTTGGTCAGGATTTCACCATTGCCTAAAATGTTTTAAAGAAATTACTTTTTTTATAGGGAAATGTGTAGGAATTGTTTTCCACTGTACCAAAAGATCAAAATTTTTAACAATGTTCTTATAAAAATGGAAAGTGTTTCATAATCAGTGCGAGATGCTTCATTTTCCCTTCATATTAATACATCAAAAATAATTCGGGCAGCGAACAGGTTGTTATATTATTTGAATCCAACCACTGCTTGTAATCTATTATAAAAAATCATTCAAATAATTCCGGTTACAAAAGATTAGGGCTCGAAATGTACCTGAGCAAACCAGAACGATATTCCGGTTCGTGAAATTGTGTCAAATATTGTTCCGGTTCGTGAAAGTATGGAGAATATTGTTCCGGTTCGTGGAATTATTAAAAAATATTATTACAGTTTCATACAAATAGCTTACTGTGCTCTCTGTAACGTTTTTTTTTCTAATTATTTAGAATCTTGAATACATTTTTTAAACTGGTTTTTCTACGATTATATATAAATTTGCTATGCAGTAAAGTCCCGATTATCCGAGTTAATATGGACCAAGCTCATCTCGGATAAGCAAAAAACTCGTATAAACCGGGTTTACACAAATCGTCACCCACTAAGGAGATGAAATATAAATTTTCACTTAATTCATTCATTTTTATGGTAATAGTAACATTTCTTTGACGTACATTTTCGTTACTTTTCAGAAATACGCGGAATGAAATTGTTTATTTGAAAAAGCCCTTGATCGTTTTTTGTTTGTTGAATGTAAATTTTGCTGCTTCTTTTTTGCTGTAGTATTACGCTTCTGCATAGATACCAATTTCTAAGATTTTTTTCTTACCTCTAAAACTTACCAGTAAATTTTGCCTAATTCAATCGCCGAAATCTAACAATTGTCAACGATTAAATCTCTCTATTCTAAAAAAAAGTAACTACCGCTGTCACCGCCGCCGCCGGTTTTGAATTTTTTGTGAACGGAGGTCTTTCTTCGTTAATATTAAAAAAAATAATGCATACAAAAATATGGAAATCGGTAGTATTATACAGAAATGTTTGATAAACACGTTGATGCAGACAGTTTTCAAATCGAAGAATTATTTTAAGAGATATTTAATGCTAAAGTTGGACAAAATCGTTCCACTAAAAAAGTTTTATAGGAGCAAAAACTATTCATGGGAATTTAATCATTTTTAGATCATTTTATACGTTTGAAGTTCCCGGTGTGCAGACTGTATTTCTTTTTTTAATTTGACTCATTTTTCGAGGTTTTATTGCTATTTTAAATTCAAATTTTCAGCATTTCGAGAAATATCTTTTACTTATTTTAGAAAATGGTACTAATTTAACCTGTTGCCAACTGTATAAACAGCGCAAACAATAATGTTTGCTTCAAATAATAAAATAAAATATTTATACGTGTGAATAAATTAAAAATTTATTTACACGTGACTATTATAAACAAAAAAAAATATTTGAAATTAGAATTAAATAATTATGAACAAAAAGCAGGAACTTATTAAAAATTACGTCATAAAAACTATATTTACTCATGAATTTTAAGAGAGACAGAAAATTGTAAAATAATAAATTTATTAACATGCGTTAGAAGTCTTAAACAGGAGAAATTACGTCACATTACACTTATTACGTAAAATGAACAAAAAATAATATTGCAAAATAGTTTAAATTTAAAAATTGCGCGAGACATTTATTTGATATTTTAAGATGATCATAATATTTCATTTCTAACAAAAGTATTTTCACGTGAATATTAAAAAGAGAAAGAAAAGTTTGGTGAAAATTACGTCAAATTATAATTGTCAGATTCAAATTATAATTTAATCTTCCGAAATCTTTTTTAAGCCGATCAAATTAGCGTGCTTTTAGAGTCTGCGGTGTCTGAATGGGGGTTGACGAGCGTAGCTCGTAGGGGGGGCAGAGCCCCCTAGTATAGCAAAAATTTGTATTCAATTTTAGAGGTAACAAAACCGTAAAGTACTAATTGGCAGCTATGTGATTCTATTACTGTCATGAAAATTAGAGGTGTAGCCTCTTCTTTCTGCTCAAAGTATTAAATAGTTCTTTTCAATCGAACTTATACCTTTGGAATGGATCATTTTCTTCTGATGGACTGATGGCTTCCATTATTTTGAAACAGTCATTATAAATGAAGTGTTAGGTGAAGATGAAAGAGCAGTAGTAAAAAGTTAGAATTCTGATATTCTGGTCAGAATGGGAACCATTTTTTTTTAATTCTGACCAGAAAAATCAGAGTTCTAACTTTCTACGACTGCCCTTTCAACTTCACCTAACATTTCATTTATAATGGCTGTTTCATAATTATGGAAGCCATCAATCCATCAGAAGAAAATAACTCGGTTAAGCGGGACTCGGATAATCGGGAATTTACTGTACTTAAAAAAAAAAAATTAGTCGACAATAATTTTGAAATCGAAATCCGGTTCGTGGATTTTTCCATTTCGAGATCTGCAAAAGATTAAGCAGAAAGTCCTGCTGGCGTAAATAAAAGATGGCAGGTAAGTAAATACAGAAAGCAAGTAAGGATATTAATGGATAGGATAATGTAAAATACTTGTCCCAAACTGTTGCTTGTCCTTATAAATCCCAGTGTAAAAAGAAATCTAAGCTATACGATAACCTTTAGCACAATCAATAGAAAATTACAAATGTAAATTTAATGAGACTACGGGGGGTTCAGGGGCCCTGAAAAAATCTACTTTGTTATCTAAAAATGACCAGAATAAGTAGCTCATGAGAATTTCAGAATATCATTACATAACAACGTATTTAATTTAACGCTTCTAATGTCTGAAAACTTCCAAGAAATTTTTATTCTTATAAATATTTACGTTATTTGAAAGCTTTAAATTGCGGTTTGTAGGGAGTTGAATATTACTCAAAATGTGTTAAAAAACAATCGCTTGCAGAGCTGCGTCGAGGCTCCTGATCTACAGATTTACTAGTTAAATTGTATATGAAAGTTTAACCACACGGACAAATTGAATGCAAAAAAAGAAAAATTGTGTATTTTACCGATTCAATTTGCGCAACTTTTGCCTAACATGTTCCAGAGCACTGTGTGATGAACATCACGCTAATACGTGTAAAGATTGTGAAAATAAATAAATCATGCTTTCTTGCTTACATGAAGATCGAGAGTGATAAAGTCATCTGCCGGCAGTATACTTTTACTCTAATTAGCTTTTAAAATTGATTTTAAGCACGCCTAGCCACATTTCGTCTGGAAGAGGAATAGTTGTCAAGTTCTTTTAATGGGTAGCATTCTAGGGTTAAAATGTGTACAGAGTCATATAAAAATAAAACAATCTTGAATTTTTCACCTACATCTTAAGGGGACGGTGGAGTTTAAAATCCTTAAAAATAATTTTTTTTTTTTTTTTTTGTAAATTTCAACTTAAATATTATTCAAGGGTACATTATATACATTATAACATGCATTTATCCCAAAAAAATGTAAAAAAAAATTTATTTTTGAGAAAAAAATGGAATTTTACGCGTCATGTTAGAAATCTTCGAAATGCCCCATCATGCGTCTTCCATATCAATGAAAATCCCCAATATTTTTTATAAAAGTTTGGTTTATATATAGAAATAAAATAGAGCATCGAATTTTACATATTTGAATTTAAAGGTTAAAAAAAGAAAAAAGTTAAAAAAAATTGAAATTTTTTTGAAAAATTTTCAAAATTTCAAATTTTTTCAATTTTTTTTTTATTTTTTGTAAATTTCATCTTAAATATTATTCAAGGGTACATTATATGCATTATGACATGCATTCATCCCAAAAAAAAGATTAAAAAAAATTTTATTTTTGACAAAAAAATGGAATTTTATGCGTCGACTTAGAAATCTTCGAAGTGCCCCCTGCGCATTCCATATCAATGAAAATCCCCAATATTTTTTATAAAAGTTCGATTTATATATAGAAATAAAATAGAGCATCGAATTTTATATATTTGAATTTAAAGGTTAAAAAAAATTTTTTTTTGAAAAATTTTGAAATTTTTTCGAAAAATTTTTGAAATTTTGAATTTTTTTTTTTTTACCTTTAAATTCAAATATATAAAATTTGATGCTTGATTTTATTTATATATATAAATCAAACTTTTATAAAAAATATTGGGGATTTTCATTGATATGGAAGACGCATGGGGCATTTCGAAGATTTCTAAGACGACGCGTAAAATTCCATTTTTTTCTCAAAAATAATTTTTTTTTTAAATTTTTTTGTGATAAATGCATGCCATAATGTATGTAATGTACCCTTGAATAATATTTAAGTTGAAATTTACAAAAATAAAAAAAAAATATTTTTAAGGATTTTAAGCTCCACCGTCCCCTTAACTGTAAGTTTCATTGTTTACACCTGCAACGATGTGTGAATTTAAGGCATTTGTGGATTTGAGAGAATCTACTGTATAAAGATTTACAAATTATCCCCAAACATATTTGATTGCCATGCAAGTAAAGTACGAACATGTAATACGGAAAACTAATACACATATAATACACATTCATGTACACAAACATAATATAAAGAGTTACAAAATAATACATACATAAACATCTTTGTATCTGCATTTTATTGCATAAAGAAGTATTTCAATTCAAAGCATGATGGATATTTGCAGTTCATGAAAAAAGTGCGGGATTTGCCTATACAAGTTTTCTCTTCAATCATACGTAAAATAAATACCTACATAGAATTTATATATGTATTATGAATACTATGATGCAGGGGTTCCCAAACTTTTAGACCGAGGTGCCACTAAATAGAAGTTCATACTTTCGCGTACCACTAGGTGACCAACTCAAAGATAATACAGAAAAACTTGTGTAAACGGAATATGTCTAAAACGAAATATTTTTCCAATCTTTCGTGTTTCCGTCTGAGAACATTTTACTGATTTACATGATTACATTATGAAATTGGTGCTTATATTGACTTTAATATTTTTTAGTGTATATAAAGTGTATCATTTTTGGGTGACAAATAGAGAAATATTTATATATAAAACTACTGAATAGCTTTGTTAAACATGGAAAAAAATATACAGTAGTGCTCAAAAGTATTTTGACAACCTTATATTCTCTCTTATTTTGTTTAATATATAAATGTAAAAGAAAATATAGTCCCTATAATAGAGAACACTATGACTGCAGTTTTTCAAATGTATCAAGTTTCAAGTTGTTTGTTTACATTCGTCGCCACCGAAGAAATATGACTCCTCCTTAGCTCAAAAGTATTTTGACAATTAGTTTGCATTTAATTGTTGAAGGTGTCAGTGGCGCTATAGCTTCGATTTGTGTTTATGTTGACTTATTGTGATTAATTTTAAGGATCAGGAATACCGAAATGTAAAAAATATTGAAGTGATTCTACAAAAGCCGCTTTAAATGCACTTAATAAAGGTAGACTGCAAGCAGACTTTTAACGTTTCTCCGCAACTTGTTATTACATGGAATAAAGTTTTTAATAAACAGCAATACATCGAAAATAAGCCTCAAAGTGGCCATCCGAAAAAAACAACTTGCAATGTTGACTGTATTATAAAAATGATATCTACAAGTGATTGTCGTAAGTCCGCTGTAATAATAAAAAAAGAATTGAAAGAAAATTACGGCATAGACATACACGTTTCCAGGGTCGGACTGGGTCAGTGTAAAGGGCGCAGACCTTGGATTTTCAGAGGGCGCAAAAATTTTAACGAACTCAAGTCAATTTTACTTGTTTGTGTTGCATCTGGCTTGATAAGGATTAACACACTCGCATAGCACCAAGTAAATGATAATGGCTTAAATTATATCTTTAACTCTAGATAAAAGACTTCGTTATATTCTCCGTGCATGTTTAAAGTTCCATCAATCCTACACAATACTACGCAATTTTTTAAAACACATCACATAACATCTAAAAGCTCCAGCAAGTTGAACACAGTAGTAGATTACTGATATCAAGACTAGAGCTTTCTTAATTTCTTCTATCGACAGACACCTTGCAGAAAAAAAAAATGATCGCCCCTACACAATTTTCCTGAAAATCACTGTATAAAAAAGACATAGGATTCCAATTGATTATGAATAATATTTACTATTAAATGATTTTCATAAATTTTGCGTTGGAGGCTGTCTACATATTAAAAAATACACGAACGTTCATTTTTCAAATGTTCATTTTTCAACATCCACTTTTGACACCCTGTTTGAGTTCCTTGCTAGCCAGGAAAGCGATACAGCTTATATGCTTTTCTTAAATCTTAATACTGTTATAAAACAAAATGTGTCAGGGATTTATCCTTAAATTTCGGAAAATAAATTGAAGATCCTACAAGAAAAAGTACCAAAAACTCTCAATTAGTCCCCAGTAAAATTTTACAGGAGTAATAATTTTATTAAAAACTTACTTTACGTTAAACAAAATTCTACAAAATATTTCTGGTAAGTTTCTACGATTTTGTTTGGTTCCTTTGATAACGGAATACGGTCCCCTAAAATTATGGAAAGGAAAAATTCTCTATATCTCGAAAACTAATTATTCAAATGAGCTGTACATGCTTTTAACAGTTGTGGTTTGTTCATAATATACATATATATATTTAATATGACTTCGTTAATTTTCTAATTAAGAAAAGTTTTTGAATTGAAAAAAAGTCTGGAATAAGTTTGGGTGTATTCACTATATCACTAATGAATTAATAAAATATCAATCAGATAGTTTTTATGAAGTTAAAAATTAAGTTTCTGAAATGGATTTATCTTTAACAACCTCAAATTCAAACCCTATCAAGATTTAAGATAATGTATATAAACTATGCCTTTTTCCGGGCTGTCTCGATCCAAGAAAATCAAATAAGGTGTCAAAAATGGGTGTTATTGCTTGAAAATTAAAAGTTGGTACAATCCTTAATAAGTATACGACTTCAGAAACATAATTTATACATAATAATAACTAGTAGATATTATTTTCAGTCGATTGGTACCTACATATATTTTTACGATTATTTTTAGCAGAATTTGTAAGTTGTAAACCACATTTTTACCCACTCTCACCATTGATGCACTAAGGATCCTTAGAAAAGCTAACGCGATTTTTTGCACCAAGCGCCAAATAGAGTTGCTGCAGTGTTGCTAAGGGCTTCAACCTATTTTTTAATATATTTCTTTAAAGTAATATGAATTAGCTATCAAGCCAGTTTGAAATGTCATAAATTCAATTTCTGTTACAATCTGAGAAAAATTACTTTTTATTATCTATCGTTTTATTAATATTAATATTATTAACCAAGTAACAATTTTAAATGTGGTATCTGCAGATATATCCTTCAACACACACAAGAAACATTGAGTATGCAAACTTCGTTTAAAAAATATTTATGTTTAGAACAAAAATGTACTTTCCGTTTGGAAATAGAAATTTTGAAAACTAAATCACAGGCTTCTTTTGTTCTTTTATAAAAGTACCACGTATTATAGGGCATTGGAATGCTGAAATATAAGGCTATTTGAATGTGAAAATAATACTTTCTTGTGGAAATAATTGGTATTTTTTATTCTTAAAAAATTACTGTTATGCGTCCATAAAGAGCTGAATTGATATCACGTTGTGAAAAGGTTTCAACAGAAAAAGTGCACCCTAAAAAATTTCTTTGTTAGTCTAAAATCGCTAAAACAATTTTGTAATTTTACTATTCTCAGCACACTGTTCCCATGATTTGCAAAACTTTTATCATTGTTACAGATCAAGGGTTTCCCCAGGGATTGTATTCATGCAGGATACATAGCCAGTATTTTATAACCGACTTCAAAAAAGGAGGAAGTTCTCATTTCGACGCATATATATATATATTTTATGTATTTTCACTGATTACTCTTAAACTATGCTCGAGATTACTATCCGAAAATGATGGCAGATTTTGTGAATGAGAAACCGCTGTCCGCGAGATCCCACAGCTTGCAGGATTGCAATCCAAAAGTATCATCAACTTTGTATTCCCCGAAAAGAAAGATCATGTTTTCCAATCAAAAACAAAATCCATACAAAAAGTTTTTTGCCTTCTGATAGTATCTCTTTTTTATCTGTCAAGTTGCTTTCAAAAAGCACGATTGTATGCGCATTCAGGGGCGGCTATAAGGAAAGGGGGCGCAGAGTACTCAAAGAAAAGGACTGAAATTTTGCAAAATACTGGTTAAAATCTAAAAGATATCATTTAAAGAAGCGATTAAAAAAAATTCGTCCAGGGCGCAATGGCTACTAAAGCACTCGTTGGGTGCATATTTTCTCTTTCAATCTCATGCAAAGATGTCCGTTTTGGTTTCCGTCTTGAAATTGCTACGATATGTCTTTATTTGTGATAATAAAGAAATACCTCTCTTGTGCTATCAATTATTTGACAATTATCCCTAAACGAATTCTCGAAATTTAGTACACTAATCAGAATGTATGTGTACAACAAGTGAAAATATATTGGAGCGGCTTAGGCACTTAGGGGCGCGACGTTTTCCCTGGGCGAGGGCGCACCGGCCCTCGGGCCGATGGGCCGGCGGGCCAGTCCGAGCCTGCACGTTTCATCAGTCAAACGACGCCTAAACCTCTATGGTTTACATGGCAGAAGTCCAGCAAAAACACGTATCTAATTTAATAAGAATAAGAAGGCTAGAGTTGCATTAGTAAAACGGCATAACTCTTACAGGGGCAAAGCAATTCCTTTGCTGAAGTGTTTAATTTAATGATTGACACCAGAATTTTGGTTAAAAAAAATTCGGTTTATTATGTGTGTGAAATGTAGCTTTTTCTTATTTACAAATAAATTTGTTTTCAAATTCCGGTGTCAATCATTAATTTCCTCACCTTAGCAATGGAATTGCTTTGCCCCTGAAAGGGTTATGCCGTTTTACAAATGCAACTCTAGCCTTCCTATTCTTAGTAGATAACAAACGTGTTTTTGCTGGTCTTCTGCCATGTAAACCACAGAGGTTTAGGCGTCGTTTGACTGATGAAACGTGTATGTCTATGCCGTAATTTTCTTCCAATTCATTTTTTATTATTACAGCGGACTTACGACAATCACTTTTAGATATCATTTTTATAATACAGTCAACATTGTAAGTTGTTTTTCTTCGGATGGCCACTTTGAGGATTATTTTCGATGTATTTCTGTTTATTAAAAACTTTATTCTATGTAATAAAAAATGCCGAGACACGTTAAAAGAACGAGCTAGTTCTGCTTGCAGTCTACCTTTCTTAAGTGCATTTACAGCGGCTTTTCTAGAATCACTTCAATATTTTTTACATTTCGGCCTTCCTGATCCTTAAAAATAATCAGAATAAGTCAACATAAACACTAATCGAAGCTATAGCACCACTGTCACCTTCAACAATTAAATGCAAACTAATTGTCAAAATACTTTTGAGCTAAGGGGGAGTCATATTTCTTCGGTGGCGCCGAATGTAAATAAACAAGTAGAAACTTGATACATTTGAATAACTGCAGTCATAGTGTTCTCAATTATAGGGACTATATTTTCTTTTACATTTTTATATTAAATAAAATAAGAGAGAATATAAGGTTGTCAGAATACTTTAGAGCGCTACTGTACATTCGAAGTCGCCTTGATCGCCATTTTTTGTTACATGAATACTATGTTTATATCAGTAGTAAAACACACATAAGAGAATTTAATAAGTGAATAACTTACATAAGAAATTTACATACCTTCTGAAAGTAAACTGCTTATTAACGTGTGTTCGAAGTTCCTTGAAATAAATAATATACACAGATATAATATAGTAATATAAGAAAACGTTTTTTTTTTCGGGATGTATGAAAGGTCAACTCAACATCTACCGAATATTAGTTCCATTTATGTAAAGATTCTAATCCAAATTACATGCAAAACGCTGTCAAAGTAGTAACAGAGCAACCGCCAAGGAGCCGGTGAGGGAGGGAGGTGGGATTGAGCTACTTTTTGATTTCACATGCTGTAATTTTATTTAATTTAACGTACCAGTATCAGACTTTCTCGTACGAGTAAACAGAGCTTCGCATACCACATAGTTTGAGAACTCGTGCTCTAATGCAAATACTTGGCGAAATTTTACATTTTCAGATACCACTAGTATAAGAAAGTACCAATAGTTTATTAATTATTTTCAAATGTTCAAGAAATTTGTACATTTAGCTTTGTTTAAAATTTGATATATCTTCTAAAAAAATGGTACCTTTTTTTACAACAAAAAGAAATAAATTTAATTTGACTTTGGAATATATAAAGATATTTATTTAAAAATTTTAAATGAGTTTTAAAATAAAAAACATTTTTTCTAGTCACTTTCTTCTATGAAAAAGCATTTCAAAATTGTCTCACAAACCAAAATAATGGAAGAGGTTTTTTCATTGGTATAGATCATCATATTATATTTATTAAACAGAAAGTTTTTCTTTTGTATGAGTCAAGAGATGCGTTCTTAGACTATAACTCTGGGAAAATCCTTTGATATCATACTTCACAAAAAATAAGGTTTCTCTTTTGTATAAGACAAGAGATGAATTCTGAGATTACTAATTGTGGAAAATCCTTTGGAACATATTTTACAAACAAAAGGTTTTTCTTTTGTATGAGATAAGATATGACTTCTTAGATTACCACTCTGTGAAAATCTTTTGGAACATATTTCACACACAAAAGGTCTCTATTTTGTATGATACAAGAGATGACTTCTTAGATTACCACTCTGGGAAAATCCTTTTGAACATATTTCACAAACATAGGGTTTCTCATTTGTATGAGAAAAGAGATGACTTCTTAGATGATGACTATGTGAAAATCCTTTAGAACATATTTCACAAACATAAGGTTTCTCTTTTGTATGAGACAAAAAATGACTTCTTAGATGACCACTCCGGGAAAATCTTTTGTAACATATTTCACAAACATAAGGTTTCTCTTTTGTATGAATCAAGAGATGGCGTCTTAGATTACTTCTGTCAGAAAATCCTTTAGAACATATTTCACAAACATAAGGTTTCTCTTTTGTATGAGACAAGAGCATCGTATGACTTCTTAGACTAATATTTGTGGAAAATTCTTTGTAACATATTTCACACACAAAACGTTTTTCTTTTGTATGAATCAAGAGATGACGTCTTAGATTACTACTGTCAGAAAATCCTTTAGAACATATTGCACAAACATAAGATTTCTCTTTTGTATGAGACAAGAGATGTCTTCTTAGATTACCACTCAGGGAAAATTCTTTGGAACAAGTTTCACAAACATAAGGTTTCTCTTTTGTATGAGTTAAGAGATGACTTCTTAGATTACTATTCGTTGAAAATTTCTTCAAACATACTTCACAAACAAAAGATTTTTCTTTTGTGTGACTTAAAAGGTGTTTCTTTGTATCGCTAATGTAAGGAATGGGGTTCTTTTCACTCATGAAGGTTTCTTCTTCAGTTGACATCTTTGTAAGTAAAAAAGTTTTGTTTCATATCAAACCAGAAACTTCTTTCAAGTACCAGAAGGATGATATTTTACTGTACTTTTTACCTAAGTAATTGGTTTATTGCATTACAGTAATAAATCTGTCAATTCAGTAAGCCACTGGACCTAAAAAATAATGATATATAACAATTTTTTAATTATCTGTGATAAATTTTTATTCTAAGTTAAAATCAGATTCGACAAATTTCATTTCTGTAAATGGTACAAATTCATGCATTATTTATAGCATATTAATTGCATTATTTATTTGTAGGTTACTGTCGAATTTGAACATTTATCTACAGATATACACACATATGCATTTGTGTGGTGGTACGCATGAAATATATCATAAATCAGGGTTACATTGGAAATTGATACTAAAACAAAGTTGAATTGTTTAAAAACCAGGGTTGTTCAAGATTTTAGTTTCCTCTAACGACGCTTGAAATGAAAAATTTTTCTTGGGGGAAAAACAGACCGTTAAAAAGGAAGTTAAAAAAATTTATAATATGGATTGGAATAAAAATGCAAAAAATATTGGTTAAAATTAGGTTTGACTTCCATTGTTTTAGAAATACTTTTAAAATTACTAAGCACATCAGTCGTACCACTGCAATGAGCTAGTGTTCCACACGAGTTTTTTTTTTTTCAAAATGGGTATTCAAGTCCTGTTTGAAAAAGTATTAATAACTTTAAAAAAAGGATAAACCAGGTAGATCATGTAAATTATATGAGTGTTGTAAGGGCAATTTTTGCTGTCAAAGTGTCTAAAAAAAGGCACCAAATATGAAATTATTAGATTTATTCATACAAAAAAAAAATAAATAAGAATTAAGTAAGCACTTATGTACTTTAGGTAATATGTGTAAAAGTTACATGGGCATTTTAGGGGGGGAAATAAATACGATAAATGTATGATCAAACGGGTACTTAAATATCTCATTCTCTTTATTTAATTCTATGAAATTTCGATAAGTCTAATAAATCTGTGTAGAATGTAAAAATGTCTTTATATTGAAAATAACTATTTTTTATTGGTTTCAATAATTTTCTAATAATGTTACTTTGTCTTATGTATACGCCTCTTCATCTGTATCACAAAATTTGGACGTTTAGCTATCCCATTTAATAAATTTTGTTTGATACCCACCAAAATGCTTTTTTTAATTTTATTATGTAATTTTAACCCTCAATCGGTCGCAATAGTCCTGACAGGCACAGCATAATTATTTCCGTTCTCCTCTCTGCCACAATAGTGCGCAGGACTCCGCCCCTCCAGATACCCACGTCTTTTTCAGCGGTGTTTGTGTTACCTAGCCAGTTTCACCGGCATTCACTGGGAGTAGAGGTCTAAGGCTAGTTGCCTCTCAGGCCAATTGCGTCCGAACTCCTCCGTTTTTTGGAAGTTTCTGTGTTGTATTATTTATCATCACAATTGCTTATTTCCAGTGCTGTAGTTGGGCGGGAACGCATGGGAACGCCGTTCCCAGAAATATTTGATTTGTTACTGTAAAAAAAAATATCACACACGTTCAGAAACTTTTTTTTTCAAGCGAAACGATAATTATTATTATTTATTATTATCAAGTTTATTGATGCTGGAGATGAGCCTAGATAGGTAAATCCTCTTCTCCTGACTGTGAAAACTATACCCATTTCAACGTCTGAATGCGAAAGTGTATTCATCTGTATGAATACCATCATGACCGATGCGATAAATTCATTCCTTATTGAAAAATCCAGTTCACTTATATTCATAAGCCGTTTAGGATCTCCCTTAAAAGAATTTTGTCCTGAACCATATCTGAAATCTTGATTGCGATCAAGAAGAAGACAGCTTGTTGTAAATAAAAAATCACAGAAAACATATCTCATTATCGTTCTTTAAGGAAACTTCCGGGATAGATGTGCCAGTAAATAATAACATACGGCTTTATTTTGTTATTTCAGTTAAATTTTGATTCATGGTGGAAAATGTTGCTATGAGACTGATTAAATATTGCTTTTAGACTATTGTTATACAACTATAATACTATATAAATTAGAATGTAATGTTTATAACTGATAATTAAAGAAATCCACTTTTGGTTAAATGTTTTAAATTGGCTTTTTGCTTAGCAAAAATCCGGTAGCATCAAAATCTACCCTATGAAAAGGTGCGTTCCCACAAATATTTTTTTCCAACCACAGCACTGCTTATTTCGCTCATTTCATGAATGAAAATTACAAAAGTTGTGGATATTTTGCGAAAATATGTAGGTTTGAATTCATTTTCGTGTTCAATAATGGGCAAGTTCTGATTTCCTACATCCCCACGAGAAGATAAACGTCTTTCTTATAAGGAAAGAAGATGTTTACAAACAAACACTTCTGCCAACCAATCTACCAACTACATTTTTGTCATAACGATCATTGCAGGAATAGACTTGTCGACGTAGACCAATCATATCAGAGACCTGTTAAACATAGACCAATAACATTTCCCTAGCTCATGTGTACAGGTAGAAGTCATAAAGAACAGACAGGTTTTTCTTGCTGATCCACAGTAATTCGACCGACAGTGACGTCAGCTGCCCTTTCCTTATATTCTCTCTTCATGACGACAATGCAATTGATACTGCTTCTGGAAATGAAACAAGTGATTACCTTTTAAAGCACAACCAAAAGTTTGGTTGATACTGCAGATTGAATGTGCGTTAGATACAACTTAAGCCGAAACAAAAAGCGTTGGCCAATGGTAATTTTCTTTGCAATGCTTATTGTGGGTGGTACCAAAACTCAAATAATTTAATTAAATTCATACAAACAGTACAAATACCTGTACAAGAATTACTTTCAGGTGCATATATATAATTCATAAGTATTTAAAATACATCAAAATATCCCAAATACGTTAGAAAAAAAAACCCCAGAACCTTTTCAATCTTCATAAGGCCGTCTTCAGTGGGATTTAAATGTTATTATTTTCTTTACGTTTATTCGAGAATTGTCTAGAAGAAATTTATTTCAATTTAAAAGTTGTACATCAGGTGAGATGCCAGATAAAGTTATTCAAATTTTCAAGAAAACGAGCTTTAATTTATTATGCAGCAAATTTCTCCATACTCCATGGATATCGTACGATAGTGCAACGATACAAGCTGTATCCTTATTGACGATTACTGTATTTTCGGGCGTATGAACTGCGGCGCATACGAGTTTGAAAGTATAAAATATTCTAAGTGCGGATATTACGCCAGGGCGGCGGATACGGTGATTTTTTTTCTTTCACAGCAATGTCTTATGGCATTTTTTTTTTGTCAAACCGATATTTTATGACGCCATTTCTCCCCCCCCCCCCCCCTTTGATCAATAGTTTCATGCTCTCGAATTGGTACCAAAATATTAGAAAATATCCCTCAACCGCAGATGTCCGAGAAATGTTATTTGTTTTGTTTATTTTTAAACAGCGGGATGAATAACGTTTGTCTCATCGGTTCTCAAGTTAAAAATGATTACATTCTCCGCGCATCTGTCAATAATTACTTTTCCCTCCAGATACTGGAATGTACAGCTATCGCGAGCTTTTCTTCTAATAAATCCCCTTTCCTTCCACTTGCAAAGCAAAACTGCTCACAGAATGCTCACTCTGTGAAATTACTGGTCTCTAACTAGAGAAATCTCAAATCCCGGCATAGAACTTTTGTGGAATGGGTCTCCTAATACACAGTACAAACACTGGAGAGCAAGATTTTTCTTTATTTTTTTTCAGTACCAGACTCTATAAACTCGGCCCCTAAAATAAAGGCCGTACCCGACCCGACCAGGCAAAATGAATTCAAACTTTGAAACCGGCTGCAGTTTTTTTAATGAGCCGGGTCGGGCGATAAACAAAATAAACGGTCCTGACCAATATAACAAATTAAGTGGGCCGACTTCCGCGATACAAATATTGGGCTATTTTGCTCACGCAAAAACACAGGCTCGTTAATGTAAATCCTAAGAAAGCATTTTTTAAAAAAAATATGTGGTTCGCATTCCATTATTTTTAAAGGATCTTTTTTGCATTGGATAGCTGAGGTTGGTCTCTACAAAGAGTCATTTTTACTTTTTCGATTGTGTTTAGAGGTTTTTTTTTTTTTTTACTAGACTACTTTCACTTTCGAAACTGATTCCGAAAATCAAAGTATACTACGAAAAACATCTGTAAACAAAATCGAAAAAGGGTCTTTTTAGAGATCAACCTCAGCTATTCAATGCAAAAAAAAAAAAAAAAAAAAAATCATTTAAGCATATTGAAATGCGAACCATGTATTTAAAAAAAATTCTTCCATAGGATTAACATTAGCGAACGGGCGTTTACCCTTGAGTGAAGTAGCCGATCCAAAGGGGGGAAAAATCGGCCCGGTCCGTACAAAAAATAAATAAATTAATTAATTAATGACCCGGCATAAAAGCTTAAAGTTTGGCCTTTAAAATCTCGGCCCGACCCGACTGAATTTCTTCAAAACATTGATTTTTATGCTGATTTGGTTAAAAATTGTTTCGTACGAAGAGCTCTCAATAAAAATACTTATTTTATCTTTTTTTAATGTTTATAATCTTTATTTTTAAAAAAGCGCCTAATAAAATCATTCAAGTACGCATTTATAACTAAAAAACAAACATGTAATTTTGTTACCTCTTGACTCAACTAAAAGATAAACATACTTGATTTCAAATTCACTCCATCTCCTCGGACCGAATGTTCTGACACATTGCCCTATGACCTTGACGTGTAGTTGGCTAATACTTTCAGTTTTGTTTCTTTGAAAAGATCTTTGAATGCAGTAGAAAAAAGAGGTAACGCGATAAGAGATTTTTTTAATGCAAAGTAGAT
Organism: Maratus speciosus; assembly: GCA_963932465.1. Lineage (NCBI taxonomy): Eukaryota > Metazoa > Arthropoda > Arachnida > Araneae > Salticidae > Maratus > Maratus speciosus. The sequence goes on along the minus strand of OZ010794.1, from coordinate 90,687,214 downwards.
TTTCTTAAGGGTGTTCTCAAATCGAAAAGGGCAACTTTCTGACATAAGTTTTAATTTATTTTTGTTCGAAAATGCATGAAACTAGCTGTGTTGTTGTTCAGAAACTATGTAATTGAGCTATTTTTTCCATTTTTTGGCAAACGCAATAGATCTTTCAGAAAATAATGTCAAAGTAGGAGTTTTGAACTGAATTTCCGCACGAAGGGAGAAAGAGCACTCAAGAGCGAACGAAACACGGGTTTGTCACGTGATCGAATTCGCTTATAACCAGGGCCCGACTTAGACAGTGGGGGGCCCTGGGGCAAGCATTATTCGGGGGCCCCCCTTCGATCTTTTGAAATTTTTCGCGAATTATGTTGAAATGACTAAAACTAAAGTTCATACCTATTGTATGTAGACTTAAATTTCATACCAAGTACTATTCATATCTGTATACAGTATAGTACAAGAAAGATAACTTTAAGAAACTATTAGCATAATTTTTTTTTTTTTTTGGTTATAGGAATATAAGGATAAATGTGAGCCGTTAAAATGTAAATACAGTTCTCTCAGGCATTATTGACTGTTTGTGTTAATACTTTTCTATTTAACTTAATCTTTGTATAAAATCAACATGCATTTGGGTGATTCCATCATATAGAAAGGCAAGTGGTGGCATGCATTTAATAATAATAGCAACAAATGTCAATACTTGTTTTGTTGTTACTGGATTCCCATGATGCCTTAAAGTATTTTGGTATAAAGTTTCATAATATGAAAACAGAAAGCAACAGATAGCAGATGTGTGATATTACTGTAATATTTTAATTAAAATTATGCATTTAAAAAAAATTATGAAATCAGCAAGGAAGAAATTAAATATCAGAAAATGAAAAACACTTTAAATTAGAATCTGGTCACTTTTGGATATTTTTTTTCATTTGGAACTCCTTTAACTAAAACTTATATCTGCCTTGGGGGGGGGGGGGGCTCAAATCGGGGGGCCCTGGGCAGCTGCCCCGCATGCCCCTGCATTAGTCGGGCCCTGCTTATAACTGAGTAGGTAATTGATTGATCAAAAAAATGGAAAAAACAGTTCAATTCCAAATCGCTTCCATGGCCAGGCTTTCCAATTTTATATCTTTCCGTTAAAAAATGAATTTGTAAATATGTCAAAACGTTTTTCGCTTGCTGAGCAGAGCAGTTAAGAACAGCCTTAAACTTATGATATATATTTTCATAATAATTATCATCATAATTGACCTGTGGCCTGGACACCTGGTCCGTTCAAAAGTCAGTAAAATTAGGCCTGGACCAAAAACGTTTGCAAAAAATGCATACATTTTTAAATCGCCATTATTCTACAATTAAACATTAAAATTTGTTCTTTTTAAAGAGCACCGTAATTTCCGGCCTATAATCCGCATCGGCGTAGAATCCGCCACCGCAATTTTTAGCCCTTATAAAAAAATTTCAGCAGATTATCCGCATCGGCGTATAATCCGCGGATTATACGCCGGACTATACGAGAATTACTCATCGTTTTCAACATTCCAAAGTACTATTAATAAACCACCTCCCTATTTATTTAGTCGCTCTATTTAAATGATAATTGTAATAAAATAACTGAAAAAAAAATAAAATAATTACAAGTTAAAAAATACAAATAATTTGTTTCATTGAATCTTACATCTAAAACGTTGAATGTCTTGTGAATACAGATAATTCTGTAATAATTGCTGTTTTTAAATCATCTTCCGCTTTTTAAATAACGTTCTATTTAAATTCTGCAGTGTTAAATAACAGGCTTTCTCTTAGACATTATTATAACTTTAAATGTGATATACCATCAAATACATTTTGGTTTTTAATATAAATTACAAGGACATAATTGTATTTTATGATCCTATCCATAGAGGGCAGCAGTAAAATTATGAAACTACGATACGATAATGATTTGTTCGATTAATGTGTGATGGATTCCCATTGGTTGCATCGTAATATCAATCATTGTAATCTGTAAAGTTGCCGTAATTTTGGGAGGAGCTATTTCATAAATGATTCACAGTGAGATTGCAATTTTTGAAAGGGATGAGTTGAGAAACGTTTTGTTCTTCATAGAAACATGTTGCCAAAAGGCTAAAAAAATAAAATCATAATTGGAAGCCACTCCCACTAGCACGGTCACATCATATGTGGACCAATCACAAGCAAATCCACGAACGGTCGATAGCAAACAATCGTTTGACAACTGTTTACACTTTTATTTTATGACTGCCGGTAGAAACTGGATGTCTGCCCTGAACTTCTGCTTAAAAAAATTTCAGCAGATAATCCGCACTTAAAAATTTTGAGGTTTTTAACAGATAATCCGCGGATTATAGGCTGGAAATTATGGTAGTAGATTTCATATGCTTATTAAAATATAGCTAAATTAAAATATAGTAAAACGAGTGAAAAGAACCTGCCTATGACGGAATCCTGTTTTAAACTGAACAACGTGTTGAGGATCTTGTCTATAACGCTTTTTTTATTTTATTTTATTTTTTTTTTTTAATATACAATTCCGTCTTAGCAGATTTTACTGTATAACATTTTTCAGATTTTTAACACTTCAATACATAGAATATGGATTAGCAATAGTAATGATAACTGAAACATTTACATACAAGAAATAGAGATTCCTTAAAAAAATAAATATCACAGCCTGTGGCACTTCATCAATGTTTTGTAGAAATTCACTCGGGCTGGGCCGAGATTTTAACTTTTTTCCGAGCCAGTCTCGTGTCAAACTTTTAGCTGTTATATCGGGCCGGGCCGAACTTTTAAATTTTTTACCGTGTCGTTCCAATATTTCTTTTGTATGGGCCGGACCGAACTTTTAATTTTTGTATCGGGTAATCCTGGGCCGAATTTTTTTCTACGAGTCGGGCAGTCCCGACCTAGAAATTTCGGCCCGTGCAGACTTCTAAATGTCTCTATACGATATTTCAAGACCTCTAAAATCCGAAAAAGCCGCGGCCGAAACGATTCCGGAAATTAGACTGTACAAATATCAGTTCCTTGGTTGCGGCGCTTACGTCGATAAACTTTTTTTTAAAAACAGATTTTCATTGGTGCGACGCTTACGGTGGGAGTGGCGGGTATTCCCGAAAATACGGTATTTCAATTGATTCTCTTATAATAGCTTCCTGGTAATTATTTGTACGGAATATAGTTTTTGATTTATTAAAATCTATTTTTATAGGTTGAGTTTGAGCTAATCTTGATAATGCAGTATGGGTCTATTTAATCTGATATCTGCGTTATGCTCTTTAATTCTATCACGTAATCTTTTCATTGTCATACCAACATAAATAAAATATTTACTATCTTTTTGAAAAGGTTTCATATAATTTACTTTAGCAATCAACTGGAACCACTGTGCAGAAAAGTGTACCTGAAAAGGTTGGCCCTTAAATTTATAATTGGATAGCTGCGTCAAAGAAGTTTGAAGATAACTAGAATTCCAAGCAGCCTGCAAGTCCGCTTGAAAAGATATCGTCCCGTTGATGAACGGGAGAAACTCTCCTCGTCCCCCATCCAAAAAGATGTTGGTGCGTCACCTGTACTGTGGAAACAGGCCACAGAAGGATGTTGACCTAGAAACGCTATAAATATCATCATACGATCTGCCTGTCTCATGCAATTATGATCTGACCAAGGCTGCACTTCAATGGGTCAACGCACCTCAACTGTGCAGTATTCTGACAGTGAATCCAACTAAGGCTGACTGTATTCTACCTATATTTTGAGATTCGTTCATAATTGAAATTTTTGTTTTGTTTTCGAAAAGAAAACTGAAGGCAATTTGGTGCTGGGTTTGAAAATTCAGTCTTTTTTGTATTACTTACTTTTAGTGTAATAAACGAAGTTTTTCTTTTCAAATTTGAAATATTCTCTCATTGTACATCCTAATGAATGTCATGGATGACTTTAAGAGCATTACAATTACATCAATAAATTGCTAATGGCGATTTTAGAACAGGCGCCTGTCAGACACATTGCGCCTGAACTTGGGAGTCCCAGAGTTGCGACCGAGAGAGGGTTAATAAGGTATTATGTAACTTTCTTTATTGCACGCAAAAAAGAATGGAGAAATTAATTTCCCGTAGTAACAGAAACTCCAAAAACTTATTTATTACTTTTGGGGTAACTGGATCCCATAGGGTCCAGTTATCCCTAATACATGTCCCAGTTATCCTATTCTTGAAAAATGTATGGGGTAACAGGAACACCGGTCTTACATTTGCAACATGAAAAAAATATGTATAGATACCTAATATTTATATGCCTAAATCTTTAAAAATAAAAGATTGTTTAATAAATGTACTTACCATAATTTAATAAAAAGCCGAGGACGTTCAACCAAATCGACGTTTTTTGTAAATAAAGAAACCTAAATTTTCAGCAACTTATCACAGCAAAGACAGAGTTATGATTTTTCGGCAACCTATCACAGCAAAGACAGAGTTATGATTGAGTAAACTCACATTGTTTTAAGAAGTAGAGATTGGGGTGCAATGTTGTCAAAAGCTAAAACTAAAAGACATCAATGGCTTTTTCTAAGATAGCCTATGGCCCAGTTACATCGTGGGTCCAGTTACCACAGCTTACCTTAAGCTTCAGTGTATGTCTTGTACAATACTACAGTCATCATATATTGAAAGGTACTTTATTAAGATGTTTTAAAAATTTATAACCTATATCTGAATGTAATAAAAATATACTACATATTAGATCTTATATATAAGTTAGTAAACAAATCAATAAATTTTCTTTTCAAGAGAAAAACATTGAAATTTATTTCAAAAAATGATCAACTCTAAACATCTATAGTCTCACAACTTTTAACCTGCTTCTCTGTGTTTTCAGAGCTCGAGTTATTAGCTAGATTAAAAAAAGTTTTATAATGCAAGTAAAAACATTCATTTCACATAAAACAAACACTTAAACATCATTAGGTAGTAAAAAAAATCCAATGCCTCCTTAAATTTTGAACATCTCTCTTTTTTGCTTTTAAAGTAACTAACGATGTCACCACCGCTGTAAATGCCTTTTTTGTGACCGGGTTTCTTGCTTCGCTATTTAAATTGACTCAAGCGTTAAAAAAAATTCGTAACAGATGTATTTTAATCCCGCATCCGCCATCTTGGATTTTTTTCTTGGCATGAATTAAAAATTGTTTTTTAATTAATAGTTAAAATTATTATACTACAATTTTTTTCAATATTATATTAATCTATCAAAAATATTTAACCATTGACGACATTTACTACTTGGCGAAAAAGGACTTTTCATGCATGAAAAAAATCCAAGATGTGGGAAGCGGGATTATAATACATCTAAGCCTAAAATTATCTGTTATAAATAAAACATTTTAATAACGCTTTAAATGACTAACTATACAACATGGCAAAACTAAAGCTGGGCCACATGAAATTTCGTGCAGTTACATGATCAAATCGCAATATGTAGAATTTTTAGTAGATGAGTAATCAAAGAAACTATCTTATTGAACTTATTTTAGTAAAGAGGGTGGGATCAATAAACTGATGTTTTAAAAGTTACCTGATAATAGACACAGGAAAAGAGACCAGACGCCAACGCAAGAATGAATCGTCGAGTTTTACATCATGATTCATTGAAAACAGTTTATTCATTCATTTGAAAAGGAACGGCTCGAGAATAGAGAATTGTCCTGAATTCCGTGTATTTGAATAATTGCTAATATTATTTATTAATTAAACTGCTGCAATGGTAATATATATAGTATTTCTTTTTTATCCCTTGTTGTAATACTGGCTATCGGATAGCCGAATCCAAGTTACATTTTCGGGAATTATCCAAAATCAAATTGCTTCAAATTTTACACCCGAAGGAATATTTGAACTGCTAGATTTGCGAATTTTGACGAATGCTTTCTAGTCCTTTTTATAAATAAATGTTTTGTTAATTGCAAAGTAGTTGCACATTTCTGTTGCAGCAGGTTTATTGATTGATTCATTATTCATGAATGAATTCTTCCTTCATGATTCACTCATTGTGTTCGCTCTGTTTCTTTTTTATCTTTAGTGATAACTGATAACATGAACGAAAGGAGTGAACTCCGATTGTTAAAGTGGCTAATTTTTTAAATCATTTTACTGACCCATCCTCTTTACTAAAATAAATTAATGGTAAGATATGTTTATTCGGTTATTCGTCTACTGAAAACTCTACGGTTTGCGATGTGATCGTATGATGCACAAAATTTTATGTATCGCAACATTCATTTCTGCTTTCATTTATAGTCATCGAATACTGTAATATTTTAGAATTTAAAGGTGTTAAAAAGTTAAATTTTACATAATATTTAAAACTGATACTTTCCTTTTGATAAACAATAATTTTTTTACAAGTAAACATTACACTATAAAAACTATGCTTTGAATTATTAAAACTTGCACTATAAAAGTATAGCACTATATATAGTATAATTGTATAATGCTTATAGAATTATACTATAAAAACTATGCTTTGAATTATTAAAACTTTTTTAGTTAATAAAATTTTTAATTTCATGGTTGTAAACATAATTTTCTTATATTCTAAAACAAATATTTAAAAATCAAAGAGAAATTTTGAAGAAAAATTGTACAGTCGTGGGAAAAAAAAGTAAACACCCCTTACTAACGCTGCAAAAAATTATCGTAGAAGAAAGTTACTGGTACCACACGATTGGTAATACAGTCTACTTTTAAATGATGTATATAAAATTTGCTTAGGGGGCCATCTACATATTAAAACGAACCATAACTTTGTTTTTTTCAATAGCAGTACACAATTCTGACAGCATAAATGAACTCTATACCCTTCAATTAACCTAGAAACAAATTTTTATGCAATGCGTACGATAAGTTTCCGAGAAATTAATTATTTTAAAACGAGCATATTTTAGGGGATGTATCCAAACTGAAGTTCGGTACATGATTGTTGACCAAGAGTATCCCTTGATCAAGGCATCTTAAGTGCCACTCAAGCAGTCACCGAAGACTGGTAGATTACAGGATAGCCGAAGAAATGTCAAAATATCTAGTCACTTCTATCATAGACGGCCCCTTAAACCAATATTTTGCCATTTTTTAAGCATAATGTGAAAACTACTTGGAAGAAAAATGTGAAATTTTGGATTTCTATAAAGCAAGACTTGACAAATCCAAATCCATCAAAAAAATTGTTGGTTGCAATCTATAATTTTTTCGAATATTAATTTCATAAAATTATAAAAATTGCAAATTCAATGTATTTATTTTTGAGTGTATCAGTATTATTGCTACATAAAAAATTAGCACATTAGGAGTATAATTTCAGGAAATATAAATCAAAATATGAAATTGTAAATTAACATTAGAAGCACTAAATTTTGAATGTTTATAATTCAAAAAGTTATCATTCAAATGACTTGAAATTTGGTGTCTAGGCATAGTTTTAACTGAAGATTTGAAATATCGTGTTAAAATTGGTTATTGCCATTGAAAAAAATGAAGTTTGGGTTCGTTTTACTATGTAGATGGTCCCCTAAGCAAATTTTATGCATCATTTAAAAGTAGACTTTATTTCCAATCGTTCGGTACCAGTAACTTTCTTCTACGATACTTTGTTGAGGAATTAGTAGGGGGTGTTAACTTTTTTTTTGCCACTACTGTACCATCGTATACTGTTTATTTGTCAGGGAAACATTAAAGTAAGAAATATATAAATAATACAATTTATTCAAATGATAGTAAGATATGCTTCTTTGGATTTGATCGTTATGTGTCGCAACTTTCATTTTTGCTAACATTTATAGTAATTTAAATAGTAAGTATGCAGGTAAACCGAATAGTAACTATCAGGCCGAATACTGTAATATTTTAGAATTAAAAGTTAAATTTTATGTAATATTTAAAGCACATAGCACTTTCTTTTTGATAAACAAGAATTTTTTTTTACAAGTAAACTTTACACTTAATAAAATCTATGCATGTTATTATTTAAGAACACTTTTTAATTAATAAAATTTTAAATTTCATGGTTGTGAAAATATTTGTGCCTAATTTTTTTTTACCATCATATGCTATTTATTTGTCAGTAGAACACTAAAGTAAATAAATAATACAATTTATTTGAATGATGGTAACTCAACAACAATAACAGAGTACAATCGAGGGCATGTTAGATACAATTTCACCAAACATGAGGCCAATTATACTAATTACATTAACCCTTCATTTTTGACAACTATATAGCATAACACAGCTAATAAGAGCTATAATGCAATGATAATAATATGTAATATAATTTTATTTATCATAGTTTATGGGGTTTTTTTTTATTCATTTTTATTTTTTATGGTTTTTTGTTATTTATTTATATTATGTTCATTTATTATATTTTATTTTTTATTATTTACCATTTTTAACAATTTTATGTATTCAGTACAGGACCTATTATCTGGAATCCTCAGGACAAAAGGCTTTTTGGATTTCGAGTCCTCCCGAAATTCGAAATCCCCCCCCCCCTCCCCCCCCAAAAAAGGACTTTTTTGAAAATATAAAAATAACAAATTTTAAACAATCCCATGCAGAATATGAATAAAACTTATTTTTTGCATAAAAAAAATTTTTTTAAACAAAAATTTCTGCACTATTCAATGGTAACAATGAATAAATAAAAAAATAAAATTGTTAACTAATATTATTTTGTCTGCAAGCTCTGCTGTTTTTTTCTTTACAGCTACATAGTCTACGTAAAAAATTTTGATTGATAATTTTAATAAATCTTATTTCTTAAATAAATTTGGAATCTCTCTCCCAGGGTTTGTTGATATATATCCAATATTTATTTTTAAAATATCAAGGTTTTTTATGTTTTCGATATTTTCAAGTTCTTCATATTTATTTTCAAAATATCAAGATGTTTGATATTTTGTATGTTTGATATTTTGTATATTTGATATTTAGGTACTATTTAGTTAACCCGTCGACCAAAAATCTATCGCCAAACTATAAGATTAAATGCCAATAATGGTTGATCGTAAATGTCACATTCCTTTGACTTTAAGCAAGTTACACGTGTTTACGTCATCAAGTGAGTTTTATTTCAATGTTTTATTTGTATTTTTATTAATGTTATACTAATTTTTTTGTTCTTTCATTATTTAAAATAAAAATTATGTCAATTTGTATAATTTGGCAAGTGGTTTGACGATTTATATAATTTGGTAAAATTGGTCAATGGATAACTAAGTAGTACCGATATTTAATTTCAAAATATCACTGTGCAAGATAATTTTGATATTATCTTCAGTCAAACAAGTGTAATTGGAAATTTCATCTGTTATTGACTGTGTCATTTTGTAGATAAAGAATTTTTGTCTCTGGCAGTGACTTTTTTAGGCAAAGAAGAAAGCAAATATCTTGTCCAAGCTTTATGTTTTAAACTTATGACTGCATAAAGCAAATTGTTGTATATTTTCTATTAGTTTATCTTCAATTTTGTTCTAAGTGAAAAAAAAGGAAAAGAGAAATGCATTTTTAGAATACTGTTTAAGTTTCCATGCATATTAAGTGCAATATGTTTTAGTTTCTAATTTATATTATGCATGAAAATATTTATTATCAGCAGTATATGACTATTTTGAAAATATCTGATATAGATCAAAATATCATGATATTTATGAACCCTGCTCCACCCACCCACCCTTGAAATCCGGAATTCCGCCAATATTTTCAGAAACATAAAAATAACAATAAAGGGGATTTTGCTGACTATGCAGAAAAAATTTTCCACAACAATTTTTTACCATTTTCGTGAATTCCGCTGAGAAAAATCTGGGAACAGTGAGCAGATAGTTTTGGAATGTGTGAGAAGGAGGAAGTAGGGTACAAGCAAATCAATAGAACTTTGCTATTATATGTGTATTCAAGTAACATAATGGCATAGCAGGGGTCTGTCCAGACTTTTTTCACAGGGTCCTGTTTTTGTGAAATTGTGAAGTTTTTCTGATTTTTGTGAAAATTCTAGTCATAATTTTGTGAATTTTAAATTATCGATGTCTTCATGTTCTTTCCTTCATATATAAAAAGGTAAGTAATATGCTCTTTGGTGAGTTTAACTGCTTACTTACAGGCCATATTTTATTTTTAAATGACTAAATTTGTGAAAAGTTCAATTTGAAAGAGAAAAAATTCTGTTAAAGGTCTATTTAAGAGACAAATAATTTTGTGAAGTGTCCTGTTTTGTGATAAAATGTTTTGTGAAGGGTCCTGTTTGGGTATAAAATATTTTGTGAAGGGTCCTGTTTTAAGATAAATTATTTTGTGAAGGGTCCTTTAAAGGACCTAAAATTTCCCTAAACATATCCCTGCATAGTCATACTATTTTTTTCACAGTGAAGGGGTGGGGTGAAATATCTGATGATTTTTTATGAATCACGATATAAATTAATTTTAAACTAAAATTTGACAGAAAAGTGATTTTTTTCTATTTTTTTTTTTTGTGTGTGTGTGTGTGTGTGGGACGGGGTTACCTGTTCCCCTTTCACTGATGTAACGTATTTTAGTGGTTACACATTGAAACAATGGGCTGAAAAAAAAAATTAGAAATCTGCAAAGTTTTAGTAAAAATTTACACATTTAGAAAATTTCAAATAAATTTATATCATTCTGTAGGTATTTTAGTATACTATGCAATTTTTGTTAGTTGCTGATATCACAGGTAATTACAATCTTTTTACAAAAATATTTATGTATTTATCAAGCTTTATTGGTTATTAAGTCTGGCAAAATCTGAAATAAAATTTCCTTATTTTATGATTTTGATGTGAATTAGTAGGGTATGTTTATGAGGCAAGTTTCACTGAATAATTCAAGATAAATGTGTCTCATTCTTATTATGCATATTTAATTATATATTATTAATTATTTATTTGACCTGTACCTTTAATAATTTAATCATTTTTTTAAATTATCTTATTTTTTATCATTTAGTTTATTACTCTATTTAATTGTTTTAATATTTTACTATATTGCAAGCATTCATTATCATTTTCATTGCATTATTACATTGAAATTACTGTTAAAAAATGTAAACAAAGAAGTGACCAGGAATCTGCAAAATTCTGAAATCCGTGCAACTTCTGGTGCCAAGCTGTTTGAATTTGAAGGAGTCTATTGTATAATTTAGAAATACCTAACATAATTTTTTTGTTGTTGTTGTAGTTTTTGTTAAGAGGTTTTCAAATCTAAACTCGCATCTTCCTGACATATTCGAAAAATGAGTTTTAAGCCTAGACCAGAGATATCTTTAGGAAAAATTTAGGTCCTTTAAAGGACCCTTCACAAAAAAAAAAATTATCTTAAAACAGGACCATTCACAATTTTTTTATCCCAAAACAGGATCCTTCACAAAATTATTTGTCTCAAATTCACAAAAGTATGATTAGAATTTTCTCAAATATAAGAAAAACTTCACAATTTCACAAAAACAGGAACCTGTTCGAAGAGTCTGGACAGACCCCTGGCCTAGACACATATAAGGGTCCATTCTCAGATAAAGGGAAAATTTGTCTCTGAAAAAATGATTTGGTTCTATTATTTTAATTCCTGGATTTTAGCTCAAAATTTCACCAGATTTTAACATAATGAGAGTTTTTTGTTAAGGAATAGCAATGGCTTCTTTAAAATGTCCAAAATTGTTACTGCTATGTCTTTGAAATCCTAAATCCAGTTCTCCTTGTTATTGATTATGGTAATGACATGTTTAACGTTAAGCCTAATTTAGAGCTAAACTATAACAATTGACAGCTTATGGGGTACTTATTCTGAAAGCAGTGCTAAACCTTTTTTATAGTACTGACCTGATTTGCTGTTCATGGAAGTAGCTTCTTTTCTTCATTCCACGACAGTTGAAAAATATCAGTAGCTCATTGGAAATTTTTTCACCCACCTTATTCTGCTGGTCAGACATATCATTTGTCATTATGTCACAAATCTCACACCCAGTAATCTGATGACGTACAGGAGTATCGTCATCTGCAGTAAGACATCATTCCAGTGACTCTTGATCCAGCAATTGAGCTTCTGAACATGAAAGTCCTTTAGATTAGTTAAGCAGATCTGTAATAATTTCCTTCTTGGAAAGTGTAAAGTCTACAACTTCAGGCTCAAATCATACAAATAGTAAAAAAATATTTCAGATGACCACAAATTTTATCACCCTTGGATGTATGTACAGTCGGACCTCTATTTAACGAAGTCGCTAAATCCCGAAAAAAAGTTCGTTATGTGGAAAATTCCTTAAATAGAGATGAACCTTTTTAAATACTTTAAACTACACAAAACAGATTTTTAATTCATAAACACTAAACATTATTAAAAAACTTAACTAATCGGACTATTTTTTGTAAATCATATTTATTTATTATTATTATTATCCATTTTACCCCTCAAAAAGAAATCTCTTGTGACAACAAGAATTTAAAAATATATTGTCCGGAAATACTCTGTATTTTCAGATTTAAGAAAATATTTACATTAAAATTAATGAATTTTAATGACATTACGTATTTATTATAACAAGTAATTTTAAGCATTGTGTTACTGCATGCGTCCTGAAATTTAATTACTGAAACTTATTCACTACAGAACAGCCCTTTTGAGTGTGAAAGGTGGGATATTGAAAGTTTGCATTTCCCGGATGAAATGCAAAGAATGACAGGGATTTTACTGCTCTCGTTGAGTTTGGCACCTTGTAAAACTAATTCAACGTTATTGAGCATTATAAAATGTGTAAAAGAAAGAATACGTTTGAAGTGTCCGGAAATATTTTGAGAAATAGGGAGAAAAAAAAATTAGATCAGAAAAAAAAGTTCTTTAAATAGAGAATACACTTCGCTATTTGGAGGTTATTTTACGAAGAAACTTGCAAAATGTTGTTGGTTCTGAGGAAAAGTTCGCAAAATAGAGGTTCGTTAAATGGAGGTCCGACTGTATATATCTGTTCGCTCTATCCCATACTTGACATAAAATACATTATTTTTTTTATCTTTTTGAAATGAAAGAAATTATTTTTCGGTTATTTTGCATTCTGGTTTTTGGAGCATCCCAGATACTGCGTTTCCACATAACAGGTCCCATACTATATACATACCAATGCTGGCCTGCTGTTGGCCATCACTGATGGGCCAGCTGCATTCCGCATGGACACTTTTTTACACATATAAGTAATGGCACCATTGCACTTTACCGCTGATGGCAGTGCTGGCTGCCATCTTTTTTCCAGTTGATGGCCCACTGTTTCTTTGCTTGGTGGTTGCTTCTGTAACCTGTATACTGACATGATTTTCTGTTCATGGAAGTAGCTTCTTTTCTTCATTCCACGAATCAGTTGAAAAATATCAACAGCTCATTTGAAATTTTTTCACCCACCTTATTCTGCTGGTCAGACATATCATTTGTCATTATGTCACAAATATCACACCCAGTAATCTGATGACTTACAGGAGTATCGTCATCTCCAGTAAGACATCGTTCCAATGATTCTTGATCCAGTCTTTGAGCTTCTGAACATGAAAGTATTAGTCAAGCAGATCTGTAATAATTTCTTTGTTGGAAAGTTTAACCCTTTAGTGCACAGCTTTGCATATATGCAAACAACACTGTTTTGAATTTAATAGATATTTCTTATTCTCATATACCTAATTCACACTAGAAAATAAAAATAGCAATATTTGCTGTAATTAAAAAACAGACATTCTGTATTTAAATAAAGTGAAATTAACCATTGAAACTTTCTAGTGTAAAGTCAGATTCTCTGAACTACGTAATTTCTAGAACGTTTTCTATTATGGGAATTAAAGGTTAAGTTTTATAAAACAAATAATTATATAAAATAAGGTATTTGGAGACATACTTATTAAAGTATTTACTAATTTGCATTATTTTAGCGTAAAACAACCACACGACAGTAGTTTTTACTTGTATTGCAGATGTGCAACAGAAGAAAAGATTGACGTATTATATGAAAAATGAATCTGATTTTTTTCATTATTTTTCCAGTGTAATAAACCTCTCAGAGAATCATATATAATTTTTTCAAAACAAAATAAAAAATTGCGCATTTAAGGGTTAAAGTCTACAACTTCAGGCTCATTCAAATCGTAAAAAAAATATTGCAGATGACCACAAATTTTATCACCCTTGGATGTATATGTATGTATATATCTGTTTGCTCTATCCCATACTTGACATAAAATACATCATTGTTTTTACCTTTTTGAAATGAAAGAAATTATTTTTCGGTTATCATTTTGCATTCTGGTTTTCAGAGCATCCCAGATACTGCTTTTCCGCATAACAATTCCCATACTATATACAGGTTGTCCATAATGAAACGACCCTACTTTAAAGTTGTCTTCAGATAAAACTGTTGATCCAAAAGACGTGAAATTTTGTGTCGGACATAATAAAAGAATGGGAATTTGTTTGAGCGAAAAAAATTTAGTTACAAATTTCGCCACCGGAGGGCGTTTTTTAATAAATTACACATTTAGCCACTGCCCACTGAATACTAGGCCTGAGCTCTGTGGAAAATATAGCGGCTGTCGTAGGCAGATTTCTTTTTTCGGAGTTTGTACGGTCCTTTCAATTCGAACACCAATAATTTTTTTTAAGTTTTTACGCTTTATTTTTTGCAGGGGGCGGTCTGTATATTTGTCTTATTTAATCGGAGAAAAATAAAGTGTAACAACTTTTAAAAATGTATAATTCATTAAAAATGCCCCCTGGTGGCGAAATTTTGAACTAATTTTTTTTTTTTTTTTTTTGTTCAAACAAATTCCCATTTTTTTATTATGTCCGTCACAAAATTTCACAATTTTCTGACCAATAGTTTCGTCTATAGACAATTTTAAAGTAGGGTCATTTAATTATGGACACCATGTATGTGAAAATAAAATTTCATCAATTGCTTCTCAGCTTTGCAAAATAGCATCAAAAGAAATCTCCCACATACATCAATAGAGAAAGAAATATTATCTCTTTTTTTAAATTATTTTTTTCAAGAAGTAACTTTTATCAAAATAGTATCATATAAAATACACTGGTGTCCAAAATTAAGAACCGATCACAAAATGCAAATTTTCAAGTATGCGAATATTCAAAAGGAAATAATATAATTCGAATAATTACTATCTCTACAGCACAGCTAGTCCATATAACATCTCATTCATGTCACACGTGGTCACAAGTGTTACAGTCAATACGGTGAAGCAAAAAAATAGGAAATTCCATACATCTCATTATGAGTCTCAAATGATCACTATATGTGACTCCACTGAGACGTCACTGGGACTGTTGCTTTGTGACGAGTCACCATGTGACTTTACAATGTAGTTACATTGTGACTGTCATCTGTAAACATAATTTCTAAGTCATCATGAACGCTGCATTGTGATAAGTTACCAAATGTCACATTAAAGTCACATGATGACTTTCAGGTGACAGAGAGACTACTGTGAAGCCACTATTGTGCTCTTTTGTGTAAAGTCACCATTTGACTATAATGTGATATTATTTGGTGACTTATCATAATGCAACTTTCATGATGACTTTGAAATTAAATCAAAAAATGAGAGTCACAATGTAACTACATTGTAAAGTCACCTGGTGACTTGTTACAAAGCAGTAATCACATTGACGTCTCAGTGGAGTCACATATAGTGATCATTTGAGACTCAAATGAGACGTGTGGAATTTCCTATTTTTTGTTTCACCATAGTGACTGTGGCACTTGTGACCATATGTGACATGAATGAGACGCTATATGGACTGGCTGTGCTGTAGGGATAGTAATTATTTGAATTATATTATGTCCTTTTGAGTATTCGCTTACTTAAAAATTAGCATTTGTGACTAGTCCTTAATTTTGGACACCAGTGTAGTTTACCTTAAAAGTATGTACGTTGTACCAAACTTAACTACATTCACCGGTCAAAAAATAAAGTCGTGTTCTGTCTTATGAAAGTTTTATTAAAAATAATTATTTTTTTTTATTACACATAAATTTACCAAAATTTTCACTTCAAGTTAAGAAAAGTTTTTGAAGACTCATGGTAGCTATTCAAAATATTAATACAAGAAAAACTAGTATGTTGTGGTCATCACAAAACTTTCTGCTATCTCATACATGCCAATACTTCAAAATTCACTATCTCAGTGCCAAATTAAATGGCAATCTGTGTTCATCATGAGAATTCTAAAAATATGAAATTCCGTACATTAGTTCTCGAGGTATGACTGTCGCTGAAATCGTTTAAATCCAGCAAAATGCAGCATAGCAGCGCTACCTATTGGGTTATTTACACCAGAACCTAATTCTCACCAACTTATGTCAACGTCTAACTGAATATGAAGTATGAGGAAAATTCGTGCATTAGTTCTTGAGATAGAGGTATTGCACAAATCAGGACAAATGCAGCATAGAAGCGCCACCTGTTGAGCGATTTGCAACAACACATAATCAGCAGCAATATTAATCAAGTTATACTTAAATCTGAAGTTTGACGAAAATTCGTGCATTAGTTCTTGAGATAGAGCCATTGAGGAAATAGTTCAAAATGCAGCACAGCAGCGCCACCTATTGGGAGATTTACACCAACACGTAGTCAGCATCATTTCATATGAAGGACTAACTAAATCCGAAGTTTGATGAAAATGTGTGCATTAGTTCTTGAGATAGAGCTACTGCGAAAATAGTGTAAATCCTGCAAAATGCAGCATAGCAGCGCCACCTGTTGGGCGATTCACACCAAAACGTAAACAGCATCTATTCATGTCAAGGACTAAAGGAATCTGAAGTTTTATAAAAATCCGTGCATTATTTCTTGAGATAGAGCTTTTGCGGAAATCCTGCAAAATGCTACATTGCAGCGCCACCTGCAGGGCGATTTACACCAAAAACTAATCAGCCCCAATCTATATCAGGGACTGCCTGAATATAAATTTTTATTAAATTCCGTGCATTAGTTCTTGAGATAGAGCGCAAACAAAATTTGTGTCGCATACAGACAGACAGACATTTTGTAAAAACATGTTTTTTGGAATCTCTGACCCGTAAAACGTGTAAATCCGTCGAAAACTGGAATTCTAAAATTTTCATGAAACCAATACTTTCCTCTTGTAAAGATAAAAGAAAGTAAAAATCATGTAATTTTGATTAAAATCTAAAACCATCTCCTCTTAATTTTAGAAAAACTATTATGCTGATTTTTTAAAAACAGGATGGTTTTTTTCACACCCTGCTTCCTAGGTATCCTAATTTATTATTGTCATTTTTTAAAATTTTATTTGAGTAGCATTGAATTAAATGTATATGGATATGCTTCTGTAAATGATGTGCTTGTAATTATTTTTTTATCTAGTATTAATTATTTTATTAATTTTTTTTTTTTTTTAGTTTTCAGGAAATTGCAGCTGCAGTATTGTTTACTATTAATCGTTTTAATGTCAAAATTAGGACATGTGGCTCTATCACTGGTGCTTATTAAATGTTGATTTTAGTGAATTCCTTCGATAGTGGAATCTTTTAAACAGTCAGTGCTTCATCAGAAATTGCTAAAAAGACTTTACGATTACTTTCAGAGCATAATAATGATTTTTATTAATATCCTACAAGGAAAGAATAACCGTTGTCATGACTAGAAAAATGACTTCTTATTAATTTGCCATCCTTAAGTTTCTATTGTTAAAAAAATTCAGGCAGTCTGGTTTGTGTATGAATAACCCATCTATGTTCTGTTTTGTCTATGAATAACTTGCCTGCGATAAGATTCGTATACACCTCTATAATAATATCTTCAATGATGACTAATAGACAAGGAAGTGGCAGCACAGGCTATCAGCTCATCGATTTCACGGCTGAAATTTTAGAATTAGTTACAACTCGATTTGCATATTAAAATGCAATTGGTCTGCCAAGTCATATCTCGGCACATAATACCTGAAAACCCGATTTTAGCGGTTGACTCTGTAGGTTTACCATTGTGTTTCCCTGCACCCAAGTGTATAAAAATGTGGAGGACTAGAAGCAGGAAAACACAATGGTAAACCTACGAGTCAACCGCTAAAACCGGGTTTTCATTTGTTTCCACCCAGATATGACTTGGCAGACCAATTACGTTTTAATATGCAAATCAAGTTTTATCCAATTCTAAAATTTCAACCGTAAACTCGATGAGGTGATTATATGTGCTGCCGGCTCCCTGTCTATAAGGTAAAAATGCAGTGGGTAGGTTTGAAGATGAGATTGTTTGTTTGTAAACTTGCCTTTAACATAAGAGGAATACGCTCATGATGTCATAATCGGGAAAACAGCAGTCCCATCATTTATCTATACTACTTGTATTGAAAGCTTTTACTTTCTTCTATCTTTATAAGAAGAAAGTATTGCAGGGTTCCTACGCGACTGGAAAACGGGGAATTGTCAAGGAAAATGACAAGTACTCAAAAAGTCAGGGAAAATTAAAATTTTTTCCTAAAACCTGGAAAAGTCAGGGATTCTTTTTTTAATGTACTATCATGCGTCAACATTCTCCCGGTTCACGGTGCGTCCGCAAAAAAGTTCCGATTTTTCCCTTAAGGGGGTCCGGGACACATTTTCAAAAAAATTTTATTTATTGAGTTAAAATTTTTAATTTTTTTTTGTGATGGTTAATCATATCATTTGTAAAGAAATCAAATGATAAAACTTCTCATAGCTTTAAAAAAAAATTTAATTTAAAATTTATGAAAAAAGTGGTATAATTTAAGATCGTTATAACTCGAAATATTATTTGTAGAATTTAAATTGTTTTTCATTTAAATAAACAGAAATGTATATATTTTAATTTAGAGCCAGCATTTTAAAAAATATTAATTTTTTAAAAAATTAAAAATATTTAACGAAAAAATTACAAAAAAAGTGGTGCAACTTTTTTTAAAAAATCATATTTTCAAAAATAAATAGTTTTTCCAAATATGCTGGCTCAAAAGTAAAGCAAAATAATTGAAAAAGATATGTTCCAAGTTACAACCCTGTGTTTTTAACGGTTGTCGAGTTATAAGAATTTAAATATGAGAAATGGTGAAAAAAACCTATCATGAAGAAAAACGCAATTTCACAAGAACTCGTTTCCTTGACAACCATAGCTTGAAAGGCAGATTTTGAAAACAAACCAAAACGAAAAAATTAATATTTCCTGTTCTAATTAAGATAGAAACATGATTTAAACATAATTTTAAGCAGAAAACGGCAGAGAAAATTTTAATCCAATAATAATAATTAAAAAAAATTGAAAATTTTAATATTTTTGTGTCCTGGACCCCATTAAAAGGAGAAATTTTGCTGTATTCACATTTTTAACATAAAGATATTTTAGCTTTACAAATTTGTCGCCAAATAGTCGGTACTTAAGCGAAAGAAATGTTGAGTCTTGTTAAGGTGGCTAGGATGAGATATTATAAATAATTATATAAGAAAAAGAATGAAAATTATGAAGCAAGACAAAAAAAAAAAAAAAAAAAAAAAAAAAAAAAAAAAAAAACAGATAAAAGAAAGCTGTAACTGAAGTTAAAATGTTAAAAGACAAAAAATTGAAACTTTTACATAACAAACTACTGCTGAAATAACACAAATAAATGACATGATATAGAAGCCTAAAAAAAGTTAAAGGTTTAATATGTGTAAATTCCGTTATGTAAATAAAAAGTTACTTTGAATTGTACTTACTGTACTTGTAATTGTGAATACTTTGAGCTGTATTTTAGTTTTGCTTGTTTTTTTTTTTTTTTTTTTTTTTTTTTTTGCTATATATATATATATACATACACATACAGGGTGTTTTACTACCAGACCGACAAACTTTGAGGGGTGATAGCAGACATGAAGAAAAACATTATTAGGAAACTATGGGGTGCAAACGTCTTCTGTAGGAGCTAGGGGCCATTAAAGTTTAAGGTCCAAAGCTTCAAACGATGATAAAAAACGGAAAAAATGGGCGATTAGTTTACGGTTTTCGCTAAAATCATTCTTTATATCACGATTTTCTTTAAAAAAATTTTAAACGTTACGTTCAAATATTGTCGATAGAGGGCGCTTTAGACTTTAGAGTAACGAAGAACTACTTTTTCCTGTTATTTATTGTATAGGGTAAAATTTATTCTAAAGTTTAGACTTAAATTTTAAGCCTAAAATCGAAAACATTGGGATCGGGTAACTAGCAAAAATTGAACTGTGAACAGAGGGGCGGATTTTAAACGCTTATAAACACTGAATAGACTGATCTATTTTGTTGCGGTTTGTGTGTAGGTCATTCTCTTGGTAATTATTTTATTCAAGATGACGTACAGCTTTTGTGTCCTCATTTTTTGATAGAGGGCGCTTCCGACACATTTCCGACATTTCAATGACATTACTACTGTGTGTTTTACTACCAGACCAACATGCTTCCAGGAAATGTTAGGGATGCAAAGACGACTCGGACGACATAGGAATGTAACGTTGGAAATATCTTTTTTGCGAGTTATGGTTAAAAGAAGCAGAGAAAGAAGCAGGGAAACTGCAACACATTAATGTAGCAGAAAACAGTTTTGTTAAGGTTTTATTACAAAAGGTGTTCGAAATTACGACCAGAAGTAGTCCGTCAAGCTTGACAGCGGCGTCGCATAGAATTCCTCACGTTCTGGAAGATTCCTGGCATCTTTGATAGCTTTCTGGCAGCTACAGAAATATGAGCCGCGAGGTGTTCAACTGAAGGTACGGGAGTCTCATACACAAAACTTTTCATTTGACCTATTGTAATAAAACATTTAAATAAACTATTTTCTGACACATTAACGTGTTACTGTTTTCCTGCTTCTTTATGTTGCTTTTTTCTCTGGTTCTTTTAACCATAACTCGCAAAAAAGATATTTCCAACATTACATTCCTATGAGTTTCAGAGTCGTCTTTGCATACCTAACACTTTCTGGAAGTATGTTGGTCTGGTAATAAAACACTCAGGAGTAATGTCATTGAAATGTCGGAGATGTGTCGGAGGCGCGAATTTGGAATCTTCCCTCGATTCACGCACTTTTGGCGAGATTTGTTTGGCGAGAAATGCATTTTGAGATGAAATGAAAAATATGGAACCGAAGTAGCGATCGTGTGCGAATCGAGGGAAATGCCCAAAGAGAGTTATTGTTATTATTTCCCTGTCGCTTGTTGTGGCGCATTTTCGGTTGGAATTTTATTTGCGTTTTTCGTGTGTCAATAACAATAAACCTTTTTTATTTTATGTATTTATTTATTTATTTATTTATTTTTTTGTGTTCGTGTTGAAGAACTAGCGATGTTATTGTATCAAAAAGCGTCCTTTTTAAAAAATATTCTGACACAATAAATATCTTTCAACTAACTGACACATTGAAGACTAGAATCAGAAGATTTCATGAAATACTTTTAAAACATACAAAGTTAAAGAATTGTTTATTAAACATAAACATTTGTCAATGATTAAAGTAAATTATTATTCTTAAATTTTTCTTTTCAATGTAACCAATATGTTTTTTAATATTATTAGTAAAATTATAAATAAAATATGATTGGAATATAATCCTTAATATTTATAACTTTCTCCCGAAAACTTTGGAAAGGAATGTAGTTACTCCTTTAGTGTTGACTTTAGAAAAAAAGGGCCGCCAGGCGGAAATTTTTCAAAAAGGGGACACTATTTTACTACTAAACACTGTACTAAGTTTTTTTAAACAGGCCGGGTGAGCAGAATAAAGACAATTTTTGTTATAATGGTCTGAACCGAACTGATAAAAAAAATAAGTGGGCTGACCGACACAATACAACAAATTGGAAATAAACTACGCTGATAAAATAGAAACAATTTTCAATGGACATGACTGGTATGAGAATAAGTACAAATATGCTGCATGAGCTGATGCTAGTTTCACAACATCAATACAGAAACATAATATGTCCATTTTAGAGATTGGTATCGGACAGTTAGATGTGTGCGAGTCAGTGTTGAATTTTTTCAGCAGACTCTCAGAGTGCCAAAATCAAGCTTACATTTTCTCTACATACTCGGGCCAGGTCCAGCTATAACTGGACTTAATTAATCACAGAACGTATCAATGCAATTTATTTTGTAAAAATAGTAATAGCAATAATGAATTTCAGTTAACAGAATCTTTAAATATGTATTATAATAAATTCTAGAATAATAATAAAAAAAACTAATTTTAGTTTCTTCTATCTTTACAAGAAGAAAGTATTGGATTCATGAAAAATTTTGACTTCCGGTTTTCAATGGATTTATATGTTTTAGAAGATCCTGAACATGATTTGATGGTTTTTAGAAAATGTCTATCACTCTACGAGTCTGACGTTAGTTTATAGGTAACTTTAGATAAAAGAAATCATCCATTTATTAAATATTGTGTTAATATTAAAAGTAATTCGTGAAATTTACAGGGAGAGGGGGGGGGGGGTGCACCTTTCAGTGCTTGGGCGCGCATTCTTTCCTTGGGTTATAAGGGTTGAATTTCAACAGGATTTGGTTCATTCAATTTAGATTACAATTCAGCTACTTTCTGTATTATAAAATTTTATTTTAAGACTTCAGTTGCCAACATTTTTGAACATTAATGGTGCATTATTTTTTCGGGCTCTATGGGCTTGCTTGATTACTACGAGAACTGGCACATTCAACTTGGCTTTCGATTATCTCTGGCACATGCAGAGCACTTCCGGTACATACTTGCCTTAAGTTGCGGGGAATGCAGTTCACAGGTTCCTTCAGAAGGAGGTTTGCTGGGAACACACAAGACACTGCAGAAGATAATGGGGCCCCCAAAACTAGGTTCATTTATTTAAAATATTTTCAAACGATATAAAATCATACAAACTTGAGTTTTATTTTAGGTTATTATAATGGGCCCTGGGCAACACCGGACATACAATATAGATTCAACTACACAGGGTGTTCCAAAAGTGCTGAAAGATGTTTCATGAAACACACAGGAAATTCAAGAAATGATAGAGGATGCTTCACGAGATCTAATGATTCAATTATACTTAAGAGGCTACTTCACTAGTGCTGTAAAAGTACCGACTAAATGAACACCCGTATGTATTCGTTACTTTCAAACACACTACCCATTAGAAAATATTTGTTACTCATTATTCTTTAGAAAACGGATATTAAAAATTATCCTAAGTACTAGTACGCATATATTCGATGTATTTTCTAATTTTCTGAGTTGGTTTTTTTTTTTATTATAATTAGTTTTAACTGTTCCTTAAAATAATAGATAAAATCTATATGGATGTTTACACTAATTTAACATTTCATAAAGTATAAAATTGGGCATTCAAAATACTGCATGTGAAATATATGGTCATAAGACTACAGTAAATATAATTATATACCGTATGTGAGATCTTTTCAAAAATTTGTTACCGTTACATAGACCCATAATAAAGTTTTGTATGAAACCTTTCTGTAACAGAAATCTGAATAAAAGTGGAATTTACCTTGAATTGAAATATTCCAAGATCTGATTTCCATAAAAATAATACAAGGAAATGCATCTGCTAAGATGAAAAATTTCTCTGAAACAGAATTCCTTAGGGATTTCTCACAATTCTGTCTCCGTAAGTATTACTGTATGTATAAAAGAAAAAAATAGTAATTGCGTATATTAATAGAAATATTCACTGCTTACTGAAACCAGTAAAACATGACAACTGAACGTGTCTATAACGGAAACTAGCATGAAATCGGTTCTCAAAACATATTTACCTCTGCTCGACATTGCAAAACTTTCTGACACATTCATATACTCAACTAATGCATAAACTCATAAAATTGGCAGTGATGCGAATGATATGGAATCGAATAGCGTTTTTTCATTTTTCGATAAGTTCATCGCAGTTCAAGCTATAAACAAGTGCTTTTATATGATGGCCCTTCAATTACTGTCACATCCAGAAATTTGGTTCTAAACACACATTTTCATAGTATATCGTCAAACAAATCTTTTGAATTTAAAGAAAAAAGAGACACTAATCCATTTCTTAATTTCTGATCAAAAGTGCTTACAGATTTTTTGCGAATATGAGTAAAAAGCAATGATTTAAAAAATTATATTTCATAAAAATACTTTATCATTCCTTAAATGCAGCTACAATGAATATTTTATTCTGTTATAAGCTTCAGTTTTTTTTACAGTAAAATTATGAGCAATCTTAATAGATTAAATGCATAATTAATACGAAATTAATCTAATTAAAATATTAAATGATAAGCATATCTTATCTCTTTATTGCTTGGATCCATGCTTCCTTTTTTTAAATGCATTCATAAAACCTCTTGGCAAAAAAAAAAAAAAAAAAAATCAATTATTCTCTCCACGTTTGAAAAAAGCATATAACACTTCATATCTGAGAAATAAAAAAGAAAAATGCCCTTTAAACTGATGGCATTGAGCTCACATGCCATTGACATTGATTGTATATTATATTCTTATTTCAAAGAATAATGCCCCTCGAAAAATAAATTAAGGGGGGATTAACTCCCTCCCGTTTCCCCTCTTTATACTTAACCAATGATCCTCCAAATGTCATCAGGGAAGCGCCTTATCAAAATAAATCAGTATACCAAATTTGAAGCAAATCGGATAGAAAAAACATTTATCTTAATTAAGTGGGTATTAGCCCCACGTTCCCCCCTTTATATTTAACCAATGAATTTCCAAATCTAATCAGGAAGCGCCTTATCAGAATTAACCGGTATACCAAATTTGAAGAAAATCTGATAATTCTGCATGGAAAACCTATTTATCTAAGTTAAGGGGAGGATTAGCCCCCCCGTTCCCTCCCCTTTATACTTAACTAATCAACCACCAAAACTAATCAGGGAAGCGCCGTATCAGAATGAACCTAGAAAAAAAATTGAAGCAAATCAGATATTTCTATCAAGAGTTATCGCGTTATGTACATACAGAACCGGCGGGCACATTATCTCTCGGGCTTTGATAGCCTGTGAGCTAAAAAGTACAATCCCTGAAAGAAAAAACGATCTCATAGTAATCGTTCTTCTAAAAGCAGTTTGTTCTGCTATTGACCATGTGACTTCAAAATCTTCCTTCCAAAATTATTCACACAGACATTTTCGGCAAATAAACGAGTGCTGAAGCAAAGCCACTGAAGTAACGAAACAATTAAATGAATACCCATATGGGACACTAATACGGGAACAACTGATTTCTGAACACAAATTCACATCTTTCCGCATCAGACAATGCGGCTCCGTTCATGAATCACGAAATGAAAGTAACGTTTGAAGTTTGTTTCTAAGTTCTGCAGTAACGACTCATATTCCGAACTAATGATTTTGTACTTCGTACCAGAGAGATTACCCGTTACTCAGTAACGAATACATGCGGTTTGCAATGCATCTATGCTTCACTCATGCAAAAAAAGTGCTCAGAAATCTGTTAATCTATGGGAGAAATTTTTAAAAATATCTTGTTTGGATTTCCACATTTTGATTTTAATTTTTGTTTTTTGCATTGGATAGCTGAGGTTGATCTCTACAAAGACTACTTTTTACTTTCGATTTTGTTTACAGGTTTTTATTTTTTAATTAGAATACTTTCCCTTTCTGAACTGGTTTTGAAAGTGGAAGTATCCTCATAAAAAGAATAAAATATATAGACAATTGAAAAAGTAAAACATTGCCCTTGAAGAGATCAACCTCAGCTATCCAATGCAAAAAAAAAAAAAAAAAAAATGAAATGCAAGAGATATTTTTAATAATTTCTCCCATAGGATTAACATTAGCAAGTGGGTGTTTTCATATGAATGAAATAGCCCAGAAGATGAAATTAAAGACTACGAAGCTCGCAGAAAAATGTGTTGATGGGCGATTCCATGGAGAGTGTCACACACGTAACGCAGGCTTTAATTTGTATTTATTCAATTATTTATTAAATTTTAATGATAATTCTGATTTTAAGTGGTATGGTAAATAAGTTATTAGCATATTTTTAAATTTAAATGTGTGGCAATAAAACTCACAGAAGTATATCATTTAATTTCATTACTCAAAATGTGCTTTTTTTCTACTTCAGAAAAAAAGCACATTTTGAGTATGAAATTAAATGATATATTTCTGTGAGTTTTACTTACACACATTTAAACAAAAAAATATGTTAATAACTTATTTACCATACCACATAAAATCAGAATTAACATTAAAATATAATAAATAATTGAATAAATGTACATTAAAGTCTGCGTTACGTGTGAGACTCTCCACATGGAATCGCCCTGATCCCATAAAATGTAAAAGAGTTAAATGATGAATATGTTATATGTATGCATGCCTGCCATCTAGCATACAAGCAAATAAATCTACAATTTTTAACTAAACACTAGGACTACACAAAGCCTCAATATCTCCATTCCTGGTAAAAAATCCAGAGAATCAAAATAACGATAAGGCTAATGTACAAAATCCGGTATTACCAAAAGATGTGCAACCCCCAAACGGACAGAAACAGCAATCAACCGAATGACTAGGAAGAATCCCAACTGATCCTAGACTTATATTTTGCCCAGATCATATTTTGGCTAACCAGACTCTAAAAGAGTACGTATTGAAAAATGTTACTGCATGTTTAAAAAACGTACGTATTTACCGTATCTTTTATAGAATTTCTTATTAAATTAACATGTAAAAATTAACCGAGTATCCTGCACATTTTTTTTTTTTTTTTTTTTTTTTTTTTTTTTTTTTTTAAGGGAATAACATGGAAAACTACATAGACATGATGCTTGACATTGTTTTTAAAGCTATTCAGATGTATTTTAAGAATCATTGCAAGTGCGAAAACTCAGGTGACCAGATTGATAGTACGACAGGAGATGATAGGGATGATCTATCTGAATTTGAGTTAGAAAAGCTTCGGGATAGTTCACGTGATGCGCTGCTTAGTTATTTTCTCACCGAAGATAAAATGCATGCGTATGAGGCTAGAAAACAATTGTGCTGGGAAGCCCAGGACCCTTTAAAATGCAAAAAAGAACTATATGCAGAATACAGCAAAATTATTGAAAGACGTCAGTTGGGGCACAAAGTGCCTGATATAACTAAAGATCTGTTTAAAGCAGGTCTTTCATCATTGATTTACTTTATACAAGAGTTTTCTTTACATGCAGGTTTCGAGGAAATCCAATGTAAAGTAGACCTGCAAAATAACTCTACTTGGATTCGAATTCCCGCTAAAATTTTATGTATTGGTGAACCTTGCATGATATCGAACTAAAAACTGAAAAAGACTCAAAGCGTAAAAAAAAAGTCCTCAAGAATGGAGGAAGGTGAAGAGCGATCCGCAATGCCCTTTGAAATATTTGAAAATACTCTGGAAAATTTTAATATGTGAAAAATATTAATCCTACCTCAAAAAAAAGAAAAATTAAACTATATTTACTTGTATTTTTTTTGGTTTCTTGAGTAATTTGTTATTCTTTGTAATTGTAAATTTAGCAAGACCAAGGGGATCATCCCGAGTGAGTGGCCAGACATGTTGTCAGGCGCTACCCGCTCTAGATTCTCTCCAGGCTGTTGCCTTTGATTTACAATATTTTACATTTTGAATTTACATGCTGAGTAATCTTTGTTTTGACAGTCGGTGCATACACTGCAGGCAATCACCTTTTTATGTTCTTTATGAGAAGGAAACAGGTTCCTCTGATAAGCTCTAGGTGAAGAAATGGCTGGGATGCACATCCATGCAGCCTGCCGAGGCCCCCCAAAATGACATCCTCGCTGTTCTCCTGTGTTGTTTAAGTCCATTTCTAGCTGGTAAAGGAGTTGATGGTGTATCGGTGGAAGGCTTGGTGGGGTGTTGGGGACCAATACTTTCATCTGAGAGCATTCATCGTCCGAACTAACCGAGGATGTTATTTTGGCACACTGTACAGTTCTGATGTTTTTTCTGAAATCCTAGAAATCGAAAAAAAATTAAGTAAAATAAAATAAAAAGTTATACTACTTAAAAATAAATATACTTACTTTTCAAACTGGCCGTGAGCTCATCCTTAAATAAATCTTTAAGATAGTTGGTCTCCGATATCAAATTTTAATCCCAATAGTTCACATACTAAAAAAAAAAAAAAAATTAATGTATACGTACCTTGTTGAACCAATAGTTGAAAAATAATGCTAAAATGAAATTATTACTTACGTATAACAAGAGCTTTTTTTATCAAAACGGACTTGCTCAAAATCCAGAAGATGGTGCTCAAAGAATTAGTTATTTGGTATAAATTTAAAAAGCTGGATTCTGACAGAGACACATTTGTACATATCAGAATTAAAGTGCTCCTCATTAGTTGTTAGGCTCCCCGGAGGAAAAAAGGACAAGAAGTGGGTCTTTCTTTCTTTTTTTTTTTTTTTTCGAGAGAAACGCAGTGATCACCATCCAGCATTTCTCTCATACATCTATCTATATTACGAAAACCCGTGGAGGTAACATCGTCTAGATGCACAAACCGTTGACCAATAGTCTGTCCCAGCTGAAATGTTAATCTATTATCTTCATTTGTATTAACATTTATAGGAATCCCGTTAAAAAGTTCTACTATAGCCGAAGCAAAAGTTGTTTTACCTGAATTTACTGGACCCTGAAGCGCGACCCATCTTTTTTTGGGTTCCCCAATTTGATAAGCCTGGAATACTTTAGTTAACAAATTTTTTAATGTAAACTCCCCATGCCATCTTTTAGTCAATTCAGCTAGGATAACATAGTCGTCCTGTTTGGTTTATGGGGTCATTACGTCACCCCACCAGGTATAGATTTCTCGAAGTTGTGTTATTAGATAATCTGTATTAGTAGTCCTGTTAGTAATTTCTGAAATACATGAATGCACAACCCTCGATGTCGCAGTCTATCGGCCATCGTAACAAAAACTCGCGAGTTTTCGTAATGTCTCTGGAAAATGTCAATGTCAAGCTTTGATTTGCCAGAAAGATTTTTATAAATTTCTGAATAACGTTAGTGTGTTAGGATTTGTTATGTTTTTTTCTACAGCATAATCAGTAAACAGTTCAAAATTAAAAGGGTTTTTTTCTATTTTCTGAAATTGAATAGTATAAGTTAGTTCTTCAGTAGCATGCAAAAATTTAAAAAGTTCTCGGGTATCAGTTAAATAAGTTAGTAGCAAAGGTGTGTTTACGATAATTTTAGAAGCTTCTAAATCTTCCCGAATAGTTTCTTTTTTAGTTGCAAGCATCATTTCCACAACACAAAAACCCACTTCTTCGCATTTGCCAAGATACTTTCCAAAATAACTACATTTGAGCATTTTAGTAGCAAAAAATTGGGTGATCAGTTCAAGTTTAGATAAGAAAAAAGCCAAAAAGAAGAATTTTCCTGCCCGGTTATTAGCGCCTGTGTGCTCAAATGCGTTAATAAACCGGGGTTTTTCAATAATCCATGGTTCGTATAATGGTAAACAAACATATTAAAACTTATGAATGAAATAGCATGTTAGTGAAGCTAAGAAAAGTTTAATTTACTGTAAATAAATGGTAATTTTCTTCTCATTTAGCAATCAAATAGAATGAATCATTTATATTTTGTATTTCCATACTATAATTAACATTTTTCTTTAATCAGGGGAAAAAAAAAGATAAATCAGTCACATTTTTAGGATTATCATATAAAAAGGGATACCCCAGGTAGCACAGCAATATCGGCCAATATCGGGAACAGCGATTTCGCAATATCGGCCAATATCGGTATACCGATATTGGCCGATATTGCATGGCAAACTTTTTTTCCAATATTGGCCTATATCGGCACCCAATACCGGCCGATATCGGGAAACGCCGGACCGGCCGATATTATGAAACGTCGGACCGGCCGATATTGGGCAACGCCGGACCGGCCGATATCGGTGAACATTGGACCAGCCGATATTGGTCAAACTGAATTCGGCATTACAAAACGACAAAACTTTTGTTTCTTAATATAGGGAGATATTGATTACCTGTCTTGACATAGTATTAGTAATAAATATCTCTTTATATTAGGGAAAAAAGTTGGCCATTTTATATTGATGAATCCAGGTTTGAAAACATATGCATATAAATATATATTTTTTAACTATTTCAATTTTTTTTTTTTTTTTTTTTTTTTTTGCTATTATAGAAATATATATTTATATATTCTTTATATGGAAAATCATAGCTAAGTTCACTGCCATGATAATGTAAAAAAATATTTAAAAGAAAAATTTTTCATGATTATGTTGAAAGTGGTAACTCTGAAATAACCCAAAAATTTTGGAGAATTTTTTTTCTTTTATTAAAAGGTGTATCTTTTTACGAAAATTAATTATATCTATAATACCAATTTATGGAAATGGTAAAGTTGAAAAGTGTTTATATTGTATTATTTGAATAAAATAACTTTTATTACCATATAAGCAATTTTGATATTTTTTTTAATATAATCAATAAAAATACTAAACATATTAAAATTAAAAAAAATATTTAACTGAAATGATTTATTCTTTTCTGCCTTTACCATAAACATAGATGTTCAAATTTGTTTAACTGTGTTGATGTATAAATTTTGCAAGGAAAAACAAAACTAGTAAAAGTTAGTCAAAAACAATTTATGTTAGGGGACACAGTACCCTTTAAACTACTTTTTCAATTTTGAATAATACTGTAATATCTGTAGTGACATTATATTTAATACTATAAAGCAAATTAAATTTCATGTAATTTCAAAAAATCTTGCCTATTTCTATTTAACTAAAATTCAAATTAAAAAATATATATATATTTTTTAAAAATCCCAACTGATTTTTTAAATATCAATATTTTCGTTTAAAATTTTTTCCCCACATTCCTTAGATTATACTACATAAAACTGTGCCATGGATTTTTAGATGTATGGGATATTACATTTAATATAAATCTTTTTCTCTTTTGTATAATAAAAAATCAAGGAAATTCAACAAACTCATAATTGAAATTACAGAAATTTCCGAAGCAAAAAATATTCCTTTTAAAAAAGTAGTAGGGATTTTTAAAAAGTTAAAAATTATTCAAAAAAATTAAATTTTAGTTAAATAGGCATTTTTGTAAGATTAAAAAATATATATATATTTGCATTATAGTATTAAACATAATGCCACCACAGATATTACAATACTATTGAATACTGAAAAATAATTTAAAAGGTACTGTGTCCTCTTAAGTTACATATGCAAAATTCTACCTTTGTTCTTTTTTCAAACTTAACTTTAATTAATTATTCCTACCCAATTAACTCAGAAGAAAATTTATATTTTATCTGTATGACCAGACCATCATCCTGAATCAGAGTATGAACTTACCGATTCTATAGTGTTGGAAGATGAATACTCTCTCTCTTATGTTCACTCTACATTCTGGTGGTTTCTCTTTTTTTTTCTTTCCAATGTTCAATGTTCTACATTGAAACATTAACTTTTTGAAAAACTCATAAGTAAATGCTACTTTCCTCATTAAAAATTCATATGTAAAATTAGATCCGTAATACCAATTTGTGGTTTGTGGTTATAGCGAGGTTGAAAAATTGAATATTTAAAAAAATCAATTTATCATAAGCAGATTTCCATATTTTATTTTCACATAATCAATAAACACTTAACCATTATCAAAAAAATAATAATAAAAATAATGTAGATGAAATGATTTTTTATTATGTCTTTACAATAAACGTTAACATAGTATTTATATGCAGTAGAAGATCTTTACAATGCAAACCAAAGCATGCAACATTTTGCGTTATATAGGTCATTTCACACAACGCTAAAACTTACCTTGTAAATACGGCAATATACAAAACAATCGCAGTAGATATTTATATTGCATTCCTTAGGACCGAACGTTGTGCAGGTTAAAAATTTTTTGCATAATATTGATCATTTCACATATTGTTAAATCGCCTATAAAAAGAATCCAAACATGCTGGGACAAAATCATCACATTACTTAATCCCAAAATTTTTACATTTAATAATAGCAATATTTTCATTTAAAAAAAATCTGAAATAAGGAAATAAAGATGAAATAATGTTTTAAATTTAATCCTCTAAAGGGTGTCAATATTTTTGCAATATGGATTACAGGTGCTTCTTAAGTACAAAATTCATTGCTTACATCTCAGAAACTGTGCATAATATAGGATTATAAAGATCTTCTGTATAAATGAAATGTTACCCCCTCTCTCCACCACACCTGAAAAAAAAAATGGTTCTTTTTGGTTAGCCAGGTGCCAGTGTTATATTTAATTACACATATATGCGCATGCGTGTGTACATATATATGTATGTAAAAATAACACTGGTGCCCGGCTAACCAAAAAGTACCAAAAAATGCACGCGAAATTTGGTTGAAAACAGTAAATCCACTGTTGTTGTTTTCTTATTCATTTAACCAACTTTATTTTAGTTACTCCTATATTAAAAATTAGTAAAACATTAATTTATATTTTTAGTTTCAAAATTTTTAAATATTCAATTAATTTAAAACAAAATTTACATTTTATCTTTATACTCCCTTCATTCTGAATGAGAGTCTGAGCTATACTACTGGGGGATAAACACTTTGATGGAATTTTTTCATAAAAAAAAAAAAAACAATTGCCAGCAAATATTGAGCAAAATTTATAAGTTTTCATGGCAGTGTAAAATTGAAAGTGCAACTGAAATGACCATTTAAAAGAATAAAAAAATATGTTACAAACAATGTCATTAAACTAAGCGAGAAAATCTATTCTGGAACTAAAATTTTAATAGTAAGTTTGATATTTCCATTTGTAATGTATTCATATGAAGTAAAAATAAAATCTTTCTATTTTTAATGTACATAAGTTTATTCAATAAATTTATATTATTTTACATTTTCAAAGAAAGTTTAGCAACAAAAAACTCTTATTTGTTAAAAAAAAAAAAAAAAAAAAAAAAAAAAAAAAAAGAAAAAGAAAAAAAGAAAATTTACAGAAAATGTTTTTTTTCCCCAACATTTGAATCTTTCTAGAAATTATACAAAATACCCTACAAAAAGTAGACTAACATGACATTAAGGCTATCGAAATTCCATTTCAGAATTTACAATACCTACTTAGTTGATGTAAGCAGAAAGAAATTGTGACTGATAGAAGGTAGAAACTTTTTAAAACATATTTCAGGACATCCCCCCCCCAAAAAAAAAAATTAATAGATAAAAAATACTTAGAAAATATCAGAAATGATAAAAAGGACAAAATAGCTATTTTCTTTATATATTTTCTCTTTTGAGTCGGGGTGGGGGGGGGGGTGAAGCTATAAAATACATTTTAGAAATTTAAATAGATAGATTCTCTCAAGTGCACATAAGTAAGGCATTTGAAATAATTAGAAATCTAAAAACTTAGCATTTAAATATCATCATAATTTATATTTCGTTAAAAATTCTAATTTTAGATAGATTTTATAGGAGTCCATTTTTATCAACTGTTTTTCTCTAAGAAACTTTACAAGGTGATTTTAAAAGTTTGTAAATTTATTTTATAAATTGTATTTTATAAATTGTATTTTATGAAATATCTTAAACATTGGATACTAGTTTTAAAAATGATAAAACAGAAATTAGAAGTCAATTCTTAGAATTTAAATAAAAACTTACCATGTATAACAAACAAAATTTATTAATCACAAAAAGAATTGAATGTTTTTTTTATTTACAAACTATTATTAATCATATTTATTATTTAACAAAAATGTTTTCGACAAATCATCAATTTCTTGTTGGTCATCTTCTTCTCCTTTGAAAAGTGTTTCCATCCCTGTCGTCAATTCTGCAAAGACCTTTCCAATGCAACTAGAGATAGCAATGGCTTCTGTTCCTTCAAACTTCATTTCCACACTAGCTAGAAAAGTACAATGAACCAAAATTACAATCCGACCAAGTACTTTAACAATTTATAATTTGCTATAGCTTTTTTTTTTTCATAAACAAATTTTAAATGGGAGATTTGAATTTATTCACCAAAGTTTCAGCTTGAAAATGAAATATTTTTACTTCATTATATTAATACAGTAGACTCCCTCAAATCCGCACAGCTTGGGACCAGAGGTTGTGCGGATTTCTGGTCATTGCTTTCTTTATTTATATTTTTTAAACAATAATTTGAATGTAATAATGCAATCGAAATTATAATGAATGCTTACTTAAGCGAAATATTAAAATAATTAAGTAAAATAATAAATTGAAATAATAAAAATTAAGTTAATTTAAAAAATAATTAAATTATTAAAAGTAAACATCAAGTAAATAATAATCCATAATAAAGATTATATACATTTTTCTTGAATTATTCAACTAAACTTGCCTCACAAAGGTACACTACTAATTCATATCAAAATCATAAAATAAGAAAGTTTTATTTCAGGTTTAGCCAGACTTAATAACCAAAAAAGCTTGATTAATACATAAATATATTTGGTAAAAAGATTGCAATTACCAATGCCATCAGCAATATCTTGAATTTTTCAGAAATAAAT
This sequence comes from Maratus speciosus, assembly GCA_963932465.1. Taxonomy (NCBI): domain Eukaryota; kingdom Metazoa; phylum Arthropoda; class Arachnida; order Araneae; family Salticidae; genus Maratus; species Maratus speciosus. The sequence continues at coordinate 90,652,535 of OZ010794.1, read as the reverse complement.
TTATACTATTTCCTTCATGAACAAGCAAGAGTTTAGTCACATTAAAAAGAATTACATATGGAATTATATAAAAATAAAAAAGTCTAATTTTGTCCCTACATCTGAACTGAAAGTTCCATTGTTTACATATTCGGTGATGTGTGGATTTGAAGGAGTCTACTGTATCCAATAGTTAGTGCTAAAATCACACAGTACTCACAACTTATTATTTAATGGTTTTATAAATCAGAAAACAAATTGCGAACCAACTACTTAACTTACAAACTGCAAACTTACAATATTAAAATTTTACCTCAGTTTTTTTTTTCCCTCTTACAAAATTTGAACATAATATTCAAAAATGCATTTTCGAATTAAAGTGAATTTTTAAAACTAAAACACTTTCCGTAAATAATAAAAGTAAAAATAGTTTCTAAAAGAGTACACTTTTATAAGCATTCAATGTTTATCTTGAGAATCACACCAAATTTCATGACTACAATTTATGTCGTTAAAAAAAAAAAAAAAAAAAAAAAAAAAAATCCGTTACAATGCATTAATTTTACAAAGAGCCCAACTATTGAAAAATCACTGCTCTTATGTATTACTTGATAAATAGCACGAATATGTGAATTTATTTAAAATATAATATTTGTTCTACTTATCTTTTAAAATATAGTAACAGGGGAAAAAATTATTATTTAAACTGTTATACAGGATTTTTAAACTATTTTTTTTAACATATAATCATAAATTAATTACTATATGTACTCACGTGTAAATAAACACCAGAATTTTAAAGGAATGAAAATCATTCCATTTTATTATCAGTATTTTGGAATAGTTTTCATTGCCCTATTTTATTGCAGAATTCATATTAATCTTCCTTGATTAAAATTAAATTAAAACCAAGATTACTATCTATTGTTGTTGTCTATTATTAAATATTGTTATTCAAACGGATGGACATGTTATATCTCTCAAATTTTGGGGTTGACTAATATGAGAGTATATACAGTAATAAATTATAAACAAAGATTTTTTTTAAAGAAATATTAAAATTAAATTAATAAAATAAATTATTATTAATAATTAAAAATAATCAATAAAAATTAGGAAACTTAAAAAATAAAAAGCTATATTCTTCATATTTTTTAATTTTTATTGTTCCAAATATTTCACTGTTGGAATTTCACAGCCCCTAAACATATTTTAATGCAAATGGTTTGGTGCATAATTAACTGCATTGTTTTGTAACTCATAAATAGTTGTAATAATAAAGATTATTTGGAGATATATCACCTGCGGCAAGGTATGACAAAAATGCCTTAAAATCAATTTATAATGAAGTTCTAAAAGTATTAAAATGTCATATTGTCATTAGAAATACACAGGCATAATTTTTATAATTTTAGAATATCAAGAAAAGAGTGAAAAATCAATTACAAAATTCCTTCTTTACACATAAAAACCAAGCTAAATAAAAGAGTGTAAAAATACAACATTGACTGCAATATAGAGACCCATGCTATGTGCGTTAACACTCAATCTTACACCATTTTTGAGGGCATCTCCGGCAGACAGCACAGAGGCAGAAGCCCCTCTGTCCCTATGGGCCCACACAAACCAGGAAATATATGAAAAACTGACATGTTTCAATATAATACAGTAGACTCCTTCAAATCCACACAGCTTGAGACCAGAAGTTGTGCGGATTTCTGGCCATTGCTTTGTTTACATTTTTTAAACAGTAATTTTAATGCAGTAATGCAATCAAAATTATAATGAATGATTGTGATATTGTAAAATATTAAAATAAGTAAAGTAATAAACTAAAAGGATAAAAAGTAAGCTAATTTAAAAACTGATTAAAGTATTAAAAGTAAAGTTCAAGTAAATAATTAATAATGCATATTTGAATATGCACACACACAAAAAAAAAATGAGATCATTTTCTTCAATTATTCAATTTGAGGGAGTCTACTGTATTAACAAACTTTATACACAAAAAGCATCTTATACACTTTTAATTTTTCAATATCAGTTGACAAATTTTTTCTTCTTGTAATTATTACTTAATAACTAAAATTGGAGGTTGCATAAGAAAAACATTTCCGTGCCAAGGGTCAATGCAAGGTTTTTCCTCTTTTGGCCCGTTTAATGTGAAACAAAATTTTGTGAAAAATAACATTACATAATAGAAGACGAATTCAAATTAACCCAAATTCAATGATGAACTTATTACATTTAGTTTGCCCAAGAGGAATTTAACAGGTAGAAATAGTTTATTCAAGAAACCTTACATTTTTGGGAAATTTGCATTTTTAATGGTTTTCTAATAGACATCAGATAAATAATAGTGCTTTAACATAGCCATTATAAAATCCATGACAAGAGTTCCATAACATGTGCAATGTGCCAGAAAACTTTGAAAGTTATTTTGGGCGATAACTGCTTAGGATGTGGTTGTTGCAGTCTTTTGGCGCTTGGTAAGATGATTTGGTAAATTTAAAAATAAGATATTACAAATATTAATATAATATTAATAAAATATAATTAAAATGAAAATTTGGTAAGATGCTAAACAGACTTTTGACAACATTGCTTACTTTTTTGCCAGTCGCACCAAGTGCACAAGATAGGGAACTCTTCCCAAATGATTAAATTTCTGTATATGACTTAAATAAGAAAACATTATGCAAATTAAAGATAAACAAAATACTAAGGAGTTTAAAGATTTTTAACTGTATTGGTGGTAGGAAGAAGCATTATACAGAATCTTGAAATCTTACCCCCCCCCCCCCCCACACACACACACACCAGATAATTTATCAGTAGAAATCTTTTTAAAAAATCACAAATGATTAAACTTAAATAAGAGGAATCAGCTTTAACTGTATCAAATTTTTATTTTTGGATGGAGTAAAAAATAAAATAATAAATAAATAAATAACAAAGAAAATATAAAAAGAATAAATAACCTTTGATTGTAATTGTTTGATGACTGATCTTGAGTCTTAACAATTTTTATATTTGGAAAATTAAGTTTAAAGTAGCAAGTATGACAAAACAAAAACAAAAAGTTCTATACGCTCCCTTATAACGAAAGAAGAAAAAAAATTTCTCACACTTGAATTAGGATATCTGAAATATTTATTCCAAATTCTGATAAAAAGGACCTCAAGGTTATATAAATTGCTCACAACTTTAATTGTACTTGTGCCATTTAAGTAAGTAAATCGTTTCAGTTACGTACAATAAAAAAAGAAAATCACGTTTTAATATAAATAATTATTTCAAGAATAAAGTAAACGGACAATTTTAATATATAAACAATGAAAAAGTGTTTTGGTGTTACTTAAACGGTTAAATAATATACTGACTCAAACACTATACCAAAAGTTCATATGCATTGTTTACAATCATTAGTGACGAAAATCTTTAAAGGTAATATACATTCCGAGACAAGTATAAATATGATATGAACAGAAAATACACACTACACAAGAATATGAATAACTAATCAAGTAATAATACCAATGTGAACAGAAAACAATATTTAAAAAACAAGTTTGAATATATGAAATGCGTCTGATTATATGTATTCAATAAACAATCATTATATGAAATATAAAGAGCATTTACCCGTTTCACATAAAGATGTGACTTTCGGATTTCAAGAATGACACACCTCACTTTTCCATACTACCATCACTATAAATATTTTCGTTTTTAATCTGCAACAGCCATGAAGGTAGGGTAGATATACGGCAAGAAAGCGAGAAAATAGAGCGGCCATGTTGGGTCCCTGTCTTGTATTTGATTGGTTGGCTGGCTGGCACATCCTTGTGCATCATTGCTCCCGATATAACCCGATATCGGGCAATATTGGTCAATGTGAGTTTTTCTACATGGATTTACAGAACTTAAAATGTTATTATAATTGTTTCCTGTTTTCTACCTTCCCACAAAAAGTACAATATGTGAATAAAAAATTTAAATATTCATGATTCCAGAAGTTTTAATGTCACAAATCCAACATCGGACAACATCGATCAATACTGGCCAATGTCGGTAAACATGACCGGTCTTTGCCGATGCACACCAAGATTGGCCGATATTGGGCAGGGTCGGGCCGATATTGCTGTGCTACCTGGGACATTACCATTTATAAACATCTTCACCTATTTCCTAATGTAAATAGTCTGATATTTAATTTGTTTGTTACTCTACAACTATTTCCTTAACATAAGCTGATTAATAATAAATATAGTAAATTAGAATATTCTAGATTTAATTTATGGTACAGGATACAGTGAGAAAAAATCATTCATACACATGGACTGTTTATATAAGGATAAGGGCAAACATATATATTGAAATTTATGAATGAAGTAGCTTGTTTGTTGGTAAGAAAAACTTTATTTACTGTAAATAAATAACTTTCTACTCATTTATCAAATAGAATGAAGCATTTAATAAAGATTAATATTTGACAATTTTGTTATTCTTTTTTCAAAACAAGATAAAATAATGGTACTTTTAGGCTTATCATATAAAAAAGGTATTTTTAAGATAGCCTATTTTAGAATGTAACTAGTCTGATATTTTATTTAATTATTATTCAAACTATTTCTTTGGCATAAGCTGACTAAAAATAAATTTAATTTAATAAATTAGAATAGTGTAGATTTAACTTATGGTAGATACAGAGAGAAAAATTTATTCATACACATGATCAGTTTATATGCTATGCTAATGGTAAACAAACATGTTGAAATTTATGAATGAAATAGGTTGATTGTGTAGGTAAGAAAAACTATTTACTTGTACATAAATAATTTTATTCATTTATATCAATGAAATAGAATGAAACATTTAATAAAGATTAATATTTTGTTGAACTTTTAATCTATTTTTCAAAACAAGGATAAAATAATGGCACTTTTAGGCTTATCATATAAAAAGTTACATTTTTAAAATAATGTTAGCCTACTTTATAATGTAACTAGTTTGATATTTTATTTATTACTCAAAAATTATTTCCTTGACATAAGCTGGCTAAAAATAAATTTAATTTAATAAATTAGAATAGTGTACATTTAACTTATGGTGAAAAAAATATATGTACACATGGTCAGTTTTATGCTAATGGTAAACATATTGAAATTTATGAATGAAATGTTGATTGTGTAGGTAAGAAAAACTATTTACTTCTAAATAAGTAACTTCCTTCATTTATCAATCAAATAGAATGAAACATTTAATAAAGATTAATATTTTGTTAAACTTTTAATCAATTTTTCAAAACAAAACTGCAGCATAAAATAATGGCACTTTTAGGCTTACATAAAAAGTTACATTTTTAAAATAATGTTAGCCTATTTTATTTGTAACTAGTGTGATATTTTATTTATTACTCAAACTATTTCCTGAATTTCAGCTAACTAAAAATAAATTTAATTTAATAAATTAGAATTTAAAACTTATGGTACAGTGAGAAAAATATATTCATACACATGGTCAGTTTATATGTTAATAAACAAACATTGAAATTTATGAATGAAATACGTTGTCTAGGTAAGGAAAACTTTATAAATGAATGATTAGCTTTCTTTTCAATTATCAATCATAATCGAATAGAATGAAACATTTATAAACATTAATATTTTGCATTATTATTATTATTCTTTTCTCAAAACAACAAAACAAAACTGCAGTATATAAAACTATACTTTCAGGCTTATAATATAAACAGTTACATTTTTAAAATAATGTGAACGTATTTTATAATGTAACTTAGTCTATTTTTTTTTTTTTTTTTTTTTTTGTAAAATCACCATTAATCAAGAATGTATAAGTCAAAATTAACTTTTTTACTCACTGGCCAGTACATGATTTTTTTTTTCATTAGCCAGATTTTTTATGCACTGGCCAGTAACAAATTTACAAATGTTTGATTTAAAAAAAGTGCTTTTCGTCACTGTTATATCTTTCATCGCATCAGGAAAAGACATTCATGAGCTAAAATCTACGGGAAGGTTCTTTTCCAATATCTCATTTGCATTTCAATATTTTAAAATAATTTTGTTCCCATTGGATAGCTGAGGTTGATCCCTACATTAGCCCCTATTTTACTTTGAGTGCATTTTTATGATGACACTTTTACTTTTGGAAATGGTTCCAAAAGTGAAAATAACATTTAAAAATGTATGCAGCTAAAAAAAAAAAAAGTAAAGGGCAAATGTCGGGATTAATCCCACGTATCCAATTAAAATTATTTAAATGTAAATGAGATATTAGAAAAGAACCTTCCCATAGGTTTAACATTAGCTAGCAAGTATCTTTGTGGGACGGGAGCCTTAAAATCATGACTTACTAACATCCTTTATTTACCCTTTGACAAGATTACACTCGACATAAAAAACTGGCATTTACTGCAGTCAAATTATAATTTAAGTGATAAACTATATTTAAAGATATGCTGATATATTGTATTTAAAGATATGCTGATATGTTATATAAATGAAAAATGGATTTTTGAAATTAGAATATACTTTAATTTAAAAAATAATTTCACAGCATGGATATTTCATTTTTACTTAGTAGAATCTATTATCACAATTGACGAGTGTCAAGTGGCAACTTAAATTTGCACAGTTGTGGCAATAAAGTCAATCTCCAAATTTTCAGTATTACTCGCTGATTGGCAAGTGCTAATTTTCTCTTGTACAATAATGCAGTTATTTTTCACAATTTTTTTTATAGTTTATATATAATAAAATCTGATGTTTAAGGGAAATAGCTATATAAATTTTCATCATCATCAATTTCACAAAGAAAAAATTCTCCTTGACTTTCAGTGTTTATTACTCACCCCCACCCTCTCAACTTCATTCATGAAACTTTTTTTAGTCAATGACCATTTTGTTTTTGTACTTTTAAAAATATCATTTTACCCGTTCAAATAAAGTCAATGAATATTTTCACTTAAAAAAAAAACCTTAATTATATGTGTTATAGGCACAAATTTCATTGTTTATGTTGTCTTGCCAACAGAATTGGAACTGTACACTGGATAAAAGGTAAAACTGCCACACCCCTCCCCCTTTACGAAATCTGTTTTCACAAGATTATAAGGCATGGCCATAGATCTCCCACTCCTGAAATAAAATTTTGTCTGGGGTACAGACTTTGGCCCTTGAAAACCTAAACATTTATGTAACTGAATCTTCTCTTATAAAAATGTTGTGCCCCCTAATATGCAGGATGTTTCTAAATTAATGGAACAAACTTTCAAGCATAACTACTCCTGAAAAAATTTTTGTACATAAAACCAGACCACAATATATTTATTTCAAGAATAAGATAGTGTACCTCGCTGAATTCAACCTTTCGTTCACAGCTATAACAATATTGAAGATTTTTATCAGATTAGTTTTCTATAAATGTGATAACATCATTGGAAGTGTGAAATTTCGATAAGTGACACAGCATGTACTGCAAAGTTTAGGTGTATATTTTTAATAACCACATACATATCATTTACAATGTAAAGAATAAAATTTTCAGTTAAGGGGGTTGGTCACACAGTTTCCGATCCCCCCCCCCCTCTAATGTAAAGTCTATGGGCATTTGATGCATTCGTCTATTTAAAATATCTCCTCGGGAAATTAATATTTTTAACTTCTATTTTAGTGTACCCTTCCTAAGATGTCTCTTTTTTCCTTAGTTCTCAAAATATTTTTAAAGTATAGGCTTAATTTTATATGAAGTGTTAAAATTTTACTCACAGTTTGCCCGCTTTTAACACATAAAATATTAAATTCAGCATAGATTTTAGAAATATTTTGAAAACTAAGAAAAAAAAAGATTCTTTAAGAAGAGTATACAGAAAAAAAGATGTTAAAAATAGGAATTTCCCGGAGAAGATAATTTAAATATATGAATGCATCAAAAGTCCACAGACTTAACATTACGGAGGAGAATTCCAAAGCTGAGTGACCAGCCACTTTAAGATTCAGATTAAAAAAAATCCAAATGGTCATTTTGATTAGTTTATTAGATACTGGGGTAAAAAAATGTGTTGGTAAAGCAGAATATCATTTCATAAATGAAAAAAATTATACTAGGCTCATTAAATCTTCTAAGCAATCATCAGTTACTGAATCAGAGGTGGAAAAAGTATTATAGTATATTTATAAACAAGCTGTTTTATTATTCTTAATTATTTATAATTATCTCAAGTTGTTTGGCTTTTTTAAAGAGTGGCAAAGGTATATTGGAAATTTCTTTAATATAATTTCTTTCGAGATGCGCTTGAAAAATATTTAAAAAGGCTTTTAAAATTGGAAAACACATTAAAAATAATGCGTAACAAAAAACTTAATGAATTTACTCTTGCCGTAATAAACATTTAGTTATTTAACCAAGAACATTTATGAATGCATTAAAAATAAATTAATGCAAATTAACTGTAAGCCACCTTTATTTAAAAAAAAATAGATCCCGCTTTTCCTGGTAAAAAGGAGAAGGAAGATTAACACTAAATTAAGTACTTCATGATAAGCAATGACCAAAAGGTGTTACGTATATAACTGTAGCACGATATAGCAACATGTAAATAATATACTTATATTAAAACAACAAATTAAACATTCGCAACAAGAAAAATATGATATAGATATGTTTTACACACTTAAAAGAAAAAAAAAAAAAGATTTACTGCATCAAATCCCCAACAAAAATACCCGTGCAAAACCACATGGCCACATATTTTCTAGCGGGCGGGGAACGTATCGTTTACAGCAACCCAGAGTACCGGTTTTTCACCCGCGCCAAGCTTGCTTCGCCAAATGCGCGAATCGAGGAAGATTCCAAAATCGCATCGGGGCCCGATTTTTGGTCTTCATCCTCCGGGCATCGATTTAGCGCCTATTGCTTTCAGCGCCATCTATCATTGCTATTTTAAACTAAAATCAAGAATCGCAATTAAAAAACAACTCCTGATCAGGCGTGATTCTGAGTAAAAAAAAAAAAATTCTGAAATTCAAAGCAAATTTTCTGAAAGGTTACGGCATAGGAGGCGGGGGGGGGGGGGATTCCCTCCTGGCACTAATTATTTTTGTTGCAGGTCGGGTTAGTTGTTTTCGATTCGTGTCGATTTCAGGCTGAGTGTAGATTCCTGCAAGCTCGGTTTGGGTTAACCCATTTTATTCAAAAGTTAAAAAACGAAGATTAAAAACTGTACCTAGAATAGTAAACATAGATGTATGTATGGTGCATGCGTGCTGTTTTCTAAAGAGACCACTGTATTTTTTCCACGACTCTTTGATGAAATTCGCGTTTCTTCCACAACTCTTTGACGAAATTCGCTTTTTCCCGCAAGTCTTTGACGAAAAGCGCGTTTTCCGCAGCCCTTTGATGAAATTCGCATTTCTTTGACGACCCTTTAATGAAATATGCGTTTCTTCCGCAACCCTTTGACGAAATTAGTGTAATTTTGCTGCCCTTTGACAAAATTCGCGTTTTTTCCGCGACCCTTTGACAAAATTCGCGTTTTTTCAGCAATCCTTTGACGAAATTTACATTTTTTCAGCTATGCTTTGACAAAATTCGCGTTTTTATGCGATTCTTTAACAAAATACGCTTTTATTCCGCGATTCTTTGAATAAATCCACCTTTTCTTTGCGATCCTTTGGCAAAATTTGAGTATTTTCGCGATCCTTTGACGAAATTCGCATTTCTTTCGCGACCCATTGACGAAATACATGTTTTTTTTAATAAAATTTACAGCTTTTTCGCGATCCTTGAGCGAAATTCGCGGCTATTTGACAAAATTTGCGTTTTCTCCGCGATCCTTTAACGAAATTTGAGTTTTTTCCGCTGCCCATTGACGAAATTCGCGTTTTCGCGATCATTTGAATAATTTCGCGTTTTTTCGGTGGCCCTTTGACCAAATTTGTATTTTTACCGCGTCCCTTTGTTCAAACTCGCGTTTTTTCCCTTTGGCGAAATTAAAGTTATTTTCTGCGAACGATTGACGAAATAGATTTTTTATGGCGACCATTTGTCAAAATTCGCGATTATTTTTATGTCCGAATTTTTGGATTGATGAATATTTTTAATTTTCGGAATCGAATGAATTAACCATCTCGCTGTGTAATTCTTTTATCAAAATAGGTTAGAAAATTCGCATTTATTTTATTATATATTTCAAATCTGCATATATTTTACAGTTAAAATATGGACAGAAACTTTGTGAAAGAGTTTTTTAAAAATTAAATTTGGTCATAAAAAATAAGATTTACTGCGGAAATTGCGGATTGCACAAATTTTGCAACTTTTACGTTTGACGTGGAAATCACGGGATGCGCAGTTAGAAATTATCAGAAAATTAGGAACAGAATCACCCCTGCTTCTGACATCTTACATAACCCTCCTGCAAGTATTTTATCCAATAACTGCCACCATTTGCAAGTTATTAAATTTAAAAATCAGTCAGTCCATTTTAGGATACGTGGTCCATTCAGTAGCTATGGAATGATGGCTGAAGGAAGCATTAAAAAAAAATTAAAGCTGGCTCCGATATGTCAGTTAGAGGTTTACCCGGGTTGAATTTTCCACACCCAATACCAGGCCTAACCCACACACACACAAAAAATATATTGGCCCGACCCGGTATAAAAGATAAAAAATCGACTCCAGCCCAGCCAGCTTTTGCATTTAAAATTATTCATAAAGCACACTTATTTATGCTTCTATTTTATTTTCAGATTATGTTCAAAATTCATGAATACAGAAAAACGGTAATATTAATGACTATTTAGGCAATTATGTAAGTTTAGAATGAAAGAAACGGATGATAAAAGAAAATCATAATTTAAATTTCTAACGATTTTGCAAAACAAATGTACAACATAAATATAACTTTTACGGATAACAAATATGTAAGATACCAGACCAACTTGTGATCGGGGGGGGGGGGGGATTTAGAGGAGTGCACGGGTCGCAGTTGGGCGAATAATGCTTATCATAAGGGCTGACACGGACCGAAAGTTTAGATTCTGTAAATTCTGTCCAGTAACCTGTAATTCTGTCCATAATCTGTAAATTTTGGCCAGTGCAGACCTCTAGGAAGAATGAAGTCCAGGCCAGGTCGACCTGGAAGAAAAAGAAATTGACCTGACCCCGAATCTTCAGAAAAAGGTAAGATCAGGGCACGACCCGGCACTAAAAAAGACCTGACCTAGACTCTCGTGGACTTAAACTGGATCGAGCCGGGCTCGAGCTTCGCCCCCAAGTCATTTCTCGTGAGGATGCATAATGTCGGTTTGCTAACCCTTTATTAGCCCAAGGGGGGGGGGGCAATCGCACCTTCGCTCCCCCCCTTAGATCCGCCATTACATTAGCTACTTTTTTTTTAGGATAGAGAGATATTGAGAATTTAAGGGTTCATTGTACTTTTTTTACTAATGGTGTTTAAATATTTGTTAGTGTGAAATTGATGTTTTTACTTGCATTATAAAACTTTTTAAATCTAGATAATAACTCAAGCTGTGAAAACAGAGAAAAGCAGAATAAACGTTGTGAGACTATAGACGTTTAGAGCTGATCAGTTTTTTAAATAAATTTCACTGTTTTCTTTTGAATAAAAATTTATCGATTCGTTTACTAACTTGTATATAAGATGTAACATATAGTATATTTTTATTACAGACAGATATAGATTATAAATTTATTAAAGCATCTTGATAAAGCACCTTTCAAGGTATGATGACTGTAGAATTGTACAAGACGTACACTGATGCTTATTGAAAAAAAAGTAATAAGTAAAGTACTAAAATAAAGATAAATTATCTAAATAAATTTAGAATTATTCTTGTCCCAAAATACAAGTTTGATGAACACAGTATAATGTAGCTTGTTTCATAAATAAAGTACTAAAATAAACATAAATTATGTAAATAAATTTAAATTTATTCTTTCCTCATAATACAAATTGGATGAACACAATATTATAAAGCTCATTGCAGTGTTGCTACTGACGTGCTCAATAACTTTAAAAGTATTTCTAAAACTCAAAGAAAGTCAATACTAATTTTCGTCAATATTTTTTCCATTTATATTCGATTTCATATCATAATTTTTTTAATGATGTTCTTTAACGGTCTGTTTTTTTCCAAGAAAAAGTTTTCATTTCAAGCATGGTTAGAGGAAGCTAAAATCTTGAACAATCCTGGTTTAAAATTTCAACTTTCTTTTAATATCAATTTCTAATGTAACCTTGATTTATGATATATTTCGTTCAACAGTCATAATGTATTTTTGCACTTGCACCTGCACGGGGGGAGGGGGGCGGCAGACAGAGCTTCTTATCAATAAAACAGATGGACAACATTCTTTCTCTTTTATTTACTAGTAAACACAAGTATTACTTCAAACATACTTCGCATATGCTTTCTCGAAAAGCGTATTATATATGCATACACATGACAGAAGAATAGGAATGACAAACGTTGGAGTAGTCCATAATTTTGGAATTAAATAATTTATAATCATTTAATAATTTTCATAATATCTTTGCATTTTCATAAGAACACATAAGACTAAAAAACATACTATTTTGATGTAAAGACAAAGTTACAAATAAAAAGAGGAAATTTTGTTTGGATCAAAAATGATAACAATATCATAAGACAATCCCCTCCTCCCCCTAGAGATATCTTACGATATCATGTGCCAGATCCCCACCCCCTTCCATCTAAAATGATAATGTTTTATATATGCACAGTTCCTAACAGAAAAAAAAAACATATTTCTGATATAATTTTTTGAAAGAAATTGGAGATCAGGGGTTTTTATCCGCTCCATTACGACATGCTGACACAACACAAATATTCAGACTTTTGAAATATATATTTGACTTTCACAGAAAATTAACAGATTAAACGATAAGAAGTCCGGAAATTTTTTTTGTTAACGAATAATGCAAGAGTTACATGGAAGTAGGAATACTTATAATAGGAATAATTAGTTCCAACTTCTTTGAAGAGATTTGAGGAAAGCTATTGTAAATCATTATATCGTAACCGCTTCCTTTACTATGCGCGATGCGTGGGGTCATATCGGCTGACTTAAAAAAGCATCCCTGACAAGAAGGGAGAAAGTAAAAACAAACAAACAATCGCCCGGAGCATATTTCTCCTTACAAAGTTAAACAGATCGAATACGCATTGTTATGGTGTGGGAAAAATAATCATATGTCTAGGTTTTTGCTGTGAATTGAAAACCATAGAAAATTTTCGGTTCATCTCTTAAATTTTTTAAATGAAAAATCTGAATATTTACAACTTTAAGAAAAATGCTAATTCATAAACTGTCGTATTTTTTAATTCGTTACAGAATATATTAACATATTCTGAATTAACAATCAAAGAAAAAAGCTCACCGCTATTTCTTACAAGAACAAAAAAATACATTACATATAAAACGATTTTTAAGACATTTAGATTTATCTGTTGGAAGGATATAGCCAAAGATTCTTTTATACAGCTATATTCATTTAATAGCAATATCAGCATTAAGATTTTTTTCTTATTACTTCTACATTTTTTTCCTCCGTAATTTTTAACAAGTCTATTCTCACAATAAAACTTGCTACTTTGTGACACATTTATGAAATATTTTTCGTTCTTAAATGGGTACATTTTACGGTTATTCTTATTCAAATAAAAAGAAATTGAATAATCTCTCTCTTTTTTTTTCCTGTAAAAGAAAAATATATTTAAGAAAATGGTGTCAAAATGGATGTTTTGAACGAATTTCAGAGAATCAAAACAACCACAGAAAGTTCGTCATCATGGTGCATTAAAAAAAAAAATCATGGTGCAATAAATTTAATGGAAAATGAAAAATAGTAAATACATATAGCTTTTCACTTTAATTTATTTTTCACCGCTGCATATGTGTTATCTTCCCTTTTTTATGATTTCAAATTACGAGCAATAGAAAAATTAATATGATGTCGAATTAAAAACTCAAATGGTATGGTTCATTTTAAAAAATGCGTGCGTTACGTTATTACACATAATTTATCTTGATACGAAAATTAACATAAGATTTTTACATAAAAATTTTATAAAAAATTAACAATATTATTTAAAAAAATATATTGCCGTGTCTTTATAGATATGCATTAACTGTAACCAAAATTTGGAGTGTGATTGAATTAACCCCTAGAATAATTATTTGACTAGATTTGTTTTTAAAGAGGGTCTCGGCTCTCTACAAGATATATTCGCCAATACACGCCCGGTCTCCTCATACTCAAAACCCAAGCTTATTTGCTATGTTTTAAAAATATTATATGATTATTACAAAAGATTCAATGGTAGTATCACGGCTAATCGAGACCTTCTGTAATTGGGTTGCCATGAATTCAACCATTGATTTAGAAATTCATCGGTTTCCAAGGCCGCATCCACCGCAGTAGCGATAGCTGACGGCCATTTTAGTAATTAAGTAAGATCAAATGCACATTTTAAATACAATATTTAAACATTACTATACAAGAATAATAACAAAGGCAAATAATTTCAGCGAACAATTTCAAAATTTTACAAGAAATAATAAATTTATAAATTAATATGCGGAGCTTTTGCAAAATTTAATAAGAAAATATTTCAGTTTAAAAAAAAATACAGCTAAAATAATGCCAATTAACTTGTTTTTTTTTTTTTTTTTTTTTTTTTTGTAATGTTTAAAAGAGTCCCGTCTAAAATCAATATGATTTTAAAACATTTCTAAAAAGTATATACAGAATAATCACATCTCTTAACCGTTCATAAACTGTACTATCGTGAGTGGGTAAATCTGAAGTCATGATAATCATAACTATTTATACTCCACCCCCTTCCCCTTCGAACACATATTTAGATAAGAAAAATTAGATTTTTTAGAAAATTAAAGTAAAAGTAACAATAAAGCTATTTTCCCTCTTATAAAATAAAATCTAAAACTAGTATTAATTAAAACAAACATGCCTTTGAATATTATCTGCTCTTTCATACACGATATGGGTCAGCGGCAAAAAAAAAAAAAAAAAAAAAAAAGTAAACAACGCCTACTAACTCAGCAACTAATAATAATAGAAGAAAATTACTGGTACCAAACGATTTAAAATAAAGTCTACTTTTAAATGATGTATATGTCGTAGGCTATATATAAAATTTGCTTAGGAAGCTATCTGCAAATCAAAACCAGACCAAACTTTGCTCTTTTCAAGAGCAACATCCAATTTTGACACTATATTTTAAATTTTCGGTTCAAACTATGCCTAGAAACGAAATTTTAAGTCATTTGGATGATAAGATTTTGAATTATAAACATTCAAAATTTAGAGCTGTTAAATTACATTTTTATATATTTATTAATATCTCCTAAAATTATAATCCTAATGTGATAATTTTGTGTGTGGTTATAATATTAAAAAATTCAAACATATATACACTGAATTTGTAATTTTAAAAATTTCATAATATAAATTATGAATTATGAAATTAATATTAAAAAAGAATATGATATATAACCTGCAGTTTTTTTTTTTGATAGATTTATATTTATTATATCCTGCTTTATGCGAATTCTGAATATAGAATTTTTCTCCCAAGTAGTTTTCGAATTATGATTAAAAACTGTCAAAATGGTTTAAGGGGCCATTTAGAAAAGCATAATTTGAAAAAATGTATTTTACTCGTTTTATTAAAATTTTAGACTCGCAATAATCGAAAGATATTAAGCGAGTGAAATAGTCATATGACAAAAGTTTTCGGAAATGCATGAAACTAGAAGGTGTTGTTGTTCAGAAACTATGTCATAGAACTGTTTTTTCCGTTTTCTTTTTTTTTTTTTTTTTGAAACGCAATAGATCTTTCAGAAAATAGTGCCAAAGTGGGCGTTTTGAACCGAATTTCCGCGCGAATTAAGAATAACCACTCAAAAAAGATTGAAAAAGTCTTTGTCACGTGATCAAAATCGCTTATAACTCAATAGGTAATTTATTGTTAAACAAAAATGGAAAACACAGTTCGATTCCAAATCGCTTCCCTAGTTAGGCCTTCCAGTTTTATATCTTTCCGTTAAAAAAAGAACTTGTAAATGTATCAAAACGGTTTGCACTTCTTCAGCAGAACAGTTGAGAGCCTTAAGTGTTCTACAGGCAGATCTTTCGTAACATTATACAGACCACAAACAGTGTTGCTGATTTTTTATTCAGATTTCGAGTTCACATCATAAGATTTTTAATACTAATTCTCCTTCATTTTATTCATTAAATATTTATAATTATAATAATCAAAAATAACTATTTAAACTTTCTAGGAAGAATTTAGAATATTTTAATGACAGTTGTATAAGTGACACATAAAGTGCATTAGAAACCTGTATAGTATAAATTGTTTTGAATAGATATTTATTTTTATGTCGATATGCTTAAAATTTTGTCTTGTGTGAAGGAGTTCTGACTTTAAAAAAAATAAAAATAAAAATATATATATATCCCAACAAAAAGTTTTCGGTAAAAAAAAAAAAGCGCCAAGTTCTCCTTAATGTTTCGGCCAGAAAAAGTAGTGATATCTGAAGTTCGCAGAAGTTAAAAGCCAAACATCCCAAATCTTTCATTGAAAATGGCTTCCTGCGACTTGGCCGTTAATGCCTTCTACAGCATTTGAAAATTAATGATTAGAAATTACGCATTTATGAATTATTTAAATATTAAAAGTAATATTAAAATGCAAAGAGGCAAATTCATATAAAGACATTATAAGTAAAAGATTTCTGATAAATACCATTCAGTTACAACAAACATTATTTTTAATTACAGATCATTTAGTCCACTTGTGGTTTAATTGCCATTTTGTACGATCTAAAGTTAAACTCATTAACGTAAAACCCAAGAAATAAAACAAAATTTACTTACTTCAAATCTCACAATATGTTATATTATATTTTATTGTATAATATTGAAATCTTGTGCATTGACGAAAGAGATTTTATTCGTTTGAACATTTATTATAGTTTGTTTGCAGACATTAAGAGGTATTCGATTTATAAACTGTTAAAAGCTGATACTAATTATGTTTTAGCAATTAGGGATATTATCTTCTGAATACAAGTGTTTTGTTATCTTTAACTTCTAAACATTTAAATAGACTGAAGTGGTTTAAATGCATTTTTTAAATGTGTATTTTATTTCTGTACTTTGTGCCACAAAATGCCTAAAATAATCAAAAAATGTTGTTGGCATGTAGCTCATCTGTGCATAACATTAAAATTTGAAAAAACCCTCTCGAAGGCATTAACGGCCAAGTCGCAGGAAGCCATTTTCAATGAAAGATTTGGGATGTTTGGCTTTTAACTTCTGCGAACTTCAGATATCACTACTTTTTCTGGCCGAAACATTAAGGAGAACTTGGCGCTTTTTTTTTTTTTTTACCGAAAACTTTTTGTTGGGATATCACTACTTTTTGTATGTTTTTTCAAGTTTGTTTTTCTAAACTATATTAATATATAAAAAAAACATAAATTTCGGTACTTTTATGTTAGCCGGGAGCAAATCTCCTCATTAGCATTTTGTTTTTCGGCAATAGCAGTTTTCATTTTTCACATGTGAAAAATTAGAAATAATACTTTGATATTCCAATAAAATATTTTGGTTTATGTTATTATTTCTAATTTATTCATTTATTCATTTATTTATTTCTATGTTAAATATTCTATTAAATAAAATGAGGGAAATGCATCTATTTTGAATGAGATGACTGAAAAGTTTATATTTTTAAATGAAATGAATGCAATATGAACAATGGAGTTGGGAGCAGTATTTGGCGATTTGCCACTTGCGCCCGGCTAACGTAAAAATACCTAAATTTATTTTATTGAGCTTTACAAATTTATACTTTATTTCTTTTTAAATTAAAGTACTAGCCGCCTCTAGCAAGCAGTATTTACCCTATTAATTGCATGTTAAACGTTGCATCATGTTACTGTTATTCATAATTTAATTTTATTGCCCATTCTTTCGCCAAGTCGGAAGCTTTTGATAGAGAAATCAAGAACTCTTTACGATTATGGAAGCACATCACATATTTTGTGCTGTTATGTATTTCATCTTTCGTGACAAATATCTCTTAACTCACTTATGCATGTTTCCTTATCAGTTACGATTCGTTCTCTAATGTGGAAATTTTTAATCCCATTAAAAAATCTTTTCTAGTTGGGATCACTGCCAATTGTTGTATTTTAACTGATACGATTGGGTACAAGTGAAATGGTTCTTATGAAATCCTTTGACAATATCTGCATTTACATTAAACCATATCGATGCTAATATCTTTTTGTTTCACATTAACCTTTTCAATAGACTCGATTACGGAAGAATAGAAGGTCTACGGGCTCACTGCCATGACCCATTTGAAAATCTATCATTCTTCTCATCTGATCGTGTTGAAGAATTAGCCAATAATGTGCCATGGTTTCAAGATTTTAGCTAATCTTATTCGAAACCTGAAAACTAAAATGCGAGGAACCGGATTATGGAAGATTCATTCTAACGTACATATCGATTAACAGGTTACATATCATAGAATTATAATAATCATAAGGAGAACTGGCAGTTTCGGTGCTTTAATAGTTGCCGTAAATTCACTTTATATAATACAGAAGTTTTAGAAGAGTAAAGATTAACAACATAGTCACAGTAGGTATAATAACAGTACAATATAATAACAATAACAGTGGTTTGGGGCAGTGACGAAACTATTGGCACTTTTTAAATATTCGTACGTTATACAATATAATTATTCAGATGATATGCGGAAAAATATAAATAGATGGCTCGCATTAATAATTAACTCATTGAAAAATAGCCACTAGCGTCAAATACTCGCAAAGCTTGGCGACATTTAGCGAAGTGTCGCCAAACTTGGTAATATATCATGTCAATTCTCAAATTTGGCGACAAAAATGTTTTCTTTATTCTGACATCATAATGATGCATATGCATTATGTATTATACACATACTTATAATATGTATGATGCAAATGTATTATGTATTATATGCATATGTATAATATGTATGATGCATATGCATAAAATTGATAACATCACTAAAGCGCACTTAACGGAATAGTGTTCCATAAATAGTACGGATATTTGCCAGATTGACCAGAGTGCTATTGAGATTGATTCCGACATTTATAACCGACCGGGAGGCGTCTGCACACACCATCACCTCATCGAATTTACACCTGAAATTTTAGGATTAGTTAAAACTAGGTTAGCTAATTAAAATGCAACTGGTCTGTTAAGTCATATCTTGGTAGAAACCACCTGAAGACCTAATTTTAGTGGTTGACTGATAGGTTTACTATTGTATTTTCCTGCATCCAAAAGTATGGAAACATGGAGGAATGGGTGCAGGAAAACACAATGGAAAATCCACCAATTAACTGGTAAAATCGGGTCTGTAGATGGTTTCCACAAAGATATGGCTTGGCAGGCGAGTTACATTTTAATACGCTAATCGATTTCTAACTAATCCTAAAATTTCAGCCGTCAACTCGATGGGGTGATGATCTGTGCAGACACCTCCCGGTCTTTCATAAAATTTGTTTTAAGGATGTAAAAGATAGTAAGATGGACAGATAAACTGAAAGATTTTCCTTATTAAGATTTTTGTAAAAGCATATAAAAATTCATTCAGCTTGAAATCATGTAACACCTTTATAATTCAGGCTAATTTTCTGTAATCGGGTTTTGGCAACCAACATATCTTATCTATAACTATAATCTTTCTTTTACAGGTTTAAAATTAACAATAAATTAACAGTAAGTAGGCTAATAATACAATATAATAACATTAGCAGCGGACTTCGGACGCCGCATCTGTCGCACATCGTTAAAGACAGTTTATTAGTTACACATTTCATTTAATTAAAAGGAGATTTTTAAACTTTCATATGGAATTAGGATATTTTTACACTATAGGGAACTTGGCATTTAAAAAAAATCTTGGCGCAATTCGGACTTCAGAAACTGAGATATGTTGCCAAATGATATAAACAACTACGAAAACAAATCTGATGAACTTTTCTGTTATTTACATATATATTTATATACATGTAAACATTTTATTTATACATGTATAAAATATTGTTTTTTATATACAAATTATTTATGTTGGTATATAAAAATAAATAAACGGGTTCCTTAGATTAAATAAATTGTATACATATGGAAAAAATTGCTTGTGTATATGACACAGTAAATAGGTTGCCAGAAAATACGTTATTATCAAATTTATTTTCTCGTCAAGGCTATTTTCTCTATTTCGCCAAGGCTACTATATCGCAAACGTACCGAATCGCGGTTATATTTTGTTAAATGTTTTATTTTTTTAATATCGTAAATATATCATAACCTATACTGATTAAAATTTTTAGGTATATTCATTTTTTCTATTTAACAAACATCTTTGGAAAGGCATATACATAAAATTTTATTCTGCTTGAAATTACTTGACTCCTTCAAAACTCTGTAATCGAGTTTTGGCGACCAACATTGGCACAATTGAATGTGTTAAGGAACTATTTACGGCCAAATCAACACCCCCTGTTTGAAGGGTTTAGAGGCGGAAATTCTGTGTTTTCAGATTTTTCTGGTTAATTGTGCTACAAACCCGACTTGCTTGTGAAATTTCAAGATTCTACGACTTTTAGAAGTACATTAGTTATTTGATGATGCGAAGTGAGTCAGTGACAAAAAAGCGCTTTTTCGGAATTTAATATTTCGAAAACTATTAAATATAGAAACATGAAATCGTGAACCTTAGTTCAGTTTGATCATACGAACATGTGTATAAAAGAAAAATTTCTATATCTCTCCCTAAAACCACGTTATGAAGGGGTGAAAAGTATGCCAAGATGGTTCAGGAAAAGGTAGCTTACGGCTTGTGCGAACTTGGCGGACGCACTGCCGTGCTCCCAGATATATATAATTACAGGCTGTTTTTCATGTTTATATTGTTCATTTTAAATAAAAATGCCATAGATCAGAGATCTGCACGGGCTGGGACTGGGCCTATTTTCATTCACAGCAATCGGGCCGGGGACGGGCATACTGTTTTCTGAAGGCTCGGGCCGGACGGGGCCTAGTCACTACTCTTTCCGGTCCGGGCTCGGACCTTTTTCCTGAAGGACCGGACAGGGCGTAACTTATTTTCTCCGTACCGAACCGGGACTGTTATCATTCTTCCTTGTCTTCACGGGCCTAAATTTTCAGTCCCGGTTTTGACACAGCCCGTAATAAAGTTATTGTCTTCGCGTGGCCTGGCCCATTGAAAGATCAATAAAATTTGGCCTGGCCCAAAAATGTTTGAAAAAAATGCATACATTTTTAAATCGCCATTATTCTGCAATTAAACATTTAATATTATTCGTTATAATTTTTATTTATACATTTCTAGGCTTAACCCATTTATGCCTGAATTTTTGTTTTCTCGAGTATGTTTATAAAATCACTTTAAAATGTGACAACATGAACTGAAAAAAAAAATACTAAAAAAATTACGCTAAAATATTTTTGTATTTATTTCATAAAATGCAAACATACTAAATATGTGAATATCCATACGTGCAAAAATGCATAATTGTATGTTTTGTCTAAATTTATATAAATTAAGCTTTGAAATTGTATATTATATAGTACTATAATTAGTATTTTTATGAACTATTAAAAATATATTTATTTCTTTATAGAGACTAATAACATTATAAGTATTATTAATAATGAATTAAGAATAATCGTATTAGAGGATAAAAAACAAATTATTTCAAAATCATCTTGAAAAGGACTTTACATAAATAACTGTCCCTAAATGGCTATTAGAAATATGTACTCATTTGTGCCTGGCACCATATATTTAGTACGTTACAAACATGCATAAAAATAGGCTTGAACACACAATTTCGCAATTTAAAAAAATACATATTTCAAAGAAGTTTACAAGCTAAGATTATGGCTTATTTATTTGGATCTTTGATACAAAAAATACACTTATTATATATTTAATTTTCACTTTTTCTATCTTGAAAAATGAAAAATTTATAAACACCGAAAAAAACCCTTCATTTAAGCAAATAAATGTCAATCTTATGCTGTCATAGAGGTCTGCACGGGCCCGGACTTGGCCCGAGCCCATACACGACCCGGCCCGCAGGCTGGGCCAGCAAGGTGAAGGCGAATTTTCAAACGGACCGCGCCGGCAGAATTAGAACAACCTTTTCAACGGACCGGGCCAGGCCGACAAAAAAATCGAACGGGGTCTACCGCGGCGGAGTGGGTCGATAAAAAAAAATAAGCGGGCCTGCCGTCCGCTATAAAAACTTAATCGAAGCCGATAAAATATGAGTCATTTTTAATGAAGGGGACTTTCGCGAGAATAAGTATAAATGTGCATCACGAGCCGATGCCAGTTTGACAATATCAATACAGAAATGTAATATGTCCAGCGTAGAGATCAGCATCAAATAGTTAAATGGTATCTGAGCCGGGCTTTTTCTTTTCAGCAAACTCGTGCCGAGATCAGGATTGCATTTTTTTTCTACATATTCGAGCAAGTCTGGAACTGGATTTTATTGTTCTCAGGATGTGTAGGGAAGGCAATATGCTTCGTAAAAACATTAATATAGATAACGAACTTCTGTTAACTGAATCTTTGGAAAGATATCTTAAGGGAGTTCTAAAATTTACTGCTCAACAATGAGAAATTTTCTGACATACTTTCTGACTAATTTTTAACAGTAAAGTCATAAAATTGACAGGCCTGACTATTGAAGGGATTTCGAATCGAACAGTGTTTTCCATTTTTTTATAACTAAATTACTTATGCAGATATAAGAGATTCTTGTCTTGTGACTGCCGGTTTTTCTCCTTTCCCCTGCTATCGATTCTGGAAATTCGATTCAAAATTTTAACTTTGACAGTATTTTCTCAAAGATATATTGCTTTTATTAAAAAATAGATAAAGTTATTCGATTATATAGTTTCTGAATAAGAACACTTATCAATCTTATGCGTTTCCGAAAAGAAATGAATTCAGAAATGTATCAGAAAGTAGTTCCTTTGGACTTGAGAAAAGCCTTATTAAATGGCAGATAAATAATTTTACAAATCTGCTTTTTATTATATAGCTTCAAAAGTTATGTTTTTAACCCTCCTTTTTCTTTTTTTCTAAACTACTTTAATTTTTTAATGAATCCTTATTTGAATGCCTTATTTGTAATCATTAATGTTGCTATTACGTATTTTCTGTCTTGCGAACACATAGTAATTTTAAAATATACTGTAAAACTATCCCATAAATATGTATGCAGTATTATTCTTTAAAAGAATCGTAATTGTATGTTTAGAAAAATTTGAAATTTTTGTTGAAATTGAGTCGGACCTCATTTAATTGATTTCCACTGGTCGGACCTGCTTTCACTGATTTTTGTCCGAGCCGTGCCGGGCCGTGAACTGTGAAAATATAAACGGGCCGGGCCGGGCCGGATCGGGCTCGGGCCGAACTTTTAATTTTTTCATCAGGCCGGGCCAAGATTGCTTTTGTTCTGTCCGGGCAGGGCCACGGCCTGGAAATGCAGTCCTGTGCCGACATCTATGCTGTCATCTCTCGGTAATAGATAAAAACATTTATAGACAATTACTTCATACAATTTCCATGCTGTAAAGTAGAAGAAAATTATAAAAATTTATTAAAATTCGAAGCGTCCCAAAATTGGGACGCTAGGCATAAATGGGTTAAAATGTAGCTAAATTAAAATACAGTAAAGCGTGTGAAAAAGAACCTGTCTATGACGAAATTCTCTTTTAATGTGAAAAATATGTTGTAATGTATGTTGTAATGTGTTGCCATGTAAAATGAATGTACTAATACATAAGAAAATGAGTTACACCTGCTAAGAAGGGAACTTGTGTATAAAGAATTTTTTTTTCTTTCCTATGCAATTCCGTCTTAGAAGATTTTACTGTATAGCATTTTTCAGATTTTTAAGTCACCAACACATGGAATATGGATCAAATATATTAATTATAACTAAAACATTTACATGCAACAAACAGCGATCCCTTAAAAAATAAATATCGCAATAAATTCTATAAAAAGGAAATCTATAAACATGACAATAAAAAACATAGATAAATATTTTTGGTCAGAACTCCTGGTACAAGACAAATTTTTAACCAAATTGACGCAAAAATAAATGTTTTGTAGAAATTCCTTTGGGGCCGTCCGGTCTTGGACCGAACTTTTATCTGTGATACCTGGCCAGATGGGGCCCAATAATTTTTCTCTACGGGTCGGGCCAATATTTTTCTTATACGGCCCGGGCTGGGATCGAACAGATTTTTTAATGTTTATACCGGGCTGGGTCAAATTTTTCTTTTATGGATCGAGACGGACCCGGGCCTTGAAATTTCGGCCCGTGCAGACCGCACAGACCACAGATTGCATAGCACAGGGACTTCCACTCCAAAATACCGTTTTTACTACATTTCTTTCTATATATCCTGTTGTAAGCTATATTGATTATTTAATTGACCTCTATTTGCGTGTAAATATCTCAATTATTATTAATGCCATTAATCCATTTACACGGTTTGAAGACTTAAAAATCTGAAAAATTCTATATCGACAAACCTAAGACGGAATCTCATAGTAGAGAAAGAAAATCATTATAGTTAAGTTCCTTTTTTACCAGGTATATTTTCAAACGGATTATTATATCCATTTTGAAGATCCAGATCAAAAAAAAATTCCGTTTAAAACAGGATCTCGTTATACACAGATTCTTATAACAGGTTTTACAGTACTGTATCCTCACCTATAGAAATGTATTACTATTCTTTGTTGTAGAATAATGGTAATTTAAAAATATATGTATTTTTCGGAAAAAAATGTTGACCTAAGGTAGGTTGTTCCTTAAACAGATTTTGCACGAGTCAGACTGGGACGGGACAATGATTTTCATACAAAACAGGGTCAACTGGGCCAGAAAATGTCTGTCGGTGTAGACTTCTAGGAAGAGTAAAGAGGTCCAGAAATAAATCCGGTTCGGTACGGCATGGGTACGACCCAGAAAAACTGATGATCAGACTCGACCCGTGCCGAGTCCGTTTAGGCCTCTAAATGGCATTTGAATGGGAAAAACGTGTTCTTAACGGCTGGAAAATACAAAAAATAAGTTATGAAAAAAATTGAGTTTGAGTTGTAAATTCGTTCAAACTCACGGATTTTTTGAGCTTTCGTTCAGTTCATGTTCGTTTATCAAAAAGTGAGTCAAGTTCAACTCAAAGTTCACAGAAAGTGAACGAAGTTCGTGAACTTTCGTTCAATGAACGCGTTCATACCCAACACTGATTGCCCATTCCAGGCACCGATCTAGGATGCATTTAAAAACGTCCTTGCTTAATCAGAGAGAGTAGAACAGTTATACTTGCTGAGTTGCCACCGTATAAAATTTGAATAGATTGTATCATTTATTTATTTTTACTTTAGTTTCTTCCTGACAAACAAATAATACATGATCCTGTACAATTTTTCTTCCAATTTTTTCACAAATTCTCTTTGATTTTAAAATGTTTGTTTTAGAATTTAAGAAAATTTTATTTATTTGTTTTAATTCACAGAAGAAGCCATGAAATTTAAAATTTTATTGATTAAAAAAGTTTTATAACTATTCTCTTCTTAAATAACTCAAAGCCGATATTTTTCAGCATAAAGTTTACTTCAAAAAAGCTCTTGTTAATGAAAATGAATGTTTCTGTTTTAAATATTATGAAAAATTGTTTTAAAATTTAACATTGCCTTTAAACTTTGAAATATAAAAGTATTCGGCCAAATAGTTACCATTCGGTTGGCCGAATATTCGGTATTCGGCCTAACAGTTACTATTCGACTAGCCAAACATTCGGTATTCCGTTCGCCTGTATGCCGAATATCAGGTATCTGGCCAAAATCACTTTTCGGTGCATCCCTACATTAAACAATGTACACAACTTTAATAAGATAGAATCTGTCCAATATTGAACACTCACTTTGTTCATTCTTTTGAAAGGAAATGAACTTTTAATTCAACTTGCTTTATTAATAGTTAGAACAGCAAAATATGATTTACAATGACATTTAAACACTAAACATTAATACATCTAAGAAAATATTAAAGCAATCATTTGTTAGCTGAGTTACACACTAACAATCATGAAGTATAACACATTTCTTAGAATTTATCAGGAAGTGACAGTGATTAGTGAATTTAAAACAGCAAAAGATGCTTTCAGTATGACGCTTTGCTTAGAAACTGACTCCAAACAACCGGTTTCTACGTTGTATTTTCTATTTCATCTGTATATTATAATCAATACAAAAACCCTTAACGGGTTAAAAGTTTGTGACGCAGCACTTTATCTTTAGCTCTAAGAATTTTAAATTTGGAACTTAAAAATAATGATATCAAATTTTGAGTGACGCAATGCTATTAATTTACCTATACATATATATATCAAAATTTATTCATTGATGCTTTATCATTTACATCTCATAAATTCGAATTATGAATTTTAAAAGATCTGATATGAAAATTTAAGTGACGCCTTGATGTTGCTTAAAACGATTAGTTTTAAAATTCAATTTAAATTTTCTTTTGGCTAAATACATTTACACATCTAAAAAACACTTTTCATTTTCAAATGCACTGTTGAATATATTACTTTCACTGAATCTATATAATGCACTGAATTGTATTCATTTGAATAAATTGATTTATCTTTTGTGCCGCGCTATGCAAAATTCAAAAGTAAAATTTATGTAAATAGTTTTGGTCATATTATCCATTTGCATACATTTAACTTAGTTTGGATACAATGACGCAAAAAACTATTTACATAAATTTTACTTTTGATTTTTGCATAGCGTGGCACAAAAGATAAATCAATTTATTCAAATGAATACAATTCAGTGCATTATATAGATTCAGTGAAAGTAATATATTCAACAGTGCATTTGAAAATGAAAAGTATTGTTTAGATGTGTAAATGTATTTAGCCAAAAGAAAATTTAAATTGAATTTTAAAACTAATCGTTTTAAGTAACATCAAGGCGTCACTTAAATTTTCATATCAGATCTTTTAAAATTCATAATTCGAATTTATGAGATGTAAATGATAAAGCATCAATGAATAAATTTTGATATATATATGTATAGGTAAATTAATAGCATTGCGTCACTCAAAATTTGATATCATTATTTTTAAGTTCCAAATTCAAAATTCTTAGAGCTAAAGATAAAGTGCTGCGTCACAAACTTTTAACCCGTTAAGGGTTTTTGTATTGATATCATTACTTTTTTTAGGTTAGTGATAAAAAGATAAAACCACAAAAAAATTAAAGACAAATGCAATAAATTCATAGTCGTGATTTCCATTGACCTTTACAATCCTCCATCTAAAACGAATCAAAGTGTCACAAGAATTTATGAAAACAATTTATGTGTGCATATTCCAAGATTTCATTAACTAAAATCAAGTTAAAGAAATCTTTTAAAATTTGAACTATTTAACACTATAGGTTACTCATAAACATGATTCAAATAGAAATAAGTTATCTAACTGAAACTGTTTTAGCCAACATTTCAATAATTAAGTGTAAAACAATCAATATTTGGAAATTTAAGCGTTTCATATTTTTAAGAATTTATATTTCCTTTTTACATGTTTCTATGAAAAAGCAGACAGTTTTTATAAAGATATTTCATTTTTGCTTTATATTCTTAATGTTTTGAACTCTTGCACTGTAATACACCAAAAGGCTTAAAATTTTTCAACATTGTATGAAATATGTTGAAATTGATAGGAAAAATTCTTATTTTTTTAAAAATACATGTAAAAACTTTTTCACATTAAGATCCACCTTTGGTTTATTAAACAACCATAAATAAATAAAACAAATCAAAGTGTCACAAGAATTTATGAAAACAATTTGTGTGTGCATATTCCAAGATTTCAATAACTAAAATCGAGTTAAAGAAATCTTTTAAAATTTGAACTTTTTAAACCGTGAAAATAGAAAAATAATTTATCTAACTGAAACCGTTTTAGCCAAAATTTCAATCAGTAAGTGTAAAACAAGCGATATTTGTAAATTTAAGTGCTCCATGTTTTTAAGATTTTATGTTTCCTTTTTATATGTTTCTATGAAAAGCACACAGTTACTATACAGATATTACATTTCTGCTTTATATTGTTAATTGCTTGAATTCTTACATTGCAATACACAAAAAATCTTACATATTTTCAACATTGTATGAAATATATTGAAATTGATGAGTTTTGTACCGTGCATTTGAAAATAATAATTTCAGCTAAGCATTGACGTTTGTTTGGTTATGCTTAATGCAAACCTATGCTTTGCTACAGCACCAATGAAACTTTAACAATAACTTATTTTATCTCAATAAAGTTTTTGTTTATTTTACAATACACAGGAATATTTCCTTCAGTAAAATTATTGCTAATGTATTTATACCTACTTCTGCATGCTATATGTGATTATTCCAAGAAATTATGTCTGGAATTAAAAAAATCATGATCCATGTAGCGCTTTCAACTGTTCAAATGGTAAAAATGATCAAAAAATTGGATGCTAGACAGCCAGTAAATTTTCTTGTGAAATAATTTGACATAAATCTGAGCAGTGTGTTTATGGCATGAAAATAAAATAACACAATATCATGCTGAAAGTGATTCAAATGCAGAAATAAACATAAATGGGATATAAATGTTTAAATTTTCTTGAGCAACAATGTAATAATGGGCTAGAAATCATAATGAATGCTTATAATAAAGTGAAATACAGTAAACTCTGTGAACTCCGCAAAATGCATAATCTGCAAACATCTATTATCTGCACTATGTGGAACTTAAGTAATGAAACTCATTTTAACATTTAAGTTCATAGATGAATTTAAATGATGTGTTAATTTTCACTAAATAACAATTTTTCCTTGAAATAAACTGTGATTTAAGAAAATTCATACATTTTGTACCCAGCACTCGAAAATAACAATTTGAGCTTGACCTTTGTTTCTTTGGTTAGACTTAATGCAAACCTATGCTTTGCTCAAGCTCCGATGAAACTTTAACAATAACTGATTATATCTCAACAAAGTTCTAGTTTCTTTTAAAATACACATGAATATTTCCTTTAGTAAAATTTCTGCTAATGTACCTATACCTACTTTTGAATGCCATATATGTGATTATTCTAAGGCATTATGTCTGGACTAACAAGAATCACGATTCATGTAGTGGTTTTACATAGTTCAATAGGTACAAATGATCAAAAAATTGGTTGCTAGATCATCAGTGAATTATCTTGTGAAATAATTTGCCATAAGTCTGAGAAGTGTGTTTATAACATCAAAATAAAATAACAATATCATGCTCAGGGGTAGGAAAATGCATCATTTTACTAGCCACTGGCGAGTGAATTTTCTGACAGGATGAGTGAATTTTTAGGTAGTTATTGAAAACTGCAAACTATACAGGTATGCCAAAAACGTTTTTTTAATATGTAGTTAGCTATATTTTCAACTTTCCTAATTATGCGATGTAAACATGGTACAAAATTCTATTTTATATTAAACTTTCATCTCTTGTTTCTATTTCTCAATTTTATCGGAAAGAAATATATGAAAATGCATTACAGTAATCAGTGACCTGGAGCCGGAAAATTTTTGATGCTCCAGCTCCACGAGCCGTTAATTCCCAAATTGGCTCAGCCGAGCTCAGCAATCTGATTGGCTAAAACTGATATTTATATAGTAGAAAATTGTATTTATTTTCTTATGAATAGTGTAATGTAAAATAGAAAGCAATTATAATGACTTAAATTGATTTTTTTTGTTAAATTTGAGCAAAATCACAGTAAAATAATTCAAAATATTAATATTAACGAACAATCAGATTGCTGAGTTCGGCTGAGCCAATTTGGGAATTAACGGCTCGTTCCAGCTCCGCTCCAAGATAAAATACTGTGGCTCCGGCTCCGGGAACTGTTCCAACTCGGCGCCGACTTCGCACTTCTGAGTTGCAGTTTTTGATTTACACATTTAATTTTTTGCTTACAAATTCTTTCTTTCTTTACCTTCATTAAAGATCTGCCAAAATGCATTTTTCTTCTCAACAAACTTGAAATGCTTGTTCAGAAAATGACATCTTTTAGCTTTTGCTTTTAAAATAGAAAGTTTGGTGGAATTTTAA
The DNA here is from genome assembly GCA_963932465.1 of Maratus speciosus. Classification (NCBI taxonomy): domain Eukaryota; kingdom Metazoa; phylum Arthropoda; class Arachnida; order Araneae; family Salticidae; genus Maratus; species Maratus speciosus. The sequence goes on along the minus strand of OZ010794.1, from coordinate 90,622,183 downwards.
ACACAAAACCTTAAATTTCTTCTACACTTTTCAAACAACCAGAATTGTACGTTTAAACAACAGGCAGTCATATTTGTTTTCAAATAGTGTTGCCACTTAGCTCAAGTAGAAGTGAAGTAGTGTTACCATATTTTTGTGAGAAGTTTTACATCTTTAATTTAAAAAAAAACCCTTAAAAATGATATAATTAAAATACTGAATAATGATGTAATTAAAATATTTTAAAACTGGACATTTAAAAGACTGAAAAAAAGATTAAAAAATAATAATAAACTAAAGGAGCCCTGGAGCAGAGTAAATTTTAGAGCTCTAACTCCAGGGAAAATACAGCTCCGGAGAGCTCCGGCTCCGGTTCCAGCACCAGGTCTCTGACAGTAATAGTAACCAACTATTTTGAGTTGCGTAATTTTGTCATAAAATTTTTTAACTGTACATTGCATTTTACTGGCTGTTGAAATAAATCCTTGGCTGGTAAGATTTTCTAGAAATTCTCCATCCTTGGTCATAAACATAATAGAAATAACTTATCTAACACACTTTTTTATCCAACATTTCAGGTGTCTGACTATGTACAGAGCAATTGAGCTATTTAATTACTTTTTAAACGTATTTTTATTAAGATTATGACTAGAAAATGTGAAAAAAAGCAAAAAATATTTCCTTCATTGATAAAATTTTGGTTAATGGAGGAATTTATAGTAAAAATTTAGTGAAATTTGGCCCAAAATGCTCTAAAGAAAATTTGGTACTTTTCGGTTAGCCGGGCGCCAGTGTTATATATACATGGATATGTATATATATATACATCTATATACATATACAAGTATTTGCATACACATGCATATATGTGTATATATACAATATATGTATGTATACACATATACAGACTTAGATAAAATGTAAAACTGTCTGCGAACTCTAATAATTTCTTAAACATTTTCTGCAAAAAAACGCCGCGTCCCTCACGAGTCCTATATCGCCGCTAACAGCAAAAATGAACAGTTATATGCGAGTGGAGTGCCACTAAGCAACACCACTAAAAGAAAAATATTAATTTACAAGCATTATTAAAACTCAGTCAAGAAATGTAAGTATTGAATGATATGCTTAATACAGACAACTAATGAATGATAGAAAAACTAATGAAAATTAAAAAATATATATATTTATTAAAATGTGAAATATTTTAATCATTAACATATATAAAGATATCAATTTATGATTGCTCAACAAAACGTTGTTTTATTAATCTATAAAATAACTGAAATACGAATAAATGAATGTTAAAATAAAAAAGTTATTAGTTCATGAATGGAAGAGATGAACTCTTACTCATCAGTTTATCTACTGTTTTGAGACAAACCATTACTTAATATTGTGACTCTTCCTTAAAAAATTTAAAAACTTTTTTTCTCCAGTTGAAAAGTAGTCTGCAGACCTTCTCAAGAGTCTGCGACGTGCATCGCACGAATTCTCCGCCCGGGTTCTTTTTTTTAGACAGGGGAATAAATTTTTTTTTTATAAAGAAAAATTTGTAAAAAAAACCCATCAAAACTGTCTGCAAACTTTGAAAATTTTCTGCGAACGGCGTTCGCGTGTTCGTCTATATTATCTGACTCTGCATATATATGTATGTATATCCATGTATTTATAACACTGGCGCCCGGCTAACCGAAAAGTATCGAAAATTTTACTGTATGTTAGTTTCCTTTGTACATTTCATATTTATGACATTGGTGAAGGCAATGAACTAAAATCTAAGAAACGTTTTAAATGTTTCAAAACTTATAGCATATTGCACTTGTTTACATGTTAATTTTCATAAAATTCATCAATGTCATTCCACAAAAACATCCATAAAACAAAAAATATTTATTTTAAATTTAAATCTTTAGTTCATTGCCTTCACAATAGTGTAAACAACATATTTTAAATTTCATAGTGATATTCCAATATTTTTCTGAGGAATAATGTTTTGCGTATGGAATTTTCACCGAAAATTACATTATCCAAAAAATGCATTTAAAGTTTAGATTTTTGTTTTACTACAAGAATTTCAGTAATTATACATCTAAACTTCACTGTTTTTATAAGTCACTCATTTCTTTAAAAGTACTGACCTTTTTTTAATCTCTAGAAGGCCATATTTTGCCCCCCCCCCCCCCAGTTTTTTAACAAAGCAAAGCATGACATTTCACATCAAAGATGCGACCGTTATTACAAACACCATATTCTTCAATTTTAAGTGACTTGGATTGTTTGTGGCTTATTCAATACCTTTTAATTTCATGTATAATTCAATATTATACAATTTTACAGGTAAATAATAAAAAAACAGAGCTCGTGTTCTGTATCTAGGCTAGTCAGTGATGATTTGGCACCCAGAAGCAGAATTTTCAGTATCAATCTGCAGCAAACCAAAATTTATCTGCGACCCAACAATACTGATCCAAGCTACTATAATAAATACTCACTGTAACCCATAAAATAAGCAAAATTTACATTTTACAAAGAAAATTAATAACAAACACAATAACTCCTAAAACAAAGTAAATTTGTGATTTTTTTTTAAGCTCAATATTTATTTTTAAGCTGGTAGATTGATCTGCAAGGGCTAAAATAATCTGCAGCGCTGCTGCCGTGCTGTACAGTTTCCGCTATGGAGATTTGGTACACGATCACTTTCTACGCCATGTCATTCATATCATTCCACAAAAACACCCATAAGACAAAAAATATTTCATCTAAATTTATACCTACTTTAAATTTCATAATGATATTCCAATAACTTTTTGAGAAATCGTGTTTTGCGTATGGAATTTTTACCGAAAATAACTTTTTCAAAAAATGCATTTAAAGTTTAGATTTATGCTTTACTACAAGAATTTACAGTACTATACATCAAACTTCACTGTTTTTACAAGTCATACTCATTTTTTTTAAGTACTGACCCTTTCTTTATCTTTAGAAGGTCATATCCCCCCCCCCCTCCCGGTTCTTCAACAAAGCAAAAGATGACGTTTCGCATCAATGTAACCGTTATCGAAAACACAATGTTCTTCAATTTTAAGAGACTTGGATTGTTTATGGTTTCTTCAATACGTTTTAATTTCATGTATAATCCAATATTATGTAATTTTACAGGTAAATAATGAAAAAAAAAAAATAGAATTCGTCTTCTGAATCTAGGCCAGTCGGTGCCGATTTGACATGCAATCACTTTCTACGCCAAGGTTGTCAATCCAAAAAAATTATATGCGTTTGCCAAATTACTTATACATTTATCGACAAGCTTGAAAAAGCAGCCCGGAAGTAGAATTACACCCAAAAATAGAATGTCCATGAAATTTCAAGTAAAATTTATATTATTATGTAAAAGTGAATAAAACATACCCTATAAACAAAAGAATGCTAACCAGCACATACTTCAGGGGGAGGGGGGGGGGGGGTTGGTGCCAAATGAAGATATTGATTGTTTATAGTTTCATACAAAAATGTATGTATATATGAAGTAACAAGATACTCGCAAGCTCATGTAAAACTTATGAGAGCGTTCTTTTCAAATTTCAAGAAAAACAATCATTTAAAACTATTAGTATGCAAGGGAGAAATTTTTAAATGTACGCTTTCATAGGTTTAACATCAGCAATTCCAGTTTCTTCTCATGACTAGTGCAGATTCCTAACCTTCAAGTTAATGTTAATCCTATGAGAGCGTTGTTTACATATTACATATTCCTTGCTAGCAAAAATATATTTTGACAACATGATTGTAAAAAACGAAATTTGAAGCAGGATATGAAAAAAAATCTAAAGAAAATTATTTAAAGCTTTCTTTTAAGAATATTAACTTTAGAATTAAATAAAAACAAGAATCTTACCTTTGCAAAAAAAGCTATTATATCTCTTATTTACCTATAACCTTTAGTTAATAAATAAACAAAAAGAACATGAAGAATTTTTTTACTTTTAGAAGTTCAAAACAACTAGTCGGGATAATATGATTCATTTTGAGCTAATCGTGTGCTCTGAACAAATTATTCACGCGTATTCCGATTGGCGTTATAGCAATAGGTCGTTTCCTGCCAGACATAATCTGCAAATATCACAAATTTTCTTTCAAAATAGCATTCTATTCTAATACTACAAAAGAAAAACACGATGTCTCTTTCCCTTTCATTTTGATCTCAAATAGCCACCAAGAAAGTTGAACATTCATTGCACATATCATCGGAGTTGAAAATTAGTTTGTTTCAAGTTGGGAAATTTTTTAATTCCCCCCCCCCACCCCACCCCAATAAATATCTGTCGCTACGCACCGACGAATCGATAAAGAAACGACGAATTTAATCACAAAAGAATTTCTACCCGTTAACAAGTAAACAAACAAACGTGGTTTAGGATTCAGTTCAACAAGATTCAATCTTATGGATTCAATAAACGATTCAAGACGAAAATTGAAAAAAAAATTTGAAAATTGAAAATAAAAATTATAAATAACAATTATATTGAATACATATAATTAAAAAAAATTTCCCCCTTTTTAAAAATGAATCTAAATATTTTTTCGACAAAAAGCAGTAATATGGAATAATAATTTCTTCATAACAAAAGAAAAAGATAATATCAATCGAAATTTCATTTAATATATTTAATATTTTAAAACACATAATAATTAACATTTAAAATTTTAATATTGAAAAAAAAAGATTTACTGCCTACATTCAGATTGTTAACTCAACTTAGAATACCTAAAATGACTTTGCAAATTTTGTTTCTGATTTTATACCCACAACAGATAGATTAAGACTCCTCCTACATACGAAGTGACGTCAAACCTATTCACCAATCACAGACGAGAAAAGTAAAAAAAAAGCGATTTTTTAAAATAACGATTTTTAAAATAAAACGAGTTTTCCCAGAAAAAAGAAAAGTGTTATTCACCTCGTATTAATCAGATTTATATTATATATCAATTTGAAGAAAATCGTTAGAACCGTTTTCGAGATTTTCAAATTAGGAACTTCTTCCGTACCATACCAACGTTTTCACTTTAAAAATGGCTATTTAGATCTCAAAATATACTGCACGTAGAAATGTAAAAATTTCAGTATACGATTAGACTGCAGATATAAGACTGTTCTAGAAAATTCAGAACAATAGGACCTATATCTGCTGAGTTATTAAAAGGCGGCTTTTCGCGTTTTCTTTGATGTCGAGTTAGCTGTATATATGAGTTCCGCCATCTACGAATTCTACGATACGATACGATACGATTTTAACGATACGATTTTAGGCTTAAGGCTGCGTCACTCGGAATACTACCGTCTTCCATGATTATAATTTATAGCTATATCTGACAGCTAAATTTTCTAATTCTTTATAAGCAGTGGAAACGTTTCTACACTATGACGCAAAAGTTTAGACAATGACGTCATTCAGCTTTAAAATGTAGAATTATGACGTCAGAATTACAAAAACCTGTAAATATATTCAAAAACCGATTTAAAATGCTATGTACAAAAGACAGTCGTTTTATTTGCTATAATACTAATTTTTTTCATAAAAATTCAAATGTGCTTGTCGCAAAACTTTAGACACTATTCTAAATTTCTTTGAATATTCGCTGGCATATGCAAATTTAGAATCGATGATGTCACAAATTTGGAGTACTTAAGTTCTGCAAACGATTGCGCTTCATAGTCGACATGCCGAGAGCTAAAGAAATTCAAGTGAATGAGGTTTCAAGGATTTGGCAGTTGAAAGGTGAAGGGAAGAGCGTTTCTGAAATTTCTGCTATTATTAATAGGTCAAAAAAATCTATTTATCGAGTTTTATCGAGTGGTTCCGAATATAAAGCAAAATGTCGGTCTGGGAGGCCACGTGTGACAAATGTACGAGAGGATCGCCTGATACAAAGACTAGCGAGTACTCAACAAATGAGCGTACGTGGAGTTCAAAGCTCATCGGGACTCTCTGTATCAAAGGATACGATTCGTAGACGAATTTTGGAAAAAGGAACAATCGTTTATAGCAAAATGCAGAAGAAACCAGCTCTGAAACCACATCATAAGTTACAAAGACTTATGTGGGCTCGAAAGCATATGTCATATGGAGAGAAATGGCAGTCAGTCATATTTAGCGATGAAAAAAAGTGGAATCTGGATGGTCCAGATGGTTGTTTATCGTATTGGCATGACTTGCGGAAGGAACCTCGACTTTTTTTAGTCGCAGACAAGGAGAGGGCTCGGTGATGGTTTGGGCAGCCTTTTGCTATAATGGACAAGTATCTCTGACCTTCACCAGTGGTTGTCAAACTTCACAGCATTATACACAGACATTAGAAGAAAACCTACTGCCATTTGCTGAGCTTCTAGGGGGTCCTCAGTGGGAATTTCAGCAAGACAATGCTTCAATTCACACTGCAAAACATTCAAAATCTTGGTATAATTCCCATAATATAAGAGTTCTCGACTGGCCAGCATGTAGCCCAGATCTTAATCCTATAGAAAACCTTTGGAGCATCATGTGTCGCAAAGTTTATAGCAACGCTAGACAATACTCTTCTGAAAAGGAACTTAAGACATCTATTGAGAATGCATGGTACGATATCGATCCACAAACTATGCAAGATTTAGTTTCTTCCATGCAATCTCGTGTATATGACGTAATACATAAGCATGGATGCGCAACCAGGTTTTAAAAATTGTTTATTTCGATTTTATTTAATTTGTGTCTAAACTTTTGAGACAGCAGTTTATTTTTGTTACCATTTAATTTATTGCAATATGCACAATTCCACTTTTCTTTGTTATAAATATTGTTTATATGTACAGCACATTAATTTCAAACAGTGATTTGAAAATTGAATAAATATTTTTCAAAGTATGTAAGAATTTCTTCATTGTCTAAACTTTTGCGTCATAGTGTATGATTCATATTAAATATAAATGAAAATAAGCAACCGTTTGTTTGGAGTTAGTTTCAAAGTAAAACGTCATGACTGACGTCACGACTGAAAGTAAGGCTCCTGTAATACGGGCTGACACACGTCTCCATTTAAATTCTCAAACGGACGCCTGACATGGCGCCTGATTGCGTAAGGTGGCGAGTGAATTTAGTTACTTAATCTTATGCAAAAATAAAAGATTAAATAATTAAGACATTTAATTATGTTGTATATTAAGAGATAAAATAGTTACATGTAGCCTTGTTTTTGTATAATGCTATATTAGAATTAAAAATTTATTTTCATCAATTAATGTTTATTGATATGTTTTACATTTATATTTAAGAAACACAATATAAATGGAACTAATGCTAAATTTTGATTTAATGTGAGTATATATATATATTCACGTGCACTATACTATGTTATTATTACTTTCACTCAGTGCTGTAGTAGGAAAAAATTATTTGTGGGAACTCACCTTTTCATAGACTAGATGTTGATGCTACCAGATTTTTGCTAAGCCGAAAACCAATTTAAAACATTTATCTAAAAGCTGACTTTTTTTAATTAACAGTTATAATTATTATATTCTAGTTTTTATTGTATTGTATTTCTATAGCATTTATCTAAAAGCAATATTTAATCGATCTCATAATAACATTTTCCATTATGGATCAAAATTTAATTGAAATGACAGAAATAAATCCATGTATTACTTACTGACACATTTATCCTAGAAGTTTACCTAAAGAACGATAATGAGGTGTTTTCTGAGCTCTGTGATTTACGACAAATTGTTCCGTCTGCTAATCTTCTTCCTGATAGCAACCAAGATTTCACATATGGTTCAGGACAAAATTCATTTAAAGCTGTTCTTAACTGCTTTGCTCAACAAGCGCAAAACGTCTAGACACATTTACAAATTCATTCTTTTACGAAAGCTATAAAATTGAAAAGCCTGACCGTGGAAGCGATTTGGAATCGACTGTTTTCCATTTTTTGATCAATACATTACCTATTGAGTTGTAAGCTATTTTGATCACGTGGCAAACACTTTTTTCTCCCTTCGCTGACTGGGTTTTTCTGCTTTCTTCAGTAACTTCGGTTCAAAACGTCAACTTTGACACTGTTTTCTGAAAGATTCATTTATTGCGTTTGCAAAAAAGCGGAATAAAACAGCTCGAATACATAGTTTCTGAACTACAACACCTGCCAGTTTCATGTATTTTTGACCAAAAATAAATTTAAACTTATGTCATAAAGTTGCCATTTTGTATTTGAGAATTGCCTTCTCGGTCCTACACGACTTCTGAATATACTAAGTGAACTGACTCTTTCTACCAGAAGTGAATTTCTCGCATCGTTCATGATGTTAATCATACAACTGAATGTTCTTTCGCATTCAGACGTTGAAATGGGTATAGTTTTCACAGTCCCGAGAAGAGGATTTAGCTCTCTAGGCTCATTTCCAGGCTAGGTTTATTTCGCTTAAAAAAAAAGAGGTTTTTGCTGATAGGCGATATTGTTATTATTATTTTTTTATAGTAACAAACCAAATATTTATCGGAACGGCGTTTATACCCAACTACAGCGCTGATTTCACTATGAAATTATGATATAATTTGTTATTAATAAAAAAATCTTCAAATGCTAAAATTTATGAAATAAGTTTCGTAAATTAAATATCCACTTTTTAGAATTTAGTCACATGTTAAAATAACACCTTATTAAAATTTTTAAAAAGGAAACAATTTAATAAGGAAGAATGAGATCCTTCCGCGATTCTGTTTTCTTTTAATTTCTTAACCTCCCTACCCCCCTAGAACATAAAAGTTTCAACTAAAAGTTCAAGATTTGTAAAACTTTTTTTCTTTTACTTTCTGCTCAGTTATTACTTTATAGCAACAATAAATAATCAATTATTTAAATCTCCCCCTTCCAAAATTACTGGCTTTGGCCTCTCCCCCGAACTGAACTTTCAAAATATAAAATAGTTAAACAAAACTCTTTCACTTAAAATTTTTTTCTGCTCTATTTGTAATTTTATAGCAACAGTAAATAAATAACGGATTGTTAAATCAAACGCCTTCCGCCAAAATAATAATAATAATAATAAAATTTGCTACCTCCCCCATTTTTTAGCTGACGAAATTAAAAATCTTTAAAACTTATCATTTTTTTCTTAATGTTTTTGTTATTTTTTTTCTAACAATAAATACATAATGATCTAGTTTCTAATGATGAACTTTCTGCTTTTTTTTTTAAATCTCCCTTTTCCCGCAAAAGTGTAATAGCTTTAAATTTCGATTAAAAACTCTGTATTCTTTACTTTTTAGAAACATTAAATGAATTCAACCATCTAAATCAACACCCCCACCTCTTAAAATAAATAAATGAATAAGGCGAACTTTCTAGAAATGGTGTCCATGAAAATAGAAATTTTTGTACTCCCTTTTAAAATTAGGCTTTTCTCACCAGTCTTGTACAAAATACATTGGATTCGAAGAACCGGTTTGTTGTATACAAGTGAGCAGGTTGGCGCGGTATTTGGCGAAGTTCTTCAGTCCATATTTATTCTTCTGGGATTTATGTACAACTTATTCCTTCACTTATATGGAATCTAAATACTCTAAAACCATTCCTGAACAGGTTAGAAAATTTTTCTGCTGCACAACCGCCTATTTTTAAAGGTTTTGTAACTTTATATCATTCAAACGTTTCAATGGGGGGAAAAACGGTAATGGAAAACAAGATGCTTGATGGGTCAGCCTGCGTTAAAGGACCTCTAACTGAAAATGTCCATGTCTCCTGTTAAGCATTAAAATTTAAAATTGGAATAACATACAGTGAGCAAAAAAAGTATTTGCACACCAGGTAAATTTGTTGTAGCATATGTATAAATAAATAAAAAGCAACTAAGAATTAAAAATACCAACACTTTTACAAAACAAATAAATATATTTAATGTCTGACTTAATAATTATATTTAAAATATGAAAACATAAAAAAATAGCATTTGTACTGCCAACAAGATATTTGCACACTAGCAATAAAAATAGAACTAGAGGAATTATTTATAAGTTAAAAACAGTGCGAATATTTAGTATGCATGCCCTTTGCTTCAATTACAGCTTATAATCGTCTGGGCATTGATTCTATTAATTTGTGACATGTTTCACTGCTGATTTGTAGACATTCTTCCCTAAGAGCTTGCTTAAGTTCTGATTTGTTAGAAATTTTCTTTTTCCTTATTTTCACATTCAAATTATGCCATAAATTTTCAATCGGATTGAGGTTTGGGGATTGTGGTGGCGTTTTCAATTGATTTTTTACATTATAAAGCAACCATAACCTCGTAATATATGCAGTGTGTTTCGGATCGTTATCCTGTTCGAAATAATATGAATTAGGAATTCCTAATTTCAGAGCACTATTAGATAAGTGATCTCGCAATGTATTAATATATTGTTTAGCATTCATATTGCCTTCAATAAAGGTCATTTTGCCAACTCCGTTACAAGACATGCATCCCCAAATCATTACATGGCCACCGCCATGTTTTAAAGTTGGTTTCAAGTTTTTAATTTGAAGAGAAGTATTTGGCTTTTGCCATACCATGTGAGCCAAAAATATAGAACTTGCTTTCATCGGAAAAAAATGACAGTTTTCCAAAACTCTAGTGGTTTGCTGACATAAGCTTTTGCAAATTCAAGTCTTTTCACCCTATTTGTTTCGCTAATAAATGGTTTTCTTCGAGGTGCTCTTCCTCGGATATTTGCATCATGAAGAATATTTCTAATTGATTGTGGTGTAACTATTGTTCCCGACGTTGAAGCGACATCAACAGCCAGTTCTTGAGCACTTAGAAAAGGGTTTTTTGAAGATTCTTTTATGATGGCTCTCCTTTGCCTGGTATTTAACTTTCTTGGACGCCCAGTTCTGCGGCTTATTTATTGTCGAACCAGTCTCTTTTTTCTTCTTAATTACATAACGAACACTAGAAAAGTTTAGATTTAATTTTTTACCTATTCCTCGGTAACTTAATCCAGAATTGTTAAGAAATATAATCTTCTCACGGGTAGCAACAGACAGTTCACACGTTTTCGGCGCCATTAGAACAAAACTCCCCAGAATCCCTGCTTCAGTTAATATATTACATGACTTTAAAGTGCGGGGCTAATGTACTGCGGAACTGATATTCTAAACATTTGCATAATGTTCACATTTAATGCCTTTTTTAACAGTCAATGCTTCTTGTGCAAATACTTTTTAGGTAAGAGAAAATATTAATTTATTTTTTAAAATGTGTAATATTACTGTTTAAGGAAAATGGGTAGTTATTTTTATTTTCTTCTTATTTAAATAAATGAATCATTAAAAGAATAGTATCAAATTTGCTTTCTATAGTTACTTATGCAAAAAATCGTCTGCGTCCAAATACTTTGTTTGCTCACTGTATATGTTGTTAAATACTAACCTCAAACATAAAATTTTGTTTCTTCACAATAGATGTTGAAGCTATAATAATAGTGTAGAAAAGACAGTTCGAAAGCGAGGGCGGGAGGAGAGAGGGAAAATCATACTATAGTAGGAGCGGTTTAGAGAGAGTCAGGTTCTTATCAGTCGGAAATGAGATAAGAAATGATAATCTGATAAGATCATGTTATAGAGAGATAAGGATAAAGTGTAGAAACTGATTGTCGAACATAGAGGTTAAGATACTTTTCGAACGTAAGGAGTCGATTATCCTTGTAGATCATACTATAATGATGAGGTAGAAGGGTACTAAATGTTTAGACGGAGCTTAATTTTTCGTATCATCTTAGGGTTTAAATGAATGACCATATAAGGTAATGTTATACTATAACATAAGGGGTTAGGTCATTTTGAGAGGAAGTATGAAGAAGTTTTTTTTTATTATTCGATTTAGAGATTGAACATGAAACGGAACTGAAAATACTAGGTGGCGCCCTCTATCGGCAGGAAATGAAATTATAAGTAATGCAATCAGGGTTTTTTCGTAAAAATGTCACTTGGGATCGAGCCTGTGACAAAATAGTCTCTTGACGATAATTTGAAGTAGGTTTAACTGATCAAGCCTGGGAACTATATCTGTGAGTCAAGATTTTAGATATTTCAAGACAAAAAATTGTATTCTTCTCATTTATGTGCAAAGAGAGGTAGGTTTGTCGGTTACTTAAGAGAAGTCAACAGTACCTATTTTAACTACTACTACACTTTGAGAATTACTTTAATGTATACGATTTTATCGATTTTGCATACGGGAGTACGACATTTTACCAAATCTTAGTTTCGAACTCGCGAACTTCGTATCAAATCTCATTTTTTGTCACTGATATGCTATCCACTGTTTGAGAATTACTTTAATGTATACGATTTTTATTTTTAGTTTAACTGATTTTATCAATTCTGCGCACAAGAGTATGGTCATTTTACCAAACCTTAGTTTCAAACTTATGAATTTCGTATGAAATTTCATTTTTTTTTATAACTGATATACTATCCATTGTTAGAGAATTACTTTATTGTATACGATTTTTAGTTTAACTTATTTTATCGATTCTGCGCGCGAGAGTATGTTCATTTTACCAAACCCTGGTTACGAACCTGTGAACTTCGTCTCAAATTTCCTTTTTTGTGATTGATATGCTATGCACTGTGTAAACCGTGCCCCAACATTTACTAACATACTTTTGAGCACTAACTTTGAGATTATTTTGAATTAATTATATACATAACCTTTTAACATGCCACTATATTTTAAATATATTATTTAGTCACTATCCCTCTTATTTTTTCAAATAAAAAGTTTTATAAGCATCGAAGAAATATCTCTTATTTTAATTAACTTTTTGATTGCAATCCACTTTGCATGTATTTGTAAATAAGTTCTTTATGAAGTATACAACAGTTTATTTTAAAGATCATTAAACCCAAAGCCTTCCAATTTATTCTTCATTTAATTAAATTTCTATCACAAATGTTTAACTTATATACAATTGATATTATTGAAATGTCTGAACCAATGGCTAGTACTAATGACTTTTATAAATTAACGATTAAAAAATGCTTTATTTATAGAGAAATAATTTTACTTTAGAACTGTTATTCAAAATTTTCATGCGTAGAGTCATGATTTCCTTGTATATCAATAACAAATGTTATGTACACTGAATTATATACTTCAAATTCAAGTGAAAATTCCTAAAAACTGTATACATACAAGTATGTTAAAAAGAAAAATTTGAAAATACAGCTGACTAGTAATATAAAATACAACTAACAAATCATTCAAATTAAATATGCATGTATATATACACTGGTTATCAAAAATTAAGGAAGTCACAAAATGCTAATTTTCAAATATGCGAACACTAAAAAGGAAATAACATAATTAGAGTAATTACTATCTCTACAACACAGCTAGTCCATATAACATCTCATTCATGTCACACATAGTCACAAGCGTCACAGTCACTACGGTGAAGCAAAAAAATAGGAAATTCCAAACATCTCATCATGAGTCTCGAATGATCACTATATGTGGCTCCACTGAGACGTCACTTTGACTGCTGCTTTGTGACGAGTCACCATGTGACTTTACAATGTAGTTACATCGTGACTTTCATGTGACTGCCATTTGTAGACCCAATTTCAAAGTCATCGTGAACGCTGCATTGTGATATGTTACCAAATAATGTCACATTAAAGTCACATGATGACTTTCAGGTGACAGAGAGACACTGTGAAGTCACCATTGTGCTCATTTAGGAAAAGTCTCCATGTGACTATAATATGATATTATTTGGTGACTTATCATAATGCAACGTTTATGATGACTATGAAATTGAGTCTCAAAATGACAGTCACGTGAGAGTCACAATTTAACAACATTATAAAATCTCCTGGTGACTTGTCACAAAGCAGCAGTCACATTGATTTCTCAGTGGGGTCACATATAGGGATCATTTGAGACTCATAATGAGATGTATGGAATTTCCTATTTTTTTGCTTCACCGTAGTGATTGTGACACGTGTGACCATGTGTGACATGAATGAGATGCTATATGGGCTAGCTGTGTTGTAGGGATAGTAATTACTCGAATTATATTATTTCCTTTTGAGTGTTCGCGTATTTGAAAATTAGCATTTTGTGACTTTTCCTTAATTTTTTATAACCAGTGTATATATATATATATATAACTATTAATTTATCAATAAACAACAATTTTTAAATGAAATAGATGAACTAGTATGACATGAAAATTAACTAAGAGGAATTATCTGATTGAGATAATTTGAATCTTAAGGTAATTTTATAACAACATAAAAATAGTAAAGAAACGTTCTAAAAATATTATACATACTGAAAAAATATATTAAACAATGTAAAATTCAACTAACAGATCACCTACATTTTAAAAAATACATATAATAATTTTAATATATCAGTAAATTCTGAGCGCTATATTACTATCCTGCATTAAATTTGACGATAAATAGTAGTTTTAAATTATATACTTGATCTACTAAGTTATGAAAATTAATTAAAATGAACTAATTAATCATCTACATTTTAAAAATACATAAATTACTAAAAAGAAAAAATATAATATTTTAAATTTTGTCTAAGTAATTGTAAAATATTTAAAAAACATTTAATAATATTTCTACATAACATTTACTAAGTATTCATATAATATTTTATTAAAAAGAAAAAATATAATATTTCAAATTTTGTTAAAGCAATTGTAAAATATTTAAAAAAAATTTAATAATATTTCTACATAATATTTACAAAGTATTCATATAATATTGTAGTAAAAAGAAAATATATAATTTCAAATTTTGTCTAAGTAATTGTAAAACATTTAAAAAACATTTAATAATATTTCTACATAACATTTACTAAGTATTCATATAATATTTTATTAAAAAGAAAAAAATTAATATTTCAAATTTTGTTAAAGTAACTGAAAATATTAAAAAAACATTTAATAATATTTCTACATAATATTTACTAAGTATTTATATAATATTATACTAAAAAGAAAAAATAAATATCATATTTAAAATTTTGTCTAAGTAATTGTAAAATATTAAATAATATTTACTAAGTATTTAACTAATATTATAGTAAAAAGAAAAAATAAATAAAACATTTTAAATTTTGTTTAAGTAATTTCAAAATATTTAAAAAACATTTAATAATATGTCTACTTAATATTTACCAGGTATTCATATAATATTATACTAAAAAGAAAAATGTATATCATTTTTCGAATTTCGTCAAAGTAATTATCGCAAAATATTTAAAAAACGCCATTTAATAATATTTTTACATAACAACTACTCAACAATCATATAAGTTATCACGATATATTTTTAAATTATACTAAAAAGAAAAAATAAATATTATATTTCAAATTTTGTCTAAGAAATTGTATTCAAGTAAGTAAATATTTAGCAAGTATTCATATAATATTATACTAAAATGAAAAAAATGTATAATATTTCAAATTTTGTTTAAGTAATTGCAAAACATTTAATAATATTTCTACATAATATTTACTAAGTATTCAACTAATATTTTACTGAAAAGAAAAATATATATCATATTTCAAATTTTGTCTAAATAATTATGTTCAATTAAGTAAATATGTTCAATTAAGTAAATAGTTACTAAGTATTCAACTAATATTGTACTAAAAAGAGAAAATAAATATCATATTTCAAAATTTGTCTAAGAAATTATGTTTAATTAAGAAATATTGTCTAACATTCATATATTTTACTTAAATGAAATATATATATCATAGTTCAAATTTTATCTAAGTAATTATGTTCAATTAAGTAAATAGTTACTAAGTATTCAACTAATACTGTACTAAAAAGAAAAAATAAATGTCATATTTCAAAATTTGTGTAAGAAATTGTGTTCAATTAAGTAAATATTTACTAAGTATTCATATAATATTTTACTAAAAAGAAAAATAAATATCATATTTCAAATTTTGTTTAAGGGTGTTCTCAAATCTAAACGGTCAACTTCCTGACATACGTTTTAATTTATTTTTGTTCGAAAATGCATGGAACTAGCTGATGTTGTTGTTCAGAAACTATGTGATTGAGCTGTTTTTCCCTTTTTTTGCAAATGCAATAGATCTTTCAGAAAATAGTGTCAAAGTAGGCGTTTTGAACCGAATTTCCGCGCGAAGAAAGAAAGAGCACTCAAGAGCGGGCGAAAAACGGGTTTGTCACGTGATCAAAACAGCTTATAACTCAATGGGTAATTGATTGATCAAAAAATGAAAAAAAAAAACAGTTCAATTCCAAATCGCTCCCAATGCAAGGCTTTCCAATTTTATACCTTTCTGTTAAAAAATGAATTTGTAAATGTGTCGAAACGTTTTGCGCTTGTTCAGCAGAGCAGTTAAGAACACCCTTAAGTAATTGCAAAACATTTAATAATATTTCTACATAATATTTACGGAGTATTCAAATAATATTTTACTAAAAAGAATATAAATATCATATTTCAAATTTTTCAAAGTAATTGTGTTAAACTAATATTTTTAATATTACACTAAAGAGGAAAAAATAAATATAATATTTAAAGTTTTGTTTAAGTAATTGTGTTGAATTTAGTAAATAGTTACCAAGTATTCAACTAATATTTTTAAATTGTACTAAAAAGAATAAAATAAATATAATATTTCAGATTTTGTCTAAGAAATTGCATTCAGTTAAGTAAATATTTAGTAAGTATTCATATAATATTTTACTAAAAAGAAAACATACAATAGTGAGGACATCAGTCAAACTGTTTAAACAGATAGTTTAATTACATTACTCTTAAATCGACTTACTTAATTTTAATTTTTTTCCATTTCTTATCAAATGAATCATGAGTCAACTTTATTTTATTAATTTCATATTAAATTCCTGCAGTTATCAATTAAATAAGTTAATTTTCAATACTTTTAATATATTAGAATTATTTAGAAAGTTTAATATACCACCCATCGCTTGCATGATCAACCATTATTAGCTAATTAATAATAAATATTATCATATGTTACCACACAATTCTTCAAAAAAGGATAAAATTATTAACATAATATATGTCATTCATCCTGTATATAAAAACTGTTACCTTGTGTTACCATACAATTCTTCAAAAAGGATAAAACCACCATCTAAAAGGAATTGTTTAAAATTATAAAATAAAATGTATTGTTATCCTCTTTAGTCTGTGTGTTTATTTTTCAAAGTGTTCGAGTATGGTACCCCTAATAAAACTTTTAATGGAATGTTATTACTTGTACGTGTATAAATAAAGAAATAAACAATCCTATAATAATTAAAAAATATGTAACATATCTATAAAATATCAAACTAAAAATCATAACACTATAATTCATACTTTTCAAAAAATTAAAAAGTTAATACTATTTTTCAAAAAGGACAAAACCATTAACATAATATATGTATCATTTATCATGTATATAAAAACTGTTACCATACAATTCTTCAAAAAGGATAAAACCACCATGCAAAACGAATTCTTTAAAATATTAATGTATTGCTATCCTCTTTAATCTCTGTGTTTATTTTTTCAAAATGTTCGAGTATGATACCCCTATTACAACTTTTAATGGAATGTTATAATTTGTATGTGTATAACTAAAGAAATAAACAATCCTATAATGATTAAAAATATATAACATATCTATAAAATATCAAACTAAAATCTCAATACTATAATTTATACTTTTAAAAATAAGAAATTTAAAAAACTTTTCAAAATTTAAAAATTATAACTTTGAAAAAAAGGTTTACAAAAAATTAAGTTATCAAAATTAAAATTTTTTTTTAAAGAAGTGTTAAAGTTTACAAAATTTAAAAATTAAAACTTTGAAAAAAGTTAAAAAAAATTAAGTTATCAAAATTAAAAAAATATTTAAAAAAACTTCATAAATTAAGTTTGCAAAAGCGAGTTTACCTGCCTATACATGTATATGACTTTCATTATGTTATAGTGTAATAATATATATCATCTTTTTATCATATAAAAGCATTATATTAATATATGTATATATATATATATATTACAAAATTTAAATTTTTGCGCCAAGTTTAAAGTATTTTATGTAAATTTTCCTTTTTCAGTAATATTCCGTATATTATACCGGCTTATTAAATTAAAACCCTAGTCTATTAATCTCTAAGATCTTAATTCATATTTATTCCAAATTGCGTAAATCTAAAAATGGCTCATTTATATTTCTTTAATAAAACTTTTATTATTTAAATTCCTATTAAATTCCGCTATTAAATCCCGGTATATCATATTCCCCTTAAATCTTTATTTAACTGCTAAAATATTATTCTGTCTTAAAGAAAAAACCTACTTATTTCAATTTATTCTTTTATTTAAAATATCCAGGTGTAATTAAAATATTTCAAAGATTAAAACTTCGCAGACATAAATTCATTTCTTTTATCGTCTGAAGAGGGAAAAAGGGGTTATTTTAGCATAATCTCGACTACAGATTTTAACATTTGTTTATGCTTTAGATAGCTGGTGCGAGAATATAAGAAGTTTCTAGAACAATCTTTTCAGCAGAGTATAAATACGAATGGCGGGAACCAGAGAGATAGCATAAGGCATAAAGCATATGGTAGATGGGCTGTGAGCTTAGAAGTTTTTCAGAGGTGAACGTGGTGGATTGCAGTCGTAGCAAACTGGATATTCAATGTGATTGCTAGATGGAGGTAGTAAAACGTTGGATGAATACTGTTTATTATGTGAGTAGAATGAGGAAGCAACGGTATCGTAATGGGTGATAGATGTTAGATATTAACGGATTAAAGACTAGACGGCTGTCAAGAGATGGAGTGTTTTTAAACTAATTGTGACAGGAAGAATAGACTTTATTCTTTTTACCATGGAAGGAGAGAGCATCTTCCCTAGATTTAATCGAGAGTGTGGAAATAAAGTGAATAATGTTCCAAGCGACTGCCTTATGTTAATTCTTCATTTTTCTTTATTATTTTAAACCCAGTCGGCTGCCACCTGTGTAGTGTAGGAATGGAAACCCTCATTTTTTTCCGACAATACAACTACTTGCCGTCAAAACGTCACAGAGAAAAGAAAAGTCGACAGGATATAGAAGTGACGGCAATCAAAGCGAGTGTGTCTCCAAAATTATAAATGTGTAGTGGTACTGGTACACGATAGCTTATGATAGTTACTAAAGATCAGTGCCGGAAAGTTAAAAATTTACATCGCTAATGTGAATAGCAATGTATAGTGCTGGTGATTGTGAGACAAGATGACTGGAGTGAGTTCTTTTCAAAATATTTTTACACTTCTTATATTATTATTTTTGTTATTGTTTGTTATTTATTGAGATTTATTTATTATTAAGTATGAGAATTATTTATTTATGAGATTTATTTATTATTTATTTATGAGGTTTATTTATTATTTCGTGAAGAGTATTTATTTATTTATTTATTTATTTATTGTAAAGTTATTATGAAGTCATGAGAATTATTTATTTATTTATTATTAAAGTCTGAAAGAGTACTTAATCTATTATGAAAAATAGAACTCTATTGGTTTAAATGTAGTTAAGGTCAGGTTGTATTAAAGAGAATAGAAGTGCTTCTTTTATTTTAATGAATACTGATATAATGGCTGAACCTAAATTAGTTGAGTTTGATCCTAGTACTGGAATGGAAGTCCAGGCTTGGTTAAATTATTATGATGATATGAGTATTAGAGAAAATAAAGATTTAGAGTGGAAATTTAAATCTATTCCACAGTATTTAAAGGGTGAAGCACTAAAAGTCTATATCAATGATTGTGTTAATTGTACTAGTTATGAACAGATTTCAAAAATCTTGATAGAAAAATTCATTGAACTAAATGTTCCAAATTTTTCTGATTTCTCAACTCTAAAATTAGATAAATTAGATAATTTAGAAAATTATTTTCACAAAAAAGTAGGAATTGGGAGGAAACTCCATCTTTGTGAGACTCTTCTAATCTAAGGGTTGACAGATGGATTAAAACCAGAGTATAGAAATAATATTAATGTAAACCCTCCAAATTGTACCACTGAATGGTACCGGCTTGTTAAGCAATTTGTTGAAGTTTCCACCCCTCAAATTTCAAGCCAAACAGTAAATCAACAACCAGT
Organism: Maratus speciosus; assembly: GCA_963932465.1. Classification (NCBI taxonomy): domain Eukaryota; kingdom Metazoa; phylum Arthropoda; class Arachnida; order Araneae; family Salticidae; genus Maratus; species Maratus speciosus. The sequence goes on along the minus strand of OZ010794.1, from coordinate 90,602,000 downwards.
TAGACAAAATTTTCAACAATTTCAACCACCTAGGCCTTGGACTCAACCAAGTAGACCTAATTTTCAGCCAAATAGACCCAATAATGCACCTAGGAATTGGATTCCACAAAGACAGTATCAAAATCAGGGGTCTAGAAATTTTCAAAATAATTACTTTCAGAAACCATATCCTTCTAGACCATGTAGAATATGTACAAATAAAGGTGTAAATAATGCATATCATTGGGAACAAGAGTGTTTATTTAGAAATGATGCAACATCCTCTGATACTCTTCCTAGTAATTCACCACCTACTATTCCTAATATTTGACAACTAATTGTGTATGGATGTACCAATAGTTATAATTTACCATGTATAGTGGACACTGGATCCACTACGGCAATATTACCCCTCAAATTTGTTAAAGAACTAAATGCTAAAATTGAAACTATACCTACAGTTATTATTGGTCAGGCAAAAGGGGTGTTAAAAATAAATCAAAAATGTAAAATTTCTCTAAAAGTGGGTAAAATTACCAAATGTGTTAACTTTTTAGTGTGTAATACTAATTTGGAGTATGCTATTTTGGTTTAAGGGAATGTTCTAAATTTAATTTAACTATAGATTGTAGAAATTGTACTGTAAAACAAGGAAGGAAAATTATAAATAAGAGTATATCCATACATAATGAGAAATCTCTTCATTTTCATACTGTAGATATGAATAAAGTACAACAAGAGAATGATTTGGTAACAATTGATTGTGATGAGAAGTTGAAGTTATATAATGATGATAATGTAATAACCGCTAATGAGAGTAGTGAAACTTTGAATTTATGTAAGAATGATAACGAATTACCATCTAGTTGTGAAAGTTATATGACTACTCAGGACTGTTTTGAGAATGATAGAAATGATTATAATGTGCAACCTGATTATGGACAGTTCATAACTTCTCAAAATTTTCGCGAGGTTAATAATTCTGATTCAGATTTAATTGGGGATTTAAATTTAATTCAAAATGATGATTTAAGGGAGATAGTTCAAAATTATAGGAATATTTTTGCAAAACATAAATATGATGTGGGTAGGATTAATATTGAGCCACAACGCGTTCTTCTAAAATCTGACCTACCTGTATCTTTGAGGCCCTACAGAACTTCCCCCTTAGAAGAAAAAGAAATAAAAAGTCAAATCCAATCTTTATTAGCGGCTGGACTCATAAAAGAAAGCAATAGCCCATATTCTGCCCCTATCACTTTAGCTATGAAAAAAGAAGGCAAAAAGACCCGATTATGTATAGACTATAGGAAATTAAATTCAATAATTAAAAATGATGCAGAACCCTTGCCCCGTATCGATGAAATTTTAGATAAATTGAGTAGTGCTCAGTACTTTTCAACTTTAGACTTAGCCTCTGGCTACTGGCACATACCAATACATCCAGCTGATACCGAAAAATTAGCTTTCGCTAGCAACTTTGGCCTCTTTGAATGGCTAGTTCTTCCGTTCGGTATAAAAACAGGCCCCCCAATATTCAATAGAACTATTAGAAGGATCCTTAACAAATATAAAATAGATTTCGCGTGTCACTATTTTGATGATATTATAATATTCTCCTCCTCTCTAGAAGAACACTTAAAACACTTAACTCAAATCTTTGAAATCTGTAAATTAGAAAATATTAAACTTAAACTTTCTAAATGTAAATTAAGCCAAAATAAAATTAATTTCTTAGGCTACGAAGTCACCAATGGGACTTTAACTCCAGCTAATGCAAATATTGAGACCATTCAAAAATTAATACCCCCCTCTAATGTTAAAGAATTACAACGATTTTTAGGTTCTATTAATGTATACCATAAATTCATAGACAAATATGCTGAAATTAGATACCCCCTTAATAAATTACTTAGAAAAAACACAATATGGGAATGGAACTCAGAATGTCAGGACTCTTTTGAAAAACTAAAAAATGCCTTAATTGCAAAACCAATCCTCAAAATTTATGACCCAAAATTGCCCCTCCACATGTTTGTAGACGCCTCTCAGGTAGCGGTGGGTGCAGTTCTAAAACAACCTGATAAAGATAATTTCTTGCATCCTATTGCTTACCATTCTAGAATTTTGAAGAGTTATGAGCAAAACTATTTTATAACCGAGCTAGAGTGTTTAGCAATTATAGATACTCTTGATAAATTCTATCACTATTTCCATGGAGTCAAATTTACAATCCATACCGATCACGCATCTCTAGTATGGTTAAAGAGCGTTAAGAACTTAAGAGGTAGACTTTTTAGGTGGTCACTTAAACTTAGCATGTTTGATTACGAGATTAAGTATGAGAGGGGTTCAACAAATGTCGAAGCAGACATGTTGTCTCGAAATCCTGTTGCTTACTTCAATCAACATGTAAGTTTATTGTTGGACAGAAAAGAAATCATAGAGATGCAAAACAAGGATAATGTCTGTGATAAGAAATATAAAAAAGAAAATGGGATTATTATAATTCAGAGAAAGGGATTCAAAAAAATAGTTGTGCCAATGTCATTAAGGAAAAAATTACTTCATATTGCTCATGATAATTTTGGACATTTAGGAATCCAAAAAATGCTTAACTTAATATCCCCTAACTATTATTGGCCTAATATGACTATAGACATAACACAATTTGTTAAACATTGCGACACCTGTCAAAAAAATAAAAAAACAAAACAAAAAAGATTTGGCTTGTTACAAGCTATGCCAGCCACAGATCAACCTTTTGAATGTCTTTCTATTGATACTGTGGGTGGATTTAACTATTACAACTCAACAAAAAAATTCTTACACATAATAATAGATCACGCAACTAGATTTGTTTGGGCTTTTCCTTCTAAAAATGTTACTACAGAAGCATATACAAACCGTTTAAAGCAAATTTTTAATGTTCAAACACCTCAAAAAATACTGAGTGATAGACACAAAGCTTTTAGGTCTCCAAGATTCAAAAAATTCCTCAGAAAACATCATGTTCAACAACGTTTTACATCATCACACCATCCACAGACCAATGGGAAGGTAGAGCGTGTTAATCAGACAATAGTTACCAGGCTTAAATGTAAAGTCAATTCCACTTCTTCTAAAATACCTTGGACAAGATTATTAGACCAAGTCATTCAAGAATACAATAATACCCCGCATTCCATAACTAAATTCCCACCTGCCTAATTATTTTAGGGTCAATTACCCTATCAATCTCCTTTAAAACAAAATTATTACCCACCAGTCAGTAAAGCACTCAAAATTGCAAAAGCGCGAACTCAAGAATTTCATCTTAAAAGTAAAAGACTATATGATAGAAATTTTGTTGAATCCCCATTAAAAATGCAAGATTCTGTAATTTATGAAGAATTTAAGTATCCTAACACTCGAAAATTAGAACCTACTTTCTCAGGACCATATAAAATTATAAATAAACTTTCTGAAGTAACTTATGAAATAGATAAATTTAATTATGAGACAGGACTAAATTCAGTTATTGTACACGTTTCTAAATTAAGACCCTATTTTTCACCAAATGATTTCAGAATGTTTCATGAGCAACCCATAAAACAAACAAAACCACAACCAACATCACCACCACAAGTGCCATCACAAACTTAAACTAAAGTAAAAACCATAGATTAAATTTTAATTCTTTAAATGTCTTTATTACATTAGTTTTCAACATTGCCAGGTATGACCTTGGGGCGCCACGAGGATATTACTTGTTTTTGGGAGTTTTTGGGATTAAGTAGACAATCTATGCAGGCATAGGATGTGTATTTGATTTTGGGAGTTTTCAGATTGATGTTGAAAAATAAAAATAAATATTTTTAGTTTTATATCAAGTTTATATCAAAATAAACTATATTTATTTTATTCCATTGTCTTAACCAATTGTTTACAAAAATAGTAAGAATTGATAATATTATTATAATTATATAAACATAGAAAATTGATGATTGTGATGAGATTTTGTAGTGATTGTGTAGCAATAGAAAATTAAGTACATAAGCAAATTATCTTTAATTCCTATTTATTTTCTTTATTTTACCATTCTAAGTTTATCAAATGCACGTCTATTCATCAAGAGTATCAGAGAGATAGATTATTGTAAGGAAATACTGGTTGAGAGTCCACTTTCTAAATATTTAGAGTTAAATTTATTTGGACTTTGGAATTATTATTATTATTTTTTTTATGTTTCGACTGGCAAAAATACTTTCTTATATAAGTAAAAAATAAGAAAATTATGAATTGCTATGTATTATTTTTATCCTCAACCATTATTTTCCGTGTCAATAAGTAAACAATCTGTGATATTTTCTTACAATATAATATTGTTATTAAGTATTATTATTGCTATTATTCAAGTATACTGTTGAGAATTTTATTATTTTGATTATGAATTGAAAGTATTATATTATTTATTGAAAGATTCATTATTTATTAAAGAAAAAGAGAACATAACTTATAAGTGAAAAATTATGATATTTACTAAAACAAGTGAGAAGTTGTAAAAGATGGTGAGTCCCAATTAGAATGGGAAAAGGAGCTCAAAAAAGTAGTTGATAAACAAACGTTAAAAGGTAGTTGAATAACTACTAGGAATTTGTTTATTAAAATAAAACTACTATTGTGATGACAAATAGTATTTAAACATAATGTAAAGAGTTTAACAGGCAGAGTAGTCAAACAAATTTAGTAAAAAATATTTATTGCAGCTGAACTTTTTACTTAAGGACTGTATCACTATTTTTGCTAAAATACTTTTATGACCTACGAACTGATTAAGCCAATGGGACTTAAAATTCTACTTGAAGTAAATAAAGTGTTAAACATTACTTGATTGGAAAAATGTTTTTGATAAGAGAAATGGAAATACACTGAATTTCCATAAGATAAAAGAATTTGTTGTTATTTATTACTATAGTTTTATTATTTCTTATTATTTATTTCTTATTGTATTTATACTTATTCTTTATTTATTATTGTGTTTATATTTTCCTATGCACTTACAAATGGTAAGTGATGTTGTAACCATTATTTGTATTCTTTTACAGGGGAAATGCTCTCAGCTAAATTTAAATGCTCTTAGTATTTTTTTTTCTCTTGCATTGCTAAATTTTACTTTACCATCTCTTCGCTGACGTCTCTAAAATTTTCAATATTCAAAAATCAACTTCCAAATTTATTACAAGCCTGTTGTCTGAAATTGTAGTTAATTAACCACAAATTTCATACAAAGTCTTTGGGGAGGGGGGATAATATTACAAAATTTAAATTTTTGCGCCAAGTTTAAAGTATTTTATGTAAATTTTCCTTTTTCAGTAATATTCCGTATATTATACCGGCTTATTAAATTAAAACCCTAGTCTATTAATCTCTAAGATCTTAATTCATATTTATTCCAAATTGCGTAAATCTAAAAATGGCTCATTTATATTTCTTTAATAAAACTTTTATTATTTAAATTCCTATTAAATTCCGCTATTAAATCCCGGTATATCATATTCCCCTTAAATCTTTATTTAACTGCTAAAATATTATTCTGTCTTAAAGAAAAAACCTACTTATTTCAATTTATTCTTTTATTTAAAATATCCAGGTGTAATTAAAATATTTCAAAGATTAAAACTTCGCAGACATAAATTCATTTCTTTTATCGTCTGAAGAGGGAAAAGGGGTTATTTTAGCATAATCTCGACTACAGATTTTAACATTTGTTTATGCTTTAGATAGCTGGTGCGAGAATATAAGAAGTTTCTAGAACAATCTTTTCAGCAGAGTATAAATACGAATGGCGGGAACCAGAGAGATAGCATAAGGCATAAAGCATATGGTAGATGGGCTGTGAGCTTAGAAGTTTTTCAGAGGTGAACGTGGTGGATTGCAGTCGTAGCAAACTGGATATTCAATGTGATTGCTAGATGGAGGTAGTAAAACGTTGGATGAATACTGTTTATTATGTGAGTAGAATGAGGAAGCAACGGTATCGTAATGGGTGATAGATGTTAGATATTAACGGATTAAAGACTAGACGGCTGTCAAGAGATGGAGTGTTTTTAAACTAATTGTGACAGGAAGAATAGACTTTATTCTTTTTACCATGGAAGGAGAGAGCATCTTCCCTAGATTTAATCGAGAGTGTGGAAATAAAGTGAATAATGTTCCGAGCGACTGCCTTATGTTAATTCTTCATTTTTCTTTATTATTTTAAACCCAATCGGCTGCCACCTGTGTAGTGTAGGAATGGAAACCCTCATTTTTTTCCGACAATACAACTACTTGCCGTCAAAACGTCACATATATATACATATACTTATTTAATGAAGATATTTGTAAGTAAAAAAAATATCATAATTAAAAATTAAAAAAGTTATCATAATTAAAATTTTAAAAAGTTATCATAATTAAAATTTAAAAAATGTTATCATAATTAAAATTAAAAATAAACAAATAAAAGATTTGAAATTAAGAAAAATAATAAAAAAAATTGAAGTTTTTAAAAAATAAAAAAGTATTTTTAAAATAAAAAGAATAAGTTTTCTAAAGTGTTATAAGTATATATATGTCTAAAGTGTTAAAGTGTTATATCAATTACATTTCAAATACAAGTATTCAATCAATCATACATCAATCAATTAATCAATCAGTCATATGAACCAGTCAATCAATCATACCAATCAATCATATCAATCAGTCGTATCAATCAATCATATCAATCAATCATATCAATCAGTCGTATCAATCAATCATATCAATCAATCATATCAATCAGTCATTTGAATAAATCATATAAATCTATCAATCATTCATTCAACCATATTAATCAATCAATCAAACAAACAAACAATCTTATCAATCATATCAATTCAAATTCAAGTCATATCAAGTATTAGAAGTTAATAAAAATAATTACAATTAATCAAGAACAAGTTTACCTATTTATCTGTATAGGCGTACTTATATATATATATGACATTGCAATTTTCACAAAAATATAATATCCTCCTACCCGCATTATATTCTATAGTTATACACTTCGAAATGCTAAAAATTATTTTAAAACAATGGATTAATGTATTCTTCAATTTAAAAAGTTACAAATATTTTAAAAAATAAGTTAATATATTTTTTAATTATTCAAAAATGTTATAAGATAACAAAACATTTTACAATTTATCAAAAGTGGGTTAACCTATCTATCTTTATTTATGTCTGTATGACTATCATTGTTACACTTAAATAATATATGTCTTCTTTATGTTATCCTCCTACCAACACAACAAAACTTTTAGTCGATCTGTACTTAAACATTCATATAAAAGCAATATATTAATATATACATATAAAAAAAATAATAAACTTACCATGTCTGAACTGAGAAAATGAAATGCTTAACTTATCGTATTGCAGACCGTGACGTAATCGACAAGATATCACGTGTCCCCCTCATGCCTTCTGAATGATCTGTCTACAATCAGGTTGTATTGTCAGTCATGTGTCCTAACTAATATGAATTATTAACAAGACACTAACCATTTTCATTTCAGTCTTGTGATATTTTCTTCAAAGACTATTATTTCTTGAAACTTTAAGTAAAATGATACCATATATATGCAAACAAAATCCTATTAAAAAACTTTCTTACTCTAGTGAACAAAGATTGATTTTTATATTGCTAAAGTATAATCATTGATTGTTTAACTGGATAATAATATTTTTAGAAGTAACTTAAATTTCTTATAAAAGCGAAGGCTTTTATTGCATCATTCATAGAATTCAAGTATAAATATTAACCAAGTTTTATATATTATAATATACTATACTATCCCTATACCAACATTACAAAACTTTGAATACATCTGTACTTAAACATTCATATGATAATATTCATAATAAATGAATAACGGTTGATCATGCAAGCGATGGCTGGTATATTAGACTTTCTAAATAATTCTAATATATTAAAAGTATTGAAAATTAACTTATTTAATGGATAACTGCAGGAATTTAATATGAAATTAATTAAATAATGTTAACTCATAATTCATTTGATAAGAAATTGAAAAAAATTAAATTTAAGCAAGTCGATTTAAGAGTAATGTAATTAAACTATCTGTTTAAACTCTTTGACTGATGTCTTCACTATTATATGTTTTCTTTTTAGTAAAATATTATATGAATACTTAGTAAATGCTATTTAATTGAACATAATTACTTAGACAAAATTTGAAATATTATATATTTTTTTCTTCTTAGCATAATATTATATAAATACTTAGTAAAAATTTAATTAATTGAATACAATTTTAGACAAAATTTGAAATATTGTATTTATTTTTTTCTTTTTAGTACAATTTTAAAATATTAGTTTGAACACTTGGTAACTAATTACTTAAACAAAACATTAAATATTATATTTATTTCTTCCTTTTAGTATAATATTAAAAATAATAGTTGAACACAATTACTTTGATAAAATTTGAAATATGTTATTTATTTTCTTATTAGTAAAATATTAGTTGAATACTTAGTAAATATTATGTAGAAATATTATTAAATGTTTTGCAGTTACATAAACAAAATTTAAAATAAGATATTTATTTTTCTTTTTAGTAGAATATTATAGGAATACTTAGTAAATATTTACTTAATTACACAATTTTTTAGACAAATTTTGAAATGTGATATTTATTTTTTTTTCTTTTTAGTACAATATTAGTTGAATACTTAGTAACTATTTACTTAATTGAACATAATTACTTAGAGAAATTTTGAAATATGTTATATATTTTTCTTTTTAGTAAAATATTAGTTGAATAATTAGTAAATATTATGTAGAAATATTATTAAATGTTTTGCAATTACTTAAACAAAATTTGAAATATTATATATATTTTTTCATTTTAGTATAATATTATATGAATAATTGCTAAATATTTACTTAATTGAATGCAATTTCTTAGACAAAATTTGAAATATATTTAATTTTTCTTTTTAGTATAATTAAAAAATATTTCGTGATAACTTATATGATTGTTGAGTAGTTGTTATGTAAAAATATTATTAAATGGTGTTTTTAAATATTTTGCGATAATTAGACAAAATTCGAAATATGATTTACAATTTTTTTTAGTAAAATATTAGTTGAATACTTAGTAAATATTATGTAGAAATATTATTAAATGTTTTTTAAATATTTTGCAATTACTTGGACAAAATTTGAAATATGATATTTATTTTTTTCTTTTTGATATAATATTATATGAATACTTGGCAAATATTATGCAGAAATATTATTAAATGTTTTTTAAATATTTTGCAATTACTTAAACAAAATTTAAAATATGATATTTATTTTTTATTTTTAGTATAATATTAGTTGAATACTTAGTAAATATTATTTAATATTTTACAATTACTTAGACAAAATTTGATATACGATATTTATTTTTTATTTTTAGTATAATATTATATAAATACTTAGTAAATATTATGTAGAAATATGATTAAATGTTTTTTAAATATTTTACAATTACTTTAAAAAAATTTGAAATATTTTATATTTTTTTGAGTAAAATATTATATGAATACTTAGTAAATGTTATGTAGAAATATTATTGAATGTTTTTTAAATATTTTACAATTACTTAGACAAAATTTGAAATATTATGATTTTTCTTTTTTTGTAATTTATGTATTTTTAAAATGTAGATGATTAGTTAGTTCGTTTTAATTCATTTTCATGACTTAGTAGTTCAAGTATATAATAAAAAACTACTATTTATCGTCAAATTTAATGGGGGATAGTAATATAGCGTTCAGAATTTACTGATATATTGATATTATTGTTATTTATTTTTAACATTTTAGTTAAAATAATGATAATTATTTTACTATAAACATAACTTCTTCATAAAACACACAAAACATTTATTTAGACAAACACATCACAGGCACTACGAATACACATATCCAAACCATAATAACAACATAAATCTCATGCTCCAACATCTCACGTTTTTCGTCTGAATCAAAATAAATTAAATACATGGAGTAAAGAAAAAAATGTCTGTTGTCCAAGAGTTCATCTTTTGAAAAAATAATTTAAATATTGTCATGCGACTTTACTTACAAATCCCTCCTTTCGCATGTCAATAATCCTCAGCAATTCCAAGACTTGTAATATGTTTATTCATGATATCATAACTCAAATTCTTAGTCATTATATCTGCCTCCAGTTCAGACGAGTTTATATATTTTGTTTCAATTTCTCCTTTCGCTCTTTCATCTTTTACAAAATGATATTTTCTACCTATATGTTTGTTCCGATTATTCACTCTTGGGTTTTTAATCCAATCAATTACAGATTGACTATCAGTACTGATTTTTATTGGACGCTTCACCATTTTTTCTTGGTTTAACTCTTCCAAAAGACCCATTAACCACTTTCCTTCACAAACTGCATCACATGAACTTAAAAGTTCAGATTCCATTGTAGAAAGCGCAACCAGTTTCTGTTTATTACTTTTCCATTCAATTAGTGATTCTCCTATTTTTACGATATATCCACCAAATGATTTTGAATCCCGTGTAGTACACCAGCTAGCATCAGAACAAAGTGATAATTCGCCCTTTTTATTATTAATAATTCGAAATTTGTAGTTTTTAGTGCCTTGAATGTACCGCAAAATTCTCTTCACTGCCTGTAAATGAATTTCTCTGGGATATTTTGCATATTGAGACAAATTACTTAAAGTGAAAGCTAAATCTGGCCTTGTTCCTCTTACTAGATATCCTATACTTCCAAGAATTTCCAGATATTATATTTCATCAATTTTATTTTGATTTTCATATTCATCTAATTTTATTCCAGAAACACCAGAGGTTTTCACACTTTTACAATTTTCCATATCATATCTTTCTAAGATCTTTTTTGCATACTTAGCTTGCCCTAGTAAAAATTCTCCATTATTTTCTTCAACATCAATCCCAAGGAATTTAATGTTTTTCTTCAGCTCTTTAATTTTTGCTTATTTATTCAATTTTTGTATCAATTTATTTATTAATTCTTCGGATTCACTAACGATGATTCCATCATCGACATATATTCCAACTGCAATAAATTTATTATCATTTTTATTAAAAAACACACATGGATCTTCTTTGCATGGCTGTAACCCAATTTTATCAAATATATTAACTAATTTTTCATACCAGCATCTTCCTGCTTCTGGCAACCCATATAAATTTCCTGTTACCAATAATATTTTCCCTCCTTCAATTTGTAGACCTTCAGGCGGATTCATTTAAACAGCAGTTTCCAGATCTGCATTCACATATGCTGTTTCTACGTCGAAAAATCTAGTTTTGTAACCTTTCATCGCTGCGACTGCCAACAAAGTTCTAAATGATTCAGTTTTCATTACAGGACTGTACGATTCTTGATAATTTGTTCCAAATTTAAGTCTTGATCCGTCGGCTACTAATCTTGCTTTATATTTTACATCTTCGCCGTTTTCTTTTACAGTAAAAATCCATTTGCTTCTGAGTGCCTTCACATCTTTTGGTTTGTCAACGATTTTCCACGTTTTGTGTTCTTCTAATGAGTGTAATTCCTTTTTGATTGCTTCTATCCATTTATCCTTATCTTTAGAATTTAATACATCTTTCTAATTCTTCGGAACTTCCTCGTGCACTAGATTTGCTAAATACTTTGGATTCGGTTTCCTAATTCGTGATGATTTTCTAGCTTCTTCAAACAGATTATTCTCATTAGTTTCTTTTTCTTGCTATTCTTCATTTTCGTCAATTATATGATTTACTTCATATTCTTCTGTCACAGAATCATTCAAATCATTTGACAACGCAATTGTTTCCTTTTTCTGATTTAATACTTCTTCATTTTCATCGGAATTATTCTCTTCTTGTTCATCTGTTACGTTCTTATTACTGGTAATGTTGATGTATTCAAATACATCAGTCATTTCTTCCTTGTCAGCTATATCTTCATATCCCATTTTTTCTTCTATAAATACTACATCTCTGCTTTCACGTATTCTCTTTTCCTTTAAATCGTACAATCTGTATGCTTTCCGATCTCTTGAATATCCGATAAACACTGCTGGTTTTGCTCTTACATCAAATTTCTTTTTATTTGTATCATCGTTGCGATAAAAAGCTTTACATCCAAATATTCTCATATGCTTTACTGTTGGTTTATTATTAGACCATAATTCTAATGGCGTTTTCTTTCTCGTAGCTGTTGGAGTAACATTATGTATATAAGCAGCTGTTGATACTGCTTCGGCCCAAAAGGATAAAGGTAGTTTTGCTTCTATTAGCAATGTTCTTGAAGTAGTAATAACAGTCCGATTTGCTCTTTCTGCAATCCCGTTACTTTGTGAACTACGAATCATGGTTCTTTCATTCTTTATACCCTTCCTTTTATAATAATTCACGAGTTCTTCGTTAGTAAATTCACCACCATTATCTGATCTAAGCGCTTTTACTTTCTTGCCGGTTTCATTTTCTCTTCCCTCTGTTATATTTATAATTCTTTCTTTTGCTTCATCTTTACTTCTTAAAAAATCTACAAAATATCTTCTACTATATTCATCTATTACCATTAGCATGTATGTACTGCCTCCCAATGAGTGTACTTTCATTGGTCCACATAAATCAACATGTAATCTTTCTAAAATGCGTGTTGTTCCTTCTATCACATGATTAAATGGTGTTCTTGTTAATTTCCCTTGAATACATATTTCACATTTTGTTTCTTCACCATTCATCTTTTCTAATCCTCTTACAAGATTTTCTCTCGACATTCTTTGTAAGTATACATAATTCATATGCCCAAGTCTTCTATGCCATAATTCTTTCTTTGATTTATTTGTTCTTAAACAAGATTCGTTTCTAACTTCATCTGTTTCTTGCACAGCTAAGTTTATTTTAAATGTATTATCTTCGAATGTTCCTTTAGCTATTAATTCGCCTGTATTCTTTTCATAAATGGCTGCTCCTTCATTATCAAATATCACATATTTTCCTTTTCTGACTAAACTTGCAACTGACATCAAATTTTCTCTTAAATTAGGTACGCAAAGAACCTCTGTAAGCTTTATTTTTGTTTCGCCAAATTCCTGATCATAAGCCGTAACATGAACATTTCCACGATATTTCGCTTGTATTGATCGCTCGCTGTCAGCAGTTGCAATTTCTATATCTTCAGGTTTTCTTTCTACAACAATATCTTCTTTATGCGTCATATGCGAAGTGCATGTTGAATCTAACATCCAGGTTATTTCCCTATTATTTTCAGATTCTTTACACTCATTTCTATTGAATTCATTTGACTGCAATACATGTTCATTTGTAAAACATGTATATTCTTTTGCCTTCTTGTTTGAAACATTATTATTATTATTATAATTCTTATTATTGCGTGAGTATTCTCTTACATCTTGAACTTTATTACTATAATAATTTTGAAAATTTTTCTTAGGTGAATACTCCCTAGTATTTCGCGAGTGTGTCATATTCGATTTACTATAACAATTCCGCGCTATATGATTTGGCTTTCCGCAAGCAAAACATAGAACCTTTTTCTTTTCATTAGCCCTAAATGCTTTAGAATCGTTTTCGCTAAATCTATTATATTTTCTTTCATATCTCAACAAAGTTTCTCGCATTACTTCATAAGTTATATTTGGGTTTGATGATATCGCAGTTGTTACTTCGCTATATTTCTTTGGAAGCCCTTCTATAATAAATCCTATTAATTAGCATTCATCAATTTCTGTACCAATTTCTAATATTTCATTAGCTATCCCTTGAGCTCTTATCAAATATTCTTCAATCGCTTCTCTCTCGTTTTTCTCTATTCTCGCAAGATTAATTTTTAATTGAATTCTTCTCTGATTTTGAATTCCCGCATAACGCTTTTTCAGTAATTACCATAAATCCTTAGCTTTTTTAATCCTTCTAACAGCCATCATTTGTTCTGCTGACAACGTCAATATAATTATATCATAAACTTCATCATTCTTTTCTAATCATGTTTTATGCCCTTTTAAACTATCGGGATCACCTTCATTTTTTACCGGTTCATCATTTTCGATAACATCAAATAAATGTTTCGATTTAATTAAAGCTTCAACTCGCATACTCCATAATGTATAGTTTTTACTTGTTAACGGTTCTATTCTAGGAATTCCAAACATATTGGATTCACATATAGTTAAAATACTTTTTCTTCCAAACAATTTTTAAATGCATATAAATTTCTTACCTCTTAAAATTTTCCTATTGGCGGTTAGTCCAATGGAACAAATTCTTATCTTGCATTAGGCCTATTTTCGATACAATTCGTATTTATTTATTCTTCTTATTTGTGCAATCAACATAGAAAATTCGCTTTTTAAAACCACTGCGCCGCTACCAAATTGTTATTTATTTTTAACATTTTAGTTAAAATAATGATAATTATTTTACTATAAACATAATTTCTTTAAAAAACACACAAAACATTTATTTAGACAAACTCATCACAGGCACTACGAATACACATATCCAAACCATAATACCAACATAAATCTCATCCTCCAACATCTCACGTTTTTCGTCTGAATCAAAATAAATTAACCCTTTGATGGTCACGACCGCATATCCGCGGTCAAAATAAAGTCCTTCTAAAGGGTTATGGCCGCGAATAGGCGCCCAGAAATTTCTACTTTAAAAGCGTTATGAACGCGTATAGACGGTCGGCATTTGTTATCTCTAAATGGTCAACGTCGCGTATACGCGTTTGTGCTTCCCCCCATTTTTGGAGACTGGGATTTAAAGAAGGCGTTTTTCAACCACACCTTCCTTCCACTACATAATAGGCGTAGACTATTTGTCAAGTAGTTTATTGTAGTCGAATGCTTTAGAGGTTTGGTTGAAAAATGCCTTAGAGAATTAAGTTTTTGGTAAATGATTAAGAATGGCATTACATTTCAAAACAGATACTAAGGTGAATTCAAAGAATATATACAGTAAATGAGTTATAGTTTCTTTGAGTGGAACTAGACAAATTCGCAGAATATTAGAGTTTACATGTTTTATTTTATTATATTTTCCATAAAATTATATTTCACTATAATTATTATTATTATTTTAAAACATTTACCATGTTGCATTTATTATTTGAATGAATACATGCGTTCTTTTCTTTTTATTTTATTTTTTAAAAGTATTTCAATGTTTTTCATTTACTAAATACTTAAAAGTGTTTTTTTAATTTCTTATTTTTTATTTGCATCACTTTTGCAGTGCAATAATAATTAAAATATCAAAAACCCAAATTCATATTACACTTAAAAAAATATTATCTAATTTATAATTGCTGCTCAAATTTCATTCAAATTCAAGTGTAACTTTAAAACTATACCGTGAAACCTCTCTATAACGATTCTGAAGGGATCAGAAAAGGCATCGATATGGACAAGTTATCATTATACACTGCTTCAAGACTGTTAATTGATTTAAAGTACGTAATAGAATGATTATTATATATAGAGGGAATTTTAGTTTTACTTTTTAAAGTTATCTAATTAAATAATGAAATTTAATTATTTTATTATCCATAATAGAAATTATAAACCCATAATAGGATTTTTTAATTAATATGTAAAGAATGTACAATATAAATAAATCTAATAGAAACATGTTTTTTTTTTTTTTTTTTTTTTTTTACCAGATTTGTAAAAATACATGAACTCGCAATAAAAAAAAAAGAATGGGATTTATAATTTTCACTATTAAAAAGGAAAAATAAATTGTAGATAGTATTTATTAGTATATGAATTAAAGAAAAATACTTCATGTAAAAAAAAAATGTAATTAATTGGACGTATAAATGTCGAAGATAAGAAATGAAATATTACTTTTTTTTATTGACAGACATTATTTGACATTCATAGCATTTTTGTAACGGAAGAAGAAATAAGTATTTTCTCAATTAATTCAAACGCATGTATAGCTGCGATCAAAATTTTACTTTAGTGTAATAACAGGGTGTCTTTATCAGCATTTTCACTGAATCCCAATAAAATTAATTAACTAAATTTTAATACTCTTCAATATTTATAGGGTACTTAACTATATCTTAATGTAAGAAAAATGTGCACATATTCCTCTTTTTTAAAAACATTCAGTTAATCACTACGTTTAAAATTGTCATTATAACTGTTGGAAATAGATTAAAAACTTCAAGCAATTAAATATAGTAGAAAGCTTTATTAACCCTTTGGGGACGAGCAACCGGTATACGTGCCGCGTAAGGTGATCAGAATCCGTGATTATTCTTACCAGTAAATTTTTATTGTAAATTTTGCCTTATTTAATCCGAGTATTTTTCCCGATTCAATTAGGCAAAAATTTCTGTTTTGAAAAACCGTAGATAAAAGGTTAAAAATTCTGTAAAAGACGCTCGTCCCGAAGGTGTTAAATCCAATTGCTCGCAATAATCTGCAGTGCTTATTTAACATTTTTCGAGGTAGTGATAGATAATCTTTATGATAGCGACTCTTCCTTGTTTTTACTTATATTAATAAATAAATAAATAAAAATTTGTGCACTTCTTTATGTATGTTGTTTTAATTGCATCCAACCTTTTTATATTTTTGAATAACTTGATACTTGTACCGTGCATTGGTGTCTTTATAAGCAGTATATAATCGCAGGTTTAGCATTATTGCAGCGAATATTTGCTTAATATGAAAAAGAGTTTTTTTTCCCCCTTTGAAAGAGTTGGGGAGTAATCGAAAAAACATTCTCATGGTGTGGGTTCAATATAACGAACTTCTGGGGAGTAATCGAAAAACCATTCTCATGGTGTATGTTCAATATAACGAACTCCTGTATGGAGCTCTTACATTATACCAACTAACTAAAAGAGTCCCAAATAATGTTTATTCTCACAGTTCCACTCAAAAGAAGCTGGGAACGTATCCCTAAATATTCTTTTGAAGCTACATCCACCCCCCCGCCCCCCTCACAGTCTGATATCTGCAGATATCAGTATTTTTTACCAAATCATTTTACTAAATCATTATAGTCTCTATTGTTACAATTTTGAGACGGTAATGACTAAATACAATCGAGTCGAACAAACATTTACATTTGAAAGTTTCTATGGATTTTCTTTGATGGATTTCCTATTGTTATCTACTTTCATTTTCCTATTTTTTTCACAAGTCATCGGATGTGGAAGGAGAGAGGTGGGGTGTAGAGAATTCCAAACTTGAACAGAGACTGTATGGCCCTAACTTTTGCAATCTGTGGGTGACATCGAAATATTACTTGTAAGTGAAACTGGAATTCTCGGAAAGTTATAATTGACAGAACTACCCCTACCTTGTAAAGATTATTTGTAAAAATGATTTGTAAAGAAAACAAGTTCAGAGGAATAATACAACTTCCAAATGATGGACATTTATAAGAGGCTGCGTATTGTTTTCAGTGTCACATATTTATTCAAAAGATTACCTTAGTCTTACAAAAAATAGTATTTTTTCATAAATAATTATTATTCAGATTTCTTAAATTATCAATCTTGCACAGTGTAACATAAAAAATTGTTGATAGAAAAATAAAGAAAGACATTTTTTTCCGTTATCTTTTTGGTTTCACATCAGAGATCTGACAATATTGCCCCTCCCCCTTCCCCCACCCCCGCCTTAAAAAAGTTTGTAGCCTATGAATAATTAATATTATGCTTAGTTTTTATAGTAAAAATTTCATTGCTCCTTTCTGTAGATTTTCGATTTCTACTCCATTCCGCAAACGTGCTTTTACATTAATTAAAAAAAATTTCTATTTTACCAGAATACATTTAACTAATCTCTTTCAATGATTTAGTTGGAAAAAAAAAGTAAAAAAAAAGATGCTTGATATTTTTTATATGCTTGATAGCTCCGATACCTTGAAATCTAGAAATAATTTCTCCGGGTAAGTATCACGCTAATGAAAATTTGTAATTCTAAATTATAACGAATAATTTAGATAATAACTTTTTTGAACTAATGCACTTCATTTTTTATGCTGGAGAAAAATTTACAGAGATTCCACATGGACATATATATATGGTAAAATAATACTATTTGTTTAAAAATTAAAATAAAAAATATCTTGACAAGGAATATAAAAATTGGTTTCATCCAAGTATTCCAAATCTTTAAAAAATGAAAAGAAGAACAAACGATAAAACGTAAAAATGATATAAAGAGACGAAGTGACAGTTGATTTTTTTTTCTTTTTACAGATTTTTTTCTTTTTTCTTTTTCCTTTTTTTTTTTTTTTATTTATTTCTCTAGAGAACTTTGAAAAAATCATGGAATCTTACGGTTTTTAACAAAAGAAATAAACGTATAAGAAATGTTAAATGAGCAGTTTTCGAATTTATTAAAAATGGAACTTAATTTCAGCCTAGTCGAATGATTTGTTATCAGATTGGAATGGCAATGTCGTCAAAATGGCGTTTTATTTAAGGTAGTTCTCTAATTCCCTAGTTCAACAACGAGACGCCACACCAGTGGCCAAGAGGTTCTGCTCTCAAAGCTGGTAGACGGGAGGTGCTGGGTTCAAACCCAATCGCGCTCGTCTGCTTAATCGTTTGGAGTTTTCCGCGATTTTCTTCGAACCCTGCATTTCCTTGCGTAAATACGGGTTAGGTTTCCTTAGAAAAACTCCCACTGAGGGCAGCTCCCCATTCGGGCCTATCCTTCCTCGTCATGTAGATAATTAACCATCAACATCGAGACATTTTCGAACTCCTTTTTAAACGTAAAGGCAAAAAAATGACAGACTAGACTATTGAAGTGGTTTGAAATCAAATAAAGTTTTCCCTTTAATTCGAGTTTTTTACTTGAATGAATACTAATTCAATGATAACTTTCATGTAAAAGGGTTTTATTTTTTTTTCTACTTACCCATCTTCACACACACACACACAAAAAAAAACTGTAAAAGTAGTTTTGGGTGAAAAACAAATTAATTTTTTAAACTTTAATGTATGATTTTTTCAGGGCCGAAACTAGCCTTTTTTGCACCCGGGGCAAGCATGGATTTTGCGCCTCCCCCTCTTCCGCAAAGTATATTTACAAAGAGAATTTTACTAATTTTCTAATAGCCGATTTATTCTAAAATTTAAAATATGTAATACTCAACTACGTAATCTACAATGGCGGATCCAAGGGGGGAGGTCACGGGAGTCATGAGTCCTCTCTGAACACCAACAAAAATATTCTAAAGATCTTTTTTTAAATGAAATATACAGTTAGAGTCCCGATTATCCGAGTCCTGCTTAACCGAGTTTCCGCTTTCACCGAGTTATTTTCTTCTGATGGACTGATGTCTTCTATTATTATGAAACAGTCACTATAAATGAAGTGTTAGGTGAAGATGAAAGAGCAGCCGTAAGTATAATTTTTTTTGAAAAAAAAATTATGGCCATTTTTTTTCTTTCCATTCTGACCAGAAAATCAGAGTTCTAACTTTTTACGGCTGCTCTTTCATCTTCACCTAACACTTCATTTATAATGACTGTTTCATAACAACAGAAGCCATCAGTCCATCAGAAGAAAATGATCCATTCCAAAGGCATAATCCTCCATTTGGCGCCCCTTCGTTCTGGTGCCCGGGGCACACGCCCCCTTAGTTTCGGCCCTGGATTTTTTAATCAATAAATTACTTATCGAGTTGTCAGCGAATTTTGCGTGTGACAAGTTTTTTTTCCCTTTACCGCGTTGCCGCCACGGAAATTCGGTTCAAAACGCACACTTTCACAGTATTTTCTGAAAGATCCTTTAACAAACAATAGAAAACGCAATTTAATGACATGATTTCCGAATAGGAACATGTCCATTTCATGCGTTTCCAAACATGAATAAATTTAGGAATGTGTCAGGAAGTAGCTCTTTTGAATTTGAGGACAGTGCTCTCTCATAAGCGGCTAAGAGGTTTTGCTCTCAAAAAGAGTGATGTCAACACAGATTGAATTTAATACTCACAAAAAATTTCTCCTAGTGAAAGTGACATTTCAAAATCAAATGTTCAAAGCATAAATATTTTATTTTGATTGTGCTATAAGTGGCATTATTTTTTCTCATTATCGTTGCTGCCAGTATATTTAAATGTCATATAATTTTAAAATGCAATTCTTATGTGAAAATGCATTTTTATCGTCAGTGATATTTTTGTAAGATTAAAATAGCAGGAATTTAATCTATTCAATGCACTTCAATTATTTACCTCAATATAATTTATTTCACGTATATGACTGAAAAGGAAAAAAAATTGTGAAATAATGTCACTTTTCTAAACCTACACAATTAAATAAATGATTTATTTGTGTATATTTCTGACCAATTCGAAAGATGGGGATTTGGGTGAGGGATTTAAAATTCTTCTCAAAACAGTTAAAATCCATAAGATATGTACAAATTTGGTTTTGTTAAGACGAATAAATAGTGAATAAGACAAATGTAAAGACAAACGCAAACAGGCAAAATCATTTCAGCTTGCATCTGTTTCAACGATTCCTTGTTTTGTGCAAAATGAATAAGAAATAGAGCGAGGAACAATAGCAGTAAATTACATATACATGTATTATGCTTCAATATATATATATATATATATATGACTGAAGAAGGAAATCCTTTTATGAAGCATTGGAAAATCTACGTGCTAAATTGGTTGATATTGTTCATTTTACGAGTAAAAATGACTGAAAAACTTTCGCAGGAGAAGATCCTGGCTGCGTCACTGTGTAAATGTCGCTATTATATGGTTAGATTCTATTTTCAGTCAAAAAATCCATTCCATTACCACAACGTGTAAAAAAGTTATAAAGTATTTCTCAAAATTCTTAAATGAAATTTAGTATAAAAAAGCAAGCAAAAGAAAAGTATTCGGAAAAAAAGGCAAAAAAAAATTATGCACTTAAATTATTGTTGAAGAGATTATTTGCATGACTAATTTTATATGGATGAAATTCAAAAACAAGATAGTTTTTTTTTCTCTTTACTAATGCAATCATTTTTCTATTTTTTTATGCTTACTCTTTTCTAGCTCGTCCGCCAGGGGTTGCCGGGGGCCGTCGAAAAGTAGCACAATACGAGAAGAAGCCCTTTAAAAATCGTATTAAAAAATAGGAACATTTTTAAAAACGATGTTAGAATTCCGAATAAACTTTTTTGAAACTACAAAACTTAACATACTGGACCAAGATATGTTAACCGGAATTTTTTCACATAGGTAAAAAACTCCCCGTAAAACGTAAAAAAAAAGCAGGGGATATAAATTACTAAAATATTGTGATCGTAATTCTTTTATGACAGTCAAAAAATTTAACTCCGACTTCGAGGTGCATAACTACATATAGAGAGGTACCTTCTTACCAAATTTTGCAGTTCTGCGTTCAGCGGTCTCTTCAGAACACATTCGAGAAACACGCGCACAAACTTCTTTCCTTATTTATAAATTGTGTAATTTTAGTTAAATATATATTGTAAGATATCTAAAATAAGCCCCTCCGAAAACGCCCCCCCCCTCATATATGAGAATTTTTTGAAAGACCCACCATTGGCCGAGATTTTCTGCTCTCAAAGCTGGTAGAAGGGAGGTGGTGGGTTCGAACCCAATCGCGCTCGTCGGTCTAATCGTTCGGAGTTTGCCGTGGTTTTCTTCGAATCTTGGATTTCCTTGCGTAAATACGGTTTAGGATCCCTTAGAAAAACCCCACACGGAGGATACTCCCCCCCCCCCCCTTCGGGCCTATATCCCTCGTGTTGATAATTGACGTCATAAACAACACCTTTTTTGAAAAAGTGCCATATATAAGACCTCCCCTTCAAGTTTTATTTTCTAATGCTGTCAATCCTTCTTCTTCTTCTTTTTTTTTTTTTTTTTTTTTTTTTTTTAAATACTGGAAATACCTTAAGTTCTTTGTTTTCTTATCTCCAAATTGAATATATCTTATGCAATTTATTTTTATCTAATCTTTTTACATATAACTGTATCATAGAATGGTCACTAAAATTTAACTCATTTGTGTCGTGAGTCTTTCATTTGGTGAGGAACTATCACAATAGCTTCATCGCCGTGGTGGCGTATGTATGGATGGTGGTTTATCACAGTGATGTTAAATGTATCGCTGCACATTCTATCCACTTTTTTTTTCGAATGAACATTAATTGGTGCGGGAATATCAGTCACGAACCGGAACAATATTAGTCATAATTTCACGAGTCGGAATATCATTCCCGTTTGCTTAGGTACATTTCGCGCCCTGACTTTGTGTTGCTTAACCCTTTGAGGGGCAAGGAATTGCGTTTCTGCAATGTCGAATTTACACCGGAATCTTCAAAAAAGTTTACTGCAAAATAAGGAAAATCAATTTTACGACTTTTTCCACCAAAGTTAGAAAAGTAAAATTTAATTAAAAAAATAATTAATAAAATTTAATGAGTATTAAATAATTTAATAAAATGGTATTGTTGATGAGGTTTTCATGTAGGGTGGAATTTAGAAAATATCTATTAAATGTAAAGGGTTCAAAAATAATATTGTGCTTCTCCTAGAATCAGACGTTAAGCTGACCTTCAGGTTGGTATCCTTGGAGAGGTATATCATCCCGAAGCTACAAAATAAATTGTTTAAAAAGAAAAAAAAAAGAAGAAAAGAAAGAAAAAAAATAAAGTAAATTTAAAAAACATATAACCATCATTTGTTCTAAAATTATTTTACAAATCACATTTTAAAGACAAAAATTTTTATTTTATAAGACATCATAATTAAAAAAAATGAATTTAACTTTATTTTAATATTGAGTTTGAAACTTCTGCATACGAACAACACTACATCCGTATCTGATCTTAATTAATATCAAATACCATATCGAAAGTCTTAATTAAAAAGGTTAATTTTAGCTTTTTTCTATGATATCAGATCAGTTTATATATATATAATTTACAGTTTATAAATGTTTAGATCTGAAAATTACAATATTTAAATACTAATTTTGGGGCATTCTTTGTGTCATACTTTTATAAGCAAAACATTCTTTTGTTGTTTAAGTAAAAAATAACCATATTTTCGATACATTTTGTTAATGTAAATTTCTTTAGACAGTCTAGTTTCTATGGCACCTCACCTAATTTAAGGATCTGTCTTTTACAGGTATTATTTGATCTGAAATTAAGTTCATTTGATGTCAAGTAAAAAATGTCTCTCATTTTAACTTATAAGTTTTTAGATCTGAAGATTACAATATTTAAAAATTTTTTTTCTTTCATTCTACTTGAGTATCGATAAAATAGCATTGGAATCGCGCTCCTTGCTTTTAAATAATTATATTTTCTTATCTTTAAAATTGTCGTATTTAGAAAGTTCTCAATCTAATACATCTTGCATAACTAATTATTCCTTGTAGGTTTGATTTAATAATAATAATAATAATACTAATGAATCCATATCTGTATTTAACTGATTTAATAATAATAATAATAATAAAATTAATAATAATAATGAATTTATATCTGTATTTAACTGTTTCTGATATCATATTAAAAGATTTTGCTTTAATTAATTTATGATTATAGTGATGATGTATAGTTAATAATTAATTTAATATATCAACACCTTGGATTATAACTCATTTATATAATGCAAGTTCTTAACGTTATAGTTTAGAATTTTTGTTTGATAACTTTTAAAAATCGCCTCAGAAATATGTTTCCTTTTCTTATTTGAGTGCACACAGAAAGATACCTGAAGAATGAGTTCGAAAGGGGGTTAGTTCTGGGGTAGAGGTGGTAATCAATCACTGTCGAAATGAATGTGGGAAGTCTATCCTTTGGAAGCACATTACAATGGACTTTAGTAGGTTACTGTTTGCTAGGATGTACTGAAGGGGGGGAAGGCAGTTTTCGCAGATTCATTGCTAAACGTTTACCAAACTAAATCATTGACCACTTACAAACATACAAAGCATTTCCCTGTGAAACCATTTTCGAAGACAAAAATTGCACGCAGCTTAACCGCGAAAGGGTTAAATCCATGGAGTAAAGAAAAAAATGTCTGTTGTTCAAGAGTTCATCTTCTGAAAAAATAATTTAAATATTGTCATGCGACTTTACTTACAAATTATATGTATTTTTTAAAATGTAGGTTATCTGATAGTTGAATTTTACATTATTTAATATATTTTTTCTGTATGCATAAGATTTTTAGAAAGTTTCATTAATATTTTTATGTTTTTATAAAATTATCTTAAGATTCAAACTATCTCAATCAGATAATTCCTCTTAGTTAATTTTCATGTCTTACTAGTTCATCTATTTCATTTAAAAATTGTTGTTAATTGATAAATTAATAGTTATATATATATATTTTTTTTAAATTTGAATGATTTGTTAGATGTATTTTATATTATTACTCAGTTGCATTTTCAAATTCTTCTATTTAACATACTTGTATGTATGCAGCGTTTAGGAATTTTAACTTGAATTGAAAGTATATAATTCAGTGTATATAACGTTTGTTATTGATATACAAAGAAATCATGACTCTATGCATGAAAGTTTTCATTAACAGTTTTAAAGTAAAATTATTTCTGTATGAATAAAGCATTTTTTGATCGTTAATTTATAAAAGTCATTAGTAGTAGTCATTGGTTCAGACTTTTCAATAATATCAATTGTATATAAGTTAAACATTTGTGATAGAAACTTAATTAAATGAAGAATAAATTGGAAGGCTTTGGGTTTAATGATCTTTAAAATAAACTGTTGTATATTTCACAAAGAACGTATATACATGCAAAAGGGTTCGAAATCAAAAAATTAAATTAATCAAAATAAGAGATATTTCTTCGATGTTTATAAAACTTTTACTTTGAAAAAATATGAGGGATAGTGACTAAATAATATATTTAAATTATAGTGGCATGTTAAAAGGTTATGTATATAATTAATTCAAAATAATCTCAAAGTTAGTGCTCAAAAGTATGTTAGTAAATGTTGGGGCACGGTTTGCACAGTGCATAGCATATCAATCAGAAAAAAATGAAATTTGAGACGAAGTTCACATGTTCCTAACCAGAATTTGATAAAATGAACATACTCTCGCGCGCAGAATCGATAAAATAAGTTAAACTAAAAATAAAAATCGTATACGTTAAAGTAATTCTCTAACAGTGGGTAGTATATCATGCGAAAATGAAATTTCATACGAAGTTCGCAAGTTCGAAACTAAGGTTTGGTAAAATTATCATACTCTCGTGCGCAGAATTGATAAAATCAGTTAAACTAAAAATAAAAATCGTATACATTAAAGTAATTCTCAAACAGTGGATAGCATATCAGTTACAAAAAATGAATTTGATACGAAATTCGCGAGTTCGAAACTAAGGTTTGGTAAAATGATCCCACTCCCGTAAGCAAAATCGATAAAATCATATACATTAACGTAATTCTCAAAGTGTAGTAATAGTTAAAATAGGTACTGTTGACTTCTCTTAAGTAACCGGTCTTTGCACATAAATGAGGAATACAATTTTTTGTCTTAAAACATCTAAAATCTTGACTCACAGATATCCACTCACGATTCCAAGTGACATTTTTACGAAAAAAAAACCTAATTGCATTACTTATAATTCCATTTCCTGCATATAGAGGGCGCCACCTAGTATTCTGAGTTCCGTTTCATGTTCAAACTCTTAAGTCGATTGCAAAAAAAAAAATATATATATATGCTTCCTCATACTTTCGCTCAAAAAGACCTAAGCCCTTATGTTATAGTATAACATTACCTTATATGGTCATTCATTTAAACCCTAAGCTGATACGAAAAATTAAGCTCCGTCTAAACATTTAGTAACCTTCTACCCTATCATTATAATATGATCTACAAGGATAATCGACTCCTTACGTTCGAAAAGTATCTTAACCTCTATGTTCGACAATCAGTTTCTACACTTTATCCTTATCTCTCTATAACATCATCTTATCAGATTATCATTTCTAATCTCATTTCCGACAGATAAGTACCTAACTCTCTTTAAACCCCTCCTACTATAGTGTGATTTTCCCTCTCTCCTCCCAACCTTGCTTTCGAACTGTCTGTCCTACACTTCTTATAATGTTCATAAAAAAATGCCGTATGGCAATGCCCTGGTGAGGGATCAAAAACAGTGTTGAATGAACAGTTACTTTACAAAAATCTTTATTCAATTTAGTAAAATTCCATTCTAAAAATGTTAATATCTGTTTGTCACTGAAATTGTTAAAAGTTCGACTCAATATCGCCACCTGTTGGACGACACACACCAAAAGCTAATAAGCATGAACTTATGTCAGGGGTTAGGAGACTGAAAAGTTTGGTGAAATTTCACCGCAAAGATGTTGAGATATAGTTATCATATTAATTGTGAAAAATGCAGCATAGTAATACCGCCTCTTAGGCAGCAGGAAGCAAAACACAAGCAGCAACTGTATGTGCTTAAGTCATGCAGTTAAATATGGCATTTTATGAAATTCCGCACTTTAATTTAAAGATAGGGTGGCTATAAAATTTTTAAGAGTGGCAGAATGATATATTCTATAAAATGTCAAATTGTTTTCAGGTCAATCTAAAACATGTAAATCCATCAAAAAATGGAAGTATTTTCATGTTCCCAATAATTCTTTTCGATAAATATATATTATAGAAAGTATTAACATAAAAGAAGAAATTGTAATTAAGATTTCTTTTTATTGCTGCAATATACTTCTGCATCAAAATCTAAAAAAACCCACTACATTTATAATAATAAAGATAGAAGTCTTTATGCGCACTGAAGAAGCGAAAATTGTACGTGTTGTGGCACTACAAGATTTTGCAGGAAGGAACCCATATGTCAAAATTGTGCACCAAAAAACAGTTTTTGGACTATTTGATTACATTTTCTTTAATTCTTATGCGATTCTTACTTAGATTTCAATTTTTCAGCCCAATGTAATAAAGTATGCATTTTTTTCCTTGCAGTTTATTTGCATTTTTTGTGAATTTATGCAAATATCGGATTCTGCTATGACTTTTTTTACACTTGTAAAAGGAATTCAATTTCAAACTTTAACCCTAATGTGGTAAATTTGTCGTTCTGTGGTTGTGTTCTTCGATTTGAATTTTTCGAAATTTTTTTCATGTTCTGCAGTGATATTTTGACATTTGTAAAGAGAATCCCAGTTATAGTGGGTCAGACTACTGTACTAACTTTGTGTTGTGCGATATTTTTAATTTTTAGCCCTTTTTATATATTTTGAGTTGGATTTTACACATTAGTAAGAGTAATCCAGTTTCAATAAACCTTGTACTTTTTTTTAAATTTCCCTAAGCCTATTTGATTGCAACTCCATTTTATCGCATAAAAAATTATTTCAATTCAAAGCATGATGGACATTTGCTGATCGTGTGAAAAAAGTGTGTGATTCTCCTATACAAGTTTTCGGTTCAATTATACATAAAATAAATACTTACACAGATTGTACATATACACTGCTCAAAACAAATAAAGGATATTGCAGTTTTAGGTGGATTTTGTATCTGGTAAACTGTTTAGCTGATTGATACATTGTCGACAGACATAGTAGGTTATATGAGAATAAATTACACATGTTTGGCAGAAAAAAATGCATTTTATTGCGCATTTGTGTACTAAAGGAAAAAAACACAATTTGTGCATATGAGAAAAAAAGAATAAGAAAAGGTGTTTTCTTCAAAGAAAATCATTTTCAGTAGGGGGTATGGTTTCCACGGGCGGCCAGCAACGTTGAACACCTTTAAGGCATGGACTCAATGAGGCTATTAATGACGAGTTGGGATATTCTGCCCCACTCTTGCAGAAGAGCTCTTTCCAGTTCTTGGAGAGTTTGTGGGGGTTGTTGGCGGCCAGAAACTCGTCTTCCTAGAGCGTCCCAAACGTGCTCGATTGGATTCATGTCTGGAGAACACGCTGGCCATTCCATTCGAACGATTCCTTCCTCGAAAAGGAAATCCTCCACCAGGTTTGCACGATGTGGCCTGCAGTTATCGTCCATTAAAATGAAGGTATCTCCGATTGCTGCAGCGTAAGGGACTACAATAGGTCTGAGGATCTCATCCCTATATCGGCGACCAGTCAGAGCTCCATCTCGAATGATGTAGAGGTCAGTGCGCCCGTCAATGGAGATGCCACCATACACCAACACTCCTCCACCGCCAAATCTGACACTTTCGTGCACGAACGCAGGATTATTCCTACTGCAACGGTCCCTCCAGATGAAAATACGCCTATTATCCGGATGCACAGAAAAACGGGACTTGTCAGAAAACAGAATATTGCTCCATTCATTTCTCCTCCAGTTGACATGCTCGGTTGCCCACTCCCTGCGGTCGCGACGATGCCTTGATGTTAATCTAACACATACCATCGGTCGGCGAGCATACAGACCTACAGCATGGAGCCGGTTTCGGACAGTCTGAGTTGAAATCGTGGTGCCTGTAGCCGAGCGAAGGTGTTGTTGGAGAAGAGTAGCGTTCATGGTTCGGTGTCTCCGAGCTGTTAACGCTAAATACCGATCTTCATTGGGCGTTGTTGCCCGTCTACGACCTTACCCTGGTCTTCGGCCTGCACATCCACTCTCCAAAAAACGGTTCCAGATCCTGGAAATGACACTTTGTGACACTCCAATGGCTTGCGCTACTTCGGCTTGAGTTTGGCCCCCTTCTAACCTACCAACAATTCTCAAAGCTTCTGAATCTGTCAAATGACTTTGCTGAGACATCGTACTCGTCGAAACAAAGCAATCACTGAATGCCGATCATCCTTGTCTTCATTCTCTTTTATCCAGTTGAAAGTCAAATTTCATTCGCTGCCGCTGAAGTGACGTTTTTGACGTCGAACTCAAAATTTGCATACTCCACAGTTTGAAAACCAGAAAATTTTGCATTTGTGATTCTCTTCTTCTATTTTCGGCAAAAAAATTTCGTTTATATCTTTATTTTATATAAAACTTCAAATATCCTTTAATTGTTTTGAGCAGTGTATATTATGAATGCACTAATGCAAATATTTGGCGAAATTTTACATCTAAAGTTACACTTTTAGATAATGTTAGTATAAAAATGTACCATTAGTTTATCAATTATTCTTAAATGTTCAAAATATTTTTACGTTTCAAGTATCAGACTTTTTAAAATTTGATATATCTTCTGAAAGAATAGTACATTTTTTTCTATTATTGAATATAGAAAGAAAGAAATTTAAAAATAATTTATAAAAACATTTATTTAAAATTTTCAAATGAATTTAAAAATAATAAACATTTTTTATAGTCAATTTCTTCTACGAGAAATCGTTTTCAAAATTGTTCAACAAAAGTAAAATCCTGGAAGGAGGGGTTTTTTCATTGGTACAGATGTTTCTAATACTTCATAAACAAAAGGGTTTTCTTATGTATGAGTCAAGAGATGCTTTCGTAGACTACCACTCTGTGAAAATCCCTTGGAACATATTTCACAAATATAAGGTTTCTCTTTTGTATGATACAAGAGATGACGTCTTAGACTGCCACTCTGGGAAAATCCTTTGAAACATACTTCACACACAAAAGGTTTCTCTTTTGTATGAGATGAGAGATGATTTCTTAGATGACCAGTCTGAGAAAATCCTGTGGAACATATTTCACAAACATAAGGTTTTTCTTTTGTATGAGTCAACAGATGCCTTTTTAGATGACTACTTGTGGAAAATCCTTTGGAACATACTTCACACACAAAAGGTTTCTCTTTTGTATGAGACAAGAGATGAATATTTAGACTACCATTCTGCGAAAATCTTTTTGAACATATTTCGCACTCAAAACTTTTTTCTTTTGTATGCGACAAGAGATGCCTTCTTAGATTACTATTCTGAGAAAATCCCATGGAACATATTTCACAAACATAAGGTTTCTCTTTTGTATGAGACAAGAGATGCCTTCTAAGAACACCATTCTGGGAAAAGCCTTTGGAACATATTTCACAAATAAAAAGTTTTTTTCCTGTATGAACCAAAAAATGTTTTCTTAGATAACTATTCTTTGAAAACGTCTTCAAACATACTTCACAAACAAAAGATTTTTCTTTCGTGTGACTTAAAAGGCGTTTCTTTGTATCTCTAATGCAAGGAATGAAGTTCTTTTCACTCATGAAGATTTCTTCTTCTGTTGACATCTTCGTAAGTGAGAAAGTTTTGTGTTATACCAAAGCAATAACTTATTTCAGGTATCAGAATAATGATACATCACTGCACTTTTTACCTAAGAAATTGATTTATTTCCTTACAGTAATAAAGTTGTCTATGTAGTCACCATTGGATCTAAAAAAAAAGTTTAATTAACAGCAATAAATTTTTATTCTAAGTTAAAATCTGATTCGGCATATATCAATTCTTTATATAATACAAAGTTTACACATTAAACAATTGCATTATTTATTCATACACTATTTATTGCATATTAAATGCATTTTTGTTTGTAGGCTACTGTAGAATTTGAGCATTTATCAACAGACACACACACATATGCATTTGAGTGTAGGTAGGTACACATGAAATATAAAAGAAAATAAGTTGTGATAGTTGTGAGAAAATAACTGATGTGAATGAATAAGAACAAAAGAACTTAAAACACCATAATTTTTTTTTAATGTGCTAGGCCTTTTGAAAGATCTGAGTCTTTCTTCGTCAGTTGTAAAAAAGACATGCTTCTACTATAAAAGCAGCAGCAAGACTGAAATGAAGAATAAGGGAAGGGAAACAAGCTGAAGAAACAGCCAATAGGAAATTAGAAATCAACAGCCTGGGAATCAACAGCCAGAAATCAACAGGGATGTAGAAGACAACAGCCAATCACAGAAGAGAAGAATCAAAACAAAAGAACAGAGTAGAAGAGGAATAAGAAAGCAGATTGAGAGGGAGAGAAAATTACACACATATATTTAAATATGGGAACACATGAAATTAAAAAATAAATAAATGAATAAAATATAAAAAAACAGGCTATTGTTAATTAATACAAAAATAAATTATATGGTAGTACTGAAAAGGTTTTTCCAAGCTGCAGAGAGAATTGTGGAATCAGATTTATAATTAACAATAACACCACGATTAAGATAAATAGCTAGATTTTCAAGAAAGTCCAATTCAGAGATACTATTGTCATTAAAGATAATTTTAGCATTTTGAAAATTAAAACTATGGCCGGAATCCCAAGAGTGCTTGGCAATAGAAGATTTAGAAAATTCTTGATTAGTTACATAACGAGAGTGTTCTTTTAAGCGGAATTCGAGATTTCTTTTAGTTTGACCAATATAAGATAAATCACAGCCTTATAAGGAACATTATAAATTCCCCATTTATGAAGATCAGGAACAGGACATTTAGTGGAGGGGAATTTGAATTTATTGACAAGTTTAAAGATAATGTTAAAATTGAAACGTCGTAAAACTTTAGCTAACTTGAAACATAAAGGAGGATAAAAGTGGCGGACAACCAAATTGTCGGGTTTGCTTTTGACAGATTTGGAAAGAGTAGATTTATTAGATGGTCTGTTGAATTTCTTCACAGCATTATTGATAACAGAAGGATTAAAATATCTTTTGACAGCAACGGTTTTTAAGTAATTAAGTTCATCCTTAAGGGATGCAAAGTCGGAACAAATTTTGAGAGCACGATTTACATACGTGTAAAAAACACCGATTTTTTGTGTCAGGATGATTTAATAGAACATGAGGTGGGTTAGTAACAGAAAAAGGTTTTCTATAAACACAAGTTTTGAAAGAATAATCACATTTGGTAACTAAAACATCAAGGAAAGGAAGTTTATTACAATTTTCTAACTCAAAAGTAAACTGAATATGTGGGTCGATAGAATTGACAGTATGAAGAATGGTAGAAATATCAAAAGGATTATCAACTAAAACAAAAGTACCGTCAACATAACGCATCCAACATTTAAAATTAACATGATTTAATAATTTTTCCTCAAAATAATGCATATAAATATCACAAAGAATTAAAGATAAAGGATTACCCATACTTAAGTCGTCTGATTGTTTGAAAAATTTATCACCAAATTCAAAAGTAGTTTGAGTGATGCAAATTTTAGTTAAATTAACAAAATCTTGGACTTCAATATCAGGGAAATGAAATTCACGTAATCTTTTTTCCAAGCAAGAAAGAGCACCTTCAATCGGAACATAAGTAAATAAAGATTTAACATCAAGAGAAAGCATAGAACAATTGGATGGGTTAATATTTTTTAATTTACTAACAAAATCATAAGAATTTTTTACCGTATGATAATTAGAAATGCATAAAGGAGAAAAAATGGATGTTAAAAATTAGGTAAGTGGATAACCAACGGTACCAATATTAGAGACAATAGATCTTAAGGGGACATTGGTTTTATGAACTTCAGGAAAAGCATAAAAACGAGCACAGGTGGCTTAAGAAGGAATAACAACATGTTTAGTGTTGTCATTTAAAATAACAGAATTCTCTCAAAAAAGCTGTTAAGAATTCTGTTATTTTAAATGGGGGTAGGGGGATCCAAAATTATGAAAAGTCGATAACGTTATATATGCACAGCCCTTTTATAACAGCACTGATGAAGGTACAAAAATATTTGAAAAGGAGAGTAATCAATTTAATGTTGGAGACTTCGCTGTAAACTAATTTACAACAAAGAAAGATTTATGTTATTTTGTTAGGGGGTGGCACATGAATTACACATTTACATGAAGTCACCTTCTTACAATGATATGAACAATCATATACTTTTATTTATCCAGAAAATAAAGACTCATCTGTTACATATTGAACAGATATGACTAAACTGCCATGACCTATATCACCCGGTGGCACTAAATAAATTAAACTAAGGTTATAATATCTTGTAAATTTTAATGTGTGTACAAATTGAATACAATATGCTTAACATAAGTAACAGGTTGGCCTATTTACTTGATTGTATAGATAATTTTCCTTATTATTATTTTTATTGTAGCAAAAGTACTCTAAATGCATTCTAGATCCTAATCAATAAAATATCATTTTGTAAATGAATTTATATCAAATAACACTTAAAAGAAATAGCTACTATGTAAATGTATTTAATAATAGCTTTTTGCTTTTTTAAAGGGTGTAAAAAATTACGATTTTCTTTTAAATCAATTTTTTTTTAATTTTAAATAAGATTTTTTTTAAATTTAAATTGAGTTTTTATGATTTTCTCCATACATTAAAATAGAGAAAAGGTAACAATGATTTTAGGTTTCCAAAACAGTTAAAGGTCTAATTGTTAACATAATCTAAGTTTTAAGCTTTAATTAATTATAATTATTAGTTAGTAATCACAGTAATTATATAAACTGCATCAATTTTCATTGATATGATAAAGTCCTATACATTAATATTTTTGTAACAATTACGTTAGACCCATATTAAATATTACTGATATTTATATTTATTAAAATGATTAATAACTCCATTTAATATTAAATTGTTAAAATTGCTAAAATTATTAAACAATTAATTATTTAATTAGAAAAATAATATACATTTTTATGGTTTAATTAATAAAATGATAATAATTTAGTATGTATTCTAGAAAGAAAAAGGATCAAGGTGCTATTTCCCAGAAAAGGCATTAGTTCAATAAAAAAGGCATTATTTCATGAGGAAATATGTTAGTAATGTGCTTAGTAATGAAATAAGAAAAAAAAGTATATAATTTTTTAACCTGATAAATAAAGTAACATTAATTTTTCATGATTTTATAAATTACAAATTGAACAAGACAATTAAACGACATGATTTAATAATATCTCGGTTTTTTTTTCTGAAGAAATAAAGTTCTATAATAAGCCAAAAAAAAAAAGACAATTTTGAGCAAAAAAAAGAAGGTTAAAATCAATAAAAGTTTTTTCGCTTTGAAATGAATGACTAAAAATGGTCTTTTTTTTTTAAATTTTAGCGGCTTTTTCGAAACCCTGAAAGAGTTTTATCTTTGTAAATACAAGTTTCAAACGTTCAAATGGTCGTGAAGGGGGAGGGGGATTTCAGCATGTGCAGTTGATATTTAGAAAATTTTGCATTAACAAATACATCAGAAGAAAACACTAGTCGGATGTGGCAATCCCAAAACTATCTCATACACGTTAATACTTCAAAGTTCGCTGTCAGAGTGCCAAAAATAAATGGCAATCTTTATAAGCTGGTATATGTTTGTGATTAACTAAATTAATATATATATATATATATATATATATATATATATTAACATTAACTAAGTAATCGATTAAAATTTAACATCTGAGAATGTCTTATTTTAGTTTTCGACCTAAACTCGAAAAAGAACTGAAATTCACTGTAGCGCTTAAAAACTTGTTTCAGATAGTTCATATAGTGATTGTGTTAATTATTTCATAAATATTGTATATTATAAAGCAAAAACACTGTCGGAGAATAACCAATGTCATACCGACGGTTGCGGTGAACTGAGTAAACAGTTTATTTTTATCACAAATTTTTTAACTTCTAAACATCGCACAATTTAAGTTTTTACGACAACAAATAGAGGAAAAATGTACTTTCCAATGCAATTTCTTTGAAAACTGTATCTCAATTTACTAAATTTTTATGGATTTGGAAATTAATTTTAAAGCATGAATTTCTTTTTAAATCTATCTCAAAAATAAACATGCGACCCAGTCAATGAAGATTAACCCATTTGTATTAAATATAATGTAAATAATCCACATTTTGTTTGTTTATCTGCATAATTTCATAACTAAATTGCCATACGAAATTAAAACGCTACAAATAAATAAACAAAAAAAAAAGAATTTAAAAGATTTGTCATTGGACTACACGTTTAAATACTGAAATAATCAAAATAAAAAAATATTCTATAAATGTTGAAATCTTTCGCGTTTAACAGCCGGCATGTGACTAATAAGAAAGTACCCCCCCCAAAAAAATTTTTGTGTATTTCATGGATAATTTAAGAAAATATACTAAATACAAAAATATCTTATTAGAGTTTTAATTAAAAAGGATTTTTACCTATGTTCTGTATAACGTTCGGTCAGTATAACGGGGATATTTAACACTTGAACTCCTGTAATACATATACACCACGTCCCAAAAGTTTAGACAATCAATAAAATTTGCATTAACATAAAAAGTAATAAGGTACTATTAAAATGCGTGAGATAGGTAATAATTAAAAGCAGTTTTGCTGATATACACATATAAATTATGATAAAAAGGTTTGAGATTATAAAATATACATTAAATTATATAAAAATGTGCTGTCCCAAAAGTATAGACGCCTGTAATTTT
Source organism: Maratus speciosus (assembly GCA_963932465.1). NCBI lineage: Eukaryota > Metazoa > Arthropoda > Arachnida > Araneae > Salticidae > Maratus > Maratus speciosus. The sequence continues at coordinate 90,566,542 of OZ010794.1, read as the reverse complement.
TTTGAGTTTTACATTTATAAAAATAACTAAAAACTTACTTTTAATATTTAACTGTATTGACACGACACTTTCTAACATCAAATACACGTTGTTCCATAGAATTAACAAAGCATTGCATTACAGAAGGATGTATTTCATACCACGCTTTGTCAATTGCAATTTTTAAGTCATTTACACATGTATATTGCTTTCCATTTTCATATATTTTACGAGATAAGATCCCCCATATACTCTCCATGCGATTCAAATCTGGACTAAGTGGTGGTCAGTCTAATAGTGTGATACTGTTTTGCCTAAACCATGTTTTCGATGATGTGGAGGTATGGATGGATGACCCATCTTGTTGGAAAACACAATCCGGTTCTGCTAGCAAATCCAAATTACGTGATGATAGAGTTATTAAAAGTGGTTTCAGTTGATAATTTATCTGTGCGTGAAATTGCATCAATTTCCAGAGCTTCAAAAACTACTGTACACAGAAGAATTAAAGCTTCAACAAATATTGTTTACAGGAGAATGAACGCAAAGCCTTGCTTAAAGCAGAGACATAAAGATGCACGTCTGAAGTGGCTAGAAAGCATATCTCATACGATAAAAAATGGATTTCTGTCATCTTCATTGATGAAAAGAAATGGATTTTAGACGGCCCTAATTGGTCATAAATTTTACTGGCATGACATAAGAAAAGAACCCAAGAACTGTTTTAGCAGGCAACAAAGCGGGGGATCCGTAAAAACGTGGGGAGGGTTTTCTTTCAACGGCCAAAGATTTATAGAATTTGTGGACATTAAAATGGAATCAGACGATTATCAGGATATTTTACGTACCGATTTACTGCCAATTATGGATTTACCAGTAGGACCGGACTATGTTTTCCAATAAATTCATATCTCCACATCATCGAAAACGCGCTTTAGGCAAAACAGTATCACACTATTAGACTGGCCAGCACTTAGTACAGATTTTAGTCTCAAAGAGAACATCTGGGGAGGGGGGATCTTATCTCGTAAATTATATGAAAATAGAAAGCAGTATACATGTGTAAATGACTTCAAAATTGCAATTGACAAAGCGTGGTATGAAATACCTCCTCATGTAATGCAATTCTTAGTTAATTCTGTGGAACAAAGTGTATTTGACGTTATAAAGTGTCGTGGCAATACAATTAAACATTAAAAGTAAGTTTTTAGTTACTTTTATAAATGTAAAACCAAAAAAATTTACAGGTGTCTATACTTTTGGGACAGCACATTTTTATATAATTTAATGTATATTTTATAATTTCAAACCTTTGATCATAATTTATATGTGTATATGAGCAAAACTGCTTTTATTTATAACCTATCTCACGAATTTTAACTGTACCTTATTACTTTTTATGTTAATGCAATTTTTATTGATTGTCTAAACTTTTGGGACGCGGTGTACAAACCTTCTTTACTATTAGAATAATCTCTTATAGGAGCCTTATTTAACACAAATAACCCGGGTTGAATCGCCTGGTCTATATTATAAAGGTAAAACCATGTGTCGTACTTGTCCTGAAATTTCAAGATCAAGAAATTCTTCGGCACCAGTATTTCCTTATAGAAAATCTCTTTTTAAACAAGGTGAAATTTTGCGCATTTATTTCACCTAGGTTTACTTTTCTATAAAGAAATACCGATATTTGTCCTGAAAAATTCCATGAAGAGTACGACCCCTGGTAAAATGTGTCCATGAGTAACGATGATGTCATATTGATGATTACAATGACCTGATTAATAAATTTTACTTTTTAGAAGATATATGAACTTCTAAATCCTGGACAATTTCAAATTTTACACTGTCGAATACAGGAATAAAGGTACTTTCAAATATAATTTTTTTATAAGAATAATTTACTGATTTTTTTATGGTTTCTAAAATACTTTTCAAGTATGATTTTCATTTTTAAATCTGCCTTTTTTTTAATAGCATTCAACCCGATTCTGGAAGATTAACACGTTTGCACTTAAAACAATGTAAATAGTTCAGGATCTATTTCCGGATACTATTCGCATATAAAGTTTAAATTTCACAAGTATATAAAATCAATACAAAACCCCCTAACGGGTTAAAAGTTTGTGACGCAGCACTTTATCTTTAGCTCTAAGAATTTTAAATTTGGAACTTAAAAATAATGATATCAAATTTTGAGTGACGCAATGCTATTAATTTACCTATACATATATATATATAAATTTATTCATTGATGCTTTATCATTTACATCTCATAAATTCGAATTATGAATTTTAAAAGATATGATATGAAAATTTAAGTGACGCCTTGATGTTGCTTAAAACGATTAGTTTTAAAATTCAATTTAAATTTTCTTTTGGCTAAATACATTTACACATCTAAACAATACTTTTCATTTTCAAATGCACTGTTGAATATATTACTTTCACTGAGTCTATATAATGCACTGAATTGTATTATTGAACTAAAAGAAAAATATTAATTTACAAGCATTATTAAAACTCAGTCAAGAAATGTAGAATTGAATGGTATGCTTAATACAGACAACTAATGAATGAAAGAAAAACTAATGAAAAATTTAAAAAATATATTTATTAAAATGTGAAATATTTTAATCATTAACATATATAAAGATATCAATTTATGATTGCTCAACAAAACGTTATTTTATTAATCTATAAAATAACTGAAATACGAATAAATGAATGTTAAAATAAAAAAGTTATTAGTTCATGAATGGAAGAGATGAACTCTTACTCATCAGTTTATCTACTGTTTTGAGACAAACCATTGTGACTCTTCCTTAAAAAATTTAAAAACTTTTTTTTCTCCAGTTGAAAAGTAGTCAGCAGACCTTCTCAAGAGTCTGCGACGTGCATCGCACGAATTCTCCGCCCGGGTTCTTTTTTTTAGACAGGGGAATAATTTTTTTTACAAAGAAAAATTTGTAAAAGAAACCCATCAAAACTGTCTGCAAACTTTGAAAATTTTCAGCGAACGGCGTTCGCGTGTTCGTCTATATTATCTGATTCTGCATATATATGTATGTATATCCATGTATTTATAACACTGGCGCCTGGCTAACCGAAAAGTACCGAAAATTTTACTGTATGTTAGTTTCCTTTGTCCATTTCATATTTATGACATTGGTGAAGGCAATGAACTAAAATCTAAGAAACGTTTTAAATGTTTCAAAACTTATAGCATATTGCACTTGTTTACATGTTAATTTTCATAAAATTCATCAATGTCATTCCACAAAAACATCCATAAAACAAAAAATATTTATTTTAAATTTAAATCTTTAGTTCATTGCCTTCACAATAGTGTAAACAACATATTTTAAATTTCATAGTGATATTCCAATATTTTTCTGAGGAATAATGTTTTGCGTATGGAATTTTCACCGAAAATTACATTATCCAAAAAATGCATTTAAAGTTTAGATTTTTGTTTTACTACAAGAATTTCAGTAATTATACATCTAAACTTCACTGTTTTTATAAGTCACTCATTTCTTTAAAAGTACTGACCTTTTTTTAATCTCTAGAAGGCCATATTTTGCCACCCCCCCCCCCCCAGTTTTTTAACAAAGCAAAGAATGACATTTCACATCAAAGATGCGACCGTTATTACAAACACCATATTCTTCAATTTTAAGTGACTTGGATTGTTTGTGGCTTATTCAATACCTTTTAATATCATGTATAATTCAATATTATACAATTTTACAGGTAAATAATAAAAAAACAGAGCTCGTGTTCTGTATCTAGGCTAGTCAGTGATGATTTGGCACCCAGAAGCAGAATTTTCAGTATCAATCTCCAGCAAACCAAAATTTATCTGCGACCCAACAATACTGAACCAAGCTACTATAATAAATACTCACTGTAACCCATAAAATAAGCAAAATTTACATTTTACAAAGAAAATTAATAACAAACACAATAACTCCTAAAACAAAGTAAATTTGTGATTTTTTTAAGCTCAATATTTATTTTTAAGCTGGTAGATTGATCTGCAAGGGCTAAAATAATCTGCAGTGCTGCTGCCGTGCTGTACAGTTTCCGCTATGGAGATTTGGTACACGATCACTTTCTACGCCATGTCATTCATATCATTCCACAAAAACACCCATAAGACAAAAAATATTTCTTCTAAATTTATACCTACTTTAAATTTCATAATGATATTCCAATAACTTTTTGAGAAATCGTGTTTTGCGTATGGAATTTTTACCGAAAATAACTTTTTCAAAAAATGCATTTAAAGTTTAGATTTATGCTTTACTACAAGAATTTACAGTACTATACATCAAACTTCACTGCTTTTACAAGTCATACTCATTTTTTTTAAGTACTGACCCTTTATTTATCTTTAGAAGGTCATATCCCCCCCCCCCTCCCGGTTCTTCAACAAAGCAAAAGATGACGTTTCGCATCAATGTAACCGTTATCGAAAACACAATGTTCTTCAATTTTAAGAGACTTGGATTGTTTATGGTTTCTTCAATACGTTTTAATTTCATGTATAATCCAATATTATGTAATTTTACAGGTAAATAATGAAAAAAAAAATAGAATTCGTCTTCTGAATCTAGGTCAGTCGGTGCCGATTTGACATGCAATCACTTTCTACGCCAAGGTTGTCAATCCAAAATTCAGACATGGTACAGGCTCAGCAAAAAAAAAGCTGAACTTTCACGGCCTAATGGAATTTTGACGAAATTCACATTTTTTCGCAGCGTTCAGATGAAATTTGCCCTTTTTCTGTGATACATTGACGAAATTAGCGTTTTTCACCGACCACTTGACGGAAATCGCGTTTTTCTGCAATCTTTCGAAGAAATTCGTGTTTTTTCTGCAATATTTCGAAGAAATTCACGCATTTACCACAATCTTTCGTCAAAAATAGCACGTTTTCCACGATTTTTTGCCAAAAATCGTGCATTTTCCATTATCTTTCGCCAAAAATCCATTTTTTTGCGATTCTTTGACGAAATTCACATTCTTTTTTCGCGATCTTTCGACAAATTTCGCGTTTTTTCCACGACCTTTCAAAGCAATTCGCTATTACACAATCTTTCGCCAAAATTCGCGTATTTTGCACGATCTTTTGCCGAAATTCGCATATTTTACAAGATCCTTTGGCAAAATACGCTTTTTTCTGCAATCCTTTGATGAAAATCGCGTTTTTCCATGGTGGAAGTCGCATTTTTTCCCGCGATCCTTTGAAGAAATTTGCACTTTTCCTGCGATTCTTTGAAGAAATTTGCACTTTTCCTGCGATTCTTTGAAGAAATTTGCATTTTCCCGCGATCGTTTGAAGAAATTTTCTCAATTTGGCACGGTTCATACTGGCGTTTTTGTTGTATTACATCCATTCCCGCTAATCCCCCCACCCCTCTATTAAAAATGTCAACAAATTTTAATGCATATTTGCATCGATCCCAGAGATAACAAAATTCACTGCCGAAAAAGCGGAATTCCGCGATTTCGCGGAAAAGTAATATGTCTGAAAATTATATGTGTTTGCCAAATTACTTATACATTTATCGACAAGCTTGAAAAAGCAGCCCGGAAGTAGAATTACACCCAAAAATAGAATGTTCATGAAATTTCAAGTAAAATTTATATTATTATGTAAAAGTGAATAAAACATACCCTATAAACAAAACAATGCTAACCAGCACATACTTCAGGGGGAGGGGGGGGGTTGGTGCCAAATGAAGATATTGATTGTTTATAGTTTCATACAAAAATGTATGTATATATGAAGTAACAAGATACTCGCAAGCTCATGTAAAACTTATGGGAGCGTTCTTTTCAAATTTCAAGAAAAACAATCATTTAAAACTATTAGTATGCAAGGGAGAAATTTTTAAATGTACGCTTTCATAGGTTTAACATCAGCAATTCCAGTTTCTTCTCATGACTAGTGCAGATTCCTAACCTTCAAGTTAATGTTAATCCTATGAGAGCGTTGTTTACATATTACATATTCCTTGCTAGCAAAAATATATTTTGACAACATGATTGTAAAAAACGAACTTTGAAGCAGGATATGAAAAAAAATCTAAAGGAAATTATTTAAAGCTTTCTTTTAAGAATATTAACTTTAGAATTAAATAAAAACAAGTATCTTACCTTTGCAAAAAAAGCTATTATATCTCTTATTTACCTATAACCTTTAGTTAATAAATAAACAAAAAGAACATGAAGAAATTTTTTACTTTTAGAAGTTCAAAACAACTAGTCGGGATAATATGATTCATTTTGAGCTAATCGTGTGCTCTGAACAAATTATTCACGCGTATTCCGATTGGCGTTATAGCAATAGGTCGTTTCCTGCCAGACATAATCTGCAAATATCACAAATTTTCTTTCAAAATAGCATTCTATTCTAATACTACAAAAGAAAAACACGATGTCTCTTTCCCTTTCATTTTGATCTCAAATAGCAATCAAGTAAGTTGAACATTCATTGCACATATCATCGGAGTTGAAAATTAGTTTGTTTCAAGTTGGGAAATTTTTTAATCCCCCCCCCCCACCCCAATAAATATCTGTCGCTACGCACCGACGAATCGATAAGGAAACGACGAATTTAATCACAAAAGAATTTCTACCCGTTAACAAGTAAACAAACAAACGTGGTTTAGGATTCAGTTCAACAAGATTCAATCTTATGGATTCAATAAACGATTCAAGACGAAAATTGAAAAAAAATTTTGAAAATTGAAAATAAAAATTATAAATAACAATTATATTGAATACATATAATTAAAAAAAATTTCCCCCCTTTTTAAAAATGAATCTAAATATTTTTTCGACAAAAAGCAGTAATATGGAATAATAATTTCTTCATAACAAAAGAGAAAGATAATATCAATCGAAATTTCATTTAATATATTTAATATTTTAAAACACATAATAATTAACATTTAAAATTTTAATATTGAAAAAAAAGATTTACTGCCTACATTCAGATTGTTAACTCAACTTCGAATACCTAAAATGACTTTGCAAATTTTGTTTCTGATTTTATACCCACAGCAGATGGATTAAGACTCCTCCTACATACGAAGTGACGTCAAACCTATTCACCAATCACAGACGAGAAAAGTAAAAAAAAAGCGATTTTTTAAAATAACGATTTTTAAAATAAAACGAGTTTTCCCAGAAAAAAGAAAAGTGTTATTCACCTCGTATTAATCAGATTTATATTATATATCAATTTGAAGAAAATCGTTAGAACCGTTTTCGAGATTTTCAAATTAGGAACTTCTTCCGTACCATACCAACGTTTTCACTTTAAAAATGGCTATTTAGATCTCAAAATATACTGCACGTAGAAATGTAAAAATTTCAGTATACGATTAGACTGCAGATATAAGACTGTTCTAGAAAATTCAGAACAATAGGACCTATATCTGCTGAGTTATTAAAAGGCGGCTTTTCGCGTTTTCTTTGATGTCGAGTTAGCTGTATATATGAGTTCCGCCATCTACGAATTCTACGATACGATACGATACGATTTTAACGATACGATTTTAGGCTTAAGGCTGCGTCACTCGGAATACTGCCGTCTTCCATGATACAAGTTTAATAGATATACAATAGAACTGCAACTGAAATAAATCAACTAAAAAAAGACTGCTGTAAATAGTCAAATCTTTAGAGATTTCTTTGGCTATTTATCCTTAGAATGCTGCTAATACAAGAGTACCATTTTTAATAAATTTAAAAACTTCATTTGGATACATTTTTGATATTTTTTGCATAAAAGACCTTTTAGTGTTATTAGGGGGTATTCTAAAAAAAAATATGTTAAACGTAAGAAAATCTATTAAAATTTTCAATTAAATATGATTTTCACCTATGTTCTGTAACCCGGAAAAGTGTGGTTGTATTCCCATATGTAAAATAAAAGATTGCATTTCGACACTTCAAGTTACAATACAAACATTTAATTTTATTCATTTATACCCTAGCGGTACTTTTAAGTACCATTAGAGAAAATTCAATGTAAAATTTAGAAAATAATTTGCTCAATCATATTTAGAAAACGCAGTGAAACAGACCGAACAAAAATATATATTTTTTAAATGAGGTTATTTTCTCAACTATTTACATAGGTGTAGCTTTTATGCTATTAAAAAATGATATACAAAAAATTTGCAACAACAAAACACTTTTCTATTACAGATAGGATCACATTTATTTACATTGTTCTTATAAGAATTGAGAGATTTACATAACAGTATTTTTTGTTAATTAATCTAATTATTCTCGTAAATATTCTGCAAAAAGATCTCTAACTACTGATTTATTAAATCAGTTTTAATTAAAAAAATTATCTAAAAATCAAATTATTATTATATGTTGGTCTGAATATCTTAGACATTAACATTACTCAGGTGAAGAAATATTTGTTTTCAAAATTCAGGATATAAAGGATTAATAAGGACAAGTCCGTAACCGAAACCCACTATTTAATGTGCTCAATGGTACATACAGTTAAAGACCATTTGTTTACTAAACAGGGCTTGAAATTCAATTTTTCGTAGGATGGGGAGTCTCCCTGCCAACATTTATAAATGGAGGGGAGTTGAGCTTTTTGGGAGGGAGAAAAAAATATGAAACCCACTGTTATTTTACGTGCATTTTAAAGATTTGCATTAATTATTTTGTCTTGTCTGTATTAATACAGGCATGACAAAATACCATTGAAGCAATTTAAATCAACAACTCAGAATGATGATGAAAAATGTTTATTTATTTAAAAAAGTAAGAAAGCAGGGGTGACTCTGAGTAAAAAAAAAAAAAAAAAAAATCTGAAACTGACAGCAAATTTTATGAAAGGTTACAACAAAGGGAATGAAGGGGGGGGATCACCCCCAGCACTAACTATGTGTTTTTTCGTGCCCCATTGACGATTCCGTTTTTTTGCGATCTTTTGACAAAATTTGCCGTTATTTCGCAATCTTTTGCCGAAATTTGCCGTTATTTCGCGATCTTTTGACGAAATTTGCCGTTATTTCGAGATCTTTTAACGAAATTTGCCGTTTTTCCGCGATCCTTTGACGAAATTCGTTTTTTTAGCGCGATTCTTTGACGAAATTTGCGGGGTTTTTTCGTGATCCCTAGGTGAAATTCGCGATTCCTTGACGAAATGCGTGTTTTTTCGTGATCCTTTGACGAAATGCGCGTTTTTTCGCGACACTTTATCGAAATTCGCATTTTCCCGCAATCTTTTGACGAATTGCACATTTTTTCGCTATCCTTTGACAAAATTCGTGTTTTTTCGCGATTCTTTGATGAGATTCGCGTTTTTTTATGAAATTCGCGGTTTTTTCTCAGCGGCCGTTTGACTAAAAACTAAATTCGTGTTTATTCCGCGATCCTTTGACGAAATTAGTTTTTTCCGCGATCCTTTGACGAAAATCTCTTTTTTCGCGATCCTTTGCCGAAACTTGCATTTTTTCCGCGTTCCTTTGTCGAAAACTGTGATTTTTTTTTGCTATCTTTTGATGAATTTAAAGTTTTTTTTCCCGTAATCTGACGAAATTCACGTTTTTCCGCGATCCTTTGACAAAATTTGTGTTTTATTCGCAATCCTTTGCGACGAAATTGGCGATTTTTTTCCTCGAACGATTGACAAAATTGATTTTTTCGGCGATCATTTGTCGAAATTCGCGTTTTTTTTCTGTTGAACTGATGACCGATTTTTCACAATTTTCGGAACCTAATGCCTTAAATTTTCGGAAATTTCGTAACAGAATCACCCCTGAATTCGCCAATTGGTCAGGGACACTTGTCAACTGATCTCGAGAAAAAAACAATAAAATTTGTCTATCGGTCGCATCGAAAATTCGTGTTTCAACGATCTATCGCGATAAAAAGAAAAAAAAAACGCAAAATGTGTCACTTAGTCACGCGAAAATATCGGGAAATTTGCAAGGCGTTCGCGGGAGTTAATCATAATCTCAAAATGCGAAATTTTCAGGAAAATGGTGAAATTTTTTGGACGGGAGTCTCCCGCCCACGATATTATTTTGGGCGGGATTTCAAAATTTTGGGCGCGAATCCCGCCATCCCGCCCTGGAATTCAAGCCCTGCTAAATCAATAAATTCAACTACTTTTATATTAAATTTCATACATAGTTAAACAAATATCAAAGGTATGACAAATCATAACAGAACCTCAATTTATAGGATAAGAAACTAGAAATAATGATGTTAAAATCGATATATAATTGTACAAGACTAAAATCTTATCTTTTTATGGGTTTGAAGTTTTTTATCCGCCAAAAGTTTCGTTTATAACCAAACGTCTTGCTTTATAGAACTGGCATTTTGCCTTAATTTTTTTATCAATAGATATTGTTTTAAAATATTTCCAATCTAATATTGAACATTGTGTATCATTACATTTAATTCTCTTTGTAAAATTTCATTGGAAGCTTTAGTAATATTATCCATCTTTTCACGAACCTTTGGAGTAACTAGCCGCAGAACACTACTAATGCATTGTAAATTGTCTGCAAAACCCTGAATAAACCTTACTGTCTGTCATACAAAATTTTTTTACAATTCCCATAGTATGTTATGACTTATAAAAACTGTCTTTGTAATTATTCGGCAGAATTGCTTCTGCAGAAGCTAAACGTCTAATTAATTTATCATACCAAAAGTTAAACAAACTGTTCATACTAATTTCCAGCCCGAACATTAAGACTATTGAAATCAGACAGGCATATGTTTCCAAATTTCAAACCACAAATCTGTGGTTTAAACACAGCTGCTTGAAATCTGGAGAAATGTATGTTGAGTATTTTCAAAATACAAAATACTTGGAGAAAGCATTAGAAAATACATTATCAAAATACTTTTGTTTTGTTGGCTCAAAATACAAAAGTATTTTGAAAATGTATTTCAAATATATTTTTTATATTGCTTAACTCTCTCAATGTCTAACTGAATCTGAAGTTTGATAAAAATCCTGGCATTAGTTTTTGAGATAGAGCTGTTGCAAAAATTGTGAAAAATCCAGCATAGCAGTGCTACTTATGGGGTAATTAACACAAAAACCTAATCAGCAACAACGTGTACCAACGTCTAACTGAATTCGAAGTTAGTTGAAAATTTGTGCATAAGTTCTTGAGATAGAGCTATTGCAGAAATCAGGAAAAATGCACCACAGCAGCGCCACCTGTTGGGTGATTTACACCAAAACATAATCAACACCAATATTTATCAAGGTATATACCTGAATCTGAAGTTTGATGAAAATTCATTTATCAATTCTTGAGATAGAGCTATTGCGGAAATCGTGAAAAATGCAGCATAGCAGCACCACCTGTTGTGCAATTTACATCAAAAAGTAATCAGCACCAATCTATATCACTAACTGAATCTATAGTTTTATTACATTTCGTTCATTAGTTCTTGAGATAGAGCATCCACAAAATTTGTGTCACATACATACAGACAAACATTTTGTATAAACATGTTTTTCAGGATCTCTGACCCCTAAAACGTGTAAATCTGTTGAAAAGCGGAGTTCAAAAATTTTCACAAATCCATAATTTTTTCTTGCAAAGATAGAAAACAGTAAAAATAGAGGGAAAAAAAAGTAAAAAGAAATTAGAGGTCTCAAGATTTTTAACTTTGTGTACTAGATTAAGGGAATTAAGGGAACACAAATTTTATAGTTGGGAGAGATAGAAAGATGATTAATTATTTATCATTACTAAACATTTACAATAAACCGGAAAAAGAAATAAAATTTAAACAGCTTTATAGACTAAAATTTGTGTGCAAAGGAAATAGGAATGGAGGCGGTGATTTTGGATTGAGGGAAGATTTCAGGTGGTTTAACTGTTGTTATAATAAAGGAAGAAATATAGCAGAAAAAAAATATTCTAAGATTTTAACACGTTCGCTGTCACCGACGTGCTGGCGCATCCGATCAGCACCTCTTTGTATGTCAGTGATGCTCTGGAGCGTCGATCGACTAAGATAAGTTATATGCTCTGTTTTTAGTGTGGCTTTGGAAGTTGAACGGAGAGGTTGTTTAGGGACATTGGCAAAGCATGAACTGCATTAAACATGAAAATAATATGTTTTTTCGTTTTTCTGGTGTTATTGGTAAAATATGTGTAACATTGTAACCACTAAAACACTGTTTTGTAATGTGGCTTCTGAGGATGGAAACATCATTTATAGTGGCAGCGAATGCGTTAAAGATTTTTATTTTTGTGAGTTGAGGGGCAAAAGGTAGAAGAACATTTTTCATTTGGGGGAGAGGGGGAAGAGGTTAACAGAGGACTGATAATTTACTTGCTAAAAATTTACAAATAGCGCAAAAAATGAAAATGAAACGATTTAAAAGACTTTAAATTCGTATGCTTGGAAAGATGGGGGAGAGGGGAAATGTCGATTTCAGTGGGGGGAAAACGTCAAACTGTATGATCGATTATTTATTGTTACAATAAAGTAATAGATAGAGCAGATAAAAGAATGAATGACGTTCAAGGTTTTAGACTTTATGAGCCGAACGGGAAAAGGGGGAAGCAGATTTTTTTAATTTTTTGAGGAATGGGAGTTTATTATATGACTTATTTATTTCCCTGACTAAAAATTTACAAATAAGGAAAACAACAAAAATTCTATGTGCTCTTTAAGTATGGGTGTGTGTATGATGGGGGGAAGGGGGGGTTGAGGGGAAAATCACAATTTCGGGTGGGAAGAGAAGGAAGAAAATATCTTCATGAAAGATTATTCATTATGAAAATAAAATGGCAAACAGAGCAGAATTGTTTTTTTAACTTAACTGTTTTAAAGAAAAAACAACAACAACAAAAAAAAAAAATATGTGCTCTTTAAGTGTGTGTGTGTGTGGGGGGGGGGGGGCAAAATTACAATTTCGGGTGGGAAGAGAGGGGAGGCAAAATCTTCATGATACAGTATTCATTGTGAAAATAAAATGACAAACAGAGCAGATTTTTTTCTTAATTTAACTGTTTTAGAACAGTGTTGAATTCAGACACTTTTCTCCGGGAGGGAATTTTGTGGCTCCGGGGGGGGGACATTACAGAGTTCCGGGGGGAGGGACATTACAGAGTTCCGGAGGGAGGAAAACTGCACTTAATGACCATTGAAAACACACAATTTCAAATCTTCTGGGGGGACATCTTATTGCTCCAGCAGGGAATGTCCCCCCCCCCGTGCCACACCCTGAATTCAACACTGGTTCTAAAACTTTGAATACTGTGGTTGGGGGAGGAGAAAAAACGGAAGTAACATTTTGAGAGGGTAAAAATCAGATGAAATTTTAATGAAATGAATGTGATGGAATGAATTGTTAATAAAATTTAGGACATATTATTCATTCACTATAAAGTAACAAGTAGAATACAAAAGTTTTAAAAATTTAACTGTGGCATTGTCGAAGGGGAAGCAAAATTTTGGAAGAAGAGGACACACCGGAAGATTAAGATTTTTTTAAATCAGAAATTCAAAGAAATGCAGAAGAGTTTAACCACTGATTAAAAAATAATACGAGAGTAAAATTAAGCACTTTTTGCATGACAAAAAGTACTTTTAAGCACCAAAAATTCTTTTTGAAAAATGTAAGCACTTTTAAGGACCGTAGGAACCCTGTGGTCACACTTACTTAAGCTGCTTTAATATTTTAGATAAATTTAATAAAGTTACTTTAGTAGGCGATCAATACTTTAAAAAATATATATATATTTTTTCAAATACAATGGATACAGTCAAATTCGGCAGATACGAGCAATGTTGTGTAAACTTCTTCTGAATTTAATCATTTCTAGAAAAAAATCAAATCAATTTCCTGTTTTATAACAGAAAATCTGAATAATAATTGTAACATATCGTTTTGTATCGTAATCGTTACTATGCCGACGTCATCTCGGATGCTGATATGTAGCTCCGGTTTGGTTTGTATAACGGAGTGTTCTATCTGTTTTGCCTTGAGTGTTTGTCATTAAAGTCCTATGTTTTTTTTTTAAAGTGTTTTCTCTCTACCTTTTATATATAAGAACATGACATGGCGCAGTCGCAATTAATAAGTAATCTTTAAAAGCTCTTTATTGAAGTATGATTGAATTCATTTTCTAAGAAGTATTGCAGAATTATTTTTGTTGATCGTTAAAGTAGCAACATGGAAGGATTAAAACCCCTAAAATGTCTCACTTTTGATGGAAATGTTTCAGAGCATTGGAAGAAATGGATTCAACAGTTTAACATATTTCACATTGCGTCAGGAAATGATAAAAAAGATGCGAATGTTCAGGTGGCGATATTTTTTAATGTAATTGGAGAAGAAGCACTAGAAAAATACAATACCTTTGATTTATCAGAGAATGATAAAGGAAATTTAACTAAAGTTATCGAAGCCTTTGAAAATTATTGTACACCGAAGTCTAATGAAAGTGTTGATCGTCATATACTTTTTACTAGAATTCAACAGATATCTGAATCTTTCGATGATTTTTTAACTAGCCTGAAGAAGCTCAGTTCGACTTGTGGATTTGGCGATTTCAAAGACAGTTTAATCAGAGATAGAATAATTAGCGGCATCATTGACAAGAAATTGAAAGATCGTCTGCTGCGCGAAGGGGATTTGAGTTTAGATAAATGCATAAAAATATGCAAAGCTAACGAACTCGCAGAAGTTCAACTGAAATCTTTGAATGGTGATACTAGAGTAGATCTTGTTAAATCGCATAAGAATAATTTTGCAGGAAATTCGCTCTCAAATCTCAAACATCCAACTGTAAGAAATGAATTACACGAAGAAAGAAAATTTAATAGTTTTCCAAAAAGATACTCCAATAAACAGGATAAAGAAACAAGACAGAATTACGAGTCGAGAAAACCCTGTGGAAGATGCGGTAAGTTTCATAAAAAATTTAATTGCCCTGCTTATAATTAAATTTGTAATTTTTGTAAAAGAAAAAATCATTTTGCGAAATTTTGTTTGAATAAGAATATAAATGTTGCTAAACGTAACTCCGATGTTTTAAAAACAAATGTTAACGATTCAAATGATGATAATTTTCTTTTGAGTTCCATTTATAATTATGAATGTAGTAGTAGTTGTAGTGACTGGTATGAAAAACTTGTAGTAAATAATTCTAAGATTTTAATAACAAAATTAGATACCAATGCACAATGTAACGTTTTACCTGTAAATGAATTTAAACATTTAGGTTTAAAGCAAAACCATCTGAAGAGTTCTACTGTTAATTTGTGTAATTATAATGGATCTAAAATGAATGTTATTGGTAAATGTATATTAAAATGCCAAACTGAAAAAGGTATTAAAGCTAATATTTTGTTTCAAGTGGTGGGATACTAGCCCTAATTCTACTTCTGTGTTGGGTTTACCTACTTTAACTGCATTGAATTTAGTACAACGTGTAGTCAATTGTTTGGGAAATTTTCCTCAGACTGTTTTTCATCATTATAAAGATTTATTCATGGGCATTGGTAATTTAAAAAGCTTTATTTACGATATTAAACTTAAAGATGATGCTGTTGGTAAAACTGAACTATGCAGGAAAATTCCATTAAGTCTATTGAATCTGCTGAAACAAGAACTTGACCGAATGGTAAATATGAATGTCATTAGAAAAATTGAAGAACCCACCGAATTTGTTAGTTCTTTAGTAATTGTTAGAAAAAACAACGGCAGTTTGAGAAACTGTTTAGACCTGCAACATTTAAACAAACAAATTTTATATGAATATTTTTATTTACCAACTTTTGAGGAAATTGTTTCCAGAATGCCAAGAGCAAAAGTGTTTAGTATATTAGATGCTAATAAAGCATTTTGGCAAATAAAGTTATCCAAAAAAAGTTCTAAGCTTACCATGTTTAATACCCCTTTTGGTAGATTTTGTTTTCTCAGAATGCCATATGGTATTTGTTCTGCCCCTGAAATTTTTCACAGAGCTTTTTCTGATGTTTTTAAAGATATTGAAATCTACATCGATGATATTCTGGTATGGGGAGAAATTCAGCAAGAGCATGATTTAAGATTAAAAGCTGTTTTAGATAGAGCAAGGGAATATAATATTAAGTTTAATAAAGAAAAATGCAAAATTAGACTATCTGAAGTTACTTATTTGGGTCATAAGTTTTCTGGTAATGGCATTAGACCTGATGAAGATAAGGTAAAGGCAGTCGTGGAAATGAAGCCACCAAAAAATGTTAAGGAGTTAGAAACATTTCTGGGTATGATCACATACGTTTCTAGACTCATTCCTAACGTTTCAAATAAAACATCTGTTCTGAGAGGTTTGTCAATGAAAAATTCTTTCTGGTCCTGGAATGCTATACATGACAAAGCATTTATTGAATTAAAACAAGTTCTAAGTAAAAAACCAGTTTTACAGTATTTTGATACAAATTGTGATGTGACTTTGTCTGTTGATGCTTCACAATCTGGTTTAGGAGCAGTTATTTTGCAAAATGAATTGCCTGTAGCGTATGCTTCTAGAGCTCTTACTGACACTCAGAAAAATTATGCACAAATTGAAAAAGAAACGCTAGCAATAGTGTTTGGGTGTGAAAAATTTCATCAATATTTATACGGAAGATCATTTACAGTAGAAAGTGATCATAAACCCCTTGAAGCTATTTTCAAAAAACCTCTAAATAAATCCCCCTTACGTTTACAAAGAATGAGAATTCGATTGCAACTTTATTGTTTCAATTTGGTTTATAAACCTGGTAAAGAATTATTGTTGGCTGATGCCTTATCAAGAACACATTTAGAAGATTCCGATGATATTTTTAAAGGCGAAATTGAGATTCATGTAGGGATGATTGTTGAAAATCTTCCTGTAACTGGTGAGATGATGAAAAAATTTCAAGTTGAAACTGAGAGGGATGAAGTCTTACAGCTTGTCATGAAATTTGTTAAAAATGGTTGGCCTATTATAAAATCAGATGTTCCAGATATAGTCAAACCATATTTTTATTTTAAAGAGGAACTGAGTGAAACAAAAGGCATCTTATTTAAGAATTTCTGCATTGTAGTTCCAGAAAGTTTAAGAAAAGAGATGTTGAGTAAAATTCATTACACTCATCTTGGTATTGAAAAATGTAAGAATAGAGCTAGAGAACTGTTATTTTGGCCGGGTATGTCCAAAGATATACAAAACTTCATAAATAATTGTACTACTTGCTTGAGCTTTCAGAATGCAAATGCCAAAGAACCACTGTTACCGAAAGAAGTTCCAAATGGTCCTTGGAAAGTTTTAGGAGCTGATTTATTCCATTTACACGGCAAAGAATACTTGTTAGTAGTTGACTATTTTAGTAAATTTGCTGAGATAGAATTACTTAGAGAAACAACGAGTAATAATGTAATAATTCCACTTAAAGCTATGTTTTCGAGATATGGAATACCAGAAATTGTGTATTCTGACAACGGACCGCAATTTACTAGCCAGTTATTCAAGAAATTTTCAAGACAATGGTGTTTTCAACATGAGACATCTAGCCCTCATTTCCCTCAGTTGAATGGCATGGTGGAGAAACATATTCAAACTGTGAAGAATATTTTTAAAAAGGCCTTACATGACAACAAGGATATTTATTTGACCTTATTGGAATATAAAAATGTACCGATTTCAAATGAATTGCAATCACTTGCTGAGATAATGTTTGGTAGAAGAATCAGAGGAATTTTACCTCATAGAAATGATACCACTGAGAGATTTTTAGAAACAGCAGATCAATTACGAAGAAGGCAACTATTACAGAAAAAATATATTGACCGGAACACAACAAATTTGAAACCGTTTTCAAGTCACAATAAAGTTTTCATCCATAGTGAAAAGAAACCGTATGAAAGAGCAACAGTATTGAGTCCAGCTCAACGACCTCGTTCTTATAAATTATTAAAAGAAGATGGAAGAGTCGTGGAAAGAAACCGGAAAGATATTTTAAGAGGTGCGAACAACATGAATTTTCAGGTTAAGAATGAGCACGATTTCGTTGATGAAGAAACAGAAATTGTGCCTGACGAGATATTCAGTAATGAGCAAAATAGTTCATTTACGTGCTGTGATGAGATTGCTAGTCCCGAACCAGTATAGAATCCGATCCAGACTCGATCAGGTCGAGCTGTTAAGAAACCTAGCTATCTAAAAGACTTTGTAACATAAACTGTTTCTACTGAACTTTAAAATATGTTTAATATTGTTTTTTGTTTTTCTCAGTAGCTTTGCAGGGGAGATGTAACATATCTTTTTGTACCGTAATCGTTACTATGCCGACGTCATCTCGGATGCTGATATGTAGCTCCGGTTAGGTTTGTATAATGGTGTTCTATCTGTTTTGTCTTGAGTGTTTGTCATTAAAGTCCTATTTTTTTTTTTAAGTGTTTTCTCTCTACGTTTTATATATAAGAACATGACAATAATCACCAAACCATTTAGAAATAATTAAATAAATAAATTAGACTATCTGCTAGAAAAAAATTTTGATAACGTTTCGAAAGGCAGAAAAATATCCACAAAAATAAAATTGGCGATGCATGAAATTGCGTGTCATCATTTTAATACAAAAGTCAGGAAGAAACATATCTTACCGTTAATTTAACTCGTAAAGAGGGTGGAGGCGGGGGGGGGGGGAATACATTAATATTTTAAAGCTAAAATTAATTATAATGAGAGAAACACATGGGCAGACAAGAGAGGATGCCTTTGCAACGAACGAATCACATCGTCTAACGAATGAATCAAACTGAAAATTAATTCGTGAGAGGCGTAAAGGCGCAAGGAGGAACCAAAATCTAATTCAATGATACATATATTTATTCGTCCATGTAGCAGTAAACAAAAGTAAACAAATAGCCAAACCATGTTTTCTGAAATAGTACTATTTGGTGTGTGAAGATGTCAAAATCCTCATTCGCCGACCAACCAACCAAGGGCTAAAGAATGATTCTCCGATTTGTTTCATTCATTAATCTGTCCATGCTTAGGCGTCTTCTCCATTTCTCAGATTATAGCATTAGCTAGTCTTTTAAACAGAAGTTTATTGATCCCACCCTCCTTACTACAATAAGTTAAAGGTAAGTTTAGGTCACTCTTCCATTAAAAGTTCACAATTTGATCATATGATGGCACGAAATTTCATATGTCGCCAATTTCATATTTGCCGATATTTTGCTGTTGTTTTAAACATTATTAAAATGTTTTCTTAGCAGGTATTAATTTCATTTATTTATGATTATTATTCAGACAGCAAGTTAAAATGCATTTGAATGTTTCTTGAATTGTAATTGTTTAATTTTAAAACGTTGTATTGCGCATAGAGGAGAAGTTTTGCTATATTCATGTCAGTTGAAAATAAATATTTTTTTATGTTTGATCACATAACAAAGTGTACCTACTGTATAAAATTTATCAAAATTTACCTAAATATTAAAACAGCTTATAAAGTTTATCAAAACTTATCTGAAATATTAAATCAGTCTTAAGTGCAACTACTTCCAGAGGATAAAATCTTGAAATTCTATTATCTTCATAATGTTAGATTTGTTATGAGTGTGCTGTGTCTATATTTATATAATAACTGACTACTTTTGTCATAGCCAGGCGCAAATCTCACCAGAAGCATCTTTTATTTTTTAAGTGTTCTAATTAGAAACAGTGCTTTGATATTGATTTTTTTTTTTTGATTGAGATATTATTTATTATTTTTATCATTATTCTCTTTATTTCTATTTTAAATGAAATAAATGGTCGTTTTAAATGAAATGAATGCAGTAAATGACACTAAAAACTATATTTGGGGATCTACCACTTGAGTGCAGCTTATATAAAAGTAGCGAATAATCTTTTTTTGTTGTAGTGGTACTTGTATTTTATCAATGTGCAGGAGCATAGCTAAACATTAGGTTAAATCGTTATACTTTTGTTTAGAAGGCTAGTTATTCGGATGCTAGTTTATTATGTTTTTTTTTTTTTTTCAAGTTCGTCCCTTCTAATCTACCCATCCCTTCCTCGCCAATCTTAATTTACAAAGCCATTCAAAATGTGCATGTAATGGGTCATTCCATGTCAAATCAACCAGTGACTCAACCAGACTATTTCAGATTTCAATGAAACTCTCAGGAATCTTTCTCCCTGATGATATAAATGAGAATATATTTTTATAATTTTTTTATCACGTTAAATTTTTATACAATTAATTATTTAAATTTTGAAAAATCATATTTTTTTGGGTTGCATAAATTTTTCTATTTTGAATTTCTCAAGCTCTATCAGGCATACAGAATTTTATGACCCCTCATTTTAAAGAGAAATTATTTATAAGGTTTATTTTGATACCCTAGTTGACTATGCTTGGTTAAAAAAAATAAATTTAATTTTTTTTTAATATTAAAATTAAAAAAAAAAATTAGATAGTGTTTTTTAAATTTTTTTTTAAAAGTGTATGTTTGTTGTAATATTATAAACTTAAATTTCTGAACTTTTTAGAGTGGGATCTCAATGGGATCAAGAGTTATGAAATAAAAACTGAAAATTACTATTCAAATAATAATCTAATTCTAGCTATTTTGTTATTTATGTATTATTTGAATGGTAATTTTCAGTTTTTATTTCATAACTCTTGATCCCATTGAGATCCCACTCTAAAAATTTCTGAAATTTTAGCTCATAATATTACAACAAACATGCATTTTTTTCAAAATTTTGAATGAAAATTTAAAAAAAAATTAAAATGAATTTTTTTAATTGAGCATAGTCAACTTGGGTATCAAATTAAAACTTATAAAATTCTCTTTAAAATGAGGGGTCATAAAATTCTGTACGTCTGATAGAACTTGAGAAATTAAAAATTTTATGCAGCCCAAAAAATGATGATTTTTCAAAATTTAAATAATTGTATGAAAATTTAACGCGATAAAAAAATTATAAAAATGCATTCTCATTTATATCACCGGAGAGAATGATCCCTGACAGTTTCATTGAAATCTGAAATTGTCGGGTTGAAAATTGAAATTTTTTGGTTGATTTGACATGGAATGACCCGTATGTAATTTTTAAAATTTCCAATTCTTGTTCTATTTTATTATAAAGCCACATTTGAAACCTTTTACCAAAGATACATTTAAAGTCACCTCTCCGACTCTTTAGGGGCTTACATGCCCCCTCGGGAGGCTTTTTTTCCCTTCCAAACCATCTCGTGTAACATATTGCTTTTAATGTCCTCTTTTATTTTCTATTCCTATCCTTTCCATCTCGTGTAACATATTGCTTTTAATGTCCTCTTTTATTTTCTGTTCCTATCCTTTCCTCGAAGGATAACCAGAGATTTATTTGATTTGGTAGGGTTCAATCATGCTACAGCTTTTGTATCGATATTTCTGACAGTAATTTCAAAGCAATATATATTTATTCTTTCAGTTTTATTATTTTAAATGCAGAACTGCTGTCAAATTTCGCATAAGAGCCTTTTTCTTTCCAGATTAAATTGTTATATTTTTAGTTTAGGAACCAAGTTATTTGGATTACTATTTTATTATGCTGTACTTTTCCAGTTTGTCACCAATCCCATTCCCACCTCACCCCCCCCTCCCCCCATCCCAATTTTCTTAATTAAAGTCCTATTTCAATGGAACCTTTTTTGACATTCTTCCCGTGTCATTTGCTTACTAACTAAACATTGATATTATATCTGCAGCTGTTGGTGAGCATTATTTATGAACAATGATAACCCCTAAATTTCGACCCTTTTCCAGTTTAAACTTATCATTCTTGGTTTAAAGCCAAATTACTCAATGTTCTCGTTAGTTAAGTTGTATTTCACAGGTTTGGAAAAGTGTTTGTGTAAGTTGTATTTAAAAAATTCCAGTCGTTTACAACCAGACTTACTGATTTATGACACTTTGAGTTTTAAGAAATTTCAGAGCTTTCCGACACTAAAGGATCCCCTGTGTGTTATTAATGTTGTTCAAGGGTATAGTATGAAAATACGTGCTAAAATGCTTTAAAACTTATTTCTTCAAATAATATATTTAACAATTTAAACATAGTGATCCCCAAGAATTTTGTACTGTTATTTTATTCCTATATACCCATATAGCACATTTGCTTCTCCAGGACATCCCCAGGAGGATTGACAATAAAAACCCATCATCCCCCAGGATGCAGATAAATGTCATCAGGAGCTCCTCAAGAACAGAAAATGTCTGCCTTACAGCATCCTCCCCAGGACATTCCTCTGGTACCTCCCCAGGAGATTCCGGGGAGGATTTTAGGAAGTGATATTGGAGAAATTTGGGAAACTTCAAGGTCACTTAATGGGCTTAAAAAACTTCAAAGTTATGATTATTCAACATAATATAAAAGTAATTAATTAATTATTAGAAATAAATTCACAAAATATTTTTCAAGAAGTTAAATTAATAAGACGGATTTAAATGTCATGGACACATTTATTAACCATGCACACGGAATGAGTAGACTGCATTTCATGGAAACAATATCCTTACCTTTATCTGCCTCCGCGGTTTGATTCTGGGTACTCACGAATACTGGACATGCGCTCTACTGGTCACACTACAGGGCCGTTGAACAAGCATCGTTTATAAGGTATTCATGCATTTCTTTTTCCATTTATGAAAGTCGGTAAATAGAAAAAATACATATTTTTTATCCCTCGTATACCAGGAATTATGTATATTTTATTCCAAATAAAACTGCACAGTCTTTGATATATATTAAGATGCAATTTTAAATTTATAACTAAAAAAAGGGTATCAATAATTATTTATGGTAACATAAATGTCTTTTAATTTTCAAATTCCTAAATGAAACTGTAGTTATACATCATATAGTTTTACATAATTATACATAAACATTTTAATTAAAATAAACAAATAAAATAAAATAATGACTTCAGTGAAATATTTTTATTTGTTTGATTTTATTTTTGATTTTAGTTGAATTTCTAAAATGTATTGAACCAATTTTGATGACATTTAAATGGATCATATGCGGTAGTATCCTCTTTAAATAATAATAAAAAAATCATAAGAATCGGTCACATAATTTTGAAGAAATCAGTAAATGCATACACATATAGGGTAGATGTGCCAGTAATAGACACCCTTAATTAATTTCTTTTAAAATTATTTTTTATAAATAGTTACAATTATTATATTCCAGTTTTTTCAATATTATATTAACCTATCAACAATATTTAACCATTCTTATAGTCTCATTGCCCAATATGAATCGAAATTTAATTTTAAATAACAGAAATATATCAAAACACCCAAAAGCCCAGTAATGGACACCCAATAAAAAGTAATAAATATAATTGTTTTTATGACTGTATTTAGAACGCATAATTTTTTTTTCCAAGTGAGTTCGTCGTTCCGAACCGAAGCTCGCAATCTTATTGGTTGTTGGTTGCTCAGTATCCAGCATGTTGTTCAACCAGTTTTGGCAACTTTGCACTAGTTTTGAGAAACTACGTTACAAACAAAATAAAGAAAAAATCGTTTTTTACAACATAATGGTTAATCTGATGAATGTTATTAAATGCATTTTGTATAATTATAAATAATGATTTAGTAATATGTCTCTTCAATACTTTTTTAATTAATGTTTTGAATGCTATATTTTTGTATCCAAGTATACTTAATATTAATTTTTATTTATTAAATAAAGACGAATGAAAGCTTGATTTTTATTTTATTTTTTTTTTCGCTCTTTGTAATAAAATTATTTAATATCTTTTTAATGAATGTATTTAGACAATAGTGGGTTCATTTGCTTTTAGAAGGATGTTATTTGATGTATTTTGTATATTTATAAATACAGATTTAGTAATATTTGCCTTCAGTTATTTTTTTATTAATTTTCTTAAACGTTATATATTTAGCAACTAAGTATACTTAAATTTTGTTATTATTTATTAAATATTTTCTTTTAATACAAATTTATATTATACGAATTTGTTATTATATTTTTAAATGCAGATTATTTATAACTAATTGTACTGAATATTTGTTTTTGCTTTCATATTATTATTATTATATTATTTATTATGTCTTAATCAATATCAATTTAATAATAAAAATTATTACTATATATTTATTATATTGATTTAATAAATATTATTATAAAATATTAATAATTATAAAATGTTCATATATTTTTCTTTCATTTATTTTATACAATTAGACTATTTTAAATAAATAATAATACATATTTAGACTAGTATATACTAATTATAACTGAATTTATACTATACAATTAGCTTATTTTAAATAAATAATAAATGTTTAGACTGAATGCTAAGTTAATCCTAAGCATTTGGGTTTTTCTTTACGTTGGTTTTTAAATTTGACGTATTCATAACAAAATATTTTTACACATAATCAACAATTTTTTTTTTCGTTTTTCCACTTTATATTAATAATGATTGTTCAAAGTATATAACTTCTTCCAGAAAAAAAATCTATTAACTGTGCTGCTATATTTTATAATGATTGTTTGTCAAACGAAAAACAGAACTCACCCCCCCCCCCCCACACACACACACACATACTTACCAAATTAATGCTACTGCGAAACTGTAATTTATTTGCACCAGAAACTGACATTACACACTAAAGTGTAAAATTTCAGCTAAAATTATATTTAAGTAGCAAAGACAAAAATAAACAAGTGGGTAAGTGTGATCACAGAGGGTTTCGTTTAATATTCGTTTCAAAACACTTTATCCTTTAGAAAAATCTGTTAGTTCCACATTTCGCAACCAGGGAAGCACTCTAAACAAACCTCTATCCGAACGAAACTCCGTTTTACATACTATCCGTACATATATTAGCCGAAGGGATTGGGCCCATAGCACCCGAGATAAGTAGGCGCCCCTGGCGGTAAATAGTGGAATTAAAATATGTAAGGCTATGGTGCATAATATGAAAGAATGGTCAAAGGGGGGGCCGGCAAAAGTTGGAAAAGTGCTCCCCGGTGAAAAGGGCGAAGGTTAGAAAAATTGCTTAAAATATACAAGTTAGAGCCCGGAGGAGTAAATAATATAAGACTTTTTGAAAATTTTATGATTTGTCGTGTGGTCTAAGGTATTCAGCTATACGTACGCAAAAATTCATGTCTTCAACTTAATTAGGGGCTCTCTTAGAAGGAATTGCTTAAAATACATATGTGGTAGCTCAAAGGGTTAAACGTAAGACTTTTTGAAGATTTTATGATTTGTCGCCTGGCTTCAGGTGTTCTGCTATAAGTATGCAAAATTTCAAATCTCTAATTTAATAAGGGGCTCAGTTAGAAAGAATTGCTTAAAATACGCATGTGGGAGCGCAAAGGGTTAAATGTACGACTTTTTCAAAATTTTATGGTTTGTCATTTGATGTGAAGTGTTCAGCTATAAGTATGCAAAATTTCACGCCTAATTAGGGGCTGACTTAGAAAGAATTGTTTAAAGTACACATGTGGGAGCCCAAAGGGTTAAATGTACGACTTTTTCAAAATTTTATGATTTGTCGTTTGATATGAGGTATTCAGCTATAAGTATGCAAAATTTCACTCCTCCAACCTAATTAGAGGTTCACATAGCAAGAATTGTTTAAAATACACATTTGGGAGTCCAAAGGGTTAAATGTACAACTTTTTCAAAATTTTATGATTTGTCGTTTGATCTGAGGTGTCCATCTAAAAGTACGCAAAATTTCACGCCTACAACCTAATTAGGGACCACTTAGAAAGAATTGTTTAAAATACACATGTGGGGCCCAAAGGGTTAAATGTACGACTTTTTCAAAACTTAATTATTTGTCGTATGATGTGTGGTGCTCATCTATAAGTATGCAAAATTTCAAGTCTCCAGCATGTATAGTTTCTGAGACGGGCTCTGTGACGGACAGACAGACGGACGGACGGACAGACAGACAGAGGAGCGAGACGAATAGGGTTTCGTCAGATGAACGAAACCCTAATAAAAAGTAAAGACAAGTAATTTTTTCCCTTTTTTTCTCCCATGTAATGTAGAATTTTGAACTATATTCCATAAAGGTACAAAAGCATACAGTTACAAATTCATGGGATCTTTAGGGTTTCCAACCCCTTACTCAGCCCCCCTCCCCTCCCGGATTTCAAGGTTTTTTATGGACTTAAACTGCAAATTCTTCCTAGAACTGCAGCTTGAAAAACAAAATGTAAATAGTTTTTTTTAATCACAAATAACATTAAAAAATATATATAAATAATATACTTATATTAATATTATTACATAATAATTAATAAATTATATCTCTCTTTTCTAAAAAAAAGTAACTACCGCTGTCACCGCCGCCGCCGCCGCCGGTTTTGAATTTTTTGTGACCGGAGGTCTTTCTTCGTTAATATTAAGCAAAATATTGCATACAAAAATATGAAAATCGGTGGAATTATAGAGAAATGTTTGATAAACACGCTGATGCAGAAAGTTTTCAAATCGAAGAAATATTTAAAGAGATATTTAATGCTAAAGTTGGACAAAATCGTTCCATTAAAAAAGTTTTATAGGAGCAAAAACTGTACATCGGAATTTAATAATTTTTAGATCATTTTATGCGTCAGAATTTTCCGGTGTGCAGACTGCACTCAGTTTATTAATTTGACTCATTTTTTGAGGTTTTATTTCTATTTTAAATTCACATTTTCAGCATTTCGAGAGATATTTTTTACTTATTTTAGAAAATTGTACTAATTTAATCTGTTGCCAACAGTATAAACAGCGCAAGCAATAATGTTTGCTTCAAATTAAAAATTTATTTTACACGTGACTATTATAAACAAGAAAATATAAAAAGCAGGAACTCACTGAAAATGATCATAAAAACCATATTACACGTGAATTTTAAAAGTGAAAGAATGTTGTAAAATAATAAATTCATTAACATGCGTTAGAAGTCTTAAATAAGAGAAATTATGTCACATTTACGTCACCTTACACATTACGTGAAATGAACAAAAAATAATATTGCAAAACTGTTTAAATTTAAAAATTGCGCGAGACATTTATGTAATATTTTAAAATGACATTTTCAATTATTTTTATTATGATAGCGCAAATAATATTTCATTTCTAACAAAATCATTTTCACGTGAATAGTAAAAGGAGAAAGAAAAGTGTAGTGAAAATTACGTCAGATTAAAAACGATACATTTAAAGTGTCATTAAAAAAATAAAAAACTTCCTTTTCGCTTCGCTAAAAAATACCGGGAGGCAAAGACTGTTTATTTAATTCATTTTATATGAGTTTATTTTGAAATGTCAACTGATTTTATTTAATCAAAGACGGAAACAGCCATTGTATCATTTAACAGCCGCTGATTTGGCTTTAAAATTCCCCAATCAAAGAGAAATGAATAGAAACCCGTTTATAGGGAGATCGCCACTGTTTTTAAACTTATAATTCAATCTTCCGAAATATTTTTTAAGCCGATCAAATTAGCGTGCTTTTAGAGTCTGCGGTGTCTGAACGGGGGTTGACGAGCGTAGCTCGTAGGGGGCAGCGCCCCCTAATAATAATATAAAAATGTTATTTATATTTTTAAAAATTATATATATTTTTAATATAAATAATATAATATAATTATATTAATGTTATTTAATAATTATATTATATAATAGTAAATTAATTAATAATAATAATTAATTTTACATTGTAATATATTATATTAATAATTATATAATAATATAATATTATATATATTTAAAAAAATTATTACAATATTTTTAATATAAATAGCAATATTCTCCCTGGAACTGCAGCTTGAAAAACCGTGTATATATAGTGTTAATGACAAATTTTAAAGAATAAAAGTAATACAATTATATTAATATTATTATATAATTATATTATATAATAATTAATACTAATAATAGTTATATTAATATTAGTACATAATGATATTATAGAATATTTAATTAATAATATTAATTATTTTTATATTATTGCATAATTATATTATATATTAATTAGTTAATAATAATTATTATTATTTTAATATTATTTTATAATATTATTATTTATACTTTAAAAAAATATTATAATTTTTAAATATAAATAGTATAGTCTCCCTGGAACTGCAGCTTTAAAAACAAAATGCATATAGTTTTAATCACAAATGATAAATAATATTATTATATTTATATTATCACATAATTATTTAATAATTAATTAATAATATTATGTTAATAATTAAATATTAAAAAATATTTTTTATAACTTAATTAACCATAGAAAAATTTAACCAACTTTCCACACGCTTGGATTCGAACTCAAGTACTGAGATTGGGAGACAAACGTCATACCACAACGCTAGTACGCAGTCAACCTATTGCTGCTTAAAATAGAATTCATACAAAATCCCCAGAAGTACTCTTCGCCAAATGTTATTATCGCCAATATAGACTATGACATTGCCAAAGGCAAGAACCAATGAGGTTACGAGCTACAGTTCCGAACGACGAACTCACTTGGAAAAAAAATTATGCATTTAGAACCATTGTTTGTTTGTTTTATTGAACACATACATCAGACTTGTGTGCTTGACACCAGGGCCCGCTTATAAGTCATCGTCGATATGCAGGGACAAGATAGCACAAGGAAATTTACAACACCAGAGAATTACATCCTGGGGGCTCCACAAAGAGTGTGCAACGGAACCGGCGGGATTCGAACCCACCCCCACCTAAGCTCTCAAGCGATTAGCGGCGCGGTGTCTTATCCATTCAGCCATGGTGGGCCCATTTAGAACCAGAATTTAATGAATACTAATGAAACAAAATAGTTATTTTCAAATAAATTTAACAATTAGGATACCAGTAATTAATAAAATATTTATGATAATCATTTACGTTTGCATCAATTTTTGTAATTATGAGAAGATTGATGTTTTAAGTAAAGACCCCTTGCATTGACGTCACGTTGCTATTAGCAACGACTGATACTATAGCTTCTGGAGCACACACGTGGAGCACAGAACTCCCCGTTTGCCGTTAAAAGCACGTGTTATCTTTCTCTTTAATTTAGAGCTTCCTTATTTTTATTATTATAGTGCAAATAAGACTAAAATATCAAATGGAGAGTACCATATTCGCCTTATATTTGGGCGCCATACGAAGCGATTTCAGGCATGTGACCAGGGGTGTAGTGGAGGGTATACGGGGGTATACGCCGTATACCTTCTGGATTTTTTTAAGGAACACCGTATACCCTCTGTTTCTCAAGAAAGCCATAGTATATACACTCTAGGGTATACGCTCTGCCTTGAGCGTATACCCTCTGCTTTGAGCGTATACCCTCTGTGTTTTTTACGACTACACCACTGCATGTGACGTCATGTGCAACCCGTCTATAGATGGATAGTTTAAAATACTAAATATCAGGCAATTACTACTATCAAATTATTGAAACAGTGGGGGATTAAAAAGGTAATTTTAAAAAAAGTTTTGCAATATTAGTGTTAAGTTTTGTCTCACTATTTTTAATATTTAATCTTCCAGAGACTACTGGATATATCATTTATAATAATTAATAGGTATTACAAATATGAAAGAAATGATATTGTGAGTTGAATGTTTTAAATACTAAATAAAATAATTTAAAAATAAAACTGTAGAACCAGGGATCTGTTTAGGAAGAAACTGGGTCCTTTAAAGGACCCTTCACAAAAAAATTTATGTCAAAACAGGACTCTTCACAAAAATTTTTACCTCAAAACAGGACCCTTCACAAAACTTTTCACTTTAAAACAGGACCTTTCACAAAATTATCTGTCCTAAAAATAGACCTTTCAAGAAATTTTTCCATCTCCAAATTGAACTTTTCAGAAATTTTATAATTTAAAAGTAAAATCTGATCTGTCATATTTACATATATTAAGAAAATATATGTATTTTACATTCACATATCTTCTTAAAAATGTATAAAGAGGAACCTGAATATAACAATTACTTCAAATTCACAAAATGAGCATTAGATTTTTCAAAAATATAAAAAGCTTTTCACAATGGACTCTATTCAGGTGACGTCAAACGCCAGATCTGGCGGTATGATGATCTGTTATTCTAGTTACTGCATCGGCAGAATACCAGTATGCGCAGGCGCAAACACCGCTAGCAGACGACTTTAGCCTTGACCCAGGTTGAGTACATACATTTTAACTGAAAATTTGTAAACTTAGGGAATTTCTTCGCATACAGAACAACATTTTGAATTTAGATTACAATATATTAAGTATATGCTGCTCTGCATCAAATAATTTTTTTGCGGTATTTTTAACAAACAAGCATTAATAACTCACATTCCATAGACTGCTATTGGCGATTCAAGCGCTCGAATACGCTATCTGGTGGAGAAAAGATTTAACTTCTCGCTTCAGGATAGTACGGTGCAAGCGCATTACATTACATGTATTTTAAATTTGTTCAGAATGATTATTCTTTTGCACAATTTCAGATTTCCTGTGACATTTGTGTTCTGTCTTATATGACAAAGTAAAAATTATCCGAATTTGAATATCTAAAACTTTCAAATGCTTTTACAATAAAGAATTATTTCAATGGTACTTAAGCATTAGTTAAAGGAAAATTAAAGGGACAATTTCCTGTACCGAAAGGCTGTGAGCAGCGCCTCTATAGGCCGTTTTAATTCCCAATGCTAAACACCGCCAGTAAATACCGCCAGCAGACGAATTTTAGCCTCGACCTAAAGTCGCGTGCATAAGGTCCATTTCACAAAAACAGGACCCTGTGAGAAAAATCTGGACAGACCCCTGAGAACGAGAACCGATGTTTGAGACCACTGATCTGCAGATTTACTTGTTTCATGAATATTACCTATAACTCTCATTAATACAGTAGAAGATCTTTATAATACAAACCTAAAAACACAAGGTTGTACATTATATAGAATTTTGCGTTATATTGATCACATTTCACACATCATTGAACTTACCATGTAAACATGGCCAAATATCTCTAAAACATATGAAAGTATTATAGAGTATATTTATACTGCATTCCTTGTTACCAGAAGTTGTGCATATTATAAATTTTTCCATAATATTGATCATTCCACACATCGTTATATATACTTTATAAACAGAGTCCAGCTATATGTGGTTCGAAAACATTCATTATATTACTTATTTTCAAATATGTTTAGTGTAATAATAGCAATTTTTTTCATTAAAAAGTTCTTAATTAATGATATAACGTTGAATTATTGTATCAAATTTAGTTTTGTAGAGAGAAGTTATTTACAATGTGGGAATTCACGTGCTTTTTAACTGCAAAATTCATTGTTTACATACAAGAAGTTGTACGTTATGTGGAGAATTGCATTATAAAGATCTTCTACTGTATTACTTTTTTTTTCTTTTGTCAGAGATGTATATGGAAACATTTCAGACAGAAAATAGATTTTTAATAGCTTCTGGAACTTAATTGTTTTTATTTAAACAGAGAGGGATTCAGTCCTATGAACCCCTCTCTGACTGTGCTCTTAAACAATATTTTCTGCTTCCTAGCTGGTCTGATTGCCAGATTATAAAATATGCAAGGTACATATAGATAAAAAAAGTAAAAATATTGAAATTTTATTAATTACATAAAATAACTTAAAAGCAGCTATTTATAAAAGTTTTAGTGTTATTACATTTTGATAAGTATAATTTAAAAATTAAATTTGATAATTTAGGTTTGTAGTTAAGTCAAAATATTTTATGCACTATAAACGGTACTGAAATTGCATTTTTAGCAATGTCTATATGGGGTGTCCATTACTGGAAAATGACTAATTAACCATCCCAGTAATGGACACCCCCTCTTAAAACCTTAAAAATAAATGAAATTTTGTTAATTTTTTAAATATAGTATCCCTTCTTTCGTAATTTTTTAATGTGTTCCAATTCTCATATTTTGATGTAGTACATTTATTGCATATTTGATGAGCTGCTTTTTATCCTTCATGCAGAACATTTACAATAATAAAGTTTTTGTGAGTGCTTAAATTTCATAAATTAACAGGTGGCTGCTTTATAAGACAGATGCAAGATTTGGGTAAAGGCCTCGCTCCCTCCACAAAGAAATTAGGTAATTTCCAGTGTAGCAGTCGTAACAAGTCAGATTTATAAATAGTTCAGAAATTTTACATAATCTAAAATAATTTGCAAAATTTGATTGAAATAGAATATTAGTTTTAAATAAATAAACACTTTAAGTATATAAAGTAATTATTGCAACATTCTTAAAGTAAGATTACTTGTATCATCAATAAATACTTTGACTAATTTATAAAATGTACATGTGAGAATAAAATTCCATTACTTGCTTTTCAGCTAAATACAACAAGATCAAAATGAAGTTTTGCAACCCCTCACCCTTCAAGAAAGTTCTGAAAAGGCGGTTTCTTTTAAGATGTATGTTTAATTTTTTTAATAACTCATTTTGTAAAAGAATTGTAAATTGTAACATTTTGTAAAAAAAGTTTGTTTTGTCTCCTTATCTTTTTCAGTCACAATCGTAAATTCGGGATTCTCAGTCTTTGTTCCACGGATCCTTTTTTAAATTAAAATAACGCCAAGGACTCTCCTACATGGACTACAGTTAAACTTGGTTAATAACAAGAAACAATTTAATTGAAGATCTCATTACTTTTGAAATAAATTTCAATGTTTTTCTCTTTAAAAAATATATCGAATTGTTTCGTAAGTATAAGATCGAATATTTAAGATCTAATATGTAGTATATTTTTATTACATACTAGCTGACACGTCCAGCTTTGCCCAGGTCCCCTTATAATAACCTTAAACAAAACTCAAGTTTGTAAGATTTTATATCTGTTAAAAATCTTTTAAATGAATCTAGTTTCGGGGGCCCCATTGACTGCTGCAGTTTTTCCCCAACAAACATTTTTCCGAACGAACCTGGAACATGGGTCCCCGCTACCTAAAGTAGCGTGCACCGGAAGTGCTCTGCACGTGCTGGAGACAATCAAAAACCAAGTTGAATGAACCAAACCTTGTAATAATCAAGACCATAGATCCCTAAAAAAAACAATGCACCATTAATGTTCGAAAATGTTGGTAACTAAAGTCTAAGATAAAATTTCGTAATACGGAAAGTAACCAACCTAATTGTTATCTAATTTGAATCAACCAAATCCAATTGAAATAGCCCCTTAGAACCCGAGCACAGAATGCGACCCCAAGCGGTGGAAGGTGCTCCCTCATGTAAATTTCGCAAATTACTTTTAACATTAGCATGATAGTTAATAAACAAATGAAATCCCTTATCTAAAGCTACCGTTAAAGTAACGCGGTTTTTAATTTACCGCTGTAGTAAGTAAACGTAAGTTTTTGCTGAAAAGGAGATTATTGTTCGAAAAAGCTGGTAGCTGCGGTAAAAAAGAATGACCGGGTCCTGGCGACCGGGATCCAAGCTGGAATATAGTTGGTAGAAAGTAGCTGGAGGACGCTAATACTATGTTACAGAAAATTGTAATAAAATCTCATCGTTCCTGAAAAAGCTGCAACGAAGTTCCCAAGAAGGAGACTAATATTGAAAATTGGTGGTAGCTGTAGTCTGTGAAATGTTTTTGTAGTTATTTTAGTTAGAGGACCTAAGAAATTGTTTTAAAAAAGCTGGTGAGTCGGACCATTTTTAAGGGAGCTAAACAAAGGACCCAAAGGGGGCCAGTTGACAGTCAAACTTATGGTCCTGACATGAAAACATGTTATGGTCTTAGTTCTTAGAACTTTGGTTCTTCAATTAGTCAAAATTAAGCATAGATATGAATTAAGCATTAGAATGAAATTTTAAAGAAGTTCTCAAAAAATGGAGGAAAATGCTTAGAACAGGGCCCTAAGATCCCAATAAAAATGTAAGGGTATTGGTCTGGGGAGAGGATTTCAAAATTCGACTTTACAATTATGCAATGAGAAGGTGAGAAAATTAGGTGCTAAAATATGCATGGCTCACAAAATGTTCAAGGGCCCTGGACCGGGACCATTTGGGCGTCCCAGGGTCTTAACTAGAATGTAGGAACGTGAGAATAACTAAAAGAAAAAAGGTTCCAATAATGAAGGTTGGATTAAGAGGGGGCAATTTAATAACAATTTATGGTGCAAAAACTTCAAGGGACATTTTATTGGGCCCCAAGGGTCAGGGACTTAAATGGCATGTTGTTGGATATAAATATATTTTTAGTACTTTTTTAAATAATCGGCGAGCGCTGGAACTATGTTAAAGAAAATTGCAAGCAATTTTCGCAAGGTCAATTTTAAAGAAGCTGCACCAAGGGCCCAAAAGGCGATTAATATTCCAAATTGGTGGTATCTGAAGTCTGAGATTTTTTTTGTCGTTCATGTAGTAGCTGGATGACCAGGGCCATCGCTGAAATATTTTCTCCGGGGGGGGGGGGGAGAGAGGACCTTAAATTGCCAAGTAAAATTTCAATATTTGCCAACTAGTTTTATAATTTTGCCAACTTACCACAATTAAAAAATCTAATATACTTCTTATTGGTAAAAAGTTTAATAATATTCCCAATTAAATTTGAATCTTTTGCCAAGTCTATCAGAAATAGAAAATGTATTATAGTTTTCATTAAAGTTTTAAACAAATTTGGCAACTAAGTTTGTAAATTTGCCAACTAAGTTTGTAAATTTCCCAAGTGTAACAGCATTCGTGAACGTTTGGGAGGGAGGCTCCCCCCGCCCCCCCCCCCCCTTAGCGAGGACCCTGTGGATGACCCTGCGAAGTTGTTAGGGAAAAGAAGCTAGTGAATCGGATCATTTTTAAGGGAGCTATAATAGGGGGCCGAAAAGGAGGCAACTGACAGTTAACAACAGGGCCCTAACATGAAAACATGTTAAAATGTCTTAGTACTTAGCACTTTAGATCTTCTATTAGTCAAAATTAAGCATAGGATATGAATTATTCGTTACAATAATATTTTAAAGAAATGCATAAAAGATTGGGTAAATCTTTTAAAAAAAAAGATCCTTAGGACCCCAATAAAAATATGAGACTGTTGGTCCAGGAAGAAGAGTCCAAGACTCAACTTTAAAATTATGTACTGAGAAAATTAGGGGGTTAAAAATTCTTGGTGCATAAAAAGTTCAAGGGCCCTACGGTTCCCTAGGAAGCCCCAGGGTCATTCCATGCCAAATCACCCCAGCCATGTAACCCACCATCTCCGATTTGTCTGAAATTTTCAGAAAACACCACACTAATAAAGTTAGAAAAGCACATGAAATTTTAAATTGATGTGACTTATACATTTTTTTAACGTGACCTTGAATGTGGGTGTACAACAACAAAATGCGTCGCCTTGTAGTGGAAGTCATGGGTGTGCTTTGAGCTGCTGAATTTTATTTCTCGGCTGCTACTTAAGATAGAAAGCTGAAAATTTTGCCACTTATAGTTCTTACCATGTGGAATTCAGAAAAAAATACTGTTTTAATGCTGAATCTTTTGTATATAATTAAAAAAATATTTTTATTGACAGTCACTATATTTTGTATGAAAATTTTCAAAAATCAAATCTATAGAAGTACATCTTCAAACCTGAACCTAATATTTTTTTTAATACTCCATATACCATGTTCTTTCAAATAAGGAAAAAAAATCAGTGGTTGCTGTAATAATTTTTGAGAAAAAAAATGAAAAGCTAAACTTCTTTAAAGCATTGCAATTGGAATAATGTTATAAACAGTCAAAGAAAATATACCAAATTAGCTAAACAGCTTCATTAAAACACATTTCTTAAATTCTTGTTTGCATAGCCATCAAAATTTAATGTTATCGGTAAAATAAATACATAAATATAAGTCTTGTTTACTCCAATTCTATATTTTCTTTTCTACATATTTGGAACAAATTACTTCAATATTTTAAATTTTCATCAAGTAAATACACCGAAAACAAACAGATTTTGATTTTACACATACCATGTTTAAAATAATAAATAATAATAATCAGTAGGTGCTTTAAAAAAATATATATATATATCAGTAACTAAATTTATGAGTATAGAAATTAGAATATTCTTAGAAAGTTGAAATTAACTTACAAGTATTCTGATGTGAAGTTGCATATGATTGGTAATATAAATACACAAATAAAAGCCTTGTTTACCCCAATTCTATATTTCTTTGACTACATTTTTGGAACAAATTACTTCATTGCAGTAAATTCTGTCTAAGGCGGACTCTGTGCAAGCCGGAAATCTGTCTACCGAGGAAAAATTTTCAAGTCCCGGCGAACCCATAGAAAATAACATTAATTCTTGTTGTATAAGCCGGAATCTGTCTAACATGGAAACGGAAAGGTTTTTAAGGTTCCACCAAAACCAAAATTTTGCATAAGGCGGAAAAAATGATATTTTAAGCATGAAAAGCATTCCATTTATGAAACTTTAAAACTGAAATACATACGTCATATACTCAATGCCGAGAATTTTAATTAAGTACCGTAATAGTTTTTTTTTAAAAGTTTATTTTTAACTAGAAACTGTTTAAATTTTAAGGAATTCTTGCATTTAAAAAATGAAATAATCATTTTTCCTATATAAATTTGCATGTAAAAATTATTATTAGAAGGATGCCTATTTATAAAAATAAATATTTTCTAAAATACAATATATTTATGCTTTAAGGTTTTACTCAAATTCAAAGTGATAGCTTACTGTCTCATTCCCGAAGTTATTTTGTCTGTGTGTGTGTGTGTTTGAGTGTAAACTTCAAATTTGCAGGTATTACAGCAGTACTAAAAAATTGAATAGCATTTCTCATTTATCTGTAAAGACTTTCAGAATTTCAGTTTTCAACCGATTTTCGAGTCAGGACAATCAATGAAAGATTGTCATCGTCGAGCAGTTTATTACAACAAGATCCAACCTTTTTATCAAAAACATAAAACACTATTCGATTGACGTATGCTTCATTCCAATAAATCGCGTGTTCAAAAAACTCGATCACTGAATGGGTTATTTGTTCTTCGTCGTTTTATCTTGTCTAAGGATATTAGTAAGTGCATCGTAAAAGTGACTTCAAAATCTAAACTCAATATTCCATCGCTGCAGGATAAAGTCGAAGTTACCAAATTAAAAGAAAAATAATTATTCTGTAGGAGATCTTTGTATTAGGTTTAATTGTGGTAAAACTCAAATTTATGATGCTTAAAAAGAAAGCGTTGAAAACATCCAGTAGAAAGAGGAAACGTGCTGTGAAAGATGAAGACATTAATGCATTAACTTTTGAATGTTTTTCGATCGCTAGTGTGGAAATTTGGCTCACGTAGGAACTATATTGCGAAAAAATAGGTAAAAAGGATTTTAAAGCTTCCAGTGAATGGTTAATGAGTTTCCATAATCTACACAACATCGCCAAGAAGTATGTTTGCTAACACCCAAAAGGTGTCCCACAGCATGAAATTCGGGAATGGAAAGGAAACTTTCATCTACTGATTGAAAGATATCAAGAGAAGGATATATATCATTGCAATGAGACTACTATTTTATCATGTGTGCCAAATAAGTCACTTGTAAAAAAAAGATGAAGCTAATGCCACTGAGTTAAAACCTCCAACGAGTGTGTCACTCTTTTGCTTTTTGCGAATTTGTAGGGCAGTTTATAAAAAAAAGTTAGTGATTGGGAAATTGAAAATGTCGTTATGTTTCAAGAATGTAAATATTGTTAAACTGCCTGTGACTTGAAGATCTCAGAAAAAATACTGGTTGTTGATTGTTTTAATGGAGGGGTGACTGAAGGAGTTCAATAAACAAATGATTGAAGAAACTAAAAAATAAATTTTTTCCTCGATAATGCACCTTGTCATGCCGACGTCAAACTGTTGAATGTAAATTTACTATTTCTTTCGGCAGATACTAATGCAGTGACACAACCATGTCCAATGATCCACCAATCAATGAGTTATTAAAATGCTGAAACCTGCTACAAAAGATATCTGTTGAGGTCGATTATTGCGTCTTTTGATGATTGCTCTTCAGTCACCGACCTGACAAAAAACATCAGTGTTTTCGATGCTGTTAAATGGATTGCCAAACTTTGCTCCGAAATGCTACCTGAAAAGACTAACTGAGGAAAGCAAATGAGGATGACCATGCTTCTGAAAACGTTGAAGGTAGCGGTGCAATTCAAACAGGACGGTTTGAGAAGAATTAGGTTCCTCAAAATTCTTTTTCTTGTTCAGAGAAATTTAAAAAAATAATACTGATAATAACAGACTTACGCGTTAGAGGTTAGAGCAGAATGCATAGTAAACCGAAAGAAAAAACAAACATTGATAGCGGATTTTTTTTTTCTTTTAACTACCATGCGAAATATAAAGTATGTGATTGTATTGATTAAATTAAATGATTTTCATTAAATTTCAGAATTAGAGCAATTTCATATTGATAATTGTTTTTGTGTT
Organism: Maratus speciosus; assembly: GCA_963932465.1. Classification (NCBI taxonomy): domain Eukaryota; kingdom Metazoa; phylum Arthropoda; class Arachnida; order Araneae; family Salticidae; genus Maratus; species Maratus speciosus. The sequence continues at coordinate 90,528,022 of OZ010794.1, read as the reverse complement.
CAAATAATGTTTCAAAATTATTAAAAACGATAAATTTAATAAAAATAATAATAAACTGATTATTATTTATTATTATTTTAAGCATATGTGTAAAATCAAAATCTGTTTGATTTTGGTGCATTTACTAGCTGATTATTGATTGAAATATGATTAAAATATTGAAGTAATTTGTTTCAAATATGTAGTCAAGAAAATATAGAATAGGAGTAAACAAGACTTTTATTTATGCATTTATTTTGCCAATAAGAGTAAACTTTGATAGCTATGCAAACAATTTAAGAAATGTGTTTTAATGAAGCTGTTTAGCTAATTTAGTATAATATTTTCTTTGACTGTTTATAACATTATTCCAATTGCAATGCTTTAAAGAAGTTTTGCTTTTTAGGTGCGTTCGTAATTATATAAATACGTAGCACCTGTAGTCGTCCGTCTGTCCGCATATAACACAGCAAAAACTACCCAACCGAATGGTCTGAAATTTTAAATATATAATTGTTGCAAAATTTCGTCGAGTCATTTCAAATTTTATGAAAATCGGATGGATAGTTTAATTACAAGGACATTTAAAAGTTTTCCGTTACATTATGGCCAATGGGAATAAATTAATGCAAGCGCAATTTAATGATGTTACAGCCTTCAGAATGGTCTGAAATTTTAAATATATAATTGTTGTAAAATTTTGTCGAGTCCAATTTTATGAAAATTGGATGTATAGTTTAATTACAGGGACAGTCAAATTTTTCCATTACATGACGACAATGGGAAAAAAATTATTTCAAGGGCATTTTAATAATGTTACAGCCTTTCGAACAGAATGAAATGGATATGCACTTATTGAAGTGCAGTAAAATATACATTCAGTACAATATGCGGTGCAAAAAATATTTATAAAACTAGTTATAGTACGAACAAACCTCATTTGCCATGTTTGACGAGCAATTTCCGATTTGTTTTTTTTTCTCCCAAAAATTATTACAGCAACCATTGATTTTTTTTTTCTTTATTTGAAAGAACATGGTATATGGAGCATATAAAAAATATTAGGTTCAGGTTGGAAGATCCACTTTTATAGAATTGATTTTTGAAAATTTTCATACAAAATATAGTAACTGTCAATATAAATATTTTTTTAATTATATACAAAAGATCCAGCATTAAAACAGTATTTTTTTCTGAATTCCACATGGAAAGAACTATAAGTGGCAAAATTTTCAGCTTTCTATCTTAAGTAGCAGCCGAGAAATAAAATTCAGCAGCTCAAAGCACGCCCATGACTTCCACTACAAGGCGACACATTTTTTTGATGTACACTAGGGTGGAACTAAAAAACGAAGTTTCGAATTTTATATTCTAATAGTTATTATTTTTTTCCTTTTTAACTCCATAAAAAGAAAATATTTTTCTTTTAATTTTAAAATGATATTTTCCGGTTCCTCAAAGCGCCTGATTTTCCATAAAAAACGAAAAAAAGCCAGTAATTGCATGAAAAGTTTTTTAAGCTTATTGTTAAATTTATATTTTGCAAAATTAAATTAATTAAGTGTTAATGTCCTGTAATAAAGAGAATAATTTAGTTTGAGTGCCTTAGAAAAGTTAGTCCCACTTTATTTGACTTTTGTAGAAGCCAGCGTCGTGGGCGTCAGCTTTCATTGTGTCTGATTTATTTGGCTGCGACACATAACAAGTTAGTCCGATTTAACGGGTGTTAACAGTTTCTTTAATTATTTTTCGATAAACATTCTTTGTCAAAAGTGACAAAGTCTGTTAACGTACCTAAATCTAGATAATTGTTGAAGTGTCCTGTATTTCGTGAACCAAAACAATTAACATTAGACTGTCATCTTTGACGAACATTATTATGAAACATTATTTTTGTGTTCAATTTAACTTATCTGACAGCTGGAATCTGGTACACACTATTTCTAAAATATCTAAAGCTGTTGATGATACAATTAAAAGTGTATTGCTGAGACCTTCAATTCTAACGGTTTCTGATACACAAATCATAAAAAATGATTAGAGACTAGTGCGAGAAATGTCAAAATTTGAAGAAAAATATTAAGATTAGAAAGAATAATCCCACATCCAATATAAAATTGCAAAATGTTAGGTAATCCTGTAAAAAACATTTCTTTGTGTGAAAGCACTAAATATTATCGTGTATCAGAACAAGAACGTCACTTTCTCAAAGACCAAAGAGAGATGGGGTGATGACAATAGGATCAATAGCTTTAAAAACTACAAAAAATGTGTAACAAGACTGGAAATGGAAATATCAAGGAAAAAATTTATTTTAAAACAAAAAAATGATGTTTTGATTGAATGATCGTCAAGTGTAAAAAACAGTTCAGAAGTAAATAGTTCAATCGGTTGTTTTTCTAAACCTGAATTTGATAATCAACACTGTGAAAGAACCGGAGTATTAGACAGAACTGCAAATATTATTGCAAATGGCACCTTAGAAGATATTGGTATTTCTGATGATAATAAAGAAAAGGTAACTGAAAGAAGGACTTGAAGATGACAAAGAGAAAAGAAAAGGAAGAATTTGAAGGAACAGGAAAGACGAAATGAGTTAATTTTAGAAGGTTAGTATTTTTATGGCAGAAAGGATAACGCTATGGTAACTGAAGCAGAGGGAAAGAAGTATAAAGAATCATTAAAGACGAACATCTGGTCTCAGTTCAAAAACCAGGATAAAAATATATTGATCATATTTCATTGACATCTTCTTCTTATATTAATATATCCACTGCAATTTTGGTGTATTTTCAAAATAATACAGACATTTCAAGTTTGAGAGTTATTAGGTGAAACAGAAACGCCTTTAATGCAGGATGCAAATCTGGAGTTGTTAAAACATCGGAAGCAATACCCTAAAAACTATAATGGATAATTTGATTATTACATGCAAATGAACTTTTTTCTTAGATACTTTTTTCAACATCTTGCTGAAAAACTACGGGTACAAAAGGATTTTCTGGACCAGTAGGAAAGCGACTTGAAAAAATGCGAACATATTGAAATTATAGACTATAAAAACATTGATCCTATCTTGACGGTCTGATCGGATGAAGAACTTAAAAAAAGTACAAACAGGGGATACACCTGAATTTTAGATTTTCCTTGTCATACTCAAAAAGTGGAAATGTGTGTCAAAATTGTCCCGCGAGTTGCGTCAACCGTCTTTAAATATTAAGCAAAAGACGGCTTAATCTTGGGAAAGTTCAATTCCCACAATGTAATGACAAAGTTTGCCTAAAAAGACAGTAGGTTTAATATCCAATTTAATTAATTCATAAAAAGTGAGGTAAGGAGGGTGGAAGTCGATATTTAACCACCTCCTCGTGGCGACCTCTGGATAGTATTTGCTAAATAAAAGTAGATATGAGCTAACAGCTACGTTGTTTACTTTCAGTTACTTTATACTGAAATTTCAAAACTTTGACCTCCTTGAGGAATCGGAAAACAACTTAATTTAAAAAAACCTTTTCAGGCAAAAGTTTAGACATCCAAAAAGGAAAAAAGTTTTCACTATTACACATTAAAATAAAAAAGTTTTTTTTTACCCTATACTTAAGTTCCACCCTAATGTACACCCACATTCAAGGTCACATTAAAAAATGTATAAGTCACATCAATTTAAAATTTCATGTGCTTTTCTAACTTTATTAGTGTGGTGTTTTCTGAAAATTTCAGACAAATCGGAGATGGTGGGTTACATTTTGAATTTTTTTGGGGTGATTTGGCATGGAATGACCTCCCAGTGTCTTATATGGAATGTAGAATTGTGATAATTACTAAACGGGAAAAGGATCCCAAAAATGACGATCGGGTTAAAAGAAAGAAATTTATTAACAATTTATTTGCGCAAAAACTTCAAGTGGCCCTACAACGGACACCAAGGGTCCAGGGTTATAACCGGAAGTAGAAGGGTGAAAAGAACTAAATTGGGAAAAACGCCATCTCCCCCCCCCCCAAAAAAACGAAGAAGATTGGAGAAAGAGGGGTAAGTTATTAACAATTTAGTACTTAAAACTTAAAAGGGCCCTGGCCCTTGGAAAAATAAAAAGCTGATCGTCAGGTGAATCAGGATCTGTCTTGGGCTATCCTCAACTATATTTTGAGACTTCTACGTGCAGTAGATTTTGCTAGTCATCGCAGACACACACACACATAAACAGACAGAGAGAATTGTTCTTTTATTAGTATAGATAGTATATAAGTAGATATAATTTGTATAGGTAGGTTATAATTTTTTTTAAACATCTTGATAAAGCATCTTTCAAGATATGATGACTGTAGCATTATAGAAGACATAAACTGGTGCTTATATTAAAAAAGTAATATGTAAAGTAACTAAAATAAAGATAAATCATTTAAATAAATTTAGAATTATTCTTGCTTCAAAGCATATGTTCGATGAGCACAGTATTATATAGCTTATTGTAGTGTTACTACTGATGTGCTCGGTAATTTTTAAAGTCTTTCTATAACAAAGAAAGTCAAACCTAATTTTCGTCAATATTTTTTGCATTTTTATCCCATTCCATATTATAATTTGTTAATGTTCTTCTTTAACGGACTGTTTTTTTCCTACAAGAACAAGTTTTCATTTCAAGCGTAGTTAGAGGTAGCTAAAATGCTGAACAACGTTGGTTGAATCAAATCAATATTCTGTTAGTATCATTTTGCTACTGTCACTCTGATTTATGATATATTTCATGCGTAACTACATGCAAATTCATATATCAGTATATAAAGGTTCAAATTCTATGGTAACCTTCAAATAAATAATGTATGAATAAATAATGCAAGGGTTCTTGTTGGATTTCAACCAACATTAGCGATTTGGCGAATAAGAAATAAAAAACATTAGCCAAATAAAATAAAAAAATGTTAGCAAAATGGATTTGGCTTCAAACACTGAAAAATCTTTATCTTTAACCCTTTATTGTATCCCTTTTTTTTCAAACTGTTCTAAAATGACCTATTTTTTTGTAATTGCATATGAAATAGAAATTCCACTATCCACTACAAAAAATAATAAAAATGAGTACATTCTAAATGTCTCCTAATTATGTAAATGTTTCAGATAGTCTTTTAGCAGTGTAAGTAAAAATTAAAAACAGCTATCTTTGATTTACCGTTGTGAAAATTTATACTAAAAATTGCTATGAGATTTCGACTCTTAACCGATAGAAAAAAAATGACCGACGAATGATACTTTGCATACAACTAATAAATAGTGAATAATAAATAAATAGTGAATTATTACTGCAAATAGTAAATGGCTAATTTCAACACCCCATTCCAGAAAAACTTTTCTCTATTTGGCGCTTGATGCGAGTAATTTTGTTTTTGTTTTTACCGGTGCATAGATAATGATTAGCTGATAATTGAGAAATACCAATCGCATAATCCTTTCTGTGTCTTTGATTGATGCTAAATTGAATTGGTGTTATGTGAGTATCTCCATAAATAGAGTGATGTAAATCGCATGGTGCGATTGAGCATTCAAAGCAACATCAATCGTTTAGCAACTCGGATAAAAATATCGACTATATTGGCATGCACACATACACATACTATATATATAAACACAAAAAGCAGAAATTAAACAAACGCAATTTGGCGAGTCTGACTGTTCATTTCCTCGCCAACTGGAGCATTTTGTCGAGATATGGCACAATTGCGAGTAGCAGCGAGGACCCTATATGTGAACTTTGCACTATTTAAAGAATTGAAAATCGTGGAATCCGATTTTAACTTAGAATAAAAATTTATTACAATTAATTAAAAAAGTTTTATTTAATATTATTTTTTAGATTCGATGGCGGACTAAAGAGACAACTTTATTACTGTAAAGCAATAAACCAAATCTTTGGGTAAAAACTATGAGACAAAACTTCTTCACTTACGAAGATGTCAACAGAAGAAGAAACCTTCATGAGTGAAAAGAACTCCATTCCTTACATTAGCGATACAAAGAAACATCTTTCACGTCACACAAAAAAAAAATCTTTTGTTTGTGAAGTATGTTTGAAGGCATTTTCACAGAATTGTTATCTAAGAAGGCATTTTTTGGTTCATACAAGAAAAAAACTTTTTGTTTGTGAAATATGTTTAAAAAAATTTTCTCGTCAAGATGGTTTAAAAAGACATTATATGTTTCATACAAAAGAAAAACCTTTTGTTTGTGAAATATGTTCCAAAGGATTTTCCACAAATAGTGATCTAAGGTGTCATCTCTTATGTCATACAAAAGAGAAACCTTTTGTTTGTGAAATATGTTCCAAAGGATTTTCCACAAGGGGCAATCTAAAATGTCATATCTTGTTTCATACAAAAGAGAAACCTTATGCTTGTGAAATATGTTCCAAAGGATTTTCCCAGAATAGTCATCTAAAGAGTCATCGGTTGTCTCATACAAAAGAGAAACCTTTTGTTTGTGAAATATGTTCCAAAGGATTTTCTCAGAGTAGTCATCTGAGAGGTCATCTCTTGTCTCACACAAATGAGAAACCTTATGTTTGTGAAATATGTTCCAAAGGATTTTGCCAGAGTGGACATCTAAGAAGGCATATCTTGACTCATGGAAAAGAAAAAACTTTTGTTTATGAAATATGATAAACATCTGTACCAATGAAAAAATCCGTCCTTCCAGGATTTTGTTTTGGGGAGAAAATTTTGAAAATGCTTTCACATTGAAGAAACTGACTATAAAAATGTTTATTATTTTAAAAAGTTTAAATAAGTATTTTGATAAATTCCAATGTCAAATTAAATTTATTTATTTCTGTACTCAATAATAAACAAGAAAGAAAAATCATGAAACAAGCATAGTTTATGAAACACTTTCCAACCCTCCGTGGGGTCTTTAACAGAACTCCGTTGTTTATAGAAATCAGTTAAAATATGATAAATAAGTAAACATTTTAGAAAACAGATAAAACATTTGAAAAATTGATTTATACAGTTACCGTCCATAGCCAAATATGTATTCCAACTCTTTTGAACAGCCCTGTATTTTATCTGTAGATTGGATTACATTATAGGATCTATTATCCAGAATGCTTGGGACCTGGGATATTCTGGATAAGGGGTTTTTCCGTAATTCGGAACACTGTATTGTAAGTATTAAGAAGTACAAAATAACAGTATAAAATGTGAATAATATATGTAAATCATAATTACAAATTTGTTAATTTAATAACTTATTTACACAAGATGAAAAAACATTTTAACTTATAATTCCAATTTAAAAAAATTACATTAACATATAAGACTTGAAAGCAGAATTCTTTGATTTGAATTTTTAGAATATTTTTTTAAGATTGGTTCCTTATCACGTGTCTCTTGCTATAATTACTCCTGTATCCTGATATGATTGACTGTTCATGGAAGTAACTTGTTTGTCGCATTCCACAAATCAGTTGCTCAGTTGAAAAATATCAGTAGCTCATTTGAAATTTTTTAGTCATCTCATTTGTCATTTTGTCTCCAATGTCACTGCTAGTCATCTGATGACTTACAGAGTATTATTATCAGTAACTAGACAATCTTCCATTGACTCTTAATCCAACAATTGAGCATCTGAACATGAAAATTCTTTAACTTACTTCAATATGTCTGTAATAATTTCCTTCTCCTTGGAAATTTTATAGTAATCAACTCCATGATCATTCACACAATAAAAAAAAATTGTAGATGACCACAAAATGTATCATCTATGGATGAATGCAGATCTGTCTGCTGTATCTCGTGCTTGACGTAAAATACATCTAGTTTTTACGTTTTTGAAATGGAGCAAATTATTTTTCGGTTATCATTTTGCATTCTGGTTTGGAACATTCCTGATCCCATACTGTATATATTATATAATGCGAAAATTTAGTTTAGCAAGAAAACGCATAACAGGTTGAAATTTTTCTTTCAGCAATTTATACTAATACATGGAAACATACTTGGATACTTTTTCTCAGCCCTGTAATTTACCTAGTACCTTTATTACACACCACTAGTTAGCTAAAATTTAATTCAAACTAAAATACTTTTAAAACTACTAACATCAAGCTTCCAAAAAATATCATTCATAGACGGCCATGTTTCTTTGCATGACCCTGTATATCATTTTATCTATATTCTACAAACATTTCATAATAAACTAAACGCAGTTCAGCTGAAAAAGGATTAACTCATTTAAAAACCGCCTTTAAGCAATGTACGCTCATACTCAGTATTCTTTACGAATTCATATGTGTAGCCCTGTATATCAACTATAGTATTCATTAGGGTGGTCACAAGAAATCAATTTTCAAATTTTTTCGGGGGGACCCCCCCCCCCAAAAAAAGTTGCCAATTGACTAGAAAATGAGATTGGCTAAGTTTCAGCTCATTTGGATAATATTAACCCGTGCCTCATTGAGGTTTAAGTTTGAAAAAAAACGTGATTTTTCGCAAAAAAATGCTGGTTTTCCTTCATGAAATGAATACAATTAAACCTAGGAACATAATGCAGGTCTCATTTTATAAAAATAAGTTTTGCTTTGAAGAACCACACACCATTTCTTCCTAAAAATGTATAGATTTAAAAATATGCGCATTTTTCAGGACCAGACTTCACCTGAATCCTAAAAATTGACTTTTTATGAAAAAGCGAAAAAAAAAATTGTAACATCGCATTTCATCTGTTTTCCACCTTTTATTTTTCTTTTTTTTCGTTTTGTGAAGTCCAATAAAGTGTTTGATTAAAAAAAATTCCAAAGAAAAGGAAAAAAATCGAATTTTAAACTGAAAGAATTTTTTTTTTAAAAAGGGAGGGCAAAGGAAGTATAGAAATGAGAGCAAATAATGCTCAATTGCATTTTATTATTAAAGGTGTGTTACAAGAAAGGAGGCATAATAAAGAAAATAAATTATTTTCCCTTACAACTGTCACGTTAACCCTTTCCGGCACAGAAAAATTCTGTTCTAAAAAGGATGAAATGATGGTCTACCCCGGAATTTACAAACGACATTTTTAGACATTAAAATCACATTACTTTAACCTTTCATTGTAAAAGCAAAATTTTATTAAAATATTCTTCGTGCCGTTTGTAAGTTTGGAATTAAAATTAGGTGGTCCCGGCGTGGGACACTGTGCCGGAAAGAATTGAAGTGGTAATGGTTTAGATAAGGTGGCTTATGTTGACTTTTTTTACCAAAGTATTATCTAAAAATGAAAATGCAACTTGATCCGAGTTAAGATACCAAAGGCGGTTTGTCATTTTAGCAAGTACTTTGTCTGTAACCTATTTATCAAATTTTCTGTAGTGAACAAGTGATTTTATTATTTGCAGGTCTTGAATTGGGGGCTAAAGTGGCAGTGGAAGTATTGAAGCACGCTTTTGCATAAATATTGATTAAAAATAAGAAAAGATCTCTGATACCTTCTTTTTCTAAACTTGTTATTGAAAGATGATCCCTGAAACAATATATTTTAAAAGAATGAATGGCCTGTGCCTCCATCCATCTGACATGATTAAAAGTACCAGGTGCTTTGAAAAAAAGTCTTTTGCAGGAAGGAGTTCTATAAAAATTAAACAAAGTTGGATAAACTCTTTATAATCATCCCTGAACTGTTAATTTTTAAGAGTTCCTGTAAGAAAATTTGAAATTTCTTCTGAATTAACTATTTATACCTAGTATTTCATCTTCAGTAACATTTGTATACTTACTCTGGTTTAATTTAGACCACCCAATCAGAATTGGTTTTTTTTTTAATATCTGCCTGAGGGGCAGTGATTATGCCCATTTTACAATCAAGAACAGCTTTCTAAATTATGCTGGCGGCATGGTAAATACAGAAGACTTTTCCTTTAACAATTGCTATAGAAAAATGCAGGTTAACTCTGAGGCGACCTGTGTTTACTGCAGTTGTATCAAAAAATATTGCCTGGATTTTACCAACTTCCTCCCACTCTTCAACTGCTGAAAATATAGCTTTCGCCTGAATTGTTCCGATACTATTTTCAAGTTGAGGAACTCGTAGTAACTGTTCTTCATCCCCACAACTAATTAAAACTTTTATCCACTCTACATTTTCTTTATTCAAAAAATGGCGAAGCCGTTTCCCCCCCCCCCCAGTGAACAACAGTTCTCTCTAAATGGGAATTTTAAAATCTGTTTTTGATAAGCTCAGTTTTTTGTTTACGAAACAGTTATTTGCAGAGTCGATGTCTGTGGTTAGCTAGTGGATGTATTCTAAGTCTAGCAGCTTCTCTGGCGTTCAGTTCATTCTGCGAATATTATAAAATAAAATACATAAAACTTGACAATTACTTAGCTGCTTACTGTCGATGATTTGATGAGACATGTGGCCAATTTAAAAAATCTTACATTTCTGCCATCATATCAAGAGGGGGAAGGGGTTTTACGGAATTTTTCGTCAATTCTAAAAATAGATAACCATAACAGATAACAAAAACAGCCTTGTAATAAAAAGAGAAATTCAGAGGTTCAACTGCAACACAAATCGAGAAGCTCTTTCTTACTAGACACAGAACTAGATAACTAATAATCAATTATAATTCGTGAAATATTTTTAAAGTTACAAAAATTGTTCACTTATTTTTGCCTATTAATAAAAATGATACAAAAAAATTATCAAAAGTAATAAAATTTTTAATTTGTCATTTTTTACCTATGTTTCAAAAATGCAGAGTTTGAGGGTATGGTTCACTAGATGTCCTGAAAAATACTAAATGTTCATTAAATGTAAGTTTTCATGAGAGTAAAAGTTCAAGGCAACAACAGTTTCTATGAAATAAAACAAGAATCAGGTTTCTAAGACAAATACTTTTCACGTAAGGAAAGAAAAACGACAATTTTTTGACAAAAATTGCAAATTTTCAAGAATTCAACCTGGATGAGGCACGGGTTAATATTATTTATTTGAGCTGAAACTTTGCCAATCTCATTTTCTAACTAATTGGCAACTTTTAGGAGGGTCCTCCCGAAGAAAACGTTAAAAAAAATTTTCCCCATGTTGCTTGTGACTAGCCTAGTATTCATACACTCCAGATAGTATGCATAAATATAGTGAAACTTAAAAGCGCATATCATAATTTAAAATGCATCTACTGCCATCATCGCTAATATACAATATTTCAGATAGAACAGGGCTGTCCAATGCAGTGCCCGCGGGCACCATGGTGTTCTTTGAAGATTTTTTTGGTGCCCTTTTGAAGGTTTACTGTTATTAGTCATTTTAGTGTTAAAATTCCATTGTACAGAATGCTTTCTTTAAAAGCAATAATATTTGTATCAGAGATATTTTAAAAACCTATTTAAACGCATTAAAAACCAGAAACATACTTTGAAAACTTAATCATGGAAATTTTTACGATTTGTAGTTATTGTTTATAAAGTGTAATTATGATGGTTAAATTTGGTAATAATTGGAAATAGCTCTTTTTAATATTTAAGAAGTAACAGAATAATAAACGGTTTTCACCGTCTCTCATCCCCTTGAAAGCACATGTGCATGAAAGATTAGCGTTTTTTCTTTTTGTTGTTGCCTCACTGTCCCATTGGCTATTTTATAAAAGAGATAAAGGGAGGGTTCGAACGCATCAAGAGATTCAGGCGATTTAAAGTGTTTCAGTACCCGAAAATTTGTAAAGTACTGGTAGCCATATCCGTAGATAGATTTTTTTTCGTTAAATAAGGCAAAAATTACCTTATGAAAATTCTGGTAAAAGGTATTTGAAAGTGCTTGAAGCATACGAACCTAAAAGGTGCGTAATTTTTCTTTCTTGACTTTTATAATTTTAGGGGTTTTTTAATTTGCGTAGAAAAATAATATAACAGTGTAACGCCATTAAATTATGGCCAGAGGGCGCTAAGGTCGTGGTTCCTTGCGCACGGAATGAATGCCATAATACGCAGTTATGAGCTAGCCAAGGTGCATACCGAGTCACATCCGTTGACCGGAAAATTGAATTCACCCAACCTGGGTGTTAATGATATTTATATATGTGAGACTCCTGATTCTATATCGATGTCGTGTTGTCTATTTGTATATGTGTTCGTGGTGTCAACAATAGAAGTGTTTGTACTTACAAGAAATCTCGTCTGTTTCTGTTAAAGTCTGCCATCTCCGTTATAATGGCGCCCAACCCGTGGCGTTCGAATCCTTGGAATCCCAAAGTGTTCTCAGTGCTGAAATGTGAATATTCGCAGTGTAAAAAGTACCATCAATCTTTATTGATGTCAAATACTTATTTCTGTTAGTGAACCGTCGACTCTCACAACAGAATTCAAGAAGTCAGAAGAAGTGTAATTTTATTTAATAAAAAATAAGAACGAAATACCACAGCAGAAATAAAAATGCCATTTCGAAATATTTTCTGCGAGATGATAAATATCGAGTAAAATATAATTTAAGAGCATGTCATCGTGAATGCACTTAAAACGGAAATATGTTCCACATTAAAAATTTACTTTCAATTGCTGACAGATTATCGAAGTAAGTCTGTTAAAAGTGAAAAAATAACGTTCGTTTAAGAACAAAATCATTTAAAATATTCTCAAAAACATTAGTGCAATTTGTGTTTCTTTTGAAGTACGGTAGAAAGAAAAAGAAAACCAGTTCTTTGCATTTTCGATCATTCTGTTTATGTTGAAACATTCTATTTCTAATCCCTTTGATTATTTTATGCTGTTTTATTTATTTATTTATTTTCTTTTTCTTTATGAAGTTAAATATGTGGTCATGACTATCATTTTTATTTATTTTTGGTTGTGTGAAGAAATATCTTTAAAACTCTGCATATGATTTTTTTTTATTTTTGTTTTTCATTTTTTTTTCAAAACTGGTACCAGTGTAGGCAATTAACTTGCGTTAGGAAATTGTTTTATTTTATTATTATTTTCATATATATTGTATTGATATGTTTATTTAAGCGTAAATTATAAGAATATTATTTGAAACGTGATCACGTATAGGTATTTAAATTGGTATCCACGCAAAGTATTTATTCTGGTGTTTACGTTAAGTATCTAGATTGGTATTTAGTTACCCTGGTATACGTAACTGATATAAACAAAACAAATTTATTGTTTTAGGTAAGAAAATTTATTATTTGAATGTTATTGCCATATTATTTATATGTTTATTTTTTATTACTTTGTTTAACTTTTTGGTAAAGAATTTTCCGTAGGCGAGGAACCACAATTTGATTCGGTTGTTTGTTTTGTAATTTACAGAGTTTAAAAATTAAAAGTTAGGATCATGGCTTTCCTAGGGAAGGGGAAAAAAGAAGATTTAAAAATTTTGGCTGAAGAATTGGGGGAAACCGTAGATGTTAATCATAAAATTGCTGATTTACGGGCTTTAATAGAAAATAGTCCTAATTACAAAGAGGATTTTGTGAAAGAAATGTTAAATACAATTATAACCACTAGGAAAGAAGAACAAGCGGAAAAAGAGCGTCAGTTAGAAAATGAGAGGGCCTTCGAACTTGCGAAATTAAGAATCGAAAATAAAGTTGATACTAGCGATTTAGGTTCAAATGCTTCGGATGAGCAAAATCTTAAATTCGAATTACAAAAGTTAGTTACTAAATTTGATCCGAATAATGACGACATAAGTATTTTTTATCATTGTTTGAACGACAGTTAAAATTTCTAAAATTTCCAGAAAGTAATTGGGTTACGCATTTAATTGGATCTATGCCAAGTGAGATTGCTAATTTAATAGCTAGAGAGCCAGAGGAATTATCTCAAAATTATGCGCATGTGAAATCGGTGCTCTTAAAAAGATTTAAACTGAGTTCTGAAAAGTTCAGGCAGTTATTTAGCAAACATAAGAAATCCGTAGACAGTACGTGGAAGGACTTTTACTTTGAGTTGAAAAGTTATTTTAATGGGTGAATTTCAGGACTCAATATTAGTACTTTTGATCAATTAAGGGATCTCATGATAGCTGATCAAATAAAAAAGAGAGCTCCGCCTGACTCTAGGGACCATTTTTTGGACCGATGGGGTGATATAACTTCTCCAGAGGAACTAGTAGAGAAGTTAGATTGTTACGATAGTATTCGGAAAGATTCTGGAAAAGAAACATATAGCAATATCCCCAAAAAGAAATACCTAGTTCAGGATAAGGTCTACGAAAAACATGAAAGATTTAAAGGTAATACTTTTAACACGAAAAAGGAAAAATTTTCAGATAAAAATAGAATGCGTTCGGAAAACCATAGACCCCCCTTAACGTGTTATGGATGTGGCAACCCTGGGTTCATTCGTTCAAAATGTCCCAAATGTAATCCTTCTCTCAAAGCAGGATCTACAGAATTTAATAGCGTAGTCTTGTATACGTGTGTATCAGACTCTGCCCACCTTGCCATTCTAGATCTTCACATAAATGGATTTTATGGTACAGCATGTACCGATACAGGTGCAAGTAATTCCATCACGGGAGAGGCCTTATATAACTTATTAAAAAATCAAGGAGTTGATTTTAAACCCAAAGTAATATTACCATGACTTTAGCAAATGGAAGTACAGTAAATGGTGAAGTTTTATGTACTGAAGTAACTATTAAAGTAAAAAGAAAAATTTTAAAACTAGAGTTACTTGTTTTACCCAAAGCTAAAGGTAATCGTACTTTGTTAGGTATAGACTTTCTGCAAAAGGCAGGTATTGTCCTTAATGTAAAGAACCGGCAGTGGTACTTTCATGACAGTCCTCGTCAAGTTTTTTATTTTTTCCCTGATAATGACCCATTGCCTCCGCAGAACCTGCCGAAAGTGTTCAATTCGTGTGTATTAAATAAAGAGGAAGGGAATCATCTACGTGATGACCAAAGCGGGAAATTAAGCAAATTGGTACGAGAATATGAAGATATGTTCAAACCAGGGGGAGAGCCCACTCCCTTTATAGAAGATCATATTCCTACAGGGGACCATGCATCAGTACCTGGTCCGCCCTATCGAAATGTCAGCTATGAAGAAAGAATTAGGCAAAGCAAACGTGGTTGCGGATATGCTATCTCGTCCAGAGTATTCAAAAGATTCATGTGAGATGAATGCTGTTATAGTGGACTTTCCCACTAAAAGTGCTAAAGTCATCCGAGAAGAACAGTTGAAAGATCCAGGGCTGAAGAAAATTATTGATTGTTTTGAGAGTAGCCCCCCTGCTACAGATTTAGTTAACTGGACCGAAAGAGGTTATTTAATGAATCAGGGTGTACTGTACCGATATGCTCCTGACTCTGAAGTCGAAGAAGCTCAGTTGGTAGTTCCAACTCAGGACCGTGAACGGATCCTAAAAGAAAACCATGATGCCCCAACCGCTGGACATTATGGCGCCGAAGGAACTTTCCGTCGGATTATTAAAAGATATTACTGGACAGGTTTGAGAAAATTTATATCAGAATATGTTAAACTTTTGTCCAGATTGTAACAGATATAAAGCCTCAAATCAAAAGCCAGCTGGACTGCTACAAACTCCAATTTATGCTCAAAGATTGGAAACTCTTTCTATAGATTTGTTTGGATCTCTTCCCGAAAGTAAAACTGGAAAACGATGGATTTTCATTGTTGAAGATTGTGCAACACGATGGGTGGAGCTGTTCGCATTATCACAGGCTACTTCTAGGGAATGTGCATTAACACTTCTCAATGAAATAGTTTTACGTCACGGGTTACCCAGAAGGTTAATTAGTGATAATGGACCCCAATTTGTGAGTGATGTCATGCAGCAGTTATGTCATCTATTGGACATTAAGCAAAGTCTAATAACCGTTTACCATCGAACCCTGTTGAGCGTAAAAATCGCGATTTCAAACCTCGACTTGCTATTTTTGTAGGAGACGACCGTGGCTCCTGGGAAGAACATTTACCTGCTGTTAGGTTTGCAATGAATTCAGCAAAGTGTGAGAGTTCAGGCCAAACTGCCGCGTATTTGCAATTCGCGCGTGAGATGCGTACACTCGACGATGTTACGCATGATTTAAGAACTGTGATAGATAATGATAATTTCGTTCCTGAAATTACTCCGTACCTAAAAAATTTCGCAAATTTTTCATCTAGGGTACACGATCTAGTCGAAGAAAAACAAGGTAAGCGCAAATCCTATGCAGATAAAACCGTCGACCAGGTCCAAATTATAGTCCTGGAGATCAGGTGTGGGTGACTTTACATCCAGTTAGTAAGTCTAAGCAGAAACGCAGTGCTAAATTCATGCCGCGCAGAGATGGTCCGTATACCATCCTAACTCAAAAATCGTTAACAACTTATGAAGTAGCTCATCCGAGTAATCCCAACATTTCAGTAGGTACTTACCATACATCCGCACTCAGCCCATATCGAGGTGCTGACGAGCTGCCCGTGCAACCGCTACGGATGCGTGGTAGACCGCCAAAGGTTTCTGGTTCCTCATCGGGACGTTTTCGGAACCAGAGGGGGAGATTGTAACGCCATTAAATTATGGCCATAGGGCGCTAAGGTCGT
This sequence comes from Maratus speciosus, assembly GCA_963932465.1. Classification (NCBI taxonomy): domain Eukaryota; kingdom Metazoa; phylum Arthropoda; class Arachnida; order Araneae; family Salticidae; genus Maratus; species Maratus speciosus. The sequence continues at coordinate 90,511,523 of OZ010794.1, read as the reverse complement.
GGTACCTTGCGCACGGAATGAATGCCATAATAGGCAGTTATGAGCTAGCCAAGGTGAATACCGGGTCACATCCGTTGACCGGAAAATTGAATTCACCCAACCTGGGTGTTAATGATATTTATATATGTGAGACTCTTGATTCTATATTGATGTCGTGTTGTCTATTTGTATGTGTTCGTGGTGTCAACAATAAAAGTGTTTGTGCTTCCAAGAAATCTCGTCTGCTTCTGTTAAAGTCTGCCATCTCCGTTATAACAGTGCATCAAATTAATATAACAATAATTTTCATCCATGAAAACACGTCCAGAGTTTCTCTCTGGAATCACCCATATGGATTGATCACTAACATGTCTGTGTTTGTTTTTGTACATTTTATAAAACTAAATTTATTCTTTCAAAGCAGTCAAAGCGTAGTTTTACATCCTAAAAGAAATCTAGCGATATCTCTGATTTTTTTACAGCACTTTGACCTCTTAATTGATCTTAAACGGAGTAAACTTATCGACAGTATAACTAAATTAACCCAATCCGGAATAGTTTCAAATTCTTCCGACTATGTTTCTGTCAGACTAATTTCTGGTGATTCGGTATATCATCAAATATTGTCAGAATTTCCGGAACTAAAGAAATTGACACCTGCATTACTTCTGTTAAGCATAATACAATGCACTGTATTGAAACAATGGGCCTGCCTGTATATAGTAAGCCAAGAAGGCTCAATCCGAAACTGTATGATGCAGTAAAAAAAGAATTTCAATTCATGATGGACCAAGGCATTTGCCGCTCATCTAAATCCCCATGGTCGTCCCCTCTTCATGTAGTAACAAAAAGCTCAGGTAGCATCCGCCCTGTAGGGGACTACAGAACGTTAAATTCTCGTACGGTACCAGATCGCTATCCCATATTCCACATGCAGGATTTTTCTAACACCCTGCATGGAAAAAAGATTTTTTCAAAATTGGATATTTTCCGAGCCCATTTCCACATTCCGGTGCTCCCGGACCATGTACAGAAAACAGCAGTTTGCACCCCGTTTGGGCTATTTGAGTTCCCATACTTAAGTTTTGGGCTGTGCGGAGATGCACAAACTTTCCAATGATTTATGCACGAAATTCTGGGTGATCTCCCATTCTGTTATGTCTGTTTAGATGGCATTTTAGTATTTAGTGCTGATGAGGATGAACACAAAATTAATTTACGAACCATTTTAGAGAGGCTAAATTCATACGGACTAACCATAAATGTTTCAAAATGTATATTTGTGGCCTCAGAAATTTCATTCTTAGGACACTTAATCACGAGTAATGACAGTGAACCTTTACCTAATAAAGTTAAACCTATTCTGAATTACTCACAGCCAGAAGCCATTAAAGATCTTCAGCAATTTTTGATATTATTAAACTTTTTTCGTAGATTTTTGCCAAATATAGCAAACCATGAAGTGTTTTTAACTTCCTATTTAAGAGGGGAAGAGAGGGAAGAAAAATGATAAGACAAAGCTTGATTGGTCAGATAAAGCAGAGGAAGAATTCAACAATTGCAAACAGTTAATTGCAAATACGGTTCTATTAGCACATCCAAAAACAGACGTTGAATTATTTTTACAATTCGAAGCATCAGACTTTGCTATAGGGGGATCATTGTCACAGATAGTGGATAGGGAATCGCAACCTCTCACCATTTTCTCTCGCAAACTTTCTCAAATAGAGAAAAACTATAGTGCATATAACAGGGAACTTTTAGCCGCATACGCTGCCATAAAACATTTTAGGCATATGCTTGAAGCGAGAAATTTTTCTCTGTACACTGATCACAAGCAGCTAACTTTCGCTTTCCAACAGTACTCAAATGTTCTCCAACACAGGCTAGACAATTAGATTTCTTTTCTCAGTTCACTACTGATATTCATCACATAAAGGGATCAGACAATATTGTGGATGATGCATTTTCACGTATAAATGCTATAACTATGCCAAACCCCATAAATTGCACAGAAATTGCCCAAGCGCAACAAACCGACCCAGAGCTAAAAAGCCTAATTGATAATTCGGAGACCTTACAATGAAAAAAAATCACTTTACCTGATTGCGACATACCTATTTATTGTGATTTATCAACGGGTATGGCTCGACCTTACATCCCTCAACAATTTCGTGAGAAAGTTTTTGCAATTTTACACAATTTATCTCATCCCAGTATTCGCAGTTCTTCAAAATTAATTCGGTCCAGATTCATTTGGCCTTCTATGACAAAAGATTGTACCAAGTGGGCTAAGCATTGCATCCCATGTCAAAAGTCTAAGACAATTCGCCATACAAATTCACTAGTAGGAAAATTCACAGACCAATCACAGAGGTCCGATCATGTACATCTCGACCTTGTGGGTCCTTTTCCACCTTCTCAGGGAAACTATTATTGTCTGACAATGACAGATAGGTGCACACGGTGACCAGAAGCTGTTCCGATCCCAGACATAACTGCACAGACAGTAGAACAAAATTTTTTTAGTCAGTGGATTGCCCGATTCGGCTGTCCAGCTCATATCACCACTGATCAAGGTAGACAGTTTGAAAGTGCTCTGTTTAAAGCTCTTTCAGAGCTGATGGGCATCAAACGAAGTAGAACTACGCCATACCACCCACAGGCGAACGGATTGATCGAGGGATTCCACCGTCATCTGAAGGCAGCTCTGAGGCGTATGACACTGATCAATGGTCTGCAGCCTTACCCTCATTGTTGCTGGGTTTCCAGTCAGTCCTCAAAGAAGATGTAGGATCAACAACGGCTGAGCTTGTGTATGGAAGGCCTCTTCGACTGCCAGGTGAATTTTTCGATCCAACACCTACGGATGCCTCGCCCATACACCTTGTTGAGAATTTAAAAACTTATTTTGCTACAGTGCGACCTGTTCCAACTTCCTGTCATAGCCGGAAAGCAGTTTTTGTACATCCACACTTAAACGTGTGCTCCCATGTGTTTGTCCGACATGACGGTATACGAAGACCGCTACAACTTCCATATGATGGACCATTCAGGGTCATACGCAGAGGAGATAAAACCTTCGATCTGGACATTAAAGGTGGTAAACAGACTATCTCTATAGACAGACTCAAGCCGCCTTTCACAGCCATGGATAATCCATTTATCGCACCTCAGTTTGCCAAAACACCACAATCATTAGAGAAAACTTCCACAGAGCAATCTGTACAAATTTCAAAAAAGCTCTTGCAAAGAACAATCTGTGCCAACTGCAAAAAGCTCTTGTAACCAACAATCTGTGCCAACAACCCGCACTAGAGTCTTGTGCGGCCATCCCGGCGTTATGTCTATTTTGAATGAAACTGCAGAGGGAGTGTGCAGCGGACCGATATGCCAAGATAGCACTAAGTAGCCGCATCCAATAAACTTTCATCGCCACTTGGCGAGATAAGACTTTTATGGCAACCTCCACTGTGAATGAACGTTTCACCGTAAATCGCGGTCAGTCTGCGCTTGTTTGTTATCCGTGCATGTATGTAGCTATGACCGCTGCTGTTCTAATATTATTTAACTCATAATTTAATGTAACTTTATTTCCTTTTTGTTTTATTAAACTTGTTAATGTTTTAATTTCCAGGCTGGCATTATTTAATATTTCTTATGTATTATTTCTTAACTAATTTCTTGACACGCATGAAACTGCGCTCCAAAAGTTTTTACCTCGAATTTCGTCAGGTTGGGTAAACGGTGAATTGGATTTCGCATTCAACCGAGAGTTAAGCTCGAAACGCGAGGTTGAGGTTGACGGAGAATTACCGGGTTAGAAACTGACTCCAAACAACTGGTTGCTACGTTATATTTTCTATTTCATCTGTATATTATAGTTATAATTTATAGCTATATATGACAGCTAAGTTTTCTAATACTTTATAAGCAGTGGTAACGTTTTCTATGATTTATATTAAATATAAATGAAAAATAGCAACCGATTGTTTGGAGTCAGTTTCCAAGCAAAACGTTATAACTGACGTCAAGACTAATAGTAAGGCTCCTATAATACGGGCTGATTCACGTCTCCATTTAATTTCTCAAACGACGGACGCCTGGCTTGCATAAAGGTGGCGAGTGAATTTAGTTACTTAATCTCATGCAAAAATAAAAGAATAAATAATTAAGACATTTAAAAACGACGTATATTAAAAGATAAAATTGTTACATGTAGCTATGCTTTTGTATAATGCTATATCAGAATTAAAAATTCATTTTCATTAAGTTAATGTTTATTGATATGCTTTACATTTGTATTTAAAAAACACAATATGAGAGGAACTAATACTAAATCTGATTTAATATATATATTCACATGCATTGCACTATGTTTTATTACTTTCACTATGAAATTATGATGTATTTTGTTATTAATAAAAAAATCTTTGAATGCTAAAATCTATGAAATAAGTTTCGTAAATTAAATATACAGTTTTTACAATTTAGTCACATGTTAAAATAACACCTAATTAAAAAATTTAAAAAGGAAACAATTTAATAAGGAAGAATGAGATCCTTCCGCGTTCACGTTTACTTTTAATTTCATCTTAACCTCCCCCCCCCCCCCCCATACAACCTAAAAACTTTTTTCTTTTACTTTTCTGCTCAGTTATTACTTTATTGCAGCAATAAATAATCAATTATTTAAATCTCTCCCTTCTGAAATTACCGATTTCGCCCCCTCTCCCGAACTGAACTTTCAAAATATAAAATAGTTAAACAAAACTCTTTTACTTTTAATTTTTTTCTGCTCTATTTGTAATTTTACAGTAACAGTAAATAAATAAAGGAATGTTAAATCAAACGGTCCTCCTCCAGCACAAATAATAATAATAATAAAATTTGCCATCTCCTCCATTTTTTAGCTGACGAAATTAAAAATCTTTAAAACTTATAATTTTTTTCTCTAATGTTTTCGTTATTTATTTTTCTAACAATAAATATATAATGATTTAAATCCCACCTCCTTCTGAACTTTTTGCTTTTGAACCTCCCATCTCACAGTGGGGCAAAATCCCAAAAAGCTGACCAAAAGTCGAAAAATAAAGTTACTATTTAGGGAATTTCAACTATACAGATGGATAGAATATTGTTTGGAGGGTCAGAATCTATATTTATAAAAAGGTTTTCGTTTTGCCTTGACAACTTGTACCATTTCAAAAGTGATGCTTGGAGGGTCACCATCTGAGGTCAACAAAAAGAGCAAAACAATGGTTCTCTAAACACATGCTACATTTTTCCATATCATCCGATTTTAATGCTTTAAAATGGATTCACACGATGATAGAGTGTAAATTATTTGCGCATGTTACAAAAATATTTATTAAGCACATAACAATTAATAATTTCATGATTATTTTTGATAAAAATTTTGAAAAAATATCTTATTTTTTTGTTTTCAAACATCAAAAAGTTTAAAAGTTCCACAGTGTTCCATAACGACATATAATGGAAATAGTAGCATGAACTATTATCTAATGTATAGTGAAAAACTAGTTGCCATAAACTGCCATTCTGCATTCTGTGCAGGTTTTTGTAACCACAGGTGAAAATGTTAATTTTCTAGTCGCTTCAAAGACTCTGAAATAAATTACTTGTTACAGTAATTTAGCTGGCAAACACTTTTGAAATTTTTAGATTAATCAGTTTTGTGATAGATTATTATGTATTTTATTACAAATAAGTATTATAAGCATAAGCATAAATGAATGTCATAAGCAATATTAGTAAAAAAAAATTAAAATAATTCTCTATCATCGATCCGATAGAAATACATTATCTTATCTTTATAGCTAATAATTCTGCTTATTCTAATGTAATTAGAATAAATATCATGTTAATTGCAATCTTTGCTAGATCATACTGCTGAACGTATTTTATTAATGGAAACGGAAATTATTAAGAATCTGGCTTCCGAGAACATTAGCAATCTGAATTTGATTTGCAAGTGGGGATATGATGGTATATCTATTGTCAAAATACCTTTAAACAAAAATTTAGCAATGATGATGGTAGAAAGCAGATTCAAATACCTTTTTCACTTCTCTAATGCCACTACAAGTTTTAAGTGTTGTGAATAATTCAGAAATCGTTATCTGGAAAAATTCGAGATCTTCATCTCCTAGATTTTTTTAGACTCATCAGAATAAATGTTTTTTACGAAAATACGGAAACTACTGTCAGTGAAATGGATTATATTACAGATCAGAAGAGTAAACTTATTCCTTTTAAAGCAATCATTGATAGAAAATAAGTAGGCGTTAATTACAAACTAGATTTAAGAATGATTGGTTGTAAAATTTTTAATGCTTTTACTAGTATTTTGTCAACTTAACGTTGGTAACTATGTTAGGTAACTGCAAGACAGTTTAATAACTAAACTAAAAGTGAATGAAGGTCATTTACGATTCGGGATGACCACGTAACATGCCTATATAAGATGTTTTGAGTGTAGCTTGCATTTGACATACAAATGGGATATAAAGGAATGACAAGCGCGCACTCCTGACGAAAAGAAAAAAAATAAATTGCAAAACAAAATTTACAAAAAGGATTTCGTTTACAATTAGGAGTTCTCGTCGATAAACCAAAAACCGAATTTGGAAGCACAAATGATGACAGTATACAGCTCGTCGATTCTTTGAAAACGCAACTATTTCTGAATCCATAAAGAGAGTAGACGAAGATTTGATCAAACGATTTCACGCCATATTACAAGTGATTTCTTAACATTCATTTGATCAATTTCGTGAATTATTGCTCACAAACAGCTTGTATATTCGTTGAATTGTATTCCTAGTTCTATATGCCAACTTCAGAGCCCAGAATACTTATTTATTTCAAAGAAATAATAGCTTCCTCATTATTACCAATTGGTAAAATGTCGGAAGACGCTTAAGAGTAGTGCAACAAATTGATCAAATGGTACCAAGAAGATTTCTCGCTAAAATGCAGTAGGACGAAAACAATGGAAGATGGAGCTTTTTTCGGCTTTGAATGTCATCAGATACCATCATTTAAAGATTACATAAATTACCGTAGAAGAAATTAAGATCCTTGTCATTAGAGGCATAACAAGTACTGTAAAATATTTCGACAGCTCCCATTCTGAAGAATTTACTTATTATACTATAAATGATTTGGAAGACGAATTTCAGAATACCCTTTCGTTTTATTTTAATAATATAAAAATTTAACATTTTAACATTTCACTTTCCATAAATGTACTTAATTGTGTTTCTTAAATAAAAATTCAACATGTAGTTTCGATTAAAAATATCTTAGTTTCTTGAAAATTTTTTGTAACGTTTAGTCTCGAAACTTCACATTTTTTAAAAATCTAAATGTTTTTAGTATTAATCTGCCATTTTTTTAAAATTTAACTTTTGAATCGTCTTAGCATCCTCAAAAGCACCTGTATACGAAATTTAATAGAAATTGAGTAAGTTTCAAAGCATTTTAATTTTTAGTCCGCCATATTGGATTCGCCATATTCGATCCGCCATTTTGTTTTTTGATATTTTAACTTTAGAATCGTAATCAGCATCCTGAAAAACACCCGTTTACGAAGCTTCGTGCAATTTGAATAACGTTTTCATATTTTGGCCAGCTTTTCGGAATTTTGCCCCACTGTGCATCTCCCTCAAAAGTGTAATACCTTTAAATTTCAATTAAAAGACTCTGTATTCTTTAATTTTTTGAAACATGAAAGGAATTCAAGCATCTAAATTAACACCCCACCCCTCAAAATAAACAAAAGAATAAAGCGAACTTTCTAGAAATGGGGTTCATGAAAATTGAAATTTTTGTCCTCTCTTTTAATATCAGGTTTTTCTCACCCATCCGGTACAAAATATATCGGATTCGAAGAACCGGTTTGGTATATACAAATGAGCAGTGGCGCCAACTTTTGAAAAATATTGAGTGCGCTCAACCATTTTAGGGTAAAATGACACATTTTTTTTTGTTTTCTGTGAAAGTAGGGGGAAGTGTGATATTTCAAGTTATGGATAAGCCAGGTTAAAATATTTTAGAGAAGCATATACAGTTACAACTTTATTAAATTACTAAAAAGATAGCCTGTGAAAAATGACGGAAAATGAAATATAAAGATATGTACAATGCATGAGCAATGACATGTTTTTCTCGCTTGTTTCGCAGTGATAGACAAAAAAAAAAAAAAAAAAAAAAATTAAAAACGAAGTACATTTGTGAAAAACTATGTAATGAATACATTAAAAATGCAGTATAAGGATAAATTAAAATTTCACCACGAAACTTCAGGATATGCGATGTTTTAACTCTGTCATTATTTAAATGCTGACCTTGCTCTTCAGTATTTTCGACATAAAATTTTAACTGCCTATACATCTTGAAATACTTACATATAATTGTCCATGAGAAAAACTGTTCTTTTAAATAGAGTACAACTGTAGAAAATATTTGTCCTTGTCACTGATTCAACGTCATTGCAAATGACAGTATAACTGGAAATTTCATTCATATCAATTCATTTCATTCATTATTCATTCATTTCAAATGCGCCAATGCAATTTAACTTTTTTTGTGATATTATATTGTATTATATACGTATGTATATACATATATGTAAAGTTGACGCCCACGCCTTCATTTTTTTTCTTGGATATGAGAAAGTAAAACAATTTCTTTTCTGGCCCCAAAAATTATTTTCTATTTTTTAGTGTATTTAAATATATATGTTATATAAAAATTTTACTTTTACTATTCATTTAAATTATTCTAAATTGCCGGCATATTCATTATTTCCTTTTTTTAATACGCTCTATTATTAATTTCTAGTTAAATTCCTATAATTTTAAAACGCGTATCTTAATAATAGTTTTATTACAAAACGTAATCTAAACTTTTAATTCCTTCATTATTTATCGTCTAACAAACTATAAAGTTCCGAACGCAGTTACTTATTTTCGAATGTTTGTAAAAACCATTTTTACATTTTTATTCTATTTCATCTCATTTTCCCGCCAGCTGGGCGATAACTTTTTGCGTCGAAATCCTCCCATTACCAGCCCCGAAATTATTTTCTGTGACGTTTCTCGGTCGCTCTCCATTTGCTGAGTGACGGATCGCAATTTCACTTCTCGTTCCTGATTTTGTTTGGCTAGCCTGAAGTTTTCATTTCAATCGGTTTTCCTCGGCCCATTCTAATAAATAGCTAGAGCATGAGCTCAAGAGTAGATTTTTTTGTGCTGTTTGATTGTTTACATAACCTGTTACCTGGTGTCCTAAGCCATGTGGAATATTCATTTCGTTAATTAACATCTATTTCGCATGAGTAACTAGTTCATGCTCGAGTGGAATGCTCTGATTTCTCATCCTGTGGGAATTGTTTAATGTTGGTATGTTCTGATGGAATAAACAGTTTCTTATGACTACGTTTCCATGTTTTTAATTGGGAAAACCCCAGATTTCTTCATACGCCTTTTTTCACCACTCACGCGGCCTAATCTTGCCTTGTCTTCATCATGAATAAATAAGAGTTTGATTGGACTCTACCAGGGTTCGTTGATATATATCAATGAATATATATCATGATATATATCTTGATATATATCCGATATTTATTTTTAAAATATCAAGATTTTTGATATTTTCGATATTTTCAAATTCTTGATATTTATTTTCAAAATATCAAGATGTTTGATAATAAATGTATATTTGATATTTATTTTTAAAATATCAATGTGTAAGATAATTTTGATATTTCCTTCAGTCAAAACAAGTGTAAATGAAATTTTCAACTGTTATTGACTGTGCCATTCTGTAGATAAAAAACTTTTGTCTCTGGCAGTGACTTTTCTAGGCAAAGAATACAAGAAAATTTTTTTACAAATATCTTTTCTAAGCTTTATGTTTGAAACTTTTATTTTTAAATGTAGAACTAATAATTATGAGAGACAATTAATTCAGAACAGCCATTGAAAGAGAAACTGTAATTTACATAATCATTTATATACAGCATCATTAGAAAAGAGTATTCTGATTTTGGTTTAATTGAGTCTAAACTGTACTACAGGTTAGGGAAAAACACTAAGACAAGCTTACATTTATCTTCAATTAAAAAAAAAAAACTAATTTGCATTAAAATTTTATTTTATAAAATATAAAACTTTCTCAATACTTGATACAAATTCTATAGTTTATATACATATGCGAAATGTATGCAAATATATGCAAATTGTATCTGTTTTCAATTAGTACATCTTCAATTTTGTTCTAAATTAAAAAAAAAGAAAAGAAAAGATAAAAGAAAAAAAAAGAGAAACTCATTTTAGAATGTTATTGTTTAAGTTTTGTATGTTAATTGCAATATGTTTTAGTTTCTAATTTATATTATGCTTGAAAATATTCATTATCAGCAGTAAGTTGACTATTTTGAAAATATCGGATATATATCAAAATATCGGATATTTTTGATATTTTCGAAAATATCATGATATTTACGAACCCTGGACTCTACCAAAATTATCATCGCTCTACAGCTGCTAAATTTTCACAGAGTTGACACCTCCACTAGCGATGCTTGTGCTAAGTGGTATGCCTGCTATACAACCTCACCAACGGCTGATTAAAAGGTGTACAAATCAAGTAATATGTCGCAAAAAGCAAGACGTGATTGTTCAACTTAACCCATTAAATTGTTTCGTAATATATATATATATTTTCTATATTTTTGTGAATGTTAACGAAAGCATGTCTTAAAATTACATTTATTTTATTTTCATGTTTCTTTTTGTTGTATTTTTTGGGGGCATACAGCTCTTTTTTTTGTGGTCTTATTTTAAATTTATTTTAGTCTTAAATTTTTAGGCTTTAAAGAAATTTTAAAATTTAATATTTAAACTTTTCGTCCTACCCCCCGCTCCTGCATATAGTACAAACTATGGTGCAGATAATGCAAAATAATAGGGAATTTGGTATTTTTTTAATGTAGGGGCCTGGGCGATTTTTTAACAAAAACTTGGCAGAATTCGGGGATCAGAAAGTGAGATTTGTTGACAAATGTTATAAACAGCTATGAAAACAAACTTGATGAAATTTTTTTGTTTGTTTGTATATGCATTTTAATTAACTGTACATTATTGTTCTTTTTTATGTACAAATTACTTCTGTTTTTGCATAAATGGCTTCTTCATGCTAAACAAATTGTATAAATATTAAAAAAATGCGTGTGTATATGAAATGAAACAGTGAATAGGTTGCCAAATTTCCTTCTTCACCAAAGCATTTTTCTCTATTTCGTAAAGGCCCCTATACTGGAAATGTACCGAGAATTTTATTTCTGGATCCGGCTATGTAAAGCACTTTAAAATCGGATAGTTAGTAGCTCATATGGTACATCGCCGTCTAGTGGTGGTTATTTTGTTAGTAACATCGGGATGAAGATATAAAGACGTACATTTTCGTATATTACTTTTTAAATTTTGATCCATTGATTTTGTAAAAAAAACCCTTAAATGCGCTGAATTTAAATTAAATTGTGGTGAGCTCGATTATAAGGATTAATGGATTTCTATGTGGATTTCGCTAAATTAGTCAGCTATCACCAAGTTGGCTTCATATATGGCAACTTATTTTTTGCTTGGCGATATTTTGCCAAGATGGTCAAAATTTGGCCCTATTGTAGTAACCCTGTAATAGTACTTTTCAACAATTACTCATTATTGAAGCTGATACCAATTTCTCCATAAGAAGCCTAACATGGCCGCGATTAATGAGGTGGTCTAACCGGAATTTTGAGGGATACACACAGACATGTATTTTATATAAATAGATATTTTTATATGAGGTTTTCATTTTATGGATTCTAATATTTACTATTATAACATAATTATGAGTACAAATTAAAGCGTAAATTACCACGGTAGGTAGAACAGACGGTAGGGTTCACGCGCAGGTTTCGTTTTCTCCTATGACGTCACTGGAACCCATCTCCAGTCTTGGGTAACACACTTTTCGCTTTGCATAAAGCTTTCCGTTCATAAAAAGGTATTATATATTTATTTAATAGCCTGCATATGATATTTGGAACATCTACTAACTGAACATTTTCAAATTAGAGTTAATATATATATATATATATGTTTTTATTATTTAGAATTTTTTAAAGGCTCAATCTTCTGTTTACATTTAGTTTTTGGAAGTGTTAACTTTCGACACATTATTAATAATTTATTTAAACACGTTTGCGCAAAAAGCAAAAGTTTTCCTACTTTCTCAGTTCTATTTCATTATTTTAGATACAATCTTTGCAATATAATACTTCACAATTTAGCTTTAATTCAAAATACTTTGAGAAAAATCGGAAAACTTTCTCTTAATTTCATAAACCTTTGAGAAAAATGCGCTTATAATTATGTTATATATTTTAAAATATATATATTATTTATTCATAAATTAATATATATTAGGAAATTTTATATATTTATATATTTACAAATTCGTGATTTAACATTAAAAAAAACACAGAGCTGATCTAAGAACGTTTTTCAAAGACATAATTTTTCAAAACATTACTATATACTTTAAAACTGTATTCACTATTTATATACTTACTACACAATTTAAAAAATACAGTAAACTTTGTCTAAGGCGCGGAATCGATCGGGACTGAGAAAAATTTCCGTCGTAGACAATTTTCCGCCTTATGAAAATCGGTAAAAAAAAAAAAAAAAAAAAAAAAAAAAAAAAAAAAAAAAAAAAAAAAAGCGACTGTCACACATTTTGCACGTTTGTAATCTTTAGTGCCGTTTTTTAAAGTGAAATATTATTTAATATAAATATTTTTGGAGTGAGTTATACTATTTTAATTTTTTTTTTCAATTATCCCAGTAAACTTTTAAAAACTCATGATTTAAAAAAAAATCTTTATAAATTTTGAATGCATGACTTTTTTTAAAAAAATCTTGGAATCTTATTTTTACAATTAGAATAGCGATCTGTATTCTTTTTTAATTATTATGATAATGGAAAAAATAAAATAACATATTTTAACTTTATGTAACGTAGAAAAACAGAAATTCATTCGTATAAAAAATTAAATTGTAAATAAAGAAAATGTCGTGATTCAAGAAATACACATTCCGCATTCCTCACCCCCCCCCCTTTTTTTTCATTAAATCCATGAATATGCAAATTTAATAATTAAAATTCTCTCTCTGTAAACAAATGAATGCGTAAAAACATGTTTTTATTTATAGAGTAAACTCTCTGTAAGGCGGACTCTGTGTAAGACGGAAATCTGTCTAACTTGAAAAGATTTTCAAGTCCCTGAGAATCCATAGACATAGAGTAAAATTTGTCTAAGGCGGAATATTTTCTACTGCGGAAAATTTTCTTGGTCCCAGTCGATTCTGCCTTAGACAGAGTTTACTGTATTTGTATTTCATCTATATTTTATTTATCTATCAGTTTTAAAGTTTCATATACCGAATGCTTTTCATTTTTTAAATATAATTCTTTTCCGTCTTATGCAAAAGTTTGGTTTTTGGTGGAACCTTAAAAATATTTCCGTTTCTGCGTTAGGCATATCCTGGCTTATGGAATTTCTATTATGATTGGTACAACCAGAAACGGCACAATAAGGCATCTCTAATTATTTTAATTAATTAAACACCGCTTTCAAAAAATAGTAAATAGCATAAGGCATAAAATGATTATACTAGCGAAAAAATAACACTCTATCTCGAAAACAGAAACAGATAAGAGAGGAGTAAAAATGAATGTCCAGATACAGGAAGGTCTGGACGTAGGGTGCCAGTGACGTCACGAACTACTGCGCATCTTTTCGTGAACCCTACCGTACAAATTAAAGCGTAAATTACTAGAAAAATAAGAAAATGGGCTTTCAATGCAAATGCACTGAAGTGCTTGTAATTCTACTATTTACTCGAGGTGCTACCTTCGAAGCACTATTTTTTTTTTAAATATGAAATTTTTATTAAACTCGTATGTTTTTAGTTAAAACGAGACAGCTAAGAAAACTATGAATTCAAATAAGTTTTTAATGGAATTTTAATTAACTTTTCAAATTTAGGCAATATTTAGTCAAATTTTAACAAACAATTGCGTTTAAACGCAAATCTATTCAATATATTTCACTTTTCTTTTCAACAATATCTTAGCAAGCCGCTTATCTTTGTTAGGAAACAAAAGATTTGCAATACTTCTTAAACTTACTAACATATACCGAATTTTGTATACAAAACATGATTTTTTTATGTGTATTTTTCAATAAAAATAGATCTTAAATTAATAAATACATACTTAAACAATGAGAAACATAGTTTTCCAGAAAACGCGAGCTAAGATTTTAATATAGCACAAAAACTTATTTATAAAGGTTTATATTTTGGGCTATAACTTTGCTTCTAATTATCGGTAAACTAAAAGTAAGGTCTTTTTGGAATCCTAATGTTTGAACTTTAATTTAAAATAATAAAAACAAAAACGAAAATTTTCGCAAAAATGTCAATTTGAGGGTAGGCACATACCTTAAACTGTACCGGGGTATTCAAAATACACCTAATGAAGATTCTCTTTAACCGCTGCTGATAGGAATATGCTTCGAATTAAAAAGGTATATAAATCAAGTATGATAGTTTCGGATTTGGAATTTGTTTAACAAAGGCGTTACATTAAATTACGAAATTTAATTTTTATACTGGCTTTTTTTCATATATCCTATATTTAGAAAAATAAGGGCATTTAAAAAAAAATATTTTATGATCAAAACATATTTGAAATTTCATGAAATTGCAATGTTTTCTGGCACTAAAAACGCTCCAGTTAGTTTTTATAAGTATTTAACGAATGGTTTTAATAAAATGACCACACTTATCATTATTTAGCAAGGCAGCTTTCAAATGTGATATCTTAACTGCACATCTTCCACTATAGAATTGTATACAATTGCATACAAATGAATACAACTGTACAACGAATTTTTCAACATTGTCCACATTCAAGTATAAAACAGTAGTAAATTAATAACTTTTCTGTGACATAGTGGAATGCAAAAAATGCTTTCAGTCTTTTCCGTGGCGTAAAGATGTCAACATTTGTGCACTATGCTACTGTAGTAATTTACTAAAATCAGAGAAAAAATATTTGTATGCTGAAACCTCGCACACTGGCATTCTGTGCAAATTTCTCTGAAAATCTGTGTTCTTCATACATATGCTTGCATTCGCTTTATAAGTCGAGCTGGCCACTTAAAGCTGTTCTAAAAAGGAATATTTTTCTACACTTAATGACTCGAGCTTTCTGATACATTCACATACGTAAAAAGCATGAAATTTGAAAGCATGACTTCTGAAGCGATTCAAAATCGAATAGTATTTTTCTTTAAAAAAATTTATTACATCTTCAGTTATAACTGATTTTTGTCTCATGACGACCATCCCATGAGCAGTCGCATGTTGAAAATTGCCTTAAAACGGTTTGACAGCATTTTCTAAAAGATACTTTAGCCCAAAAAATGAAAATGCCGGATGATAACAACTGCACCTTTTGTATGCCGAAAGCCCTATTCTCCAAAGAACAAAAGACGTCTGTTTGCAATTATAAATATAAAAGAGCATTATGAACAGTTCACTTGTCTCCAAAACACACCTTTTGAGCAACACATTTCAGACACCTATGTGCATTATGAGCATAAGCATTAAGAGGCTACTTCAGTCAAGTTAAAACATCCATTCGCTAATGTTAATCCAATGGGAGAAATTTTTAAAGATACCTTCACTTTTAAAAATTTGCTGCATTCTGGCAGGTCATTTGACCGTTTTTTCCGAAAACGATTACACAACCGTAATTTTAACACTATTCTGACCATATTATTGGCCATTTTATGGTCAGAATATAGTTAAATTATGATTATGAAACCGTTTTTTCAAAAAACGGTTGAATGACCTGCCAGAATGCTGCAAAATTTTTAACAGTGTTGCTTGCATTTGAATATTTTTAAATGACTTTTTTCCCATTGGATAGCTGAGGTAGATCTGTATAAAGGCCATTTTGAACTTTTTTGATTTTGTTAACAGGTATATTTAATTAGGACACTTTTCGGAACCGCTTTCGAAAGTGAAAGCGTCCTAATAAAAAAAAAATCCTGCAAACAATCAAAAAAATAAAAAAAGGCTTTTGTAAAAATCTACCTCAGTTATCCAATACAAAAAAATCATTTAAAAATATTGAAATGTAAACGAGGTATCTTTAAATAATTATTCCATTGGATTTACATTAGCGAACGGTTTTTTTCGCCTGACTGAAGCCCCTTAACGTAATATATTCACAAAGGAATTCACCAAACTTCACCTCCTTGATACTCATTGGTAATACGATAAAAGGAGATGGGTTGATAAGGGCTATTTTTCGCCCATCATACACGCGAAAAAAAAGTTTCAGTTTCCGTAATTTTTTCAATGTTTTTGCATATTTAAAGACATGTATTTTTTTATATATATAATATGAGATTTACCTGCTGAATAAAATTGTAAGTCATAGAAATTATAGCCTGAAAATAGAGTGTTTCGGCTTTTTCCTGCATTTTTGTCATTTTTTTCAGCTTTGAATTATTTTTTTCTTTAAGAAGAGTTCCATGAATCAAACTAATTTTGACTTGCAATGGTAATACTCTTTATAAGCTTTCATATGAGCATTATTTTATTTTGGTTCTGTGTGCCCGCCTACGTATTAGAGAAAAATATATTTCGTGCGAGTATCATAGACTTCTCAAGGCGAGTATCAGTTGCACTGCTATCGGAGCGAGTTCAGATTCGTTTTGCTGCGCTTAAAAAGTATTTACGTAGTTCAGATGCCAATGCTGTGTTCTAAAACTGTTGTTGTAAATATTTATTGAAAAATTTAATAATAAATAATTCCTGGAGGTCAGTGTGATTGTTATAAAACGTGGCGAAAAACAAATAGGGATTTCCCTATCTTTTCTAACACAAAATTTATGTCGATACTTAAAAGTTCTAAAAACTGCGATCTACACAGAAAAAACTGTTTTATTGAAACAACAAAAATAAAGTTGTGGCAACTAAATTTTTTAGTTGGTATAGCTCCAACCAAAGTTTGGGTTGGGCTGACCAAATCATTTTGTTGGCCTAACGTAGTTGTTCCAACCAAATGAATTTAATACCTGTAACCAAATCTATTTGGTTGTTATAACTAAATAGAAATCCATTTGGTAGTTGTAACCAAATAAATTTGGTTACAATAACCAAATCTATTTAGTTGTTAAAACCAACTGGAAATCTATTTGGTAGTGGTAACCAAATGGATTTGGTTACAACAACCATATCCATTTGGTTGTTATAACCAAATGAATATCAATTTAGTTATAATAACCAAATGGATTTGGTTACAGGTACCAAATCCATTTGGTTGTAACAACTACATTAAGCCAACAAAATGATTTGGTCAGTCCAACCCAATCTTTGGTTGGAGCTATATCAACTAAAAAATTTAGTTGCCACAACTTTTTTTAAATTTAGTTATCAGAACTTTTTTTAAATATTTGTTTCAAATACTTTTTTATGCTAATTTTTCGGAAGAGCAGGATTTCCAAATTACTACATAAAAAATCCTCACTTTATGATTTCAGTTATTTTTACTCACATGAAGACTATGCATGAACTTGAAGAAAGAACGCAAATGAGGCCATGACTTTCAACCGTGTTGTCGTTGGTTATCCCTGACTTTATACCAAGTCAGTTCACAAGAAACCCTGGACTCTTGACCAAATCCGTGATTACTGCTGCTAGTCATTTTTGTTGAACCGCTGCACACTGCAAGAGACTAACTGCCTCTGCACGAACAATTTAAGCTTACTCCATGACTACTCTACTCATAATGATGCTTGAATGCTACTATGAATGCATACTCCTATTACTTCAAATGCTACTGAGATTGATACTTCATTTCTCATATATATAAAATTTATTCTTTCTTTAGAATAATGGGGAGGCAAGGCCCTGAATAAACTTAAACAACCTCGAATAATACCGGATAATCTTCAGATCGGCCCTTCACTTGGAGCCCTGACACAACCTGTCAAAGCTATTGTACCCGTCCAAACTTCTGGACGCCCCTCATAAATTCTCAATTTCGGTGGAACCAATTTAATTGCATCGTAAGACAACCTTGTCCGTCATCTAAAAACTTCGGGAAAAAACAGAGCTACGCTTCTGTATATACATATTAAGCTTTCAAAAATAGTAATTAATTATATAAAATAAATCAGTAAAAATAACATTAATACTGTTACTAAAAAATAACACGGTATCTTATTAATCTAAAACTTTCTCACCTGAGTCGTGAATTCTACGCTTTTATTAGGGCTGATCTCGCTTAAAGGTGTATTTACTTCGAAGAATACGAACACTGTTGGACGAAACAAAACATTTAATAAACGAAAACTAACACTAAAACGGGTAAATAAACTATTTTTGAACATCTTCAATTTTAAACTTCGTTCATCTCGTCAGAAAATTAATAGAACAACAAATGACATCAAAATTAAATCGTAAACAAAAAAAATGGGTCACTTTAGTTCACACAGCTTGTTTGTTTTACTTCGCACCAAAGAGTTTGGAATTTGAGTCAGAAAATACAACATCCTCCGACCCAGAAAGATAAGTTATTCTTTATAATAGTCAAGTTCCAATGGATATAGGTGTTGGACTGCTCGCCGAATGAAATTGCCTGTTGCCAGTCTTAAAGTCCATGCACGAACCTTTCCGTCTCTACCAGGATGAATATCTGTAATAATGCACAATTTCCACAAAAGCCTTGGCTGATTGTCTTCTTTAATTTGAAATTTTTGATTTTCTTGGGATTAATTTCCTCTTAAACAATGCTTCTCTTTCTTCTGGAAAGCATTTGTCTTGCGTCTGTTTTATCCAATATTTCTCGGCTTTCAACATTTCTTTAGCTCTCAAAGGTCCTGAAAGTTTACTTACACGTATCTTTGTATTGTTCGCAAATCTGAATATCCAACAGGTGATGCGAAATACTCTAGTCAATGTACTGTAATTTTCAATTTTAAAAATTGTATTTTCTTCTTGAGTCACACAGCTAGCTTGGAGAATTTTTGTTTTCATTGATGATCTTTTCTCTACTTCGACACCTTTAATATCAATTTCTTTCGTTTCTTGAGGCCAAAATGTTTCATTTTCTTTCAGCCACTTGGGACCGTTAAACCATGCTTCATTTTTCAAAAATGATTCTGCTTTTTCACCTCTGGTTAACAGGTCGGCTGGATTTTCTGAGCCAGGGCAATGCGACCACAAGTTTGGATTTGTTTTTTGCTGTATTTCTCGAATCCTATTCTGAACAAATGGCTTCCATTCTTCAACATTGACTCTGATCCAATGCAGAACAATCATTGGATCTGTCCAGAAATGTAGACTGATCTTCATTTCTTTGAAAAGATGTTGATTAACATAGGCTGTTAGTCTAGTCCCTACTAGTGCGCTCATTAGTTCCAATCTTGGAAGAGATAATTTCTTGACCGGAGCAACTCTGACTTTGGAAATGACAAAACTAGTAAATATTTGTTCGTTAACACGATATCTTAGATAAACAACAGATCCATAAGCTTTGGAACTTTTGTCGTTAAAACAGTGTAATTGTAGATCTTGAATCGCATCTTTTGAATAGTCACTAAAATAATATCTTGCAATCTTTGCAGCTTCAATAGAACTTAGTTGATTGCACCACTTAATCCATTTATTGTGCATATCTTCATTCAATTTATCTTCCCAATTCAAACCTTCTTTCCAAATTTCTTGCATAAGAATTCTTGCAGTTACAGTAAAAGGGTTTAAAATTCCTATGGGATCATATATTCTTCCTATCATCTTTAAAACTTCTCTTTTGGCTACACCGTTATTCTTATCGTCAAATTTCAAAAGATTCTGTAATTCGACCGTCAAATAATCTTCTTGGGTATTCCATTTATAACCTAGAACCTTTGTATAAACAGAATTTTTATGTATAGTTTCTTCATTTAAGTCAAATTGCGATTGAAGACTTTCGGAATTTGTAGTCCACTTGCGCATATTGAAATTAACCTCTTTCAAAATGGTCTTAACCTCAGCCTATACCTTCAAACCTTGTGATTCTTCATTTACACCAGTGAGTAAATCATCAACATACAGGCAATCATTAAGTAGAACGTTTCTGGAAATGTAGATTTGTATTTACTGATATGATGTTTTATCGTTGCAGATAACAGAAATGAACTAGGCTTCGCTCCGAATAAAACTCTGGTCATTCTTAATGTTTTCCACTTTAAATTTGACCCTGGATTACGAGAATTTTCAATCCATAAAAATTTAACAGCATCTCTATCTGCAGGATCTAAACTAATTTGCAAATATGCCTGTTGCAAATACGCCAGTGATTGCAATTTTATGTAATCGAAACCGAAGTAAAATATCGAGTATGTCTGGATTTAAATTTTGACTCGCATGTAAACAGTGATTCAACGAAATAGATTCGGAAGAATGAGAAGACGCATCGAAAACGACTCTAAGTTTGGTAGTTGTTTTGTCTTCACGTATAACTGCTTGATGAGGCATATAGTAAGATACTGAGTTTGGCTCCGAATTAACAATTTCTGCCATTCCTTTCTCTAAATAGTTATCTATAACATTGGCACATTTTTCATAAAATTCTGGACATTTCTCAAATTTCTTATTTAAACTATATAGCCTTTTTCTTTCTAACTCATAATTATCCGTTAATTCAACAACTCTTTCATTCCAGGGCAACTGGACTGGATACACATTATTCTTAAATTTAACAGTTTTATTACAATTTTCCAAAACTACATTCTCTATATCAGATTGTTCCTTTTCTGGTTTTATACCCATAGTTTCTAACTCCCAGAAAGCCTTTAAAGTATTATTTATATCGTTATTCCTATCCAACTCAACATGCTCCGAAACAGCTTTCATGACACTAATTGAAGTTTGTAAAATATTAGCATCTTTAGACGCAGTAGAACCATTAACAGTCCATCCTAAAATTGTTTCAGAAAGTACAAGATCATCTGAAAGTCTACGAAGCTTCCCTGTTACCATTTTCTAATAGTAATCACTTCCGATCAAAATAGATAATCAAAAATATTTTGAATCTCCATAGGTTCTATCAGCTAATTGCAATTTATTTCTATATACAAAATCTCTTATTCTCTTCTCGGGTACGGCAAGTAAAGCTTCACTAATTTCAGGCGTCTCTAACACTTCAATCGTAATACTGTTATTCAGCATTTCGGGATTTTTGAAAAGAATTCTGTATCGCTTACGTTTCTGATTTATCGCGGCTTTAGAGCCAAAAGCGTGAATTGTAACATCTTCTTCTCCCACTACTTGTAAACCTAATTTTTCTGCAACGTTACTCAGTATAAATGATCTCTGCGACCCTAAGTCATATAATAGACGTAATTTCAATTTATGTTCTTTTCCGATAGCTAAAGCAGTAGCGGTTTGCAAATAAATATCTCGTGTTACGTTCCCATTTTGAATTGATGAAACTAGTGTATCTGTAATTTCCCCTTTATTCTCACTTTCTTCACAAATCACTGAATTATGCCTCCGAAAACAAAATTTACATCTATTTTTAGACTTACAATTTTTAACTAGGTGAAATCGCTTCAAACATAAAAAACATCTTGCTTGACTCTTTATAGCATTTTTCTTCTCTTCCATTGTTTTAGAACAAGTTTCTATATCATGGCTTTCTAAACAGAATACGCATTTATTTTCAACATTCGTATTCAAAGTAGCCGAAGTAGGCATTTTGTGCTTAAAATATTTACTATTAACAAAATGCCTATCTGAAAATTCTTTTTTTACAACTACCTTGTTCCCAAATCTCGTGTCGTCATCTGATTCTTTCTTACCAAACGAAAATGTGCGATTTCTTGTTTCGATTTCCGCTCTCAAATAATCTAATAGCTTCGAAACATTCCACGATTCTGCTTCATCTTTATTTTCTCTGTTATAATTCAACATTAAACTATTCGGTATTAACTTTGTTATTATAGGAAATAATAAACTTCCATAACTTTTTAACTCGATTCCTAATGATTTCAAACTGCGTATATGTATTTCGCAAGTATTGTACAAATTGCACAATTCTTTCAAATTAGAAGAATTACGGACGGGTGGCAAATTTAATAACTTATTAATATGTGAACTGATCAACATTTCTTTTTTGCCGTAGAGACTCTCTAAAATATTCACAGCCATATCATAATTTTCTTCGGAAACTAATAATCCTTGAATGGCAGTTTGCGCCTCTGATTTTAGGAGACTTTTCAAATATGTAAATTTATCTATTTTGCTTATTTCATCATTATCATGAATAGCTGATTTCAACTGACTGTAAAATTCTTGCAATTCTCTAAATTACCATCAAATTTCTCAATATTCAACTTAGGCAGGTTAACGCGAATCCCATGTTTGGCCACAAAAGGCAAATTGGCGTTCATATCACTAGGGACAACTGCCGAATTTGAAGCGATATTACTTTCTTCTTTCTGTAAATTCTACATTTTACGATTTAATTTAGTTTTAACGGAAATAAACTTTTCCCTATACTCTTGGTTGGATTCAAAATCCGATTCTAAACTTTTCAAATCTTTTATTTCTCCCTCAATATTCTTACATAATTCAAGAAATTGATTCTCTTTATCATTAATTTGTGCAAACGATTCTTCTAACCAAAACATATCAATTGTACTATCGGATTTTTCAAATACATCATTGATATTATTCATGAGCTTTGTTGCGCTAGATTTAATAACTTTTCGTTTCGACTTCAATGCATCTAAATTTTCCATTTTAATATTTTCAAAGGAAATAAATACTTATCAAATAATATTTCAACCAAATAAAAGCGCGACGTATGGGCACCAAAATGTTACTAAAAAATAACACGGTATCTTATTAATCTAAAACTTTCTCACCTGAGTCGTGAATTCTACGCTTTTATTAGGGCTGATCTCGCTTAAAGGTGTATTTACTTCGAAGAATACGAACACTGTTGGACGAAACAAAACATTTAATAAACGAAAACTAACACTAAAACTGGTAAATAAACTATTTTTGAAACATCTTCAATTTTAAACTTCGTTCATCTCGTCAGAAAATTAATAGAACAACAAATGACATCAAAATTAAATCGTAAACAAAAAAATGGATCACTTTAGTTCACACAGCTTGTTTGTTTTACTTCGCACCAAAGAGTTTGGAATTTGAGTCAGAAAATACAACAAATACAATAAATATTTTATAAAATTTATTTCGAAGTGTTGAGGAAAAAACTCCACAACAGGTACAAAACTTATTATTATTTTTTTTGTACAACTTTTTGCATCTATTTATATAAAATCCAAGTCTCTGTGTGTCCCTCGCAATTTTGGTAGGACCGCCTCATTGTAATGAATAATTGTTGAAAATTACTAATACAGGGTTACCACAGTATCGCCAAATTTTGACCAAGTTGGCGGAATATCGACAAATTTGATGAAATATCACCAAATTTGCTAATTTGGCAAAATTTCCATTTAAAACCATTAATATTTCATTATCGAGCTCACCACAATTTAATTTAAAAATCGTGCTTTTAAGGTTTTTTCTCAAAATCTATAGGTGAGAATTTAAAGTGTAATATTCGAAAATGCACGTCTTTACTTTTTCATCCATGAACTATTATATACCCTAACTGCCCGATTTTAATATGCTTTAGGTACTTTTCCAGTATAGGGACGTTGGCAAGACAGAGAAAACGAAATTCTGCAACATATTTTCTAGCAAATTATTCACTGTTTCATATACACAAGTAATTTTTCAATATTTATACAATTTATTTACTACAAAGAAGCCATTTAACGACTTTTGTATACAAACTAAATTGTATATAAAAGAAACAACAATAACATAGATATAAATGAAATATTTATAGATTATATAAATAAACTTATAAGTTCATTAATTTTGTTTTCATAGCTGTTTATATCATTTGGCAAAAAATCTCACTTCTGAAGCCCATAAGTTCATTAATTTTGTTTTCATAGCTGTTTATATCATTTGGCAAAAAATCTCACTTCTGAAGCCCAGATTATGACAAACTTTCAAAAAATACGCCAAGGCCCCTATATTGGAAAAGTACCGCGCTTTATATAGTCGGATACAAAACTTAAATTCTCGGTACTTTTCCATTTCAGGGGCCTTGGCTAAGAAAGAGGATTAGCAACATATTTTCTGGCAACCTATTCGGTGTTTCATTTCATATACACATGAATTTGTTTTTCAATACTTATACATTTTATTTAGCATAAAGAAGCCATATATCTAATTTTATAATACAGACATGACCTGTAAACTGCAAAAAGCCTCAAATCCGCACAACACTTGGAAACAAGCTGTGCGGATTAGTGGTCTTCTACTGTTTTACAATTTTTCATCAATGAGTTTAATTTTTAAAACCTGTTGTTTCATCTATCACTGCAGAATAAGGGAGAAAAGCTCATATTCTTGCATACGTGTTGAACGTATCTTTGTTTTTTTTTGCCAATTTTTCATTGTGAAAATCTAGGTGTGACTATTATGCGGGGAAATCTACTACACAATATTGTACACTCTAATGCTAAAACATCACTGGTATAAAAAAACACATTATAATAAAATTAGTAACTTACCAAATGTTTCCAGATTATGTACTGCTTATTAAATATAATTTTTCTTTTTATGGTAATATTTTTATAGACGTAAAATTTACAAGTAACCTTTGTGAAAATTTTGACAAAAAATTCTCATAATAGATCACTTTCACTGAATGTATCAGTATCACTATTGTAATGTGAATTGGTGTCTGAAAAATCTCTGCCATTCCATAAAATGTCATATTCGCTTCCGTCCGTCCAAAGCGTCGAAGATAACGACCATCTTAAAACTTTTTGAAATTATATCGCTTGTCATTAAAGTCAAGCTTTGTAATATCAAACAACATATTAGTTCCCTCTGGGAGTTTTTCTTTGTTCCCATTAACCATCCGATCTCCATATACTCGTCTTACACTGTCTTTAAATGGTTTGTTAACCGATACGACGAACGGTTGATGAATTGATGTGAGTCCTTCAGTAATTATCAGAAGATCTGTTTTGCCTACTGAAAGTTCCTTCTTCACATCATCAGAAAGCTGTCCTCGGAAGCTACCAGCAAGGCTGTTTTTTTGAACAATGATCCACATCTTTATTTCCAAACATTGATAACCTAATCTTTTATCATTTTTTCATCCATCCAATTTATGTGAAGAAAGTATTTTGACGATTTTTTTTTCTGCTTAAAATCAGGGGTGCGACTATTACGCGAAACACGAGTAAACACGATATTCAGTTAATTATAATAGTAATAATAATATTATTATTAATAATTAATAATAGTAAATAATAATTACTATTAATAGTATTCATATTATTTTATAATATCAGTTAATAAA
Organism: Maratus speciosus; assembly: GCA_963932465.1. NCBI lineage: Eukaryota > Metazoa > Arthropoda > Arachnida > Araneae > Salticidae > Maratus > Maratus speciosus. The sequence goes on along the minus strand of OZ010794.1, from coordinate 90,485,939 downwards.
TTTATTCTAAATAAATTAATATTAGAATAGAATAAATTTATTAACTGATATTATAAATAATATTAATTAGTAACAAATAGATCAAATGTGATAAAAAAATACAACTTAATAAATATATTTTTAATGAGTACATACATATATAAATACACAGAAAAATAACTAAAACCCACAAAAACCCAGAAAACCCCACAAAAAACCGAGTTTTTGCCAACCCTGCTGTATTTAAAACCAGAATTTAATAAAAACATACTAATGATACAAAATAGTTATTTTCAAATAAATTCAACAATTAAGATATCAATAATCTCTATAATAATAGCCTAAGTCATGTGACTGTCATCAATAGTTGCGGGCTGACCGCTTTGGTTTTTATATGCCAGGTCACCATTTTTTACATTTTTTATTTTTCGCGTGGTAAATTAAAACAATGCTTTGATATTGAAAATAAAAGTCATGGTTTTTGGTATTATTTATTATTTTTCTTTACTTTTTCTTAAAAAAGGGAAAGAAAAAGTGAAAGTCATGAATTTCAAATTAAAATTATGTATTTTAAATAAAATGAGTGAAATTATTATATTTTAGATGAATTTAATGAAATATGGAAAAATGCGATTGGAAAGACAATGTTTGATGATTTATCACATGCGCCTGGCTAGCATAAAAAGGTACTACTTAGTTATACCCTTAGTTATACGACTCATTTCGCCAAATTATATAAATCGCCAAACCACTCGCCAAATTATACAAATTGACGTAATTTTTATTTTAAATAGCGAAAGAACAAATAAATTAGTATAACATTAATAAAAATACAAATAAAACATCAACATAAAAATAACTTGATGACGTAAACACGTGTAACTTGCTTAAAAACAAGTAAATATGACATTTACGATCAACCATTATTGATATTTAATCTTATAGTTTGCCGATATATTTTTGGTCGTCGGGATAACCAAGTAGCACCCATAAATATACGGAGTTCTTGATTTATCTGCTAGAAACTTCTGATTTGCGAATTACTGAGAAAGTAAATTAAATTTTGGATAAAAGTAACATGGTACAATGCTTAGCACACAGCTAACGGAGACCAAACTGGTCGCCAAGGGCGGCTAGTTAATAAAATATTTATCAAAATTAGTCACTGTTTAAATTATCTACCCTACATATCCTTCTACATAAAGTAATAGTTGACGACTACCTGAAAAATATAAGCATAATAATTTGGAAATTATAAAAGACTATAAAGAATAATGTAAATTAATTTATTATTTAATGTTAGTTGTTAGTACTTTAAAATATTTGTTAGTTATGTTAGTATTTACAATATATTAAATCGCACAATTTCAACCTGCATACAGAAGAACATTCTGAATCTTCCTCGATATAATGTCAGAAATGGATTTTAAAATCTCCATATGTAGTTGAAAGTTTTTGAGCTTCTGTCATGTCAGATTCATACTCTTCAAAAGATGGGGGGGGGAAAAGGAACATTTTTATTCTTCTACTCTCATTTTTTTTATTTCTCCAAATAGGCAGATCTTCATTATCTAGATTTTCTCCAATGGTTGCACTGATATCACCATCAGCTACATCATCATTTGGTTGATCACCAAAATTGCATAAGTCCTGTATGCTGAGACTCTAGCAGAAACCAGGAACGCATCCTTACGTACGTCCAGTATGAAGAGACTAGCGGAAGAAAGGAAAAAATGAATTGAAACGGAACACATTTAAAAGAAAAAATAATTACAGGGCGTGAAATTCCATTTTTTTTTCTTGGAAGGGAGTCTCCCACCCAACATTTATAAATGGAGGGGAACTGGGCTGTTTGTGGAGGTAGAAAAGAAATCTTTAAAACACACTATTATTTTACATGCTATTTTAAGAATTCCATCAATACAGACAAGATAATTTAAGCAGTTTAAATCAGTGATTCAGAATAATTATGAATTTATTTGTGAATTTCCTCAATTGGTCGAGGGAAGAATATTGTGAAATTCGTCTATCGGTCTCAAGAGAAAAAAAAAACATGAATTCCGTCAATTGGTCGCAAAATAAAGTACAAAATTTTGTCAATCTGTCGCAAGAAAAAACCATGATATGTGCCAATCAGTCTCGGTTAAGGAAAAAAAAACTCAAATTTGTAAAGTGTTAGCAAAAAAAAAAAAAAAAAAAAAAAAAACCCTGCGAAATTTGATTTGTTGCTGAAAAATATTGTGAATTTTGTTGATCTGTGGAGGGGAAAAAGTTGTAAAATTCCTCAATTGGTCCTTGTAAAATACGACAAAATTCATTTCCAGTTGTGTACTGGGAAAAAGCAGTGAATTTTTTCAATCTGCCAATAAAGGAAATTTCGAAATTCGCCAATCAGTTAATGAAAATAATAGGGATTCACCGAAGCAGCAATTTTGCTGACTACTGAAGCTTCGGTCAAAGTGTATACCGGATATTCGGTATTCGGCAACCAAATACTTAAAAAAATAACACACATTTTCTTATATATTAGCTTTTTTAATAAACTTTAAAATTAAAATTAAATTCTTAATAATTTAATTGAGTTATGCTTTTACCCTTAATTCTTATTACACAAAACAATTTAATGACTTATTTCCAATTTCCACTCACAAATTCATTAACCCATCACTTATTTTTTATTATTTTATCACTTCTCAATACCAACCTACACAGGGTATTATTATAGATAAGGATTGTCAGAAAAACAAAAGTTTATTCAAATAAAAGGTAACTGTTGTAATTAAGCTGATTTACTGATTGTCTAAGTCTAAAAGTAAACATATTATAGAGGAGTGTTCTCAAATACAAAATGTATCAGAACAATTTGTATATGTAACTATTTTCTGTCAAATTATTGATGCATATTTATATGAATATTTTAACCATTATGGTTATGAAGATAACAAATCTGAGCGATTTTAATTTAATGGTTAAAAACGGCTATAGGATAGGCATAGGTTTATACCTATTTGATGCATTTTTTCTTTAATATATAACTTAGATAAACAGAGATGAACTCTGATATACTTTATACTTATTTGAAGTGTATATTAAAAAAAATACACATTAAATAAATTTAAATTAAAAAAACGAAGGTAGAAATAATTAAAATTATATGATAAGGGAAAGATGCCCATCTTCCTTACTTTTTTTCTCTCTATCGTAGACAGTTGTTTTGATTTCATCCCTATGTAGACTATTTTAGGAAGAAAAAAAAATTGCAGTGCAGCGGAACTCAAGCACATAATATTGAAACTCTTTGTTTAACCTATTCTACTTCTAAGTAAGAGAGAATTCTTCTATTTCTAAGAAAATACTTATCTGCAATTATTCGGCCGAATACTTCGGTTTACATGTCAAGTCAGCGAATATTGAATAGTCGATTCAGTATTCGGTCAAATTCTAGAAAATAACGTGAAACTTGGCAATGGATTGCAGGAAAATGATTGCAAACTTGATTGATCGGTTACAGGGAAAATCGTGATTTTAAACGATCTTAAAAACAGCAAAATACATCAATTGGTCATGCGAAAATATCATGAAATGCAAAATGCGGTCGCGGTATTAAATCTAGGGATTGAACGAATACCGAATAGTCTATTCGGTATTCAATATGTAAACCGAATATTCGGCTTCGGCCAAATAATTGCAGATAAGTATTTTCTTAAAAGTAGAAGAATTCTCTTTTACTTAGAAGTAGGAACAGACTAAACGATGAGTTTCAATATTATGCGCATGAGTTCAGCTGCACTACAAAAAACAAGTCAAAGGCCATTTTTAATTTAAAAAAACTTTTTCCTTCCTAAAATAGTCTACATAGAGGTGAAATCAGGACAACTGTCTACGATAGAGAAAAGAAAAGTAAAGAAGATGGTCATATTTCCCTTATCATTTAATTTTAATTATTTCTACATTATTTTTCTTATATGTATGTATTTTCTTTAATATACAACTCAAATAAGTATATCAGAGTTCATCTCTGTATATCTAAGAAGTATATTAAACAAAATACACAAATAAAACAAGTATAATTATATGCTTATCCTATAGCTTTTACAAGCATTAAATTAAAATCGCTCAAATTTGATATCTTCATCACCACAATGTTAAAACATTAATCAAAATATAAATATGTATAAATAATTTGACAGAAAATAGTTAAATGTGCAAACTGATATATGATACCTTTTGTATTAGCGAACATTGCTATTCAATACGTCTATAATTAGACTTAGACAATCAGTAAATCAGCTTAATGACAACATTGTTTCTTTTTATTTGAAGGAACTTTTGTTTTTCTGACAATCCTTATCCTTAATAATAGCCTGTACAGTTTACTACTTTCATAGGTTAATTTGGGTATTGACTACTGATAAAACAATAAAAAATAAGTGATGGGTTAATGAATTTGTGAGTGGAAAGAAGTCATTAAATTGTTTTGTGGAATTACATTTAAGATTAAAAATGTAACTGAATTAAATTATTAAGAATTTAATTTTAATTAATGTTTATTAAAAAAGCTATTATATGCAAAAATATGTATTAAAAATTTTTAAGTATTCGGTATACACTTTGACCGAAGCTTCGGTATTCGGAAAAATTGCTGCTTCGGTCAATCCCTAATTAAATCGTCATTTGAAAAAGAAAAAATTCTCCAGAAAATGGTGGAAACTTTTGGGCAAGAGCATCTCCTGTCCATGATACAGTAGACTCCCTCAAACCCGCACAGTTTGGGGACCAGAGGTTGTGTAGATTTTAGAATTTTGCGGATTTTTGGTCATTGCTTTGTTTACATTTTTTAAACAGTAATTTGAATGTAGTAACACAATAGAGATTTTATGAATACTTACAACTTGTGATATTAAATTGGTTGCAAGAAAATATCATAATGTAAAATATTAAAATAAATAAGTAATAAAGTAAAATAATAAAAATTAGATAATTTTAAAAATGATTAAAATATTAAAAGGTTAAATAAATAATAATGTATAATTAAATATGTATAATAAAGATGAGTTACACTTTTCTTGAATTATTGAATGAAACTTGCCTCATAAAGGTATACTACTAATTCACATCAAAATCATAAAATAAGGAAGTTTTATTTCAGGTTTAGCCAGACTTAATAATCAAAAAGCTTGATTAATACATAAATATATTTGGTAAAAAGATTGCAATCACCAGTGATATCAGTAATATCTTGATTTTTTTTAAATCAATTTATACTTCCTTCGTGATAAAACATGACTTCAGTCATATTATTGAGAATTACATATTAAAATACGTACAGAATGATGTAAAAATGAAAAACTGTAATTTTGTCCCTACATCTGAACTGAAAGTTTCATTGTTTACATCTGCGATGATGTGCGGATTTGAGGGAGTCTACTGTATTCTTTTGGGTGGGATTTCAAAATTTTGGGTGCAAATCCCGGCATGAAATTCAAGCCCCAGAAAATATCTGAAAATTCATTAATCAGTCCTAGAAAGAAAATCATAAAATTCACCAGTCAATCGCTGGGGGGGGGGGGGGGGGGGGGGGTATTCTTCAGTTTGGTTTACAGAAAAACATTGTGTCATTTGCCAGTCTATCGGGCAGAAATTTGGGATATTAAATTGGTTGCAAGAAAATATCATAAAATTGTACTGCTAAAAGGGAACTCTAAACAAACCAGTTAAAAATGTTTGGAATAGCTAAAGTATCTTTCTAAAGGCCACCATGTTGGATTCTTTTAACTGCCGTGAAAAGCCCTGTTCCCACCAGGTAGCGATTTATGCTCATGTTGCGGTTAACGAGAAAAAGAAAAACGTAAATTTTTAAGAAAACCTAGATTTAAGAATAAGAATTAACACTAAATCAATTAAAATTAATAATTTGAAAACAGAAACATGCATAGCAAACGTTAAAACAGGGGAAGGGGGAAAAGAGGAGACCACAACGAAAATACAGTAATTTTTTTTTCTAAATACTAAGCTTAAACATTTAAAATGAAAGTTTCTTTTTAGAAAACTGAGTTTTAAGATAAAAAATTAAAGAAAATCAACCAAAACAACAAAAGTAGGCACAGCAAATGTTAACGAGGAAAAAAGGGAGGGGGGAGGATGCAACGAAATTGTAGTAAATAAAAATTATTTATGAAGAATACCAAGATTAAACATATATACAGTCGAATCCGGTTAAGACGCATCTCAAGGGAGTGGACAAAAGTCGGGTATTAAGCGGGATCGCTTATTAAACGTCGTGATTTGTATAAAGTTTCAGGAATTAGGCTTATTTACACATTTAATCGTCTAAATGAACTTTAGAGCTTTTATTTATGTGTTTACGGTCGAAAATTGTGACTTTTATGTAAATTTAGATTAAAATTTAAATGTATTCCACCTTAACTCATTGTTTCCTTTTATACGACCGACTGGAATAATAATGGAAAATAAACATGGATTCCAACATGGTTTTATTGTCAATTAATATGTTGCAACCAAAAATAAAACAATAAAAATTATTTTCCTACTAGACAATTTTTTATAAACAGAAATTTAAAAAATATTAAATCTTTGAAACCCAACCCAGTTTTAAAATCATATTTAATACTTGTAATAATGAGTACCCTTACAATCTCTCCTTCTTTCGAATATAAGAAAAAAAAATCTTTATTTGACTTTGTGCAGAAATCCTTATTAATATTTGTTCATTGTTAGCCTAACAAAATGTAAAGAAAACATAAAAGAATTATCCAACCGCAGTTGTATTTGTTTCATCTTTACGAGTCATTTTCTGTTGCCTATAATATGCATTCCTAGTACTATAACGTACATTTAAAACTTCACTAACAACGGGTAAGATCATCTCTAATCATAATAATTTTTATGTAGTATCTGAGTTTCCTGAATTCGTATATATCTCTTTATTACTGTAAAGACATACATGCAGCAGCGTGCGAAGAGAAAAGTGTGCCCGGGTTTCAATTTGGCGCCCTCTCCCTTCCCAATTTTTCTTTGTGACAGGTGTTACAAAATTGAAAAGTGCAGAAACAGAAACAAAGTCTGTTGAATATATATTTCATTTTTATTTTGAAATTTTAAGGTTTAATTTTAATTCAGAAATTTCAAAAAACTAAGTAACATAAAAGAAAATTGCACTTACATTTTGGAAAAGGAGATCTGGAAAATATAACAGTACAGTATAAGAGATTGAAACCCTTTTATATTCCAAGAAAGAAACCCCATGCTATTTTGATAGAATATGCTTTCGTCACAAGCACAGACTCAGAACAGAGAAAGTTAACAAAAGAGACAAAGACAAAAACCTGAAACAAGTTCTGAAAAGAAAGAAGTCCTTATTCATAAATTTGTATTTCAGTGTGAGGTAAAGGAGAGTGCAATAACTTTGAAGCGAAAAATGTTCGTACTTTCACTGAGAAAAAAAATACCAATATGTAAGTATACATATATATATATATATATATATATTTTTACATAAAAGAAAAAAAGACGAGGTTTGTAGTATAAATTTGGCGCCCCCTCAAGTTCCGCACCCGGGGCGACTGCCCCCTTCGCTCCCCGCTTCGTACGGCCCTGCATACATGAAGCGAGAAACAAAGAATGCTAGGGGGCGGGATCAAAGAATAATTGCCGTTTTGCTAATTTAGCAGACTTTTGTTTTATTCATATATTTGCCACTATTCCTAAATAGTAATTTTCGCCTTTAATATTATTCGGAAACAGTGTTTTTTATCTGAATGAAAATAATCCGCTAAATTGGCAACACTCGTGAAGAGAGAAGGAATTTGCATCTTAAAAGTGATTTTTCCTTAAATGGACCGAAAATTTATCGCATATTAAGTGGGATCGTGTATTAAACATGATATTTTTGCATTAGCCTTATGGGTGATGTTCAAGGGACCAGAAAAATCTGCTTATTAAATGGGATCGCGTATTAACCGGGTTCGACTGTATATACAGTAGACTCCCTCAAATCTACAAACGTCTAAAGCCCACACATTTTTACAGATGTAAACAATGAAACTTTCATTTCAGATGTACAGGCAAAATTACAGAATTTTTTACTTTTATTTCATCCTGTATGTATTATAATATGTAGTTCTTAATAATATGACTGAACTCGTGTTTTTCTATGAAAGGAGAATATTTTTTTTTTTAAATCGGGACATTGCTGATCATTGGTAATCACAATCTTTTTACTAAATATATTTATGTATTAATCAAGCTTTTTTGGTTATTATTATGTTAATTTTGATGTGAATTAATAGAGAGAGTACTTTTCATAAGGAAGTTTCATTGATCAATTCAGGAAAATGTACGATCTTTTTTATGCATATTCAAATACACATAATTATTTACTTCACTTTTACTGTTAATATTATATTCAGTCATTACATTATCTTACTTTTTATCCTTTTAATTTATTACTTTACTTAATTATTTCAATATTTTACTGTATTACAATCATTCATTATAATTTTTATTACATTCAAATGACTGTTTCAAAAATGTAAATAAAGCAATGAGCAGAAATCCACAAAATTCTCAAATCAACACAACCTTTGGTCCCAAGTTGTGTGGATTTGAGGGAGTCTACTATATATATAATGCAATATATCAGTAAAAAATACACAAATATAACACTGTTTAAGGAATAAACAGAAAAGTAATTAGCAAACTATTAACAGTGCCTACTTTTTTTAAATTAGGACTTCTTGATTGGCACCACTTTTTTGAAATGGTAAAATTCGCTTTATTTAATAACATATTAATTAAGGCGAAAAGAAGGACAATTTTATCACATAAAAAAGTGGTGCCAATAAAAAAATCTACATTAATAAAATATAGCCCATCTGGCATCACTGGTGCTAAGTAAAAATTCACAAAATACACAATTGTAAAAAATAAAACACAAATGAAAAACAGTTGAAGTTTAAGCAAAGCATCAAAAACATAAAATAACATGAAATCAAGGGTGGAAAATCAATAATCAATTCTTGTAGCAAGCTTCGAGCAGGTCAAATTACAGTTTTGGAATAGGTCAATTAGAGCGGGTTAATTACATACTGTAGCAGATCCAAATTAACAATAAATATGATTTGTTATAAACTTTTCTTTACTATTGTGCATATATACAGTTATAAATGTTAAAACAGAAAAACAACAACAACAACAACAAAACACACACACACACACATATATATATATATATATATATATATCAGCGATAGATTTGATATAAACGCAGTAATCATCACTGGCCTGCTACATAAAATTCTATTAAGTCCCTTTAACTCTTTGAGTGACCACCTCCCCTCCTAGAATATAAATCAAACTTCCTTTCAAGTTAACTGAAATTTTCATAATAATAAAATGTAAAATTATAATTGGCTAAAAATTAAACAGTACATAAAGAAAAACTATAAAATTATTAATTAAATATTTCCTTTCAGATAATCTATTTCAACTGACTTTATACTTAAAAAAAATTAAAATAAAATAAAATTATGAGATTTGTGCGACTACAACCCTTTTGGAGGGGAGGGGAGGAGCTGCACCCCAACTGCCCACACCACCAAAAACCTGTCCTTTTTTAAACCTGGGGGAAACTGACACAGCAATTTGAAAACTTTAATAGCAATTTCTTAATATCTTCATCACAATTTCTAACACTATTGGCACTTGTTTATTTACAAAATTTTTTAAAACCTGGATTTACTGATTAATATTTTAAGAAATAAATAAACTAAAATCAACTCAAGTAACAAAATAATACCATGACCAAAATACAAGCAAAAAAGAAACATATATTCAAGAAGACTTAACCTAAAATTTAAAATTTTGAATTGCTAACATTGAAAATCAAATCAATACACGAGTTATATATATATATTTTCCCTAACAGCTTAGAACATGCTAATTAGTACCATTATATTATTATTGCAAGACTAGCATAAATTAATTTATAAAATAACATTAATAAACAGTATGTCTAATCTAGTAATAACAATCTTAACATATTTCGAATTTTTTTTAGTTCATGTGCACTTATTAAACTATTGATAAATTAAATAATAGTTTACATGTAAGCATTTCCTCCCAGGATCAATCACATACTGTTTTTATAATTTTCATCTCTTATGTTATAACAAACTTCACAGCCATTATATAAAATAAAAATTGAAAGATAAACACTGTAAAAAATCACCATGGTGATTTTTTACAAAGTTTTATTATTTTAATTGCTTCATATCGCCAGTTTTCGGTGCTGTTTCGCTATAAACACTGTATTTAAGAACAACATCAGAACAGAGTACAGACACCATGTCGATTTTAAAACACGGCCAAGGGAAAATGTCAGAACGATTTGTTGGGATGATTGGCTGTGCGCCGACTAAATTTCTTGTTGCCCGATATTATTTACCGGATCACAACAAAATTGTCATTGAATCGCTAGTTGGAAAAGCGCGTACCATAAATGAATGCATTTTGCTTGCACCGATTTCGGATAACGACAATGTATATGGTTTATCAGAGTTGTGTCGCTGAATGAACAGCAATTAATTATAAAAATTTTCTCTGATGATAGTCACAGGAAATGCAGGCCGAAAGTACTAAGAAATTTTGGTATTACTTACGTATTCGCCCGGAGTCCGCCATTTTGTTTCTTTGTTGAACATCGCCGATTTAAAATTTCTTTATTTGGATTTCTTTATTTATTTTTGTTGTTGTTTATGTTGTTTTGTTGTTGTTTATGTTTAATAATCTCTAAATTTTCAAAAATTAAGCATAAAGTGGTTATAAATGACCGACAAAGAAATAAGATGGTGAATATGCAAGTTGTTCCAAAGTTTTAAATAAAATGTATATTTTTAACTTGTAACATTACTTTAGTCACCTTTTAAGTAAAACAGTAAGCATTTTAAAGTTCATATTTTGTATGATTCAGATTTAACTATAGATAGTAGTTCATTCCTTGATAATAAGACATAGCTGTAACAAATAATGTTTAAATTGTAAATGAATTTAATTTTCTACATAACTGGCTGAATTGTTTAATTTAAATTATTTTCAAATGAAGTATATGTCATAGGAAATTATTTTATAAAAAAACCTAGTTTAAATTTTAAAAAAGTAGTTTATTTGGGGGGTTTTTATGTATATAAAACCTGTTTTTTTTTTCCAACCGTGTATCGTAATAAAATAAAATATATTTTCGAAACGATACTATATTGTTTTAATATGATATTTACTACCTGGTTTGATTGCTATAATTTTGCATAAGACTTCATTACATTTTTCATGGGAGAAGTAGCATTAAATTATGCATTTCCTAAGTTATTACTTTTATGTGGATATTAAACATGAAGAAATAAAGAAACTTTATCATTGAAATAACCATTATCTTATAGTTAGCGATTTATTACAATCTAACCATCATCAAAATGTTTTTATTTATTTTTACTAAAACATTAATAATTGCATGCAAGTAATTTAAACGGTAAAAAAATCCTTTGAAAATTATAGAAATCAAACGAAAAAATAGTTCATTTAAAATGAGAAGAAAATCTCCATTTACAATACATAGTTCATAAAATTATAAATAGAAGAGAACACAAAAGAATTCAAGGAAAGAACTCACTTCATCAATATTTGACATTTGCTGCAACCCTCTGCTTGGACCGTGTCCTCTAAAAAGGATCCATCTGTGTATAAACCCAATACACCCGGATTCACTTTTCAAAACTCTTCTTTTCTTCAATTATATGAGGATCTCAGCGATCCAAACTTGGTCAAAACAATATCTGAAACATCAAAATGAATCAGATAGTAAGACTCATTCTTATTATATAAAAATCAAAACAGAAAAAGCTGATTAAACTACTTCCAGTACTTTTCGGTTAGCCGGGCGCCAGTGTTATATATACATATATATGTATATAACACTGGCGCCCGGCTAACCGAAAAGTACCCTACTTTCATACTAATTAGTGATCTAACTAATTATTTTTATTTAATTTTTAATCTATTCAAACATGCAGATATTGATGACTGGAAGAGTATGTAGGGGTCGATCCAGGCAAAATTTGGGGCCTACTTAGGGCCCTTTCACAAAAATCTATTTAATAAAATAGGCCCCTTCACAAAAATAAATGTAATAAAATAGGCCCCTTCACAAAAATAAATATAATAAAATGAGCCCTTTCACAAAAATAAATTTAATAAAATGGGGCCCTTCACATCCTTTTAATAAAATAGGCCCCCTACGTAACATTCTTTTTGACAAAAACTGTTTTAAAATGTGTAATTTGTAAATAAATCAGGTCACGAAAAACAAAAACTTAAGCAAGGGGATTTAAAGAACGTTTTTGTTCATAAATTTTTGGTTCGAACTTGAGTAACTGGATTTCAACTTTCGTTATAAAATGTTATTTTTCACAAAAATATAATAAAATTCACAAAAATAACTTCTACTCTTCACAAAATGGGCCCCAAGAATCATAACTTGCATCGACCCCTTCCCCTGGTATGTTGTTAAGGCGTATTTAAAAAAAATATTTTTTTCATGCTCAACAACTCGAAATTTTCCGATACATTTTCAGACTCATTTTTAAAAGTAAAAAAATGAAACTTGTTGGTAGGATTTTTGAAGAAATTTATAAGCAAACTTTGTCATTTATTTTCCATTCAATTCATTAGAACTTGATTTATAAACAATTGTTTTCTGACTAGGTCACTTTTTTTTTGTTTCCAGCACTATCGCTTCAGGAAATTTGGTTCAAAATGCCCACTTTTGACAGTATTTTTTAAAATATATTCTGCCTTTATAAAAAAAAAATGACCAAAACGGGACATTTATAGTTTCTAAACAAGAGAACCAGTCAATTGGATGCGTTTGAGAGCAAAAATGAATTTAAAAATGAGTCTGAAAATAAGCAGTTTGGATTTGAGTAAATATTTATACATTGGAGTATTTGAGTAAATTTATACACTAGTAAGGTATACTGTTATAGCTAAAGCCTCTCCCCCCCCCCCAAAGAAAAAAAAGAGGGATACTTTTAAAAACACACTGTCATGATTACACTTGAAACACAATTTTCCAGATATAAAAATCACTAAAAGACTTATAACCAGTTAGAAAACCACAATACGAATAATCATAGATTTATTGTTTTAATATTAACTTTATATATTATATTTATTTATTTATTTCCTGGGGAAAGAGGTGTTCAAATCGCTTGATCATGAATGAGAATATATGAAAGATCCATGCATTTAAGTATAAAATTATTTTGTAATTGTATGAGAAAAATTGTTTAAAATAATTTTATTGATTGAGCAAGGGAAATCAGAGATATTTATTAAAACTTGATATTACCGACCGAAGAAATAGCCAAATAAATAATATGAAAAAAAGAAATTGAAAATGTTTTATGCGTTTAAAATTCAATACATGATTACTTAATGAATAACCCCACCTTAATTGAGCAGTGACTCTTGTTTTGACATTACCAATACACACAGAATGCTAAATTCTATTACTCTATGGATGGTCTTTTACTCATTTTTATAGCCTTAGCAAAAATTTCCATTTCAAAACAGAACCCAGGTAAAAAAATCAGCACGAAACCTTAAAAAAAAACCTTCAGGAAAGCTGGAGGTATTTCGGACAAAAAAATCTGTAGGCTTCCTTTAGGTAAAAAACCTGAAATTTCCCCCAACTTTTTTGTCCGAAATACCTGCAGCTTTCCTTTAGATAAACAAACCTGCGTTTTCCCTTAACATGTTGTCCGAATTACCTGAAGCTTTCCTTTAGCTATAAAACCTGAATTCCCCCCTCACGTTTGGTCCGAAATACCTATAATTTTCCTTTAGGTATAAAACCTGTGTCTTCTCTTTACATAAAATCCGGTAAATTATCACTGTGCTGCCTGATTTTACCTGAAATCTCAATGATTTTCCTGAAAAAAAAAAGCCGGCGAAGTGCTAAGAGGGACACTGAGTGTGCATAACATAAATAAGTGGTCACAGAGGCCTTCCAACAATGTGTCACACGAGGGGTTTATGCAAAATTTAGAAAAATGTCCCCTCAAGGGGGGGGGAGAGCAAAGTGGGAGAGGGACATCAGATGTGCATAACATTAATAAGTGGTCACAGGCCTTTCCAACAATGTCACACAAGGGCGGGTTTCGGCAAAATTTCGAAAAATGCCCCGAATAGGCATATGTCAGGGAGGAGCAAAGTGGGGGGATGGACACCAGAGGTACATAACATGAATAAATGGTCACAGGCCTTTCCAACAATATGTCACATCAGGGGTTTCGGCAAAATTTAGAAAAATACCCCTTGGGGGGGGGGAGCAAAGTGGGAGAGGGACATCGGATGCGCATAACATGAATAAGTGGTTACAGACGTTTTCAACAATATGTCACATGGGGGGTATCGGCAAAATTTAGAAAAGTGCCCCCCAAAGAGGGGGAGGGGGCAAAGTGGGGGATGGACACCAGAGATACATAATATTAATAAATGGTCACAGGCCTTTCCAACAATATGTCACACAAGGGGTTTTGGCAAAATTTAGAAAAACGCCCCCTCAGGGGGGAGCAAATTGGGGGGATGGACACCAGAGGTACATAGCATGAACAAATGGTCACAGGCCTTTCCAACAATATGTCACACAAGGGGTCTCGGCAAAATTTAGAAAAGTGCCCTCCAAAGAGGGGGGAGGGGGCAAAGTGGGGGGATGGGCACCAAAGGTACATAACATGCATAAATGGTCACAGGCCTTTCCAACAACATGTCACACAAGGGGTTTCGGCAAAATTTAGCAAAGTGCCCTCCAAAGAGGGGGAGGGGGCAAAGTTGGGGGATGGTCACCAAAGGTACATAGCATGCATAAATGGTCACAGGCATTTTCAACAATATGTCACATCAGGGGTTTCGGCAAAATTTAGAAAAATATCCCTTGTGGGGGGGAGCAAAGTGGGAGAGGGACATCAGATGCGCATAACATGAATAAGTGGTTACAGACGTTTTCAACAATATGTCACATGGGGGTATCGGCAAAATTTAGAAAAGTGCCCCCCAAAGAGGGGGCAAAGTGGGGGGATGGACACCAGAGGTGCATAATATTAATAAATGGTCACAGGCCTTTCCAACAATATGCCACACAAGGGGTTTTGGCAAAATTTAGAAAAATGCCCCCTCAGGGGGGAGCAAAGTGGGGGGATGGACACCAGAGGTACATAGCATGAACAAATGGTCACAGGCCTTTCCAACAATATGTCACACAAGGGGTTTCGGCAAAATTTAGAAAAGTGCCCTCCAAAGAGGGGGGAGGGGGCAAAGTGGGGGGATGGGCACCAAAGGTACATAACATGCATAAATGGTCACAGGCATTTCCAACAATATGTCACATCAGGGGTTTCGGAAAAATTTAGAAAAATATCCCTTGGGGGGGAGGGGGGAGCAAAGTGGGAGAGGGACATCAGATGCGCATAACATGAATAAGTGGTTACAGACGTTTTCAACAATATGTCACATGGGGGTATCGGCAAAATTTAGAAAAGTGCCCCCCAAAGAGGGGGAGGGGGCAAAGTGGGGGGATGGACACCAGAGGTGCATAATATTAATAAATGGTCACAGGCCTTTCCAACAATATGTCACACAAGGGGTTTTGGCAAAATTTAGAAAAACGCCCCCTCAGGGGGGAGCAAATTGGGGGGATGGACACCAGAGGTACATAGCATGAACAAATGGTCACAGGCCTTTCCAACAATATGTCACACTAAGGGGTTTCGGCAAAATTTAGAAAAATGCCCCCTCTGGAGGAAGCAAAGTGGGATAGGGACATCAGAGATGCATAACAAATAAGTGATCACAGGCCTTTCCAACAATATGTCACCAGCGCCATCGCTACTGGTGGGGGAGAGAACCTTAAATTACCCAGTCAAATTTCAGTATTTGCCAACTCGTTTTATAATTTTGCCAACTTACCACAGTTAGAAAATGTAATATAGTTCTTATTTGTTAAAAGTTAATAATATTCCTAATTAGTTTTGTAATTTTTGACAAGTCTATCAGAAATAGAAAATATATTATAATTTTTAGTTTTAAAGAAATTTGCCAAGTGTAAAAACATTCGCGAATGTTTGGAGGGGAAGCTCTCCTGTCCCCCCCCTCAGCGAGGCCCCTGTATGTCACATGAATTGTTTCAGCAAAATTTTAGAAAAATGTCCCCTTTGTGTGTGTGTGTTGGGGGGGGGGCATCAAAGTGGGGTAGGGACATCGGAGGTACATAATATGAAAAAATGGTCACATCTTTCTTATAATATGTCACATACAGATGTCATATATGCCCTGGCGTGAATTTTTTCCGACGTCAATTTGCCGAAAAGATCAACAGCATAAACAACATCTGGGTTACCATATCAAGCTAGATAACAACACTTTTGAGCCGGTTATGTACCTGTTGTGTATATGACATTGGCGTCAGAAAAAAATCGTGCCATATGCATATATGGCATCTGTGTTGATTTAACTTTAACTTTTGGGAGTATCATGTCCTGGCTCGTATAAGCTCGCTTTTGAAAATCAACTATACTTATAATAAATTTCGAAAATTTTGTCACAGTATCCTCTTTTAAGTTTATTAAAGAATTTTTATTAGAATTATAATTAAATTGTTTAATATCTGCAAGCAACAGCTAATAAAACCTCAGTATAGATTTAAGAATGTCACAGATGTAAAATGAACTAAAATCTAATAAAAATATGCTGAATTTCTGTTTTTTTTAAATTGTAAACATATTTACACAGATAAAAATGATGTATACTTTAGACACAAATAAAAAGAGACCTACCTTTATTGTTATCAAACGGCGAAAAAAAAATAACAGAAATTTTATTTTTTATTTTTTGCTTTGTGGCAAGTATTGAGCTTTTGTCTTATGGCAGCTCTAACCATAGCAACATTTACAGAAGTAAATTTCTCAATAGTGTGACATATAATGTCATTTATAACATCTTGATCTAGTACATTTGTTTTAATGGTCCTTTTATTTGGACATTTTAAAACGCTTTCAGAGAGAACTTCCCTCCCAAAGCAAATGTCAAGGAGATCTCCAACATGTTTCGAATAATCCTTATCTCTGCATAGAGACAACTTTTGTTTTGGGACAATCAATGAACCAAACTTTTTTCCTTCCTGTGGTTCTTTTCTTTCTGTAATTTCTTTCATTTCTTTTTTCTTTTCTTTATACTTTCGTTTCATTTCTTTATACTTTCCTTTGCTCTCCTGGAGCAAATACTCTCTGCTTTGGAGTTCATCTTGTAGTCTTTCAATTTCGCGATTTTTAGTTTTTAGAATGCCTTCCAAATTGCCACAATTACTACATAATGTATGTTTATCTGCATTCAATTTATTCCTGATACTCAGAAAAAAGTCCTTTTTATCAGAGACCTTTTTTGCAGGAACTATTTTCTTCCTGTAATAGAAATAACTCAATAAATAAATAAGCAAAATATATATTTAAAGACTAAAATTGGTAAAAAATACATAATTTAGAAGCATCTAATGCACGAAAAACTAAAAAATCTTCAATCGCTCACGGGGAAAAAAATCGCGAAATCTGTCGATCGTTCGTGGAAAAAAATCGCGTAATTCGTTTACCGTAGCAGGGAAAAAAAAAAAAAAAAAACACGAGTTCTGCCAGTAAGCCCCGAAAATTACCTAATCGGTCCCAAGAATAAAACCAGCAAAATTCACTAATATGTATCAGGAAAATATTGCCAATTATGTTAATCGATTACAGGAAAACAATCACTAAATTCCCCAGTAGGTTACGGGAGAAAAACCTTGGAAATAGGCGACTGATCATGGGAAAACCCTGCAAAATTCAACAAAAAGTTGCTGAAAATAACGCGAAAATCATCAATCAGTTGCAAGAAAAGAAATCACGAAATTTGTTAATCACTTGCAGGGAAAAAAATAGTGAAATTTGTGCATGATAGAGTGAAAAAAAACTCAGGAAATTAGCCAATCAGTCCAAAGAATAAAACCTACAAAATTCGGTGATAGGTAGCTGGAAAACATAGCTAATTATGTTAATCAACCGCAGGAAAAGAATCATGAAATCCTTCAGCTAGTCGCGGTAAAAAAGCCAAGAAAATAGTCGATCGTTCGCGAGAAACCCCCTCGAAATTCTTCAATGCATCACAAGAAAAACCTCAAAATGTCCCAATAAGTTGCTGGAAAATATCACAGAAATCACCAATCGATCGCAAGAGAAAAATAAATTCATCCATCGGCCAGGGAGAAAAAACACAAATTTCGTCAAAAGATTGCATAAAAAGTATCACGAATTTCATCAAGATTGCACAAACATCGCTAATTTTGTTGATCGGGTGCGAAAAATAATGGCAATTTGATCAAGGAAAGAACGTGAATTTCACGAAATAGTCGTGGAAGAAAATCATGAATTTTGCGAAACGGCTGTGGGAAAAAATCGGGTATTTCACAGAACGATCATGGAAAAAGAATGGTGCTTTTCGCAAAATGGGCGCAGGAAAAAAAAAAATTGTGAATTTCATGAAACGGTCGTGGAAAAAAAAATCCGTGTATTTCACTAAACGATCGTGGAAACATTGTGAATTTTGCAAAACGATAGTGCAAAAAAAAAAAAAAAAAAAAAAAAAATCGTGAATTTTGCAAAACGATAGTTAAAAAAAAAAAAAAAATGTTAATTTTGCGAAACACGCATGGAAAAAAATCACGAACTTCGCGAAACGATCATAGAAAAAAAAAAAAATTGTGAATTCGTCAAATGGTCGCAGAAAATGCAGTTGTAGGAATTCTGTAAAAACTTAATTTAAGAATAGTAAATTTACTGTATTGGGCTATAAAAATTAAAACCGATTCTTTTTTTATCATGGAAAATTAGCTGCAAATCACGAAAAATGCATAAAAAATTAAATTTAAAAAATGCACGGTGCAGAATCATTTATTCAGACAGGTTCAAGATAGATGTATTTTGGATAACTGATTGGTCATTAAAGCAGAATCTATTGGATTTGTAGAATATAGGAGGTTGTACTTTTGTTCCTGATATAAAATCAATTATTACATTACACAGATTAAAAATCTGATCCAAACAAATAAAAAAATTGAGTTTCTGCGAAAGTAGCCAATGAGAAAACCTTGCAAACAACCCTCCCCCTGTTCCTTCTACATAAAAATCTCAATTCCAATACATAACTAAATCAGGGGTGATTGATCCTAAGGGAAAAAAAAAAATGAAATTCATAGTAAAATTTCTGAAACGTTACTGCAGAGGGGAAGATCTCCTCCCGACGCTAATTATGGGTTTTTCTGTGGCCATTAGACAAAATTTGCATTTTTTCTCGCGATCCTTTGGCGAAATTTGAGTTTTTTTTTTCTGCAGTCCTTTAATGAAATTCTCATTTTCGCCGATCTTTTGACGAAATTCATATTTTCCGCAATATTTGCGTTTTTTCCCACAATCATTTGACAGAATTAGTGTTTTTTCACGATCCTTTGATAAAAGGATTTTGTTTTGCAGAAATTTGCGTTTTTTCAGATGAAATCTTTCGATCCGTTGGTGAAATTAGCATTTTCCCTCGACTAATTGGCGATAATCGCACTTTTTCCGCAGTCCTTTTAATGAAATTCGCGTTAACTCCGCAATCCTTTGACGAAATTCGCTTTTAACCTCATGATCTTTCAACGAAACTCAAGTATTTGCCACGATACTGACGAAATTTAGAATTTTTTTCTGCAATTCGCGTTTCCGCGTGAAAAATGCAATTTTTGTCAAAGAATTACAGAAAAACTGCTAATTTAGTCAAATGATCGTGAAAAAACGCTAATTTAGTCAAATGATCAAAGAAAATATATGCAAATTTTGTCAATGAATCATGGAAAAAACACGAGTTTTTATCAAAGGGTGCCGGAAAAAAACGCAAATTTCGTCAAATAATCACAGAACAAACGATAATTTCGTCAAACGATCGTAGGAGAAATATGCAAATTTTGTCAAAGAATCGTGGAAAAAAATGCATATTTCGTCAAAGGATTGTAAAAAAAAAGAAAGAAAAATGCAAATTTCGGCAAAGGAACGCGGAAAAAACATGAAATTCGGGAAGACCCGAAATCCGGAAAGCCTTTGGTCCCGAGGATTCCGGATAATAGGTCCTGTACTGTACTACTTTTTAAAATGAATTTTACAGTAGTTTATATATTTTTAGCTATTTTTCCTAGCATGACATTGACAAATAATTTGAATTATGATCTATAATTTTATTACAACTTAATTATAACTAAATAAAAATATTTATATAACATATATCCCATAGCAGAATACTTTGCAATGTTCTGCAACGGAATTTCAGATGATAAAAAATAATCTGCAAGCGCAATGGGGAAAAAAAGAGGGGGATGTTTATATAAGTTTTTTCCGCGATCTTTTGAAGAAATTTGCGTTTTATTCGCGATCTTTCATGAATTTTGTGTTTTTCCGTGATCTTGTCACGAAATTTGCGTTTTTCCGCAATACTTCGAAGAATTTGGTAATTCTTTTTCGCGATTCTTTGTCGAATGTTGCGTTTTTCCGCAATACTTCGAAGAATTTGGTAATTCTTTTTCGCGATTCTTTGTCGAATGTTGCGTTTTTCCGTGATCTTTTCACGAATTTTGTGTTTTATCCGCGATCTTTTTACGAAATTCGCGTTTCATATGCGATCTTTTCACGAAATTTGCGTTTCTCCGCAATACTTTGAAGAATTTGGTGATTATTTTTCGAAAATTGAATTTTTTGGCAATTGTTTCTCGAAATTTGCGTTTTTCTGTGATCTTTTGACAAAATTTGCGTTTTTTCCGCGATCTTCTCTCAAAATTTGCATTTTTCCAGCAATCTTTTCATGAATTTTGTGTTTTTTTCTGCGATCTTTTCACAAATTTTGTGTTTTATCTGCGATCTTTTCATGAGATTTGCGTTTTCCGCGATCTTGTGATGAAATTTGCATTTTTTCGTGATACTTCGAAGAATTTGGCAATTCTTTTTCGCTATTCTTTGTCGAATTTTGCGCTTTTTCCGTGATCTTTTCATGAATTTTGCGTTTTTGCCCCGCGATTTTTTCATGAATTTTGCGTTTTTTCCCGGGATCTTTTCACGAATTTTGCGTTTTTTTCCACGAATTTTGCACCTTATCTGCAACCTTTTCTCGAATTAAGCGTTTTTCCGCGATCTTTTCCGAATTTTGCATTTTATCCGCGATCATTTCTCGAAATTTGCGTTTTCCGCGATCTTTTGACAAAATTTGCGTTTTTCCGTGATTTTGTCACGAAAGGTGCGTTTTCTCTGCGATCTTTTCACGAATTTTGTGTTTTATCCACGATCGTTTCACGGAATTTGCATTTTCTGCGATCTTTTCATGAAATTTGCGTTTTCCCGCAATGTTTTGACGTAATTTGAGTTTTTTTTTTTTTTTTTTTTTTTTTTTTACGTGGTCATTGGGTGAAATTCACGTTTTTTTCACGAAGCTTTAGTGAAAAACTTTCCCAGCTTTGTTCTTTGCACATGGGCGGAAGAAAACTCCCGTTCGGAAAGAAATCGCTAGTTATTCAGAAAGTAGGTGAAATAGGAGGGAGGGAGGAAGATTGATTGCCGCGCGACATTCTTATTTCTTCCTAAATAGATTCGAACACAACAAAAGTAGTAGTCCCCCCCCCCCCCCCGAATTCTTTTTGCTTTCACGTCAACATGCATTTTTTTTTTTTTTTTTTTTTTTTTTTACAAAAAAAGTAACATTTGTCTTGAAATGTTCTGCAGCACATCTGATTGTTCTGTGACGTACGTTGCACTTTTAAGCATATTCTGCTTTAGGGAACATATAAATTATTACTTAATCAGTTTTTAGCTTGATTTAACATAAAATTTCACTAATGGTTGCTAAAATAAAAATGTGTATAAGGTTTTTGACTAGGGAATTGACCGAAGCAGCAATTTTGCCGAATACCGAAGTATTCGGTAACCGAATACTTGAAACTTTTTAATATGCATTTTTGCATATATTAGCTTTTTTAAGCTTTAATTGAGATTAAATTCTCAATAATTTAATTTAGTTACATTTTTATTCTTAAAATAAATCTAATTACACAAAAAAAAATTAACCCCAGCGCTTGGCGTCTAGTAACTTAGTATGGCAACCCCCTTTTTTACGACGCGAGAGCGTGCTGTCGTTGCTGACTGTTGCTTGACTCTTGTACCAGATACTCTTTGATATCACTCAACAGATACTCTTTGATTGCCACTTTAGCGAGTTTCGTTTTTTAGGTATATTTTGCTGTTTTAAGAGTTTTATACATTTTGAGATTGCTACAAGACGATAACTGCTGAATTTTGAGAATGCTATATCGCGAGAAATGCTGAATTTGGCGATGTTTTCTTCCGTTAAATGTGTGCAAAGCGCTCATACAAGGATTACTGATTGCCAGTTTAGCGAATTTTGTTTATTATTTACATTTTATTTTCGTTGAGCCAAACATGCGTATAAACGGGTGCTTGGCGACATTTACTACTTGGCAGAAAAGGGGTTTTCTCGCCAAAAAAAATCCAAGATGGCGGAGGGTGGGATAATAACACATCTGTTCCCAGGGTATTATTAAGGATAAGGATTGTCAGAAAAACAAAAGTTCATTCAAATACAAAGAAACAATGTTGTCATTAAGTCGATTTACTGATTGTCTAATTATAAACATATTGAATATGAATGGTCTCAAAATAGAAAACGTATATCAATTTGTACATTTAATTATTTCCTGTCAAATTATTGATAGAATATTTATATTTTGATTAATATTTTAACATTGTGGTGATGAAGAAAAGAAAT
This sequence comes from Maratus speciosus, assembly GCA_963932465.1. Classification (NCBI taxonomy): domain Eukaryota; kingdom Metazoa; phylum Arthropoda; class Arachnida; order Araneae; family Salticidae; genus Maratus; species Maratus speciosus. The sequence continues at coordinate 90,463,010 of OZ010794.1, read as the reverse complement.
TTGGTACAGATGTCATATTTGCCCCATATTGGCACGATTTTTTTCGGTTGCCAATTTGGCGAAAACATCAACAGCATAAACAACATAATCTGGGTTACCACATCAAGCAAAATAACGACACTTTGGCACCAGTTATGACATTGGCGTCAGAAAAAAATCGTGCCAATATGGGGCGAATATGACATCTGTACCAGAAATTTGAGCGATTTTGATACAATGGTTATAAAAGCTATAGGATAGGCATAGGGCTATACTTATTTGATGTGTGTATTTTCTTTAATATACACCTTAGATATACAGATATGAATTCTGATATACCTATTTGATGTGTATATTAAAGTGAATGCACATTAAATAAATTTACCCCCCCCCCACCCCTTAGAATATAAACCAAACTTCCTTTAAAGTTATCCAAAATTTTCAGCCTAGTAAAATGTAAAATTATAATTTACTAAAAATTATACATAAAACAGTATACATAAAGGAAAACTATAAAATTATTAATTAGATATTTTATTTATCTGATTATTTATTTCAACTGACTAAGGTTTAATGCAATTTTTATTTATTATTTTGTGATTTGTGTTTGGTTTTCAAGGGAAGGGTCATTCCACGTCAAATCAACACAGCCCACAACCCGACCATCTCCAAATTGGATGAAATTTAGCTTATTTGTTGCACTAATAGAGAAATTAATAAATCCAGTGTTTTTAGTTCATATTGCTATTAGTTTTTTAAATATTTAAATTTGGTCAAATTTGTCAAATTTTAGCAATTCTTGCAATACAAAATAGGCTCAAACTTCTTTCCTAATTAAAGTAGAGTTTTGATTTTGGTGTCGTTGGAAAGTATATGAATTGTACTTTCATATGATATACTGCATGACTATATTTAAAAAAAAAAATTAATTTCAAGGTCATCAAATTTAAATTTTAAAATTAAAAATTTTAAAGTTGTAATTTTGAAAATGTTCTAAAAAAATTATATGTTATTTTTCAACTTATTATAAACAGAATCTGAAACTTTTAGCCTGGGACTGCAATGGGTTCATGAAAAATAAATTTTATGAAACTACTTGCATCTGAATTTGCTCATAACAAGTGACAAATTTTGAATTTTAAACTAAAATTTCATACTGAATATACAGAAAATAAGATTTTAACCATCAAAAGACAATATTAAAATAATACCATAATATTTTATCCCAATTTGTATATTCAGGGAAATATCTAATTTTATTTTTTAAATGTTTTAGGAAAGTTGATACACATATAATAGACAGATTTTATACAAGATAGAAAAAATAGATTTAATCAACCATTTAATAAATATCTAACTATGCTATTCAAAATATATTTTTAAAGTTTAAACACCAATGATGACACCCCATAATAAAAGCATGATAGAAAACAGTCAAAATTTCTTGATCAACAATAAAACCTTTTTCCTGGTGTTCAATATGCAGCTTTATATATAAAGTGGTGACATTTTTTTGTTATGGCTGAAACATGATACTACCAATTTTCTAGAATTTATTACTCAGGAACCCATGGCAGTCCCAGAGTAAAACTTTCAAATTATATTTATAATAAGTTGAAGAACAACATAATTTTTTTTAGATCATTTTCAAAATTACAAATTTAAAACTTTAAATTTTAAACTTGATAACCTTGAAATTAAATTTTTCTTAAATATAGACATGTAGTATATCACATGAAAGCACAACTCATGTGCTTTCCAAAGACACCAAAATCAAAACTTTACTTTAATTAGGTAAGGAAATAGAGATTATTTTGTAATACAAAAATTGCTAAAATTTGAGAAATTTGACAAACTTTAAATTAAAATATTTATAAAAGTAACAGCAATATGGACTAAAAACTCTGGATTTATTCAATTCTCTATTAGTGCAACAAATAAAAAAAATTTCATCCAATTCAGAGAGGGTCGGGTTGAAAATGCTCCTTTTTTGTGTTGATTTGACATGGAATGACCCGGAACGGAAAAATTTAAGTTTGCCTGTGAGAGAAGGGGAAAAGTTACTGGTCCTGCGGACAGCTAAATTTTTCAAATTTGTGGTCCAATTGCATTTTTGGTGGTCTCGGACCAGCGGACCACCAAGGATTTCGAATGCTGCAAACTCTCTAAATCTTTGATGCGTTTGAGAGCAAAAATGAATTTAAAAATAAATCTGAAAATAAGCAGTTTGGATCGGAATACACCCTTAAGCAAAGAAGTTTTTAAATGCATCCTACATCGGTGTCTGGAGTAGGCAATCATTTTCAGAGATTGTAAATGTTATTCTGAAAATCTTAGCAAGAAACAGACTATTTACTGGACAATGTTCAGGAACTTGCATTTGTACATAATTAATTCCTATGAAAATACTCGTGATTGGTTAATTTTCTTAAATAATACGTAACAAACAGCAATTAAATAATGTAAAAACTAATTATTCTGAATATCTTTATAAGTTGACTCTTAAACTTAGAAGTGGTATACAGTTTTTAAAAATGTTTAAAAAGTTCCTTTTAAGTATTTGACTCAGCCAGAATATTTCAATATTCGGTGACATCCCTAATTACAATCAAATGAAAATTGCTTGAACGCTTACCCTTTGGAACTAAAGTTCTCCTTTTCTTTTCTTTTCATTCTTTTTGAAAGCACCTGAATTACAGGTAAGTCAGTCTTAACTATCTTCTTACATGCCAAGTCATCTATTGTGGCATCCATCAGCTTCCGATCGTCTGAAATAATTATTAACATACGTCAATTTTTGAAAAAAATTCCAAATTTATTTTTAAAATAAGGAACGGATATGTTTGTGGTCTGCAGAATAAACTTGGCTATTTTTTAAATTTATCAACAACTTGAGATATAAACCTTTAAGATTAACTTTCTTAAAATGCCAATAAAATCACTTTGATGTTTTAAAGTTGTCACAAAATTTTCTCATGTTTTTTTATGTATGATAAATTTTAATTATGAAATTCCCTTGTAGTTTTGCAATTACGATAAATTTAAATAACAGTCTTTTCAGAACATTAACAAATACAATTGAAAATTAAAAGAATATTGAAATATTAAAAATTGCAAAAGTAAGCTTCGATTTTAATAAATTTAGCATCTAAATATAGAAAATCAGATCATAAAATTTAGTTAATAAGAAATGTTCCTTACATTATGCTGACCTATTTTTAAATAAATTAAGAGTACTACAAGATTTTTTTTTAAAGGAATAATTCTTATTTTAAAGAATCAAATGTAAACATATTTATATATAGAAGTAGGAGGTTAAAAAAAAGAACAAATGCAAAACGAGATTGAATAACCTTATAAACCCTTCCAAAACAATACAGCAAACTATGGTTACAAAAAACCTGGGTTGTCACACAAACACATCTGTTCCCAAAATAATATAGATCGTTATGAATATACTTATTTTACATACCTCCAAACTGCAATAATTTGGCTGGATAACAATCATCCTGCCACTTTACTTCAATGACTTCGCTGGTTTTCCAGCAACTAAAATCGAAATCGGGCACAAGAACCCTTTCCGGTAAGCAGTCTTCTACTTTCATAACCGAAAACTTCTTTTCTTCAAAAAAGTGAACTAAAGCATACTTCAGGAAATTTTGAGCCATGTTGGCAAATGTTGAAATCAAAATGAATTATAAATAACTAATTGTGTTAATAATCACAACTCACAATTATCCCGAGCACGTTGTTAGACGTTAGACACAACTACGCTCTCTCTTCACTTCAGTTGTTGTTCAGTATCATTGCACGTATTAATCGAAATTTCTGATACAAAACTTCAGAATTAAAAATAATTTCTGCGAAATACCTTTCTAATTGAATTTTTAGTTTATAAATAATGATATGCGTTGAAATTTAAGGTTATAAATTTATAAGTCATTATAAAATCGTGAATCAAGATCCTGATAGATTTTTTGCTGTTAGCGAAACGAGATTGACCAATCAGAAGCCTGTATTTTCGCAAACAGTGAAAAGTTCCCCAAAAAGTTGAATTCTGATTGGTTAATTTCGTTTCGCTAACAGCGCAAAAACCTATACGTGTTTCTGAAAAAAGAAAACAAAAATTGTAAACAGATGTGTTATGAGAAAATGATCATGAATTTTATTTAATTACAAGCGTGATGAACGGCTACCGTTTTTCCCATTTATTAATAATTTATTAGAAATCTAAACTTTTGATATGAGATGAAGCATGGCTTGCTAGTAACGGCCAACCAACCATTCAATCAAACAAAGTTTGTTTCGTCAGCGATTTTAAAAGTTACGGAAAAAGCATTGTTTAAAAGCATTTTGCGTTTTATTTCGCAATTTTCAAGTAAAAAAATATTAGCGTTGGTTTGAATTGTCCATAGCACTATGGGAGACGATAAACCACGTTCAAAACGAGGTTCATACAATAGATATTTGAGAACGGATGAAAAAATTCCGAGGTCAACATTGTATGCAAAAAGAAAATTAGAAGCAACCCAGTATGCTGATGATGGTATTACGGAAAATAATGGGACATCCATGTCATCACTCTATAACGATGAAGAGGACAATTCTATTTCTGAATCCTCTTTACATTTTGATGAACAAACTAGCTTTAATGATTTTTTGCATGACAATATCAGTGAGGAATCAAGTGATAATGAAGATAATGATTCATTTGATAATGATAAAGTGAAAGTTGATTTAGAAAATATGGAAGAGCCATTGTATCCATCCTCATCTGTTTCATTGTTCGATGCATACATCACTATACTAGCATTCTCCCTAAGGCACAACTTAACCAAAATATGCATGCAAGAATTGCTCCAAATGTTAAATTTGTTGTTGCCATCTTCGAATCTTCCAGGTACAAGGCATTTATTTTTTTCAAAATTAACATCTTTATTTGACAATTCAACGGAAGCATACATATATTGCAAATTTTGTTTTGCAGATGTATGTTTGCTATCTGATGGTAACAAACCTGATACATGCAAAGAATGTTCCAGAAATTTTGATGCACAAGAGAGCATGAAAGAGGGCTATTTCTTCATGTATATGCCTCTTGAACAACAATTGAAATTAAAGTTCCAATTTCAAAATTTAATGCCTAAAATCAAACAGTATAAGAGCAATTTTGAAGAGCCCTCAGATTCTTATAGAGATATTCTCGATGGTGAGGCATATGCCAAAATAAAAAATCTAAAATACAGTGACAACATTTCATTGCAGTTTAACATCGATGGAATACCCATGTACAGGAAATCGAACTATCAAATTTGGCCTATTCAGTGCATGATAAATGAATTATCACCACATGAAAGAAAAAATCACATTTTAATGTGTGGCTTGTGGTTTGGACCTCGTAAGCCGCATATGGATGTTTTTTTAAAGCCTTTTGTTAAGGAACTATCACATTTATGTGAATCTGGATTTCGTTGGATTGATGCTGCAAATGGTAAAACAAACATTACCAAAGTTTTTCCCATCATCTGTAGCAGTGATGCACCAGCTCGAGCAGCTATCCAGAACTTTGTTCAATACAATGGGAAATATGGCTGCGGATTTTGTCAGCATTCTGGAGAACGAATAGAGAAGGGCAAGGGGTTTTGCCGCGTTTATGCACTTGAAAATCCACTTCCTGAACTTCGTTCTTTTCAAGAGTGTGTGGATTTTGCAGAAGAGGCTTCCTTGACAGGTAAAGCAGTTTGTGGTGTAAAAGGGCCAACAGAACTAATGAAATTATATCCACATTTTCATTTAGTTCAGAGTTTTGTACCTGATTATATGCATGCAGTCCTGTTAGGGGTTGTCCGGCAAATTTTAAACCTCTGGATCCAGACATCATCAAATGAATTTTCACTAAATAAAAAGGCCTTAAGGATGCTAGATGAACGAATTTCAAATACAAAATTTCCAAAAGAAGTAACAAGAAAATTGCGTTCTACTAACGACATTTTATTTTGGAAAGCCTCCGAATTCAGGATTTTCCTGTTAGTTTCACCTATACTCTTGAAAAATTTAATTCCCAGGAATGTGTACAACCATTGGTTGTTACTTGTACATGGCGTAACATTGCTTCTGGGAAATGAAGTAACAAAACATGATGTAGCACAAGCAGAATTTGCACTGCAGAAATTTATCTGTGGTGTAAAGGACATTTACGGCCCCCAAGAACAGAGTTATAATGTTCACTTGTTGCTTCATTTACCGCAGGCTGTGAAATCTTGGGGTCCACTTTGGGCCCATTCTTGTTTTTCCTATGAAGATTCCTTGGGTCAGCTGAAACGATTTCATCATGGAACTAGGGGTGAGGCTAATCAAATTTTGTCTGCCTATGTCATGCAATCCGTGCTAAATTTGTTGATTTTGCAAGAAAATGTGAAGAATTCAAGGGTCCACTTTTTTATTGAAAACATGATGAAAAAACACCATTGTACAGAAAAAAATGTCAAATTAAATGATTGTACATTGCTTGGGATTCAGAAGACAATTAGGTTGCCAAGAGTTCATGAAATAGAACTTTCAAAACTGTTACCTGATAGTTATGGAAGAAGGATCTCAAGTGTGGCATCATTTGAAAGGATGCTATTTTGTAATAAATTATTTAGCACAGAAAGTTATAGTGAGAAATTTATTAGGGCAGATTACTGTGTAGGTACAGCACAAAATGTTTGCCTGATTTTAAGTCATATAATTGTTCACGATGAAAAAGTGTATTTGATTGGTCAAAAATTATCTACAAAAAAAATGAAGAAATCTGATAATGATATAGGCTTCATTTGTAGAAATATTTTAATATGTGACCATTTAGAATCTGATGTTGTTTTGGCTGTAAGGCCGGTAGATATCATTAGTAAGTATGTGATTCTACCATTTAAAGATGATGATAAAGATACTAATATTACATATTTAATACCTCTAAATAATATTGCTGAACAGTAATTTTGAGTATTACTTTTAAAATTGTATATATGATTATAACAACATTTTTGCAGGTATTTTTTTATCACTAGAAAATATTTTTATGTCAATGAAATATCAGTTTACAATTGCCTAATTCAGTTTTACTTTTTTAAGCATTGCGTTTATACAATTCCCTGTTTCAATTTTATTTTTTAAGAATCATGTTTATAGTTGATACAATTCACCATTTTAATTTTACTTTGTTAAGCATCGCAGGCACAGATGTCATATGCGCCCCATAGTGGCACGATTTTTTTCTGACAACAATGTCATATACGCATCGGGTACTTAACTATCACTAACATGTCATTATTTTGCTTGATATGGTAACCCGGATGTAGATGATATCGTAACGAGGTTTTCGCCAAATTGGGTTGGAAAGAAATCTTGCCAGTATGGGGCGTATATGACATCTATGCTGCATCATGTTTATACAATTCACTATTTATTTTTATTTATTTATTTATTTTTTTTTAAGCATCGTCTTTAAACAATTCACTATTTCAATTTTACTTTTTTAAGCATTGCGTTTATACAATTCCCTATTTCAATTCCATTTTGTTATGCATCATGTTTATACAATTCATTATTTTAATTTTACTTGGTTAAGCATTGTATTTATACAATTCACTATTTTATTTTATTTTTTTAAGCATCGTCTTTAAACAATTCACTGTTTCAATTTTACTTTGTTCAGCATTGTGTTTATACAATTCCCTGTTTCAATTTTATTACCTTAAGCATCATGTTTATACAATTCAATATTTTATTTTTTTAAGCATCGTATTTAATACAATTCACTATTTCAATTATACTTTCTTAAGAATCGTGTTTATACAATTCCCTATTTCCATTTTATTTTCTGAAGCATAGTGTTTATACAATTCACTATTTTATTATTACTTGGCTAAGCATCGTGCTTATACAATTCCCTATTTTTCCCCCCCTTAAGTATCGTGTTTTACTTGGTTAAGCATCGTGTATATACGATTCACTATTTTATTTTAATTTTTTAAGCATTGTGTTTATACAATTCATTATTTTCTTTTTTTTTGTTAATCATCGTGTTTATACAGTTTACTATTTCAATTTTACTTTGTTCAGCACCGTGTTATACAATCCACTATTTCAATTTTACTTTCTTAAGATCATGTTTATATAATTCACTAATTTAATTCTACTTTATTCATCACTGTGTTTATACAATCCCCAATATCAATTTTACTTCCTTAAGTATTGTGTTTATACAATTCTCTATTTCAATTTTATTTTCTGAAGTATCGTGTTTATACAATTCACTATTTTAATTTTATTTTCCGAAGTATCGTGTTTATACACTTCACTATTTTAATTTTACATGGCTAAGCATCGTGCTTATACAATTCAACAATTCCCTAATTTTTTTTCCCTTAAGTATCGTGTTTATACAATTCAATATTTTATTTTTTTAAGCATCGTATTTATACAATTTACTATTTCAATAATACTTTCTTAAGAATCATATTTATACAATCCCGTATTTCAATTTTATTTTCTGAAGCATCATGTTTATACAATTCCTATTTTTTTTTTCTTTAAAGTATCTTGTTTTACTTGATTAAGCATCGTGTTTATACAATTCATTATTTTATTTTATTTTATTTTATTTTTTTGTTAATCATTGTGTTTATACAGTTCACTATTTCAATTTTACTTTGTTCAGCATCGTGTATATAAAATTCACTATTTTTTTAAATATTTTAGGCATTGTGTTTATACAATTCATTATTATTATTTTTTTTTTTTTTTTGTTAATCATCGTGGTTATACAATTCACTGTTTCAAATTTACTTTGTTCAGCATAGTGTTTATACAATCCACTATTTCAATTTTACTTTCTTAAGATCGTGTTTATATAATTCACTACTTTAATTCTACATTGTTCATCACCATGTTTATACAATCCCCAATATCAATTTTACTTCCTTAAGTATTGTGTTTATACAATTCCCTATTTCAATTTTATTTTCTAAAGCGTCGTGTTTATACAATTCACTATTTTAACTTTACTTGCCTAAGCATCGTGCTTATACAATTCCTTATTTTTTCCCCCCTTAAGTATCGTGTTTATACACTTCAATATTTTATTTTATTTTTTTAAGCATCGTCTTTATACAATTCACTATTTCAATTTTACTTTCTTAAGCATCGTGTTTATACTATTCCCTATTTCAGTTTTATCTTCTTATGCATCAAGTTTTACAATTCACTATTTTAATTTTACTTGGTTAAGCATCGTGTATATACAATTCACTATGTTATTTTATTTTTTTTAAGCATCGTGTTTATACAATCCACTATTCAATTTTAATTTGTTCAGCACCATGTTTATATAATCCACTATTTCAATTTTACTTTCTTAAGATCGTGTTTATACAATTTACTACTTTAATTCTACTTTGTTCATACAATCCCCGATATCAATTTTACTTCCTTAAGTATTGTGTTTATACAATTCATTATTTTAATTTTACTTGGTTAAGCATCGTGTTTATACAATTCACTATTTTAATTTTACTTGTTGAAGCATCGTGTTTATACAATTCACTATTTTATTTTATTTTTTGAAGCATCGTGTTTATACAATTCACTATTTCAATTTTACTTTCTTATGCATCATGTTTTACAATTCACTATTTTAATTTTACTTGGTTAAGCATCGTGTATACACAAAGTTATATATATATATATATATATTTTTAAGCATCGTGTTTATACAATTCACTGTTTCAATTTTACTTTCTTGTGCATCATGTTTTACAATTCACTATTTTAATTTTACTTGGTTAAGCATCGTGTATATACAATCCACTATTCAATTTTACTTTCGTAAGACCGTGTTTATACAATCCACTATTTCAATTTTACTTTCTTAAGATCGTGTTTATACAATTCACTACTTTAATTCTGCTTTGTTCATCACCATGTTTATACAATACCCAATATCAATTTTACTTTTCCTTAAGTATTGTGTTATACAATTCATTAATTTAATTTTTCTTGGTTAAGCATCGTGTTTATGCAATTCACTATTTTAATTTTACTTTCTTGTGCATCATGTTTTACAATTCATTATTTTAATTTTACTTGGTTAAGCATCGTGTATATACAATTCACTATTTTTTTTTTTTTTTTTAAGCATCGTGTTTATACAATTCCCTTTTTTCCACCTTAAGTATCGTGTTTATACAATTCACTACTTTAATTCTACTTTGTTCATCACCGTGTTTATACAATCTCCAATATCAATTTTACTTCCTCAAGTATTGTGTTTATACAATTCATTATTTTAATTTTACTTTGTTAAGCATAGTGTTTATACAATTCACTATTTTTATTTTACTTGCTTAAGCATCGTGTTTATACAATTCACTATTTTATTTTTTTTTTTAAGCATCGTGTTTATACAATTCACTACTTTAATTCTACTTTGTTCATCACTGTGTTTATACAATTCCCGATATCAATTTTACTTCCTTAAGTATTGTGTTTATACAATTCATTATTTTAATTTCTCTTGGTTAAGCATTGTGTTTATACAATTCACTATTTTAATTTTACTTGTTTAAGCATCATGTTTATACAATTCACTATTTTAATTTTACTTGTTTAAGCATCGTGTATATACAATTCACTATTTTATTTTATTTTTTTAAGCATCGTGTTTATACAATTCACTATTTCAATTTTACTTTCTTATGCATCATGTTTTACAATTCACTATTTTAATTTTACTTGATTAAGCATCGTGTATACACAATTCACTATTTTTTTTTTTAAGCATTGTGTTTATACAATTCACTATTTCAATTTTACTTTCTTGTGCATCATGTTTTACAATTCACTATTTTAATTTTACTTGGTTAAGCCTCGTGTATATACAATTAACTTTTATTTTTTTAAGCATCATGTTTATACAATCCACTATTCAATTTTACTTTCTTAAGACCGTGTTTATACAATCTACTATTTCAATTTTACTTTCTTAAGATCGTGTTTATACAATTCACTTCTTTAATTCTGCTTTGTTCATCACCGTGTTTATACAATCCCCAATATCAATTTTACTTCCTTAAGTATTGTGTTATACAATTCATTAATTTAATTTTTCTTGGTTAAGCATCGTGTTTATACAATTCACTATTTTAATTTTACTTTCTTGTGCATCATGTTTTACAATTCATTATTTTAATTTTACTTGGTTAAGCATCGTGTATATACAATTCACTATTTTTTTTTTAAGCATCGTGTTTATACAATTCCCCTTTTTCCCCCTTAAGTATCGTGTTTATACAATTCACTACTTTAATTCTACTTTGTTCATGACCGTGTTTATATATAGAATCCCCAATATCAATTTTACTTTCTTAAGCATTGTGTTTATGTAATTCCCTATTTAAATTTTATTTTCTTAAGCATCGTGTTAATACAATGCATTATTTTAATTTTACTCTGTCAATTATTGTGTTGATACTGTTTAAAAGTTACAACTATTTAATAATCGATGTAAAATATGCAGAACAACTATTGTGTTGATAATTTTAATTCTACTGGCCATAAAAGCATTTTGTATTTATTTTTCAATCGGCCATTTTACATGCTAATATTCCCACTGTCCTTTATAAAAACGATTTATGTCATAGTATATGTATATTTCTGTTTACTTGAATAAATTGAATGCATGATTCCACAATATACATTTCAATATATATAATGCATCATGAGTTTTCAACTGCATCCACGTCTGGGTGCAAGTCTCAATTATATTTTAAAAATAAGCATTGCATATATTAAATTTAAGTATTGTGTTTCATGTGTTCTAGAGATTTCTATGACAAATTTGTGCATTTTTAAGATTGCAAATAAAGAAATTTTTATATATTGTGCTAGAAGGTTAATACTGAAGCTATTGACAAATTTAGAATTCTAATATCTGGAAGACAAAATTCAGTATATTAGAGTAAAGGTTTAAAACTGAATTTCTTTTATGAATGTTGAAAAATTGTCGTAGAACAAAAAGTAATGCTTAAAATATTGAAAATAGTGAAAGAAAAAATATGCTAAACGTTTTAAACTGAAATCCTTTTATAAATTTTAAAAATTTGTTACAGAATTGAACAAAATTAACATGATTGATGGTTTTATTAGTAAGTTGCTGAAAAATCAAACTTTTTTGCATTCAATGTTTATATTGCAAATGAAATCCTCGTAGTAATTGTAAGTAATGAATCATCATCCGCTTGCTGTGGGATGTAAGTGGGGGAATAATTTTCTTTTTGGTTGGTATTTGGTGTGTGTCATAAAAATCTCCAATTTGGATGTCTTGTCAATCCACTTTTAAATGATTAGGTATTTCAAAAATAATTCATAAAATATATTGTATATGTAAGTGTGTAAACATGGGCAAATTTAACAAAGTTTGTATATCCTCAAGGATGTTTGTTAGTATTAACAAAGTAGCTAAATCAAAAAGAAAAATATTACTGATGCATAGCTGCCAACATCTTATGCTTTTTCAGACCACAAAAATTTTATAGAAAATTTTACCTTTTTAAATCGCCGTAATCTGCCAATTAAATAAGGCAAAAATTTCTATTAAATTTTTGTGGTCTGAAAAAGCGGAAGAGCTGGCAGCTATGCTAATGTATATTTTGTAATCTTCTTAATTCGAATCTGTTAATGAAAAAATAAACCTACAGTAAATGATGAAAAATTGAATTAATTGCTGAAATAAAATATATCATTTAAATAATATAATTATATGTAGGTTTGCTTTATTGCTGATTTATTTGAATTTTTATTTCTGTAAAAAATAACATGTTGTTTTATTTTTGTGTTATAGAACCGTTTGCATTTTAAAATTGTTTAAAAGTTAACATAATATGTTTTGTTATTCCCAAGATATTATATGGATTATGCTTACAAACGTTTAACAAATGATATGCAAAAATTTAGAATCCTTTTATCCCGGGTGTGTGCGGAGTAAAAGAATATGCTGCTGTATCTAAAAAAAGTTTTAAAATAAAGTTTGTATTTTTTCTTGTTCAACAATTTCATTCAATTTAATAATTTTTTTTCATTGTTATGGAATTTTGAATTTTATCTGTTTAAATATTTTATTTTTTTTTTCCTCTTATAAAATCTGTATTTACATTGGTGGAATTAGGTATGAGACTGCTTAAAAAGATGAAGGAGCTGTTTTAATTTTAGTATGTTACAATAAACTGCTAGTTATTTATATCCACTACGTATTAGTCGAAGTTTAAATTTTTTTTAATGCTCTTTACATTTAAAGTTTATTGAAATTCATTATAATTATGCTTGTATAACCAACATGATTTTTTTATTATTATTCTCTTCCCGCCCCCCCCCCCCTCTATGTGGCTTGCTTAAGCTATTTGGATATGAGCTAGATACCTTAGCAAATCAAACTGTAATAAAAATTTTCGAAAAAGCTTTCAAATTCCTTGCATAAAAGCAGGGTTCATTTTTTTCCCATATACCAGTAGTGATTTTAGGGAAGATAATCTAAGTCCATGAAGGTAATTTGTTGGCCATAAACTTGCTGAACAAAACCTGCATATAACCTTTGAAAAAACTTTCATGTTTCTTCCATAAAAAGTAGTTTTTGTTTTTCTTCAAAATACCTGTTACGATTTTAAGAAGATCTGTTTAGTCAGTGAAGATAATTCGAAGGCCAAAAGCTTGCTGACATAATCCTCAATAAAACCTTTAAAAAACATGTAATATTTCTTGAAGGTAGCCTCCAGTTTTCATTTTCATCAAAATACCTGGTAAAACCTTCAAACAACCTTTAAAATCATATATTTTTTTAAGGTTTCGTGCTGATTTTTTTACCTGGGGACCCTTGACAAAATTTTCAATTCAAAGGGAACACTTCACAAAGTTCTTTGTCTTAAGACTTTTCAATCTCAAAACTGAACCTTTTATAAATTTTAATCATTTGAAAGAAAAATATAACCTGTCACTCTTAAATATGTGGAGGAAATAAAGGATAGATGTGCTTGTAAGGGACACCCTTTAATGTTTTTGGTTCATAAAAAAATAACCAACAAAAATTTAGCTTTAATTATTTTTTTCGTAACTCCCCCTTGCATGTTTTCTAATGTAGGTTATTGCTGACACTCTTAATCAAACCAATCAGGAAGCAGAAAATAATGTTTCAAAGTTTCGCTGTTTTTCAGTGAAACTCTTAAAGAAGATGTTAAGAGCTGGCTTCATTTAATAAATTTATACTTTCTTTATTTTCTTGCAAAATTTGAATGTTTTTTGTTTGAGTAGTAATAGAAAAGTTTAAATTTTATATACTAATGGCTATTTACAAAATCTCATTTATTATTAAGGTTTTAAAATACGTGTCCATTATTGGAACGCTTAATAGTCAATTTCCAGTAATGGGCACCCCATGTAGACTTTCCTAAAAATGCAATTTCAGTAATGAACAAGCCCCACCAGTGGCCGAGAGTTTCTGCTCTCGAAGCTGGTAGACGGGAAGTGCTGGGTTCGAACCCAATCGTGCCTGTCGGCCTAATCTTTCGAAGTTTTCGTGGTTTTCTTCTAACCTTGGATTTCCAAGCGTTAATACGGGTTAGGTTCCCTTAGAAAGACCCCCACGAAGGGCACTCCCTCCCTTTGGGCCTATATCCCTCGTGTTGATAATTGGCCGTCATAAACACAACCAACCAGTCATGAACATAGTAACATAAAATATCGAAAACCTAAATAATAAAATTTTAATTTTTAAATTGCATTTACCAGAATGTAGTAACACAAACATTTTTATAAATAGCTGTTTTTAATTAATTTTGCGTGGTTAATAGAATTGTCTATATTTTAATAAAATAAATTTTTTTATAGCTTTGCCTTGCATATTTTAGAATCTGGCAATCAATAAAACAAGTCGGGGAGCAGAGAATATTGTTTAAGGGCATGGGAAAAAAAGGGGCTCAATCGCTCCCCATTTAAATAAAAACATGTAAGTTAGAGAAGTTGTTAAAAATCTATTATTTGCTGTATCTTAAATGTTTGCTTATTCATCTCTGACGAAAAAAAAACAAGTAATATAAAAATTTTGTTTTTAAAGTCAATTCCTACTTAGGCCATCAAAAAAAAATTTAATATAATCCCTTAAGCTAATATTAGTTTTTGTTGCATTAAAATATCTCAATTTGTTGATTTTCTATAAGCAAGTAGGTTTCCAATGGAAGTCTATGGGAATTTGGCGAAATATTAGAGATATCGCCAAGTTGGCGTCGCCTTTGGTGGCTCATTTTGGCCGCCAAATTTGGCGATATATCGCCAAGTTGGCGACATACTTGGCGGTATTTGGCGACAGAACAGGGTCCCCCTTATAGATACGAAGATGCATTAAATGCTTCAATAACCAATGACCGCCATTTTGTCTCTCATGTAAAATTAAAATTAATTAATTAAAATTTAATTAATGAATTAATATTTGAAAAAAACTTTATTAACATCAATTGTCATCCAGTACAAGTTTAAAAAAAATTATTTCAACTTCATAGGATGAATAATAAGTATTTTATTAACGATTGAAAATTTGAACAAGATATATATATAAATAAATAAATAAATAAATATAGGGAGAGTGTGAACTAATAGTAGGAATTGAAAAAAAAAGAAGTATTGTCATATTAATAAAATTTAGAGTAGTAACGATACTTAAACATCTGCAGATCAGTGGCCTTAAATGTCAATTCTGCAGATTTATTTTAAAATTTTTTTAAACATTCAACCTGCAGTATTATTTCTTTAATATTTGTAATACTAATTACTACAAGTACTAATATATGAAGTAGTTTTGAGCATTTTAACTGATAAAAATACAAAATAGTCGGAAATATAAAACTGTGCACTAATATTGCAACACTTTTTTCAGATTTTTTTTATTACCCCTCTAACACCACCCTCCCCCACCCCCCCCCACACACACTGTCTCAATAATTTGATAGCTGGAATTCCCTGACATTTAGTGTTTTAATTTCTCTATCTCAGCTCAGATATGGCCAACTGCGGCACGGCGCATACCACTAATTTTTTTTTAAGAAATAGCCAACTTCTTGAATCAGAGATTCCATGATCATGATTCGATAAGGCAATGATTACTATAAAATTTCAGTGGTGTCTAGCATGCCACATTTAGCTGCCCCTGATCTATCTAAAATAATATCTATCTTAAAATATTGATATTGTGATAATCACAGTAATTAATTTAAACAGTGAATAATTCTCGCAAATATCTGATTAATTATTGACATCCTTAATTGTTAAATTTACTTGAAAATAACTATTTTGTTTCATTAGTATGCTTTCATTAATTTCTGGTTCTAAATGCAATCAGAAAAACAATTATATATCTATTACGTTTTGTGGGGTGTCCAATACTGGATTTTTGGGTGTTTTGATATATTTCTGTCATTTAAAATTTAATTTTGATTCACATTGGGAAATGAAACTATAAGAATGGTTAAATATTGTCAATAGATTAATATAGTTAAAAAACTGGAATAAAAAAATAAATAATTTTAAAAGAAATTCCTTAAGGGTGTTCATTACTGGCACATCTACCTACCTTATGTATTTTTACATGCATAATATGTTCTTAAAAATGTATAAACAAGAGCCTTAATATAACGATTATTTCAAATTCGTAAAATTTAGGCTAAATGTTTTACAAATATAAACACTGACCACAATTGTACAAAGTCAGGAAATTCTGAGAAAAGCGTGGACTCTTTTAAAGTAATAAGTTGGCCATTATTATTATCATTATTATTATTATTATTATTATTTTTTTTTTGTCAAGGAAAAAAAATTCTCTGGCCCTTAGAATATTTGAAATTTTTATTCGAAGTACGGTTAAAAAAATGCAAGCGTCTTTGGATTTGAGAACATGATGCAATTAGTAATCAAATCGTTTCAATTACATACAGTAAAAAAGAAAATCGCGTTTTAATATACTTAATACACCACGAATACAGTAAAGAAACGTATTAACAAATACCTAAAAAAACAAAATAATGTCTTGATAATACAACATTTGAATACAAGTATCAACAAAAATTTATATGCATTTGTTTACAAACATTGGCGACCAATAACCTGAACAATAATATACATTACGAAACAACACAATCTAAGCAGAAATTGCATACTGCACAAGACTATAGATAACTAATATCAATTAAAAATGAAAACAATCTATCAAAATGAATTTAAAATATATAAATTAATGGTACTTACCCCTTACCCGCATCAAATAAGGGATATACCATCGGGTTCCAAGTGCAAGGCCTTCAAAAATACTCTAACTCTTCAAAAATAAGCACAGACCCCACCCCCCTTACCTTCTCACTTCTTCAATGAAAAATGAGGCAAAAAAATTATAAAACATCTACTTTATCCATATCTGGATCGTCTTTGAATGAGGTGATCTTCAACTTCTTTGCTCAATGAGGAGGCCATTTTTTCACATTACAATCCTTCCTTACAAGCGTCTAGCTGACGATTTCAAAAAACGGATATGTGTGCGCGCATGCGTATTGTGATTTGCTATGATAGAAATCATTCTACCTGTCGTTTGTTTTCTATGACCTTGTTTTAGACTTTTAAAGAATTCCGCTTCTATCTTTATTGAGTTACTAGAAAGGTAACCCGTCAAAAATGACGGAAATTTAGATATAAAGATATATACAACTCATGTGCAAAAATATGAGTTTTCTCGTTTGTTCCGCAGTGATAGATGAAAATAACACATTTTAAGAACGAAACACATTTATGAAAAACTGTGTACAGTAGAAGACCACTAATCTGCACAGTTTGGTTCCAAGTGTTATGCAGATTTGAGGCTCTTTGCGGTCATGTCTATTCAATCTTTGTTTACATTTTTCTTAATTCCTATATTGGACAATTTTGATTGTTAAGCCTTAAAAATAAATAAATTACACACTTGAAGTAAGGTAAAAACCATTAAATTATCGTATACGATTTCATGAAATGGTTATTATATCGTATAATGTGTGGGTGCTTCACGATCTTGGTTACGACTTTGGCGAAATTGGCTGCAACTTGTCATAATTCTAATAGTGTGGGCCTCTATAACAAAAAAGTAACCAGTTTTTAGTAAAATTTCTGATATAAAGTAGTTTTCAAAAACTTGTGTAAAATTGCAGGCCGTTCTCATGTTATGCCAGTCCTAAGAATAATATTTCTAACACTGAAGAGTTTACATGTATATTTGGAATTTAGAAAAGCTTCTCCAAAAGAAAGGTCCTGAAATGACATTGTAATTCCTCTAATTTCAAAGTTTAATCGGGCCCTGATGTTGTTTACTGAAATCTAATAAATACAGTTATTTTGAATATTACTACAGAATAAAACAGCTAAACTTATTTAACTTAAACTCGCTGTTACTTCCCGATGTCATTTTTTAGTATTAAAAAAGAAAATTATTTAATTTTTCAAATCATGCACATTTATAATTTTTTTCCGTCTTTAATAACTAAATAATGAAAAAATATGCTTTTGTTCTGAGCTCATAAATATGACAATAAAATAATGTAACTAAGAGACATTGCAAAATTAAATGTTTGTGATTTCAAACCATAAACAAATGATACCGCCACCATTTTATCTACTATGACGTCATTAGAATATTGTCCATTGATTGTTGGAGAACTTATTTTGTGAATGATTACCTCAATGATTTAATATTTTTTACGGTTCGCGATGAATGAATCACTTGTGTTTGTTTAGGTTTATGGAATGAGATATTAAGCCGTGAACCTAATTTCAACTAAAGTTATCCAAGGATATATGTATTTTTAATCGAAATTATAAACAATGCTTTGATCTCGAAATAAAAAGTTTTAGTTTGTATAATTGGTTATTTCTGTTAATTATTTATTTAGGTACTTTTCCATTATAGCGCATTTTTAAAAAAAGCTTGGCGTAATTCGGGCATCAGAAAGGGAGATATGTTGCCAAAATATATAAACAGCTATGAAAACAAATCTAATGAACTTTTATTTTTGTGTACATATGCACTTATATACATAAAAAAATTGTTTCTAAATATATATAATATTTTTTTATATACAAATTACGGCACAGATTTCAGATATGAACCGGGGTACCTAACTGGCGCTAAAATAGTGTTATTTTGCCTGCTATGGTAACCCGGCTGTTGTTTTTTATTTATTAATAAATTAATTATTTACTTTTACTTTCTGTTTTTAAATTATATAAACTGTTTTGTTCTATAGTTATTATTCAAACTTTTATTTATTTATAGTTATTTCCTTTTCAAAGTGATAGCAAATAATTTAAAAATATATAAGTAACTGGTATTCGAAAGCGAGATTTCTGCCGAATTGGCGTCAGAGAAAAATCACGCCAACCCCGATGCGTATATGACATCTGTGAAAAAAATTACTTCTATTTCTTTATAAAAATGGGTAAATAGCTTTTTTTACATTAAATAAATTGGGTACAGATGTCATATTCGCCCCATATTGGCGCGATTTTTTTCTGACGCCAATGTCATATACGCAACGTGTACTTAACTGGCGTCAAAGTGTCGTTATTTTGCTTGGCACAGATGTCATATTCGCCCCATATTGGCGCGATGTTTTTCGGTTGCCAATTTGGCGAAAACATCAACAGCATAAACAACATAATCCGGGTTACCACATCGAGCA
The DNA here is from genome assembly GCA_963932465.1 of Maratus speciosus. Taxonomy (NCBI): domain Eukaryota; kingdom Metazoa; phylum Arthropoda; class Arachnida; order Araneae; family Salticidae; genus Maratus; species Maratus speciosus. Next base: position 90,443,253 of record OZ010794.1, on the reverse strand, counting down.
AAATAACGACACTTTGCCGCCAGTTAAGTACCCATTGCGTATATGACATTGGCGTCAGAAAAAAATCGCGTCAATATTGGGCGAATATGACATCTGTGCCTTTTGCTTGATGTGGTAACCCGGATTATGTTGTTTATGCTGTTGATGTTTTCGCCAAATTGGCAACCGAAAAAAATCGCGCCAATATGGGGCGAATATGACATCTGTACCATAAATTGTATACATATGCAAAAAATTGCTTGTGAGTATGAAGCAGTAAATAGGTTGTCAGAAAATGCGTTGGCAAACTTCTTTCTCGCCAAGAAACTTTTCTCCGAAGTATTGTACATAAGCAATGATTGCTAGAAATGCATTTTTAATTATGATATGCGCTTTTATGTTTCACTACATTTATGAATACTATACCGTGTGTATAAATGCTACAGTTCATATGCAGGGCTACACAAAAGAATTCGTAAGGATTACTGAGTATGAGGATAAATTGCTTAAAGGTGGTTTTTAAAGGAGTTATGCAGTTTTACGCTGAACTGCATTTAGTTTACTAAGATATGTTTGTAGAATATAGATAAAATGATATACAGGGGCACGCAAAGAATTGGATACGTAACCGTCTATGGATGATAATATCTGGAAATGTGATTTCAGTAGCTTTAAGAGTAGTTTAAATTAAATTTTAGCTAAATAGTGGCATGTAATAACGGTACTATTGGCTATAGACGATAAGTGCTGAAATCAATTTTTAAAATTTTTTATGCGTTATCTAAAATGTTTACTTAGTTATCTTATTTACCTTATTTCCCTAAATAACGAAGTTTTGTTAAAGCATTCAGGATGTGTTGGAAATTGTTTCATATTCTATGCTAAACGCATGATTTTTCTTTCTTCTTTAGTCTTATTTTGCATTTATTTTACTCTTAATTTTTTAGTCTTATACTGCTTTATAGACACTTTGGCACAGTTGTCATATATACCCCATATTGGAGCGAATTTTTTCCGACGCCAATTTGGCGAAAACATCAACAGCATAAACAACAACAACATCCGGGTTACCATATCAAGCAAAATAACGACACTTTGGCGATAGTTAAGTACCCGTTGTGTATATGACATTGGCGTCAGAAAAAAATAGCGCCAACATAGGGCGTATATGACATCTGTGCCGAAACTTTAATATTTAATGTTTAAACTCCTCGCTCCACCCAACTTGCATATAGTATAAACTATAACACAGATAGCGCAAAATAATAGACAGTTTGATACTTTTCCACTGTAGGGGCTTTGGCGTTTTTTAAAAAAAGCTTGGTGTAATTTGGGCATCAGAAAGTGAGATTTGGGTACTTTTCCGTTATACGGATACCACTGTCGCCAAGCGTAATAGTTGGCGCAAAATGAAAATCACGTGAATTGAGGGATTTGAAAAGTAAAAGAAAAAATACTGTCGATACTAAAGTGAGCATTTAAAAAATATAACATTTGAAAATTCCAGACTTTTACGAACTAATTCATTAAATCACAAATATATACTTAAAATAATTGAACAAATAACTGTTATAAAATAAAGCAATAAAATAAAACTCATATTAAACTGCTAGCATAAAATTACAAATATCTTTTAGCATTTTGAAATAATTGGCGCATTAGCATACATTTTGGCATGGTGTCAGTATAACGGAAAAATATTGAGATTTGTTGTCAAAAATCATATAAACAGCTATGAAAACAAACTTGATGAGCGTTTTTGTTTTTTTTATATGCTTATTTTATATGTATATTATTCATGTTTTTATGTACAAATTACATCTGTTTCTGTATAAAATTAGAGAAACGGCTTTTTATGTTAAATAAATCGTATAAATATCGAACAAAAATGCGTGTGTATATAAAATGAAACAGTGGATAGGTTCCCGGAAAATATGTTGCCAAATTTCCTTTTTCGCCAAAGCATCTATACTGGAAAAGTACCTAAAGCACATTAAAATCGCGCAGTTAGGAGCTCATACAGTACAGCGTCGTCTATTGGCGGTTATTTTATTAGTAGCATCAGGAGGAAGATGTAAAGATGTACTTTAAATTCTCACCCACAGATTTTGAAAAAATATCTTAAAAGAGTGGAGTTTAAATTAAATTTTGGTGACCTCCTTTATGAAAGATTAATGGTTTTAAATAGGAATTTCACCAAATCAGCCAGCTATCGCCAAGTTGGCCAACATTTGGAGCTACTGTGGTAACCCTACATTAGTATTTTTCAACAATTACTCATTTTAATGAGGTGGTCCTACCGGAATCGTGAGGGACACACAGAGACTTGGATTTTATATAAATAGATTATCAATTACGCTGATTTTTTTAGTCGATTCTTGTTAATGAAAATAATTTTTAATATTTTAATTCATTTATTTATGCAATTATTTTTATTGATTTATTATCAATTAATAAAATATTATCATTTTTTACTAAATCAGTTCTTGTTAATGAAACTAATTTTTAATATTTAATTTATTTATTTATACAACTATTTGTATTAATTTTATTTTTTTTCCTCCAATTCCAACACTTGGATACGTTGAAGTTATTAAATTCATCTTAAAGTAATGTAACAAATTTCTAAAGTTATATAAGAGAGTTTTGTTCTGTACTAAGAAAAAAAAGGTATTTTTTAATTAAGATACTTATTTTAAAATTGGCGGAGCTAAGAATTTTCTTCTATTTAAAATCTAAGGAGCGAAAATATTGTTTATGCAGTAAACATGCACATATGACAGACCATCAGTTCTATTTGAATAATGTTGCAACGACTCGAATGGGGGCCCCTTATTTATCTTTGCCCAGGGCCCGACTAGCAAGTTTCTGTGCCCCCTTAGTTTGGTTGATTTATTGATACTAGTTTTTTTACATGTTACAAACTTATTCGAAAAGTGTCAACTCAAAAAATTAAGTTTTCCGAAATATTGAAAAACGGTTCCAGGAATAAATATAAAATATTTTTTGTAATATTTATTGAAATGGACTTTTTTACATATATTGAGGTATATATTTTGTCATTTCATGATATTAATATCACATTTTTTCACAATTATTTTATTTTTTAATGGAAATTTTGATGGCAGTAGGAAAAATTTCGTGCCCAGGACATGGGCCCCGGATGCCGTGCGATAGTCGGGGCCCTGACGTTACATCTTCCGGGGAAATTCTCCTCCCCCTCCCCGGAGCAATGAGATATCCCCCCCCCGAAGATTTGAGATTTTCAATGGTCAAAAAGTGCACTTTCTCCCCCACAACTCTATAATGTCCCCCCCCCCGGAGCCACAGAAATCCCTCCCAGAGAAAAGTGTCTGAATTCAACACTGGTTGCGCGCGCAGAAAAGCATTTGGCGCATTCAACTAAATAAACTAACTAAATTATTTGGATCAATCAAACTAACAGTTGTACTTGACACAAAAAATATTAGTCCAGACAACTACTGGAATTAACCAGACGGTGTAACCAAATAAATTTGGCTATAGCAACCCAACAGTTTTTTCCGTGTACAGAATGGTTCTAAGTTGTGCTCTAAATGCAGATCATATGCATTTCGTGTGCTTCGAGCTCGAAATACTCATATTTCTTTTTCTGTGGTAACAATAAGAGGTCGCATGTCTACGACTACTGCCGATCACACAAATAAGCAACCTAATATAAATTTATCACTACCTCGTTGCCACAACTCTAACACATATTGTATAATATGTAAGTATAAGAGCTTCCTCGTGACTGTATCAAAAGCAGCTCAAACTAAAGCCTTTATAGAAACTAGAATTTACATTTTGTCGGGAAAACGATGCTGTAAAACTCATATTACGGGATTGGTATTCAGTAAGTTGGCTCTGAAAGCTTTACGCCATGCACTGTAAAAAAAATTCCGCAACGTTCCTGGGAAAAAATGGGCAGCTGAGTTGCCCATTATTTCCAAGAAACATTTCTTGAAAATGACTGGAACATTACTGTATATGTTAAAAACTTTCTACAGAAATGCCAGTAAGTTTCCTGCGAAATACCAGGAATATTTCTGTTGACAGCGAAACATTACTGACATTTCACAGCATGCGGGATCCGCAGACGATTTTTACATTTCCAATTGACAATTTTCGCTTTATTATCATTATTTGTTAGAATGAAAAAATATTTGGAAATTGACATCAAAATTATTATTTATAATTTACACGAAAAAATAAATTTTCAGTTAAAATTCAATAAAGTAAATATATATATGATATATTGTTTCTGAACTTTGCTTAAAATATAAAAATATATAAATGTAAATAATAATTAGAAAAAAATCTAGACATAAAATATTTTGGATTTTCGTTAGTAATTATGTTAGTTTACAAGTTAGATAAAATACATATAAATTTTCATGAAAAAAAAACCTAAACGTAATTGTATATTTTTTTCGAAAATTGAAAAAAAAAATCAAATTTGCAGCAATTCAAAGTGTCAAATATATATCAAATTTAAATCAAATTGTAATAAAGTGTTAAAATATAAAATTAATTAAAAAAGAAAAAAAAAGTCCAGAGGTAGCATCGAACTCGGGCCGTACGGGTGGCGTGCGAGCTTTCTGCGTCCACACCACGAAAGACACGTTGAGAGCTGCAAACTAATGGGTATTTGAAACGTATGCTAAACCTCGGCATCTAATTTCTGAAAATCTAAATCCCATTTGAAGAAATCCTTTCACAAGAATAATTAGAGATAAGAACTCTAAAATATACTTTAAATTAATCAAAATCGGTGAGAATCATGTTTGATGGTCCCCTGGTTAATGGAGATCCAAATAATAGGTGTATTTTTTTTTACACGGTCTGCTCTTTAAACATTCCACAGACAAGTACGAGAGATAATCTCTTAGCGATGTCACGGAGGTATTGTATTTTCATCTGAATTGTCTTAAGGATTATGTCTTCTAATGATTTATTTGCATTCCATATTGATTTTTTTACATTCATTTAAGGAATTCTTTTTCGACACTCGCGCGCGAGCAACGGATTATAGCAAAAAAATAATAAATGGCGGCCGCAGCGTTTTGCTGTTTCCAACTTTTGTTCAGGAACGTTTCAGATAAGAAAACCCGAATTTCACAGGAAAGAGCTAAATTATTCTGAAAACCTGAGAAAAGGCGAAATTTTCCTGGATTTTACATGGAAGGTTACCATTTTTTTTACAGTGTGTAAGTGAGATTACATCATTGCATGAAAAATATATTGAAAGCCTTTTACACAATGTCTGAATAGTAGCAAAGAAGAGATTTCTCGATTTTGACACACAGGAACAGCTTTCCGAATCCGATTATAATACTCTCACGGGTATATCCATGTGTGATTTTATCTATATTTTTGTAATAGTAAAGTGCAAAATGCGCTCCTAGAAAAAGAGGTCATCCCGACTTGTTTGGCAGTTTTACTTGTAAAGCATAGAGCTGGTCTCTCTAATGGTGTTCTCCCCACATAATTCAATATAAGAAAAAAATTAAAAAGGTCTTCTGCGCAGAAAAAGATTAAAAAGGTCTTCTGCGCAATGTGCACGCAAAAGGAGATCTGGACTAAACTAACTGATGCAGATTTTCAAGATTTTCCGGAATATACCAACTTAAACAAAACCAATCTTACATCCAAGAGCACTTAAATTACGACGATATTTGCTCTCTTTACATACATCGTGAAGATGATTCTGTACTTCGATTTCTGTTACGATCTGGACACACAAATGAGAAAAACTATTATATAAAAACAGAACGAAGCAACATCACACAATGGTACTGTCAATGTAAAGTAGGCGCAAGGGTCATAGAATGCTGCGCGCGTGTTACATCCGTATCATGGTTTCTGGCTTACTGGCCGTCACAACCAGTGGCGTAGCCAGGATTTCGTTTCGGGGGAGGGGGGTCCAGAATTTTTCCTTCAGGTTATATATATATATATATAGTAAAACCTGTCAAGATGAAATCGTAAATATTGGTGAAAAATTCCGTTTTATACAAGTTTTCGTGTTATCAGGTGCATTTGTATAGTATTCTTTTCCGTAGCACTATTGAAGATTTCTGTTTAATACAGAATTCCGTTATAGGCATGTTCCATTTTTACAAGTTTTGTGTATTTATATAAATATACTTATTTATGTCATATGAATAGAATAAAACTTGTCAAAGTAGTAATTGTCTATAATAGAATCCTGCCTTTAACGGAAGCGTTACATGGTCTTAATATGAATTGCGATACAATAAAATTTGCTGAAAACCTGTCTAAAAGGGGATTTTCATCGTTCTTTAGTGAAACCTGTGAAAGCGGAAGCTTTCTATAAAGGAATCCTGTCTCAAACGGAAGAGTTTCAGAATCCCTGCGAAACGAACAATAGATCTTATTGAGGTATTGTTTCTTAGAAGCATAATTAATTACACTTCTTTACATGGAAGCCTGTCTAAAATGGAGCTTTTTACCAGTCCCTTGCAATCTTGTCTTGACTGTGTATGTATAATAGAAGTTTTTCGAGTAACTTTAAGAATTTAGGTATATCCTTATTTAATTTCTTTATTTAAATAAAATCATGAATAAAAAATATAAGGCCAATCTCTATAACTGCAACTAATAATACTTTGAAATTACATTAATATTTACCAGTGAAAAAGTTTCACTATGATGTAAAAAGCTGAGCGCATACTGAACAGTTAAGTTTAATTAACCCATTCGCTGTCATGCACAAGTATACTCGTGGCTTTAATTTATTAATTACTTTGTCACCACTATTTTAGAATTAAAAAAATTGCCTCATATATTGGCAGAAATTTCGCTGTATTAGTAAAACGAGATTTACCTTTCTGAATTTGTGGTTTTAAACGACTTTCAACAAAAAATATGAAAATTCTTACTTTATAGTTTTGGCAGCAAATGGGTTAAATCAAGTTTTATATTACATAACATTTGCCTACAATAAAGTTAGGATCAAGGGGTTAAGTTTAAAACAGCAATTTCCATGTTTAATTTTTTGCCATTGAATTAAGAACTTGTGCTGTAATAGATATTGCATAATGATTTCACATAAGTGTCAATCGCATGTGGCGTTCATGCGATCCGCCGCGCTCCCCAAAGGAGTTTTTGAGATAAGGTTTTAACTTTAAGAAAAAGATCTTGCATTTTCAACTACAGAAACTAGTAATGTAAGAAGAACACACATCAAATATAGTTCGTGCTGGAAAAAGCAGTTTTGTTACAATTGTCTTATTCAGCTATAATTCTTTTGAGTTTCCTAGTTTCATGTCTCGCCACTTTTGATACCATATTCGATCTAATAATTGCTTCCGATATCTGGTCGTCTTTAAGGAAGTTAAATTTTTGTAATAAATTTATTTGTGATGGATTAGCACTTTTTTGGAAGTACTAGAATGTGTAAAAAATGGTTCATGGTGGTTTCTGTTTCAGTTCTTTCCAGCCAATTTATTTTAAATGGTTCGAAACAGTTTTAGAGCATTCTCCAAGTTCAGCAGTAAGCTTCGGACTTTGGTGCGTTGATTAACTTCAATTTATGCTTTCGATTTCTCATTATTAAAGACAAAATGTCACCCAAGACCTATTCCATACACAGAACTCTATTACCACCATGAAATCTCTTGAAGCAATGTTAAAGTGAGTTTTCGCAAATAGTAATTGGGTACAAAGGTAATGTTGAATCCAGACATTTTCTTTCGGGTGGGATTTATGCAGCTCTGGAAGGGACACTTAGGAGTTCCGTGGAAGGGGGTAGCGCCCTTCTAGACCATTACTAAGCATAAAATCGCGAATCTTCCGATTGCACCTTTAAACAACTTGACATGAGGATCAAGAACCTCATCTCTGCATATTTCAGCATTCACGTTTGCACTGGTAAAAATGTGTCGGTCACTGCGGCCATTCAAAATGATGTCAGTCCGTACCATGATTCCACGACCTTTGTATCGATGCCTTTCATGGATGTTGATGTTTGCAGCCTTATTGCGTGTGAGTTCCTCCCTTCATATGGTAACATGTCTGTAGTAACTCTATCAACAAAATTGGGATTGATCGGTAAAAAGAACTCGGCTCCAGTCCGTAGTACACTAATGACGACGATATCTGCACCACTTTAACCGGGCGCATTTCACTACCGGAGTTAGTGGAACACAAATCATGGGCTTCCTTGCATGCAGCCTGTCACTCACAGTAAACCAGGATAGTCGAGTTCTTGTTGCTGCAGCAAACTCCCTGCAATCTGAACTGACGTCAATTGCCTATTTCTTTTAGCAATCGTTGGCAAATTACGGCCCAGAAAGCCTATTGTGGCGCGTTTTCTACCTTCAACTGGTTGTCTGTGGATATTATACCAGTGTCTTTAAACCGTTTCCAGATTCTTGACATGACGCTTTTGGCTATTTTTAAGTCTTTACAGACCGCTAAGAGTGTCTGTCCTGCTTCCATTCTCCCTATCGCATGCAATTTCTCAAAATCGACCAAATGTCTTCTGGACGACATATTCCACCTACTAGAAGCGAAAGCTTTACCTATTACACATACAATCCTTAAAATTTGACTTCAAATTACCCACGTGCGCTCCTTTTCACACGTGAACCGAAAGAATGAGCTGGGGCTAAAAAATTTGCATATTTTTCGGTAGCGAATGTTAATCCCATTGGACTACGTGATAACGTTGACATTGAGTTACCTTTCTGGAAATTCCCTTAATAGAATTAACATAAAGCACATTTTTATGGTCGTTCCTTTAATTTTTCTCGCCAATATATTTTGAAAGTGGTAACAAATAACCAGTCCAAAAATAAAATTAGTTTTATTAATTGCAGGCAGCAGATTTAAAGTAATTTTTAATATTGTCCGTTATAAAGTGAACAAGGATAAGGGTCACGAAACTCAACCAATGTACCGTTATTGCGTTCGTATATACTCGTTCTGTCCCGTAAGTGTCAACAACAGAACCCCATCGAAGTCCAAGATAAAGAAATTTTCGTTTAATCTAGTAAGAGTAAATTTATGTAAACGGAATAGCAGGTATACTTGCATAGTTATTCTTCCGTCTCGGGACATTAAAATGTTTTTGTTTATGAGAGAGGTCATCTTCTCATATTTTCCTGTAATAGATTTATGCTCCTCAGAGGTGGTGTTATAGCAGCGGTTTTCAACCTGTGGTAGCGTACAGCTGGGAGTACGTGGCGGGTCTGCTGGGGGTATGTGAAAATAATATCGGTAATGGCGGAAGTCAGAAAAATGTAAGGAATATTAATGTCATTTGCATCGATTTATTATGTGGTTGTGATAAGAAGATTACTAATGAAAAAAAGCATGTTTGCGTTATCTCCTTGAGTGGAGGGGGGAAGGGGGGCGTGTTTATGAGGAATGGGGGTACTCCGAAATGAAAAACCTAAGAAAGGGGTACGTGAAAGAAAAAAGTTTGGGAAGTGAGTACGTTTTAGCAGTTTTAAAGAATACTGTGAAAACGGAAAGTGTTTATAACGGAAACCTGCTTAAAACGGAAAAGTTCATTGTAGAAAGATATACCTTTGAATTATACCTTCTAAGACAAACACCTCTCTAAAGCGGAATTTTTTATAGATCCTTTGTGATTCTGTCTTAGCAATTTTTACTGTTGTATCCATGATTCCGTAAACCAGTTCTACTTTCGGGGGGGGGGGTCCTGGACCCCCCTTGGCTACGCCACTGGCCACAACCGAAAAAAACATATCTTGAATAATGAATATACTGATACACGACAAGATGCCAACGCTGGATGGTCCAGTAGTGATTTGGGTGAAGAAAGCAAAGAAGAAGACTAATCCAAATCACATTGCCAGAAGTGCCTGAAACTGTACCTATGTTCCATTATTGATTATTTCCGATATTTCATATATTGAAATAATATTCGTAATAAGCTTCATTCATCTTAATTTTGCATTTAGTGTTGTATTTACTATTGAGTATATGGATTAAAACCAATGACAATAGTGTTTATGTTCATTAATATGCATAATATTTACTTAATTATATATTATATTTTTCCCACCAACTATAGAACTTTCATTCAAAATAATATTTTTTATTATTTGTTATGATGTTATGAGGTATAATAATGAAAAAAATGTATGCCACACCAAGGGGCTGATGGGCGAAAAATGGCCCTTATCAACCCACCTCCTTTCTCATTTGAGAGAAAATCAATTGTATGACTTTTGAAATGGGGGAAAGGAGGGCTCTAGGCTCCATTGTGTCTGTTACTGCTATCTTTACCGTATTTTCAAATAAAATGATTTTAAGAACATCGACGGAAGAATTTTTTTTCAGCGATTGAAATATAAATAAGTAACGAAAGAGAATAATGAAAATTGGTTGAGCTGGAGAAGCAAATTATTGGGAGAGGTCGAGCGCCATTGGTCCGTATAAGTTGGCACCACTGCAAGTGAGCATGTTGCCGCGGTATTTGGCGAAGCTCTATAATCCATAACTATTCTTCTGAGCATTTATGTACAACTTATTCCACCTTTCATCATTTATATGGAATATGAATACAGTAGAGTCCCACTATTCCGAACAAATTGGGACCGAACATTGTTCGGCTTAGTGGTAATTCGGAATAGCCGGATGTCATTGACAATAATCAACGAATTGACATGTTAAAGCGTAAATTAAGTTCGGGAACATCTGGTAGTATCAGCTCTATACAACGTTGATGAGCTCGTGGTGAACAGGTTTAGTGAAAGTGGGAAGGGGCGGGCAGTAGCATTTGACGACTCAACACCTCCTTATCCCATATGTCAAAATTGCGTACCAAAAACCAGTTTTTGGACTATTGATTTGATTTTCTTTAATTTTTATGCGATTCTTATTTAGCATTTTCACATTTCAGTGATTTTCCCATGTTAGTGAAATAATTTTATTTCAAGTTTTTGGCCCAATGTAATAAAGTTTGCACATTTTTTGTAAATTTATGCAAATTTCAGATTCTGCTATGATTTTTTTACACCTGTAAAAGGAATTCAATTTTAAACATTAACCCTAATTTAAGTAGTAGTATATTATTAGTAGTAAATTTTGTCGTTCTGTCAATGTGTCATCTGATTAGAATATTTCGAATTTTTTTTCATGTTCTACAGTAATTTTTTGACATTTGTAAAAACAAATCTCAGTTACAGTGTTTCAGCCTACCATGTTTATATTGTGTGATATTTTTAATTCTTAGCCCTTTTTATATTTTTTGAGTTGGATTTTACACATTAGTAAGAGTAATCTAGTTTCAATATATATATTTTTTAATTTCCCTAAATCTATTTGATAGTATCTCTATATTATTGCACAAAAAACTACTTCAATTCAAAGCATGATGGATAATTGCTGATCATGAAAAAAGTGTGTGATTTTCCTATAGAAGTTTTCTGTTCTATTATACATAAAATAAATACTTACACAGAATGTACATATGTATAATGAATGCACTAATGCAAATATTTGGCAAAAGTTTACATCTACTGTTACATTTTCAGATAATCTTACAAGGAGAGGGTCCGAGGCTGGTCTCACCGAATGCGATGAACATTTGTGTTTCGATAGAGTATAGTTAGTATATAAATATATGACCGCTATAAAGCGCAACCCCCAGGGGTTCTTGAGAAAATCAGTCGTAAAGTTTAAGCCACAGTTTATAATCCGATAAATTTGCTGCTTTGGAAAGCGGCTCCGAGGCATAGCGGTAACATGCTAGATTTGCGTTTTTTCTACCCGGGTTCGATCCCGCCTCGGACTTGTTTTTCAGGAAAGAAAGTTGTTATTAATCATTTTCGAATCGCAATTGAAAAAATAGGTATAATAATTGAAATTTACGAAAAATATGAATTAAATGTATGTTTTGTAGCATATAAAGTACGAAATTTTGCATGTTTAAATATATAATGAAACAAAAACCCGCATATTTATGTGTCTATAAACCAGAAATTTTTTGTTGTTATTTAAAATTATTTACAGTTATTTCAATGAATAATCTACTATTTTTCACAGAGAAATAAATTAAAACACATGATATAAATGCGTAAATAATTACATTACTTTAATTTTGTTTCTTTATGAAAGTATTTCGAATATTTCACAATTTTTTTAATACGCTTTTTTAAATTCTAAATATGACTTTTTTATTTCGGATTTTTGCTTTTGTAATTATCACCTACGTAATAACTATTTTCAGCAGTTCAATATCTTTTTAGAACTTATTTTTAAGCACAAAGACAGTTATTCTAACTATAATCATAAGCATCCAACATTTTAAAAATTCAAAAGTTAAAAAGCTAGTTGATAAAACACGATACATTTATTTCACTGTGAAAAGTAGTACCTTATTTATATAAATAACAGTAAATAAATTTTAAAATTAGCTTAATTTTATGGTCTATAAAAGTTCCAATTGACTTTTTTTTTATTTGTTTATTTATTTTATCTTTAGATTTCATTAAATATATTAACATGCAAAGATTCGCACCTAAAATTGTATTTATATAATTAAACTGATTTATATAAAAATATTAAACAAAACAAAAAAGATTTCCGAAAGAAATTTCTACGTAGACACTTATTCTAATTAAAAATAAAGAATCCCAGACTTTAAAAAATCATATTAAAAATGTAAAAGCATATTTTGAATAAACCATCAAATATTTCAATGAGGAAATAAAATGAAAATAATATATTTGTTCCCTTATTTTAATTTATTTCTCTGTTAAAAATTGTGGATATTCATTGAAATAACTTTAAATAATTTTAAATAACAACAAAAATTTTCTAGTCTATAGACATATAAATATGCGGGTTTCTTTTTTCTTCATTATATATTTAAACTTGCAAAATTTCGTAGTTAAAAAAGCACTTATATGATACAAAACACACATTTAATTCATATTTTTCGTAAATTTAAATTATTATACATATTCTTCCAATTTCGGTTCGAAAATGATTGATAAAAATTTTCGTTCTGAAAAACAAGTCCGAACCGGAATCGAACCCGTGTAGAAAAAACTCAAATCCAGCATGCTGCCGCTATGCCACGAAGAAGCTTACCGACGCAGGAAATTTATCCAATTATAAACTGTGGCTTAAACTTTGAGACTGATTTTCTCAAGAATCCTGGGTGTTGCGCTTTATGGCGGTTATATATTTATAAACTAACTATACTCTATCGAAACACAATTATTCATCGCATTCGGTGAGACCAACCTCGGACCCTCTCCTTGTAAGATTATCTGAAAATGTAACAGTAGATGTAAACTTTTGCCAAATATTTGCATTAGTGCATTCACTAGTGCATTCATTAGTGCATGGATAAAAAAGTAGCAACCAACAAACGAGTGTTGAAATCGGCAATAACGAGATTGAAAAATAAATTCCTTTAAACTGATTTGAATGTGTGTGAATTAGAGCAGCTTTAGCTATTGAAAAAGGAAACGTAAAAATTAGAAGAAGAGTTGAAGGCGTTGTTTGAAACGATTTTTTTCTGCGTGAGAAGAAAAAGACATAGATTCATTTATAGAGGAGAAGGACGAACAACAAGACATCTTTCATGAATTGATAGTAAAAATCGACAATGCAATTACAGCTAGAAAAATAAATGTGGACAATCCAAAGAAGGAAGTTAATGAAATAAAGTTACCAAAGCGTTCTCTACCATCATTTAGTGGTCAAATTCATCAATGGTTGAGTTTTAAAGATTTATTTAATGCGAGCATAAATAATAATGCAAATTTATCGCCAGCTCAGTAGCTGCAATATTTGAAATTATCTTGCCAAGGAGACGCCTTGAAAATAATGAAAATCAATACCTATTGAAGACTGGAATTATTTAATTGAAGTGAATTAATATACAGCCACATTAGAAAATTATCAATTTTTCATTCGTGGAAGGTGACGCACCGCAGCAATACTCAAGTTGGTGGATATGACAAATGAATGTGTCCGTTCATTCGAAATATTGGATCAGAAGGTAAGTGGCTTTCAGAAACTTTGTTGATTTTTTAAAAAAATAAAAATTTGATCATAATATTAAATTATGGTGGGATCGTCAGTTAAAAAATAACGAACTTTCAATAATAGCTCAATTGATAAATTTTCTGAAAGATTATGCTCGTTCATTACAATCTGCTAGAGGAAATATTAATTATAAGAAAAACAGTTATCCTAAATTAACTGCAATGACTGCTTCTGTTAATACTATTGAGTCTAAATATTGTTATCGAATAGTCATAAAATATCTAAATGCAATGAGTTTCTAAAGTTATTTGTTCGCAAAAGAGTGCAATTTGTAAAAAATAAAAATCTCTGCTGTGCGTGTTTTCTCCTGAACATAAATTAATTAATTGTCAGTCAAAAAGAGTTTGTTCGAAATGTAATTTGAAGAGTCATAATAGCTTATTACATTATGAAAGGCGAGAAGCAAATTATCCAGCTATAAAAAACCAAGTAACGCCTCAATCCTCGAATCTAAATAGTAAGACTGTTGGTGAATCATCTAGTAATGTAAACATGTCAATAAATTCTTGCCTTGGTGAAATATACTCAAAATCATTTGGCATACTTGCAACTGCGTGATTAATGTGAAAGGCAATTATGGAGGCAATAAATTATTGTGTTGCATTATAGATGTTGGCAGTACCAATAATTTTATAAGTGAGCATGCGATACAATTATTAGAAAAAACAGGAAATTCAGCTAATTTACAGATTAAATGTTTGGGAAAAGGATACTCCGAAGAAATTCGTGGCGTTGTAACATTCAAAATTTCTCCACATTTTGATAAACAAAACACACGATTAAGTACTTTTTATATTTTGAAAAACATAACGAGTAATCAACCAGTTCTATCCTATGATATTAATTCATCCAGTCACATAAAGACTATAACATTAGCTGACCTTAAGTGGAATGAAACAGGCCCAATAGACTTATTATTTGTCGTGTTTCTATCGTTATCTATAATTAGAGGAGAAAAAATATTTGGGAAACCAGGATTTCCTTTTGCAGTAAATTTGGATTACGGGTGGTTAATAACGGAAGATAGTGATACATTTTCAGAAAATAAACCAAGTATTATAGTTAATTTTGCAAATGTTGAAACAGATTATGTGAAAAAGTTCTGGGAGTTAGGAAATATACACAAATGAAGAAAAATATTGCGAGGAAATTTTTGATTCATCCCATTCACGAGATTCGAATGGAAGATACATTGTGCGTTTGCCATTTAAAAAGCAATGTAAAGAATTAGGGGAGTCAAAATCACTAGCAACGAAAAGATTTCTAAACTTAGAAAAAAAAATTAATAGAGAACCCGAACTGTATGAAATTGTTGTATATTTAATAATGAATATCTTCATATGGAGAAAATATCGAAAGGAGAAATTCAAAAACCCGTTAATGAAGTTTATTATCATCCACATCCTCCAGTCATAAGGGAATCTAACACAACAACCCGTCTTAGAGTTGTGATTGATGGGAGTGAAAAAACTACAAATAATGCTTCTCTTAATGAAAATTTAATTGTAGGACCTAGGGTTCAACAAGAGTTATTTTTTATTTTGTTGAGATTCCGCACACACGCTCTAAAGCTATTAACGCTGATATTGCTGAAATGTTTCGTCAAATTACGATACATCCTGAAGATTAAGATTTTCAACGAATTCATTGGAAAGGCAAATTTTCCGATGATATTAGTGAATATCGCCTCACTACAGTAACATATGGTTTAGCATTTAGCCCATATTACCTAGGCCACTAAGGTTCTACAAAAATTAGCGTTGGATGAAAAATTAAATTTTCCATTAGCATCAAACATTGTATTACGTGATTTTTACGTTGATGACTTACTTACAGGTGCATCATCTCCCGAAGAAGCTGTTAAATTAATATTTGAGTTACAAGAATTAATGAAAAGACGCGGATTTGAATTACGTAAGTGGGTATCAAATGACATTAGAGAACAAAAAACATTCCTGAAAATTTAATTCAGACTAAACCCGATTTAACAATTGAAAACGATAATTTAATAAAAGTGCTAGGATTAAAATGGGATTCAAATCGCGATGTCTTCAAAATTAGCGTAACCATAGAACCAACATTAAAAGAAGTTACAAAGAGATCTATAGTGTCAGATATAGTCAAAATGTTTTATCCACTTGGTTGGATCTCTCCTTTTATAATTTCTGCAAAGATTCTACTTCAGGTACTATGGACACTTCATCTAGCATGGGACGATCCTATTCCACTATTCATAAAAAATAAGTGGAAAAAATTCGGGAAGAACTTGCATGTTTAACACCTATTACTGTGCTTCGGTTAGCAATTATTCCCTCAGCTAACAAATTTGAAATTCATTAATTTAGTGACGTTTCCTTAATGGCATATAGTGCAGTTGTTTATTTAAGATCCTTATCCGATGATTCGACTGTATCAGTTAGAATATTAACTGCAAAAACGAGAGTTTCATCTTTAAAAACAATATCATTGCCTAAGCTAGAACTGAGTGCTGCCCTGCTGTCAGCACGTTTGGTAAAAACTGTTCTAGATTCATTGTGCTTGGACATCTAAAAAATTAACTGTTGGACAGATTCAACAATAGTTCTCTCTTGGCTATAAACAGAATCAAGAATATGGCAAACTTTTGTTGCGTATCGTATCGCGGAAATACAACAACTTGTTCAGTCAGAATGCTGGCATCATGTAAAAGGAAAAGAGAATCCAGCATATCGCGTATCAAGAGGTCTATCACCCTCAGAATTATCATTGCATGATCTGTGGTGGAATGGTCCGAGTTGGCTTAGTGATCCGTCTTTCACCTCTCCAAAACCGCAATTAGGGGGTGTTTTGTGTGTGACGAAGCCTTAATAGAGCAAAGAAAAATTATTTTTGTGCTACCACTCAGTTAAATGAGGAAATGCCTATTCTCTCAAATATATCGTCATTTACTAAGCTAAACCGTGTAACTGCTTGGTGATTGAGATTTATTAAGAATTTTCGTTTACCTGTTTCAAAGAGAAACTTCGGTTTTCTTACGAATACAAAAATTCAGAGTGCCTTAAAAGTGATAATCAAACATGTTCAAAAGTCGTCATTTACTGACGACAGTAAATGTATGACTTCTGATAAGTATTTACCTCGTAATAGCAAATTGCTCAATCTTTCTCCAGTCCTTGATGGAGAAGGAATACTCAGGGTGGGAGGACGTCTTCGTCATTCAAATCACACACAAGATTAAATTCATCCAATATTGTTACCAAAAAATCATCCACTAACTGTGTTGATTATTAGATATTTTCACTTATCTCACTTTCATGCTGCCCCTTAGCTATTATTGTGTGTTATCAGACAGTGATATTAGATTTTAAGTGGAAGAAAAGTTGTAAGAAAGTTTGTAAAGAATTGTGTAATTTGTGCTCGTGCTTCTTCTTCTATGTCTAAACAAACCATGGCAGATTTACCTTCTACTAGAGTGCAACATACAAGTCCATTCTTTGTTACAGGAATTGACTATGCAGGACCTATATTGTGCAGATTTAGAAAAAGTAGGGGTACAAATTCTTTTAAGTGTTATATTTCATTATTTATGCGTTTTTCTACTCATGCAATTCACATTGAGTTAGTGACTGATTTATCTACTCAGGCCCTTTTAGCTTGTCTCAAGCGACTTATATCCAGACGAGGCAAACCAAAAGAAATTGTAAAATGATTGTTCCAAAAATTTTGTTAGTGCGAGCAAGGAGTTGAAAGAATTGTATAATTTTGCAACTTCTTCTCAGCAGAATGAAGAAGTGGCAAAGTACTTAAGTTCGGAAGAAATAAATTGGCATTTCAATCCACCCTCATTCCCTTACTTTGGAGGACTTTGGGAGGCTGGTGTTAAATCGATGAAATTTCATTTAAAAAGAACTGTTGGCAATTCAGTTTTAACATTTGAAGAACTTTCAACTCTTTTAGCTCAAATCGAAGCCTATTTAAATTCTAGATCCTTTGTCCTGTAAGTTCCTATCCTAATGATTTACATGCCTTAAACCCTGGTTGGTCATTTTTTAATTAGTGCTCCTCTTACTTCAGTACCAGAAGTTGATATTTCAGAGGTACCTGCATCAAGATTGACCGGGTGGCAATTAGTGCAGAAAATGCTCCAACACCTTTGGAAAAGTTGGAGTAATGAGTACCTTTCGACTCTACCACAGAGAGTAAAATGGCTTAAAGAAGAGCCTAATATTAAGATAGGTGATTTAGTTATAATAAAAAATTAACGTATTTCCCCCCTTTACAATGGAAATTAGCTAGATTGATGAAAACACATCATAGGGCTGATAAAAAGGTTCGTGTAGTTACCCTGATAACTGAAAATAGAATTGGCCTTTTCAGGCCAATTACTAAGTTATGTAAATTACCTTTAGAGTACATTTTTGAAACCCTTTCGGCTTTCAAGGCCGGGAGAATGTTTAGTTTTTAAATTGCTTTTATAATTATTAATTGCATATATTTGAGTTGTGCTAAAGTGAAGCTGAATATTCCAGCCCTTTTCCCTCTGCGTAGGGGTAAATGAAAACACGTACTCTGTTTTTCCCTCTGCGGTGGGAATTTTTTGTTGATATTCTTTTCTTTACCAGTTGAGCTTGTGATACTTGGCGAATGTGTATTGTGATCCCTAAGCGGATATTTTATTTCTGAATAATTCAATTAAATAAGTTAAACATGTGAAAAAGTTAGCGTTTACAGACTACTACTTCATTCAAAAAATCTTTACGGTACACCATATTTCAATTCTTTAAATAATACAAAGTTGACACATTAAACAATTGCATTATTTATTCATACACTACTTATTGCATATTAAACGCATTTTTGTTTGTAGGTATCTGTAGAATTTAAACATTTGTCCACAGATATACACACATACGCATTTGTGTGTAGGTACGCATGAAAAATATCATAGGGGGACATGGAAAAGGGTCGACGGGATAATTGAGCCTAATTAATTTTATGTATTTTTATATTTATTGTGATGAAATGTCAAATTGGATGCTTGGGTAAATTCAATTATTCGCTTGACAGATAGATCCGCACACTCCAGTTTTACTTTTGGAAATGTGTGGCTATAATCATAACAAGTTATGTTATATCCAAAATGTCATAGATTCAGGTTCTAAATCAAAATGTAGGAGATTAGTCTTGTTGAATCTGTCTCAATCTGATTGGTCATGCCAGTTGTCATATAAATTGAATTGATTCTCTAGTTAAGTGTTTGCCTTTACCTACAAGTTTATACCTACATTCATCTCATTGTTAACAAAGCCTGTGATATTGCACTCTTTTGCTAGACACTTGTGTTACTATTCCATACACTTTAAATTTTTACATTTTAAATTATTTAGTTTTTAAAAGTAAGTATTTGTAACTAAAGTACCGATTTCCTTCATACTAACATGCTTTTCATGGCTACGAAGGTCGGGCGGACATTTGGTACGTCATAATACAGTTTGGCTAATATCATATCTCTTATTGTATCTGTACCCGAACCCCTGTATGGTTTGGTAATGTGCGACTGGCCGTTAAAAATCCATATATTGGCAAAGTTTTTTTATGACCACTCTGTACATAAACATTTGGTGAATTAAAATTGTTGTCCCACAGAGACACATTTTATTAAAAATGTAAATTGCCTTCTGTAGCCTGTTGAAATAAATTAATGTTTCACAAAATATTAATATTTTATTTTGAACGATGTTTTTAAAAAGTTAGCCAATATAATATAATTAATGTTCACAACGTTTGCCTATTTTTTTTTCTTATTTGCAGGTATACCAGCTTTTATATTGCATAATATTGTTAAATAATAAGAGAATTATTTTTTTGCTTTCTAATTGGTTTGATTAAGAATTTCAACAATAACACAGATTATAAAACATGCAAAGGGGAGTTATGAAAAAACAATATTAAAAGCAAAGTTTTTATTGACTATTTTTTTATAAACTAAAAATGTTGAGGGGTGTCTATTACTGGTACATCTATCCTATATAAATTGGTATTTGGAGTAAAATTTGGTATTCAGGTATTAAGGTAATAAAATGAAAGTAGACTTACACATTCATTTGTTGGGCAGGATTGTCATCAATAACTAAAGATCCTTCCAACATAGTGGATGTTGTAGAATTTATAGACGGTGTACTGCAAAGTAATCCTATATCTGAGGTTGGTGATGTAGACAAAGATGATGAATCAAGTTGCTGAATATCAAGGACACTGTGACCAAAAAAAAAGTGATAAATATGCTTGGTTGTAAGACACCCACCAAAAAAAGTATTTGAGATAGTTACTTACTTCTGCCAGACATTAAGTTTGGTATATTCATTCACTTCATCCAATTCCTCACAATCCACCCAATCATTATACTTTTCATGCCAGTATTGTAAATGCAATCAACAGTTAAGATTCAAGGAGAAGGCTTTTTTAATTGGATCATGGATATCTTTGACAATATTACTTTCAGACTTTATAACTTTCTTGAATGCACCATACGTGACATGAAACTCATACATTTTTAGAACAGGTTAAAATAAAAACTAATTTTTTAAAATGATCTACTTAAAGAAAAAACAATGGAAATTGTAGCAACAGCACACTTTAGAATTAGTAACAACAAAAAAGGAAACACTGAAAGGTAACATATAAAAACTGCTAATAAACATGCTAATAAACATAGTGGTGAGGAAGGACAACTTTTTCATCATTTACAATGTACATTGTTAACTCTGTTGAATCGTATTCCTCTCCAGGGTGAACAACACACCATGCATCATCCTTGATGACATAACCGAAAGCAGTGGAACAAAATTTTGATGTATTGTATATTTTACCAGCTAAATCAACATGAGAATTAGTCAAAATAAAAATAGTACATATTTCAAAAAAGATTGGCACACCATCTGCAGAAATCCCAAGTGTGATGAATGAACCTTTAGTATACAAAACATTCTTGCAGGACACCGATGCCACTGTGCTGAGTGTTATTTCACTGGTACAAAGAGAATCCTGAATTACAGTTGGCAACTCTGCCCTAGAAACAAGTTTGATAACAGCCTGGAGATCAGTGTCATTTCCAAAAAAATTACTTCCACTCAAGTTGTATGCCTGAAGCATACAGTGTCTCGTGCAAAGAGTTTTGCTTACATTAATAAAATTTCTCAAGTGATTCACCACACTTTTGAAGTACTGGTGCTTTGCTTCGAAACGCATACACCACAAATTTCGAAGTGGGCCAAACATTGTTAGTGCTCGTGGGTAATGAATGAGAAAGTGGAACTTGGGCGTCAGGTGTAAACAGGGTAAGACTACTTGTACAGCTGCAAGGAACTCTGAAATGACTTTTTCTAAGTATGCAATATTTGCTATTGAAATTTTAGGAGCCAAAACATGATCAACCACGACACGTAGTTTCACATAAATTGAAAATAGTCCCTTATCCTGTGCAAGTGGGCATAGTAATGGCAGAAGCCGTAGCAAACAACATTTCTGTGATGAACTACCCACAATTTCAAAACCAGACTTAAAAGCCTGCGGTTTATTCTTCAGGTCAGACCCTTTGTATTGAAAATTCTCAATACAGTTGTTTAAATCTCTTAGTCGACAAAGACCTTTATGAGACAGCTCAAGAAGCAAAGCAGAAATAAAAGCTGGTATAATACCCCCGAGCAGGTCGTGCATAGGGTCAGGGGGCAAACATGTAATTGGGTTAAAATTTTTCAATTTTGACAGAACCGATTCGCCTGCTACACCGTATGCTGATACATTGTCTGCACTCATTTGCACAGCATTCACATGATAGCTGTGGTTTGTAATATTTCGCAATATTGCATCATTTTCTGAGGTGACAGTAGAAATAGCATCATGAGTGATCATACAAAACCTACAAAAACGGCCAGAGTTAAAATACTGTCGAAACCCACCAAATGCATTGCTTGACAAATTATCGCCAGACAATTTGGCAACTCTCACCTCAAACTTGTATTTAACACCACTGTCTGATGTAACTGTCATGCCACTCTCTTCAAGTGCTGCTAAATCTGCTACTAATGGGCTGAAAACAGCAGCATATCCATGCTGAGTTACATTTTTATGACGTGTCAACATTGCCAGAAAAATATA
The DNA here is from genome assembly GCA_963932465.1 of Maratus speciosus. Taxonomy (NCBI): domain Eukaryota; kingdom Metazoa; phylum Arthropoda; class Arachnida; order Araneae; family Salticidae; genus Maratus; species Maratus speciosus. Next base: position 90,421,059 of record OZ010794.1, on the reverse strand, counting down.
TTTAAGTTTGGAATGGTGATTAACAGAAAAATTACCTACAGTAAAATACACAGCATTTAGCTTTTGTTTACCACGTTTTGCACCAATCGGATTGACCACATCAAATTCATCATTATACAAGTGCAAAAAAATGGTCGATTTATTGTACTGTTCAGAATTTTGGAATAAAACACCACTCTTAAAATCGCACAACATGTATGGATCAGCAACTGTTGTACTATTTTGTAACACTTCTTGCAAAACGTCCTCTTTGGACAGAAGTGTTTTCAACTGCTCAAAAACAGGCACAATGTACACTTTTGCATTACCATTGATAACATATTCAGTAGGATCTTTAAATGTAAGAAATTCACGGCAAAAAATTTTTAACATGAAATCACTATGGCTGAATGTGAACATGGCATCAATCATTAGATCCATTTGAAAAACTTCAAACACATCACTTATATGCAGACCTCGATTTCCAAACTCATAAGCAACTGTTTTCAGTACATTTTCTATTATCACCCGAATAACATCTGCTATACTATTCATAATGTCCATATGGACAACAGCAGGAACACAATGGATCTCTCTGACTCTGAGTGAAAACAGAGCAAGTACACTTTGAATATTTTTTATAAATTCATCTATATTAAATAACGGCTCAATAACATCATTGCACCCTTCCGAAAAAATGTCATCTCTCAAACTATCACCTTCCCACTCATTTGTTTCACAATTCACAATGTCCATATCACAATAGTCATCATCAGTTGCGTCCTTATGACAACGCAAGCAATGTTTTCTGTAAGAATAGTAAGCCTTAAACTGACTCTTGCAATTATCAATACCGCATGAAATAGACAATGACGGATCATCGGCATGAAGTGAACGTATGGTGAAAACAAAATAGATGAAATGTAGCAAAGGCACGGTGGCCACAATTTCCATTGTTGCAAAAAAACCTGCCCATAATCAATTATTCAAATAATTTTCCATTATTTGGGTCAACACAAATCTTGAGCATCAGTATTGGTGCAACATGATTGGTTTCAGCAGAACAGGGCCTGAAACAAACTGAAGCCAAATGACCAATTTTAAAAGTTTTTCAAAAACAAGTATATAATATATTTTTTATAACTTTAATTGTACAGTATTCCTATCTTAGGGACCATGAAACTTTTACTTTAAAAACAGGATTCATTAGAAACAAGTTCTATTTACATAGGGTTTACTGAACAAAGAACAGTAAAACTTGCAAAAACAAAATAATTAAAAATAAAATTGTTTTAGATAGATTCTTGTTTTAAGCAAGTAGAATAAGAATGTATTTCTTTGGAAGGGACTATAATTTTCTTTTATAAACACTGTCTTCACAATCTTTATAGTGCTGTCCTCTAAAAAAAACCACCCTAGTATTTCATAAAAAATGTCACTGAAGTCAAATTTTTTATTTCGTCCTGTTTCTAAAAAAACTTCTTAAAAACAAGACAAAATTTGGATTTCAACAAACTTTTTTTGATGAAATACTAGGGGTTTTTTTTGGATACATTTCCATGTGGGTTTTATTTTTAGAGGACAGCACAGCACTGTATAAGTTTCACTCTTTATGAACTAACAAATAGCTAAAAGAAATTTAGGTACTTTTCCAGTATAGAGGGCTTTGCGAAACAGCGAAAATGGCCTTGGAGAGAGAAAGAGAAGAAAAATTGATAACATATTTTCTGGCAATCCGTTCACTGCTTCATACATACAAGCAATGTTTTATATGTTTATACTATTTTATTTAACATATGAAGTAGCCATTTATCAATTTTAATGTACAAAAAGAAGTAACTGTTTAAAAAACAATATATATATATATATATATATATATAATGCTAATGCATATATAAACAAGCATAAAAGCTCATCAAGCTCTTTATATTATATGACAACAAATCTCATTTTCTGAGGCCCGAATTACACCACCCTTTTTTAAAAAGCACCAAGGGAACTATACTGGAAAAATATTGAAAATTAAAAGAATTTGTGTATCAAGAAAAATCTGACTTTTGGCATATGTGCACTGCGAGAAAGTTCTTGGAGTTAATGAAAATTTTGTGCACAAGTTGTACATGCACACAAATGGTTCTGTATGTTGATATTCATCACACTCTGATTGACTTTACTTAAAACAAACATTTTGTACTACGTTTATACTTGGCATTTTGCAAAAATTGGGGGTGGAGATATTTTTGCAGTATATTTTCAATATATTGCTTGAAAAAAAAATTCAAGTAACTCAATTACTTTCCTCCCCTAAATTTTTTCTAAAATTATTTGTTGAATGGTTAATAATCTATAAACACATGGGTCGTGAGCCTTTATAAGTCTAAGTTTGAATTCTCCACATTCCATAGTTTGAGAAAATTGGTAGCGACAAACGGACAGGCACATACACAAGTTATCTTATAATTGTTCCCTTTTTTTAAGTACGGAACTCTAAAAATGTGTCTGCTGTATAAGAATTTTTTAAACAGCGAGTTTTTCTAGTTAAGAAAAACTAAATATTTTTTAATGCGTTAATGTTAGTGAAAAATCATAGTCTGGAACAAAATATAGTACAGGTAGATGAGCCAGTAATGGACACTCTTAAGGAATTTCTTTAATTTTTTTTTTATTAATAATTATTATATTCTGGTTTTTTTCAATATTATATTAATCTATAAACAATATTTAACCATTCCCACAATCTCATTTTATATTATGAATCAAGATTTAGTTGTAAATTAAATATATATATATCAAAACACCCAAAATTCCAGTAATGGACACCCCACAAAGAGTAACATACATATATTTGTTTTTATGACTGTTCTTAAAACCAGAATTTAATAAAAACATACTAATGAAACAAAATAGTTATTTTCAAACAAATTTAACAATTAGGATATCTTCAATACATCATAAAATATTTTAGTGAATTATTCATTGTTTGAATTACTTATTGTAATTATCACAAGATGAATATTTTAATTATTTTAGATAGATAGTTTAAAATACTAAATGCCAGTGAATTGCAGTCATCAAATTATTGAGACAGTACAGGATTTAGAGGGTAATAATTGAAGGGGAAAAAAGTTTTGAAGTGTTAGTGCATAGATTCCTATATTTCCCACTATTCTCCCCGAAACTACTTGTAGTAACTAGTAGTATTACAAATATAAAAAAGATACTGTGGGTTGGCAAAACTCACAAGCTTTTATTTATGCGATCGATGGACAAATTTCAAGATTTTTTTCTGTAACCCACTGACTATTTTTTTTTCACATGACCGATTGACAAATTTCATAATACTCTCCCACAACCACGCACTTCTTTCTCCGGCAATAAAAAAAATAATCGTTCGAAAAGGCATTCAAAATTGGTAGTAAGGGCCACTGGGTATGCATAAAATAATAAAAATAGGTTACCAGGCACATAAAATAGTTTAAAAAAAGCTGTCAGGTGCATAAAGTAGTTAAAAAGATCTATTGCATGCAGCACCTGCTAAATTGGCCTAATGCCAACGCTTGGTATCTTAAAAGTACTTCTTTTCATATGTAAACAAAACCCTAAGGAAAATTTGGCACAGGTGTCATATATGCACCATGTTGGCGTGATTTTTTTCTGACGCCAATTTGGCGAAAACCTCATTTTTGAATAGAAGTTACATATATATTTTTTAAAAAGCGAACAACAATAAAGAAAAAAAAGTTTAATTAATAACTATAGAACAAAGCAATGAATATAGTTTAAAAAAAGAAAATAAAAGTAAATAAACAATTTATTAATAAATAAACGCCAACATCCAGGTTACCATATTATTTTCAGGCAAAAAAATCTGAGAAAATATCTCAGCGGTTAAATTTAGGAATAAAATTTTAGTTTCTATTAATTATAAAATTCTAGATTGTTCGTCTTTCCTTTAACCTTCTATAATGAAATTGAAATAAAAATTTAAAAAATTATATAAGTTTGCAGATTTTGCTATATTCTTATTCTTTTAAATTTAATCAGAAAATTTAATTTTACAATCTTAAATTTCATCTGCTCTTATACTGTCTAAAAGCAGGCATTTTTTTTTGCCTGTGACATAAAAATTAAATTTCTACAAAATAATTAAAAAATAACAACAACAAAAAATACCCTATAAGGATCAACAAAGATGTTATAAATATAAGAAATCGAATCATAAGAACACAATTTATTTTATTCTTTTCTTTTTAAAATTACTTGAATTAAGCTTTAAGCTTTTAATAATAAGTAATCAAGATATCAATGTAAAAAAAAAAAAAAAAAAAAAAAAAAAAAAAAAAAAAAAAGTGATAAATCATTGAAAACATTATATATAGGTACATTTCAGTAATTCAATCACAAGATTAGAAACAGTTTTCCACATTTTTTAGCAACATCATAAAATCTCTTAGAATTGATGAAAACTGTAATTAAATGCTAAACATACTGCATTGGCTTTCAATTTCAACATAAAAAATAACTTAAATAGTATACTTTTCATGTGATTTTCCTATGACTCAGCAATTCAGTTTTTAGTTTTCTTAGAATACATCTAAAAAATAATCTATAATTACTAATCGATGTATTAAATGAAAGTTATTTTAATAGTACTTTAAAGTATCATCGGAGCCTAAAGCGTTCATTTTACTACTTAAATGATAATTTAGTAATTGATATGTCGAACTTTAAAAGGATATGAAATTGAGAATAATGTATACACCATAAATAAGTATAAAATTACACTTGAAAATACAAAATATTTGGCGGTGTTTACAAATCAAGTATAAGTAAAATTGTTGCAGACACGAAAAAAATTAACAATTTTAAGATTGTCATTATATTAATTAAAACGAAACTGGAAGAAATTCCTTTAAAAATAAAACTTTTTAACATCGACTTAAAATGGTCGAAAACGAAACAATATAAAAACTGACATAGTAATTGGTAAATTAACATAACATTTTAATTAATGAGAATTTTTATAATTAAAATAATTTTTAGATTATAGAGAACATGCTACTTCATTGTCATCATTATCATAAAAAGTCTAATAACGAGATCCGAACAGAGAATGATTCAGAACATTTTGATTATGAAGCATAAATTTTAAATTCGCATCCGAACTTCCTAGAAGAATCTTTACTTTAATCAGGATGTCATTAAATAATTCAAAACATGCAACGAATTAGAAATTTTGGAACAAAAACAGAATCGAAAGTCACAAACCTGTTAAAACGTAAAGCTTGTCAACTTCTTTCGCTGGTGACGTGCTTGCATTCTGACGATGCTTATTCCGGAGCATGCGCTTAGTTGTCTACCCTCCCACGCAGTATTTTCTTCCCGTCCTGAATAAATCAGTCTTGTATCCAAAGTCCATTGCATGAGTTTCTCTGTGCAAAAGGTAAATGAGTTATGTTCCATGCTATTTGGGATAGGAAGTTTCTTCTTTTTTTAACGGTTCGCCAGCAGAATATACAGTGTAATGCGGTCGCAAAATCGGAACGCTAAGTCTTCACTCCCAGTGTTGAATTCAAGGGGTGGTGATAGGGAAGATTTTAGATTTTATGCTTTTTAATGGAGATAAGTGCAATTTCTCCCCCCCCCCCCCGCCCCGAGAGCCGCAGAAATCCCTCCCGGAGAAAAATGTGTAAATTATACACTGTCACTCCTGTTCCATTATAGCTCAGTGATCAGCCCCAGGAGAGAATTACGGCACAGGTATATGCCATATACAGGCCGTGCGAAGGGAGCAGTCGACCCGGGTGCGAAAATTGAGGAGGCACCAATTTTATACTACAAACCTCTTTTTTTCTTCTCTTTTGTAAATAAAAATGTATATTTACATATTAGGATTTTTTTTGTTGTTGTTTACGTACATTTTTCGTTTCAAAGTTATTGAATTGTCCTTTACCCCACACCGAAATAAAAATTTACGAATAAGGACTTCTTTCTTTTCAAAACTTGTTTTGGGTCTTTGTCTTAATCTCTTTAGTTAACCTTCTCTTTTCTGCGTTTTGTGACAAAAACATATACTACTCTCAAAATAGCATGGTTTTTCTATCTTCGAATATAAAAGGGTTCCAAACTGTTATACTGTACTGTTAGATACATTTTTTACACCCATTTTCCAGATCCCTTTTGACAAAATATAAGCGCAATTTTCTCTTATGTTATTTAATTTTTTTTTTAAATTTCTGAATTAAAATTAAAACTAAAGTTTCAAAATAAAAGCAAAATATACATTTAGTAAAATTTGTTTCTGTTTCTGCACTTTTCTGTACTGCATTTTGTGACACCTGTCACAAAGAAAAGTTTGGAGAGGGGTGGGGGGCGGGGGCGCCAAATTGAAACTTTGCCCGGACGCAGTTTTCTCATCGCACGCTGCTGGCCATATATTACCTACTGGAATTGTTTAAGAAGTTCCATACACCCTAAGTTTCTCAAATGCAGCAATAACGCATATTAACACTGGTCAGTCATTAATTAACATGGCCAATTTGACCAATGCGTTTATTCACTCTCACAGTCGTAAGATCTCACTTGCAGGCGAAAACAGATGGACACACGTCACAGCGCATGCGCTAACTGCCAGACCCCATTGGGGTGCCATATTTACTCCACCATGGCACCTTAATTACTACAAGCACCCATTGAGAACCCAATCGACACCCCAATCACCTTTCGAAGCCTCTTGGTGCCAATTGATACCGTGTTTTCACCCCAGTTTTTCAAAAGTCACCGAAAAGTCACCTTCAGTTTTAACAGTGTACGAAAGTTTTTCAGAATGTGACTCCATGACTTCTTAGGGATCACCGCAGGGACCCAAGACATTTTGGAGGAAAGTCTTTGTAAATAATTATTATAATATTATAAATAATTATAATATTCATTAATACCGTAATTTCCAGCCTATAATCCGCGGATCAAACAATCATGTTTCGATCCATAAATTTTATTTCATTATTGAAGTTAAATATTTATCGCGATTGAACAGGTTACGTTGTATGAAACAAGATTTCTGGGTCCGATATTGTTTTATCCTCGGATTATAGGCCGAAAATTACTGTAATTCATGTTTTTACCTCAGAATGTGTCGAATATATTAGGTAAAGCAGCTCATGATAATATACACTAAATTTGATCAAGATGAATAAAAATTATACTATCATGATGCGGCTGTAATAATACAGACAGGTGCTTGTCTGTCTCTGAGTATGTGTACGCGCGCGCGCGCTGAACTCTTTAAAGAAAAAAAAATGTAGGCCGCACAGCCGTAAGATTTGACAGGACCTGTATGCCTGAACTCATGCATATCGAAGACAATTTCTGTAATTTTTCAATTAATTTTTTATGCTAATTTTTTCGCATTTTGCTGCAATTTTTTCAAATTAGTAAAAAAAGAATCCAATTTCAATATTTTATCCAGTAAACTTTGTCTTCTTTTCAATAAAGTGTTTTCGAGATTCTGACAGTGATTTTTCAATTTAAAAAAAAAAATTAATGTTATTTTTAGAGAGTTTTTATCGCATTTCGCGGTGATTCTTTTTCCCGGCATTCCTAAAAGGAATCCGGTTTAAATCTTTTATCCAATTAGTTAATTTTCATTCCCTGTGGTTTTTTAATCTTTTCTAAATATTTAATGCGATTTTTAGCGAGAGATTTTCGTGCTTTTAGACGATTTTTTGGCCTTTTTTTTAAACAGAAAAACCCTCCGGTAATTTTTGCAATTGTCGTGATTAAATTCGAATAGAATTATAATAATGTCAAAGCAGTTCTTATAAGAAAGCTGAAAATTTAATTTTGCTTGAAATAAAAAACGCAATAATTCAAGATTAGCTTGTTTCGAGACAGAAGAAGTGGGTGGTAGCTTGCTCGGGAGTACGTTGTCGAAGGCAGTCTCCCCTTCCTTAAGCCTAGATTTGTTTAATTCTATGTCCGTTAAAAAAAACAACCGATGAAACCCCACTAGTAATGAAGTTTTCTTTGAGGGACAGGGTTGGAAATAACGTGGGGAATCGCAGGATTTGTGCACACAAAAGGAAAGTCCCGCATAATAAAAAATGCTGTGCAGTATTTCCCCCTCCAAAGTTTTTCACAGACCTGTGATTCTTCAGTGAGCATTTAAAAAAAATTGAAGTCCGCGATTTTTATTTCTTTTATGGAATTTCTCAAAATCAATTCCTGAATCGGTCCCGGAAAAATTTGAGAATTTCTTAAACGATCGTGGAAAAATATCGGGAATTTCGATAAAGAAATGCAGAAAGTAATCGCCAATTTCGTCAAAAGATTGTGCAAAAAAATTACGAATTTCGATAAACGATTGACGAAAAAACTTTGCAAATTTCGTCAAAATGTCACAGAAAAGAGTAGAGAATTTTGTTAATTGGTACGGAAAGATATCGAGAATTTTCCCGATAGGTCGCACAAAACTACCGCGAATTTCGACAAATCATCTCCCTGTAAAAAAATCAGTTTCGCCAATCGGTCGCACACAGAAAATAAATTTCGTCAAAGGATCACGGTAAAAACAAGAATTTCGTCAAAGGATAGCGGTGAAAACGAGAATTTCATCAAAGGATCGCAGAAAGAAAGCGGGAATTTCGTCAAATGATTGCGAAAAGAAAAAAGCGAATTTCGTCAAAAGATCGAGGAAAGAAAATGCAAATTTCATCGACGGATCGTGCTAAAGAAATGCCAATTTAGACAAAATATCGCGGTAAAAAATGTAAATTTCGTCAAAGGATCGAGGTAAAAAAACACGCATTTTGTCAAAGGTTAGAGGTGAAAAGTGCGGATTTCAACAAAAAATCGCGTAGAAAGACGCGAATTTCGTCAAACGATTTTGGGAAAAAATTCTAATTATCATGAAATGATCGCATAATAAAATCGCGAATTTGGTCAAAATTTACTGCACTGGGCTAAAAGATTGAAACCGGGTTCCTTTTCCTACTTTCAAAAGAACACCGCAAAACGAGAAGAAACTAAAAAAATAGCATAAAAATTTTCAGAGGAAAAAAATTACTATATTGACTTGAAAGACTCCAACTATATTTCTTTTACGAATGTCAGAAAATGGCCGCGAAACACGAAATTCAACCAAACAACTGACCTCCAGATTAATTTGAATTTTTTGTGCTATTATTTTTCATTTTCAAAGGAGGCAGTGTTTGTGTACCCCCCCCCCCCCTTTCCCCCGGCTAATCGCATTTTGGAATTATCGTTTCACATCTGCATTCCCTTTCAATTTTTTTGCTTCTTTCTAGATTTTAAACTACGAAAGCAAAGAGACAAATAGTTTCTATCCTCGTCAAGAACTTGCGTTAATTTCTCATGAAATTGCAGAAACGTGCAATGGAAAGAACGGTGTTAAAAAAAAAATCTCCCGCAAAAGAAGACTTCAAAGTGGTATTATAAAGCTACCTTTTTGACTTAGTATGACTAATACAGATTGTTGTAAATATTCTAGTTTAAAAAAAGATAAACAACATAATTTTCAAAAAAAAAAAAAAAAAAAAGAAAGAAAAAGAAAAAAGAACGTGGGTTTTTATTCTTCATCACATTTCAAAACTCTGCTATCACTTCTTTTTTTTTTTTTTTTTTTTTTTTTTTGTAGAATTCGATTTTTTTTTAAATAATTGTGCTTGACTCTGCGCAAGCGGGGGGTGCCCGGGCACCCCCCTAGTTACGCCTATGTATATTGACTGGTTTATCTTCAGTAATGGGGCTGTGCACTACGGTATTCTTATTTTAATGAATGTGCCTGACACCTATTATGGCATGCACCTTTGTTTAAAACAATAAAGAATGACTTATGTTTTAAGCGACTATCTGGCATGCAACTTGATCACAAAATACTAACCTGCAATGATGCTTAAGGTGCTTCTCCTGTTACCTGCTCAACAACGCGAAACTTTCTGACACATCTTCTGACTCATTAAACGTAAAGGCTTAAAATTTGTAGGCCTGACTATTAAAGCGATTTGGAATTGAAATGAGTTTTTCCCTTTTTCATAAATACATTACTTATCGAGTTATGAGCAATTGTGGTTGCGTGACGGCCGGTTTTTATCATTTATTGCACTGTTGCGTCCGAAATTCAGTTCAAAACACCAACTGAAAGATATTATACCTTTACCAAAATATGGAAACTATCTTTCGATTACATAGTTTCTAAATAAGAACTCCTGTCAATTTCATGCGTTTCCGAACAAAAATTAATTAAAAAATATGTCAGAAAATAGCTCTTTGGATTTGAGAACAGCCTTAACTTGACGTTTGTGAAAAAACTCACATTTTTAGTTTTAATTTTGGAACTCGCGAAATTAAAATTCAGAAAAAGGATGTACTTTTGACACATTGTGGCAATTTTTTTAACTTTTAAAATTAAAATACATGCTTTCTTTGGCGCGCGTAACAGAAGTATACAATATCTCCCACAATACGGGGGAAAATGCAAAACAAAAAAATACATCCAAATGAGGTAGTAGTTACTAAAATTTTATTTGGAAAATTTGAAATTTTATTGAAATTAAATCTACAATGATTAGATGAAAAGATGTCATTTTCCATAAATTTTAAATCAAGACATCTGTCAAGAATTTTTTTGAAAATATAAATAACCGCTCTCTTTTTGCTATAAATCACAGAAAATATTAGCACTGAATCTAAACCAATACAACACTTAGCGATAACGTATAGCTATAAGATATGGCTGTAGTATACAATCGAAGTAGTAAGCAAAATATAGGAGCCATATGTTTACAATGAGTTTGATTACGCGTTGAAAAGATTTGATAGAATGTGACATCATATCTAGCCCTTTTTTTTCTTATTCTTAAATTGTTTTCATGAAATTTGACTGTTTCTATTAAAATAGATGTTTTAATTAAAAAAAACATTCAAATTGAGGTGCTACGCTATTTTCCCGTTCTTATAGTTAAAGTTTTTATTTTATATACAAAGAAATGTGAATTTTCTGTTTAGAATGACGTCAATTCAAACACGCAAAAATATAGCAAGAAAATCTGAATTTTTATTGGAAATAGAAACAAAATACACGCGTTATCCTTATTTTTTTCCCATTATTGTGTCATTTTTTAGGGTGTGGTAACAGGAAAAAAAGTTTGAATTAAAATGATTTAAAAAGAGATATTTCTATAATGTTAAATTATGGAAGTGGTAGAAAAAAGGGATAAATAGTGGTCTGATAATTTTTTAAAGTAGACAGTGATCTTTTCCACGTTCTAAAACGTATGTACATCGAGTTTCGTGCAAATCGGTCAAAAATTAAAGATTTGTATAAAGGACATACACACAGAGAACGGCTTATATATATATATAAGCCGTTCTCTGAGTCTATGTCTTTTATACAAATTTTCAATTTTTGACCGATTTGCTTGAAACTTGATGTACATACGTTTTAAAACGTGGAAAAGATAGCTGTTTACTTTAAACTAGTATGTTGTGGCCATCACAAAACTTTCTTCTATCTCATACATGTCAATACTTCAAAATTCACTATCTCAGTGCCAAATTAAATGGCAATCTGTGTTCATCATGAGAATTCTAAAAATATGAAATTCCGTGCATTAGTTCTCGAGGTATGACTGTCGCTGAAATCGTGTAAATCCAGCAAAATGCAGCGTAGCAGCGCCACCTATTGGGTTATTTACACTAGAACCTAATTATCACCAACTTATGTCAATGTCTAACTGAATTTGAGGTTTAAGGAAAATTCGTGCATTAGTTCTTGAGATAGAGGTATTGCGCAAATCATGACAAATGCAGCATAGAAGCGCCACCTTTTGAGCGATTTGCAACAACACATAATCAGCAGCAATATTAATCAAGTTATACTTAAATCTGAAGTTTGATTAAAATTCGTGCATTAGTTCTTGAGATAGAGCTATTGAGGTAATAGTTCAAAATGCAGCACAGCAGCGCCACTTGTAGGGCGATTTACACCAACACGTAGTCAGCATCATTTCATATGAAGGACTAACTAAATATGAAGTTTGATGAAAATGTGTGCATTAGTTCTTGAGATAGAGATACTGCGAATATAGTCTAAATCCTGCAAAATGCAGCATAGGCAGCGCCACCTGTTGGGCGATTTACACCAAAACGCAAACAGCATCCATTCATGTCAAGGACTAACGGAATCTGAAGTTTTATAAAAATCCGTGCATTAGTTCTTGAGACAGAGCTTTTGCGGAAATCCTGCAAAATGCTACATTGCAGCGCCACCTGCTGGGCAATTTACAACAAAAACTAATCAGCGCCAATCTATATCAGGGACTACCTGAATATAAATTTTTATTAAATTCCGTGAATTAGTTCTTGAGATAGAGCGCCCACAAAATATGCGTCACATACAGAGAGACGGACAGACAGACTAACAGACAGACATTTTGTAGAAACATGTTTTCTGGAATCTCTGACCCATAAAACGTGTAAATTCGTCGAAAACTGGAATTCGAAAATTTTCATGAAACCATTGTCAAGATAGAAAAAAGTAAAAATCATCAAACACACATTTATCCTTTTTTTATATCACCTTCCATAATTTAACATTATAGAAATTTCTCCTTTTCTAATTTTCTAATTAAATCGATTCTTTTCTGTTGCCACACATCTAAAAAACTGCTCAATAATTAATAAAAAATTATAACTTGAGTACTTTGTTTTATAAGCCAATAAAAATTCAGATTGTCTCTAACTATATTTTTGCTATTTTTGAAATTGACGTCATTCAAAGAAGAAAATGTCAATTTTTGATATTATATATGTTAAAACTTTAACTAAGCATGTGTTAAAAGGACGTAGTACCTTAGTTGATATAATATATGTATACTTGTGGCAACGCCTATTTATTATTCAAGTTTTGTTATGTAATGGCAAGACCCTATTTTAGAGAGCGGAATGGCAACACTAATTTATTATTATGATGGTATCTGCTGGAGCTGTTAGTACTCTCTTGTAATCACGATGCATGCCGTGATATTAGCCCAGATAATATGCTACTAAATATAAACTTATATTATTAATAAGCTTAGTTTCATCTCAAGAAGTCTCTTTGTCGATAAATCCAAGCATGTTATAGTTGAGTGATTCTGAAGTTAAAAAATCTATTTTAATGAAGTCGTTTCAGTATCAAGAAATCAATTTAGGAAAAAGATAATAGTAAAAAAAAAAAAAATAAAATAAAATAAAATAAAATAAAAAATAAAAAAAAATATTTGCTATCTATGACATCACTTTCAGATAATGTTTTATTCTGAGAGGAATCTCTTGAACTTCTGAAATTAATTCTTATTATTATCATACATAACGTGAAGGCTTTATTTTTAAGCCACGCGAACCAAAACTTTAGTAAATGCAAAGTCATTTGGGTCAGTGGCGTGGCGTCCGGTCATCGCTGGATGCGGCGATGACCAAGCAATATTTTAACACTCTTAATAAGCTTTTAAAACTCTACGATCCAGTTTTAGCAGAACATTTGGAGTTCATGTATAAGTGAAGGTAAGATTTAAAGTTTCTTTTTTGAACATTCAACCATTGAATTTTAGAGTTAATAATTTTTCACCACAAACTTAAATAATTGCGATGACCACCGAAAATTTTCACGCCACGCCACTGATTTGGGTGTATTTATTGCATTTTTCTGATTTTAAAACCTGAAATACTTTACTGTAATTACGTCGAAATGATGTATTTTTCTCGAATACAAACGGTTGCTACGTTTTATTTCCTATTTTGTTGGCATGCTATATCATTAATTACCCCCCATTTAACTGAGTGTTTCAATACCTTTAATGGAATAAGAGTATTCTGCAATTTATATTATTACAATTGCATAAAATACTACGATTTTTCTAAGATTTATATTAATAGAAAATGAAATTTAGGAAATTTTTCTAAGAGTTAGGCCTTCTTTTTTAAAAGAAAGCTTCCAGCGTAGACATCAGGACTGAAAGCTTATGGAATTTGACGTCGTTTTTAGGTTAGTCGCTGTAGATTTAGTTTTCATGAATGAAAGTTTCCGTTTAAGAATAATCAGGCAATCCACCCTGGAATATCCGTGGTTAAAGATGGCCATATACAGCCTGTTCACAGCCCAGAAAAAAATGGCTTTTAATTAAAAACACTAAAAGCTTTTTACATTTACTATATATTTCAGAATGCCCAAAAGGTAAACCAAAAATTCTTTTTGGTACTTCTGTATTAACAAGCTGTTAATCCTGGTTTTTTTTAAAAAACTATGAATTTTGAATATTCGATTTAATTTGTTTTATTTATTTATTTATTTTTTGTAAATTTTAATTTCGTTTGTCGATTGAGTTATGGAATATTGCACGAAAAAAATGGTGAATTATTTACATTGTAAGAGCAGCCGGGTTTCTGTTTTGTAATTGGGTTGCACGCATATTTATAAAATATTCAAGCTTAAAAATTATTTTAAAATACATATAAAATCAGTATACTGAAGTACACTTTTCAAACAAATATCATTGAAAGAACTTTTTGTTCTTCATTCGACGTTGGAAAAAAATATGCGATGTTTAGAGGTTAAATAAAGTGAGGTAAAAGCAAAATTTATTGGTGAGGTCATTGCCACCGTAAATATGATGCCAGCGTTACTAATGGATATATCTTTTCCTTATAATACTGCGTTAAGTGCAAACGGGTTCATCTATCGTAATTTGGTTGCACATGCACACAAATTTTAAAATATCTATGTCTGAAAAATACTTTAAAAACCATTAAAAATCAGAAACATGAGATACGATTTTCAAACAAATTTAATTTGAGAGTACTTCTTTCTATTCGACAACGTAAAAAGTAAAAATGGACAATCTTTAGAAATTAAGAAAAAATCCAGTAAAAGCACACTTTATGGATTAGGCCGTTGTCACCATCAGTATGATTTAAGCGTTACTAACTGACATGTTTTTGCTTTAAAATTTAGATAGATGGCATGCTAACGAGAATTTCACTAAACTGTTAACACTAAACAGTAACCAAAACTACTGCGCCATTTGGTTAATTTTTTTTTTTTGTATTGCCTTTAAAATAATATATTATTCTATTGAACCCGTCAGAGTAAACGCGCATTCTAATGCTTAAAGTTGAGGGATTTTACTATAGTTGTCGTATTTTCTTATTATATTTTTTATCTTTTATTGACGAGAATACAAAAAACTCCATTATTGTGATTGCCATATTTTTCATTTTACTTTATTTTACCTGGAAGGCCCCCATGTTTAACGCGGGAAAAACCGGGTAATTCTGCTAGTAATGTATAAAAATGCTAGTTTACTTAATTATTCCCTGTTTCTGATACAAACAAAGTTTTAAGTAATCAATTAAAATAATATACAATTGGATGGCTTTGGTAGAGATAAGAGAGACGTGCTTACATAATTATCTGCACTGCATATTTATTTACTCTTCAACACTCGGCTAAAAACATACTAAAATAATTTTTCTATATATAATCAACACGTACTCAAAACTCAAACTTTGACTCCATTCTCTGAAAATTATGTTTCAGTCATTTTCCGCTTTTATGCAAAAGCGGAAAAATAGTTTGATTAAAGTTTTGAACAAGAGCACTTGCCAGTCTGATACGTTTACGAACAAAAAATTTTCAGAAAGTAGCCAGTTTACATTTGAGTCTTCATTTTTTTTCAATTTTATATAATTATATATTAATAAACAATTTAAAAAGACATAATGCGATAAAATCCATTTTCAGCAATTGCTAAAGATTTACATAAGTTACAAAAGTTAAGCAAAAATATGTTATAAAGATTTATATAAGTTTAAAAATGCATACCACTCAAAATTGGGTAACATATAAAAATGTGTAAGATGTAAAAATGTATCCAACAGTGGAAAACTCACTTCCAGCAATTGTGGATTTTAATCAGTTCCTGTGCCTGTAAGCAAATTTCGTGTCTCTCTGTAAAGGAACGATAATTGCTATAAAAAATAATCTATAGAAAATGTTTTGTGTACTCCAGTAAGTTTCATTATGCTTGATATATCACAACATTATTAAAATGCAGCGCAAACGTTTTTTCCTCATAGATCATAATGTAAAGGAATTCTTTTGTGTGTATCTGTAAACGAACCACAAATTCTACTAACTTCTTTTTTTACTACCCAACATTCTGTAAAAATCCTCAATAACATAAAAATTTTATGGCAATCCGAGTACTATCTTTACCAGTGTTTGAGCATGGCAGGCAGAGAAACCAAATTCATAAACACTTTTCATAGTGTTTGGAAAGTTTTAAAATGCATGCGTATTTAGAAATGTTTAAAAATCTGTCTCAATTTAAGAATAAATTTTCATTTGAATATGATCTGTTTATTTATTATGCATTCATTTATTACACATGTAACAAGTCCAAAATATAATTATATATGCTTGGAAGCTGTATTATTAACATTATTTAATATATTTAGATTATAACTGAGTTGTCATTTTCACCAGAGCTATAACGTTTAATGTCGTCGGGATGTTGTTTCAATAGGTTAATGTACTACAATATTCGAATAAGTTGTATAAAGCAGGTGTGCTTTCTTAAGTCAACTAATTAAAAATAAAAGTAAACAACTTATATATTGATATCTTTTCAAAACATTTTTAAGACAAGCCCGTAGCTCCGTAGCTGGAGAAATAGGGGGTAGAAACAGTATTAGTCAGTGTTTGTGCTGGAAATATTTTTATATATAGCATCATTGCTTTACCATTGCTTTATAGCACCATAGCATCATTGCTTTAAGAAACATCATAGTATTTTGCACATGGTAAATTATTCAAGGAATAAGAATCAGTCAAATAGCATGTCTCAAAAGCATAAGAATTTATCCCTAAAAAAGTTGAGTCAGCAAGTGAAAATGTTTCGTCTACAGTTTGTGCCTCTCATTATGAGTCAAACGAAAATTGTAATCAAAAGAGCCATATTTTGTTATGTACCGCATTAGTAAAAGTTCAAAATTCTTAACAAGTGTTTGTAAAATGCAGATGTTTATGTGATACTGGCTCTCAGAGGTCATTTATTTCACAAGAATGTGTAAATAAATTAGGATTAAAGGTCAAAGATAGTTCTATATCTGTGTCATGTTGGGAACATTTAATACTGTGAGTAATGGGGAAGTTGATTTATTATTCACTTCTAACTTTAAAAGTGATCTTAGAGTATCAACATCAGCATTCGTGATGGATAAGGTGACAGATAATATTCCCTATGTGTCTTTGCCTTCAATCATTTGCAATAATTTCAATGATTTAATGTTAGCTGATCCATTATTTTTCAAATCACAAAAAATTGACATTCTGTTTGGTGTAAATGCATTTATGCATTTAATGACTGGAGAAATTGTCAAACGTGAACCTAACCTTCCATTTGCATTAAATTCGAGACTTGGGTGTATAATTTCGGGTACTACAAATTTTGAAACGCTAGCAACTGATCTAGTATGTGTAAATCATTTAAGTACAAAAACTGACGAGTTAGTAAATTCATTCTAGGAATTAGAAAAAATTCCAAATGTGCAACCTTTAACAGTTGAAGAAAAACTTTGTGAAAGGCATTTTGAGAGTTCTCATTTCAGAGAAAAATCAGGCCGCTGCTCAGTCGCATTACCGTTTAAACAGGATCGAGATAATTTAGGTGATTCTCGCCAAATGGCACACAGAAGATTTCTTTATCTTGAGAAAAGATTAATATCCATGCCAGAAATTTACAACCAATATGTTCAATTTATGAAAGAATATTTATCTCTGGGCCACATGGACCTTGTTTCAAATACAGATCGTGAATTAGAGAATAAACATTATTACATCCCATATCACTTCGTCTTGTATAGTTCTAGTTTTTTTAACCACCAATTGTCATACAAATGCTGATTATGAATTGTAGTCAGGCTTTTTGAAAACTACTACCGAACCTATGCCTGGCAAAAACCTTGTTTTACACTCACATTAAAAATAAATAAACAAATACATTCCTATTCAAATTGCAAACTTCAAATGGGATAATTGAGTATCCATTTTTCTCGTAGCAACAGTTTGAATATACATACATTCCATACAGAAATAGCACAGGAATTCATAAATCTTCCAGCGCATCGAATGAAACCCCACCCTAACGAAAGGGTTGCCAAAATGAACTGGTCGCCAAAACCTCGCCAAAACGTAATCTTGTTGATATCATGATAAAACACCGATAAATTGACTAAATTTCTTAACTATAATTGCTGTTCATAAAAGATATTGAAGCTTGGTACTAATCTGAATTTTCGAGACCCAAACTAAATTTTTTCGGGCCTATTTACCAATATTTAAAAATTGCAAATGTACAGGAAAGACGTTATATGGAATATTATATTTACTTTTGAAAGGCAGATGGCAGCACCAGCAAACACTAATTTCAATAATTCAGAAATGAAAACTGAATTGATTTTACTAGATATAGCTAAAAAATTAAAGATTATTAATTATTTGCTGAATATATAACAAAATAAAACATGTTATATAAAAATGTAGATGTTATATTTCACTAAATGCTAGTTATAAAGAATTGTATCAATCTTTTAATTACGAAAATTTGAAGCAAAAATCCATTGTCAAAAACTCGAGGGTACCCGTCCCCACTTTCAGATACTGTTAGTATAAAAAAGTACCATTAGTTTATCAATTATTCTTAAACTAGTGTAAATGCCCGTCCTAGGACGGTGGGTAAAAATTATCTTTTTCACTTAAAACTTGAAAAACTGATAAAAAAAAATAATTGACAATATGGAAGCGTTTAGATGACCAAAGTTCGGCTAGTTTATGTTCTAATAAACACACAATTAGCATTTACAATATTTCTGGGTAAACCAGGTTTTCCGGCTAATATACTACTATAACAAAATTAAGATTTCTTAATAAAACAAAAATTTAATAAATATGCAATAAAAGTGCGTAATTAAAACAGTCTGCTGCAACTATTGAAATAATACTACTATTTTTTTAATAACACTTTGAAATTGTATTTTATCGTTTACCCCCTCCCTTCCTCCCCCCCAAATTTTTTTAAATATGTATATTGATTAAGAAATAAGTGTCTCGGGTTGAATCCCAACCGTCTAATCCCCTAAACTTCTGTCCTCCTGCTGCAAAGCTATAAATCAAAAATTATTAATTTTACTTTTCGTATAAATATTAATTTTTTACTTTTAAAATATTGAATATTTTTTTTAAAGTTTAAATTTACATACACCCGTATATAGAAAAGGAAAATATAAGTAATGTGTAATTTAAAAGTAAGTTACAAAATAATAAGCCTAAAATATTTAAATTTATTACTTTTTTAAAAGAAAGTCAGTTTTATTTTTTTTTTGCCGGAAAAAAAGGATATTTTTAAAAATACCATATCATTCTTTTCCGTGAATCACTTTATATGAGAAATAAATTAAAATTCCTTACATGTCGCAAAGAAAATTTAATATGATTGCAACTTAATACTTGAAATAATCTCAAGTGACACTTGGCGATTTATTTTGGTGGTGTAATGCGATGTGCCTTGCACTGATTTGTTAGGAAGAAATGTCTACTACTGCTCAATTATCAGGACTTGTAAACTTGAGAAGTAATCGCGGGATTCTTGTTTCTTGTCAACCAATGGGAGAATGGATCCTTTTCCCCTACTGTCTCTTCCTGGGAGACTGGTAAGATTGATGGATTCGCCCCGCCCAGCGTTACACTGTCTTTTATTATATAGAGATGTTCAAGAAATTTTTAAATTTCAAGTATCAGACTTTTTTAAAATTTGAAATGTATTCTAAGAGAATAGTACATTTTTTTATTATTGAATATAGAAATAAATTTAAAAATAATTTATAAAAATATTTATTTAAAATTTTAAAATAATAAACAAATTTATAGTAACTTTCTTCTACAAGAAAGCATTTTGAAAATTGTTCAACAAAAGTAAAATCCTGGAAGGAGGGTTTTTTTCATTGGTACAGATGTTTATCAAATTTCATAAACAAAAGGTTTTTCTTATGTATGAGTCAAGAGATGCCTTCGTAGACTACCACTCTGGGAAAATCCTTTCGAACATATTTCGCAAACATAAGGCTTCTCTTTTGTATGAGTCAAGAGATGAATTCTTAGATTACCACTCTGGGAAAAACCTTTGGAACATAATTCACAAACATAAGGTTTCTCTTTTGTATGAGACAAGAAATGACTTCTTAGATAATCACTCCTGGAAAAGCCTTTGCAACATATTTCACAAACAAAAGGTTTTTCTTTTGTATGAGTCAAGACATGACGTCTTAGATGACCATTTGTGGAAAATCCTTTGGAACATACTTCACACACAAAAGGTTTCTCTTTTGTATGAGACAAGAGATGAATTCTTAGACAACCATTCTGGGAAAATCCTTTGAAACATACTTCACATACAAAAGGTTTCTCTTTTGTATGAGTCAAGAGATGCCTTCTTAGACTAATACTCTGGGAAAATCCTTTGGAACATATTTCACACACAAAATGTTTCTCTTTTGTATGAGACAAGAGATGAATTCTTAGACTACCACTCTGGGCAAAACCTTTGGAACATATTTCACAAATATAAGGTTTCTCTTTTTTTTGAGACAAGAGATGACGCCTTAGATGACCACTTGTGGAAAATCCTTTGGAACATACTTCACACACATAAGGTTTCTCTTTTGTATGAGACAAGAGATGCCTTCTAAGATGACCACTCTGGGAAAATCCTTTTGAACATATTTCACAAATATAAGGCTTCTCTTTTGTATGAGTCAAGAGATGAATTCTTAGATAACCACTTGTGGAAAACCCTTTGGAACATACTTCACACTCAAAAGGTTTCTCTTTTGTATGAGACAAGAGATGCCTTCTAAGAACAACACTCTGGGAAAAGCCTCTGGAACATATTTCACAAATAAAAAGTTTTTTCCCTGTATGAACCAAAAAATGTTTTCTTAGATAACTATTCTTTGAAAACGTCATCAAACATACTTCACAAACAAAAGATTTTTCATTTGTGTGACTTAAAAGGCGTATCTTTGTATCGCTAATGCAAGGAATGGTGTTCTTTTCACTCATGAAGACTTCTTCTCTTGACATCTTCGTAAGTGAGACAGTTTTGTGTTATCCAAAAAAAAACAGAAATTTCTTTCAGGTATCAAAATGATGATACATCACTGCACATTTTACCTAAGGAATTGGTTTATTGCCTTACAGTAATAAAGTTGTCCATGTAGTCACCATTGGATCTAAAAAAAAGTTTTTAATTAACAGTAATAAATTTTTATTTCAAGTTAAAATCTGATTCGACATATTTCAATTCTTTAAATAATACAAAGTTCACACATTAAATAATTGCATTATTTATTCATACGCTATTTATTGCATATTAAATGCATTTTTGTTTGTAGGTTACTGTAGAATTTGAACATTTATCCATAGACACACACATATATCATAGGGGGACATGGAAAAGGGTCGACGGGATAATTGAGAAGTACACTTTTTTTTAAAATTTTATGTATTTTTATATTTACTGCGATGAAATATATGCGGTCAAATTGGATACTTGGGTAAAATCAATTATTCGCTTGACAGATAGCTCCGCCCACCCCGGGTTATTTTTCGGAAATGTGTTCCATAAATGATGACAAGTTATTTCCGAAGTATCATAGATTAAAATTAATATTCACGAGATTAGATTTGTTGAATCGGTCTCAATCTGACTGGTCACGCCAGTTGTCATGTAAATTGAATTGATTCTGTAGTTAAGTGTTTACCTTTATCTACAACTTTCTACCTACATTTCTCTCGTTGTTAACAAAGAGTATGATATTGCATTCTTTCGCTAGTCACTTATGTTAATATCTTACATACAATTTTAATTCTGTACATTTTAAATTTTTTAGTCTTAGAAAATAACTATTTGTCAATAAAAATAATGATTTCCTTCATACTAATATGCTTTTCATGGCTACGAAGAAAGGAGCAGGCATTTGGTATGTCATATACTCAGGGTTCGTTGTATATATCAATGGATATATATCATGATATATATCCGATGTTTATTTTTTAAATATAAAGATTTTTGGTATTTTCATATATAATTGATATTTATTTTCAAAATATCAAGATATTCGCATTTTGTATATTTGATATTTATTTTCAAAACTGTGCAAGATTTTGATGTTTTCAGTCAAATGAAATTTTCAACTGTTATTGACTGTGTCATTCTGTAGAAAAAGAACTTTTGTCTCTGACAGTGACCTTTTAAGCCAAAGAAAACGAATTATTTTCCAAACTTTACGTTTGAAGCTTGTATTTTAAAATGCAGAGCAAATAACTATGTGAAACCATTAAGAAGAGCCATTTAAAGATAAACTGATTTAGATAATCAGTAATATACAGCTTCATTAAAAAGACTATATTTTCTTATCTTGGTTTAGTTGAGTCAAAACTGCACAACACGTTAGGGAGTAAAAAATAAGGCAACACAAGCTTACAGTTTTGTTAAAATGCTTCAATAAGAAAAACTATTTTGTATTTAAATTTTTGTTTTATAAATTTCTGATTACTTGATACTGAATCCAAATTGTATCTGTTTTCAATAAGTTGATTTTCAGTTTTTTTCTAAGTGAAAAAAAAGAGAAAAAGAAATACATTTTTAGTATATTGTTTGCTTAAGTTTTCATGTTCAGTGCAGTATGTTTTAGTTACTAATTTCTATTATGCTTGAAAATGTTTATTGTCAGCGGCGAATTGACTAATTTGAAAATATTGAATATATATTAAAATATCGGATATTTTCTATATTTTCGAAAATATCACAATATTTACGAGCCCTGGTCATATTACACTTTGGCCAATACCAGATCTCTAATTTTTTCTATACATGAATTCGTGAAGGTTTGCTAATATGCGACCGGTCGCTAGAAATCCATATATCGGCAAAGTTTTTTTATGACCACTCTACACATAAATATTTAGTGCGATTAAAATAGCCAGAGCGACACATTTTATTAAAAATGTATATTGCCTTCTATAGAATATTTGAATAGAGTGTTGTTTCACAAAATAACAATAATACTTTATTTTGAATGATGTTTTTAAAAAGTTAACCAGCATAATATAATTAATGTTCACAACGTTTCCCTTAATTATTTTTTTAATTGCTCATTTGCATGTACACACAGTTTTTATATTGCATTATATTGTTAAAAAATAAGAAAATTTTCAAGAAAAAATTATACTGTTTGAGCTCTAAACCTTGTATTAAACGTGCATTTAAATTGTTGTCTGACAGCAGTACTATGTAGAAAGGTGTCTATACAGGCTGCTTGATTTGGAAATGTATTATTGATATGGCATATTTCAAAAGTGACAGCAACAGTTCCGAATAATCGAGCATAAATTGATATATTTAAACAAATCATGTTTGGTTTTGCTGATATTTCATCGTCCAGTGGCGCAATCAATAGCGCCAACTTTTGCCATGCCAGGAGCCCAGATTCGAATCCTTGGGTAAGACATGGATACATTTGTGAGTGTCCATTGTAGTTATATAGATATGTAATAGAAAAATAAATAAAATTATTGTGGCTTGTCTGTTTCTGTGTATAATAAGGATCATTCGAGGCGAAATCCATAGTAGCTATATGCCTCAAAGCAATCTCCACTACCAAACGTAGGTATTGTATGTCCTTTTTTTAATATTATTTAACCCCAAATAACATGTTAGTATTGAAAATAATGTTTTTTGTGGTATTACTTATATTGTGTATGATTATATTCTTGTTCAATGTATAAAGATGTAACCAGATTATTAACAGAATACCAGGCTAACAAATTGTTTTCTTACATCGAATGCATGTCTTATTAGAGCAAACTAACAAAAAATAATTTTTAAAATATTGAGTATAATTATATTTGCTTTTTTACTGTAATGTATTGTCCCATCATCCTGCAACCAAGCGAGTTACAGTTTTAAATGCTAATTACTTATTCCTCTAATAGAAAATAAAAATCTATTGAAACGTTTACAAAAGTATTCCTACGTTCACATATGACTCTAAAATTCGAGGCATTGAAAACTAAGGGTGTATACTCAATGTATACTCAAAATATAATTGATATATTTAATCGAATCATATATGTTTGCTTTTGCTGATATTTCATCACCCAGTGGCATGATCAATAGCGCCAGCTTCTGCCATGCTGGAAGCCCAGGTTCGAATCCTTGGGTAAGACACGGATGTATTTGTGAGTGTCCATTATAGTTATATAAATATGTAATTGAAAAATAAAACTGTTGTGTCTTGTCTGTTTCTGTGTACAATAGGGATCATTCGAGGCGAAAACCATAGTAGCTATATGTCTCAAAGTAATCTCCACTACCAAACATAGGTATTGTACACTAGAGTACAAAACTTAAGCAACAATAACAAAATGCTAATTTCTGAATACGTGAGTACTCAAAAGAAAATTCTATGAGCAGAAAGTGTAGAAAATAGGTACTACCATAAGAACACGGCCAGTCAATGCGAACTGTCCTTAAAGTCACAAGTGTCGTAGTCACTACAGTGAACTGAAATGTGATATCTTTCATTCGTCTCATTCTTACTCTGATTTGGTCACTGCACTGAGATGACACTATGACTGCCGCTTTTTGACAGGTCACCAGGTGACTTTCACAATGAAGTTACCTTGTGACTCTCATGTGACCATCTTTTGGAGACTCCATTGTAAAGTCATCATGATAGCTGTTGTTTGACGAATTCCCAAGTGACAGAAAATCAAATCATCTGGTGACTTTTCACAAAGGAAAGCAATAGTGACTTCACAGTAGTGTCTCGGTCATTTGAAAGTCACCACATGACTTCATTGTACACATTATTTGGTGACTCATCATAATGCAATGCTCACGATGACTTCAGAATTGAGTCTTCAAATGACAGTCACATGAGAATCACAAGGTGACTTCATTGTAATGTCACCTCGTGACTCATCACAAAGCAACAGTCATAGTGACTTTTCAATGGAGTCAACATATGGCGATCATCTTAGATTAATAAAGAAACAAATGAAAGATCCCATATTTTGTTTCACCTTAGTGACTTTGACACGTATGACCATGTGTGACTTGATGGAGATGTCACATCAACTAGCTGCAATGTAGGGATAGTACCTACTTGAATTATATTCTTTTTATTTGCGTACTCGCGTGCTCAAAAATTAGCATTTTATGATTGTTGCTTAAGTTTTGCACACCAGTGTATGTCTTTTTTTTAAATATTATTTAACCCCAAATAGCATGTTAGTATAGAAGGAGTGGAAAAATCTCTGAGCTCATGTTTAACCAATTTAAATAAAAAGAAGTTGTTTTTAAATACTGAGTTATTTCAAAGATTATTGTTTTCTCTCTTCTGTGTTCAGTATATGGTAACTGATCTCTGAAAAATAAACTCTGTACATAAAAAAGTGTACAATAACAAAATCAGAGCTTGAATTGAAATTTAATTTTTCCTATGAGGGACATCTCCCTTCCAACATTTATAAATTGAGAGGAATTGAACTGTTTGGTATGGTGGACAGAAATAATGTTTAAAACCCACTATTATTTTACTTGCTATTTAAAGAATTAGTTTAATTACATGACAAAAGATCACCGAAACAATTTAAATCAGTGACTCACAATAATTCATTCATTTTTTTAGTTTAAACTTTTATACAGTGTCTATTTATCAATTTTCACCAAGTGTTATGGGAAAGGGAACCTGTGGAGCTTTGACCCGCCCTTGAATTTTAGTATTTAAAAATATTTTAGCTTTTTCCCACCTTATAGCAGTTAAAGCTACTGATGAAATCAGACAACCATCTTAGTTTCTTTCAGTTAATTCATAGCAGTGTGAAGATATTGAAAATAGAAAGTTTTCCTACTTATAAAGTTAATATTTTAAACATAATAAGTAAAGTTTTATTAGGACAGAATAATTGAATAACATTTAAGCAAGTAGAATTTTATAAATACAGTCATATTAAGCCTTTATTAAAGTTATAAAGTTTGTACAATCAATTAGGCTTAGAATTACCATGTGCCATTCTTTACAAAATTTGCCATATAGAAAGGCTTGACCCACTCTATGTAAGGGAGGGTTGGGTCAAGGTTCCCTTAAATATATAGTTATGACAATCTACAAATAGTGTTTATCAAACATAGTTTATAGTTATAACAACTTTATGATAATCATAAATATGATTATGAAAATTATTGACAACTCCAGAATAGCCCAGAATGTCCCTTCCCGAAAGCTCGACTTAAAATCTTTAGGCGGAAGAAGACCAGCAAAGTCACGAATTTTAACTCTTACATTAATAAAAAGAGTAAATTGAATTTGAATTTGAGTATGAAAAGAGAAAAAGGTGGCAAGAGCATAAAATTCAGAAAGGCAAACATCCAATAGGCCAGAAAGAAAAAAAAATGTTCCTAATAGTATGGAGGAGTCTGATATTGATATCTTTGGGGCTGTGCATATATAACATTATCATTTTAGCGGAGAGGGGGGGGGGAGGTGTCTGGCACATAATATCGAAATATATCTCTAAGGGAAAAGGGGATTTGTCTGTTGATATCATTACTATTTTTGATTCAACCAAAATGTTCTCTTTTTATTTGTACTTTACATCTAAATACTCTGTTGTATTTTTGTAGTCTGTTATTTATTTTTAATGAAATAAAAAGTTATTGTTAGAATCATTAAATGATTATAAAATTATTTAATTTCAAAAATGTAATACGTCAACGTTTGACATTAATATTCTTCTGTCCTATGTGTATGGATATAAAATCTGCAGTTCCATAAACCAACTGTGAAATATATTTGAAATGATACTTGTGTTTACTAATAAATAAATGCGAAAGAAAGTAGTTCACCTATTTTGTTATGAAATTCCGCCCCTTCACCCAAAGCAGGGTCAAGTTCAAGAGGACGTGATTATTGTTGAATACATTATGTACCTAACAAAATGCTATTATTGAATACTTTTAAGTAGGGGTGCACAACCTTTTCAAGAGAAGGGCCACTTGCAAAAATGTTTAGGTTGTCGAGGGCCACATCAGTAACACAGAGAAACTTCTATATAGGGGAGGTAGGGGGGGGGGTAATAAGTCTTTATTCTTGATGAATAATTATTTTTTGTCTATAATAAAAATAAACAAACGGAAATAAATAATTGTATGAAGGAATGCAGGGCTTCTTCGCATCTGTATGAATAACCATTCAACACTTTATGAAGACTAACGGTTCCTTATTGACAAATGGTAAGTTGAAGAAAAACAAATAACACAAAATTTCTAAATAACTGGACGTTATTGAAAATTATATAAAAAAAATATTGAAGAATAACTTTATTTAAAATAAAAGGAAACTTATTTTTGAAATAACAAAGCATGATGGACTAATTGTGCTATTTTTTCTGCAAATTATTAACAAAACTCGTTTTTTTTTCTTTTGTCAATCAAGTGCAACTGATTGACGAAATTCGCGATTTTTTAATCAACGACTGATTGACAGATTTCGCGGTAATTTTCCATTGGCAATTGGCAAAATTGCAATCTTTTCAAATAACCAATTTGCGATACCTGCGATAAATTGACGCAATTCGCGATTTTTTCAGCGATAACTTTTAAAATTTCGCGATTTTTTTTCCATAACGGATCAACGAATATTACGATTTTTTCCGCCCCCCAACGAATTATTTCCGACCTTTTTGTTCTGCGATCGATCTTCGAAATTTGTTTGAAAAAAGTTTTTTCCATGAACGATTGACAAAATTTGCGATTTTTCTTTTCATGTGTGATTGGCGAATTTTGCGATATTTTACGTGACAGATTGACAATATTTGCAATTTTTTTCCAATGACCAATCGACGAAACGTGATTTTTTCCTGATATACATTCATGCAATTTGTGATTTTTTCGCGCAATATCTTGACGAAAATTGCGATTTCTTTTACGCGCACAATCGATGAAATTTGCGATTTTTTCCTGCGACCAATGCATTTCCATTTCATGATATTTTTGGGGACCGACACACAAATTTTGTAATTTTTTCCATGAGCTATTCACGAAATTCGCGAATTTTTAGGAAAAATCGCAAATTTTTTTTCACAAGCCATTGACAAATTTCGCAATATTTTCGAGACCAAATGACAAAATTTGTAATTTTTTCTATAAATTGTCAAAACTCGTGATTTTTTTCCGCGACAGATTGACAAAATCGCGATTTTTCCCCAGTCGATCAACGAAACTTGCAATTTTTGTACCTCATCGACAAAATTCGTGATTGTTAACTGACTCGGGTGAAATTTGTAATTTTTCCCGCGGCGAATTGACGAAATTTGCGATTTTTTCCCGCAAGAAACTGGCGAAACTCGCGATTTTTTCCGTAGCCGACCAAGAAAGTTTGCAATTTTTCCGCAACTCCTCGTAAAAATTCGCGATTTTTCCGCGTCCGATCAACGACATTCGCGATTCTTAACTGATTCTAAAGAAATTTATAATTTTTACGCGGCAAATGGATGAAATTCCACATTTTTTTCTCGCGATAAATTGACGAAACTCACGATTTTTTCGCAGCCTGACAACAAAATTTGCAATTTTTCCTTTCCTCATCTCCAAAATTCGCGATTTTTCTGTGCCCAATTAAAGAAATTTGAAACTTTTCCGCGCCGAGTCAACAAAATTCGTGATTTTTCCTCCCGCGATCCACAAAATTCGAAAATTTCCCGCGCCCGATAAACGAAATTTGCGATTCTTAACTGACTCTAACGAAATTTGTAATTTTTCCCACTGCAAATTGACAAAATTCCGATTTTTTCTCACGATCAACTAACGAAACTCGCGATTTTTCAGCAACCGATCAAGGATTACATAATCGACAAAATTCGCGAACGCGTCCGATCAACGATTTTTAACTGACGATTCACGATTCTTAACTGACTCTGACGAAATTTGCAATTTTTTCAGCGGCAAATTGTCGAAATTCGCGATTTTTTCTCGCGATAAAGTGATAAAACTCGAGGTTTATCCCCAGCTGATCAGCGAAATTTGAGATTTTTCTGCGACTCATCGATAAATTTCGCGATTTTTCCGAACTCGATCAACGAAATTTGCGATTCTTAATTGGCTCTGATGAAATTTGCAATTTCTTCCCCTTGCAAGTTGGCGAAATTTGCGATTTTTTCCTGCGACATATGGACAAAAAATTGCAATTTTTCCAGTTATAAATTGACAAAATTGTGTAAAAGAAAGAAGAAATTATATAAATTGTGATCGCGGGCCACAAGTTAACCTATGGTGGGCCACAGGTTGTGCATCCCTACTTTTAAGTAATAGCTATTTCTTTTAAGTGTTATTTGATATAAATCCATCTACAAAATGATATTTTATCGATTTCTCTTCATTTGAATCAATAAAGTTTGCGAAAAATAAATGTATAACGATCTGTATATCACTCGAAACAAAAGATAAAAATTAATACAGTATAACATCTTTAATCCGGACATCTCTAATCCGGAAACATCTGTAATCCGGACATTGCGGCCCGCTTATTCCTTTTTATTTTCAATTAAAGATCATAGATGGCGCCATAGCACATATATGAATGAATTTAAAAAAATGATTAAGATAAATGAAAAAACTACCTAGTTTACTACTTTTTTTTTTCAAATTTTAAAATTGTGAGAACTTTCTGAATTACATATGTAATTAAAATAGAGATGTCTTTTTTTAATATTAAGTTGTAAAAAATTTTGAATTAATGTTAATTATACTATTTTTTTCTCTCTAAAGATACAAAGATGGCGTCAAAACATCGCAAAATCGGATTTTATTTTTGTTATTTCTTTTAAGTTTTTAATTTGGGACTTACTTCGATATTTGTAAGTACTATATATTTAATTTCTTATAACATTAGAAATAAATATTACTATTTTAAATATGTTAATGTAATTATAAAGTTAATTTTTAAATTAATTGTAAGTTTTATTTAAATTTCTCCTTATAAATTTTTTTGTTCTTAGGAAAATTTTTAATATTTTTATGATATCTCTGTTATTCTTGTTATTTGTATTATTTAATGAATATTTATAAATCATAAATCGTAATAAAAAAAATTGTATAGTTATTGTCTTTTGTATTATACAACAGATAGCGACACTGCATAAAATTTACATTATTATTTTTAAAATATATGTTCTTTTGAGCATTTTGAATTGATTTTTCTCAATGTTTTCAATTATCAAGCTCCTTGCATTTTTGTATTGCCATATTAATGAGAGGTATTGTATTATTATTTATCTAAATCCATTCTAGTTTCAAAACTTCTGTAATCCGGAATTTTCTATAATCCGGAATCGCCGTAATCGCGACGATTTCGGATTAAAGAAGTTATACTGTATTTGACTTTTAAATACTGATTACGATATCATTATGGAGGGGGGGGGGAACGAGGGGTCCAAAATTACCAAAAAGTTTTTAATGTTACATATGCACAGCCTGTTTTTTAACTGCACTGATAAAGATACAGAAATATTTGAAAAGGAGAGTAATCATTTAATGTTGGGGACTTTGCTGTAGTGAAACTTACAACAAAGAAAGATTTGTGTTATTTTGTTAGGGGGTGGCATGTGAATTAGGCATTTATTATGAAGCCACCTTCTTACAATGATATGAACAATCATATACTTGACTAAACTGTCATGCCCTATATCATCTTGTGGCACTGAAAGAGTAGTTATGAAAGTACAATATAATTTGGATCTTTCCTAATTTATGCCATTACGATAAATTAAATTAAGGTTATCACATCTTGTAGATTTTAATGTGTGTACAAATTGAATAAAATATGCTTAGCATAAGTGACAAGTTGGCCTATTTACTTGATTGTATAGATAATTGTCCTTATTAGTATTTCTATTGTAGCAAAAATACTCTAAATGTATTCTAAATAATGGCAGAATACATGATTTTAAAATGATATCAGAGTGTCCAATTATCATACTAAACATTTTATACTTAATGTTTACACAATTAATGAAATAAATATTTACTATTTTTCATTTAAAAAATACACATTATTGCCATGTACTACCATATGTTTTCATTTTTTATTCTCAAAATAAAATTTATAAAAATGTTTTTCTGAAAATGTGGTCAACACTCCCCAGGTGTCGCTTGTCATATCTGGATCCATAATAGCCAACATGAGTCATTTCCATTGTTTTTCGTCCCATTTTGAATTCATACAAAATATCTTTTAAACTTGCTTCTTTTTAATGCCCTTTATTACTCCTGTACAATAACAAAAGCAAAACTATAATACTAAACAAGCAATATAATAGTATATATATATATATATATTTTTTTTTTTAATAATAGAAATAACATTTTAATAAAACAACATAATTATTTTGTTCAATGCATACACTGGTTTGAATTTTGCTTTGTACATCACTAAATTACATCATATAAATGTGGTTTCCATCACCATCATTTATATTGCATTCCTTTAATTTAAAATAGAAATAATAGTAATAAGTAATATCATAAAGCAAAACATTTTATTTTTAATATCAAAGCACTGTTTCTAATTTGTAAACATGGAAAGCAAAAGATGCTATTGGCGAGATTTGTGCCGAGATAAATAAAAATATTAGATGTAAATTTCCAACTGGGCGAAAAATGTCCGGACCAGGATTCGAACCCGGGACCTCCTGGCTGAATCCGCCAGTGCTCTGCCATCTGAGCTATCCCGGACGATTCTGATCGAACTTTTTCACCCAGCTAACCTTGATGATTACAGCATCTGGACTGAAACCTGGTTCAGCTCAACAGAATAAATCTCAGGTAATGGAACTCCAGAAATCGCTGGATACGAAATTACACTAGATTAATATTAACGCAATTATTCTAATTGGTAAACAAATCATATTAGATGTAAATTTCCAACTGGGCGAAAAATGTCCGGACCAGGATTCGAACCCGGGACCTCCTGGCTGAATCCGCCAGTGCTCTGCCATCTGAGCTATCCCGGACGATTCTGATCGAACTTTTTCACCCAGCTAACCTTGATGATTACAGCATCTGGTCTGAAACCTGGTTCAGCTCAACAGAATAAATCTCAGGTAATGGAACTCCAGAAATCGCTGGATACGAAATTACACTAGATTAATATTAACGCAATTATTCTAATTGGTAAACAAATCATATTAGATGTAAATTTCCAACTGGGCGAAAAATGTCCGGACCAGGATTCGAACCCGGGACCTCCTGGCTGAATCCGCCAGTGCTCTGCCATCTGAGCTATCCCGGACGATTCTGATCGAACTTTTTCACCCAGCTAACCTTCATGATTACAGCATCTGGTCTCAAACCTGGTTCAGCTCAACAGAATAAATCTCAGGTAATGGAACTCCAGAAATCGCTGGATACGAAATTACACTAGATTAATATTAAGGCAATTATTCTAATTGGTAAACAAATCATATTAGATGTAAATTTCCAACTGGGCGAAAAATGTCCGGACCAGGATTCGAACCCGGGACCTCCTGGCTGAATCCGCCAGTGCTCTGCCATCTGAGCTATCCCGGACGATTCTGATCGAACTTTTTCACCCAGCTAACCTTCATGATTACAGCATCTGGTCTCAAACCTGGTTCAGCTCAACAGAATAAATCTCAGGTAATGGAACTCCAGAAATCGCTGGATACGAAATTACACTAGATTAATATTAACGCAATTATTCTAATTGGTAAACAAATCATATTAGATGTAAATTTCCAACTGGGCGAAAAATGTCCGGACCAGAATTCGAACCCATGACCTCCTGGCTGAAGCTGCCAGTGCTCTGCCATCTGAGCTATCCCGGACGATTCTGGTCGAACTTTTTCACCCAGGTAACCTTGATGATTACAGTATCTGGTCTGAAACCTGGTTCAGCTCAACAGAATAAATCTCAGGTAATGGAACTCCAGAAATCGCTGGATATGAAATTACACTAGATTAATATTAACACTAATTGGTAAACAAATCATATTAGATGTAAATTTCCAACTGGGCGAAAAATATTAGAATAATTGTATTAATATTAATCTAGTGCAATTTCGTATCCAGCGATTTCTGGAGTTCCATTACCTGAGATTTATTCTGTTGAGCTGAACCAGGTTTCAGACCAGATGCTGTAATCATCAAGGTTAGCTGGGTGAAAAAGTTCGACCAGAATCGTCCGGGATAGCTCAGATGGCAGAGCACTGGCGGCTTCAGCCAGGAGGTCCCGGGTTCGAATCCTGGTCCGGACATTTTTCGCCCAGTTGGAAATTTACATCTAATATGATTTGTTTACCAATTAGAATAATTGTGTTAATATTAATCTAGTATAAATAAAAATACTCAGTTGTTTTTTTTTATCACTATAGTCAAAGCACTTACAGACAACCCATCTAACACTGTGAAGATACTGGAATTTCAAAATTTTAGCTTGAAGTGATCACACTTGATCTGTTTTAATATTTTAGATAAATTTAATAAAGCTACTTTAGTAGGCGCTCAATTGGGAATAGTCCCATATCCTGTGCCGGAAGATGTGGTGATTTTTTTTGGCGATAAATGTTTCGATCTGGTTTAAGTTTGTTCATCGTATTTTGGATGGCTTTAGGGTTGCTTTTTTTTCAGAAAGTCCATTTGATGACGTTAAACTTTGAAGAGTGCTGATCTTGAAGCTTATTGGTTCACTAATATCACGGGAACTGTTAGTCAGCAAATTTTGAATTCGGTTAGATAAGAATTTGCTCCCGCGGCCACGCCACACTCACATTCAGATTACTCTCTGCACTGGCCAATGTAAGTAAAGTCTTGTTAATTTTTCCACGATTGCGGAAAAACATCATTTTTAAATCTTTATATTATTTATAAATCAATGATTTTACACCATTTTTAAAAAGAGAAAATGATGTAAAAGCATGGATTTATAAATTACATAAACATTTAAAAACGAAGTTTTTGCACTACTTCGAAAATTTCTTCTGATGCAATTGCAAATTTTAGAAGCATTCTAAATAAATCTAAACGTGTGCTTTTTCAGATGAATAGTTGGTACCCTGTTTCACCCCCTAATTGGGATCATTTTATAAACATTAAATTCTTGCTGATTGTTTTTTTTGTTGTTGTTGTTGTGTGTAAACTTTTTTAAATTATTTTTTTATATTTTTTCTATGATTTAATACTTTTTTCTTTTTGGCAGTTGTGAGCGGGCTTTTACCTGCATTAAAAATAATAGTTTTTGAAATATTGTTGAAATTTATAAAAAGTTTCTGGCCAGTTTTTTGCTCTTTTTTATTGTCGAAAATGTTTTAAAAACGGGGGGTTCAGGGGGCAGAGCCCCCTGACAATAACAAGTATTCATCTCAAAAAGGACATTTATTTAGATTGCTGCTAAAATTTGCGTATAATTGTATTGGAAGAAAATTTCCAAGATGGCGCAAAAACTTCATTTTTAAATCTGTGTAGTTTATAAATCCATGTTTTTATATCATTTTCTATTTTTAAAAATGGTGCAAAATCATTGATTTATAAATAATATAAAGATTTAAAAATGATGTTTTTCTGCAATCTTGGAAAAATTTTCATGTCGCCAAAACGGCATTTTGGCGCAATTTTTTCGCCAAGTGCGCCAAGCGGCAAAGGATATGGAACTCTTCACGCTCAATTCTTTAAAACATATACTTTCTTTCAAATAAGATGAATACAGCCAAATTCGGCGTATATGAGCAATGTTATGTGATCATGTTTTTAAATTAATTATTTCTAGAAAAAATTCAAATCAATTTCCTGTTTCATAACAGAAAAACTTAATAGTAATCACCAAACCATTTAGAAATAAATAAAGACATTCAACTATCCGCTACAAAAAAAAATTTGATAACATTTTGAAAGGAGGCAAAATATCAGCAAAAATAAATCATGAATCATCAAAGATGGCGACACATGAAATTTCGTGTCATCATTTTAATACAAAATTCACGAAGAAACATATCTTACCCTTAACTTAACTCGTGAAGATAGTGGGAGAAATACATTTATATTTTAAAGCTAAAATGAATGAAAATGAGAGGAACAGACAGACCAACAAGAGGTCGGTCCAATGAATGAATCATAGCTATAATGAATGAATAATGAATCAAACTGAAACTGCAATCATTGGTAAATCCAACCGAAAAGTTTTAAGGATCCAGAATCTCTTTCAATGATATATATCATATTTATGCGTTCATGTAGTAGCAAACAAAAGAAAACAGATGGCAAGCCAAATCATGTTGTCTGGAATCGTATTTTTGGTTGGTTGAAGCAGGCAAAACTATCATCGAACCTCGGACAGGGGTGTAGAACAGAACAAGATTTTGGATCATCGATTAATGTACCTCTAATGTATAAATGACGGTTAATTTTAAATGTAGTTTTGTCGCCATCTCTCGGCAACTAATATAAACAAAGTTTTTGTAGAAATTGTATTTTGTTATGCATTCTAAAAATTTAAAAAGCATTCCAAATAAAATTAATATTTCTTATCAAATGTAATTAAAGCATAATATATAACACCATGTATTAATTTATCAATGCAGATAAAATTTTGATCTTTAATATACAAGTTAATTGAGAGAAAAAAACAAACAAAAAAAAGGAAAAATCATTCACATTAATGCAATTTACTTATGGAATAAAAGAAAAGATGATTTCTAAGGATCGAAATTCATTATACATTTCTTTATGCGTGTTTAACAAAAAAAAAAAAAAAAAAAAAATCAGTATTTAATTTTAAATAAACTTTTTAAACTTTAGGATAATTACTGTTTGTCGCCATCTTTCAGCAATTAATATAAACAAAAACTACAGCTTTCTGTAGACATGGTTTAAAAAAATATATATCAGGATTTATTGAAATCAGGCTTTAGTTATATGAAGTTAAATAGAATGAAAATTATTATTATTATCGTAACCTTGTTTATTAAAAAGATATTTACGAAAAATTCAAATTGTGACAATTTAGTTTTATCAATTTTTAAGAACTTTTACTCATTTTTTTTTCTTTTAATTTGCTTGCAATATAAATAAAATGAGTTTTTTTTTTTTTTTTTATATATATAAAAGATTATATAATACCATTTACTTATATATTAATGCAGATAAAGTTTTTATTTTTACACAATATTCGATTTTAAACTTATCTGAAAGTATTTCCCACACAGCACACTTGGTTACAGCAATGTCTCAGAGACATCGCAACGTCCCTTTATTGTCACGTCTCAGTGCGATGTAACTAGAGCATCTCCGAGATGACAAGAAAGACTGTCGCTGAGATCATCTCTTGCGACATAATGGAGACACAAGCTGCCGTTTTCACCCATGCGCAAATACCTGCAAGTTACTGGTGCATTCACTCATTTCTTTTTCCGGATCTGAGTTCTGCTTGTGTCCTTTCTTCCCCCCCCTTTCTAAACACGCCTATGCCTTTATGAAGCTGTCAACGAGTTGGGGTCAAGCAGGGGGTCAGAGGGGAAGCGGTTAGGGGCCAAGTAAGGGAAGAAAACTCCTTTTAGGGCAGTCTTGGACACAGAAAGAAATGGACAAGAGTTCTTCTACCGGAAAAAAAATAGGAGCGAGCTTTCCAATATTCAGATAATTCCACAGATCGGACAAAGAGCGTCCAGGGGCTTGATATTGTCCCCCACTCTCCCCGCCTCTTCATGTACCGTTATTTAAAAAAACTAAACATTTTCGATGCCTTATAAAACATTTTGAAACATTAATGATTTTATATTTAAAATATATAAGTAAGATATTTTGCATGTAATTATCAATTAAATAAATTGAGCTGATCTACAATTTTCGTTATATTTTTTTACCATTATCAAGAATATATATGTGTGTGTATCAGAAAAAAAAGTTTGTCATTCTTTAAAAAATAAAATGGAAAGAAAGAAAAATATTTGTATAAGAGCTATAAAAGAAATTACCTTGATATCCAGGTTTAATATTTAAAAAATGTATAATAAAATTCAAATAATAAAAAATGTATATTATAAATAGTTAGCTGCATCAAGTTTCAAATTTAGGGTTTTAGAGAATGAGACAGATAAAAATAAAATTCATGGCAGCTTTTAATCGTCGTGTTTAAATAAATAAATAAATAAATAAATAAATGGAAATAAATATTGTTATTTAAAAAAAAAAAAAAAAGCCGTAGTAAGTAAAAATAAATTCTCTACCCGGCATTTTTAGGTAAATTTCTGATAAAAAGCAAGCATAATTGGTTGTAAATTATAAACTTAAAATTCTTTCACTTCAGTGAATAGGTTAGATTGAGAGCATCCTCTATCACCTTAAAGAAATAGGAATCACTTATGCAATATAGAAATTCGTCATTCAATAATTAATTTAAAAGGAACTAATTGAAAATTCAAGAATTATTCTGATGAAACATTCATGTTATTTACCGTCAAATGCTGACGGGCACTATCTAGAAATTCTAATCTTGAAATTTCAGCTATATAAAAATTTCCTAAACCAAAATTCAGCGGCCACTAAAATCAGGAGTGTCAGTACCCAATTCGCCTATTGTTTAATCAATCCATAGGTGAGCCTGAATTTTTATCCCAAAATTAATGCCACTGTATAAGTAATTTAGATCTTTGTTTTGTTGTTTCTACTTTCTTCTATCTTTACAAGAAGAAAGTACTGGATTCGTGAAAAATTTCGACTTTCGGTTTTCGACGGATTTACACGTTTTAGGGGTCAGATATTCCGAAAAACATGTTTTTACAAAATGTCTGTCTGTCTGTATGTGACAAAAATTTTGTGGGCGCTCTATCTCAAGAACTAATGCACGGAATTTAATAAAAATTTATATTCAGTTAGTCCCTGATATAACTCGCTGCTGATTAGTTTTTGGTGTAAATCGCTCGACAGGTGGCGCTGCTATGCAGCCTTTTTCACGATTTCCGCAATGGCTCAATCTCCAGAACTAATGCACGGATTTTCATCAAACTTCAGATTCAGTTAGTCCTTGACATGAATTGAAGTTTTGTAAATTTTGGTGTAAATCGCTCAACAGGT
Source organism: Maratus speciosus (assembly GCA_963932465.1). Lineage (NCBI taxonomy): Eukaryota > Metazoa > Arthropoda > Arachnida > Araneae > Salticidae > Maratus > Maratus speciosus. The sequence goes on along the minus strand of OZ010794.1, from coordinate 90,382,819 downwards.
GGCGCTGCTATACTGCATTTTTTACGATTTCCGCAATAGTTCTCTCTCAACAACTAATGCTTGGATTTTCATCAAACTTCAGATTCGAGTATACTTTGATATGAATTAGTGCTGTTTGTGTTTAGGTGCAAATCGCTCAACAGGTAGCGCTGCTATGCTGCACTTTTCAGAATTTCCATTATAGCTGTATCTCAAGAACTAATGCAATAATTTTCACCAAATTTCAGAATCAGTTAATTCTTGACTGGAATTGACATTTTGTACATTTTGGTGTAAATCGCTCAATAGGTGGCGCTGCTATGCTGTATTTTTCAGAACTTCCACTATAGGTGTATCTCAAGAACTAATGCACGAATTTTCATCAAACTTTAGAATCAGTTAGTCCTTGACATGAATTGACATTTTATACAGTTTGGTGTAAATCGCTCAACAGGTGGCGCTGCTATGCTGTATTTTGTGTGCTTTCCGCAATAGCTCTATCTCAAGAACTATTGCTTGGATTTTCCACAAACTTTAGATGCAGGTATACCAGGACATGAATTAGTGGTGTTTATGTTTTGGTGCAAATCGTTCAACAGGTGGCGCTGCTATGCTGCATTTTTCAAAATTTCCCCTATAGCTATAGCTCTATCTCAATAACTAATGCACGAATTTTCATCAAACTTCAAATTGAGATTTACTTTGATATGAATTGGTGCTTAATTGATGTAATTTCTTGTACTATTTAAATGATTTAATTGACGTGATTTATATAGAAGAAAGTTTTGTGATGGCCACAACATACTAGTTTCATATTAGAAAATATCCTGAATTAGAGTATTTTTTTTTTCTTTTCTCAGCTGGTTGTTAGTTGCTCATGGAAGATTATCCGAAAACTAATTTAACTGCTAATACTTTGGATAGATTTTGTTGGAGCATTGGATTTGTACATTCGAAAGGTCTCTTTTATTTATTTCTCTATTTATTAATACTTTTTTACTATGACTATAAAATGAGAAAATTGAAGCAATATAAAGAACAAGAAAACTGCACATAACTATAAATGTTGAGTTCGGATTAATTTTAAAAAGAATTATTGGATTCGAGTCGGGCATAACCTGGCATGCGTTAGATTCTAGACTGTGATCCATATTTGTTCTAATTTCGCTGGTCTTGTAAATTTTAAATTTTTTACGTATTTTTTTTTCTTTTCTTGTTAACCCTTTGTCTACCGACAGTACTTATAAGTACCATTAAAATAACTTGTTATAAAATTTATTTAATACATCGATTAGTTGTGACACAGTTTAGAATGAGTTATAGATACATTATGGGTGACACAAAACAAAAATATTTTTAAAAGGATGATTTATTTTTCCTTTGCATCTTTTCAGTTTTCTTGGCATAGGGGGTCGAGAGGGGGAATTTTTTAATTCGGAAATACTTTTTATATTTCTATTGTACGAATATTATGTTTGTACATTTCCTAATTCTACAAAATACTAATAAAAGTGTGAGTGGTGTTATAAATATTTCACAAAATCCCTATAAATTCAAATTTAATTAATCCTTCTAAATCTTTCAATCCTTCTAAAATTTATTAAATGATTATTTAAATCTTTTAATGTAGTTTAAACAATTCACGAAAAATGCTTTAGAAGATGAAATATTCATAATTCAGTACATAAAGGGTTAAAAATTATCCTAGTTACAATTAAATAGCATATTGAATTGATACTCATTCAAACAAGTTTGAATTTTCTTATTTTATTATTCAGTAAGATTTATAATCTTCTAAATATGGTATTGAAATATTTAAATGGATTCTAGACCGAAAGTAGGTTTTTAAATATTTTTAATAATTTAATAATAAATTAATAATAACATAATTTAATAACAATTTTAAATAACATGATGAATTAATGAAATAATGAAAATGATTACTATAAATAAGCAATCAAACCTTCACTTAAATTGCAAATTAACATGGACGATATTTTAATTTCTTTTGCTGTTAAATGTTTTTTTTTTTTTTTTTTTTTTTTCAGACATTCTAAATAAGTTATAAATAGCATAACAGTTTTCTTTTCTTTTTCTTCTTGCAAATGCAAATAATGTATTTTTCTGAAAACGGATATTTTAAATTTATTTTAGAGAAAGAAAACACAGAAAAAAAGTTACCTTGTCCTCTTACGGACGTGTGTTTATATTGGCTGACGTTATAATTTCGATATCGAAACGCGTTCTTTAAATTTTATGGTGATTTACACAAGGTTTTATTACTTCATAGCTCATAATTGTTTGGACTACATTGGTCTTTTTAAATTTTTAATCTCTTATTTACCCCTTTCTCTCTAAAAATTATCCTAGATACTATTACATTGCATATTGAATTGATACTCATTCACACCAGTTTCATTATGAATTTTCCTTTTATTATTCAGGAAGGTTTATAATCTTTCAAATTTTGAATTGAAATATTTAAATGGATCCTACACCAAAAGTAAGCTTAAATAACTTAAAATACGTGGATAGTATTTTGAAAATGATTAGTATTAATAAGCAATCAACAGCCAGGCTTGCCAATTTTGTGTCTTTACATTTAAAAATGAGTCAGAAAATGTATCAAAAAGTATCTCGTTTGTTGAACCATAAATTTGAGAACCATCTAAAATTTATTTTAGGGGACCAAAAAAAATATATAGATAGATATAGTTATTAATTTTTATTTTAAAAGGGTGTCACATATTTAAAGGGTATGTGTGCGTCGGCGGGGGGTAAAAACTACTTGTTTCCTTGAAACCTAATAAGATCTGAAATTCCGATGCATGCAAGGATGGAAATGTTTTCGTAGGTGTATCAAAACTACTTGTTGAAAATTGAAGAAAAGCGTATATATTTAAAAATATATGCGTATAGTGTTTTACGTAGTTTTATTTTCTAGAAATTATAATATGTTATTCAGAGAAAAGACGTTCGGGGGAAAAAGCAGTATTTAGAGGGGAAAAAATGTTTTGCTACGTTTTAGTAAACGAAGCAACTGAAACGAAATATAGAAGTATAATTTAGCCTTTCACATCGACAAAGCAGAGAATTATAAATTAATCATGTAACATTTATATAAAAGGCAATTATAATCTAATGCACAGTAAGAGACTTCTATGTTACTTGTCTATGTATGTCTATGTCTATGTATGTCTACTTATTTGAAATCTAAAAGCTCTTTATATGTATTTTCAATAATAACAATAATAATAATAATACCATACTTGCCAACTAAATTTTGGTAAAACTCAAAAGATTTTGGGCAAAAAATCAGAAGAAATCAGAAAATTTTGGCGAAAAATCAGAAGAAATCAGAAGATATTTTAAGTTATATAACACTTTCAGTAAGGATTAAAAACAGCTGAATCCTTATAAATAAACAAATTTCAAAGAGAAACTCGAATAAAATATTCACTAATTTGCAATTACACAATATATATTATGACAAAAAAGAATAACTTGAATATATTAAAAATTACTATATATTTTTTTTTCTCTTTTAATATTCATAGATATCCCACCTTTCACTTTAAAAAACACTTAAAACTTCTGATTCCTAATTTTTTTTTTTTTTTTTTTTTTTTTTTTTTTTTTTTTTGAGGGTGATTCTGAGTAAAAAAAGAAAAAAAAAATCTGAAATTCACAGCAAATTTTCTGAAAAGTTACAGCAGGAAGGGGGGGGGGGGGATCCACTTCCGACACTAGCTATGCGTTTTTTTCAGCGGCCCTTTGACGAAATTCGCGATCTTTAGATGAAATTTTTGTTTTTTTCGCGATCTTTTGACGAAATTTGTGGAGGTTTTTCGCAATTTTTTGACGGAATTTGTTTTTTTCGCGATTTTTTGACGAAATTTGTCGTTTTTTCGCGATCTTTTGAAGAAATTTGCCGTTTTTTCGCGATCTTTTGACGAAATTTGCCGTTTTTTGCGATCCTTTAACGGAATTCGCGTTTTTACGTGATCTTTTTACGGAAATAGTGTTTTTACGCGATCTTTTGACGGCGCTTTTTTACATGATCTTTTGACAAAATTCGCGTTTTTTCACGATCTTTTCACGGAATTCGTGTTTTTAAGCGCTCTTTTGGGAGGATTCTCGTTTTTTACACGATCTTCCGACAAAATTTGCGTCTTTCCCGAGAACCTTCGGAGAAATTTTGGGTTTTCCCGCGATCCTTTGACGAAACTCGCGTAAAATGCGTAAGAAAAGGCCGAAAATCGGAAGAAAATGACGAAAAGCGGAAGAAAACCCATTACGCGCGTAAAATCGGAAAACATGCCGATTTTTCGGAAGAATTCTGAAAAAATTGGAAGAGTTGGCAGCTATGTAATACCATACAATTATATAAAAGAAATAAAGAAGAGGTTAAACATATGATTAAATTTTAAGTATTTTCATCAATAAGGAATTTTTTATCATAAAAAATATTCACATATTTACTTTTCGTATGTGCTAAATTTTATTATTTTAGCACTTTTATAAAATTTTGCTGACGTACTAGTCGATATACATGTAAGAAGTAAAACCTATAAGTAATAAATAGTGTCTCAAAATGATTGAAACGCATTTTAATTTTTCAACTGTTGGAGATATATAAACAATGTAAAAAGCAAAAGTGTGCCAAATAAGGCAGGGATTAAGATTGTATTGATGAAATAGCCCTGCCATTCATTTTCAAAAGGGTACATATTTTAAACTTTTATACGGTACCTAGATCCTATTAATTATATATATATATATATATATATATATATATAATCAAACTCTAGCAAGTACAACAGTACCGAATTAAGAGACTTTGAATTTGAAAAATTTTAATAATATTTTGAAAATTAATGGCAGGACTATTTCGTCAACATAACTTTAATTTGTACCTTATTTTGAACACTGTTGCAATTTACATATGTATCTCTAACATGTTAATGATTAAAGTGTATTTCTATCTTTGTATTGGGACACTCTGTATACTTAATTTTGTACAATATATTAGTCGAAGTTTTCCAAACTTTTCAATTTTTTCTCTGACATCAAACACAAAAATAGCAAAAAATAAGGACAAATTCTACATTTGTGATTGGCAGAAAAATAATAAGGAAACAGCTATTATCTTCTACACTTATAATTTGAAAGAGATTGGAGAATGTGTTGGATAAATAACACAATTTATAGTATTTAAGTTAGTTCTATTATTTTTTACGAACATTTTAAATTTACATTTAAGAGAAAAGAAAACTATAAATTACAAAATACGCGAAATTAAATTCTACATTATGCTACAAATGAGGGGTGAATAAAATTTATTTTAAATAAATAAAATTAATCACAAATATTTTAATTGCCTTTCTTCTTTTAATTTATTCATTTTGCCGTTCACCCCCCCCCCCTTTTTTTTTAACTGTGAACTTCAGGTGCTTTTAAAATATAGGGTTTATCTCTTATGGGCTTGGAAATTGTACAGAATGGATCAATTATTTTTGGTAGAAGACAGTCAAAATAAAAATCTTTTAACTTCTTTTTTATTTCTGTCTCACGGAAAGCGAGTATTTATTCAACCTTCATTTTGGTGTCCAAAAGACAAAAGCACAGGCATCCCTTTTTTTAAATATGCAGTTGTCCTTGCAAGTGATATTTATGTTTTTTATTTATTTATTTTAGAACAGATTTCGTTTTATCAGTTTTCAAAATGCTAGTATTCTCTTAAAAATAATTTGCAGAGCAAAAAATTTTACAACTCTATACAAGTTCGGACTTTTTCCACTTATACGATAAAGCTAGAAAATACCCCGCCGCGACATTCGACCTCTTTGATGTCAAAGGTCAACTCCCACCCTCTCTCCTCGTTTGATGGATGTTCTGAGGGGGGAGAGGAAATTTTACAATATTTGTCGAATATCTGAAGTTTAAATAAACTTAAACGAAAAATTTTAATTTGTATGAATGGATGAAAATACAAGCTTTCTTGTGTTGTTTTCAAAATTTTAAAACTCCAAATAGAATTGAAGTTATTTAATGTTATTTACATTTCGCATACTTCTTAAGACTTTAGCATTAAATTAAAAAATAAGTATACATTTTAAAATTATTTTGTCAACTAAAACAGAAAGCGACATCTTTTAAGAAGTGCACACAGAAAAAATGAGTTAAAAATATTAATTTTCTGATGAGATATTAGACAAATAAAGAGGCATTAAATGGCCATTGGTTTAACATTGGAGAGGGGAATCTAAAATCTGAGTGATAAGGGGCCTTAATGGCGTCAAAGATAATTTGTAGTGAAGGATGTGCGCGTGCCATGTGATTGCTCCCTGTTTGGATTTGATATTGTGTATTGTTTTTACTATTTCTAAAGTGGTGCTTGGATCATTTGAGACAACATCCTGCCGCTCAGAGAACCTCCCTCTCAAAGCTCTAAAGTGATGCTTCTTCAGTTTGGAAATTTTTAATTAACTATCTGGAAAAAGTACAGTGTTTAGTTGTTTGTGTGTTCGGGGGGGGGGGGAGGGGGAGGAAGATAATAAAATTATAAGAGCCTCCTGACATTTATAGTTTTACAATAAAGTTTATGAATATATTATTTATCTGTGTCATAAATATTGATTTTTTTTGTTTTGATGAAGGGCAATCCTAAGAATATACTTAGAATAAACACTAATGCATCATTTCGTCTTATACTATTATATAAATAGGGGCTCATCATATGAGTTTTTTTTTTTTTCTGTTATTTGATTGAATTGATATAATAGAAATATTTATTCAACAATAGGTATTAAAGTTTATCATTTACTGCTTTAAAAGTATATATTTTATTTTATTTTTTTTTTTAGCTAAAGGATATATTTAAATTTTTAGAGGGGGGGGGATTCAATATATTACTTCATAAGTTTTCTTAACAATACTAAAGAAATTATAATGTGTACATTCTACTATAAAAATAAGCTTGCAAATATTGTAATGTAAAAAAATTAGCATTTTATGGAGATCTACTTTTAAATGATTAACAATTGATCTTCATCAAGTATAAAATGCTTGCAATCATAAATATGAGTTTTTTAACTAATTAAGTTTGAATCAATACAATTCATAGAGTGAAATAATGAAATATATATGATGTAAAACAAGCAACTCAGGAGCAATTGATTGAAAAAAAAAAGTTGTTTTATAGTTTGTTTAAAATGGATGTGAAGAAAAATGTAAACAAACTTAGAATAAACCCTAATACATCTCTTTGTCTCATACTATTATATAAATAGTATTGCTCATCATAAAACATGTATTGTATGAGTTTTCTTTTGCTGTTATTTGGTTGAATTGATATAACAGAAATATTCATTAAACAATAGTTATTAAAGTTTATCATTTGCTGCTTTAAAAGTATATATTTGATTTTTTTTTAGCTAAAGGATATATTTAAATTTTTATTTGTTTATTTTTTGTAAATCTGCCCCTATACAGATTAAAGAAAACACACAATGCAAAAAAGCTGACTGAAATTACTACATAATTTGAGAGTACATCATATTGAAACTTATTTTGTTTAGTATTGTTGTTTATGTGTGGGTGGGATAATAGAATTATAAGTGTCTCCAGACATTTATATTTTTGCAATAAAGTTTAAATTTTTTTTCTCCCGTGTCTGGGTCAAAAATGTTGAATTTTTTTGCTTTTATGAAGAGCAATTATCAAATTTCTTATTAAATGTAATTAAATATGAGGGTGGGGGGTTATGGCTTTTATAGAGCTAAATTTTTTGAATTGGTAAACTGCTGTTTGCTAAGATAATAAAATTGTATTAGTCATTGATATTTTTGCATAATAAATACTTATGAAAATATTGTGATTATATACATATGTCAGGCTTTATTTATCATTTAAAAATTCTGTGTATAAAATAAGCAGGAATATTTTAATTTCAACCTGTTGGTATAATAAGGTTTATTTTTGTTTATATTCAAAAGCTTATGTTTAATTTATAAAAAAAATAAATTATAAAAAATATATATATATTAAAAGTTACAAAATATTTAACATCTGCATGAGGAATAATAAATTAATAATTATTTGCTAGAAACATATTGTTTTTTCTATCTGATAAATTTCTTTAATTCTAATAGAGCACGTTGATTTATAATTACTGAAGATAATTGTTAAACTTTGCAAATTCGAAGTAGTTAAAAAAAATTCCATTGTAATTAACATCAGGTTATTTGTAAATAATTGTAATAAAAATAGTTATTACAAATAATGAAATTATTATTATTATATCTATATTAGAGTATGTAAAACTTGTATTTATATGCAAAAAGATTTATCAATATCATGTTTATGATTGAGCTAAACAAATTTTGAAACTTATTTAGCTGAATTATTTTAATCTGTAGATATGTGGAGTTTTATCATTAATCAAATATTTATTCATTTTTAACATAACATCATAGTACAACAAACTGCAAAATTTAACCCTTTTCACTTCAAAGACTCTGTTGGAAAAAAAAAGGGGGGGGGCAATATATTGCTTAATACGTTTCCTTAATAATACTTAAGAATTTAATGTGTAAATTTGGATTATAAAAATAAGTTTGCAAATATTGTAATGTATAAAAATTAGTATTTTATGGCGATCTACTTTTAAGGATGTTTAACAATTTATCTCCATCAGATATAAAATGCTTGCATTCATAAATATGAGTTTTTTTAAATAATTAAGTTTGAATCAATGCAATTCATAGATTGAAATAGTGAAATATATATGATGTAAAACAAGCAGCTCCGGAGCATTTGACAGAAAAAAAAAAAAAAAAAAAAATCTGTTTAAAATTGATGAGCAGAATTGTAAACAAACATAGAATAAACACAAAGCACCTCTTCATTTGATGCTATTATTTAATAGTATTGCTCATCATAAATCATGTACTGTATAAGTTTTCTTTTCTTTTTTTCTGTTTGGTTGAATTGATATAATAGAAATTTTTATTCAACAATAGTTATTAAAGTTTATCATTTGCTGCTTTAAAAAAAATATTTTAATTTTTTTAGCTAAAGAATATATTTAAATAAAACCATAAGACGAAATGCAATATTTCACCTTGATTCAATCACAAAATATTCAATATGAACTTTAAAATAGTCACTGTTTTACTTAAAACGCAGCATAAAAATAATAATAATATAGATGTTACAATTTAACAAATTACAAATGTACAGATTTTACAAATTTAAAATAAATTATACATTTTTTAACTTGTAGCATCTATATTATTATTATTTTTGTTCACCTTTTAAGTAAAACAGTGAACTTTGTAAAGTTTATATTGTATATTTTGGTATATATTTAAATTTTTATTTGTTTATTTTTTGTAAATCTGCACCTATAGAGAATAAGGAAAAACTCATACTACAAAAAAAAAAGCTGGATGAAATTCTACATAATCTGAGAGACATAATACTGAAACTTATTTCTGTGTGGAGAAGATAACAGAATTATAAGTGTCTCCAGACATTTATATATTACAGTGAAATTTATATTTTTTGTAAACAAACATAGAATAAACACCAATTCGTTTCATACAATTGTATGAATATATACCATATTATTGATATAATATATTATACAATAGTATAGCTCATCATAGAGGTTTCTAGAGAAAGTTATCACAATCATAATACAATAAAATAATTGAATTTCTATGCAAGAATAAGTGGATTTCATTGCAAGATTTTATTAAATACAAGAAAATTTAAAAATCAGATAAAAAATATTTAACATTTACTTGGGCTAGCTTCAGTTAAGTGCAGCCCTAAAGGAAAAAAAACAACTGTAGAGCAAAATACAGCAACAAAAGGGTGATTGGGGGGGGGGGGGTGAGCCTGCATGTCAGTAGACCAATTTTCACCACTATTTCTGTTGAGTAATCTCCTCCTTGTTTAATGAAAGAAATTCTGTTATTAAATAAGGTATGTTAGGAGAAAGAAGGGCAGTATCACATCCAGACTGCTATTCAGGAATAGTGGCAATAATTAGCATGTGAGTTTGCCAATATTGTATCCCATCATTGTCTGAGAATAAGGGAGGAGTAGACTCAAACTGTATCTTTATCCTGGACTCTCACTTATGGGTGGTCGGTATGCATATCATAAACCATACAACTCTTCATCTCATATTGTTATACCATCACACTGTTCATTTTAAATTTCATTATGAGTTTTTTATTATAAAAAATGTATTAGGAAAGATTCGGGAAACATTTAGTAGCATATTACCTATACAATATTTTTTTAAAAACTGATCAGGGTTTGTTGATATATATCAATGGATATATAGCTCGATGGATTTTGATGTATATTTATTTTTTAAATATCAAGATTTTTGGTATTTTCGTAAACTTGATGTTTATTTTCAAAATATCAAGATGTTTGATGTTTTGTATATTTGATATTTATTTTCAAAATATCACTGAGCAAGATGATTTTAACATTTTCAGTTAAAACAAATGTAAATGAAATTTTCAATTGTTATTAACTGTATCATTCTACAGATAAAAAACTTTGTCTCTGGCTCTGGCAGTGACTTTTTTATAAAAAGAAAACAAATATTCTCCCAAGTTTTGTGTTTGAAGCTTTTATTTTTAAATGTAGAACTAATAATTAGGTGAGATAATTAATTCAAAACAGCCATTGAAAGATATACTGTCTAATTTAGATTATCAGTTATACACAGCTTCATTAGAAAATAATCTTTTCCTATATTGGTTCAGTTTAGTATAAACTATAGGTAATACATGTTAGGAAATAAAAAATAAGACAAGCTTACATTTATATTAAAATTATTTAATTTAAAAACTATTTTGTATTTAAAATTTTGTTTTACAAATTTCTGATTTCTTGATATTTGACACTGAATACTATAACATATATATATATTAATAACTGCGTAAATAAAATTATATCTGTTTTCAGTTAGGTAATCTTCAATTTTGTTCTATGTAGAAAAAAGGAAGAAGGAAAAGAAAAGCAATGCATTTTTAGAATATTGTTTAAATACATTTTCATGTTAAGTGCAATATGTTTTAGTTTCTAATTTATATTATGCTTGAAAAAATTACTGTCAGCAGTGAGTTAACTATTTTGAAAATATCGGATATTTTTGATATTTTAGAAAATACCATGATATTTATGAAACCTGAAACCGATTATATCAATTATAAATTTTACTGTTTGAACACTATTCTACTAATTTAAGTACTACTCAGAATACTGATGATAAAAGCCCATGAAAACTGATTTTCAGAATAGATAAAGATTTAGGATGGTAGAGTCTTGCAATTAAATACGATAGTAAAGCCACTTAGACTGTGGATTATATTTAGAAAGAATATGCTACTGCATTAAGTACATTTTCAGCAAATATTCAGCCTTAGATCACATTTTTCTGTATGCCTCAGATTTTATGGAAATCGCACTGACTTTCAATACCATAAAAAAACATTGTATTTCTGTAAATGCAAGAAAATTTAGGAATCTGAGGGAAAAAATTAGACATTTATTGAGCTAGCTTAGTTAAATGAGGTCCTGAATGGTTAAAACCAAGTATATTTTTTTACGTAAAGTACAGCAATTAAAGTGCCATAGGACAAGGGTTGTGAGTCTGGATATCAGTAGGTCGATTGTTACCACTATTTCTGTATAATAATCTTTGACATAAATTCTGCTTTTAAAAAGATAAAGATAGCTTTTCGGAAGTAGTGGTGACAATTGGTGTTTAAGTTTGCGAATATCGTGTGTCACCACTGTCCTAGAAGGCCTCTAATTCAACTGAATTGTTATCCTGGGCTCACACATATGGATGATCGGCCTGAATACCATAACCCATACTCTTTGTCTGATACTTTTATATAATTATGCGTAATAAACTTCATGAATTATTTAGTAGCGATGTATTCTACGCCTACAATATTTTTTTTTAAAGTAATTATCTATTAAAAATTTTAGTATTCAAACACAATTCCAATAATTTGAATACCTGGAATATAAAGTGATACAAGTCCATAAAAACTCATTTTTAGAAATTTAGAGTAGGATAAAATAGTTGCGATAAAGTAAAGGAAAAATACAGTACTCCATTAAGAAGCTACTCCGTCAGGCGAAAACACCCGTTCGCTAATGTTAATCCAATGGAAGAAATTTTATAAGACATCTTGTCTGAATTTCAGTATTTTTAAATCTTTTTATTTTTTTAGCATTGGATAGCTGAGATCGATCTCTACATCTGCCGTTTCTTACTTTTTCGATTTTATTTCAGGTATTTTTTATTGGGACACTTTCACTTTCGGAACCGGTTTCGAAAGGGCAAGCATACTCATAACAGAAATTTTTCAACAAAATCGAAAAAGTAAAAAACGGCCATTGTACAGATCGACCTCAACTATCCAATGCCAAAAAAAAAAAAAAAAAAAAAAAAATCATTTAAAAATATTGAAATGCAAACAAGATATCTTTAAAAATTTCTTTCATAGGATTAGCATTAGCAAGCGGGTCTTTTCGCGTGACTGAAGTAGCCCCACAAGCATTTTTTTAAGAGTTCTATCACGTGTATCATGCTAAAAAATCATGCATACTAAATTTGCATTCCTATTTTATTAGAGGATACAAGAAGATTTAAGATTCGAGAAGAAAATTTTTGATGTACTACATAGAAGTCCCTAATACTATATTTCTATTATTTTCTAATTCAAAATAGTATCCTGAATGAAAAATAATAGAAATATGAAATTGAGTTATTCTGTGATGCATTTGAAGGGCACCTGGGGCAGCCACAGATTAGGCCCCCACTTGTAAGCGGGGACGTGAACGATAATTTGCTTTAATTATAGCAAAATAACAGTAACAAAAATGTCATAGGGCATGTCAGCAGGCCAATTATCACCAGTGTTTCCGAATAGTAATCTTTGCCTTATTTAATGACAGAAATTTATCAAATTAGGTGAATATTGCTATTCAGAAGTAGTGGTCACAATTGGCATCTAGGTTTGCTTACTATAGTCCACTCATTACAGAACAGTACTAGCAGAGCAAGATCGTGTAGTTGTCACAATGTGATATCACATAAATGTGTTGTGCGATGCACTGAAGACGTTGCAACGCAGCGTCACATAGATGTCACAATGAGCTATCTCGTAGATGCTACAGAGCGACGTCGCATAGATGTTGCAGTGCGATGTGCTATAGACATTACAACGCAACGTCGTTGGTCACGGACATTTTGCGGTTGGCAGAACATCTGTGAGACGATCAGTGCGACATTTCAGAGATGTAAGTGTGCTGTGTGGGTTTTAACTTAATAATAGTAAATGTGAAAAAAATAATTTTTGCTCATACTAATACAATTAAAAGATGCAGTTTGTTTATTTTATGAGGAGAAAGGTGATTTATAATGAACAAAATTGATTCTTATCTCATATCCTATGTTGATCAGCACAACTTTTAAATGTGTGATTTGACCAATTTAGATAGCAAAAATAAAGATCAGAGGTAGAATTAAAAGTGTTTTATTGAATAAACATACACTTGCAATTTACTTACATTTGAAAAATAATGCAATTTTAATTTTTCTAACATTTTTTGCAATAAGTATGGTCAAAATCTGTGCTAATAAAGATGACTTCGTTATTGGACAGTAAACTTTCTTTAATATTCTCTGATATTATAATTCTCTAATTTAATATTCCAAATCAGCAGGATTGAAAAATCTAGTTTCAGTAGATGGCTTCTTTTTTTGTGAAAAAAATATCCGTTTTGTTTCTGAGTTTTCTTCCTAATATCGTTTGTTGTATTTTCTTTAAATTTAATCTCATTTTTCTCCATTTCAACATTACTTCTACAAATATCCAAAGATTGACCATGATTGGTCAGCATTCAAACATTTATGCATGCTTTCATTCTCTTGAGGCGAAAATTTGCATTCTTCAACATAGTACAGGGTACTTTCTAATTTTTTTCTAACTGAAGAATTCATGTAATTATTTGATACAAAAACTTTAGGAAGAACTCCTAAAGTTCTCTAGTGTTTTCTTCGGTAATTTATGCTCATCAAATAGCTCAGCAATTTCCATTTCAGCATCATTATATTTCTTTTCTGTCATTTCCAATTATAACTGGACAATTCTATGTATATGTTTGCATATGTTGTCTCTAATCCCATTATTTTGGCATGAACATTCCAAAGAATGTATGCATATTTTACACAAAGAACATTTTGCATAACAAGCTCCTTTACATTGCTCTTGTTTTTTTACTGTATAGAACAGTTTCTTGGGTGCAGTTTTGATCTGCCTGCAACAAAACAAACCAGTTCTGGCTTAATTTCATTGCTGAGATTGTGGCTGTACCTACTTTGACTCATCTTATCACCTGAAAGCCTTTTCTTTTTAATTTTAATAAGGTGGTGAAAAACTAAGTCTTGTACTAGTTTTAAAAGATTGCCGATAGCTAGATCTAATCTTCTAACATGCTTACCATCTAAGTATTGATATTTTATTTTTTTGTGAAGTGCTTATAAGTACATGTTCATATTTATACCTAATCCTTTTCTATAGCAATAAACCCATTTTTCAAGTCTTGTTGCATAATACTTTAAGAAGTATTTTCCAAAATCAACAGTATCCTCAATATTCAAAAGCCTTCTTACAAAATTTTCAAGTAATTTATAAAAGGTTTCTTTGTTTAGTTCATTTCTTATTATTTTATCGGTGTTAAGTACTTCCTTTCTCTTTTCAGTATTTTTTATTTTGTAACTATTTCTTTTCCAGTTTCTAATACAGTACAGGACCTATTATCCGGAATCCTCGGGACCGAAGGCTTTCCGGATTTTGGAATTTTTCGGATTTCGGGTCCTCCCAAATTTCACGTTTTCTCCGCGATCCTTTGACGAAATTTACGTGGTTTTTTTTTTTGTTGCTGTTGTTTTTTCTTTTTCCACAATCATTGGACGAAATTTGCATTTTTTCCGAGATTCTTTGACAGAATTTGCATATTTTTTCTACGATCATTTGACGAAATTAGCGTTTTTTCGCTACCATATGACGAAATTCTCGTTTTTTACGTCGATTCTTTGACAAAATTTGTGTTTTTTCGGGATCCTTTGACAAAATTCGCGTTTTTTCCGCGATTCTTTGACAAAATTTGCAAAATTTTATCTAAATTCAACGAATTTAGCGCTTTTTTAGAATCATTTTGCGAAATTCTTGTTTTTTCCGCGATTCTTTGACAAAATTTACGTTTTTTTGCGACTCTGAAAGAAGTTCTCATTCTTTTATGAAATTCGCGTTTTTTCTGTGATTCTTTGAGGAAATTAGCAGATTTTTTTTCACGATTCTTTGACCAAATTAGCGTTTTCTCACGATTTTTTGACGAAATTAGCGTTTTTCTGCGATTCTTTGACGAAATAAGCGTTTTTTAAGATCTGTTTTCGCGATCCTCTGACGAAATTTGCGTTTTTTTGCGATCCTTTGACGGAATGTGCGTTTTTCTCGCGATCCTTTGACAAAATTTCGTGTTTTTTCCGCAATCCTTTGGCAAAATTGGCGATTTTTTCCGCGAACGATTGACGTAATTAATTTTTTTCGTCGACCACTTGTCGAAATTCGCAATATATTTTATGTCCGAATTTTCAGACTGAAGACCAGTTTTTTTAAATTTTCGGAAAATTCAGAACAGAATCAATCCCCCTGGTATTATATCTGACGATTTTCTTTTTTAACGAATCTTAATATAAATTAATTTTACACTAAAAATGGAGAGAAAAATGATTTTTTTTTCTAATGTCGGGGGAGGGGGGGAGCTTTGTCCGTGTTCCTCCGCGGCTGCAGTAACATATTTTAGTGGTTACACATTGAAACACAATGATTGAAAAAAAAAATAGGAATCTGTAAAATTTTTAAAAAATTTCAAAAGTTTAGAAAATTTTCAAATAATTTTTTTTCCGGGTTTCGGGTCCTTCCGGATTTCGGAATTCCGGATAATGGGTCCTGTACCGTAACATGCCAAGCACATAGTAATACATTTGGTACCACACCCATCACTTTTGACCAAGCGTTATAGAATGATGCAGCATCATCACTCATAAAAGTGGCATAATTAGTATCGCCTACTATTTTCATTAAAGCACTAAAGAAAATGGTAAATAGTTCCTTGCAGCCTCTATTCAAAAAACAAAATGCCACTGGGCAGCCATTTTTAAATTCTTCTATAACCAATACTGTATATAAGTTAAAATCATAATTTTAATCAAAGTAAAATCATATAATCGATGGGTTCCATCCAAATAAATTTCATCTCCACAATATTTTTTTAAACATTTCTTTTTGAAAAGTTCTCATTATCACAATAACAAAATCTTCCTCTTTTAACAAGGAATAACTATCTTCTTCTTCCTCGTCTTTAAAATATATAGCACAGTTATCTGCTTCCAGTGGCGTAGTCAAGGGAAGGGTCCAGGAGGTCCGGTCCCCCCCCCCCCCCCAGAACCCAAACGAAGAACTAGTTTACTGATTCATGGATACAACAGTACAAACGGCTAAGACGGAATCACAAAGAACCTTTGAAAAATTCCGCTTTAAACAGGTGTTCGTCTTAGAAAGTATAATTCAAAGGTATGTATGCCATCCGTCGGGACTACGAAAATTTCCGTTTTAGACAGGTTTCCGTTATAAACACTTTCCGTTTTTACATTATCCATTAAAACTGCTAAAACGCACTCACTCTATAGTACTCCTCTGAAGAGCATACAGTACAGCATGTATTACAGTAAAATCTTTGAAGAAGACCTATCTCAAAGGAAAACAATCCAAGATTCGATGAAAACAACACTATATATTTATTCTTGCTAACGTTTGAAACCCATCTGAAATGAAACTTGTTCCAATTGTGATTCCTTCTTGGCAGGTTTTCTGTGAACATGAAATACTCTCGTAAACGGAAACATTTTATTGTCTCGAGACGGAAGGATAACTATGCAAGTATACCTGCTATTCCGTTTACACAAATTTTGTGTAACTAGATTAAACGTAAAACTTCTTTATCTTGGACTTCGGTGGGACCAACTGTTGCCGACACTTATGGAAAAAGACGAGTTTACACAAACACAATAATGACACATTGGTTGAGTTTCGCAACCCTTATCTTTGTTTACTTTATGACAGTCAATAGTCCAATGGGATTAACCTTCGCTACAGAAAAATATGCAAATTTTTCAGCCCATTCCTTCGGTTCATGTGTGAAAAAAGGAATAAAATTCATGTCAAAGGAATAAAATTCATGTAAAAGATGCTAGTCCCGAACGGGTTAAGGGTGCAAATGAAAGATTTGGGATTTTATGCTTATTAATGGTCTAGAAGTGCCAACCCCCCTTCACGGAACTCCGAAGTGTCCCTTCCACAGCTGCAGAAATCCCACACAAAAAAGTGTCTAGATTCAACATTTCATTTGATCCCAGTTACTAATTGTTAATGCCCAGTTTAACATTACTTCCAGAAATTTCATGGTGGCAATAACAATTTTGTGTATGGAGAATGTCTTGGGTGATACTTTGTCTTTAACAATAAGAAATCGAATTGAAGCTAATCCAGGTACCAAAGTCTGGAGCTTACTGCTGAACTTGGAGAATGCTCTAAAACTGTTTCGAAATATCTAAAATAAATTGGTTGCGAAGTACAATAACAGAAACCACCATTTTTTTTTTACACATCCTGATACTTCCAAAAGCGTGCTAATCCATCACAAATAAATTTGTTAAGAAAATTTAACTTCCAAAGACGACCAGATATCGGAAGCAACTATTAGATCGAATATGGTATCAAAAATGGCGAAACATAGAAACCAAAAAAATTATGGCTGTTTTAGATAATTGTAACAAAACTATTTTTTCCAGCATGAACCAGGGTTGCCAGTTTGGCCTCCATTTTTATTAAGAAAATCCAAATTCGCACCAGAAAATAAAAACCGTATTTTTTGCTTTATGACAGAAATTTTGTGATTACTAAAAGTAAAGATTCTTCTTCAAAATTTCCAGTGTAAATTTGAAATTTCGAATTAAAAGTGGAGGTCAAACTGATAACCCTGGCATGAACAATTTGATGCGTGTGCTTCTTACATTACTAGTTTCTGTAGCTGAAATTGCAAGACCTTTTTCTTAAAGATTAAAACCTTATCTCAAAAACTCGCAATTAACGACTCACTGACACTTATGTGAAATCATTATCCAATGTTTATTACAGTGCAAGTTCTTAATTCAATGGCAAGAAATTAAACATGGAAATTGCTGTTTTAAACTTAACCACTTGATCCTAACTTTATTGTAGGCAAATCTTATGTATTATGAAACTTGATTTAAACAAATTACTAATAATTGCTAAATAAATTACCGTAATTTCCGGCCTATAATCCGCAGCGGCGTATAATCCGCAGCCGCAATTTTTAGCCCTTATAAAAATATTTCAACAGATAATCCGCATCGGCGTATAATCCGCGGATTATACGCCGAACTATACGACAATTACTCATTGCTTTCAACATTCCAAAGTACTACTAATAAACCACCTCCCTATTTATTTAGTTGCTCAATTTAAATGATAATTGTAATAAAATAATTGAAAATAATTATAAGTTATAAAATACAAATATTTTTTTTTTATTGAATCTTATATCTAAAACGTTGAATGTTTTGTGAATACAGATAATTCTGTTATAATTGCTGTTTTTAAATCATCTTCCGCATTTTAAATAACGTCCTGTTTAAATTCTGCAGTGTTAAATAACAGGTTTTCTCTTAGACATTACTATAACTTTCAACGTGATATACCATCAAATACGTTTTGGTTTTTAATATACATTACAAGGACATAATTGTATTTTATTATTCTATCCATAGAGGGCAGCAGTAAAACCGGGAAATTACGATACGATAATGATTCATTCGATTATTGTGTGGTGGATTCCCATTGGCTGCATCGTAATATCAATCATTGTAATTAGTAAAACTGCCGTAATTTTGGGCGGAGCTATTTCATAAATGATTGAGGTTGCAAATTTTGAAAGGGATGAGTTGACAAATGCTTTGTTTTTTATAAAAACATGTTGCCAAAAGGCTAAAAAAAATAAAATCATAATCGGAAGCCACTCCCACTAGCACGTCACGTCAGATGTGAACCAATCACAAGCAACTCCACGAACGGTCGATAGCAGACAATCGTTTGATAACTGTTTACATTTTTATTTTATGACTGCCGGTAGAAACTGGATGTCTGCCCTGAGCTTCTGCTTAAAAAAGTTTTCAGCAGATAGTCCGCACCGGTAGATAATCCGCACTTACAAATTTTGAGGTTTTTTCGCAGATAATCCGCGGATTATAGGCCGGAAATTAAGGTAATACTCTTCTTATGTGCTCAGTTTTTTACATCATAATGTTTGTAAAATCTTTTTCACTGATAAATATTAAAATAACTCCAATGTATTATTAGCTGCATTTATAGAGATTGATTTTACTTTCTTTTTATCCATGCTTTTTTTTAAATTAAGAAATTAAATAAGGATATACTTAAATTCTTAAAGTTACTCGAAATACTTCTATTATACAAACACAGTCAATCCTGTCAAGACTAAGATCGGGAGGAACTGGAAAAAAGTTCCATTTTAGACAGGCTTCCGTTTAAAGATGTGTAATTAATTATACTTCTAAGATACACTACCGCAATAAGATCTATTGCTCGTTTCGTCGGGTGCCTGAAACTCTTCTGTTTGAGACAGGATTCCGTTATAGAAAGATTCCGCTTTCAGAGGTTTTACTGTGTTTCACTAAAGAGAGTTGAAAATCCCTTTCAGACAGGTTTTTAGCAAATTTAATTGTATGGCAATACACATTAAGACCATGTAATGCTTCCGTTTAAGGCAGGATTATATTAGAGATAATTACTATTTTGACAGATTTTACTATTCATATAATATAAATAAGTATATTCATATAAATACACAAAACTTGTAAAAATGGAATCAGCCTATAATGGAATTCTGTCTTAAACGGAAATGTTTCACGGTGCTATCGAAAAGAATAGTATGCAATTACACCTGCAAACACAAAAACCTATGTAAAACGGAAATTTTCACCAATATTTACAATTTCATCTTGACAAGTTTTACTATATATAACCTGAAGGAAAAATTTTGGACCCCCCCCCCGAAACGAAATCCTGGCTACGGCACTGTCTGCTTCTTTTTCCATTTCTTTTATCCACAATTTTACGCTTACTGCATCATTGTGGTGTCTTAAAACTGAACTATTGATATTAAAATCTCATTTAATATTTTGAATGTATTTTTTTCAATAAACATTTTTCTGCCACTATCAATATTAATTCCATTTCTAATGTCATCCTAGATCCTATTGTCACTGACACTTTCTTTAAGTTTACCTAAAAAATAAAAATTATAGATAGGAAAAATATACATCATATAAAATATAAACAAAATCAATTACATATATAAGAGAAAACAGAAAATCATCATACACCATCAGTTAATTTTATATGTGCACACACAACCATATATTTAACATAAAACCCCGATTGTAGCCCTCCCCTTTTCAGAATAAAAAAAAAGTAAAATTTGGGAGAGAGGTTTATAATTGAGATTTATTTAGAAGTCATTTAAAAAACCTTTATTTGCCATTAATTTGAATTAAATAAGGCAAATATAGGGGCGAAAATCTTCTGTATTTCGGCAGATTACTGATTTGTAAAAAAAGATATTATCTAAAGTTCCCCCCACCCCTCACCCTGAAATCTGCCATAACAAAAAACCCTGTAAGGAAAATTTACAATTTTTTTTTAAATTTATTTGTTATTTTATTGCAACAATATTCAATCACACATGTAAGCCTCCAACCCCCCAAAAAACTGCTTCCCCCTTTGCCCTCCCATTTCTGGTATAAAATGGGCATAATTTAACCTATAAAACTCTAATTTTAAATTTCTTTTCTGACCTATTTAGTACACTATAGCTTCAAATAAAGAAATAACCTGTCACCTAAATTATCCCCTCCTCCAGAAATCTCTGCTTCTCTTCCCCTGTCCCCTACAATAATACTATGAACACCATACCGCCACCCCCTGCATCTCATGCAGTTTAAAATCTGTAAAATTCTTTTTTTTTTTTCTTTCTTTCTGCTCCAGTTGTGATTTTGTTGTAAAAATATTTAAATGACCAGCTAAATTATTTCATACCCCACAGAATTTTTTGTTTGCCACCCCGATCCCAAGTACATACATTATAAAGTCTTTTTATTTTTCCACTTTATTTAAACATAAAATATACATGTAATTCAGGGATGAGAACAGCTAAATTTCAAAAAAAGAAAACCTTTTGCTTTCCTCCCACATATTTAGAAATCACGCTCTGCCCCCCCCCTCACTTTGGGGGGAAAGGATGTAGCAAAACTTTTAATAGGGGATGGAGATTTTAGATGACAGAGACATAGGAAATTATGTAGATGTGATTTTAGATAAATTATCTTACGATAAAATAAGAAATGGGGCAGAATCTTTTTTTAAATACTAATTTTAAAGGTTTTTAACTTTGTTCGGTGAGGGTCAGAGATGAAAGAGGAACTTTGGTGAAAGAAGCTTAATTTAGATAATTGATTATACAGTAGATTCCCTCAAATCAGTGTTCGCAAAGCTGGGCCCAGTTTGAAAAAACCCAGTGGGTTTTTTCAGAATGGGCCCACTTGAAAAAGCCCGCTGAAAAACCCATAATGTGGATTTTTTTCAATTTTCAGAAATATTTAAAATTTTAACCATATACATTTAATGAATTTAAGTCATTTCAGTTAATTTTGAAAAAAAAAATGCATAAAAGTCATTAGATAAACACCCGAGGTAAAATAAAAATGTATTTTAGCACACTGAAATACTTTACTAACAGAGAACATAGTAGGCAACATACATAGTACATAATTATAAAGGCATACCATCTTTATACAAAAAATTCAAATGAATTATATTCATGAAAATAAAATATACGTATTTTTACTTTCTTCTATCTTTACAAGAAGAAAGTATTTAGTTTGTGAAAAATTTTGACTTCCAGTTTACGACGGACTTATACATTTTAAAAATCTCCTGAAGACGATTTGATGTTTTTTAGAAAACATCTGTCTGCATGTGACAAAAATTTTGTAGATGCTCTATCGCAAGAACTAATGCATAGAATTTCACAATACTTTAGATTCAGTTAGACCTTGATGTAAACTGATGCTGATTAGTTTTTGGCTTATATTGCCTAAAAGGTGGTGCTGCAGTGCTGCATTTATCTCAATTTTTGCAATAGCTTTATTTCAAGAACTAATGCACGGATTTTCATCAAACTTCAGATTCAGTTACAAGGTAAGTTGTTGCTTATCAAGTTTTGGTGTATATCGCCCAACAGGTAGCACTGTTTTGCTGCATTTTTTCATGATTTCAGCAATAACTCTTTTCTTAAGAACTAATGTCCGGAATTGAATAAAAATTTAGATTCAGTTAGACCTTGATATAAACTGGTGCTGATTAGTTTTTGGTGAATATAACCCAACAGTGGCTCTGTTGTGCTGTATTTTGTATGATTTCCGCAATATCGCAAGAATTAATGCATGGATTTTCATCAAACTTCAGATTCAGTTAGACTTTGACGTAAGCTGTTACTGATTAGGTTTAGGCGTAAATTGCACCTAATAGCAGGTAGTGTGGGTATGCTGAATTTTTTACGATTTTTGCAAAATCTATATCTCAAAAACTAATGCACGTAATTTAATCAAACTTAATATTCTGTTTCATTTTCTTGCAAATAGATCCTTATTAGACTTGGATGCAAACTGAACAACAGGTGTTGATTTTATACTGTTTGGGTTGAAAATTTTGGTTGTAGACATCTAAGAGGGTGGGTTCCAAAATTCAATGATTTGTTTGAAACAATGTGATACTTACATCTGCTTGTTAAATGCATCCAATTCAATGAACCTATATTTTACAATCCTTGTGATGGGCATAGATATGGCACTGCGAATTTTGAATTATCAACATGTGTGAGATAGAGGAAAGTTTTGGGATTGGCACATCTGACTAGTTACCCCTTTTTCTTTCTTTCTACTTATATATTTTAAATATTACTATTCTATTCATTATTTGATTTTAAAGCAAATTAACAATTTTATATCTTCCATTATATTTAAAACTAATTTGTGAGAAACACTGACACTTAAATGATTTAAATTCATATAATTTATACAATTTATAACTTGTAAAATAGCATTACAATTATATTGCATTTAAGGGAACAATGTATTGTTTTATGTATAGTAAATATAATATATAAATAATGCAGTATACAAGAACGTAATATTGCATATATTGTACTTTTGAAAAAACCCGATTTTCCCTGGGGAAAATTGGGTTTTTCAGGAAAAAACCCGAAAAAACCCATGTGGGTTGGGTTTAAAAAAAAAAAAAAAACCCGGGTTTTTGCGAACCCTGCCTCAAATCCGCAACCCTAAAAACTGCAAATGCCTAAAATCCACACATCATCTCCGATGTAAACAATAAAACTTTCAATTCAGATTTAGGGGCAAAATTACAGAATTTTTTCCTTTTTATAACATTTCATATGTTATAAAACTTCAAAGTTTCATTGAATAACTCAAGAAAAGTGTATCTCATCTTTATTATGCATATTTAATTAGTATACATTATTAATTATTTACTTGATTTAATCATTTTTAAAATTATCTTACTTTTTATCATTTAAGTTTATTACTTTACTTAATTATTTTAAAATGTAATTCTCATTAATAAGACTGAACTCTGGTTTTTTATGAAGGGAGTACACAGTTATTTCTGAAAACAATCAAGATATTGCTGATATCACTGGTAATCGCAATCCTTTTACTAAATATATTTATGTATTAATAAAGCTCTTTTGGTTATTAAGATTTGTAAAACCTGAAATAAAACTTCCTTACTTTATGATTTTGATGTGAATTAATAGAATACCTTTATGTGGAAAGTTTCATTGAATAACTTAAGAAAAGTGTATCTCACCTTTATTATGCATATTTAATTATACATTATTAATTATTTAATCGATTTAATCATTTTTAAAATTATCTTACTTTTTATCATTTTGCTTTATTATTTTACTTAATTATTTTAATATATTGGAAGTATTCATTATAATTTTGATTTCATTATTACATTGAAATTACTGTTTAGAAAATATAAACAAAGCAATGACCAGAAATCCACAAAATTCTAAAATCTGTACAATCTCTAGTTCTAGTTATGCAGATTTGAGGGAGTCTACTTTACTTATCATTGCTAGCAAGTAACAAATAGCACAAATGAATTAAGATTTTCAAGGTGTTAAACTTTTTGTGCAAGAAAGAAAGGGCAAAGAAGGGAAGGAAGCATTTCATTCGGTTCCGGCCCAAGGGGCCCGGTTCAAATCAAACAATAAGAAAACCATTAATCATTCTCCCCCACCTCGCATCGGGAGAAAAACTAATCCTTTCTTTGAAATAGGGGATTTGCCTCGGGATGATCCATATAAGCATCCATTTTGTTGCCTGGATGGAGTGGAATTGGGTTTTTTAATTTATGTATCAGGTACACTTATGGGCACGCACATGTTCAAGAAATATGCGCCAATTCAGCTAATGTGTTAGTACTACGTATGCTTCTCTAATAAAAGGGACTCATTCTGTAATCTTTCTGAGAGAATTTTTTTTTTCTTTTCTGATACTTTTTCTTTGTAAATAACTATATGCGTTAACTAAGTGCTATCTATTTTCATATGGTGACAAATTTAATAAATAAATGGTACACTATCAAGTAAATCTGAAGATATTAAAGTGCAGTCGAACAAAAGAAAGAAAGAAGGAAAGAGATACATTTTAATCACCCCATTGTACAAAAAAAAAAAAAAAAAAAAAAAAAAAAGGAATAGGCAGTTTTTTTCTTTTTTTTTTTTTTTTTTTTAAACAGGCAAATATGTCTTTCTTCAATGTATGTTGTATATATATACAGTTGAACCTCGTTAACGCGAACACTCAAAGTCAAACTTTTTTTAGTCGTGTTAAAAGTAGTTCGTGATATCCGAACTTAAATACTACATCATATACAACAGGACGGGGCAATCGGAAACAGTTCGTACTAAAAGTAATTCGCGTTAAGCGTGTTTGTGTTAACGAGGTTTGACTATATATATATATATATATATATATACTTAAAAAATGCTTAGGGGTCTTCTTCATACTGAAATTGTTTCAAATTTCAAACTCTGAAATTTTCAATACGAGCACCTTATTTTGACATTATTTAGTTTTCTCGTTAAATTTCAACTTAGGGTAGCAAACTGGAAGTCAATCGTGCCAGTAGTGTACAGTTTATAGATATTTAAAATTTTGAACTCTAAATGTTAAATGTATTTTAATCATTACAACACAGATTGCAATGCGGTTAGTTCTTTAAGCATAGCTCCAGAACTAATTTTCAGAATAAGCTGTGATTTTATAATTCACATACTTGAAGCATTTATAAATCGATTTTTTTTTTTTAAATCAAAGAACTTAGATTACAAGTCCAAATTTCTTCCGAAAAAATATTTGTAATTAATTAAAATATATATATATATATATATATATTAACTTTTTCTAAGATTAAACCATTATATATAAAAAACCATTCTAAACCAAAATAAATTATCAACAAAAATTGTGAATGTATAAATAATAAAGGAATTTCTTCAAATAAAAAATGCTGTATAAACCATCATATACCAGTAAATCTATGAAACAATCCCCATAACAAGTGCAGCATGGATTTGAAATCACAGTAAACATATGAAAAACGGAAATTTGTGGAACAAAGGGATTTATATGTGAATTGTAATCTATGGATTTTTTAACGGAAATAGCTTTCTATAAGCTTGCTAATATAAAGCACAAGAGTTATACTTATATAATAATTACAGATCATTGCACCAAGTAGTTCTTGAGTTATGCGTAAAACAAATTACCAGCAATGCAATCTCTTTTGTAATGATTACAAATGAATGAATTGAAAAAATGAAAACCTTCATATTTTCTAAGCTACTAAACCGAATGACTTTCCACTTGATATTCTTAGGTAACATCAACAAATAAAAAAAAAAAAAAAAGTGAAATATGATGTCCGGTGCTAAGATTTTAACTTTTTCCAGGCCGGGCCGAATTTTTTTTCTATGGGTCGGTCCGGACCCGGACCTGTATTTTTCGGCCATACAGACCTCCAGAATATTTTGAAAGCAAGTTTATAAAATCTATACACTGCTATTTTATGTCCAAAAGAGAGGCACTGTCTAAAATCGACTTTTAATAGCGTACAGTTTGTAGATAATCCCTATCTTGCATTCAAAATGAGTCAATAACTCGCCGCTCAGAGACATGGGTAAATAGTGTAAGTCACGAATTTTGGATTTTAATATCTCTGCGAGTTTTGAAGATACCGAGATGAATTTGTTTGTGTTTAGTTTATGAACGGTTAGGAGAAAATTTCCTAATTGGAAAGTTTACTCTACTGCGGCCGTATAAAAATTTAATTTTTGTATCTTCTGAAATAGATCCCATATAGATCCATAATAGATACCTGAATAAAGAGTTGCAAGTTATGTAATTACATTTTACAACTTATTTTTATGAAACTTTGCAATTGGCCTGATTATTGAAGGCATTTGGAAACGAATAGCTTTCTCCATACTTGATAAATTATAGAGATAAAGGAGATTCTTGTCACATGACTGTCACGTTTTTCTCTTTTCCTGTGCTATCGCTTGCGGAAATTCGATTCAAAACGCTAACTTTGGCAGTATTTTCAGAAAGATATATTGCTTTTATTTATGAAAAAAAACGACATTTACATAGTTTCTGAATAAGAATACCTGACAATCTTACGCGTTTCCAAAAAGAAATGAATTCATAAATGTGTCGAAATGTAGCTCCTTCGGATTTGAGAAAAGCCTTAAAAATGAGAGAAATATTTACACAAATCTACTTTTTATTATACAGCTTCAAAAATTATCATGTTTTTAATCCTTTATTCTGAACTACATTAATCTTTTAATGAATCCTTATTTGAATTTTGAAATGTCAGTAGAGACGATGACTAAAACACTGTAAATAATCGTTAATGTTTACTGTTATGTGTTTTCTGTTTTGCGAACACATAGTAGTCTAAAATATACTGTAAAATGTTCCTATAAATATGTATGTAGTATTCATTAAAAGAATCCTAATTGTATGTCGAGAAAAACAGACATTTTTGTAGAAACTGAGTCGGGCCAAACTTCCAATTTTTATACCGGGCCGGGAAAAGATAGCTTTCGTTCGGGCCGGGCCTGGAAATTCCGACTCGTGCAGACCTCTAAAAACCGACTGGAGTAAAATGTAAAAATATATATATATCTTTTTCAATTGTTGTTATTTGAACATGTGTGCGTATCTATCGGTTCGGTCCCTTCCTAATAAATAACTAAATAATTGTCAAATGTTAACTGTAATTCCTTCCAGCCAATTCTAGTAAGCTCCTTGAAAAGCTAAGAAGGAATTAATTCTTAAAAATCAATGATGGTTTTAGAAAAATAAAAGTTCCCTTAGATTTAAAATAAATATATTTTTTTTTTCGAATAAAAGAAAATTTTCTTTATTTATTTTAATTCACCGACAAAAATACAAAATTTAAAGTTTTATTAATTGAACAAGTTTTAAAAAAGTTTTCTCTTAAATAATAATTCAAAGTTTTTTTTTTTTTTTTTTTGTTTTTTTTTTTTTTTTTATGTACCAGAGGCTGTGCCCGTTACGAGCTAAGTCCTCAAAACCCTGTCCAAATCTCGCCGGATTGTTAACATGGTAATTTGAGTTCTTTCAAAAAATAAAATCTGATTATAGTAGATTGAAGGAGATTCCACAAATGAAAATGTAGTCATATTTAAAGGAATGTTGTAACACATGAAATTAGCAGGTGTTTTCATGCAGATACTATGCGATCGAGTGTTTTCCATTTTTAGGTGCGTTCGTAATTATATAAATACGTAGCACCTATAGTCGTCGTTCAGTCCGTCCGTCTGTCCGTCCGTCCGCATATAACAGAGCAAAAACTACCCAACCAAATGGCCTGAAATTTTAAATATATGATTGTTGCAAAATTTTGTCGAGCCATTTCAAATTTTATGAAAATCGGATGTATAATTTAATTACAGGGACAGTCAAAAGTTTTTCTTTACATTACGGCCAATGGGGAAAATTATTGCAAGTGCATTTTAATGATGTTACAGCCATCCGAATGGTCTGAAATTTTAAATATATAATTGCGGCACAATTTTGTCGAGCCATTTGAAATTTTATGAAAATCGGATGTATAGTTTAATTACAGGGACAGTCAAAAATTTTCCGTTACATTACGGCCAATATGAAAAAATTATTGCAAATGCATTTTAATGACGTTTTAGCCTTCCGAATGGTCTGAAATTTTAAATATATAATTGTTGCAAAATTTTGTCGAGCCATTTCAAATTTTATGAAAATCGGATGTATAGTTTAATTACAGGGACAGTTAAAAGTTTTCCGTTACATTACGGGGAATGGGGAAAAATTATTGCAAGTACATTTTAATGATGTTACAGACTATGCACTTATGAAGTGAAAAAAATATACATTCAGTACAATAAGGGGTGCAAAAAATAATTATAAAACCAGTTATAGTACGAACGCACCTCATTTGCCACGTTTGACGAGAAATTTCCAACTTGTTTAATAAAAGCAAAAGATCATTCATAAAATACTGTCAAAGGAAAACATTTCGTCACGTGGAAAAAATCGCTTATAAATACATAAGTAACACATGAAATTTCATTCTTAAACTTCTAAACATCCCACAATATTACTTTTTACACAGTCGTATAGAGAAAAAAAATGTACTTTTAAATGCAATTTGTTTGAAAGCTGTATTTCAATTTGTTTCTGAGTTATTAAATTTTTTTTTCTAGTTTTTATTACTTTTTTGTCATAGTAGCAATAGAAGTATCCATCTCTGTTGAGGCAAATTACAGATTACTGTATAGACCAATCAGAAAATGAATAAAATGCGGATTCAACCAATAAAAAACTTCAGCTGTGCTTTTGATTTCCTACCCTGACGAGGACAATAACCATTTTCAAAATAGTTAAAAAAAAAAAAAAAAAAAAAAAAAAAAAAACTTCACGGATCGTAATTTTTGCAAAAACTTTGTGGCAGAGTTTAAATGAAACGGAACAAAAAGCTAAAATATCGTTTTTTTTTTTTTTTTTTTAAGAAACACTACAGCAAGGAGTGATAGCTAATGTTAAACCTATGGGAGCTTCTTTTCGTAATTTCTGTAAAAACATTGTGGCAGAGTTTTAATGAAACGAAAAAAAAAAGGCTAAAATATATGTTTAAAAAAGAGCGAAACATTACAGACACAGTTTTTTTACTTCAAGAACTTTTTTAAATTATTGTATTCCATTATAATGTAGTATTTTTAAAGAAATGTAGTATTTGATAAAAGTTCTCAACAAAAAAGAGAAAAAAAAATACTTCACCAGGCTACAAAATGGATGCCCTGATATATCCCTGCAGATTAATCGAATGCGTTAATCCAAAGAGGAAAGCTCCCCGTTCCTTCACTTGACAGCCCGACACCACCCATCTTGACCTTTGAGGGGAGAGAGCGAGCAGCGTGGGTTTCCACGTTTCATTCAGGGGGGGGGGGGGGAAGGGAATTCACTAAGATTATGTAAAAAATATGAAAATCCACCAAAAAATCTAAATATAAAAAATTATGTCCCTTAGACTTTTAATTCAATTTTTTCCACAAAAAAGTTTCTAAAGGGGATGGGGGGTGGTGGTAAATTTGGCAATGGAAAAGAAAATCAAAACTACTTAAAAATGGGTGGGGGTTTACAATCAGGATTTTATGGTATATTTATAGTATTGAAAGAAAAATGCTACTCTAAATTTTATAGTGACAATATATAAATTCCAAGCAGCATCAAAAGTCTTAGTAGCAAGACAACAATGTAAAAGAATGGATGTACCAATTTACATAAATTGTTTTATTCATTTCTTGCATATTACTTTTTCAAATGAAACTATATAAAATTAAATACCCTTCTGTTTTCAGTAAGTACTATTATTAATTATATAAATAATATAATTTTGCATATTTAATGATAGAAATAGCATTTAATCCTCTTAGTAATTATATTTTTGAAGTTAATGTTTTCATTTCATGTTAACCAGGGCAAGATACATGTTTTTTTTTGTTTTGTTTTGTTTTTTTAAGTGTTTGTGCGTGAAGGGGGGTGGGGACATTTCTTCATGAGAAATTTTATATAAATTTTATCCTCAATTCCAAACTCGCTGTTTTATGACACATTTACAAAGTCATTTTCATTTATTAAATCCATAAAATTTGCATGTACTTTTGTATATGTATGAAATTACCACGTTCTATTTAGAGCCAAGAAATAAACAGTTTCCATTTTTTTTATAAAGAGAAACATGTTTCAGAAGATGTTATTAAAGTTGGCATTTTAAGCACCCTTTCTGTACTTGATAGTGATGAAAACATCATGATCAGGAAGCAATTACTTATAATTGAAGTTGTTTAACATATATATATATGAAAATAAAAACTGATATTTTGGCGCACATTTTCATTTAAATGCCTATCAGTAATTTTTTTGTTGTTGAGCAGGATTTTTCTGTTTTTATATATACATTAGAAATGTATTCTTGTATTGAAACTTTCTTTGTTCAGAAGGGGGTCACGACTCCCATGACCTCCCCCTTGGATCCACCATTTATGTTAACAAACTTACAATTTAAAAATACTTTTTATTCAGATGAGATACACTGACCATTAAAAAAGTATAAAGAAAAAAGTATCAGAATGAGTCTATCGTTAAGTTTTAAATGTTTGTTTTTATATATAAATTTTCATTTTTTTCCATGGAAAATAAATCACTTCTGAAAAAAAACTGTTTTCTTTCAAATATTCCAGTTATTTATGATTAAATTTTTTATCAATCATTCCTATCTTTATCCTTGAAGTTAACTAAAATCATGTATATTAATAAGATAGAAAATTTCAATACTATACCAGGAATAGCTTCTCTCTCAGATTGACGTAATCTTAAATGTTCCACATCCATTTCATGATTTTCATGTTTTGGGGGAAAATATACAATTACCTTTTCGCTGGTTATTTTCACTGTCATTCTGGCAGGGCAAATTGTTCCAATTTCTGCAGATCTTTGAGATTTTACTCTTTTCAGCCCTTTCAGTTTTGGTTTATAAACACCACTTCTGTTGCAGTAAAAAAAAAAAAAAAAAAAAAAAAATCTCTATTTTTTTCTAGTTTTACTTCTCCTTTGTCTAACATACAAAGAGCTGGTTTCTTTGTCTTGTTGTTCTTTCCAAATCAAAAATTCTGCAAGAATTAAAATAATTTAATATCAAATTTCTATAGTCATTAAGGGAAAAGAAAAGAAATATAATAAAATAATCATTAAAGTAAACAATATTTATATTAAAAATTTTTGTAATAACTTACAACAGAAATCAATGAATTCTTTCAAAATTTCTCCTTCTCTTGGTGCATGTATGGTTTTGAAATGTTTCAAATTAGAAAGTCGAAGTGTTTTTCCCAAAATGCACATTTAAAATCACTCTTAACTGCGTTTACCTCCATTTCATTGCAGCTGAGGTACGGGGGGCTATTTCTAAACGTCAAGAAAAAATATAAAATATGACAGCAACAACGAATCTATAATAATAGCAATTAATACTACTATAAAGCAAAATACTTCTTCGAAATGTTTATCTTATTTCTTGATAGATGGCGCCAAAACAAAACTTAACAAAGCGTAATCGATGTCAATAACAAGGAGGTGTCAATAATCGGCTGCATTGAACCACTCCTGTTGTAATGAATGAATCGTACCCTCTAAAGAATGAATCTTTCATTTTTCCCTGTTAGTGAACGAACCAAGGGTCCAATGAATAATTCTCCTGTTAGATTCATTCATTATTCATTCCAAGCTTTGGCGTCTTCAAAGAAGTTTTCATGGGCGTCTTATATATTACTCTGATATAGTATTAGCTAATCTTTTAAAATGAAATTTATCGAGCCCACCCCCCTTACGATAATAAGTTTACGTTACTCTAATATTAAAAATTCGCAATTTGATCATAGGATGGCACGAAATGTCATATGTTGCACTTTGATATTTGCTGATATTTTTCTGTGTTTAAAACATTATTAAAATGTTTTTCGTACCAGGTATTAATTTCATTTATTTATTTATGATTATTATTCAGATTGTAACTTAAAATAGGAAATATCTTTGAAGTTTTCTTGAATTGTTTAATTTTAAAACATTGTAGAGGAGAAATTTTTCTATAATTCATCTCAGTTGAAAATAAATGTTTTTATTTATTTATTTTTTTTTTATTTGATTGCATACCAAAGTACCTATTGTATAAAATTTATCCAAATTTACTAAATATTAAAACAGCTTATAAAGTTTATCAAACTTTATTTGAAATATTTAAACAGCTTAAATGCAATCACTTCCGGAGGATAAAACTTTGAAATTCCATTATCTTCATAATGTTACATTTGTTACAAGAAAGTACTGTGGCTATACTTATATAACAACTGACTGCTTTTCTCATAGCCAGGTGCAAATCTCACCAAAAGCATCTTTTAAGGCTGCTAATTAGAAACAGTGCTTTGATATTGAAAAAAAAAAGTTTTGGATTGTGATATTTATTATTATTATCATTATCATCATTCTTTCTATTTTAAATGAAATGGGTGGGCTTTTTAAATGATATGAATGCAGTAAATGATTCTAAAAACTGGGCGCTGTCATTTCGAAAAATGATATTTTAAATGGCTACTTTTCTAATAAAGAATTTTAAAGGTTTTAAAAACTGTATGCTGAGGGAGGAAAGAATAGATAACCATAAATTTTGGTGGAATGGGAGGTTGTTATTTAGATGATTATTTACTTATTATTACTAGAGAAAAACAAATAGGACAATATTTTTTTTAAGATTCATAAGGTTTTATATTTTTTGTGCTGATGGTGGAGGTGTAGTAGAGAATGGAATATGAAATATCATAAGAAGGGAGGCGACTCATCGAAATTATTAAAGAAAAGATACAAAAATCCCCGAAAGGGGAAATTTTTTCTCCTATTTAATTTTTAAATTAACATTTTTCATGAAAAGTTTGCAGGGGGGGGGGGCTTAAATTTTTCCAATAAAGAAGAAAATCAAAATTGCTTAAAAGCATGAGGATGGGTTACACTCAGGATTTTACAGTATTTACATTCAATCATACTGAAATATATAATGTTATTTTCAACTGAAATAATATTCTGGGCTTTCTTTCAAAAAATGATGTATTCGCAAACTTGACCTGCAAGAACCATAAAATAACCTGAAAAAGAGCATACCCAAACTGTGAATCTTTATAGAGTGTGGTAACTTAATGTTCCTTGACCAAATTGAGTGTTTTCGTCCCAGTTAATATATAAATAAATAAATTTTTGTGAGTGCTTGAATTTCATAAATTAACAGGCTTTGTAAGAGAGAGGCGAGATTTGGGTGAAGCCCCCCACACTGCCCTACACAAAGAACATTTGTATTGTACAGTGTAGCAGTCTTAATAGGTTAGATTTATAAAAAGTTCAGAAATTACCCAAAAGCTAAAACAACTAGCCATATTTGACTGAAATAGAATATTAGCTTTAAATAAACCAGGGTTGACAAGTTTTTGACAATGTGGTGGTTTTATCCATGGTTTTAACCATCATATCAAAAACCCTTTTTGACATAGTTTTTGGTGATGACTGTCAAAAATCAAAAATTTAATCCAAATTTGTTTAAAATTATTTTTACAATGACATTAAATTGACAATCTTTCATAATTTTTAGTGTTAGACACTTGAATAAACTTCTTGACAGTTTTAGAAATTAAAAACCACATATACTGTATAAAACTCAAAAAATGTTTTTGGTTCAAAAAGTTGCTTAGAAAATAGAAAATAATTGTAAGCTATAAATATAGAATAAAAAATCATTAAAAGTATCATTACATTAAAAATATAAACTAATCAAACTGTGAAATACATTAATTTTTAAAAATGAAATTACTTGGTGAAAATACTTGTATAATTTAATGTGCAAAATTAAATATAAATATTATACATATTTTTATTTTGTTTTAATGTTAGACTCACTTTAAGTGTTTTCCACAAACAAATGGCTAAGGATTAAGGCTAAACTTACAGCTACAAACTTGAAATAATATGCTCAAATAAGAAAATTTTTTTAAAACTATTTTATAATGTATAAAAAAAAATTAACAAACAAATTATTCTAAATAATTAAACTCAAACTAAGATAATAAAATGAAGATATATTTATATGTGTAAATATTGAAATTAATAAACCATCTTCTCTTAAGTTATTGATTTAAAGAACGTTTAATTATATAGATTTCATATTGTAATTCCTAAAATTATGAGAGGACATTTGTAATGCAACTGTGGTTTATAATTAATGTTTATGTACAAAAACAAACATTTTTAGAATAATTAAAAATAGACCAGGAGGCGGTAGCACAAACAATCGCCTCATCGAGTTAGAGGCTGAAATTCCCGAATTAATTAAAACTCGATTCACATATTAAAATGCAACTGGTCTGCCAAGTCATATCTTGGCGGAAAACACCTCCAAACCCAATGTTAGTGGGTGACTCGTAGGTTTACCATTGTGTTTTCCTGCTCCCAGACCTTCATGTTTTCATACCTTTGGGTGCAGGAAAACACAATGACAAACTTATGAGTTAACCACTAAAATTTTGCTAGTGTTTCCCACCAAGATATGACTTGGCAGACCAGCTGCATTTTAATATGTGAATCGAGTTTTCTCTAATCCTGGAATTTCAACCTCCAAATCGATGAGGTGACTGTCGCCTCCAGTCATAAAATGTAGGTAGCTTATTGTCAGTCAGGGAAAAGTGGACACATTAGCTTTACACAAGCTTCTTTTAAAGCATAAATTGTTAGATTTTTTTTATAAAATACAGAACATATAATAGTAATAAAGCTATAAATTACTTCTAAAAATGCATTTAATAGTAGTTTCAATATTTT
Organism: Maratus speciosus; assembly: GCA_963932465.1. Classification (NCBI taxonomy): domain Eukaryota; kingdom Metazoa; phylum Arthropoda; class Arachnida; order Araneae; family Salticidae; genus Maratus; species Maratus speciosus. The sequence goes on along the minus strand of OZ010794.1, from coordinate 90,347,499 downwards.
TAGCTGTTTTTCGAAGAAGGACAATCGACAAATAATTAGAATTATGATATATAATTTTATCACAACTTAAATGTAGTACAACTAAATGAAAATAATTTATAAAGCATATAAATTATTATTTAATCCGTTTTTAGTTTGATTTAACTTAAAATAACAGTAATGATTTCTAAAAGAAATGTGTATAAGGTTTTTGACAGCTTCTAACACTTTTCAATTGGTTTTTGACATCAAAAACCCAACCATGAAATAAACACTTTAGGTATATAAAGTAATTATGAATAACTTTTGCGAAAACCTTGGTATTGCAACATTCTTAAAGTAACATTGCTTGTATCATCAATGATTACATTGGCTAATTTGTAAAACATAGTACATGTGAGGATAAAATTCAATTAATTGCTCTACACCTGTATACAATAAGATCAAAATGAATTTTTGCAACCCAGGGGTGCAGAAAATGTTTTTACTCCTAACATTTCCCCCAATCCACACGAATATTTCCCCAAAATTTTACGGTATGTTATAGGTAAGTACTATATTACCGTAGTTATAGAAAATTTATTTTTCAAATATTTCTCAACTTATGCTCGAGTATATATGGCAGGGGTAATTCTGAGTGAAAAGAAATTTCCTAAAATTCACAACAAATTTTCTGAAAGGTTACAGCAGAGTGGGGGAAATCCACTCCCAACACTATGTATTTTTCATGGATCTTTTGATGCAAATCGCGTCTTTTCGCGATCTTTTGACGAAATTTGCCGGTTTTTCGTGACCTTTCGACGAAATTTGCGGTTATTTCTACTTCCTTTTGACAAAATTCGCAGTTGTTTTGCCATCATTTGATGAAATTCGCGGTTGTTTTGCGATCGTTTGGCGAAATTTGCGGTTCTTTCGTGATATTTTGACGAAATTTGCAGTTTTTTGCTATCTTTTAACGAAATTTGCGATTCTTTCGTGATCTTTTGATGAAATTTGAGATTCTTTCGTGATCTTTTGACGAAATTTGCAGATTTTTGCGATCTTTTAACGAAATTTGCGGTTATTTCGCCCCTTTTGACGAAATGCGCGGGTTTTTTTGCAATCTTTTGACAAAATTTGCGTTTATTTCGCGATCTTTTGAGTAAATTTACGTTCATTTCGCAATCTTTTGCGAAATTTGCGGTTTTTTCGCTTTTCTTTGGCGATATAGAAGGTTATTCGCCCTGCTTTGACGAAAATCGCGGTTATTTCGCCATGTTTTGACGAAAATCGCGGTTGTTTTGCGATCATTTGACGAAATTCGAGGTTGTTTTGTGATCTTCTGACGAAATTTGCGATTGTTTCGCGATCTTTTGACGAAATTTGCGATTGTTTCGCGATCTTTTGGTGAAATGTGTATTTATTTTGAGATCTTTTGACAAAAATTTGCGTTCATTTCACGATCTTTTGACGAAACCTGCGGTTATATCGCGATCTTTTGAAGAAACCTGCGGTTCTTTCGCGATCTTTTGACGAAATTCGCGTTTTTACCGTAATTCTTCGCGAAAATTCGCGGTATTTTTATGTCCGAATTTTCAGATGATTGATTTTTTTTTTTTTTTTTTTTTCGGAACCGAATGTTTTAAACTTTCTGAAAATTCGGAACATAATCACCCCTGATATACGGTACATATTATTCTGAGATCGATTTTGTGAAGGTCGCCATACGGATATTTTTATTTGTACTGAAATTGTTCTATCTCAGGGAATTATGGAATTCGTTGCTAAAATCGAAATCAATTGTATATGTTTCGGAAAAATTTCTCCTAGGGGGTTAAAATTTACCCCGATCCTAGATCGCCGGATCGGACATATTCTGCACCCCTGCTGCAACCCCTCCCCCTTCAAGAAAGTTTTGATAAGGTGAATTCTTTTAAGATGTGTGTTTAAAATTTTTTAATGACTCATTTTGTAAAAGAATTGTAAATTGTAACATTTTATAAAAGAAGTTTTTTTTTCTCCTTACCTTTTTATGTCACAATTATAAATTGGGAATTCTCAATCTTTGTTCAACGGACCACTTTTAAAAATAAAATAACGCCAAGGACTCTCATACATGAACATACAGTTAAGTTTGGTTAATACAAGAAACAAGGTAATTAAAGATCTCATCAGTTTTTGAAATAAATTTCAATTGTTTGCTCTTGAAAAAAAAAATTTATCGATTCGATTGCTAACTAATATATGTAGTGTATTTTTATTACATACAGATGCAGGTTATAATTTTTTTGAAATATCTTTATAAAGCACCTTTCATGATATTATGACATTTTACAAGAAATACACTTCCAATGTAAATTGCTTACATTGGAAAAAAAAGCAAAATACTAAAATAAAGATAAATTATTTAAATGAATTTAGAATTATTTTTGCCTCAAAACACATGTTCGATGAGCTCAGCATTATATAGCTCTTTGCAATGTTATGACTGATCTGCTCAATAATTTAAAAGTATTTCTAAAACAAAGAAAGTTAAACCTAATTTTCATCAATACATTTTGCATTTTTCTCCCATTCCATATTATATATTTTTAAATGTTCTTCTTAAACGGTTTGTTTTTTTCCCTCAACCCTTATTTATGATATATTTCATGCATAACTACATGCAAATGAATATGTGCATATACAGTGGCGGTCAAAAGTTTCCGGCGAGCAAAAATGTTTTTGTTAATTCGTAAGTGTACCCACATGAAGAGGAATATCAAAGTAATACTTATACATTTTATTGACTTATTAGTTATAAACTTATTTATAGAATAACAAATAAATATCAATAAACTTAATTGACAAAATTAATTGTAAAGGAAAATGCATGTTCTCAAAAGTTTCCGGCCATCTTGGCAAGTTTGAAAAAAAAATGGTGTTATAATAGAAAATAACAGTGATCAACAACATATACAATTAGTTTTTTGTCGTCATGCATTTAGCAATAAGTACTGCGGGGCATCATTTCAATGAACTGTTGAAAATCGTGTATGGTTTTATTATATTAAGTTTTTTTACTCTTCTTGCTGTTTTTGGAAAAATCCTGCTGAATTGGAATATTTATAACTCTGCACATGTTTGTCAAGCTTATTCCCTTTTGCATTCAGATCAGGTGATTGGGCTGGCCAATTCAAAAGCGGAATTTGTTTGTGCAAAATCTACTACTTAACGAGCTTGCATGTATGCTTTTGATCGTTATCATGCTGAAACAAATATTTGCGACCACAAGTTTTCCTTCAATAAGGCAGAAAATGATCTTGCAAGATATCCTTATACAATGCATCATTCATCTTTCCGCGGATTTCAACTAATGGACCGACACATTTTCCAGAAAATGCTCCCCACTCCATAACGTGTCCTCCGCCATGCTTCACTGTAGAATTAACATATCTCGAATGTTATTCCTACTATGTTTTTGTTTTGTTTTGTTTTTAGGTCGTCGGACGCAGTGTCTGCCATCGCTCCCAAAAAGGTTGAACTTCTTTTTATCAAAAAATAGCACTTTTTTCTAGTTTTCACTTGACCGGTATTTGCGCTCGTTGGCAAACGTCAGTCGGGCCCTCTGAATTTTTTTGCTTATGAAAAGTTTTTTAACTCCGACTCTTCCATAAAGTCCTACATCACGTAAGCGTCTTGACACGGTAGACAGACTTCAGCAATATTTCCCATCCATAAATCGCGGAATATTGCAGAGGCATTTTTATGCAGGTCATCAGCTGCTTTTCTAATGATAATTCTGCTACACGAATAGTCGTTTTCCGGGCTCTCCAGGACCATGGTAAGTCCTGGGGCCCTACCACAAGCGCATCGAGTTCCTTCCAAAGCGAGAAGAACCCGAGGTCGAATTTACATGTTTCCCGAAAATTTTTTCCGATACACAGATTAAGTGCTACCACGAAGAGCTCGGCAATAGCTCACGGATTCTAGATTCCTTTTCAAGTAGGCATCGGAAAAAACTAGATTGACCACTTCAGTTACGAGACAATTATCACTGACCTTCCCTCTTTTTCTCCCGTTTGAAAAGAAAACAAATGTTTAATTTTGCTTTCTGTGTTTATTAAAAATGCCATCTACACACACCTAATTAAGATATTTTTTGATAATCTTTTTTTTAACGAATGTGAAATATACAGATTTTTAGCTGTTAAAAGCTCAAAATCATACGACCGGTAGATCTTTAGAAAATGATAAATAAAAATGAAATTAGCTTTTTTTGACTAAGCGGGAGCTTTTCTTTAAAAATTAATAAAAAATTAACAAATTACTCTAGAGATATTTAATAACTATCATAAGAAAGGCCTTATTCTAAATTTTAAAATGATATAAAAATAAATTTTTTGAGAGTTTTTGTTAAGTAAATATTAGCATAAATACCCAAAAATTTCAAGAAATTCTGCTTAAATACAAAATTAACGGGAAAATATTTAAGCTTTGAAACTCATTTTAAACACTAATAATAAATGTACTTTGAAAATATTGCATGCAGTTTTTGGTAGATTTAGATTGATGCAGTATGGAGTCTGTGTTTGTAATGAAAATTCAACGCAAAATTAAAAAAATAAATTTTAATGTGAATTAAAAAAATAATAATTGCAGTACATATTAAAATATAGTTTAACAAAATATCGTGTGTAAGTTTATTAATTTCATTTAAATAAACAGTGTGTTATGCTAAGAAAACTCTAATTATACAATAGTTGTCGCATAAAAAAATTAGCAGAGAAAACATGCTATGCTTACTAGAAAATAATTGACTAGATATTTTTACTAAAACTTCTTTATAGTAAATATAACATTTCTGAAAATATCGAAGTCCATGTGTGCACTATCATTGTTTGCCCAAATAAATCAAATATTCAAAATTTCCAAATATTTATTTATATAGATTATTAAATGTTGTATCAGTTTTAAGATTTGTTATTTGTTGCTTAAATAACAAAATACTTTAGTAAATAGATAGAGAATTTCTTTTTAGAACAAGATAAAAATATTAAATTTAAAATTTTTGCGCAAAAAAAATAAGAAAAAAAGAAGTAAATATCTTTGGAAAGTATTGCAGGATTTTGAATACTTTAAGATACTACATTTTTTATACTTCATATTTCATTGGATATAAAATAAATTTTAAAGTTTCTAATAACATAAAAAGCAACTTATTTCATAGTAACTTTACAGTAAATTTAGAAAAGATAAAAAATATATTATTTGAAGATGATGTGAATCAGTCTTCTTAGATTTTTATTTTTTTGTCTCCGTCTTTAATTTCTATATAAAACTAATCTTTCAAAATATAAGTTAAATATTACTCAATCTACACACACGCACACACACACAAAAAAGAAGACTCTCTGGCGATCCTAATATTAAACTTTATTTAATATCGAAACTTCCTTTTTTTTTTTGTTAATTTGAGCAATAATTATTTTATATTCCGAAAAAATAGTTTTATAATCAAAGGCAGAAAAAAATGAAAAGTTCTGAAGACTGATTCACATCATCTTCAAACAATATATATATATATTTTATTTTGTTTGAAAGTTTTCGAAATTTATTGTAAAAAAGTTACGAGGAAATGCGTTGTTTTTTGATGACCTTAGAAACGCTGCAATTTATTTAAATTCCATAATAAAATATGCCGTTCAAAGACATGCAAAACTTTTCTAAGAATTTTTCTTTCCGAAAACCTTTTTGATTGAATATTTTGATTTTGTACTAATCGGAAATTCTCATTGGATGTTATTAAAAGATTTTATATATATATTATACAACAAGTCATTAAAATTGATACAGCAAGCATTTAATAATAATTTTTAAAAAAAGAAAAGGAAAATCTTTTGGAAATTTTGGATAATTATTTTGTTTGAGTAAACAACGATAGAGCGCACATGGGCTTAAATATTAGCATAAATGTTATATTTAGTATACAGAAGTTTTAGTAAAAGTATATGGTCAATTATTTTTGGGGCATATGCAACGCTTGGTCACACTGCTAATTATTTGTGCAAGAACTATGATATAATTAGCTTTCTTGGTATTGCGCGTTGTTTATTTAAAGAAGATTAATAAGATTGTGCGTGATGATTTGTTAGACTATGTTTTAATAAGCATTTCAATTACTTTTTTTCAAATTAGTATTAGTTTTTGTTATTTTAAGTTAACATTTCATTTTAAAAAGATAGCGTATCACAAAGAAAAATCAATCTAAATCTACAAAAAATTGTTTGCAGTATTTGAAAAAAAAAAAAAAAAAAAAAAAACGTTTATTATTAGTGCTAAAAATTAGTTTCAAAACTTATAATATTTTCCCAGTTATTTTATATTTAAGTAGAATTTCTTGAAATTTTGGCGTATTTATACCCATATTTGCTTAAGAAGAACTTATAAAACTTTTTTATACCATTTAAAAATCTAGAATAAGATCTTTCTTATGATACTAATTAAATATTTGTAGGTTAACATGTTAATTTTTTATTAATTTTCAAAGAAAAACCCTTGCTTGGTTAAAAAAACAAATTTCTTTTTTATTTTCCATTTTATAAATAACTATCCGTCATATCACTTTGAGATTTTGACAACTGAAAATCTGAACATTTCACTCTCGTTTTAAAAAAAAATATTATGAAAATATCTTAATTCGGCGTGTGTCGATGGTATTTTTACTAAACAGAGAAAACAATATCAACCGCTTTAAAATCTCTCCCCAAGGACGCACTTCCGACAATATATGCTTTTCTCACTCCCTTCAATGGGATCGGAAGTTTTCGTGGAGATCTCGATGACAGTAATCCGATGGAAGACGTTCTCGATTGTGTCGGGTAGCATTTATCCCAGGGTCATCGGAATGCAACGTCACATCGGGAAATGTAGAAGATTTTACGAGAAAGGGGAGAATTCGATCTGTTCGTGGTAGGCCTCCTGAAGCCCATGATCATCTTTATATATATATATATATTAATATCGTTAACATTAGTGTTTCCGATCTATAACTTTGCCGCAATCTCACGAGAGGAGTGGCCCCTTAGTGACAAAGAAATCGCTCGTTTACAAACCATAATTGTCGAACTTTTAATTTTTCAATTTCAACTACGTTAATAATGTTGATTAATTAACAAACACGGCTAAAAAACACTTTACCGATAGCAAAAACTAACGATTGACAAATGACTGTTAACTTTTGCATACGCGAATTTCAAATTCCTCCCATTTGCATCAAGTATCTTCAGTATCCAATCAAAATTATCATGTGGTAAGAAGTCATTTGCATATACCTAACTTTTGAAGCAATTGCGCTTCTACTTCGGCGAAACGTTCTGCAAACAAATAGAAGAAAGTAACGGGCCGGAAACTTTTGACCGTCACTGTATCAGTGGATAAATATTCAAGTACTATGGTAACCTAGAAATAAATAATGCAATTAATATGCAATAAATGATGTATGAATAAATATTGCAATTGTTTAATGTGTCAGGGTTCTCGCTGAATTTTGACCAACATTAGCGATTTGACGAATAAGAAATAAAAAACGGTAGCCAAATGAAAAAAACGTTAGCAAAATAGATTCGGCGTGAAACACTGAAAAATCTATCTTTATCTTTAACGCTTTATTGTATCCCCTTTTCTTCAAAATATTCTAAAATAACCTATTTTTCGTAATTTCTTATGAAATAGAAATTCTACTATCTACTGCAAAAAATAATAGAAATTCGACTATCCACTCCAAAAAATAATAGAAATTTGACTATCCATTGCAAAAAATTATAAAAATGAGTACATTCTAAATGTCTCCTAAATATGTAAATGTTTCAGACAGTCTTTTAGCAGTGTAAGCCAAAAATTAAAAACAGCTATCTTTGATTTACCATTGTGAAAATATACACTAAATATTGGTATGAGATTTCGACTCTTAATCGATAGAAAAAAGTGACCGGCGAATGATACTTTGCATACAACTAATAAATAGTATGGCAAATGGCTAATTTTAACACCGCATTCTAGCAAAACTTTTCATTATTTGGCGCTTGATGCGAATAATTTTGCTTGTGTTTTTACCGGCGCATAGATAATGATTAACTGACAATTGAGAAATACCTATCGCATAATCCTTTCTGTGGCTTTGACTGTTGCTAAACTGAATTGGTGTTGAGTCAGTATCTCTATAAATAGAGCAATGTAAATGATAAGGTGCGATTGAACATTCAAAGCAGCATCAATCGTTCAGCAGCTCATACAAAATATCTCGCCTATATTGGCACACACATATGCAGATAAACAGCAGAAATTAAACACACGCAGTTTATCGAGTCTGATTGTTCTCTTACTTGCCAACTGGAGCATTTTGTCGAGATTTGGCTCAATGGCGAGTGGCAGCGAGAACCGGGGGTGGATCCAGAGACTCGTTTTTTTTTTTGGAGGAGGGCGATACCGAGTGACATATAATCAACATAGTCATAGTTTCTGTTGGTTAAATCATTCCTTGCAGTTAATTATGAAATGAATATGAAATAATTAATGCGATAAAAAAATATATAGATTATCAATTATTCGATGTTCAATTAACCAACACACTTGGTTAACCAACACTCTTATTAGCGACACATGATAAACCAAACAATGAACAGTGGTTGACAGTAGAGCGGCATTTTCTATTCAAATCACCTAGAAGGCTTTTCGTTAAGTAAATACATAAGGCAAGGACTGATTTACCAAGTTGGTTTTAAAGAAATTAACATACCGTATGCATTTTTGCTTTTAACTGACTAGGACATAATCCTTTTTTGTTCAGTCATTACATTTTATTTACACATTACTGGTTTTTTTGGGGAAAAATTAAGATGCTTAAAGTTTTAAAAGGTCCTTTCTTTTTCTTGTTTCTTTCTTTCTTTGGAAATTGCTAGGAATCCGATTCTTTTCTCAAACAAGAGAGTAAAAATATCATTATACAGAAATTAGAACTGCTTATTCTTTGAAAAGGTGAAAAAGTTTTCACACTTTAAAGGGATCCGAATAATGATGTGAATTTTCTGTTGTCGAGATTCACCAAAAGGTACACGAAGTAACATCGTCTCCAAACTCAACGTGTCAAAAATTACGGTGCCATATGCTTTTTGACAGGGAATAATTCTTTTTTGTTCATTAATAACCGAAACGTCAATGAGACTTCCGTTGACACCTGAAAACTTTTTCGTTTCTCTTCGTCCGTCTGTCTGCTCCGCAAGCGGTAAAAAGCGTCGGTATAGATTGATATTTGGTAGAAGTTTCCGGATTTAGCTATATAGTTTTTGCTTTAATTAGGTTTAATTATTCTAAAATATAGAATATTTCTTGTGATAATGTTTTCCTATGGCAATTCAGACGGTTTTCAAATTTTCCATTCATTAAAAACTATAAATGCTACACCCTTTACCTTTAATACGAAACATGCTACAGTAAGCCTCGATGGCGTCGCATGCCAATCCGAGTATATTTACGCAAGTTAGAGCAAGGAAAGACAGACGTGCAGCTTGTGATAATGCTTTCCTATGGCATTTCAGACTATTTTCAAATGTTCCATTCATTAAAAACTATAAGTGCTACATACTTCACTTTCAATACGAAACATGCTGATGTAAGCCTCGATAGCGTCGCATGCCAATCCGAGTATATTTACGCAAGTTAGAGCGAGGGAAGACAGACATGCGGCTTGTGATAATGCTTTCCTATAACAATTCAGACGATTTTCAAATGTTCCATCCATTAAAAACTATAAGTGCTACATACTTCACTTTCAATACGAAACATGCTGATGTAAGCCTCGATAGCGTCGCATGCCAATCCGAGTATATTTACGCAAGTTAGAGCGAGGAAAGACAGACATGCGGCTTGTGATAATGCTTTCCTATAACAATTCAGACGATTTTCAAATGTTCCATTCATTAAAAACTATAAGTGCTACATACTTCACTTTCAATACGAAACATGCTGATGTAAGCCTCAATAGCGTCGCATGCCAATCCGAGTATATTTATACAAGTTAGAGCGAGGAAAGACAGACATACAAACCGAATTCATAAGCACTTTTAAACTATGTTGGAAAGTGTTAAAAAATGCTCTATTTTTTCAATGTAACAAAGAATTAAAGCAAAAGCCCAAAAGTATGTCGAAAATACAATATCTAAAAACTACGAGGGTGATTTGAAAAATTCGCGAAATGAATCACAAATTGCAGCATCAGTTGTAATAAAATATACGCAATAGATAGCACCAACTGTCTTGAGTACAAATGTCAAATTATGTATTGTTCTGTTAAGCAGTAATCAATTTGGCATTGCTTTCACTAAAGTTAGTTTCATGTGTATTGCAAAATGGATAAAACTGAAACGCGGGATATTATAAATTAGTTTGGAAAAAAAGATTGGAATGCATCAGAAATTCATAACGATACGCAGGATACTATAGGATCCATAATTTACGACTGTGCATTAGTGGATGCCAGAATTTAGACATGGTTGTGAGAGCCTAGAAAACTCGCGCAGTGAACGACCAAAAAGAGCTACAATGTCTGAAATCGTCGAAAAAGTCAAAGGATATGTTTTTGCAGGATCGCCGATTAAAGTTCTGCAAAATTGTTAAGGATATAAGCATCTCGGATGAAAGAACATTTCATATCCTCAATGTAAAATTAGGGATAAAAAAGCTTTCGGCAAGACGATTGCCGCGCATATTGATTATGATCAAAAGCGTCAGAGAATGAGAATTTGTCAAGAGAGTCTAGAGCGTTTTAACCCTTTCAGGGGCGGTGGTAAGTTTATGAAACCACTTAATGTTAATTCCCAAACGCCACAATGGCACCAGAATTTTAGTAAAATATTTTCCATTTAATATGTAAGTGACATATAGCCTGTTTCTTATTTCCAAATAAATTTGTTCGTAAATTCCGGTGCCATTCATTTATTTCAACACTTTAGCATTGAAAATGCTTGCCCTGAAAGAGTGACGAAAATAAAACCGATTTCGTGCGTCGATCTTCGGTTCAAAATTACATCCCTGAGACCAAGCAGCAATTACAATGTTCGAGACATAGTGGTTCTCCACCGACGAAGACGGCGCTATCCGTGTCCATGGCGTCAGGGTTTTGGGATGCTAACGGAATATTTCTAATTGACTGTCTTCCCAAGGACCGAACAATAAATAGTAAATACACTCTGTTGCAAAAAAATATATGCGCTCAGAATGAATTGAACCAGAGCTACGGAACTTGACGTACTGATGTAATTTGATGAGATGTAAATGATTAACATTTCAGCACCACTGACCATTGGGGGCTTGTGCAATGTGCATTTAAATTGCGACGCGGGCAGCATTTAAAGGAGCCGGTACTCGAATTCACGAGTAATTAGAACTGGAGTACCATTGTTTATACGTTACATTGAAAGAATATCTTTAAGACGTACTCGACGGCACTACGAACAGTGCTTCGACTTCCAAAGAGGTCGAACCATGGGCTTCAGAAAAGCGGATTGCTCCAACAAACATATCAGCCAGTAGTTTGTTTGAAGCCACGTTGTAGTTCCGCAGTGTTGGCATCTGTGGATCAGAGAAGGCACGGCCAGACGCTGCAGCGTCTCAGGACCCCTTCCCCGGGCCACAAATGCATGAGAAGATTGAGCAATCAGAAGAGCAGCCACATGTACACAAACAATGCCACTATCACCTATTCGACACCATTTGACAGTTTATTTGGATGCAGTGGTATCAAGGCATACCATTGTTAGATGACAGGCCGCCTTTAGGCTCAGCCCTGGACGTCCATTTAGGTAGTTGCTTCTAACCCTTTAACATAGGCGGTGTTGTCTGGATTAGTGTTGATCTCGAGCAAGCTGGGCAGTGTCAGGTTGGAGAAATATGAAATTCAGCGACGAATCCCGATTTTTTCTCAGTGCTGGTGACTACCGTATGTGTGTGGAAAGAGCGTTTAGCGGTCCAATCCTGCATTTGTTACTGAGCGACACACTGCCATAACACCGGGAGCGACATTCTGAGGAGCAATTTGCTGGAACAGCTGATCACTTTTACTCCTGTTACATGGTACTCTAACGGCTCACTGGTACGTAGACGACATTTTCCAGCCATCGGTACGGCCTACGTTTTTAATTCGCCTAGATCATTTTTATCAGCAAGATAACGGTAGGTCACATACAGCACGACTCTTGCGATAATGTCTACAAGGATATAATGTCATTCCACGGCCTACCAGCTCACCAGATCTTGATCCAATAGAGAATGTTTGGGACTTGTTGGAAAGGTGAGTTCATCCGTCTCCGAATATCACAGACATAGTTTATCAGTTACTACACTTATGGCAGAATCTACCGCAGAGGGTCATCGGTAACTCAAAAAAATCTTTGCCTCTCCGGGTATCGGTTTTTATGGCTGCCAAATATGGCTTTAAAACCTACTGAAATTGATATTCTTTTTGTTGCTACTAGTCAATAAAATGTTTTTTTTTTTGTTCGGAAATTTTAACCATTTGTGCACCTAAGCAAACACTATTTACATACTAAGTTTCATCATAGTGGCTCACTTTTTACTGGTTGCACATATTTTTTTTTTTTTTTTTTGCAACAGAGTGTATTATGTTAAACTTCTAGACAAAGTGGATAAAAAAATTAATGAAAAAAGAAGTTTTCTTAAGAATATAATTTACCATAAAAAAATGCTCGCCTCCATGCTAGAGTGGTAGCGATATGAAAGTTGAATGAACTAAAGTACGATCTGTTGCAACATACATCTTATTCGCCTGATTTGGCACCTTCTGACTTCCGTCTATTCCCATTACTAAAAATTTTTACGATTTACGTGAAACTAGAAATAAAATTAGCTTTCGAGGACTATTTTGGAAAATTTGAAGAATCGAACTTCTGTGATGGCATAAGAGATTTGCAACATCGCTGGATGAAGTGCATTGAACTCAAAAGTGATTATGTAGAAAAATAAAACATATTTTAAAAAATCCTCATTTTTCCCTTTCATTTCGAGAATTTTTCAAATCACACTCGTATATTTTTGCCCCCTCCCCGTGCATCCGCTCCTGGCGAGAACCCTATGTGTGAACTTTGTATTTAAAGAATGTATATTATTTACAGAATGGAAAATCGTTGAATTCGATTTTAAGTTACAATAAAAATTTATTACAGAAAATTAAAAAGTTTTATTCAATATTATTTTTTTAGGTCCAATGGATGAATGACTAAACAGACATCTTTATTACTGTAAAGCAATAAACCAATTCCTTGGACAAAAACTGAAGAATATATCATAATTCTGATACATGAAAGAAATTTCTGTTTTTATATGAGACAAAACTTTCTCACTTACGAAGATGTCAACAGAAGAAAAAATCTTCATGAGTGAAAAAAACTCCATTCCTTATTTTAGTGATACAAAGAAACGCCTTTTACGTCACACAAAAGAAAAATCTTTTGTTTGTGACGTATGTTTGAAGACATTTTCAAAGAATAGTTATCTAAGAAAACATTTTTTGGTTCATACAGGGAAAAAACTTTCTGATTGTGAAATATGTTTCAAAAGATATTCTTCTTGCGATAGTCTAAAAAGACATTATTTGTTTCATACAAAAGAAAAACCTTTTGTTTGTGATATATGTTCCAAAGGATTTTCCCAGAGTAGTAATCTAAGGATTCACCTGTTGTCTCATACAAAAGAGAAACCTTTTTTGTGTGAAATATGTTCCAAAAGATTTTCCACAAAGATTAATCTACGAAGTCATCTCTTATCTCATACAAAAGAGAAGCCGTTTGTGTGCGAAATATGTTCTAAGGGATTCTCCCAGAGTGGTCATCTAAGAAGTCATCTCTTGTCTCATACAAATGAGAAGCCTTTTGTGTGTGAAATATGTTCTAAAGTCTTTTCCCAAAAACGTAATCTAAGAAGTCATCTCTTGTCTCATACAAAAGAAAAACCTTTTTTGTGTGAAATATGTTCGAAAGGATTTTCCCGGAGTGGTCATCTAAGAAGTCATTTCTTGTCTCATACAAAAGAGAAACCTTATGTTTGTGAAATGTGTTCCAAAGGATTTTCCCAGAGTGGTCATCTAAGAAGGCATCTCTTGACTCATACAAAAGAGAAACCTTTTGTGTGTGAAATATGCTCCAAAGGATTTTCCCAGAGTTGTCATCTAAGAAGTCATCTCTTGTCTCATACAAATGAGAAGCCTTTTGTGTGTGAAATATGTTCTAAAGTCTTTTCCCGAAAACGTAATCTAAGAAGTCATCTCTTGTCTCATACAAAAGAAAAACCTTTTTTGTGTGAAATATGTTCGAAAGGATTTTCCAGGAGTGGTCATCTAAGAAGTCATTTCTTGTCTCATACAAAAGAGAAACCTTATGTTTGTGAAATGTGTTCCAAAGGATTTTCCCAGAGTGGTCATCTAAGAAGGCATCTCTTGACTCATACAAAAGAGAAACCTTTTGTGTGTGAAATATGCTCCAAAGGATTTTCCCAGAGTTGTCATCTAAGAAGTCATCTCTTGTCTCATACAAAAGAGAAACCTTATGTTTGTGAAATATGTTCCAATTCATTTTCTAAGAGTGGTAACCTAAGAAGGCATCTCTTGACTCATTGAAAAGTCAATATTTTTGTTTATGAAATATGATAAACATCTGTACCAATAAAAATAAATACCTCTTTCCAGGATTTTGCTTTGAAAAGACAATTTTGAAAATGCTTTCGCATTGGAGAAAGTGACTGTAAAAAATGTTTATTATTTAAAAAAATCATTTAAAATGTTTATATAAGTATTGTGAAAACTTGGAAAGATATAGTGAGCTGATTGAAAAGTTGTGGAAAATACCTTATAATAAAGCTACTTTTAGGAAGCAACTCATTATATCAATCCTATCTTTGTGAATTTTCGCGATATTTGACTCGACTTTTTATATACGTTGCCCCAAAATACTGACTACCAAATTATGAAATAAAAATTTTGAAATCTTCCGCGCATGCGCAGTTAAAAATTATCTCATGAAAATGCCCATATCGCATCAAATATTCAATATGTTCATGTTTTAATTGCAGTATACTGTTGCTACTAATCTTTTGCAAGTTTCCGGAAAGTTGTGTTAAATTTGGTTGAAAACTCTGCATGCTATAAGCAAAAAACTTTTGAATTTTTCACAGACACAATAACATCTTCACGAATATGGGTGCTATGCTTACACAAATACACACAAACGTTGAACAGGACCCAAATAGTCATTTAACGCAGTGACAAACCATTTCCAGCATTTTCTGTTGCGTAGCTAATCGCAAATATTATTTTATAATTAAATTTATTATTAGCCTCCTAATTGTCGGCCCGACTAAATCTTCACCCAAAAATATGAAATCAAACATGTTCTTTTCATCCTAGAAATTTAAGAACAATTCGCCAATAATTTTTGTAGATATTCGACAAAACGTGTGCAATCGAAAGTATCCAGTCCCCGTACCTTAACTTTTGGACGCTAGTGTACTATAAAATGCGAAAATTTAGTTTAGCAGGAAAATGCATAACAGGGTGAAATTTCTCTTTCAGCTATTTATACTAATAGATGGAAACATGATTGAATACTTTTGTTCAGCCTTGTAACTTATCTAGTACCTGTATTACACGCCACTATTTAGCTAAAATTTAATTCAAACTAAAACTCTTAAAACTACTAAAATCACATTTCCAGAAGTTATTATTCATAGACGGTCATGCATCCAATTCTTTACGTGGCCCTGTTTATCATTTTATTTATATTCTACAAACATGTCTTAGTAAACTAAATGCATTTCAGCGTAAACATGCAAAATTCATTTAAAAACCACCTTTAAGCACTTTCCGTTCATACTCTGTAATCTTTACGAATTCTTTTGTGTAGCCCTATATATAAATTATAGCATTTATACACACCATATAGTATGCATAAATATAGTGAAACTTAAAAGCGTATATCATAATTTGAAATTAATTTGCTGCCATCATCGCTAATATATAGTAGGGTGGGCCAAAAAAAACTTTTTCTCGATTTTCGATGATGGGTAGTGCGGAAAAGTTGCCACTGGTGGCATTAAGTTTACACAAAAAATTTGTGATTTTTGGACAGTTCCTTCATTTGCTGTAAATTGCTTGAAGTTTTGTTCAAATGCTGACTTTTGAACTTTTTTAGCAAAAATTTTAAAAATGTTAAATTTATTTCAGCTGAATTTACTTGAAATGTCATGTTTTGTGTACGAAGTATTGTATTATACATTACCTAATAATATACTTTGTATAGAACAGGGCTGTCCATCGCGGTGCCCCATGGCGCTCTTTGAAGTTTTTCTTGGTGCACTTTTGAAGGTTTCCTGTTATTAGTAGTTTTAGAAGTAAAATTCCATTATAAAGAATGCTTTCTTCAAAAGCATTAATTCTTGCATCAGAGATATTTTCAAACCCTGTTTAAATGCATTAAAAACCAGCAACATACTTTCAAAATTTAATCCTGCAAATTTTTACGATTTATAGTTATTGTTTATAAAGTGTACTTACTGCTGAGCCAAGCATTAAAGACCGGTCACGTGAGTAACAGGTCTAAGACGGACTAGTCTATTCTTCAAAATAGGGCTGAGAGCAATGAAAAGGGAGGTTCCCCTAGTATTGCTTTTGTGGGGAATGGGGAGGAGAATAAATTCTACTGGACTAGTTTCGTATTCACTTGTCTTCAAGATTATAGAAAGGATTCTTCTTCTTATCTAATAATAATACGTTATTTTCTTTTCGATGAAGACGATATCTTCAATCTAAAGAAACATGTTAGGATAATTTAGATATATAAACTTTATTGTTTTTATTTATAAAATATGAAACATTTTTAAATGGTATAAACACCGCCATGAAAGGTTTTAATTATTCTTTAAGGTGCATTAAAAAAAATAAAAATAAGGATGGGATTTTCAGTTATATAAATAATTTATTTAACAAAAATAATGTTAAGTAAAAAAACTGTCATATTTACTGTATTTTTACGTATGTCATTGTAACTTATTTTTTCTTAAATAAATTAATATTTTAAATATCTATTCCTTAAAGTTAAAGGATACACTTATAAGTATAAATTTCTTATTAAATATGAATACACTGAAATATTTTTTAATCTGTTTTCAAATTCAATTTCCTTATACCTATACGGAGACATTTTTATCCGTAAATATGGGGAAATTGCAGTTTTTCTTATTTACAGGGCCGAAACTAGTCATGTTTGCCCCGGGCGCAAAAATGGATTTTGCCGCCTCCCCCCCCCCTTCTCATACACAATAAAAGTTATCGACCGCAGGTACAGTATGCAAAGAAAGAAAGAAAAGTCATTAAAAATTAAAAATCATTTAATAATAATTAAAATGCTAACAAGAAATATGTAAACAATGCTCCCATAGGATTAACATTAGCTTGAGCGTTAAGAGCCTACACTAGTCTCGATAAGAAACTGGATCGCTAATGTTAAACCTATGAGAGCGTTCTTTTTAAAATTTCTCACTTGCATATTAATAGTTTCAAATGATTTTTTTCTCTTTGCTTAGAATAGCTTAGATTAAATTCTAACCGGGTTAGTGTTTACTTTTTCGATTTTGGTTGCAGATTTTTTATTTTTTAAATTTACTTTCCCTTACACAAATTTGAAAAGAGCGCTCCCATAGGTTTAACATTAGCTTGCGAGTTTCTTGGTATTTCATATATATATACATTTTTGTATGAAACGACAAAGTCTTCTTTTCCTTCCCCCCTCCCCCTTTCGTTCTGGCGCCCGGGGCATATGCACCCCCTAGCTTCGGCCCTGCTTATTTAGATATCCCGAAATCGAACAGCGTTTTCTACTTTACCATAAAAATAATTAATCTTTATATAAATCTAGTCAATGTTCGCGTTTTGAATCTATTTTTCGGATAAATTCATGTAGAAATTCTTTTAATTGAATATATATATATATATACATACATACATATATATATATATATATATATATGCAGAAGCTGACCCCCAAAGAAAAAAAAAGAAGAGAGGGTCTCAGAAAAAAATAAAGCCATAAAAATGCTTGTATTTCATAATATCATCACGGACCTCACCTCAAAAAAAGGGGGGGAGCTTTATTCACTATCACATTCAACGTCATCAGAATCATCATCATCATCATCGTAGAACGAAATAATTAGTGGATCACACATATCTTCTATTATGCCGTCTTTTTTCCAATATTCATTCTCTAATTCTTCTATGTGCAAGCAGTAGTTTTTCCATTTATCAGCATCAACATTTTCTAGGGAAAGTTTCGTCAATAGTTGATCCATATTTAAATCTGCTGTGATATTTCGTTCGCGAATGTAATTCTTCATATCCGCCCATACATATTCTATCGCATTTATGTCACAATGATATGGAAACAATCTTAACGCACAATGCCCATGCTCGGCTAACATATTGTCAAATTTATGTTTTCGTAGCAGGGGAATTCAACTTCACTAAATCCATTAATTCAACTTTTCGCATGTTTGAAGAATATGAGACTTTATTAAGTTCCAACCAATCCATAATTTCTCTTTTGTTCTGGGAAGAATTCGGAGGCTTATTTAATTGAATTGAATGATAGGGCGCATTGTCTATCACAACAACAGAATTTTTTGGCAAGTTTGGGATGAGTTTTTCCCTTGCCCATTTTTCAAAATGTTTGAATTCATCTGCCCGTGATAGTCACCTGTGGTCGTGTTGGCTTTATACGTTAGGGATGAATTTGGAATAAATCCCATTTCTCCTCCCGCACATAAAGCAATAATGCGTCTCGATGCCGCCCCTGTTTTCACAACACCGAGCCAGCATTTCCCAACAGTCAAGTTACTGTCAATCCACGTTTCATCAACAAAAATTGGAGGTCGTTTCTCTTTTCGGAATTGGTGGATACTTCGTAGATACTTCGTTCGAGATAAAACAATATCACTTCGTTCCAAGAGCAGTTTCCTCTTATTTTCACACTTTCCCCAGCGGAATCCCATTTCATGGAGAACTTTCCGTAATGTCTCTTTACCTTTTGAAAATCCGATATTCTCTTTCAACTCGATTAATAATTTCGGAATAGTAGGCACTAAATTATCTTTCGTGTAGAAATCCTGGATAGTTCTTCGAATTACATCCAAATTAAAATCATCCAAGTTGACATTTTCTATGGTTGTCTTCGCTTTTTTCTTTTTAGGAGAAACGAAATTACTAGCATTATTATCGCCTTCTTTGCGAATTCTTTTTATGGTGCTCTCCGAAACGCCGGCAATTACGCTAGCTCTTTTAGTTGAATGTGATAACGGAATAGTTAAGCAGCCTTTGTCAGCTTCGTTATCACAATATTTTACAATATTATGTAAAATATTTTTGGTTGCACTATGAAAGTGTTTGCCTTTAGAGCTTTTAGATTCTTTTACATTCATTTTATAGAAGTAAAAGCAAATACAAAATCAAAAGGAAAAAGCTACTTTTCTGAAAATAGAAAACAGAATAAGGCGAGAAAGAAATAACGTTAATAGTACAACAGCCAGTGTGGAAATGACATGTGGTCAGCGGTCCGATCAGACGGGTTAAGAGAAACCTGAATTTCGTCTCCTCCTAATGCTTCCCTACCTTCGGAAAGGTCCATTATTTTGGCAGTATGCCAAGGCCGGTCTTTAAAAACTGGCCAAGCAGTATGATGGTTATATTTGGTAATAATTGGAAATAGCTCTTTTTAATATTTAAGAAGCAACAGAATAATAAACATTTTTCACCGTCCCCTACCCCCCTTGAAAGTACATGTGCATGAAATACTAGCTTTTTTTCTTTTCTTTTGACGCACTGACTCATTGGCTATTTTATACAAGAGATAAAGGCAAGGTTCGTACGCATCAAGGGATTTAGGTGATTTTAAGTCTATTTTTTTCTTTAAATAAGGTAAATATTACCTTTTGAAAATTCTGGTAAAAGGTGTTTGAAAGTGCTTGAAGCATACGAACCCTGAAAGGTGCGTAAATTTTCTTTCTTGACTTTTAAAATTTTAGGGGTTTTTTTCAATTTACGTAGAAAAATTAATATAACAGTGCAGAATGATTTTCATCCATGAAAGCACGGTTGGACTTTCTCTCTGGAACCACCCGTATGGATTGATCACTAACATGCACTTCTTTCTTTTTGTACTTTTAAAAAAACTAAATTTATGCCTTCAAAGTCATTCAAAGCGTATTTTCACATCCTAAAAAAACCTAGCAATATCTCTGATTGAAGCCCAGTGGTGTAGTGGTCAGAACATCTGACTGCCACACCGCAGGTCGAGAGTTCGACTCCCAACTGGGAAAGGTGCACTCAGCCTTTCATCCCTTCGGGGTCGATAAAATGAGTACCAAGCTTGCTTAGGAACTAAACATCGAGGGTCTCGCGTTAGGCTCACTACCTGGCCGGGACGCATGCTGCATAGCACACCGGGGCCCAGGGTCAAGAAAACAGAGATGGCCACTATCGGTCCAGATGGATTGTATAGCCACAGAGTTTTTTTTAGTTTTAGTTTAATACCTCTGATTTCCATATTTTATTTATTTTTTTGTTGTTGTTTCCATTGTTGTTATTATAAGCGTGATTAAAGTTTCTGACAATTTACCATCCAAACATTTTTGAAATAGACCTCTTATAGAAAATGTATAATTTCAAATTTATTACATGTGACTTCAGAATCGTAGGAGCCTTTTGTCTTTCGCTGTAAGATTCATTAGCATTATGTTAAGGCATGCATGTATACAAATACTGTCCGATAATATTGCCGCATGTTTTCCCTCATATGAATAATGGCGTCCTTCATTGAGTGCCAAAAGCTGAGATGCGCCCCTGCTTATTGAAAGGTTGGCCAGGCCTGGAATAGAATATACTATCTGAAATCCTGTAAATGCTGTGCACTTCGTATTATACATGAAATAAATTATAGTAAGCCTCAGCGACGTATATCAATTTCATTACATATGAAATAGTTTGACATATTTAAAGCGTGCCGCAAACAACGCATCCCTCTATACTAGGGGTGCACAACCTTTTTAAGAGAAGGGCCACTTTCAAAAATGTCTGGGTTGTCGAGGGCCACATCAGTCACACGAAGAGAATTCTATTTTGGGGAGGTGTGTGTGTGTGGGGGGAGGGGGGTTACCCCTCTAGGTTCCTCTACCCAGACAACATGTCCAATTCAGTTGGCAAGGATATATCAACAGTTTACGTTTGTATATATAACAAGGATTAATTTTAAAGAGTGATAATATTCCTGTACTTTATTCGGGGGAGTAAATTTTATTTTATTAAAAGTGCTAAAAAACAAACATAGGCATGAAAATGGCTGGTGCCGAAAAAAAATGCGAACTTTATGAACGAAGGGGGCAGGAAGAGCCGATCAACAGCCGATTTGAGATTTTTACAGGCCTGATCAACGAAACTTGTGATTTTCCCGCGCTTGATCGACAAAATTAGCGATTTTTCCGCACCGGATCGACGAAATTCCCTATCTTACCGCACCTGGTCGACGAAATTCCTATTAATCTGCACCTGATCGGCGATATTTGCGATTTTTCGGATCCCGATCGACAAAAACTCACGATTTTTTTCGTGCAAGAACGACGAAATTTCCGATTTTTCCACCTCTGACCGACGAGATTCGCGATTTTTCCGCGAACGATCAACGAAATTCGGCATTCTTAAATGACTTTTTCAAACGGTAAATTGACGAAATTTGCGATTTGTTCTCGCAATAATCTGACGGAAGTCGCAATTTTCCCGCAGCCAATCAATGAAATTTCCAATTTTTCCGCGCATTATCGCGAAAAGTCGCGTTTTTTCTGTGCCTGACAACGAAATTTGCAATTTTTTCGGGCCAGATCGACAAATTCGCTATTTTATTGTGCCAAACCAACGAAATTTGCGATTTTTCCGACCCCGATTGACAAAACTCGCGATTTTTTCGTGTCCGTTCAACGAAGCTTGCGATTTTTCCGAGCCCGATCAATGAAATTCGCGATTCTTAACTGACTGACGAAATTCGCAATTTTCCCGCGGCAAATTGACGAAATTCAAGATAAACAGACGAAACATGCGATTTTTCCGCACCTGATTGACAAAATTTGCGATTTTTCCACACCCGATAGACGAAATTCACGATTCCTAACTGACTGACGAAATTTTCAATTCTTTCCCGCGGCAAATTGACGAAATTTGCGATTTTTTCGCGCAACTTACGAAACTCGATATTTTTTCGCAGTCGACCAAGAAAATTCGCAATTTTTTCGCACATCATCAACAAAATTGAAGATTTTTTAGTGTCCGATCAACGAAATTTGCGATTTTTCCGCGCTTGATCGACAAAATTCGCGACTTTTCCGTGCCCGATAAATGAAATTCGCGATTTTTCCGATACCGTTCGCCAAAACTCGCGATTTTTCCTAGCCCGACTTTTTTTCCTAGCCCAATCGACAAAATTTGCGAATTTTTTCCACGCTTCAACCACAAAATTCGCGATTTTTCGGTGACCGATCAAGAAATTTGCGATTTTTCTGCGCCTGGCCGGCAAAATTCGCGATTTTTCCAAGCCTTATCGACAAAATTTGTTATTCTTCCGCATCCGATCAACGAAATTTGAAATTTTTTCTCGCCCGATCTACGAAATTCCCAAATCTTAACTCACTGATGAAATTGGCAATTTTTTCCAGCTGCAAATTGACGAAATTCGCGTTATTTTCTCGTGACTGACGAAACTCACTATTTTTCCGCAGTCGATCAAGAAAATTTGCAATTTTTCCTCGCATCATCAACAAAATTTATGATTTTTTCGTCCCCGATCAGCAAAATTTGCGGTTTTTTTCCGTGCTTCATCGACCAAATTCGCGATTTTTCCGTGCCCGATCAAGGAAATTTGCGATTTTTCCGAGCCCGATCAAAGATATTTGCGATTTTTCCGAGCATCATCGACAAAATTCGCCATTTTCCTGCACCCGATCAACGAAATTCGCGATTCTTATTTGACCAACATAATTTTCAAAATTTCCCAATGCAAATTAACGAAATTCACGATTCTGCGACTTTTCGACAAAAATTGCAATTTTTTCCAGTTATAAATTGACGAAGTTCGCGGGCCACACGTTACCCCATTGCGGGCCACTTTTGACCCGCGGGCCACAGGTTGTGCATCCCTACTCTATACCATTATGTAACGGAATTCTTTTGTGTTGCCGTGTAAATGAATAATAACTATTCTTTGCACTGCAAATTCTACAGAATACATATTTTAGTGCAAATACACACAGCTTGGTATTAGAGATTGCGCAGATTTTAGAATTTTGCGGATTTCTGGTCATTGCTTTGTTTACATTTTTAAACAGTAATTTGAATGTAATAATGTAATAAAAATTATAACGAATGCTTCCAATATAGTAAAATTATTACATAATAAACTAAAATGACAAAAAGATACTTTTAAAAATTAATAAATTTAAGTAAATAATAATGTATAATTAAATATGCACAATAAAGAGGAGATACATTTTCCTTCAATTATTCAATGAAACTTTCCTCATAAATGTTCTTTATTAATTTACATCAAAATCATGAAGTAAGGAAGTTTTATTTCGGCTTTAGCCAGTCTTAATAACCAAAAAAGCTTGATTAATACATAAATATATTCGGAAAAAAGACTCTGATTACCAGTGATATTATCAATATCGTGATTTTTTTTTTCAGAAATAATTTTATAATTCCTTCATAAGAAATCACAAGTCCAGTCATATTATCGAGAATTACATATTGAAATACGTACGGATTGATATAAAACTAAAAAATTCTGTAATTTTAACACTACATCTGAAATGAAATTTTCATTGTTTACATCTGCTATGATGTGCGGATTTTGGATAGTCTACGGTGTTATATTTCTGTATTACATGTTCGTAATTCACTTGCATGGCAACCAAATATGTTTAGGCATCATTTTGTATATCTTTATACAGTAGATTCTCTCAAATCCACAATCCTAAAATCTGAAAAAGCAGCAGATGTTGCAGATGTAAACAATGAAACTTACAGTTGAGATGTAGGGGAAAAATTAAAGATTGTTTTATTTTTACATCACTACGTACATGTGTTAATATGTAATTCTGTTTAATGAGATTGGATTCATGCTTCCTCGTGAAGAATGTATAAATTTATTTCAGAAAAAATTCAAGATAGAAAGATCTGATATGAATGGCAACCACGATCTTTTTAGGGAATACATCTATTTATTAATCAAGTTTTTTTTTTTATTAAGTCTAGTTAAACATAAACATAAAAAAAAGCAATTTAACAAATTACAACGACTATTTGGAAAATGATTTTTTCAAAGACTAAAATTTAAGACATAAAAAATCGCACGGATTTGATCATACATTACGTACGCCATGGATTAAGCATTAACATTCCTGGACTATCATGAACAAATTTTAAAAGAAATTTCAGTTTTACAATCTTCGGTGCTGTAAATTTTTAAACTTCTACGGAGCTCATACATTACGTACGCCATGGATTAAACATCAATATTCATGGACCAATTTTAAATGAAATTTCCTTTTTAAATTTCTAAACATCCCACAATATTACTTTTTATATCGTGGTATAGAGAAAAAAAATGCATTTTTAATTGCAATTTGTTTAAAAGCTGTATCTCAATTTGTTTCTGAGTTATTAAAATTTTTTTGTAGTTTTTATTACTTTTTTGTCATAGTGGCAACAGAAATATCCATCTCTGTTGAAAGTAAAGGGAAAATACAGATTACTGTATAGACCCATCAGAAAACGAATAAAATGCGGTATTCAACTAATAAAACGTTTCAGATATGTTTTTGATTTCATACCCTGACCGAGGACAGTAACCATTTTTCCAAATGGCTAATAAAACTTTGTTATTTTAAAATTTATGTAAATTATTAGCATACCTTTATCAGGCGAATATCATTGAATATTTCAAGAAAAAATATCTGATCTTTAGCTATACATTAATTATTTACTTGACTTTTACACTAGTGCGCAAAACTTAAGCAACAGTCACAAAATGCTAATTTTTGAACACGTGAGTACTCAAAAGAAAATTCTACAAACATCAATTGTAGAAAATAGGTACAGGTACTACCCTAACAGCACAGCCAGTCCAAATGAACTCACCTTGACGTCACAAATAGTCACAAGCGTCCCAATCACTGCGACGAACTGAAATGTGATATCTTTTATTCATTTCATTCTTATTCTCAATTGGTCACTCCCCTGAGAAATCACTATGACTGCTGTTTCATGACGAGTCACCAAGTGACTTTACAATGAAGTCACCTAGTGACTCTCATGTGACCGTCATTTTGAGATTCCATCGTAGAGTCATCATGACAGCTGTTTTGTGACAAGTTCCCATCTGAGAGAAAATGAAATTATCTGGCGACTTTTCACAAAGGAGCGCAATGGTGGCTTCACAGCTCACCTGATAGTCACCACGTGACTTCACTGTGACATTATATGGTAACTCATTATAATGCAATGCTCGTATTACTACAAAATTGAGTCTTCAGATGATAGTCACATGAGAATCACAGGGTGACCTCATTACAATTTTATCTGGTGACTCATCAAAAAGCAACAGTCACAGTGACTTTTCAGTGGAGTCATCATATGACGATTATTTGAGGCTAATAATGAGATGGTGAGATATCCCATATTTCGTTTCACCGTAGTGACTGCAACACTTGTGACCATGTGTGACGTAAAGGAGATGGACTAGCAGCGCTGTAGGGATAGTACATATTATTTGAATTACATCATTTTCCTTTAAGTATTAGCGCGCTCGAAAATTAGCATTTTATGATGGTTGCTTAAGTTTTGCACACCAGTGTACTTTTAATATTTTAATCATATTTTTAATTTTTTAATTTTTTTTTTACTTTATAACTGCACTTGGTTATTTTTCATTATTTTACATTATTGTAACCATTCATAAACCGTCATAAAGATAAAATTTTGGCAATAATATAAAGGGTAATTTCCAGTATAGGGGAAATGGCGCGATAGAGAAAATGAGCTTGGGAAGAAGAAAATTTTGTATGTATATTTTCTAACAAACTAATCATGGTTCTAACAAAATATCGATTTTTTTTCAATATTTATGCAATTTATTTAATATAAACAACCTTAGTCTTCCTAAATTACTTGTTTGGATGACTTTCCATTTGGTATATTAAGGTATTTACCAAAACAGTCAAAAATTAGGTGTTTGTATTAAAAATTTCAGACTGTGGTATAGTTTCTACATTAAAACAACCTCCCAAGCCCATTTTTTAATATTGAAAAAATTAATATTGAAAAAGACTTAATTTTTAGTTGAATAGCTACTTCAGTTTCTTTTCTGGAATAATTTGTTCATTAAAATTATGAGGTTATATATATATATATATATATACATATATATATATTTGGCTTACTGTATCATACATGTATTATATTGCTTTACTCCGTATTTGAAGTTAATAGTCTTTGATAATGAAGTACGCCACATCTTTTTTTTGTGTGTTATACTATCATATAAAAGTTTTTATGTTCTATAATGCAAGTATTTACATTATCTGTTACTTAAAATAAATAATTTTTGTAAAGTTGTTTTATAAAAAATATTTCTGTAAAATCCAACATATAGACAGGATTATCACTTTTATTATAAAGTGCTTAGAAATACTTATTTTTACTTTTGATTTCTAGGTTCCCTCATAAGTGTTTTTTCCATCAATGGTAGTAATTAAACAGTGATTATATTTGTTCTAAGACTGAATGTAATATTCAAGCGATGAAATTCCTATATTTTACCTCTTGTCAGTCTAAAAGTAGTAAGAAATCTCTTTACTGGAATGGGATTGACATAAATTCCTAGTTGTATTACTCTGAATCCAAACTTTGAATAGGCCAAATAAAAAAAAAGAGAGAATAATTAGTCCAGTGCAGTAATTCTTCATTGTTTCATTATTTTGTTTGATACAAATCCTTAAAAAGTGCTTAGAAAGTCTTTATTTCTTTACTTTCATAAACAGGTTGAGAACCTTATAAATCCTGTATATGTCCCGTCATAATCATGGGTGATAATTTTTTAATTCTAATATTTGTGTCTATTAAAATAACATTGCAATAGTTGTTGTATTGTTATTTCCAGAAATGAATTTGATTATCAAAGAATTAATTACTAATATTCCCACAATAGCCAACATATTTTTAAGAAAATCTATTTTGAGAAAATATATTTCAAACTTGGAAAAACGGTTTGGTAGCAGCACAAATAATAGCCTGTAAATGCACTTTTTTTTCCTGTTGAGTGTTGTACAAGGCAGCGCTGGAAACAGAAAGAAACATGATTTTTTAGAAGTTGTGTGGCGTTTTAGTTTTTTACGTTTTTGCACAGACATCCCCATTCTTTAAGTTATTTTGAAAATTAGGGCACTTACGCGTTATCCAAGCCAGATCATATTAACTGTGCCAAAACTATAAATTACCGTAACCCTTTTATTTATTTATTTTGTCTATCCTCATTTTAAATTCATAGTGTAGGGGAGACTAGGGAGGGTTGACCATACGGGAGGCTTGACCCACCCATCAGTTTTCATATTTGAAAGAATTTCAAAGTTTTATCATTAGGTGTCAACCAAAGCTACTGGAATGCTCAAACAACAGTCTTTGTTTCATACACATAATCGAAATAGGTGTGGAAAAAATCAATTGTGAAGCTTTTTCAAGCTAAAAGTTGTGTTTTTTAGAAATATTTTGTAAGCTTTCTTCAGATAAAATATATCGTAGAAATTTAAGTAAGTAGATTTTAAGTAATGCAGAAATATCGAGCTTTCATTCCAGGCATAAAAATTGTACAGTAAGTTAGGCTTAGCATAACAATGTGCTATTCTTTAGAAAAGGGCTATGTGGGGAGGCTTGACCCAGTCAATGGGAGGGAGGGTTGACCAGTTGAAATCCTTTTGTTATACACTATGCATAATGCAACGCTAATGGTTATATATAAAAAAGAATGTAAATTTATTCCATACAGCCACAGTAAAAAAGAGTGATGGAAAAGAAAATGTTTAGATTAAAGAAAGATGTAAAAAATTGCTATAGTATCCACTGCAAAAAGAAATTTAATGATAAATTGGAATGTTGATAGGAACTTTTTTCATTTAAATATTACAACAATAGTGCTGGGCAACATATAACTATGATATGTTCCCGCACCATGTTGGTTAAATCAAAGTAAAATTGCGTAATTTGTTATTTCTGTTTGTATAAATATTTTTTATAAAATATAATTATGAGTGTAAAATTATAATGTTTATATATTTAAGTAAAATAAGAGTGTAAGTTCATACAAAAATTATTAAGTTGATTTTAAATAGTAAATATATATTTTTAAAAAATTGTTGTATTGTAAAATGAATGTATAATATTGAATTGAGTTCGGATCTCAGACAACAACTAGCCAGACGCCATGGTGTCGTTTTATGACAAGCCAATGGAAAGTGGTGTATAATTAGAAGTCGTAAAATCATAAAAACGTTGGAATCAATTTATGGCCTCAATAAAAGTGTTGGGATAAATTTATGACTTTTCAGACCACCCAAACTTTAAGGCAGATAATAATATTAAAGTATATGTTAGGGGCCATTTGCAGACTGCTAGCTAATAGGCCTATCGAAGTATAATAAAAAATCTTCTCACATCCAATAACAGTGGACTAGACAAAAATAGTTCCTCCCACTGCAGGAGCTGGTGTGCAAGAAGAATAAGTTTTGAAAAAGGATAGTCTGAAAAAAGATGTAGAGGATGCAAGAGCTCTCCTGAAAGCCCGTGCAATGAGTCCCGTAAGCCCTAGTAAAGCCCAGGCGAGATGGACATGTTGGAGCGAGCCTAATCCAGCCTAATCAAGCCTAATT
This sequence comes from Maratus speciosus, assembly GCA_963932465.1. NCBI lineage: Eukaryota > Metazoa > Arthropoda > Arachnida > Araneae > Salticidae > Maratus > Maratus speciosus. The sequence goes on along the minus strand of OZ010794.1, from coordinate 90,318,483 downwards.
GAGGATGTCTTCCTGAGGTACCTATCGGAGTGAGCCTAATCAAGCCAAATTGAGGATGTCTTCCTGATGTACATATCGGAGTGATCCTAATCAAGCCAAATTGAGGATGCGTTCCTGATGACACATTGCCATGATCCTAAGCAACGCAACAACTCGGAATTTGACGAATAAAGGCCACCATCCCGTATATTAAAAGAAGGTACTATTTTAAACATTTTCTTTTACCACTTAAGATCATATGAAAAATCTTAAAAAATACTTTTCTGATATTTATGGTAGAGAGTTATCTGAGATCCGACCAAACCAATAATTAAATAAGTTTAAGGTAATTTTAAAAATGAAAGAGAGTATTTCTTTTAGCAAAAAGAAACAATTATAATAATTAGAGTACGTGAAAATATTGTCTTTTTTTTTAAAAAGATTAAACATACTTAAAATAATGAGAAGCAAACAAAAGTGTTGCTTTCTATTTTTTGAATTAATATTATGTTTTTCTGTATATAGATATGTACAATGTAAATAAAATATTTAATCAAGTTTTAAAAAGTTTCTGTAATTATTTAATTAATAATATTTAAAGTGTGTCAATTCTTTTTTTTACAGCTTAAATTTTAGTTTAATTCATAAGTGGAAGAGTTCGTCTAAATAATTCACAACGCAAACTCTTAATTTTATTCGTAATTATTCGAATTTAATATTTACTTTTGACGCGAATTATAATTTAATTTTATTAATGCTTCGCGTTGCTCTTCTACTAGAATGTAGGTAAATACGATCACTTATATTATTTAAATTTATCTAAGGTATATAAAACTATATACCAATTTGCTATGAGGTTGCTTGGATGATTTGGACCAATTAACAATTTTGAATAGATTTAATAAAAAATAAACAGGTGTAATTATCTGTCCAGCATCCCCCCTTCATAAGTAAAATGGTGCTCTGACTCAGGAACGATCATCTGAGGTCATTAGATAGGTAAATGGTGCTATGACTCAGGAACGTTCATCTGAGGTCATTAGAAATAATAATAATAATAATAATAATAATAATAATAATAAAGGAAAATAAATTTAAGTATTATTTTAATGTCACAATTTTAAAGATATTGTAGGTATGTAAGTTTAATTGATTAAAATTTTATTAAAATTAATTTTATTATTGTAACAATACTGACACACATATAATAATTTTATATAAATAAAATGAATAATATATGTTAGTAAAAAACAAAAGGAAATAAAAAAATAATTCTGGGATTTATAATAGGTAAATTTAGGAATTACAATTTTGTTTTTTTTTTTTCTCTTTTCTCTTGTGGTTGGATCTCAGTTACCATTGAAAAATAATGGCATTCACATCACAGATGACACATTTGTAAAAATAATTTTTTTTTTATATAATGTATAAATAATAATAAGAAGAAGAATAATAAGTAAAATTTGATAATATGTCTGGTATAAAAATGATTGAAATGTCAATAGATCATGATTTTTGAAATTGTATCACCTTGATACAAAAGAAAATTTATGAGTCGTACTACGAAGTAGTAGTACAATATTTACAAAAAAAAAAAATAAGATTGTTTTTTCTGTAGAAAAAGACAGATATTTTTCTGTTAAATGAAATTATGTTGTTTTTTATATATACGTGTATTATAAATATTTTAGGGGTATTTATGTGTGTAAAAGAATAATCTACAAAACAACTTCATCTCCTAAGAAATTTTTTTAAATTTTAGTGTTGTTGTTTTTATGTATTTATGCAATTTAGAATATTTTCATACATATGTGGTAATATAAAAAAAAAAAAAAAAAAAAAGTACGATAAACAGAAACATTCTGTTATAAGGTTATGCCCAACAATAAGCGAAAATTTAAAAGGAGAAGTGTAGATTTAAATACCTCTGGAGTTAAAACCAGAGGACAGAAAAATAAAATTATTTCTCTAAATTATTCGCTACAAAAAACTAAAAAGAATACAATGACTCAACCTAGTGTTGATACGCTGTTGAATTGTATCCCCGTCTTTGACGGAAAGAAAGAGTCGAATATTAAATTTTTTTTTGAACGAATTCGATAATCTAATTAAACAAACGGAATTAGAGAATGTTTCGAAACTAGCGCTCTTGAAAACGAAATTAGTCGGTAGTGCTAGAGATAAATTAGCTAACGAAGAAAATCTTAATACAGAAAAGGACTATGGTCAATTTAAAGAAAAATTAATCGATACTTTTTCTACTAAAACAAGTTTTTCTGCGGCTCAAAGCAATTTTTTTTCTCTTAGGCAAAAACCTGCGCAGGATATCGCTGATTTTATCAGTGAATTCAATGCGGCTGCAAAACTTTACCTAGATAAAAGTGGCCAAAATATTGACAACGGTAATGGTAGTTTATTTGAAATGATAAAATTCACAAGATTTTTAGAATCAGTTAGGGCAGATTTAAGTTTGGACATTCGAAGAATGGCGCCGAAAAATTTCAACGACGCATGTAAATTTGCGAAACAAATGGAAGATGCATACAATCAAGTTGCATCAAAGGAAATTAATTCGATTACAAAAACCTCCACTGAGGAAAATTTGGACAAATTGTTAAAATTAAATATGGAAAGCGCGGAGCAAATTAAAATTTTGACTTCCGAAATAAACAATTTGAAAATTAAAACAAAAGACACTGCATCAAGCAGATGGTGCGAATTATGTAAAAAAAATTCGCATACTTTAGAAACGTGCTGGTACAAAAATGATAATAAAAATACATATAAGGATAGCAGAGATTTCGCAGGTCGGCATTTTAATAAAAGGTACTCTTATAATGGACAGTATCAACCGAGAGCGAATTTTAATCCTAGATTTGTTAACCCAAACCAGCAGTGGAATTTTCAATCTTACGCACCCACAGGTGGTTACTATGGATATTCTCCATATCCCCCACCCCCACCAAATTACTTCCCTCAGCATGTGCCATACAGGAATAGTCAACCTCAGAGTCATGCCAGTTATTATCCAAATGAGGATAAAAATGAGAATTTAAAAGAGAATGCTCAAAAGTATCCGAAAAAGTATAATAAAAAGGGTAAAACGGATGATCAAAGGGACAAGTAAGGGATATGAATTGGTATTAAAAATAAATCAAAATGCATAATTAATCGAATTTCAAAATTTAAAAATAAATTTTTTTCTTTTAGGTAAAAAAAAATTGAAACAGAATTAATAACTTGCCTTTTTAAAATTCAAAATAATAATAAGAAAGGATAGGAACATGGGAACGCCAATTTGTCTCAGGGTTACAATATTGAGCAAATGTGCAGGGCGCACCCGAAAACATACTTATAAAATTATGTAATGTGCTTCACAAAATTTCAATGGAGCAGTGAAATATTTATCTCCAGGCAAAAGTTATATATATTTTTTTTTTGTTCTTTTCGAATATGAATTAGAAAATATAAAATCTTAACAAAGCCAAATAACATTAAAACTTAATTAATTTCATAGTAAATAATGTTGGAGTAATTTTCAAAAAAAAAAAAAAAAAAAAAAAAAAAAAAAAAAAAGAGAATTTTTTCTGTCTTCTATAAGGGTAGCCTTTGCTAATAGCCTTACAATTTAGATGACAAAATTTCAGAATTATTCTTTAAAATGAGTAGGTGTAAGCTATAGGTTCAGGGTAGTTAGAACAGCTTTATAGCATACTCATATATATATATTTTTTTATATAAATATATGGTTGACAAGGAATAAATTATTAGTGCACTCTATATTAGGATAGCGGTCAGCTATAAGCCTAAATATAATAAAATATACAAAAAGTGCTAAGATTTATTCCGGTAGTTCAAGTACAACTTATATGCTAAAGTCTAGAATTTAGACAGCAGGGATAAGTTTTATGAACAAAAGTGTTATAAAAAAAAATTTAAAAAAAAGGATTTTGGTGTAGCACATTGGTTTTTAAAAAAACATATATATGTATAACAATGGACAAGGCAAGTTATTTCAACATGATTGCACACAAAAATAATAGTAAAAATACACAAATAAATAATTGAAGTAAAATTAAAATTTTCTCACCAAAGGCTTTCTGTATAGGGTGCAATTTTGGCCTACGGCTGGGTATGCACCAACACCAACAATATATTTGTAGAAAAATTATTCACAGATACATCAATATAGTCATCACCTAGGCATAAATTTCAGGATTCTTGGCTGAAAAAGGAATCGAAGAAAAAATTAAGTATGGTATAATTACTAGATGTTATGCTCAGAAACAATAAAATTAGTAATATTATATTGTAAAAAGCAGCATTTTGAGTTTTCTTTAGGAAAATTTTTGATTTTACACATTTATGGGGTGTCTAGCTCAGTCACAATAGTTCCTAGATTTAATAAAAAATAATAAATAAAAATATAAGTTCGTGTTGTTTTCAAAATAAATAACAAAAGGTATAGCAATTAGCATTTACAGTTAAAATTTATGGAATTTTCAGCAAAATTAACATTAGACAAACATAGTTTATATTATATTTAACTTGATAAGCTAATTTACTTTTATTAACGGTATTCAATTAGAATTAAAGTAGGCTTAAATTCAAGTTAAATTAATTAATAACATTGTTGTAGTGTAAAATTTTATGTAAGACTATTATATTTTTATTGTATATATAAAAATATGCAAATTTAACAATTAATAAAATGTATTAGCAAAATTATTTAATATAAATATTAAATGACATCTTGCTGAAATCAGCTAGAAATTAGATTTTTTTTTTTTTTTTTAAATGAAATATTTTATAAATTTATGTTAGTTTAGAATTTAAGCATTTTTTTTTTCTCTTTACTTTCCCTTAGAATTAAATGCAATTCTAAATTTAACACATATAAATATACATAGTATTGATAAATTTGAGTGTGTGAGTTCATAAATTTTTTTTTATATAATTTGGCCAATTTAACATAAGAAAACAAAATAAATAAATAAATATATTTATATATATTGGCCTTAATTTTATTAAAATAGGTAGTATGGCTTAATAAATTTATTTACTTAATTTTTTTTATAGTACATACAGTAATTATTTTTTAAAAAACTTAATCTGTAACAATTGGGTGTAGATATTTATGAGTATACAAAGATTCTTTTCTGCTGGCAGAAATTCTTTGGTTCGGCCGAGTACTCATGGGTTACTACATACGATTTTACGTAGTAATTATCATTTGCTTTTGTTTTTTAAAACTATACAAGTGTATTAATAACATTTTTTTTTATAATTAAATAATAATTATTAATGTTGGATTAATAATAATAATTTATTATCTTTTATTTTTAAACATATCATTAAATTTTAGACAGTAGAATTCACATACGGAATGTTAATGATAAATAAAATTTTGAATAAATAAATTTTTATTTCATTCAGTAAAAAAATAAATAAATATGAAAATTTAACAATCTTTTAAGATAGAATTGTTGGCTAAATAAATAATAATTTAAGACAAAAAAATTGTTCTCTTCTCCGTCAATGGCATTTTCTGACAACACTATTTAATAGTATTAAATGAAGGTACATTTTTAAGGTCAGCGTAATGCATATTTTGCATTTTTGAGAGGCCGTAGAAGTCATTTTTCCGTGTTGTTTACATTTTAATAGTAAACAATATCATGAATCAAAATTTGTGTTTGTTAAAAAGGTCTAAAAATATACAATGTAATCAGTTAAAGAAAGTTATATGCATTTTTTTTTAAATCCTGAAAGGCAATTTGATTTAGATTTAAACCTGAATGCATAAAAAGCCACCCTCGCTTCAGTTCCAGTATGAGGCAGGAGAATTTACATGCTAGAATCGCCATTTTTCCCCTGCAAAATAATAAAAAAAAAGCAGAAGGTTTACATTAGATACGATACAAATACATACACTGTTTATGCATAGATTATGTTTAAAATTACATACAGGCATGCACAGTGAGTTAAGAAGAAAGTATATCAAGAAATTATACTAATTAATACGGTAATTACAAGCATGAAATGGTTTTAAATACATACCTTTGGGAAGTCGTAAAATTTTGTCACAGCACAATTCACCTCACAGAAAGCGATTAGTAGCTTGACCAACCCCTCGTTTCGAAAGAATCGGGGACGTTCAGAACTGGTTTTATTCAATCCTCCTTCTTCTTTTTTTTTTTTTTCTCTCTTTCTCGTATCGGGTAAAGTTGGAAAGCATTGCGTAGTGATATATTAAAGGAGATGAATTAGCTTGTACATTTTGACAGATCATACATGTTAGAAGTAACAAATAAAAAAAAATAATGTAACAAGTTTGTATACAATATTTTTCTGATTATAATTTGAATACATCAGATTAATTATGTGAAAATATAACATGTCATATTACAAGCATTGTATTTACTTTTATTCAGTATAAAATGTGTTTTAGATAAAACACTGTGTCATAAGGTTGTATGTGATGAAATAATATGTCAAATGCGTATGCCATTATTTTTCTTATAATGAGGTTTATTTCGGCATATTAATTTCAGACAAAATTATAGCTTTGAATGTATTTTGGGCACTTAAACTGTAAAGTTACAAAATTAGTAAACATGTGTGTGGTAAAGAAAAAAGGCTTCGAGAAAGACGTCTGATTGTCAGTACAGAGGTCTTCTATAAATGTGAATGTCAACAGACAACTATGCTATCATGTGTTGAACTTTCTGTTGTGAAACAATAGAAGAACTTCTTATAAAATATACCAGAACCATTGATAATTGAACTTTACAGTCTTAGCTCAAAAACTGTGTAGATACACAGTCATATGGACACGTACATTCCTTCAAGCTTTACAAAAAAAATAAAACCAGCAATCAGTTTTTATTTTTTTTCTTCCGATACCGGGAGAGATGCTGGGCAACATATAACTATGATATGTTCCCGCACCATGTTGGTTAAATCAAAGTAAAATTGCGTAATTTGTTATTTCTGTTTGTATAAATATTTTTTATAAAATATAATTATGAGTGTAAAATTATAATGTTTATATATTTAAGTAAAATAAGAGTGTAAGTTCATACAAAAATTATTAAGTTGATTTTAAATAGTAAATATATATTTTTAAAAAATTGTTGTATTGTAAAATGAATGTATAATATTGAATTGAGTTCGGATCTCAGACAACAACTAGCCAGACGCCATGGTGTCGTTTTATGACAAGCCAATGGAAAGTGGTGTATAATTAGAAGTCGTAAAATCATAAAAACGTTGGAATCAATTTATGGCCTCAATAAAAGTGTTGGGATAAATTTATGACTTTTCAGACCACCCAAACTTTAAGGCAGATAATAATATTAAAGTATATGTTAGGGGCCATTTGCAGACTGCTAGCTAATAGGCCTATCGAAGTATAATAAAAAATCTTCTCACATCCAATAACAGTGGACTAGACAAAAATAGTTCCTCCCACTGCAGGAGCTGGTGTGCAAGAAGAATAAGTTTTGAAAAAGGATAGTCTGAAAAAAGATGTAGAGGATGCAAGAGCTCTCCTGAAAGCCCGTGCAATGAGTCCCGTAAGCCCTAGTAAAGCCCAGGCGAGATGGACATGTTGGAGCGAGCCTAATCCAGCCTAATCAAGCCTAATTGAGGATGTCTTCCTGAGGTACCTATCGGAGTGAGCCTAATCAAGCCAAATTGAGGATGTCTTCCTGATGTACATATCGGAGTGATCCTAATCAAGCCAAATTGAGGATGCGTTCCTGATGACACATTGCCATGATCCTAAGCAACGCAACAACTCGGAATTTGACGAATAAAGGCCACCATCCCGTATATTAAAAGAAGGTACTATTTTAAACATTTTCTTTTACCACTTAAGATCATATGAAAAATCTTAAAAAATACTTTTCTGATATTTATGGTAGAGAGTTATCTGAGATCCGACCAAACCAATAATTAAATAAGTTTAAGGTAATTTTAAAAATGAAAGAGAGTATTTCTTTTAGCAAAAAGAAACAATTATAATAATTAGAGTACGTGAAAATATTGTCTTTTTTTTAAAAAAGATTAAACATACTTAAAATAATGAGAAGCAAACAAAAGTGTTGCTTTCTATTTTTTGAATTAATATTATGTTTTTCTGTATATAGATATGTACAATGTAAATAAAATATTTAATCAAGTTTTAAAAAGTTTCTGTAATTATTTAATTAATAATATTTAAAGTGTGTCAATTCTTTTTTTTACAGCTTAAATTTTAGTTTAATTCATAAGTGGAAGAGTTCGTCTAAATAATTCACAACGCAAACTCTTAATTTTATTCGTAATTATTCGAATTTAATATTTACTTTTGACGCGAATTATAATTTAATTTTATTAATGCTTCGCGTTGCTCTTCTACTAGAATGTAGGTAAATACGATCACTTATATTATTTAAATTTATCTAAGGTATATAAAACTATATACCAATTTGCTATGAGGTTGCTTGGATGATTTGGACCAATTAACAATTTTGAATAGATTTAATAAAAAATAAACAGGTGTAATTATCTGTCCAGCAAATAGGTAAATAGAAACAGTGTAAAAGCGTAGAAAGGACTAGAAAGTATGAAAGCAGCAGTCTTAACACTTTCAGGGGCAGTGGAATGCTTATGAAACCACTTAATATTAATTCCGAAACTCCACAATGGCACCAGAATTTTGCTAAAATAATACATTTAAGATGTATGTGTAATATAACTTTTTTCTTATTTCCAAATAAATTTGTTCGTAAATTCTGGTGCCAGCCATTTTTTTCAACGTTTTAGTACTGCAAATACTTTGCCAGTGGAAGGGATAAAGAAGATAATGATCAATTAAGTGTACATGCGGCTGCAAAATACCATAGCATTGTTCGAAGAACTTTTGGAAGGTATGTCGACTAATTTCACCAGCATGAATACAGTGAGATGAAGCCAAACTATGTGACAAATTTGCCAGGTCGAGTGTCACAAAAAGTAAGAAAGGGAGACAACAACAACAGCAAAAAGCGGGACAATGGCTCTTATATCTGGACATATTAATACATGAAACCTTGTGAAAACGGAGCCTGTCTCTAACGGAATACTGTCTTAAATGTTCAAATTCCATTTTCCCTAGTGTGCAATTATGCCGGCTCAGACAAAATTCTGTTTGAAACAAAATTTTTCTCCTCAGACTTGCGATTGCGTCTAAACAGGTTTGTTTAAGTATCATATTATCAAAAATATTTTTAATAATAAATAAGGCATGCAGCATAAAGTTATTTTGCTTTTTTTAAATTGATTTTATTTCTTTTCACAAATATATCAATGTAAAACAAAGTAGGTCAAGACTTCCATATAGTGGGTCAACCCTCCCATATGTGGGGAGCCTTGATTCATTGCTTTCTCATGATTAAAATCGACCATTTTTCAAATTTCTTATATAGTACACTTATGTTGCAATTTTATTTTGATAACTGATTGTATAACGAATAAAATGATATACAAAATTTTATTCTACGTTCAATATTTAAAAAATAAAAAATCATTTTGTAAAAAGTTGGTCAACCCTCCCCCCCCCCCTAGTCCCCAGAGTTACTTTCATTTCTGTAAAATATGATAACATGACTAGAAGTCTATGGAAATTGCAACCATTTATATTTATACAGCACTGAGCTAGACATACATTTATTAAGAATGAAGCTAACAGTACTTATACTGTATCACTGGCCGAAATTCAGTCACTTCCAATAGTATCATCTCATTTTATACAAACAAAGTAATATGATCCAGATCTCACTGAAATGTCTTCATTCTTGCTGAAGTTGTGAATGAAAATGTAGTTACGGCTTCTAGTGTCACACTTTTAATTTTAGATGGAATAAGTGAAATGATATGTTGTTTCTTGTTCAGTTCTATTCATTGGTTTGAAATCACAGAAGGTATGAAATTTAAATTTTGTTAATTAAAAAACATTAAACAATCCACTTAAATAATAACGCAAAACATAGATTTTTTTAGGGCAAAGTTTATTTATAAAAAAAAGTCTTGTTTATCAAAATAAAAGTATCTGTGTTAAATATTCTATAAAATTGTTTAAAATTTAACTTTTTAATACCGTTATACTCTGATATATAAAAATTTTTGGTCAGCCGAATATTTGGTATTCGGTTTACTTGCAGGCGGAATATTCCGTATTCGTCTAAAATCACTATTCGGTGCATCTCTAATTATTTTAGTTTCATTATATATTATTTATTATTTTTAACAATTGCATGTGTTTGTTAAATAAATATTAAATTACCATTTTCAACACGATTGGCAATTGGCAATGATAAACAAAATTGGTGATTGGCAACCATTTTTGACAATTTATCCACCTGGCCAGGATAATACATAAGTACCAAAATTTGGAATCGAATCTCAGAATGGCAGAATCCTTTCGCCAGTCATTAAAAGAAAATGTAAATTTTGATTCTTAAAAATAAAATATGTTAATCCATTTACACCAAAATCACATAATTTTCATGTGTTTTTCATTCGGTTAAGACCATTGATAAAGGTTTATGTAGAAATGATTCATGTGTTTGTTTGTAGAAAAGTCTGACCTGTAATAATGCTCTTGTTCTTAACCAGTACAATAAAACTTCTTCGGGATTACGGTGTTTCTCTCTTGCTATTAATTTGCCTCATTTACTCAATAAATAAATAAAAAAATTAAAAATGTAAAGGATTTTATCTAAGGATCAACCGAAACCGAATGTGAATAATCTTCCTATTTTCGACCGGAAACGAAAACGAAAATATCCAAAAAAAAATATCATAATTAATACATACAGGGTGATTCAGCTCGTCGGTGACAAACTTTAAGGATCGATAGAGCACACCTAGACGAACATTTTTGAATAGGGAATGTAGGGTCCCTGACGCGATGGTAAGGCGCTAGGCGCTTTCGAAAATTTGGGTGCCGAAATTCGAAACGTCATAAAAACTAGGGAAATGGTTAGATTTTCTTGCTTGTTGCGTCGAAATGATTCTGTTTGTTTAGACTTTCTTCAGTACCAATTTGATAAGCGTATCTCTTAAAACATGGATAGGGGGCGCTGCAGACTTTGGAGAGCTAGACAACAACTTTAAGCCCGTTATTTTGATAATTTAACACATGCTCGCCAAAGTTTATACTCTAACTTAAAGTTTGAACCCAAAAGTAGAGCCCTGCAAAAAGCGTAAGAGCCGGAATAAAATGTCAAAGTACAGGGTGGTCGAAACTCGAAGGCTCCTAGGAGATAAACAAACAGATTTCTTGACTTATGGCATGCATTTTCATGATTCTGTTTGCTGGGGCTCTCTGAAACTCAGTTGAACGGTACAAAAAAAAACATCGATAGGGGGCGCTTTGGGCAAAAAACATAATTCGTTGACATTTCGGACGCTAACTGGAAACGGGGCGCTACGATCAGTTAGAAACAAAACAAGAGAGTAATTTACTTATCATAAGAAGCTATTAAAACTGCAGTTTGTTTGTTTTTTTTAACAAACATAGCTGGTTTCAATCATGCACAATGCGCGTAATAAAATTTACATAAGGTGCTTTTTGCTGATTTATGCAAAAGATATCGTACCATATCGATATGCAAAAGATACGTAATGCGTAGACGACAACGCGAGATGACGTAGTTGTATGCGCAGACACGTCTTTTGAACGTGCGGTACCTACTTAAGCTTCGGGTTACTTGTCTGCAGATCGGTAGTAGGATGGAACGGTACACAAACTCTGAATTGGCTGACATGCATTTGGCGTATGGCGCTGCTGGTTGTAATGGACGAGCCGCTCAGCGGTTGTACGCCGAGCGTTACCCCAACAGGCAAATCCCCTGCCATGCCTTCTTCGCTCGAGTACACCAGAGGTTGTCCACAACGGGATCTTTCGACGGAGGCAGGCCTGAACGGGAGCGATCAGTGAGCACCCCCGACAAGGAAGAGGCTGTGCTTAACCTGGTTGAGGACAACCCAGGTCTTAGCACGAGAGATATCGCCAGACATGTTGGCATTTCGCAAGCAACTGCGTGGCGCATCTTACGTTCCCGGAATCTGCACCCCTACCACATCCAGCGGGTGCAGTTGCTCAGAGAGCAGGATTTTGGCCCTCGAGTGGAATTCTCAAGATGGTACTTGGCGATGAGATCCAGGGATCCCCGTTTTGTAAACAGCATTTTGTTTACGGACGAGTCCACCTTCAGCCGGGAGGGAATGTGGAACGCCCACAACAGTCATGTGTGGTGTGATGAAAATCCACATGAAACCAGAAGCCGAGCAGCCCAGGAGCGTTTCTCAGTAAATGTGTGGGCCGGCATTCTGGGGGATTGCCTCATTGGCCCTTATTTGTTACCTGAACGGCTGACAGGTGGAAATTACCTGATTTTCCTGGATCAAGTGCTGCCGCAGCTTCTGGATGAGGCGCACGTACCCGAAGGTTCGCGTCGCCAGATGTGGTTCCAGCACGATGGAGCTCCGGCCCATTACACGAACGACGTGCGTCTCCATCTAAACGCAAGGTATGGCCAGCGGTGGATCGGGCGTGGGGGTCCAGTTCACTGGCCTGCCCGATCACCAGACCTCACCTGCTTGGATTTCTTCCTTTGGGGTTACCTGAAGGCCGAGGTATACCATACACCTGTCAGCAGTGCTGAAGAACTTGTGGCGCGCATTGTGGCAGCTGCAGGGCAGATCAGAGATACTCCTGGCATTGTTGGAAACACACACTCCTCAATGCGACGGAGGTGCGAAGCCTGCATCATGGCCCAAGGTCGAAATTTCGAGCATCTTCTGTAGTGTTATTTTTTGTAAATAAATTTCCAGTATCATTGATGTTTTTGGTCTAAATTTATTCAGAAGTGTTGAGCAGAGGTAGAAAATGTGTTTTCATTATTACTAACTGATCGTAGCGCCCCGTTTCCAGTTAGCGTCCGAAATGTCAACGAATTATGTTTTTTGCCCAAAGCGCCCCCTATCGATGTTTCTTTTTGTACCGTTCAACTGAGTTTCAGAGAGCCCCAGCAAACAGAATCATGAAAATGCATGCCATAAGTCAAGAAATCTGTTTGTTTATCTCTTAGGAGCCTTCGAGTTTCGACCACCCTGTACTTTGACATTTTATTCCGGCTCTTACGCTTTTTGCAGGGCTCTACTTTTGGGTTCAAACTTTAAGTTAGAGTATAAACTTTGGCGAGCATGTGTTAAATTATCAAAATAACGGGCTTAAAGTTGTTGTCTAGCTCTCCAAAGTCTGCAGCGCCCCCTATCCATGTTTTAAGAGATACGCTTATCAAATTGGTACTGAAGAAAGTCTAAACAAACAGAATCATTTCGACGCAACAAGCAAGAAAATCTAACCATTTCCCTAGTTTTTATGACGTTTCGAATTTCGGCACCCAAATTTTCGAAAGCGCCTAGCGCCTTACCATCGCGTCAGGGACCCTACATTCCCTATTCAAAAATGTTCGTCTAGGTGTGCTCTATCGATCCTTAAAGTTTGTCACCGACGAGCTGAATCACCCTGTATATCAATATACATAATTATTAACAAATTATACGTGTTTGTTAAATACATAATTCTTAATTAATTATACGTGTTTGTTAAATACATAATTATTAATTAATTATACGAGTGGCCTAAGTTGGCTCTGACCAAAACTTTTTATTTTTATATAAAATAAAATGTAATTAAGATATAAGATATATAAGATATATAAGATATAAAATAATGTAATATCAACTACACAGAATTATTTTCTAATTATATGAATTTCATCTAATTAAATATGTTTTAGGTATACATAGTTCGATTTATCTTTTATAATGATTTTTTTAAATGATCACCTGTTACACTAGAATTTTCTCCATAATATTCAAAAACTTCAGCGGTTTCAAACTAAACACTGTATATTACTGATTAGTCTGCAGGTTTTGATGAGCATGTGAAGAGCATCTTCAAAGTTAAGTTATATACGCATTACTTGCTTTATAGTTTGCACTCGCATCTTGTGTCAGTTTTGTCTGATAATTATAAACAGTGATGTTCATAGTAACAAATAAAGAGTGCCTCATTTGAGCCGATACAACTTAAATCAATGAGTCATGTTCAACATTTCCAAAGAAGAAACGAGGCTTTTGGAATACGTATAATTTCGATCCGGCTGATTTTTCGGCAGCATTTTCGCTAAAACTCTGATTTTTAGGCGAAAATAAAATCGAATTTTCGGTCGATCTCTAATTTTATGGGAAGAGTCTACATAAACTTTTTTTTACAAAATAAGTACCCATCAATATGTATCGGAAGTTAGAGTCGCAATTCACTTATTTAGTCAAAAATGCAGACTACTCACCCCCAGACACATACGGATTTTCATTAATAATTTAAACAGTAATAAAAATATTGTAATAATATTTCTATTTAAAAAAAAAAAAAAAAAACCCAAAATAAAAAAGAAACATTTTTTACTGTAGAAAAATAGATATTCAATTATATTCAGTGGTTGTTGTGAAAATAGAATACAAAATCGTTGGTTTTTCATTTAATAACTTACCTGTCCCGTAATTGTTATGTCTTTTAGACGCGAAATTAAAGTCGCCCTTGGAAATTTCTGAGAAAATTACTTCTTGAAGTATTGTAGAATGTAGCCTGTGAAAGCAGTTGTCATCGTCGAATGCACCTTGTCTCGGCAGGAAACAAACGTACTATTTACTACACTGCTCAAAACAATTAAAGGATATTTGAAGTTTTATATAAAATAAAGATATAAACGAATTTTTTTTGCCGAAAATAGAAGAAGAGAATCACAAATGCAAATTTTTCTGGTTTTCAAACTGTGGGGTATGCAAATTTTGAATTCGACGTCAAAAACGTCGCTTCAGCGGCAGCGAATGAAATTTGACTTTCAACTGGATAAAAGAGAATGAAGACAAGGATGATCGGCATTCAGTTATTGCTTTGTTTCGATGAGTACGATGTCTCAGCGAAGTCATTTGACAGATTCAGAAGCTTTGAGAATTGTTGGTAGGTTAGAAGGGGGCCAAACTCAAGCCGAAGTAGCGCAAGCCATTGGAGTGTCACAAAGTGTCATTTCCAGGATCTGGAACCGTTTTTTGGAGAGTGAATGTGCAGGCCAAAGATCAGGGCAAGGTGGTAGACGGGCAACAACGCCCAATGAAGATCGGTATTTAGCGTTAACAGCTCGGAGACACCGAACCATGAACGCTAATCTTCTCCAACAACACCTTCGCTCGGCTACAGGCACCACGATTTCCACTCAGACTGTCCGAAACCGGCTCCATGCTGTAGGTCTGCATGCTCGCCAACCGATGGTATGTGTTAGATTAACATCAAGGCATCGTTGCGACCGCAGGGAGTGGGCAACCGAGCATGTCAACTGGAGGAGAAATGAATGGAGCAATATTCTGTTTTCTGACGAGTCCCGTTTTTCTGTGCATCCGGATAATAGGCGTATTTTCATCTGGAAGGACCGTGGCAGTAGGAATAATCCTGCGTTCGTGCACGAAAGTGTCAGATTTGGCGGTGGAGGAGTGTTGGTGTATGGTGGCCTCTCCATTGACGGGCGCGCTGACCTCTACATCATTCGAGATGGAGCTCTGACTGGTCGCCGGTATAGGGATGAGATCCTCAGACCTATTGTAGTCCCTTACGCTGCAGCAACCGGAGATAACTTCATTTTAATGGACGATAACTGCAGGCCACATCGCGCAAACCTGGTGGAGGATTTCCTTTTCGAGGAAGGAATCGTTCGAATGGAATGGCCAGCGTATTCTCCAGACATGAATCCAATCGAACACGTTTGGGACGCTCTAGGAAGACGAGTTTCTGGCCGCCAACAACCCCCACAAACTCTCCAAGAACTGGAAAGAGCTCTTCTGGAAGAGTGGGGCAGAATACCCCAACTCGTCATTAATAGCCTCATTGAGTCCATGCCTCAAAGGTGTTCAACGTTGCTGGCCGCTCGTGGAAACCATACCCCCTACTGAAAATGATTTTCTTTGAAGAAAACACCTTTTCTTATTCTTTTTTTCTCATATGCACAAATTGTGTTTTTTTCCTTTAGTACACAAATGCGCAATAAAATGCATTTTTTCTGCCAAACATGTGTAATTTATTCTCATATAACCTACTATATCTGTCGACCATGTATCAATCAGCTAAACAGTTTACCAGATACAAAATCCACTTAAAACTGCAATATCCTTTAATTGTTTTGAGCAGTGTAGATTAAAAGTAGAGGTTATAGTCCAGTCAAATTAGATTTTGGAGTGGAAAATTCTGGTGTAATTGTTTTTAGTGTTTTACTTTATGTTTTTGGGGTTGCTGAATACGAATCTGAAGTTGTCTAACAAAATTTCTCTCGGCAAATATGAAAAATCGTGAAAAAACCACTAAAAATCGCAGATTGTTTTGGTTTTTGGCTTATAACTTGCAAAGTAAGCTTTTTACGCAAAAGGTGACCCTATATTAAAATACAGACGAGAAAATTACTTACAATTCATGTTCTTATTTTTTTTGTACGATATATGGCTTCCGCAGAGGCGTTGAAAAATCGGCGGAAACCAGTAATTTTGGAAAATTGCAAAAAAGATATTCTTTTACACCCATTCCGTTCATAGCACTAAATGTAAGCATTTCACTGGAAACATTTGCTAACGTACTAACTTATAATTAAGTTATATATTATTATGATGTAGGTATGCAGTGTGTCCTCGAAAATCCGGCATTGAGAGATCCGGCAACTTAAAAAATCCGGCATCAAAGTCATCTCCCCCTCCCTTTTTTTCACTTCCAACTTACGGGAAAAGTAAAAATAGCAATTATTTTCGAATTAAAAACCGAGATAAAATACGATGCATTCTGACAGCGGCGATATCGCTGCCGCTGTGCCAAATAGAGCCCTCGATAACGCTGGTAGCAGCTCAGAGGAACGAGGATGAGGACCTGGCTGAAGATAAGGCCTCACCGAAAAAATGTATACATTTGACCAAAAAATTAACGTAATCTTCAAAGAAACAATATTGTATTTCCAAAATTGATACAATTCCTCTACAATTTATGTGCAAGTAATTTTTTTTGTTGTTGTTATGAGAAAAACAAAGATGAATGCACGAAATAGTCAGCTGCCTCTTTATTGAAAACATACAAAATGATCATTAGACGTCTGCACATAGATATGTGAAACGTTAACTTTAGGTTTTTATAGATACAGATAAAAAGTAATAATGATCGGTTAGTGTTTAATGTTATACAGTATAATAAAATAGGTAAGTAAGTAGTTTTTTATACAACACTCATTATTAAATGATTATTTACTTGAAATGACACTCAGTAGGAAGTAAGGACGCCAAATGGATTGATGTCTTGTATGCAGACCTAAGGTAACAAACATACCTCAATTTATTTAATGACGTGGTTTCCTTGTCAGCAGATTTATACAATGAGACCAAAAAACGATTGCTAGCATCAGTAACTGCATCAGCATCTGCCATAGGGTATTTAAAAACCTCAATGGTATTAGTTAATACATGGTTTTTCTTGAGAGTCTGAAGAAACATCATCTTTCCTTAGTTTGAACAAGGCTGAAGTTGTATCACAGCCTCCCATGGCATGCAAAAATAATATGTTGTTAGTTATCGATTGATCAAGTTTGCAGTCAGAAGAAAAAATGAGTGGTGAAACTGTCCCTTTGCCTGGCTTTAGAAAGTACACATTTGAATGTACACCCCTACAGCGACAAATCATGATAACTAGCAAATCGACGTCTTCACCCACAATAACTACAGAGTTATGTTGTAGTGCAAGGTCCCTTGCTGTGGTGACAATAAGTGTATCCGCATCCTCTCGCGCCTGTCAGCTACTGCAAATTTGTAATTGATTTTTGAAAATTACTCATTTCTGAAAAAAATATCAAAAGTACTTACGATTTTCTTGATAGTGACATTTATTCATAACTTAATACATACCCAAATGATATTGACGTGAGAAAAAGAGAAAATTGAATGTTTATAAAACTTACTTTAGTTGATATTTTATATGTTAAAAAAAATCTGATAAGTAGTGCAATCATTTCTTCTCATGTAATTTCTCAAGCATCAATGTCAAGTAACTATTTTCTTTCTTGGACTTTATACAAGTGACGAATATCGATTTCGGAAATACAATCTTGTTTCTTTGAAGATGACGTTAATTTTCCGGTCAAATTTATGCATTTTTTCGGTGAGAACTTATCTTCTGCTAGGTCCTCGTCCTCGTTCCTCTGAGCTGCTACCAGTGTTATCGAGGATTCTATTTAACAGCGTAAGCGATCTCGCTGTCCGCTAATGCATAGTTGTTACCTCGATTTTTAATTGGAAAATAATTGCTATTTTTGCTCTTCCCGTAAGTTGAAAGTGAAAAAAAAGGGGGGGGGGGGGAGGTTAAGTTGCCGGACCTCTGAATGCTGGATTTTCGAGGTTACACTGTATACCTACATCATAATATTATTTAACCTAATAATAAGTGAGTACATCAGCAAATATTTACAGTGAAATGCTTACTTTTAGTGTTATGAACGGAAAGGGTAAAAATATCTTTTTTGCGATTTTCCAAAGTTTTCGATTTCGCCGATTTTTCACTACCTCTACGGAAGCCATATGTCGTACAATAAAAATGATAAGAACATGGATTGTAGGTAATTTTCTCGCCTTTATTTTAATTTAGGGTCACCTTTGCGTAAAAAACTTACTTTTCAAATTATAAGCCAAAACCCCCCCAAAATCTGCGATTTTTAGTGGTTTTTTTCACGATTTTTCATATTTGCCGAGCGAAATTTTGTTGGACAACTTCAGATTCGTGTTCAGCACCCCCGAAAACATAAAGTAAGACACTAAAACAATTACATCTGAATACTCCACTTTAAGCCATTTTTTAACCTAATTTGACTGGACTAATAAAATGTTTACTCCCGCCTCTTCTTTTTTTTATATTGGAATAATTTTTTTTCCAGCGCAGCATAAGAATATTGTAGGACTGCAATGATTTGTAACTTTCCAAAATAATCCCGCAGCTAATTAGTTGATATCAGTAATAATAGAAAATTTTATATTTTAACTAATAAAATTATAATTAGTAATTGTATTATTATTAACAATAATAAACTGTTTCAGCGATGAGTAGCACAACTAAGAGATGAAATAATATAAGAGCTGTTTATTTTTTGCTAATAAAAGTAATTTTAATCCCATGTTTCTAAATTAAAACAAAGTACATATTAACCTTAACAGAATATGGAACAAGTATTTAAATAATTCTCCTGAATGGCCCCCTCATGAAGTTCTGCTGCAAAAAAACCCCCAGAGAATTTTACTTTTAATTATTTTTATTACTTTATTAGCTTACCTGCCCGACGTACACCGCACCATTGATAACAACCTTAAATAAACAACTAAAATCAATAAATAAGAATGCGGAAAATATAAACTTTCCTCGTAAAAAAAACGCCAAATCGGAATTTCGTTGATCATTTTAATCAAAACAGACTTTCCAAGACTGAGAAGTGTGCCAAATCTAAAACGCCAACAGCTTCTATGCAACACCTACTTGATACTCTACAAGTAGGCGTTGGTCTATGACACGGGACTGATAACAGAGAATGAGAACACAGTTCAAGCCAATAATGCTAAAACATGACTGTCTATTACAATCTCGCATTCTGACAGCCACATAGATTTTGAAATTGCCAAGATTCCATGTAATAATGTTAATAAAGATTAGTATTGAGTCGCCATTGTATTCTCCAAGGTCCACAGTAAGAATCCATTGAAATTATGGTTGGAAATAACGAAATATGTAATGATAACAGCTCATTTATTGTATCCTTAAACTTTGGATGTGAATCTTAATAAAATAATGTGCCAGTGTATTTATTTATATTTATCCTATGACATTAACTTTCGTTAAAGTGCAGATATTTATGTATCTAGAAAAGTTCACCTTTTTTATTCTATTTTTCTGTTCAGATTTCTTTCATCATTGTGTATTACATGTCGCCACTGCAATGCCATATCGTTTATTTGATTTTTCTTATATCTACTTTCTCTGATAGATGTCGCCATTGTATACTCCATCATTAATTCATTTTAACTTTTATTCTGCTATCGACCGATAGATGTTGCCACTGCATGCTATATCATTTACTAATTTTTTTTCATTTTTCGATATAATTCTTATAAAGTAGAAAGCATAAGTTTTAGAAATTTCATGTTATATCATTGATGCTAAAAACAATATTGAAACCTATAAATATTATTCTTGACAATGCACCCTGTGACATTTCACTTTTAAATGTATTTCGTTGTTTGTGATTATTTTATGAATTTCTCATAATTATTCATTTAATAACTTTTTATTACTAATGGACTCTGCAAATCGTATATTAACATGAAAAGTTATTTACGCTTTCTTTTTACTTTTGTTTACATTTTCCTACATTTTTTAAAATTAATATAAGAATTTGTTATAAAAAAATCTTATCTTTTCAACTGATGATATTTCACGAAGCTGTTCCTTTGCTTCGTGAGACAAAGAAACATATTGCAAACAGTACATCGTGTTCTAGCTTTTATAGAGTTACAGCCACGATATCTGCAACGTGATGTACATGTTTGCTGTGGAATTGCAGGAATGTGGGATGCAGACATTTATTTTTTATTCAGGAGATCGTTCAGGGCGGGGATTCCTTCTTTTCTTTTTCAATGGAGACATAAACTCAATATCAGAATCTGTTTCTGAAACTTCATTATTCATTACTGAATCAATCTGGTCATCCTTAGTGTGAATTAAGCTTTCAGCCACTCGTTCTCGAAATTCTAAATCATCTAAAGTACTTTTGTTATTAGTATGTAAATACCCTGCTGCTCGACCGTACTCTGTCCACCCAGCAGCCAATAAAAAATCTACAAAATGAAATGTTGTTCTTACTGTCCCCTTTCTTGTCTATGCAGATATTTTATGGAAAACATTTATCCTATCAAGAAAGTCAACTCCTCCCATGTTTGTATTGTATTCTTTTACAACATATGGTCTAGTAACATATATGAAGCATTTATCATTTTTACACCAACATTTACAAATATCTGTTGGTTCTTTACCAAAGACAGCAGAAGCAATAATTATTGGTTTATTATCAAACCACTTTCCCAATGCAATTTGACCATCATTTCCAACAAGCGTACTATCACTTTCTCTCCAATATCTAGATATCTTCACTTCCGTTAGCTATGATTTTATAGCCTTCTCCTTCATAAAGAAAAAAATCTAAAGGTAAACCATCAGGGGAAGTTGTAACAAATGTTTTAAATCCACATGGATTTGGTTTCCCGCGAACGTACTGCCTCATAGTAGTATGCCCCCCCCCCCCAAAAAAAAGGTATCATTTGTTCATCACTTGCAATCATTCTTGAATGTGGGTTTGTTAAACATCCTCTTCGAACGGAATTAATTACATAGCGTATTTTTCAAAATTTATCCTTCTTTCGATCTGTATCTGACGCTAAATCATCTTCTACATCTTTTAGATTCTGGCGAATTAAAAAATAACGATTCGGATTAATTTTGGATGCAGTTAAATCAAATCAGTCCAGTATGCCTTGCCCAGTATATACGAATTGGCAGTAACTTTAGATGAGACATTACAATTGATATACAGAAAAAATTCTTAATTTCATGCAAGGTTGATTTTTTTTGACGGCCGATTATCTACTCTAGGGATATTGGACCGAGGGGGGAGTGCCTCCGTGAGGGTCTTTCTAAGGGAATCTAACCCGTATTTACGCATGGAAATCCAAGGCTCGAAGAAAACCATGAAACTCCGAACGATTAGTCCGACGAGCGCGATTGGGTTCGAACCCAGAACCTCCCGTCTACCAGCTTCGAGAGAAGAACCTCTCAGCCACTGGTGGGGCAATTTCATGCAAGGAAGTGTTTAGTTGTTTACGTTTCTTTAAAAACAATATCTCCGATTAGTCAGATCAGCTATTTCAGAAAATATACTATCGTCTAAATATTTTTCAAAATACTCTTTAGGAGGTTTGCATGTGTAATTTACAGCTTCAGGTACAAAATTTGGAGGTAGAGGCTCAAAATCTTCTTTGCGTTGTCAAAACACTCTTCTTGATGAGTCATTACCATTATTTCCGCCTGTTTTTTCATCTTCATCTTCTCACTGACTAGTCAGTTCATCACTTACAGTCTCAGCTATCTCTTCATCCACCTCACTGTCTGATGATAAACCAAAATCTGAATCTTCTAACAATTCAAGACATTCTGCTTCAGAAAGCTGTACATTTTAAAAAATAATAATGTTTTATAGTATTACAGATATAAAAATATCATTAAAAATTAAAGTCAAATTCAGGTAGTAGTCGGGGGGAGGGGAACAATCTTCCCTGGCACATTGAGATGTTCATTGTGATTGAGATTGTCATTGAGATTTTATGCTTTTTAATGGACAAAAGTGCAATTTCCAAACCGGATCTCTAAAATATCGTCCTGGAGCTGCAAAGATCCATCCCGGAGGAAACGTCTGAATTCACCACTATTAAAAACAGGGTGGGTAGGAGATATCCCCACCCCTGAACATAGAAATGTCCTCCCCGAAAGGTTTGAGATTTTATACTTTTCAATAGACAAAAGTGCAATTTCCCTCCCGGAACTTTACAATGCTCCCCCAGCCCCCGGAGCAGCAGAAATCCCTCCCGGAGAAAAATATCTGAATCCAACACTGATTAAAAATATTCATGTTATTCAATAACCTTAATTTTATGTTCATTACAGTAAATATTCATGCCAATTTTACTGTTATTTAGTCTCAACGTGCCTTTTAGACAGCATAAAAAATTGCCACTACGCGCTAGAGTCAATCCCCATGTATCCTATAGGATACATCAAATATAAAGCTATTTCATACTATTAAAATTACACATTATTCAAAAACCTTTTGTACTAGAACAAACTTCATTCATCTATTTTTAATTTATTTCATAAATAAAGGTTACAAGATCGATTACTTTTAAAATAATAATGGTTACCTTTTTTTCAACATAAGCAGCTAACTTTTTTGCTGCAAGCCTTTTTAAAATAACGCATATCCCAGCAAAAGAGCGCTCTATGAATCAAATTGCTATTTTGCTTAAATGCTGCCATCTGTTAGGTTCCTTGCATATCAATTTCTCTTTTTTAAACATTATTTTTATACGGGAAAAAAAATTGTGAAGATGCGTATCCTATAGGATACATGGGGTCTGACGAGATTAAACCAACTATTTTTTTAATAGAGAACAACAACTACTTAATTTAAAATGTAGTTGACTACAACTACTTGCTGTAAAAAGTGGCGACTACAAACTACTTTTCAAAAATAGTTATTACTTCGCTACTTTTAGATTTTGTCGAAAGATTCAATCTACACTCGAAATGTAGGTCACGGTAAAAATGTAGGTCACGGAATTAAAAATTTTGCAAGGGTATGGTTGTACCCGACCAAAACTTGCAAATCTGCTTAACCGTTTATGTTCAACTGTATATTAAAGTACATTTAAAGTCTCTTGTTATAAAATTCATTGAATACATCGATTAATAGTAATACACTTTAGAATGAGTTATAGATACATTACTTTATTTTGCTCCATAAACATTATTGGTTGCACAAAACATGATTTCTTTTTTCATTTACATCTTTTTAGCTTTTTTGACATTGAATGATTGTGGAGGAAAAGTTTCAGTTCGGAAATATATCTATTGTAAGAGCTATTATATTTGTACATTTCCTAATTCTATGAAATACTAAAAAAAAATTTAAATAAAAGGTTTGAGGAAAGTTATAAATGTTGCACGAAATACCTATAAATTTAAATACAATTAATTTTAATTAGCAAAATATTTCTAAAATGTATTTAATGATTCTGTAAATCTTCTAATGTAGTTTCAAAAAATCACTGTACATGCTTTAGAAAATGGAATTTTCATGAATTCATAAATTGGGGCATAAAGGGTTAACCCTCTAATGTCCATGGTAGCATATATACTACCATCAGTGTTCTTGAATTAGTGTATCTTTTTATATACATATTCTGTATTCATACCAGAAATTTAAAATAGACATTTTTTTCTTTATATAAAAAACAAACATTTTATTATTAATTAAACTGAAATTCACTCTTTAGATTTTATGGTATGAATTCCGATTCTCTGAATTATGTAAATAAAAAGTATTCTAAATAAAATTGATGTTGATTTATTTTTTTTTTATATTTTGCAATGCTTTTCATTATGCATGTTGTCTCGTGACATTGTTTACCATGTTAATGTTTTTTAAAATTAATCCACGCTCGCAAATAGCTAATTTAATTTAAATTTAATTTTATGTTTGCAATGTTTTTCATTATGCATCATGTCTTGTGACATTGTTTACTATGTTTATTGTTTTTAAATTATGTGAAAATATTTTCTATCGGGAATGATTTTGAAAATGTCGCCGTTTGTGCGACGAAACGATCGTCAATTTTAATAAAGATATTCTATCACTTTTTATAGCATTATTTAACTTAATTTGTAACATTTTTTTCATTATTTTAGTCGCCTTTGAAATAAGGTAGTGAACTTTTTTTAAAGTTCTCATTATATATTTTATTTTTAAGTAACCAAGGTTTTTGATAAAGTGCATATTTATATTAATTAAACTGAAGGTGGTGTTGCAAAGAAAAATTAATGCAGATATGACTTTGTATATTTGATTTGTTTATATTTTGATTTCTGAAATCTGTATCGATTTTTAAATATGGCACAATAAAACGAAATTTTCGTTAGTGACTTTCAGAAACGAATCAAAAGGTTAATATTAATCTTTTTTAAATAAATTGCAAATCTCTGAATCAGCATAACTATAGAAACGGCCCTGTATGTTTGACTTTTTTCATACTTTCATTAAAAAAGAACATTGGGATTTTTAAAAATTGCAGAAACCGCAAAAATCGTGACAGTGACTTAAGGAAATAAATGTCTTCAAGGGGTCAGTATTAATATAAATATCTGAATCAAAAGCTTCATCATAAACGTGATTAAATATAGAATTCATTAGGTGTCTTTGGTCTGTTTGTATTTTCATTTACAAAACAGATACACAATTTAAAATAACCACAAAAGTCAGTTTTGCAAACGAATCTTTTTCAAAGGGTTAATATTCGCGTATTTTTAAAAAACTGAATGCAGATTTCCAAATGGGAATGAATATAAATATTATCTGGTATTTTTAGCTTTTTCCATAGCTAGATCAGAACCGGTGACATAGACTTTTTTGCACAGATTGTGATTATCACAAAACGGCATACAGAAAATAAACTTTTCCTAAGGGTCGATATAAATATTTTTTAAAACTATACACAGCATTCGAAAGAGCAAAGTACAAATTTTAAGTTGGTATAATCCGTTTTGCCATATTTATTATAGTTCTGATATATGAGGTTCATAAAATGGAAAGAATAAAAATGCATGAATTAAAATTTCAATTATTTTTTGAAGGGTTAATGTTAATATTTTTTCGGGCGAATTGCGGCTTTCAAAACACAAATGCACAACATTTAAGAATATATCCTTACTTTTTTTGTATGTTGTAGAGTTTCGCAATAGGGCATTAACAAAAATAGCAATGAAAAAAAAGCCGAGCTTGCACTTTGCATTTTCTCTGCTTTTGGGCTTTGGAAAACGATGAACTGAACATGCGCTTGCCAATTTTCAGTGAAAAGAATGAATTTTTAATTAATAAATTAAGTAATTATAAAAATACAAAGTTTCTAAACCTCAGGTGCATCAGGACCTGCCTTTGGACTATCTTCACTAAAATTTTCAGACTTCTAGGTGCTCTAGCCATCTCAGACAGGCAAACACAGCGAAACTTTCTTTTATTAGTATAGACTTAGATACATTCAGGACTCAGAACACCTTCTTTGGGTCTTCCAAAAGAGAGGGTAGAGGACTTCGGCTGATCCTTTCTATTAAAAAAATGCACTTAAAGGAGACAACTATTCTAAAAATACAGTCCCGTGTTTTTTTAAACATGTAAGCAACTCCTGAAACTATGTCAATCGGTTATCTTCAAAAAGATGCGATTAAACAATGTACACAGTTTTAGAAAGATAGAATATATTCAATATTTAACACTCACTTTGATAATTTCTTTTGAAAGGAAATGAACTTTAATTTGAAATTGCTTTATTAATACTCAGTGTTATGTTTAAAAGCATTATATAACATTTCCCATTTCAATCTCTAGTTAATAAATTTATTTCTCAAAAAGTAAATTAAATATTCTCTATAACGTCTCTTATTTAAAATTAATCTTCATTATTTATCACTACTTATTAATCTAAACAGTAATTTAATTCATTTTCAGCAATCTACAAACTTGTATTTATTTTTCTAGCTCGCGATATCAAATTGACAGCAATATTCATTAAGTTTTAAATACTAAAAATATAAAACTTTTATTCTTATTTATTTTTTCTTTTTTCAAATCATATTTATTGGATTTAAATATTTTTTTCTCATTCCTCTGGCAAAATTTCTGCTTAATTGCTCATCAACTATTACAAATAAACAAGAAAATATTTTCTAGCCTTTTTGTGTTTTTAAAAAGAGGTGCACTTTTGCTTTTCAAATTCACACTCCGCCATTACGTCTCAGAAAAGCATCTTTCTCCCAGTTTCGAGTGATTTGGAAGCCATATTGCGGAATGATAGACGGAAATTCCAATATCACGTGATTCGGGCCGGAATTCCTAAACGTCTGTTTCTATTCTGCGCGATTCTTTGTTGCCATTCACAGCCGTAATGCTAGCGCAAAAACATTTTTCGTATGCTATGTGTCCGACACGCCGTTTTTCTAGCATTCTGATTGGCTCTTTTGCCGAAAGCGTTATCTCAAAACTCGGCGTTTGATTTGAAAGTCACATAATTAAATATGTTCTAAGAGTAAACGTCGTAGTTCTATTTCACCACTGAGCCATTGGGCCCGGTAAGCATTCATTTGAATCCTATTTGGATTATAAAAATATTAGTTCTACTCAACTGTTATGTAGAGCAAACTCCAATAGAAGTAATATATGATGAATCCTCTCCAAGTTTAATCCAATTTCTGGCACATTTTAATTAAGTTGAATGCCAGATCTCTTCCTCCGGTTTGGTTTTATTTACGCCTTTAACAGTACCTGTTGCCTAAAAAATGTTTGATATGGAATGTTCGTGTCTTCTTCAATGTAGTCTCAGCGATGTTGTAATTACCGGTTGGTAATTTCTACGTTTAAGAATGTGATAACTCATCAATGATCTAACGTTTTTTTTTTGTCAACTAATGATCTTCTTCAAATACTCACCTGTTATAGAAGTAAGCCATGATTGATGAGCGATTTACTTACCTTTCTCTCCTATCTCCTGAAATGTTGCAAAACCATCGTATTGATTTCGGATTTTTATCACTAAACCGTATATAATCAAGAAGTACTTTCATGTACCAGAACTTATCAACACAATAATAACGCAAAAGAACTGAGCAGCTAAATTAATAAATAACATTTTTTCCTGTTACAATAATGTATAATTCACTAAAATATTTGGAAATGATATTTTCTTTACAATGATTAACCTATTTTCCGGATCCGATATATATAGTGTGATATCTCATAATGTTCAACAAATAATTTTAAGTGTGATTTTTTGTTATGATCATTCCATGTGTAAATATGTTTTCTCTGAGATTTTGAGCAATAACGGGAGAGTAATATTTTCTTATTTATGTATGAAGACTTCTATTTCAGATCTACAATTCTATTATTACATTTGGTTAATTTTAAACTTCAATAATTTTATAAGATGATTATTAGGCCAATACTTCTGAAAGATTTCTAATTAATAGTAAATAATATTCTGATATTACTTGAGAGTTAATAAATCTTACATCTCATCTTCTTTAACGTAATCGTACCCACTAACGATAATCGGCTGCAGTGTGATTTTTGGGTTTGTAAATTGAAAATATTTTAATTCAATTTCAATTTTTCAATTTGATTTCACATTCCAATTTATTCAACCCAGGGTCACGTTACACTCAGAACACACACAAAAAAAAAATGATTCGCAATAAAATATAAACATTAAGCATTAATGAATCTAAGAAAATATTAAATCAGTCATTGTTAGATGAGTTACGCACTAAAAATTATGAAGTATATAGCAGATTTTTTAGAATTTAAAACAGGAACTAACGGAGATAAGTGAATAAAAAAAGCACACAATAGATGCTTTCAGTATGACATCAATCATGACGTTTTGCTTAAAAACTGTCCCCACACAACTTGTTACTACATTGCATTTTCTATTTCATCTATATGTTAAGTTATAATTTATAGATATATCTGACAGCTAAGTTTTTTAATACTTTATAAGCACTGGTAACATTTTCGATGATTTATATTAAATAAATAATTAATCATAGCAACTGTTTGTTTGGAGTCCAAAACGTCAAAGTAAAACATCCAAGTATCATGTCATGACGGGCGTCACGACTGAAAGCGTCTAATATGTCTCCTGTTGACTATTAAAATTTAAAATTAGATTAATAAATATGTTGACAAATACTAACCTCAAACATAAAATTTGGTTTCTTCTACACAACAGATGCCGAGATAACCTATAATGTTTATTTAGAAAAAACGTAGCACAGTAGAAATTCTTTAATCCAGCACGTTCGAGACCACAGCCGTGCCAAATTAGCGATTTTGCCGGATAATCGAACGTCAATGCATTTTTTTTTGTGTGTTCACCTACATGCATTATCAATGTGTGCAAATTGTATAAATATCCGACAAATACTGTTTTATATTTCGTCATTCTAACAACTGTGAGCATTAAAGAAAAATATAGAATACAAACTTAAAATCCAATTATTTAATATATACTGTATATCTACAATGTAATGTACGTAAGGGCACTGAATATGTACATTACATTGTATACGTAGTAAAAAATTAATATAAACATTACAATTTTAAAAATCTCTGATATTATGTCGCTCCCGCGATTCAGATTTCTTCTTCAAAATATCGTTACGGATTATACACAGATTTATGTGTTCAGCAGCGCTGTACCTTTTGTTCGATTAGGCAAATTTTGTGAATGTAGCTAATGCATCATAAGTCTGTTTTCAAGAGACTTTAGATTCATTTGCCACGGTACCTTCTTCATCCGATTCCGCATTCTGAATCTATGCTTCTTGTGGGTGCTTGCATCCTAGTGATCCCAGTCAACAGTTGTCATGGGGGAAAAAAACGCGGACTCGCATGCCGGATTATAGAATGTGCCGAACCATAGAATGCCGGTAGAAGAGTTTCTACTGTATAGAAATTCCCAGGGGAGTGATCAAAAACAGTTTTAAATGAACAGTTACTTCACAAAAATCTTTATTAAATTTGGTGAAATTCCATTCCAAAAATGTTCATATCTGTTTGTCACTGAAATTGTTAAAAGTGCACCACGCTAGCGCCACCTTTTGGAAGATATTCTCTAAAATCTAATAAGCAACAATTTATGTCATGGCTCAGGAGATTGTGAAGTTTGATAAACTTTCGCTGCAGAGATGTAAAGATTTAGTTATCTTATTAATTGTGATACATTCAACATAGCAGTGTCGCCTGTTAGGCCGTAGACGGCAAAAGACAATTAGCAACTGTATGTATTAAGGTCTAATTAAATACGGCATTTGTTGAAATTCCACACTTTAATTTTAGAGATGAGTGGCTGTAAAATTATTATGATATACAGAGTGATATGTTTTATAAAATGTTAAGTTCTATTCAGGTCCATCTGAAACATGTAAATCCATCAAAAAATGGAAATATTTTCATGTTTCCTATATATTTTTTCGATAAATATATATTACACAAAGAATTAACAAAAAAGAAGAAATTGTAATTAAGATTTTTTTAACGCTGCGATATACTTCTGCGTCAAAAAAAAAGAAAATACATTTATAATAGTAAAGATCCTTTAAAATATCCTTTAAAATATTGAAATGGTACTGTCAATATAGACGCCAGTAATACTTATGTATACTTTAATGGAAAATTTCTGCCGCAAATCCCAGAAAATTTTCCTTTTTTTAAATTCCTGTATTTAAAAATTTTGCATTTAAAAGATAAAATGCACTTTTCCAAGGACAATCCTACATATTTAAGGGTCTACTTTTTCAGAGTCAGGTATATCATACAGGATTTATACATTTCATTCAAACTACTGTAAACTTGTAAGACTTACTCGTTGGGGGTTCGAACCAGGGACCTGACGCTTACGAGAAAAGTGCCTTGACCACTGAGCCACGTTTTCACAAGTTGAATCTTCAAATATCGTTATTTATTTATGAAACACAAGAAATGTAGTGCCAGTAGTACTAGATTTTTTTTTCAGAATTATAATTCTGAACGTTTTATACAATGTCTTTCTAGACTTTTAAATATTTGGCTTTTTAACTTCATGCGTCTGCCACAAAGATTTTTTTTCTCTAGTAAAAAAAAAAATATTTTCAGAGAACAAATATTATTGTTTTAAACAGAGGATATGTTATTTTTGAAATGTTTAAAATGTTTTAACAGTGTGTATACGTGTATATACATAGTCTGGTCTCGGCAGATTTGGGAGACGTTATTTGTGTAATACCGATGTAACCAGGCTGCATGTTGTCAGCCATTCAGCCTGTCTCCGGTTATTTTATGCATTTAGCTTTTCGAGTTTGTTAATAATTTTACTTCGATCCATTGCATACATTTTCCAACCTTTAATTGTCCCAATGCTTAATGATATAGGTGTGTTGTATAAAATGTCTGTCCGCTGGCTTTGCGAATAATCGGTTAAAAGGGAAAAGTAAAAGATAAAACTGATAAGTTTAACAGACGTGACTACTTTTACATTTGATAGATGGCGCCGCTATTGTCCTTAAAGAAATTATATTAGAATCTATTTTCAAACCCAAAGACGCAATCTGACACAATTTTTATTTCATTTTTATCACAAAAGCATGAAATTGATAGGTGATGGTACTGCTTTTGAGAAACAATGTAAACGAAATGAGTCTTCCCTTTTTTGATAAATAAACCTATCGAGTTATAAGCGATAAACAGATTTTTCATATCTAATACACTTGATTCTGGAATGTGGAGGTTGAAATATGTGGGTTTGTCTTTGAAAGACTGTATTTTATCTTTTAAACGAAAATTTTTAAATACGGAAATATGCAAAAAAGGGAGTTTTTCAGGAATTTACGGAATAAAATTTCCATTAAAATATATAAATAGCACAAGCGTATAAATTGAAGTACAATTTCCATATTTTAATATATATATATACAGTAAATTTCGTCTAAGGCGGAATCGATCCGGACCTAGAAAATGTTTCTTAGTAGACAATATTCCGCCTTAGAGAAATTTTACTCTATGTCTATGGATTCGCAGTGACTTGATGCTCTCTTCGACTTAAACAGATTTCCGTCTTACACAGGGTCCACCTTACTGAGAGTTTACTGTATTTTTTTGCAGTGTACAATGCTTACGAAAAGGAAAATCCCGGCAGGAGAAACTTTCATTGGTATAAATGTTTATCATATTTCATAAACTAAAGGTTTTTCTTTTGTATGAGTCAAGAGATGCTTTCTCAGACTAATACTCTGGGAAAATCCTTTGGAACATATTTCACAAACATAAGGCTTCTTTGTATGAGTCAAGAGATGATTTCTTAGATTACCACGCTGGCAAAATCCTTTGGAGCATATTTCACAAACAAAAGGTTTCTCTTTTGTATGAGTGAAGAGATGCCTTCTTAGATTACCACTATCAGAAAATCCTTTGGAACATATTTCGCAAACAAAAGGTTTATCTTTTGTATGAGTCAAGAGATGATTTCTTAGATTAACACTCTGGGAAAATCCTTTGGAACATATTTCACAAACAAAAGGTTTCTCTTTTGTATGAGTCAAGAGATGCCTCCTTAGACTACCGCTGTGGGAAAATCCTTTGGAACAAATTTCACAAACATAAGATTTCTCTTTTGTATGAGTCAAGAGATGCGTTCTTAGATTATAACTCCGGGAAAATCCTATGGAACATATTTCACAAACAAAAGGTTTCTCGTTCATGTGAGATAAGAGATGATTTTTAAGATGAGCAGTCTGGGAAAATCCTTTGGAACATATTTCGCACACAAAAGGTTTTTTTCCTGTATGAATCAAAAGATGCTTTCTTAGATATCCGTTCTTTGAAAATGTCTTCATACATATTTCACAAACAAAAGATTTTTGTTTTGTGTGACATAAAAGATTTTTCTTGGTATCGCTAATGTAAGAAATGGAGTTATTTTCACTGATGAAGGTTTTTTCTGTTGACATCTTCGTAAGTGAGAAAGTTTTGTTTCATATCAAAACAGAAACTTTTTTCTGGTATCAGAAGAATGATAAATTACTGCATCTTTTACCCAAGGAGATTATTTATTGCCTTACTGTAATAAAATTATCTATTTAGTCGGCCTTTGGACCTAAAAAGTAATTATAAATAAAACTTTTTTAATTAACTGTAATAAATTTTTATTCTAAGTCAAAATCAGATTCAACAAATTTCAATTCTTTAAATAGCATAAAGTTTACACATTAAAAATTGTCTTATTTATTCATACACTTTTTATTGCATATTAAAGTGATTATTTATTTTTATGCTACTGTAGAATTTAAACATTTAAGTACAGATGTGCACACATATGCATTTGCGTGTAGGTATGCATGCCAAATATCGTAGAACCTGGAAAAAAATTGAAATGGGCCGACGGACGGGTTAACAGAGAAGTACCCTTTTTTATTTATTTTAATATTTATTGCGATGAAATGTAAAATTGGAACTTGGGTAAAATCAATTATTCACTTGACAGATAGCTGCGCCCACTCCAGTTTTACTTTTGGTATTATAGTGCATTAATGATCACAAGTTGTTTCCAAAATGTCATACATTCAGGTTCTAATTCAAAATGCACGAGATTAGATTTGTTGAATCCGTCTCAATCTGATTAGCATGCCAGTTGTCATATAAATTGAAGAATCTGAAAGGAAATTTAAGGAATCGCATTCTGGTACTATAGTATTTGATTTTTTTTTCTTTCAAATTTTGGGACATTATCGAAAAAGAGATATTGTCAAGCATTTAAGAAAAAAAGCCTCGCCGGTAGTGGTATAAAATATAATCTTATCTCAAAATCAATGAACTGTTTAAAGAAACTTCTATTACAACGGAGATATTTTAAAGCAACAAACAAAGGAAAGTTACATCAACACTCAAATATTTCGACTCAGTTCTAATCTTTTGCTGATATACACTATTTATTTAAATTAGTTGTGATAAATAAATGTTACAGAAAAGAAGCAATATACCATTACAATTGGATTTTAAAATAATAATTATTATAAAAAAGTAATATTAATAATAAAATAATAATCATTATAATAATAATTATAAAATAATATTGATAATTATAAAATCATCATAATAATTATAAAATAATAATAATTATAAAATAAAAAAGTATATTATTAATTACATTAAAATAATACTAATATAAATTTATAATAAAATAAATTTTGCATTTACAACCGTGTTTTAATCCCTATAAATTAATTCATTAATTTAATTCAATCAGCATAGTACATGAAAGTAATATATTGACGTAGTATATCGTTTCATTTCATATCTGTAGATTACAGAAGCAGCAACCTATTTTAGAGAACCTACAACTTTGGAAGTTTTAGATTTTCTAGTTAAGTGTTTACCTTTACCTACATCTTTCTACATATCTTCATCTCGTTGTTAACAAAGCCTATGTTATTGCACTCTTAGCTATACACTTGTGTTAACATCTTTCATACAATTTTTAATTTGTACATTTTAAATTATTTACAGTTTTAAAAAATATTTTCTTTTCAGTAAAAGTAATAATTTCCTCCACGCTAACTTGTTTTTCACGGCTACGAAGGAAGGGGCGGAAATTTGGTACATCACTCTACAGTTTGGCGAATAGCGAATCACTAATTTTCTCTGCACACTAATTCCTGTATGGTCCTAAAATCCTGTATGCGACCGGCCAATAGAAGTTCATATATCAGCAAAGTTTTTTATGACCAGCCTGTAAATAAATATTTGGTGAAATTAAAATTGTTGTACCAGAGCGACACATTTTATTCAAATTTTAAATTGCCTTCTGTACCCTGTTTGAATAAATATCTGTTTCACAAAATAATATTAATATTTCATGTTAAACGATGTTTTTAAAAAGCTTGTCAGCACAATACAATTAATGTTCACAAAATTTGCCTTAATGTTTTTAAATATCTTATTTGCATGTATACACAGTTCTTACATTGCATAATATTGTTAACCCCTTGAGGGGCACCGGTATATATTATATTCCCCCTACGATTAATGAAGTTTTACACTATAAAAATTTTATTAAATTTTATTTTTCTAACTTTGGTGGCAAAAAGCCGTAAAATTGCTTATACTTATTTTGAAATAGAATTTTTCAAAGATTCCGGTGGCAATTCAGCATTTCACAAACGTAATTGCTTGCCCCTCAAGGGGTTAAAAAATAACAAAATGTCTAAAAATGATACTTTTCTTATCTCCAAATCTTGTAATAAATGTGCAATTAAATTGTTGTCCGACAACACTAGTATGTAGAAAGTGGTCTATAAACAGGCTGCTTGATCCAGAAATGTAACATTAATATGGCTTATCTCAAAAGTGTCAACAACAGTTCCGAATAATTGAGCATAAATCGATATAATTAATCGAATCATATGTGTTCGCCTTTATTGGTATTGCATCGCCCAGTGGCGTGATCAATAGCGAGAGCTTCTGCCAAACCGTGAGCCTGGGTTCGAATCCTCGGGTAAGACATGGATATATTTGTGAGTTTCCATTGTAGTTATAGAAATATATAATGCAAAAAAGAATAAAATTGTTGTGGGTTTTTGTTATTTTTGTGTATAATAAGAATCATTCGAGGCGAAAGCCATAGTTGCTAAAGGCCTCAAAGCAAACTCCAGTACCGAACGTAGGTATGGTATACTTTTTAAATATTATTTATCTTCAAATAGCATATTAGCATTGAAAATAATGTTTTTTGTGGTATTACGTATATTGTGTATGATTATATTCCTGTTCAATGTAAAAATAACCAGATTATGAACAGAACACCATGCTAACAAGTTGTTTTCTTACATCAGATGTATGTCTTATTGGAGCAAACTAACAAACAAAAAATAATTTTTAATATAATGAGTGGAATAACATTTGTTTTTATACTGTAACGTATTGTTCAACCATCCTGCAACCAAGCGAGTTACAGTTTCAAAAGCTAAGTACTTATTTCTGTAATAAAAAATAAAAATCTTTTGAAACATTTACAAAAGTATTCCTACACTCATATATCGCTCTAAAATTTGAGGCATTGAAAATTAAGGGTGTATACTCAAAATATTTCATTAACACTTTAGAAGACTCATTCATGGAGGTATTTAAAAAATGAATCACCTATCTCGCCTGCTAACTACCATAGATCCTTATGACAGTTTGAAATAAAGGAGTGGGAAAATCTCTGGGCTCATATTCAACAAATTTAGATAAAAAGAATTATTTTAAATGCTGAGTTATTTCAAAGATTATAGTTTTCTCTCTTCTGTGTTCAGTATGTGGTAATTGATCTCTGAAAAATAAACTCTGTACATAAAAAGTGTACAATTACTAAATCAGAGCTTGAATTGAAATTCAATTTTTCCTATGAGGGGAGTCTTCCCTCCCAACATTTATAAATGAAGGGAAAATGAGCTATTTTTGTATGGAGGAAAAAATGTTTAAAACCCACTATTATTTTATATGCTATTTAAAGAATTACATTAATTACGTACATGACAAAAAATCACAGCAACAATTTAAATCAATAACTCATAATAATTCAGTCATTTTTTTTAGTTTAATATAAAAGAAAGTTAAACTTTTATACAGCGTCTATTTTTTTAATTTTCACCAAGTGTTATAGGTAAGGGAATCTGGGGAGTCTTGACCATAAGGGAGGATTGACCCACCCTTGAGTATTTAAAAATATTTTAGCTTTTCTCACCTTATGGCCGTCAAAGCTACTGATGTAATCAGGCAACTATGTTAATTTCTTCATAATGAAGGGAACGAATATATTTTCCAACTGGATTAAATCATATTCAAGGCTGGAGTAGCACAGTTAAAGTTTATTCGAACAGAGCGAAAAATGTCCAGATGTATTCCTGTGTTAAAACACACCTTCATCATGTAAATGCCATAGTTATAGCTCGGATGAATGAAGCTAGCGCTGTAGTTCGCAGCCAAGTCCAACAAATAAGAGTTAATTATGTCAGCCAGGTATCGTCCGGATAGCCTAACAGGTAAGGTATTGGCACGGCACGCCAAGTATCCAGGTTCGATTCCTGGTCTGGACATTTTTCGCTCTGTTGGAATAAACTTCACCTGTGCTACTCCAGCCTTGAATAAGAACATGTTAATTCATAGCAGTGTGGAGAAATGGAAAATAGAAAGTTTTTCTACTTATAAAGTAAATATTTTAAACATAATTTTTAAGGCTTTATTTGGACAGACTAATTGAATTAAATTTAAGCAAGTAGAATTTTATAAATACTGTCATATTAAGCTTTTATTATAGTTATAAAGTTTGTACAAAGAATTAGGCTAACAATTACCATGTGCCATTCTTTACAAAATGGCCAGATAGGGGGTTTGACCCACTCTATGTAAGGGAGGGTTGGCCGTTGGGTCAAGATTCCCTTAATTAAACAGTTATGAAAATCTACAAATAGTGTTTATCAAACACAGTTTATACTTATAACAATTTTATGATAATCATAAGTGTGATTAGCCCCACCAGTGGCCGAGAGGTTCTGCTCTCGAAGCTGGTAGACGGGAGGTGCTGGGTTCGATCCGAATCGCGCCCGTCGGCCCAATCGTTCGGAGTTTTCGTGGTTTTCTTCGAGCCGTGGATCTTCCATGCGTTAACACGGATTAGGTTCCCTTAGAAAGACCCCCACGGAGGGCACTCCCCCCGGGCCTATATCCCTCGTGTAGATATTTGGCCGTCAAAAATCAACCCAACCCATAAGTGTGATTAAGAAAATTTTTGACAACCCTACAATAGCTATGTCTCTTCCTAAAAGCTGGACCTAGAACGTCTCTAGGCGAAAGAAGTCAAGCAAAGTCAAGAATTTAAACTCATACAACTCTAAAAAGAGAAACTGAAATTGAGTACGAATATGAAAAGAGAAAAAGGTAGAAAGAGCGAAAAATTCAGAAAAGCAAGCATCCAAGAATCCAGAAAGAGAAAAAATTGTTCCTTGTAGGACGGAAGGAGTCTGATTATGATATCTTTGGGGTTGTAAGTACAGTGGTAAATACAGTTAAAGGCCATTTGCGTACTAAATCAATAAATTCAACTACTTTTATATTAAGTTAACACATTGTTAAACGAATATCAAAGGTATGCCAAATCATAACAGAACCTCGACTTATAGAATAAGAAACTAGAAATAATAATGTTAAAATCGATATATAATTGTATAAGACTAAAATACTGTTTTTTTATGGGTTTTGAAAATTTTTATCCATTAAAATTTTCATTTGTAACCGAACATCTCGCTTTATAGAACTGGCATTTTGCCTTAATTTTTTTTATCAACAGATATTGTTGGGCCATTCCATGTTACGTGTGTGACATTTGGAATTTTTTTTTTCTAATTAAGCAAGGATTTTTCAATGTATTTCTTATTTAAAAATCCAAACAATAAGTTCTTTTAAAAATATACACTTTACTTTATTATTTTATGCAGAAACTTATCATTTTGATAAAATAGTTATTTTTTAAATAATTTTTTTAAAAACGTTACGTGTGTGACTTAGAAAAAAAGCAAATTTTGAGTAATGACATTAAATGATATATTTGTGTGAGTTTTATTGCCACACATTTAAATTAAAAAATAGGGTAATAACTTATTTACCATGCCACTTAAAATCACAGTTAAAATTAAAATTTAATAAATAGTTGAATAAATAAAAATTAAAAACCTGCGTTACGTGTGTGACACCCTGATCGTTACATGTGTGACCATGTGAATTCAAAGTAAAAGATTGCTTTTAAAAATGCATGAGGATAAAAATGTATTAAAATATTACATTATATTTAAACATTTATTCAATAAGTCATTCAATAATTATTTATTTTAATGTTTATTTAACATTTCAAATCAAATTTAAGTTATTTAAATCATTTCTTATCTGAACAGAGTTTATTATAAAATTGAAACTTTCAAAGTCGAGAAAATTACATTTCTTCAAATTTAAACTGTCCCCTTGAACCAACTACAATAGGTGGAGAAAGTTTTTTTTATAACATTTTCAATTGGATACAGGAGAACATCAGATTTTTTGGGTCATTTCTAATAACTTCCTGAAGGAATCATCACATTCACTTCTACATCTGTACCAAAAATGTTAGAGATTTCCCCTGCATAAATATTTTTATCATAAGTAACTGCACACCAGTCACCAATATTAAAATTTGAAATGTTAAGTTTTTGATCTGTTGACTTGCAGCTTATAGTAGAGATACAATTTACTTCAATATCAGGAATCACATTTAAACAGTTTGTTTTACAGAGTTGAATTTTTTTTTTTTTTGAAAATTGCATTTTATCACATGCATTTGCTTAATACCTACTTTGTCTTCGACATTAACCCATGGATTGACTGAACTTATAGCAGAGTCAATATCTACTTGGCTCATATGGAGAACTGTAGTGTTTGTCATTAAACTGGATGCAACATTAGCAAAGTCTAATGAGTTTTGTACATTCATAGTTTCAGATTTCCTCATAACTTTCATTCGAACCAAGGATTTTACTCTTCCTCCCACTCCATCTACTACACCTTTGCCATGAGCTGTAGCAAAATATTTCCACTGAAAATTTTTGTGAAATTTTTCTGAAAGTATATAAAGCAATCTACACATATATTTATTTTTAAATTCAGACGATGGTCCATCGCTCTAAATAATTTCATTTACTGACAAATCATTATTTTTTATTATTATATCATATAATCTCATTAAAAATGCATATACAGAATTCTTACCTTTATCTTTAGTATCGGAACAAATGACAAAAGTAGTGCATTTGTTTTTGAAAAATAGTGCTGCTGTAAATAATTGCACATTTTCTCGTGACCATAATGCTGATTGAATTTCATTTTGATAATCACATGAAAAGCCATTGCAAAATCAATTTGAAGGATTCTATTATTGTCATTCAATTTGTCTTGTTCAAATGAGTTTGATTGTATACGTTTTATTCTAACATGTTCTTGAAAAAGGGGCAAGTCATTTAGTATTAGTTCTTTTAATTGAGCATTACATCCATTTTGTGTAGTTTTCCGAATCTTACATGAAGAACCATCTTTAATCCATTCTTCCCAAGAAACAATGGAATCTGCATTTATTTGAAATTCGATTAGTTTTCCATTCCCACAAATCAAGCATTTTCCCTGCCAACAGTCCGAATTTAAATTACTATTATTGCACTCGCATAAATTATTTTTCCACCACTCTCCATTATATGTTATTTTTCATGCTTTTAATTTTAGTCTAAAATTCTCACGGAGCTTGCATTTGCATTGATCTATTGGGGAATTTTTAAGTAGCAAAACATTTTTTGGTCTCAGATTGCAAAATTTTGAAAAAGATATTTTTCCGAAAGTTTCTTCAAATATTTTGTGTGCTTCTTTTAAAAACATGGTTAAATAATATTTGCGTACTCTGCTTTTTATTCCATTATTATCCCAAATTATCATTTCATCATTCATTCCAGGCATTGTATAAACACACGTAACAAAATGTTATGTGTGTGACAGATTTTGAAAGTTGCATAATTGTTTCATTTTTTAATAGATTTTTATATAACTTCACAAAAGTCATTTTAATATTTAGTTAAAAGAGAAAAATAAGTTTTGTGTTAAAAATTTGACTACATTAGAAGTTATAAGAACTTTTAGATTTAAATGTTACGTGTGTGACAATAGTTTTATCATGCTTCTTCAAAAGTTTTCTAAGGTATTAAATTTTTTACAAAATATACACTTCTAACTCTATTCACAGTCTTGAGTATTTCATAAATTGATATCTATCATTTAAAATAAATAAAGTATGCAAAATATTTTTTTAAATTCAGAAATCATCAGTGTATTTTAAATTCATCATTCTGCAATTTTTATGTACTTACATATTAAAAAGGTATTTTTTAATGGAATTTTAGTTTAATAACAAAAATTTTTGCATCATGAGAAAGAGCACAGTTTTTCCTACAAATAAAATTCATTAACATTTCCCTATGTTAAAAAATATTTTTTTGCTCTCTGCACGGAATGGCCCTGTTTTGAAATATTTCTCGTCTAATATTGAACACTGTGTATTATCACATTTAATTCTCTTTATAAAATTTCACTGGAAGCTTAGCAATATTATCCATCTTTTCTCGAGCCTTTGGAGTAACTAACCGCATTACATTACTAATGCATTGTATATTGTCTGCAAAACCCTGAATAACACTTTCTGCCTATCACACGACAATTTTTTACAATTCCCATAGAGCGTCATGACTTCTGAAAACTGTTCTTTGTAACTATGCAGCAGAAATGCTTCTGCAGAAGCTAAACATCTAATTCATTTATCATATCAAAAGTTAAACAGCCTGTTCATACTAATTTCCACCCCGAATTCGAAGACTACTCAAATCAGATAAGCATGTGTTTCCAAATTTCAAACCGCAAATCTGCTGTTTACACACAGTAGCTTGAAATCTGTAGAAATGTATTTTGAGTATTTTCAAAATACTTGGAAAAAGCATTATAAAATACATTATCAAAATTAGGGATGAACCGGATATTGATTTTGTCGGATATCGGATATCCGTAGCTGTTTTGCTTGCCGACTTCGGATATCCGGCACTAGATGTTTTCAGTTATAGGGTGACTGTTTATTTATTTCTTTATATACTGCCATCTCAGTACAATAAATTACAAACATGTTTTGCACATCATTAAAACATTTTAAATGTATTGAACTATAATTTACAGAAACCATCTCTTTTTGAATATCAGGGCTTGAAATTTAAATTTTTCCATATGGGGAATTTCCCTTATAACATTTATAAATGCAGGAGAGTTGAAATGATTGAAAGGGGAAAAAATACCTTTAAACCATGTTTTTTTTTTTTACGCGTCACTTAAAGAATTACATTTATACAGACATGACAAAATACCATTGAATAATTTAAATCAACAACTCAAGATAAATTATCCAAAATGTTTATTTTTATTAAAACAAAGGAACAGAATCAAGCTTTATATATATCATGTCTATTTTTCAACTTTCACCTAATGTTATGGGCAATTAACAATTGGGTTGATAAACGAATTTCTTAATTTAGATTTTATTCCATTTTGCGTGCTTTAGCCTCATTCACAAGTTACACTTTTGATAAACAGCACAGAGCAAGTTTTATAACTTTAGAAATTATCGGAAACACATGGTTATGCTCGCTTTAAAAAAATTTAGAAAACTTTGCAAAGCATTCATTTTTAACTTACTTGCATGAATAATGAACATCGGTGATTTTATTGTCAATATCCTTTGGTGATTGCATGTCACTTCTAAAAAAAATGTTTTATTATATCCTTAATGGAATTACAGTCAAAACAGTAATCTCTGGTATTTTCATTCATTGAACTATGTTCTATGCATTGGAATTGTAAATCCATATCCAAAGTTTGAAAGGAA
The DNA here is from genome assembly GCA_963932465.1 of Maratus speciosus. NCBI lineage: Eukaryota > Metazoa > Arthropoda > Arachnida > Araneae > Salticidae > Maratus > Maratus speciosus. The sequence goes on along the minus strand of OZ010794.1, from coordinate 90,276,465 downwards.
ATAGTAGTAGATTGATATTTCTATTAGACGAGAAATGGTTGATTTAAAAAGGAGTATCAAGTATTTTGTTGTTTCCAAATATGCTTCTTTGAAGTTTACCACAATTTTTTTCTTCGTGTGCACCACAAGATCTAATCTCATTTTATTTAGTGCTTATTCTAGGGCAATTTGATAGGGCTCAGTCTCCGGTGGCCGTTACTGCCCTTTTAGTAATTTCCTATTTGGGTACAGGGAAAAAATATCGCAAAATACGTACGTAAATCGATCGTAGGAAAAACATTGCCGATTTCGTCAATGGCAAAAAGAAATAAAAAAAAATTTGTCGGCCGGTCGTCACGAAAAAGTGAAGTTCGTGGGAAATCGGCAGCAGAAAAACATCACGAAATTCACCAATAAATTACAGGAAAATATCGTGAAATTTGTCAGTCCGTCACGAGCAAATATCGTGAAATTCCTCAGCCAGTCGTGGAGACAAAATGCGAAATTTTTCAATCCATCACAGAAAAACTATCGTTAATTTCATCAGTAAGTTGCAAGAACAAACAAGGATATTTGCCAATCGGTCACAGAATAAAATTGCTAAGTTTGTCAATTGGTTGAGAGAAAAAAATTATGAAATTCGCCGATTGGCCTCCAGAAAAAATCCCAAAATTTATCAATTTGTCACGTACAAAAATTGCAAAAATTTTCAGTCAGACGCAGAAAAACAATCATGAATTTTGTCCATCTGTCGTAAGAAGTAACTGTAAAATCTGCTGATCGATAGTGGAAAATATGAAGAAACTTGTCAGTCGGTCGCGAGATTACATCGTCATTTTACAAAGAAAAATTATCGGAAAATGATTTTTTGGAAACAGGAGTCTCGGACCCACAATATTCTTTAGAGCATGAATCATACCATCCCGTCTCGAAATTCAATCCCTGTATATGTATATTAATAATTTTGTGTAAAAAATGTAATTTAACCATTAAAATATTCTGTTTATTTGTACAATGAAATTCTGATAATTGCTAATGGATTTGGATATTGGATTGATTATATGGTTAATTGCTAATAATTAATTAATTTGTACGATGAAATGCTGATAATTTGTACAACAAATTTTAACCCATTAATATACCTGTAATTGCAGAGTATTTTCAGAAAAAAATACATACATTATTTTTATAATTTAAACATAAAATATTGACTAATATACCCATGGTTGAAGAGTTATTTTCTCTACACATAGGTTTCGTTGATGCCTTTTTTCTGTTTTTATTATTTAATATTGTTTTGCTTTAAGTCGCATTTGGTTTTATTTTAAGTTAAATTACTTTGATATTTATAAGTAAAAAGAAAATTACTTTTAATTTTAGATATTTATAATGAAGTTACAAAAATAACTAGTTGGATGTGCCAATCCCAAAACTATCTTCTATCTCATACATCCTAATATTTCAAAAAGTAGTTAAAAATGTTAACACTGCAATAGTATTAGTTCAATATTTACCAACTTTGATTTTCATCTAAAATTTCTGCTCCAGTCATTTAACCCTTAAATGTCGGGTGTTGCTTTTCGGCAACATACCCAGTTTAGGCTATAAAATACAATTAGAATAATATTGAAACTATAATACCTAATGTTGCCAATAAAATACATTCTGAAAATATTATTAAATCGATTTTCAACATGTAGATGGCAACACTTGTGCTGCTTAAGAATAAAGATAGATTTATTTTTTCAATTTTTGCTACCTGCTCTTTTTGTTTTGCTTGGAAGCTTGCGAAATACCCTATTTTGTTCTGCAGTAAGCAAGTAAAATTTATTTCTTATTATAGTTCCTAAAATTCATGTGCGTTTAATATTATAGAATTTTATCAAGGAAAATTATTTTTTCAATTAAAGACCAGTATTGCCAATTAGTAACAAACTGTTTTTTAGCCGTAAACCATACTTAAAACAAAATATGATTTTTTAAAATATTTTTCCCATGATTTAATTAAAAAATGAAAGTCGAAAAACATTATTACAATGATTTTTGAAAAATCAGGCATACAAGGGTTAATCAGAATAAGAATAAGTTAATCACGATATTTACTAAAATCAATAATTCGTTCATTATTTTGTTGTACATCAGCTGTTTGCGGATAGCTAGCTTAGCAGAATGCGAAGTTCCCATCGCTTTTCAAGCCGCCAATATACTGTACAAAAAAACTTAAAAAAATAGAGAAAATTTTACAAAAATCGCCAATAAAGTGCTAACTTCTGGCAGAATATTTTCATATTCAAGGAGAAACTGCTGGCCATAGCCAAAAATAAACACAAAAAAATCGTTCAATTCTATACAGAACTTCATACACTTTTCAATGGTACAAGAATGAAAATGGCATAAAAGTTGCTATTACAGCTCTCCCTTCTGGCAGAATATTTCCAAATTAAAGGAGAACCTGCTGCACATAGCCAAAAACATACACAAACATTTTTGTTCAATTACATGGATAACTTCATACACGTTTTATGGTACGATAATGAAAATGGCACAAAAATTGCAATTACAGCACCCCCTTTCTAACAGAATGTTTCCATATTGAAGAAGGACCTGCTGGCTACAGCTAAAAACATACACAAAAAATTTGGTTCAATTCTATGCATAACTTTATACTTTTTTCGAGGGTACAATAATGAAAATGGCACAAAAAACACGATTACTGTGCCCTCTTCCAGTGGAATGTTTGCATATTAAAGGAGGACCTGCTGGCCACAGTCAAAAACATACACAAAACGATTTTTTCAATTCTATGCATAACTTCATACACATTTTGATGGTACGATGGCGACACACGGACAGAGAGATATTTTGTATAAACATGCTTTTGGGGATCTTTGACCCCTAAAACATGTAAATCCGACGAAAAAATTTTGATTACAATACTTTCTTCTGTTAAAGTTAGAAGAAAACAAAAATAATTTGTTTAATTGTTAAACTCAAAAGAAAGAAAGAAACTTAATAAAGTCATACTTTAATAAACAACTTCAAATTTTATTTTACAATCTGAAAGTAATGGTAAAATTTTGTAAAAGATGTAAATGTAAATTCTTAAATTTATTATATAAAGAGTTTGAATATTAATATTAGGAAATCCGTAAATTCTTTAAACTTTTGATAATTACCTTTTACTCATGAATAGGGAACTTACTATATTTCATATTTTGCATTATAAATAAAAGTTGTTCAGCATTGTTTGGTGCCAAACGATTTCTGTTATCCTTATATAATTGTTTTGCTCCACTCTGCCAGATCAGAGAAGTCGGATATCTGGAGACTTCAATTCGGTTGATTTTTGACGGCTGATTATCTACACTAGGGATATAGGCTCGAGGGGGGAGTGCTCTCCATGGGGGACTTTCTAAGGGAACCTAACCCGTATTTACGCATGGAAATTCATGGCTCAAAGAAAACCACGAAAACTCCGAACGATTAGGCCGACGGGCGCGATTGGGATCGAACCCAGTACCTCCCGTCAACCAGCTTCGAGAGCAGAACCTCTCAGCCACTAGTGGGGCCGATTTCGATTCGGATATCAGATGGTATTTCGGTTATTGAAAAATAAGCCGGATATCCCTAATCAAAATACTTTTGTTTTGCCGGCTCAAAATAAAAAAGTATTTTGAAAATGTATTTCAAATACAGTATGACATCTTTAATTTGGACATTTCGGTATGTTTATTCGTTTTTAGTTTCAATTAAAGATAATAGATGGCACCATAGTACATATGTGAATAAATTTTCAGAAAATTATTAAGATAAATGAAATGACTTCCTAATTTACTACTTTTTTCGGTTTTAAAATTGTAAGAATTTTCTAAATTAATATGTAATTAATATAGGTGTCTTTTTTTAATATTAATTTGTAAAAATTTAGAATTAATGGTAATTTTACAATTTTTCATTTTCCAAAGATAAGAAGCGGACAAAACATCGTAAAATTGGATTTTGTTATTATTATTTCTTCTAAGTATTTAATTTGTGACTTACTTCGATATTTGTAGGCTCTATACATTTAAATTTTTATGATATTAGCCTTATATATCACTATTTTAAATATGTTAATGTGACCATAAAGTTATTTTTTAAATTAATTTTAAGTCTTATTTAAATTTTTAATATAACTTTTTTTGGTCATAGAATTTTTTTCTATAATTTTCATGATTACTCTGCTATTCTTCTGTTTTGTATTATTTATTGAGTATTTATAAATCATAATTTTAAAAAAATCGTACGGTTATTGTTTTTTGCATTTTACAACAGATGGCGACACTGCATAAAATATATATAATTATTTCAAAAATACATACATTTTAGAGCATTTTGAATTGATTTTTCTCAAAGTTTTTCATTTATTTTAAATTACCAAGTTCTTTGCATTTTTGTATTGTCATATCAATGAAAGATATTAGTATTTATATTTATCTAAATGCATTCTAGTTTCAAAACTTCTGTAATTCGGAATCGCCATGATTCCGAATTAAAGAAGTTATACTGTACATGTATTTTGGATATTGCCCAACTCTGTCAACGTCTAACTGAATCTGAAGTTTGATGAAAATCCGTGCATTAGTTTTTGAAATCAGATAGAACTATTGCAAAAATCATGAAAAATCCAGCATAGCAGTGCCACCTATGGGACAATTAACATCAAAACCTAATCAGCAACAACTTGAGTCAATGTCTAACTGAATCTGAAGTTTGATGAAAATTCGTGCATTAATTCTTGAGATAGAGCTATTGCGGAAATCATGAAATATACACAACAGCAGTGCCACCTGTAGGGAGATTTATACCGAAACATAATCAACACCAATATTGATCAAGGCATTCCTGATTTGAAGTTTGATGAAAATTGATGCATTAGTTCTTGAGATAGCGCTATTGCAGAAATCATAAAAAAAGCAGCATAGCAGTACCTGTTGGGCGATTTACATCAAAAAGTAATCAGCACCAATCTATATCAGTGACTAACATAATCTATAGTCTTGTTACATTTCTTTCATTAGTTCTGGAGATAGATAACACAATCTATAGTTTTGTTACATTTCTTTCATTAGTTCTGGAGATAGAGCACCCACAAAATTTGTGTCACATACATACACACAGATAGACAAATTCACAAATATTTTGTAAATATATGTTTTTCGGGATCTCTGACCTCTAAAATGTGTAAATCTGTCGAAAAGCGGAGTTCAAAAATTTTAACAAATCCATACTTTCTTCTTGTAAAGATAGAATATAGTAAAAATAAGAGGAAAGAAAGTAAAAAGAAATTAGAGGTTTCAAGATTCTTAATTTAGTGAGCTGGGGTGCAAATTAGGGGAAGCGCAAATTTTATAGGTGGGAGGGATAGGAAGATGATTAACTATTTATCATTTTATAAAGATTTATAATAAACCGGAAAAAGAAATAAAAATTAAGTAGCTTAAAGACTAAATTTTATGTGCAAAGAAAATGGAAATGGGGGCGGCGATTATGGATTGAGGGAAGACTTCAGGTGGTTTAACTGTTTTGTAATAAAATAACAAGTATAGCAGGGGGAAAAAAAATGAAGTCTTTTAAAGGTTTTATTTTTGTTAGTTGTGGGCAAAGGGTAGAAGTATAAATTTTGTTCATTATTGGAAGGGTGGGGTGGGGGGGCGAGTTTAACAGAGGACTGATAATTTACCTTGTTAAAAATTTACAAATAATGCAAAAAATGAAAATTAAACAGTTTAAAAGACTTTAAATTTTGTATGCTTTGTAAGATGAAGGGAGATGCGAATTGTCAATTTCGATCGGGGGGAGGAGTCAAAGTGTATGATCGATTATTTATTGTTACAATAAAATAATAAATAGAGCAGAAGGAAGTTTAAAAAAAATGAATGACTTTCAAGGTTTTAGACTTTATGAGATGAGGGGGCAAAGGGGAGAGCAGATTTTTTTAATTTTTGGGGGGATGGAAGTTTATTAAATCACTTATTTAATTATTCATTGTGAAAATAAAATGACAAACAGAGCAGATTTTTTTTTTTAATTAAACTGTTTTAAAACTTTGAATACTATGAGGGGGGGGGGGGAGAGAAAAATGGGGAAGCTAAATTTTGAGAGGGTAAAAATCAGATGAAATTTTAATGAAGTGAATGTGATGCAATGAATTGTTAATAAAATTTAGGTTTGATTATTTATTCAGAATAAAGTAATAAGTAGAGTAGAAAAAATTTTAAAGATTTTAACTGTGGTATTGTGGAAGGGGAAGCAAAATTTTGGAATAAGAGGAGGCAAGGGAGAATTAAGATTTTTTAAATCAGAAATTCAAAGAAATGCAGAAGAGTTTCACCCCTGATTAAGAAATAATACGAGAGTAAAATTAAGCACTTTAAAAAGACTTTTTGCAGATTTTGCTTAAAATAAGTAATTTTAAGAACCAAAAATTCTTTTTGAAAAATGTAAGGAATATCAAGGACTCTACAAACCCTGTGGTCACACTTACTTAACCTGTTTTAATATTTTAGATAAATTTAATAAAATTACTTTAGTAGGCGATCAATTTTTTTAAAAATATTTTTTTTTTTTTTTTTTCAAATCATATGAATGCAGTCGAATTCAGCATATAGGAGCAACGTTATGATATCATGTTTTGAAATGAATCATTTCTAGAAAAAAATCTAATCAATTTCCTGTTTTATAACAGAAAATCTGAATAATAATCAACAAACCATTTAGAAATAAATAAATAAATTAAATTATTTGCTACAAAGAAATTTTTGATAACGTTTTGAAAGGCGGCAAGATATCCGCAAAATTAAAAATGGCGACGCATGAAATTTCGTACGATTATTTTTATAGATAAGTCACGAAAAAACATATCTTACCGTTAACTTAACTCGTAAAGAGGGTGGGGGGAATACATTAACATTTTAAAGCTTAAATATATTACAATGAGAGGAACAGGCAGACAGATATGAAAGGACGCTGTTGCAATGAATGAATCATAGCTTCTAACGAATGGATAATGAATCAAACTAAAAATTAATTCATGAGAAGTGGAAAATCACAAGGAGGAACCGAAATCTCAGTCAATGATACACATCATATTTATTCGTCCACGTAGTATTAAACAAAAGTAAACAAATGCCAAGCCAAACCATGTTTTCTGAAATAGTACTACTTGGTGTGTGAGGATGTCAAAAAACTCTCATTCACCGACCAACCAACCAAGAACCAATGAATGATTCTCCAATTTGATTTATTCATTAATCATTCTATGCTTTGGCGCCTTGTCTATTACTCAAATTATAGTATTAGCTAGTCTGTTAAACAGAAATTTATTGATCCCACCCTCCTTACTACAATAAATTAATGGTAAGTTTAGGTTGCTCTTTTATTAAAAATTCACAAGTTGATCATATGATCGCACGGAACTTCATATGTCGCCACTTTGATATTTGCCGATATTTTGCTGTCATTTAAAACTTTATTAAAATGATTTTCGTAGCGGGGGTAGCGGGTAGTAATTTCGTTTTTCTAGGAAGAGTTCCATATCCTGTGCCGGAAGATTTGGCGCTTTGTTTGGCGATAAATGTTTCGATCTGGTTTAAGTTTGTTCGTCGTATTTCCGATCATTCGAATGGCTGAGGCAGTGGCGCACCCAGGATTTTATCTTGGAGGGGGCCGAACATTGGCAGCGAAACAAAATAAAATTAGTGGGGGGCAAAATTTCTCAAGTTTTGATTACAGTAGGAAATTACAAGGAGACACTAATTAATCATAAAATTACCGTAATTAATTCAGTATCAATTCATTGGTTATTTATTTTAATTAAAATGATTATACTTAAAGTTTAATTTTATTAATATAATTTAAAAAAATACTAATTTTTGAATGTGCAGAAGTTAAACATTTAAAGGCCTCATAAATAAACATTTATAGAATTTCCCATTTATATCTATCTGATTGTCAGACATGTAGTTTAAGAAAAATATCCAAAATAGCTTGGACGAGATGAATTATTGGATGCACATTTTTGGGCTAGTTCATTTAAATTTAATTCGTCACTCAGAATTGTATGGGAATTAATAAACTAATAGAGAATTTAATCTCTTGTGGGGTAGGACAGAAAATTCTTGTAGAGACATTGTCTCTAGTCATGGAAAGGGTAGATGCTCCTACAGCCCCAGTGGCTTAAACGACTATAGGGCCGAGTTAAATGGATAAAAAATTTACTTCAAAAATTCAATTGAAAATATTGTTACACATAAAATCTATTTTATTTTACAAAGCTCTTGACTTAATTCAGTCGCAGTTACATTAATCTCTCTGTGTGTATATATAACAAAGCCAAGCCCATTTAATCTTGATTCTGTCATTGTAGATCTTAAGTTTTTTAAATGTATAATGTCAAAAATTACCTTCCGCTGAGACAGGTTGTAACGGGAAGTTTTGCAAATATCTTTAGTTATTTGAAGGTGTTGGGGTACAACATTTTGTCCCATTTCGAAACTGCTTCAATGGCATCCTTGCATCGAGTTATTGAAACTATTTCTCAAATTTTGTGTAGCTGAACTTGAATTCGGCATTCAAAATTTCTGAATTTGCAGAAAGTAAATCAGGGGCTGTGCATATATAACGTTATCACTTTTATGGCGATTTTGAACCCCCTCCCCCCCTTACGATATCATACGTTATCATCCCTCGACCCCCCCCCCCCCCCCCCCCCCCCCGTAATGATATCGTTATCAATGTCTAAAAATTCTTCTCATTTTTGAATTTTTTTTTCTTTTGCTTGGAGTGATATACAAATAGGGTTACATTTATTTTTCGCATACTTCATTGATTCATATGAAGAGAACTCAATAAAATATCACTTTATATATGAAAAACTTTTTATCAAATAACACTTAAAAGAAATAGTTTCTATTTAAAAGTATTTTATAATAGCTTTTTGTTACATAATACATTCATCAGTAATAATGTTTTCTTGCATTTGACCCCGCAGGGGGGGGGGGGGGAGACGGAGACAGAGCTTCTTATCACCAAAACAGGTGGACAACATTATTTCTCTTTTATTTATTAGTAAACACAGATATAATTTGAAACATACTTCGCATATGGTTTCTCGAACAGCGAATTATATATGCATACCATATGTCAGAAGAAATAGGAAATTTGAAATTTAATAATTTTATAATCATTTAATGATTTTAATAATAACTTTGTACTTTCATAAAAATAGATAGCAGACTAAAAAAAGATAACATTCTATTTTGATATAAAGGCTAAGTTATAAATAAAAAGAGAAAATTTTGGTTGGATCAAAAATGATAACGATATCAAAAGACGAACCCCCCCTCCCCCTAGAGATATCTAACGATATCATTTGCCAGACTCCCCCTCCCCCCTAAAATGATAACGTTATATATGCACAGCCCCTCATGCATATAAAATTCACACAATTGATGAAAATCTTTTATTTCACTAGCTGTTGGAGCACTTTTTTCATTATGTAGAAAAAAATCAAAATGTTGCGGTGCCGAGTGAAACGTCCATTAAGTTGAGTGAACGTTTGATCAGCGAATGGGATAAAAATATTTTTCCTGAAATGCTCTTCTATAGAATTGGCTGGTACATTGGATCTTTGTGTTTGTTTTGATACAGTTTTTGGCATTTTAATGTCAATATGAAAGTTATTGGCTTTCATACAAGCTTATGATAAATATCCTTGAAAGAAATGTCTGGGGCTTTATGAATAGTATTTAAGTGAGCCACAATATCGTTAACAAAATTTCAGTCAATTAAAAGGTCACTGGCAGATTTTTGCAATTATTTAGACAATGATAAAGTGTATGCAAATATATTCTGTAAGCTAAATAAAGAAATTAAGAAACCAAATTCACATAATGAATTTTTAAAAAGTTTTGCTTAGAAAACGGATCTCTGTCTTCGCAAGATGCGATTATTTCAAAACGATCAATCACTGCATCATATAATTCTACCATGGTCATGATGGCTTTATGGCGTCCCACCTGCCTAGTTGGACAAACTTTTTGTAGTTTTTGGTTATTAATTTCAGGTGTATGTTTGTCAATATTGCTGAGGAGGACATCTTGTCTATTTAGGAGTATTGAAAAATTGTGTGTCATTTCAATTATGCCAATGCAGTTTCTTATTTCTGTCCCAGATACAACATTTCACGTGCTAAATTTAAACTATGTGAGACACAATGAAAGTATAAAGCTTGCGGATATACTTATACGTGAGACCTAAATTTATTAAACTTTCCGCTCATTGATGGGACACCATCATAACCTTGCCCTACGTAACCTACGTAAATAGGACAAATCAATATCATATGTCTTTAATCCTTCTAATATTTTGTCGGGCAAGTTTTTTTCTGCCAGTGCTTGCTACAGGAACAAATTGTAAGTTATTCTTTACAAATTTTGTTGCCATTCTCTTCACCTATATATAAGACACAACAGGAAAGATGTTCAGTAGTAGGAATGTCACAAGTTTCACCATCAAGGCATGAGAAACATTTTGCCGAATTAATTTTTTCTACCAAACTATTCAAGATGATATTGTTACTCGCATTTATAGGGGAGACCGGGGGTAGTTGGCTACAGGGGTAAGTAGGCGCAACCCCGATAAATCGCCTGTTTGTGGATAGATTGTGCAACCAGTCACAGAGTACATTTCTTCTTGCGTTTTACATTCCTCATTGTAGTTTTGCAGCATTACCTACGTTCAGTGGACATTTATTATGATTTTTCTGTTTTTTGCGCTCATAAGTAATTTTTTGTTGCTTCATTCTTTTTCTAATTTATAATACTTATCTTAATAATTGCGATTTAACTTGTGCAATTTTTCTTAGTGTATGATTAACTGTACCTACCCCATATGTGATTTATTTGGATTATTAATACTTAGATGGTTACGTGTCCCTTTTGTGAAGAAATTTATTATGGGGCTAGTAGGCGCATTGAACACGGGGTAAGTTGGCTCGGAGTCTGGTGTATACTGGTAGCTTGAAAAACAGCAAACACCGAAAAAAGTGGTTGCAATGCAAGATTTTGGGCACACGGGGCTTACCCAAACGGAGACACTCGATTTTTTATTTGTGACAACTGTAACTCTGATGATGTTATCAAGTAGGATAGAAGTTACTCAATGTTAAATTTTATTCATTATTTTTATGTCTGTATAATTTAGAATTTACATTGTACGGCGATAACGCCTTTGATTAAACCTACTGGTAATAGGGAAATTGATTTTTCTTAACTGCGTGTCTTATTTAAATATTTATAAAGCGTGTGCCAACTTACCCCATAGGTATAGGCAACTTGCCCCGTGACGGGGTAATTTCAGAATTTTCCTTTTATTTTAGGCTTCCGCTAAACACAAACTACAAAAGCTACACACTCAAAACTCCGGGTATTTATAGCCCAATACCTGTTCTTTAAAAGTACAGTTAAAGTTTCATAAAAAACTTAAACAAAAACTTAATAAAAATCAATAACTAAAAACTGCGCCTACTAGCCCCGGTCTCCCCTACTTTGTTTTTGTAGGTTCCAGCTAATAAAGGTAGCGTTTTTGACAGAATGTTTAAAATGTTCAGTGAGGTTTTCATTCCCCGAATCGACTCTTGTTCTTACTAAAGTTCAAAATTTCGCTTCATTGGCGATTGCCACCTGCTCAGTCGCATAAAATTACAATTTTTATAATCGGTTCCGATTTACTGCAACATGTGATGCCGACCCCCATCAATTTTTCTATCGACTGAAATGTATTTCCTTCTTGAATAGCTTTTCGTAAGTTGCAATAGCCCTGAAATGATATTGTTTTTTGTTGATTATTAAATTTCTCAATGGCTTTCTTCCAATTATTATAACTTTGCGTGAAAAGTGCCCAGCTACTTCCGATTTAGATTTTCCAACGTTAGAAGGTGCAAAAAATACGCAATATTTACAATGTGCACTATTTTCAACTTGAGAATACACAAGCCAAGTATATTTTTTAAACCATGTGTATTGAAAACTTTGTGATTTGCAGCTGTAGCACAGGTTGCGGGAAAATTAAAATTTGTTTCTGGTTCCCACAACGTTTTCATAATATTTAAATTATTGTCAGTATTGAATGTTTGTTTTTTCAACAATACGATGTCTTGCTAATTGCTATCATCTAAGGAAATACTATTCTTCATGGCTGTTCGATGGCTTTGGCTGATTTGCGACTAGGGAAACAGAATCCAAATCGGTATTTATAGTGTTAATAACGTCATTACTACTAGCATTTAAATCCTCCTTTTTTTATATTTTGAAATAATTCAATTAAAAAAAATATTTTACAAATTTAATTTGCAAATGTCACTGAAGAGTTTCCATGCAGATTACTTTTAACAGCTGAAAAACTTGTTTGAAGATAAATATATGATTGTCAATAAAGTCACTGCAAAATAGCCATGTAAAATACAAAATAAATTTTTGTGTAACTTTTGTGTACTCGCATATAACTCTGTATTGTATTCCAAGTCCAAGCAAAAGGAAAAGGAATGGGTAGGGATGCAACCGAGCCAGGTGAGGGTTTTGCACTATAATGATCCAAACCGAAGTTCACTATATTACATCTGGACCTTCTGAATCTAGACGCTGGATTACAAATGTTCGACTGGGAGAAATTTGAAACAAACATGATTCAGCTTTAATCACCAAAAGGATGTCATTTTTTTGTGGTGATAGCTTTCTTTGTAACTTTCTCTTTTCATTCTCGCAATTTTAAAAAAAAGTTTTCTAAAACTGCATGCAATAAGGGGGAAAAAACTGTTGAAGTCTTTTTTTTAACTGGATGGTAGCATTGCAGTGTAGCCAGCCGTATAATGAGAATTACCAATGATATATAGAAATGTGGTCTCAAGCAAACGCGTTTCTCTAGTTGTGTATCTATGAAATTGGCTGGGGAGACCCGGGTATTTATAGGGCGTCAATTAACTTTTTACACAAACGCACACACACGAAAAACGAACTTATGTCTCGTAAATATTTTAGATATGTTTCTAGTGTTTTCTCTCTTTTCTTTTGGATGGGGCCAGGGCCCCCTGGCCCCCTCCCTGGGTGCGCCACTGGGCTTAGGGTCGCTTTTTTTCGGAAATGACTTTTCAAAACCGGCGAACTGGATGACGTGAGATCTTGAAGCTTATTAGTTAACTAGTATCATGTGTACCGTTAGTCAGCAAAATTTTGAATTAGGTTAGATCACAGCGGGTTAGATAAGCACAAATTCGGATGCGTCTCTGCGTCTGTCAACGTATTTTAGTTGTAAGGTAAGTCTCGTTAATTTTTCCAAGATTGCGGAAAAACATTATTTTTAAATCTGTATGTTATTTATAATTCAATGGTTTTGCACCATTTTAAAAAATAGAAAATGATTTAAAACCATGGATTTATGAGTAAAATAAAGATTTTAAAACGGAGTTTGTGCACAATCTTGGAAAATTTCTTCCGATGCAATTATACAAATTTTAGCAGCATTCTAAATTAAGTCTAAACAAATGTGCTTTTTGAGATGAATACTTGTTATTGTTTTATTGTGTGCATTTACACACCTTGTTTCAGACTCTGACTGCGATCCCTTTTTGTAAACATTAAATCATTGCTGACTGTTTGTTTTTTGTGTAAATATTTTTTAATTTTTTTCTGAGACGATTATTTATATTTATCCTTTTACTTTTATTTTATATTAAATAAAATTTTTTAGCAGTTGTGAGCGAGATTTTACCTTCATTAAAATTATAATAATTGTTAAAATATATAAAAAGTTTCTGGTAAGTTTTTTTTTATTGTCCAAAATGTTTTAGGAACGGTGGGTTCAGGGGTGCAGAGCCCCCCTGACAGTAACAAGTATTCATTTAAAAAAGCACATTTGTTTTGATTTATTTAAAATGCTGTTAAAATTTGTGTAATTGCATCGGAAGAAATTTTCCAAGATGGCGCAAAAACTTCGTTTTTAAATCTTTGTTATTTATAAATCCATGTTTTTACATCATTTTCTGTTTTTAAAAATGGTGCAAAATCATTGATTTATAAATACAGATACATACAGATTTAAAAATTATGTTTTTCTGCCATCTTGGAAAAATTTTCATGACGCCAAAATGGCATTTTGGTGTAATATTTTTCGCCAAGCGGCACAGGGTATGGAACTCATTCCGAATTTTTCTTGAATTGTTTAATTCTAAAACATTGTGTATTGCTCACAGAGGAGAAATTTGTCTATATATTTATCTGTAATGAAAATAACTGTTTTTATAATATTTGATTACATACCAAAGTACCTATTGTATAAAATTTATCAAAATTTACCTAAATATTTAAACAGTTTAATTGCGCTACAGTTTAGTGCCACTTCCAGAGGATAAAATTTTGAAATTCCATCTTCATAATGTTAGATAGGCAGGGCTCGAAATGTACCGGAGCAAACCGGAACGATGTTCCGCTTCGTGAAAGTATGGAAAATATTGTTTCTGTTCGTGGAATTATTAAAAAAATATTATTACAGTTTCATACATATATAATAAATAAATAAAATAAACTATGTTCTCTGTAACTTTTTTTTTCTCATTATTTAGAATCTTGAATGCATTTTCTTAAATTGGTTTTTCTACGGTTAAATATAAATTTGCTATACAGTAAAGTCCCGATTATCCGAGTTAATATGGACAAAGCTCACCTCAGATCAGCAAAAAACTCGTATAAACCAGATTGACACAAATCGTCACCAACTAAGGAGATGAAATATAAATTTTCACTTAATTCAATCATTTTTATGATACTAGTAATATTTCTTTGATGTACGTTTCCGTTACTTTTAAGAAAAACAGGGAATGAAATTGTTTATTTGAAAAGGGTTTGTTGAAGTCAATTTTGCTGCAGTTTTTTTTCCTGCAGTATTACGCTACTGCATAGCTATCAATTTCTAAATATTTTTCTTACCACTAAAACTTGCCAGTAAATTTTGCCTAATTCAACCCTGAAATCTAACAATTGTCGTCAAGGATTAAATATGGCAAAAAATTTTATTAAATGTTAGAGGTAATAAAATCGTGCACATTGGCAGCTATGTGATTCTATTAGTGTTATGAAAATTGTTGGTGTAGCTTCTTTCTGTTCAAAGTATTAAATAGTTTTTTTCAATCGAAGTTATACCTTTGGAATGGATCATTTTCTTCTGATGGACTGATAGCTTCCATAATTATGAAACAGCCATTATAAATGAAGTGTTAGGTGAAGATGAAAGAGCAGTCGTAAAAAATTAGAATTCTGAATTTCTGGTCCCAATGGGAAAAATAATGGCCATAATTTTTTTTGAACATTTATAATAGCTGTTTCATAATAATGGAAGCTATCAGTCCGTCAGAAGAAAATAACTCGGTTAAAGCAGAAACTCGGATAATCAGAACTTTACTGTACTTAAAAAAAAAAAAAAAAATAGCTGACGATAATTTTCAAATAGCGTTCCGGTTCGTGGATTTTTCCATTTCGAGCGCTGTAAATAGGTTGTAAGTAAGTGCCGTGGCTATATAAAAAAAAAAAAAAACTGACTAATTTTGTCAAAGCCAGGGGGCAAATCTCACCAAAAACATCTTTTATTTTTTAATGGCACATCATTAAAAACAATGCTTTAATCTTGAAAAAAAATTGTTTTAGGTTGTGATATTATTTATTGTTATTATCATTATCCTCCTTGTTTTTATTTTAAATGAAATAAATGCAGTAAATGGCACTAAAAACAATATTTGGAGATTTATCAATCTAGTGCAGCTAATATAAAAGTAGTGAATAACCTTCTTTTGTTGTATTGAGTTTTGAAGAATGGTAGTTGCATTTTATCGATGTGAGGTATATAAACTGTATCAATAGTCATGCCTATAAATGCTAGTTGCAAAAAGCATTTTTTTTTTTTTTTTTTTTTTTTTGTTCTCTCTTGCAGCTGCATAGTCAATAATTCTCATGTTAAAAGCAGTTTTCGAATTATTTATTTTTATGTAATAGGATGTGATCTTGTGGTGTTTTTTTTTTCTTCTTCTTTGAATAAACACAGAAGATTTATTTAATGAGATGTTTCTTGTGGTAATTATTTGACTTAATTTATTGAGTAAAATATTTTGTTGCTAAAAGACTTATCTCATTGAATAAAACCAAAAGGTTGGTTACTATAATGTATAGTACAGATATAGATATAATACAATAGGGGGTGGCTCTCTCTAATCCACAACCCTAAAATCTGCAAATGTCTTAAATCCATGAAAACAAGTAACAAATATGAAGTAAACATATCATCTCTACTGTTTTTTGCATAGCCCCTGTAGCAGAAATTCCAAGACAGAGGAGACCGGCATTGTAAATTTTCTTAGCTGTTTGTCAGATTCTTTTGCTGTAGAACTTTTATTTTCCTTTACATTATGTTTAACTCTTTACTATTTAATACAAAAACTTAAAATTATTATTAATAAAAATGAATAAATGCTTAAAGATGTTACAGGTAACTGATTGTTTAATTAAAGCTTCCTTCGTAAAATACTTACCTGCAGATTCTTTTCTGCCCTAAATTATCTGTTGTAGACACTTGAAGATTTTTCTGCTATTGGGTGTATACGCATAAGCCAGTGAACTGTGGCCTTTGCTGGTATTTTCCCTTGATGGGTCATTCCACACGAATTCAACCAATGGGTGTTGCAGCATAGTCACGGATTTTTTTTAAATTTTTTTTGTAGACAGACATAGTAGTGAAACCCCCCAAATCTGAAATTTAAAACTAATTTGCGCAATATTCACTGAGATATACCCTTTTAAAAAATGGTCATTTTTACCAAATGGCGGCCATCTTGGATGCTATCCCAATATCTATTAAATGCCCATAACTTGACAACTAATGATTCAAATTTTATATTTCTGGTACCAATTTAAAGCTATTTATATAAAGAATGCATATATGATATTAAAACAATGGTAAATTTTTATTTTAATACTGTTTATTACATTTAAACAGAAAATATCACCCTCAAAAATTGGCTTACTGTAATGGGCCATAAAAAAATGGCCCATCATAAATTTTTTTCAAACTTGCTAAAAACATTGCTCCATATGTATACTTTAAACAGAAAAAAAATTGGAGAGGTAAAATTTTTTATTAAAGAAAAATAGCTTTTTACACATAGGATGTCATTTACCTAACAGTGACTATCTTAAAACACGTAAGTATCTTTGGTTTAACAAATAATGGTTAAAAATATTTTTTTCTGGCATATGAATTAATGTATGAGCATCAATATATAAATAATTCAGTTTAGAAATACCAATCAGCAGTTAATTATACTAAAAACCCATACATATTAAAATAACAGTAAATTTTCATTTCAATACTTTTTATTTCATATAAAATGATAATATGTATAATTCTCAAAAAAATATACATAATGGAAAATATTTAGAAGGAAAAGGAGCCATAAAACATTTTTTTTTTTTTTTAAATATGACAGAAATACTAGCTGTAAATCAGTTGAATTCAAATAAAAGATTAAAAATTAATATTAATGAGTTGATTGAGTTGACATTAGTTATTCAGTTCACTGCCAATTTCAATTTAAATGAACAAATCTTGACAAAATGAGTACACAAATCTTGTGTGATACAAATGTACAACAAAAACATCAAATATGTATAAAAGTAAGACTTAGATAAAACTTATATGAAACATATTTACATAAAATAAGAACAGGATACTTACATGGATATAACTTTATAATATATTGTTGAAAGGAACTTGATAATATGTTGTTGAAAATTACCAAGGATTTAATCTGTCTTGAAGTTTAAGAATAAGAGTTGAATTGCTGTATGCTCCTCTGGAGCAACAGTATATGTTCTTCCTGTAGCAGTCATTGGGATAGACACTACTTTCATTATATGCTCATATGGAATCCAACAAACATCTGAAGATTTTGGCCATGAATATGATGAACTAGGACCATGAGGATGCATGAACATAATTTTATAGTCATTGAATTCCTCGCAGTAATCTAAAATCTTACCAATCTACCAATTAACACCATATACACATGCAACATATTGTTCACTTTTAAATGTTTGTGGTTTGTCGGTTTCACTAAATCTCACAGTAGCAATAAAATTTGTTGAGGAGCCTGATACCCTGGAAACCAGTATCTGGCCTTTATTTATTGGCACAAAGCTGTGATTAACCCTTGTTCCTACGATTGTATCTGCCTTTGCATACCTATCTGCTAACTGATTATTGGCAATTTCAATTTCAGATTTTGTTATAAAAAATTTTCAATTCCTTTAACATATTCTTTTGCAGATGTATACAGATCAAATGCATTTAAGATACCATCTTTGAATGGACGCTGAAGACTTGCTTTGGTGGCCATGCGTTTTATGGTGCCTCCTATTCCATCACAAGCTCCTTTTCCGTGGCAAGAGGCAAAAAAATGCCATTCAGCTTTCACACCATGGTCTTCATGATGACAGAGATTAATAAAATTTTTATAATTTTTGTATTGGGCTGATGATCCATCACTAAAATATTTTATGTATTTAATCTGTGGAATTTGTGAAATTAAATAATTGACAATTACTTTTTGAAAAGCCCAAAATGTAGTAGTGTCATGAACTAAATGCTCGCTTATTGCACACATAGGAATAGATTTCACAGTATCAGTGATACTGTCCCTTATATAAGCAAGAAAGGGGTGAACTGTAACCTGTTCTTTTTGCCAATGGATATTTTGAATAGCATCTTGCACAATGCAAGTATAGTTTTCAGAAAAATCAGCTGAAATAATAGCAGTTTCTGTATTCAATTCATCCTTTGTTTTCTTGAAATATAAACTTTGTGATTTTGCAAAAAAGTGGTGTGAACATAAAGCAAGGAGTTTTGTAATTAAATCATCAACAAATTCATCAACAGGCATAATCAGTGAGCAATTTTTAAAGTAAGAAATAGAAATTTAGGTATAAAAATTGAATTTCTTGCATGGAAAACGTTTTGAATAGATTCCACATATACACATGCAGTAAAATCTCATTTATATATATTGCATTTAAAGGTTTTTCACAATTATACATTATATTCTTCATTTATTTTCTTATTTTCTTGAGTGTTAAATTTTTTCAATTATACATTTTTAGCAATGACTTTTTTTTTGGGGGGGGGGGGGAGGGGAGCAATTGGAGGGTGGTCCTACAAAAAACTTATGAGATTATATTTCATTATAGTTTTACATTAATTCAGGGATTAAAAAATATTTAGTTTTGGCCATTATTTCTTAAATCAGGGATATTTTACATGTTTTAAGATAGTCACTGCTTAGTAAGTGACATCCTATGTGTAAAAAGCTATTTTTTTAAACGAAAAATTTTACCTCTCCAATTTTTTTTCTATTTAAAGTACACATATGGAGCAATGTTTTTAGCAAGTTTGAAAAAAAATTATGATGGGTCATTTTTTTTATGGCCAATTACAGTAAGTCATTTTTTGAAGGTGATATTTTCAGTTTAAATGTAATAAACAGTATTAAAATTAAAAATTACTATTGTTTTAATATCATATATGCATTCTTTATACAAATAGCTTTAAATTGGTACCAGAAATATAAAATTTGAGTCATTAGTTGTCAAGTTATGGACATTTATAGACATAGGGATAGCATCCAAGATGGCCGCCATTTGGAAAAAATGACCAATTTTCAAATGGCTATATCTCAGCCAATATTGCGAAAATTATTTTTAAATTTCAGGTTTGAGGGTTTCATTACTGTATTTGTCTATGATAAAAATTTTTAAAAAAATCTGTGACTATGGTGCAACACTTTTTCTTTAAATTGGTTGATTTCACGTGGAATGACCCTGATACCGCTCACTGGGAGAATATAAAAATCTCTGGCATACTATCAAAGGTCGATTGTTGTATGTTAATATTAACACATTTATTTGGACATTAACATTTTAGTTCAATACTATTAGACATTTTAATTAGAATTTATAGTTTAGAAATTTTAAATAAAAAAAGCAGCCATTTAACTTTTAAAAAAAGTAGGAAAACATGACATAAGTTTAACTGACTTCTAATGAAATTTCTCAGTTTTGTCAATTAGCATTGGATAGTTAGAACTCAAAAACTGATTTTGTATCAAGAAGATTGACACACAAAAAAAAAAAATATGCATTTTACAGTACAGTGGAATCATGACTGCTCAAAATCCCATGACACGAAACTAATTTTATACTTAATTTTACATTTAAAAACCTTTTAAAGGGCAATTTATGTTCCAACTATTATTTTAAAATTATAAAATATCTTTTGTCAATTATAGAACACATTAATGATGTATTTTTTTTAATTCAATTTCTGATTTATCGTAATTTCCCATGTATATGCCAAGGCTTAGTTAAGTCTTTTTCATACCGAAAAATTTAGTTAAAAAATGAAGTCAAATAAATGCTGAGCAAAAGCAAGTCACATTCTATTTAAAACAAATTCTGGTAGGAAATCGAGTTATGTAAGCTGCGGCGGATATGCGAGAAATTATGGTAGGCAATACCGAATCATAAATAGCACTAATTTTTAAAAAAATGATAGGTATAATATGAAAAAATATTGGAAATGAATCTATCTTTATAAACAAACAAGTAAAATATTATTGGAAATTTAAATCTTACAATTACATTTTTCCAAAAAATTCTTTATTATACAGAACACTCTCTCAAATCTGCAAACCTAAAATCTGGAAATGCCTTACATCCGCACTAGTCATGGATGATTTTGATATTTTAAATTGATATTATGGCTAATTCGATTTAATCGATACTATAATGTCATTTTCTGTTTTCTTCAGAAGTTGAAAGTAAAGTAATCAGATGTACCAATCACAAAACATTCTTCTATCTCATACATGTTAAAACTTCAAAATTCGCTGTCACAGTGTCAAATTTAAATGATAACCTATGCCCATCATGAGGATAAAAAAAGTATAGGTTTGTTGAAGCATCTGCATTTTAAAAGAAAATATAAGTACTGTATTTTGAAAACAAATCATTGAATTTTGCCCCACACCCTCTTAGATGTCTGCAATCGAAATTTCTACTTCAAACAACATAAAAGCGACACCTGTTGGGCAGTATACACCCAAGCCTAATAAGGATCTATTTATGTGGAAGCGTAAAAAAATATGAAGTTTGATTTAATTCTGTGCATTAGGTTTGAGATATAGCTATCATGAATATCATGAAAAATGCAGTATAGCAGTGCAGTTTGTTATATGATTTACACAAAAACCTAATCAGGAACAACTTATGTCAATGTCTAACAGAATATTAAGTTCGATGAAATTCTGTTCATTAATTCTTCTACTGCAAAAATCGGAAGAAATGCAGCATAGCAGTGCCACCTGCCGGTAGATTTACATCAAAGCCTGATCATCAATAACTTATGTCAAAGTACCAAATCTGAAGTTTGGTGAAAATTTGTGCATTAGTTCTTGAGATAGCGATCTTATGGAAATCATGAAAAATGCAGCATAGCAGTGCTACCTGATGGGCAATTTTCACCAAAAAGTAATCAGCATCAATTTATATGAAAATCTAACTGAATCTAAAGTTTCAACAGATTCCATGCATTAGGTCTTGAAATACAACGCCCACAATTTTTTTGTCAGAGACAAACAAATAGACAGACTGACAGACAAAAAATTTATAAAAATGGTCAAATCGTATTTGAGCCAGGAACTTCTAAAACGATAAATCCTCGGAAATTTCCCCAGAAGTGGAAATTTTTCCTAACAAATCATTGAATTTTGGCTCACATTCTCTTAGATGTCTGCTACTGAAATTTTCACTTCAAACAGCATAAAAGCGACACCTGTAGGGCGGTATACACCCAAGCTTAATAAGGATCTTTATGTGAAAGTGTAACAGAATGTGAAGTTTGATTAAATTCTGTGCATTAGTTTTGAGATATAGCTATCATGAAAAATGCAGTATAGCAGTGCAGCCTGTTATATGATTTACACGAAAATCTAATCAGGAATAACTTAAGTCAATGTCTAACAGAATATTAAGTTTGATGAAATTCCGTTCATTACTTCTTGAGATATGATCCCTAAAATCGTGTAAATCCTGAAAAATGTGTTGAATTCAGAGAGTGGTCTGGGGGCTACATTCCCCTCCCCCTTTTGAAATATTGAAATGCCCCCCAGAAGGTTTGAAACTTTATGCTTAATGTACAAAAATCCAATCCTCTCTCTCCCCCCCCTTGAACTCTAGAATGTCCCAACCTGGAGCTACAGAAATCTCTCCCAGAGAAAAATGTCTGAATTCAACACTGCTGATAAAAGCAGCATAGCAACACCCCTATTGATCAATTTACACTGAAACCTAATAAGCAACAACTTATGCCAATGTCTAACTGAAATGAAGTTTGATCAAAATCCTTGCATTTGTTCATGACATAGAGCTACTGCAAAAATCGTGAAAAATGCACCACAGTAGCGACACATGTTGGGCGATTTATAACAAAATATAATCAATACCATTATATATCAAGGTATACCTGAATCTGAAGTTTGAAAATTCATGCATTAGTTCTTGAGATAGCTCCTAAATATAGCTGCAGAAATCCTAAAAAAAAACCCCGCATAGCAGAGACACCTGTTGGGCGATTTATAACAAAATGTAACCAGCACCATTTCATATTAAGGACTAACTGAATCTGATGTTTGATTAAAATGCGTGCATTAGTTCTTAAGATAGCGATCTTACGAAAATCATGAAAAATGCAGCATAGCAGTGTCACCTGTTGATCTATTTTCACCAAAAAGTAATCAGCACCAGTTTATGTGAAGGTCTAACTGAATCTAAATTTTCAACAGATTCCATGCATTAGTTCTTAAGATAGGGCACCCACAAACTTTTTGTCAGAGGCAAACAGATAGATTGACAAACAGACAATTTATAAAAATAGTCAAATTGTATTAAAGACAGGACCTTCTAAAATGATAAATCCTTCAAAAACCGTAAGTGGAAATTTTGCATGCATCCAATACTTTCTTTTTGAAAAGACTAAAGAAAGTAATAAAAAATGTAGGATCGATTCTACACGTAACATAGGATTTGCAACAATGCCGAATCGATTCAGTACAAATTCAATGTTCATCTTCAGATGCAATTAGAATTGTTCTTCTTTGATTCACTTCAATTGAAATCACATTGCAGACGAATCTTAGATGCGGGTAGAATAGAATTGTTATTCTTTAATTTACTTTAATTCAAATCCACGATTCGGGTTGAATTGTTATGTTTAGCTGATTTTGTATAAGAGCCTTTTTTTCTCTCTAGGTTAAATTATTGTTGAATGCAGGTATTTTTCTCCAGGGGGGTGGGAGATTTAGAGTTTGGTAGATTGCACATTTGTTCATTATAAAGCATAAAATCTCTAAACTTCCGAGAGGAATGTCTCCCCCCTTCGGCCACCCCCTGAATTCAATACTAGGTTAAATCATTATACTTTTGTCTAGAAGCCTAGTTATTCTGGTTACTAGTTTATTATTTTGTATTTTTCAAGTTCATCTCTTCTAATGTCTCCCCCCCCCCCTTCTTCGTCAATGTGAATTTACAGGACCGTTCAAAATATGCATGCAATTTTTTTAAATGTCCGTTTCTTGTTCTATTTTATTATAAAGCCACATTTTGAAACCTTGACCAAAGATACATTTGAGGTCGCTCCTCCAACTATTTGGGGCTTACCTGCCCCCATATTTTTTGTTTCTTCCAAACCATGTGTAACATATCGTTTGAAAGTTCTTAATGTCCTCTTTTATTTTCAGTCCCCCCCCCCTGCCCCCCTAGTTACATGCTCTTGGCATTTTTCATTTTCCCAGTGAGTGCATTCTGCAAGAAAAGTTATCCAATATTATGTAACTCCATTTTGTTTCTAGTATTATTTTCGCTGTCATATTAAGAATATAAATGATTCTGCTGTGTTTTGGTTTCCACCAGTTTAGTCGTTATAACATGGCCAATTAAAATATCATTGCAATTTTTAAAATGTACGCTCTTGTCCGGTCTTATGATGATGCCTCATTTTGAAACCTTGAAAAGACTAAAGGTATATTTGACATTGCTAAATGTTTTATGTCCTCAATTACACCCTTCCCTACCATTAGAGGCTTAGTACCCCCCCCCCCCCTTGAGGGAAGCACTTCCTCATTTTTTCTTAGAACCCTTTATGTCATATATCATTGGAAAGCTTATTGTCCCCACATTCATATTTTGCTTCCCTCCCCCCATCTGCCCCCATTCTTATTTTACATCGGTAACTTACATTCTGTATCTCTGTTTTGCTTTTGGCTTGGAATTAAGTAGCCATGCTGAGCTGTTTTATTCCCTCCCCTACCGGTTGCCCCTAAGGTAGGATTCCCTAATTTTTAATATTTCTAATTTTTTCCTTATAGTAGCCTCCAACGGCATCTAAAACATTGTAAAAAAATTAAACTAAAAAAAATAGTCAAATAAAAAAAATAAGCACAGTCTGCACATCGCTAGCTTGTAAAGTGTATCCCTATAAAAAATTATTAATTCTTATGTATAGTTCTTGTTCCTATAAAACTTTTCTAATGGAATGATTTTGACCAAATTTAACATTAAACAACTCTTAAAATTATTCTTTTATTTGAAAAATGTCTGTTTTAGCATCTTTATGAACTATTTCTCTATAATACTACCAATTTTTATAATTTTGTATGCAGTAGTTTTTTTTACTATAAGAAAAGCAAGAAACCCGGTTACAAAAAAGTCTTTTACGGCAGCGGTGACAGCATTAGCTACTTTTTTTTAGAATAGAAAGATATTCAAAATTTAAGGATGCATTGTATTTTTTTTACTAATGGTGTTTAAATGTTTGTTAGTGTGAAATCAATGTTTTTACTTGCATTATAAAACTTTTTAAACCTAGATAATAACTCAAGCTGTGAAAACAGAGAAAAGCAGAATAAACGTTGTGAGACTATAGACGTGTTTAGAGCTGATCAGTTTTTTAAATAAATTTCACTATTTTTCATTTGAATAAAAATTTATCGATTCGTTTGCTAACTTATATATAAGATGTAAAATATAGTATATTTTTATTACACACAGATATAGATTATAAATTTATTAAAGCATCTTGATAAAGCACCTTTCAACGTATGATGACTGTAGAATTGTACAAGACGTACACTGATGCTTATTGAAAAAAAAGTAATAAGTAAAGCACTAAAATAAAGATAAATTATCTAAATAAATTTAGAATTATTCGTGCCCCAAAATTCAAGTTTGATGAACACAGTATAATGTAGCTTGTTTCATAAATAAAGTACTAAAATAAACATAAATTATGTAAATACATTTAGATTTATTCTATCCTCATAATACAAATTGGATGAATACAATATTATAAAGCTCATTGCAGTGTTGCTACTGACGTGCTCAATAATTTAAAAAGTATTTCTAAAACTCAAAGAAAGTCAAAACTAATTTTCGTCAATATTTTTTCCATTTTTATTCGATTTCATATTATAATTTTTTTAATGTTCTTCTTTAACGGTCTGTTTTTTTTTTCCCAAGAAAAAGTTTTCATTTCAAGCATGATTAGAGGAAGCTAAAATCTGGAACAATCCTGGTTTAAGCAATTCAACTTTCTTTTAATATCAATTTCTAATGTAACCTTGATTTATGATATATTTCGTACGTACCTACACTCAAGTGCATCATATGTGGATAAATGTTCAAATTCTACAGTAACCTATAAATAAATAATGCAATAAATAATGTTTGAATAAATACTGCAAATGTTTAACGTGTGAAATTTGTGCTATTTAAAGAATCAAAAGTTGTCGAATCTGAATTTAAATTAAAATAAAAATTTAATACAGTTCATTGAAAAAGTTTTATTTATTATTATTTTTTAGATCCAATGGCTGACTAAATGGACAACTTTATTACTGTAAGGAAATAAACCAATTTCCTGGGTAAAAAGTACAGTAATATATCATCATTCTGATACCTGAAAGAAGTTTCTGTTTTGATATGAAACAAAACATTTTCATTTACGCAGATGTCAATAGAAGAAGAAACCTTCATGAGTGGAAAGAACTCCATTCCTTGCATTAGCGATACAAAGAAAAATTTTTTAAATCACACAGACGAAAAATCTTTTGTTTGTGAAGTATGTTTGAAGATATTTTCAAAGAATTGTTATCTCAGAAAACATTTTTTGATCCATACAGGAGAAAAACCATTTGTGTGTGAAATCTGTTCCAAAGGATTTTCCCAGTGACGTAATCTAAGAATTCATCTCTTGTCCCATACAAAAGAGACGCCTTATGTTTATGAAATATGTTCCAAAGGACTTTCCACAAGTGGTAGTCTAAGAATTCATCTCTTATCTCATACAAACAAGAAACCTTATGTTTGTGAAATACACTGCTCAAAACAATTAAAGGATATTGCAGTTTTAGGTGGATTTTGTATCTGGTAAACTGTTTAGCTGATTGATACATGGTCGACAGACATAGTAGGTTATATGAGAATAAATTACACATGTTTGGCAGAAAAAAATGCATTTTATTGCGCATTTGTGTACTAAAGGAAAAAAAAAACACAATTTGTGCATATGAGAAAAAAAGAATAAGAAAAGGTGTTTTCTTCAAAGAAAATCATTTTCAGTAGGGGGTATGGTTTCCACGGGCGGCCAGCAACGTTGAACACCTTTGAGGCATGGACTCAATGAGGCTATTAATGACGAGTTGGGGTATTCTGCCCCACTCTTCCAGAAGAGCTCTTTCCAGTTCTTGGAGAGTTTGTGGGGGTTGTTGGCGGCCAGAAACTCGTCTTCCTAGAGCGTCCCAAACGTGCTCGATTGGATTCATGTCTGGAGAACACGCTGGCCATTCCATTCGAACGATTCCTTCCTCGAAAAGGAAATCCTCCACCAGGTTTGCACGATGTGGCCTGCAGTTATCGTCCATGAAAATGAAGTTATCTCCGATTGCTGCAGCGTAAGGGACTACAATAGGTCTGAGGATCTCATCCCTATATCGGCGACCAGTCAGAGATCCATCTCGAATGATGTAGAGGTCAGTGCGCCCGTCAATGGAGATGCCACCATACACCAACACTCCTCCACCGCCAAATCTGACACTTTCGTGCACGAACGCAGGATTATTCCTACTGCCACGGTCCCTCCAGATGAAAATACGCCTGTTATCCGGATGCACAGAAAAAAGGGACTCGTCAGAAAACAGAATATTTCTCCATTCATTTCTCCTCCAGTTGACATGCTCGGTTGCCCACTCCCTGCGGTCGCGACGATGCCTTGATGTTAATCTAACACATATCATCGGTCGGTGAGCATACAGACCTACAGCATGGAGCCGGTTTCGGACAGTCTGAGTTGAAATCGTGGTGCCTGTAGCCGAGCGAAAGTGTTGTTGGAGAAGAGTAGCGTTCATGGTTCGGTGTCTCCGAGCTGTTAACGCTAAATACCGATCTTCATTGGGCGTTGTTGCTTGTCTACGACCTTGCCCTGGTCTTCGGCCTGCACATCCACTCTCCAAAAAACGGTTCCAGATCCTGGAAATGACATTTTGTGACACTCCAATGGCTTGCGCTACTTCGGCTTGAGTTTGGCCCCCTTCTAACGTACCAACAATTCTCAAAGCTTCTGAATCTGTCAAATGACTTCGCTTAGACATCGTACTCATCGAAACAAAGCAATCACTGAATGCCGATCAGCCTTGTCTTCATTCTCTTTTATCCAGTTGAAAGTCAAATTTCATTCGCTGCCGCTGAAGCGACGTTTTTGACGTCGAACTCAAAATTTGCATACTTCACTGTTTGAAAACCAGAAAAATTTGCATTTGTGATTCTCTTCTTCTATTTTCGGCAAGAAAAATTTCGTTTATATCTTTATTTTATATAAAACTTCAAATATCCTTTAATTGTTTTGAGCAGTGTATGTTCTAAAGGATTTTCCCTGAGTAATAATCTAAGAATTCATCTCTTATCTCATACAAAAGTGAAGCCTTTTGTTAGCCGCAGAATTCGTGGAACACGGCGCTCCGCGTGTCCTTCCGATGTTCCTGCCCATTTCCCTATTATAGAGTGACTAGCGGAAGCCAGAAAGGAAAAGAAAAGAAAAAAAAATTAAACTGGACAAATTTAAAGGGGAAATTAATTAATGACGAGGAAAAGTTGGAAGTTTTGGGTTCGGGGCACTGAATCTACCGCACGACCGCAGAGGATTCGAGCTCTTATTAGTCTGGGTAATCGGCCATTGTCTAAATTTTGTGTTCTATACCAAGTTAAAGATATTGTTGCAGGAAAATGAAATTTTCAAAAAAAAATTCGGTACTTTTCGGTTAACCGGGCGCCAGTGTTATATATATACATATATATATTGTATATATACATACACACACATATATAAATGCAATATGTATGTATATGTATACATATATGTATATATATATATATATGTATATATATATGTATATACATATATGTATATATAACAGTGGCGCCCGGCTAACCGAAAAGTACCAAAAATTCTTTTCCTTTCCATGATTGACTAGTGATATTTAAGTTCCAAGGTTTCCAATCGAACATAGTTAATGATATGTTTACTTAAACTAATATTCTTAAATTTAATAGTACTAAAAATTCATCGTCATATTTGTATTTTTAATAATAGTTGAAAAATAAAGATGTGTCACAGTATATTTCAAAGATGGGATATTTTTCATCATCAGAAAGTATAATTTAAAGAAACAAAGTTCTAATTTATGAAGGAGGATTGGTGGAATTTAGCTAATGGAGTCATAAATGTAACCCATAAACGTGAGATGAAAATAATTAAAGGAGCATTGATGAGTTTTTAAAAGTTATGAGTAATAAAATTTAAACAAAATTCAGTTAGTGGAAATTTCATGAAATGCACATATATTTATTTCTGTTCAGAAAAACTAAATTTCACCGTATTAAGAGTACAACATAATTATTTAATTTTTAAAAGTTACCTGAATGCTAGTCTAGCATATTGCTTAAATTAATTAAAACTGTTAAATTAATAAAAAAAAAAAATCCAAAACTGTTTCTGGAAACAGGAGTGAAAAAATGAGAACCGTCTCCATAAACCTGGGACCTTTCATCATTTTTGTCCAGGTATTATAAAACAGCTGTGTACTTCCTTTTAAAGTACATGTCAGCAATTTATAATGAATTTTCAAGAATTAAACTTCATTTCTTGTAAATAATAAAAGGAACGGCCAAAATTGCAATGACAATGTTGAAGAGCAACATAGATTTATTATGAAAAGACATTGTGAAAAGAATGGTTTATAAATCTTCAAAAAGATGAAATTTGAGCAATAATATAAAGTGTACTTTTCCAGTGTAAGCGGCTTTGGCACGATAGAGAAAATGGTCTTAGCGAAAGAAGAAAATATTTTATGCATATTTTCTAACAAACTAATCACGGTTCTGACAAAATATCGAATTTTTAAAAATATTTATAGAATTATTTAATATAAACAACCTTCATTGTTCCTCAATTACTTGTCTGAATGACTTTCCATTTGGAATATTAAGGAATTTACCAAAAAAGTCAAGTTAGGTGTTGGTATTGAACATTTCAGAATGTGGTACAGTTCCTACATTAAAACAATCCCCTAAGCCCATTTTTTAATATAAAAACAAAGAAGACTTAATTTTTAGTTGAATAGCTACTTCAGTTTCTTTTTTGTGATAATTTCTTCATTAAAATGATGGGCTGATCTTTTTTTTTTGCGAGAATATTGTACATGTCTTACATAACTTCACTCCACATTTGAAGTCTTTGATATTGAATATGAAGCACGCCACAGGTCATGTTTTTACTATTAAACTAAAATATAAAAGTTTCCATGTACTGTAATGCAAGCATTTACATTATCTGTTATTTAAATTAAATAATTTTTGTACAGTTGTTTTATAAAAAAGTTTATGTAAAATCAATCATATATATATATATATATATATATATATACAGATTTACTACTCACTGTTCTTATAAATACTTATTTTTACTTTTGATTTCTAGGTTACCTTATAAGTACTTTTTTCTTCAGTGGTAGTCCTTAAACAATCCTTATTTTTGTTTTTAATCTGAATGCAATTTTCAAGTGACGAAATCCCTATATTTTACCACTTGTCAGTTAAAAATCTGTTTGCGGAAATAGGATTGACATTAATTCCGAATTGCGTTCCTCTAAATCCAAAACTTTAACCCCTTTGCGACGAGAACCCTTTGCTTAATATTTATGTTTTACTACCAGTTTTTCAAAACAGAAAATTTTGTGTAATTGAATCATAAAAGTGCTCTGATTAAATAAGGTAAATTTTACAAGTAAAAATAACTGGTTGCAATATTGAAGGATTTTGAGCACCTTAAGGAGCACAAATACCAGTCGCTCGTCACCAAGATGTTTTTATGTCAAAAGAGAGAAAAAAAAGAGAATAAATACTCTAGTGCAGTACTTCTTAATTGTTTCATTATTTTGTTTGATAGAAGTCCTTAAAAAGTGCTTAGAAAGTCTTTATTTCTTTACTTTCATAAAAAAGGTTGAGAACCCTGTATATAAGTATAAAAATATGTGTGCCCGACATAATCATGGGTGATCATTTTTTTTATTGTACTATTAGTGTCTATTAAAATAACATTGCAATAATTGTCGTATTTAAATTACAGAAATAAATTCGATTATCAAAGAGTTAATTACTAATATTCCCACAATAGCCAACAGATTTTTTAAAAAATCCATTTTGGGAAAATACATTTCAGAATTTTGGAAAAGCGGCTTGGCAGACGGCACAAACAATAGCCTGTAAATGCGCCTTTTTTTTCAGTTGAGCGCTGTTCAAAGTTCAAGACAACATTGGAAACATAAATAAACTTATAATTTTTTTAGAAGTAGTGTGGGGTTTTAGTTCTTTTATGTTTTTGCACAGACATCCCCATTCCTTAAGATTTTTTGTCTGAACAATTAGGGCACGTATGTGTTGTCTGGACCAGATCATATTAACTATGCCAAAAATATAAATTTCTGTAACCCTTTTATTTGTTTATTTTTGCTATCTTCATTTTAATTGTATATTAAATAGTTGCCATATTAAAGCCAGTGGCAGAGGTATTTATATACGTATAAGGTATATAATATCATATAGCATAAATATAATATATTATAGTCATTGATTCGCTATATTTAGATTACATACTATTTATAATACATTCATTCTGGTGGATATAACAAATCTCTAGATAGAAAATTAAAATCGTTAGTATCATTTATTGCTGAAAGCTGTCAATTTGATATTATGTATTTAATAATGTATACTAAATCATTGTTTTGTATTATTTTAGATTAATTTTATATTATTTATCATTTTTTAACGATTCCATGTATCTGTTAAATGTATATTCAGTTAAAATTTTCAACATTATTAGCAATTGGCAATAATAAACAAAATTGGTGTTGACAATCATTTTTGGCAATTTATCCATTTGGCCCGTATAATACATAAGTACCAGAATTTGGAATCTAATCTGAGAAAGGCAGGCAAATCTACGTCATTTTTTAAAAGAAAATGTAAATTTTGATTAATAAAACTAAAATATGTTATTCATTTACACTAAAATAACATGATTTTCATAGTTTTTTTTCATTCTGTTAAGTTCAATGAAGGTTTATGTGGAAATGATTCATGTGCGTGTTTGTAGAGGAGTCTGACTTGTAACAATGCTGCTGTTTTTAACCAGAAAAATAAAACTTCTTCAGTATTATTGTGTTCCTCTTTTGCTATTTATTTGCCTCATGTACTCAACAAATAAATAATACAAAAAAAATATGTAAACGATTTTATATGCAGGGTGTACTTAAAATGTTTGTACAAAATAAGTACCGCTCAATAGGAACATATATGTCCTATTGGGAATTAGATTAAACAGCTAAAGCGACTTAATCTGTGAACAAAGTCATGGCAGCAGTGTTTTGGGATGCATCCTGCACAATTCTCGTCGACTACCTTGAAAAGGGCAAACGATCAATGGAGAATATTATGCCAGGCTATTGGATCGTTTCGACCATGTTATGAAAGAAAAGCGTCCGAATTTGGCGAAGAAAAAAATTCTCTTTCATCAAGACAATGCACGCGTGTACACCTGTGTCGTCGCCATGGCAAAATTCCATGAATTAGGATACGAACTGCTGCCGCTTCCACCATATTCGCCAGGTTTAGCCCCTAGCGATTATTTTTTATTTCCAAATATGAAAAAATGGCTCGGTGGAAAAAAATTTGTCTCTAACGATGAGGTTGTTGCTGAAACAAACGCCTATTTTGAAGGGTTAGAGAAATCGTATTTTTTAGAGGGGATACAAAAAATAGAAAAGCGTTGGGCTAAGTGTATCGAACTAAAAGGAGATTATGTTGAAAAATAAATCTCATTTTAGACATAAAAATGCATTTTTCTTGTCAAGGCCAGGTACTTATCATACAGTCCTCGTATTTTTAAATTTCGGATGTGCATCTTAATAAAATAATTGCCAGTGTATTTATCATTCCACGACTTTAACGTTCGACAAAGTACAGATAATTATGCTTCTAGCTAAGTTCACTTCTTTTTATTCCATTTTTCTCTTCTCCATTTATGTTAAACATTTTATATTACGTGTCGCCACTGCATGCCATACCGTTTATTCGATTTCTCTTACACCTGTTTTCATCTGATAAATGTCGCCATTGTGTACTCCATCATTAATTCATTTTAACTTTTATTCAGTTATCGGCCAATAGATGTTTCCACTGCATGCCTTATCGTTTATTCGATTACTTTTTATATACTTCTTATAAAATAGAAAACATCAGTTTTAGAAATTTAATGTTATTTCATTTATGTTAAAAACAATATTGAAATCTATAAACTTTTTAATAATGCACCATGTGATGTTTCATTTTTAAATGTATTCCATTATTTGTAATTTTTCTGTGTAGATTTCTCAATAACTATAGCTTTAGTTTGGATTTTATTGCTTTATTCAATAACTAAATATAGCACCTTCTCAGGGGTTGGAACAACTACTTTTTTTTAAAAGCGAACTACAACTTTTCTATCTAAAATGTAGTTAACTACAACTACATGTTTTTAAAAGTATCGGCTACAAACAACTTTTTAAAAGTAGCCACTACACTTCATTAATTTCAGACTTTGTCAAAATACAATCTACACGCGAAATCTCAGACATATAATTAGAGTTTTGCACGAATCGGATTGCACCCGACCGGAACTTGAAATCCTGTTTATAGTCAACCCGAAACTCGATCTAAATCCGATAAAAAATTTCGTCAATCCAAAATCCACCTGAAGTCCAAAATATTTAAACCCTAACCTGACGCGGAACCGAAGTGGAAGAAAATGAATTCTAAATAATTATGAAAAGTTGTCCAGGATTATATCTTTAATATTAATTACATATAATTTTTGTATAAAAATGAACACAAATTCACTCATTAATATTGGAATGTATAGTTCTTTTTCATAAAAAAATATATTCAGGACTTTTTTTCTAAATGTTGAATTAAGAGCAAGTTTCAATGCTATCATCCTATTTAGTATATATACACGGTGCCCCAAAAAGATCTGAACAACTTCAAAATCTTATTTAAAAAATGAATAGGCGTACAGCAAAACTAGTTAGAACAATAGCTAGAATAACTCAAAAAGTTTTTTTCTACAGTATGTTTCTGGTCACAGAACGACCCATAACCGATTATTAAAGAGTTATTAAAAAGCCAAGATTTCAGTAATTAAAAAACTACGGATTCCCCAAAGAAAGCACAATGTGTCGAGTGGTTTATCGAAACAAAACCCGATACTTAATCTCAAAGAAATTATCGAAAGATCGATGTCGATCGAAATCAAACAGTTGATGTGAGCACGCTAAAACGTTTGTGAACTTAATATGAATATAGACTTGATATTCTTTGTGTTAAGAAAGGATCTCATGTTGCACTTTACTAAGGCAGCAGAAAAAAACTTTGAGTTATTCTATCTATCGTTGTAACTAGTTTTGCTGAAAGCCTATTCATTTTTTAAATTAAAATGTTGAATTTGTACACATTTTTTTGGAACATCTTGTATACATTAAATCTACTTAAACATTTATGCCTATATACCAAATTTCAAGTAACTTGGACTGAAAATTTTGGGACCTCTTGTATCAAATTTCCATAATTTATAATCTCAAATAGGAAATTAATATGCGAAAAATTCTTAAATTTTAAAGTGTCAGTATTTTTTAATTTCATTAACACATAAATATTTTTAAAAAGTCGATTTCTAGAAACTTCTAATATGTGTATACAAAATTTCAGCACATTCTCAAAATTGGTTTTTGAGTTATGCTTACAAAAAAGCTAAATTGCAGTTTGAGAGGTCATACATTCATAAAAAAAGTGGCAAATCTCATTAAAACTATTATTAGATGTAATAAAAGTGTAAGATATTTGCACTGGATCAAATTTTTAATTGATTGGTGGTTTTTGAATACTAATGATATTTCCTGTTAAAAAGCATTAAACATTTTTATAACGATTCTGAACCTTACAATAACAGATTTAACTTTAGAGACGGCCTCTAAAATTATCCCAATATTTAATATTAAATATGCTGGGAACTAATCATAGAAATTTCGCAAAAAAATATAATTAAGCTAATTTTAGAGTCTAAATTCGTATTCTGGTATCAAAAGCAAGGATGTTTTATTACTAGTAACACAAATTGTTGTTATTATGTTAATTATTTTTCGGTCGAAATTCCTATGTAAAAATTAGGTGTTTAAATGTATTTGTTAAAGTAAATGTTTAATAAATACAAAAATAACAATTAACTATCAGAATTGAAGTAATTTCACATTGGTAATACTTAATTTGCATTCAAATAATTTTTTTCAAGATCATAGAAAATAAATTTAATAATATATCTGGTTTCTTAAAAATATTCGGTTAAAAAACATCGTATTAATAATTATTAACATGAAAATTTGATGAACAAGATTCGTTTTACTTATGTACGAGGCGGAATATTGTTTATGAAGGATAAATTTCTCGATCCCAATCAATACCGCCTTATTCAGATATTATTGTATTGTAATAATTATTACACTTCTATTTTTACGTACAAATCAGCATTTTGTGAGAATTTTGCGTTTCAGAATTCGTTCACTACAACGCAGATACCTTGCGTAGTGTAGCTAACTCGCATCACCAGTTATTTGGAGTGAAATGGGCCTAAGCAATTGTCCTGTGTTTTGTTGCACGTTTCAGAACTGTTAAAGGTTTTAAGAAGTGTTTTGTGTGTATGTGTCTTACGTAAGATGCAGACTTTTAGCCCAAGAGATGACAGCTTCTATATTATTTGGAGTGAAATGGGTCTAAGCAATTGCCCTGTGTTTTGTTGCACGTTTCAGAACTGTTAAAGGTTTTAAGAAGTGTTTTGTGTGTATGTGTCTTCGTAAGATACAGACTTTTAGCCCAAGAGATGACAGCTTCTATGTTATTTGGAGTGAAATGGGTCTAAGCAATTGCCCTGTGTTTTGTTGCACGTTTCAGAACTGTTAAAGGTTTTAAGAAGTGTTTTGTGTGTATGTGTCTTACGTAAGATACAGACTTTTAGCCCAAGAGATGACAGCTTCTATGTTATTTGGAGTGAAATGGATCTAAGCAATTGCCCTGTGTTTTGTTGCACGTTTCAGAACTGTTAAAGGGTTTTAAGAAGTGTTTTGTGTGCATGTGTGTTACGTAAGGTGCAGATTTTTAGCCCACAAAATGACAACTTCTATGTTATTACTAAATTATAAAGCACAATGATGTGATCAAAGAAACTTTCAATAATTGAAGTTTCTGACATAAATTTATGATTTATATCAATCGAATTCGCATAAACAAGCACGCATTTTTATAATTTTCTCGTATGCCACCATTTCGCTGAGGCCACGTAAATCGATACCTGGTAACATGTCGTAGCGAATAACTGGTTAAATGTTACCCTTACATTCCGAATAAGATGAACCGGTTAACTGGGAGCACTTTACCATAATGCCTGGCGATGAGACTGCCGGCGAAATACTCATTTTCGAATAAATATGCATAGACATCAAAGACTGCGTAAAACGCAGTTTTCTCCCTCAGTATCTAGAACACAACCTCGGGAATATGAAATTATGGACACGTCAACAGTCAAGAAGTTTTTAAATGTATCCTGAATTATATCCAACAGACAGTTTTTCAGCATAAATAAGTGATTGATCAATCAAGGTAAATAAATTCAGTTTCTTATTTCAATTTTATTTGCCAGGAGCAATACTTTTAAGATAACGCTGACCACAAAATTGCATTTTTTATTATAAATTATTTTCTCATTTATTATAAATTATTTTCTCATTTATTATAAATTATTTTCTCATTTTTTTTCTTTTTTAAATGCATATTTGTTTGCTACTTCTTTATTACAGTCGGCCCTGAAATTACAATTGTAATTGTGTAAGCTCACAGTTTCAATTTTGCCTTGCTCATGAAATACAAACATGTACGAGGGAAAATAAATAGTCTACACAAAAAAAACTGTTTTGCTGAAATAACTAAATTTTGGTTAATATAGGTCCCCAACCAAATATTTTGGTTGGAACGACCAAATTCTGGTTGGACTAACTAAAGGATTTGTTGAATTAACAAACTCATTTAATTAATCTAACCAAAATTTGATCATTTAAACCAAAATATTTGGTTGGATCTATATTAATCAAAATTTAGTTGTTTCAACAAAACAGTTTTTTTTGTTTACAAACCATATGAGAGGTCAGAAATTAGTAATGAACTGTTTCCAATTATACCAATAGGTGGCTCATTATCCAACTGTAATATGTTAATTTAGAATTTATGAGACAGCAGTTGTACAAGACAAGCACAGTTCAAAAGTTGTTAACGAAGAACGAATTGGTCATCCTGTGTAGATTATAACAGAAGAAACAGTACGGAATGTTGAAAAAAGGGTTAATGCCGACAGGCGAACAACACTAGACTGCATAGCAAGTGCAGTAGGGTATTCACAGGGTTTAGCCTACAGCTGACTGATGCAGACATTAAATGTAAGGCACAGATAGCTGAGAGACAGTCCAAAGACTTTTATGCAGCAGGCATTGGAAAACACATAAAGAGATGGGACAAATATATCGATGTAAATGGTAATTATATAGAGAAATAAACATACTTTTCAAGTACGTATCTTGGTTATCCTTTTTTATTGACTTTTGTAACCTACTTACTGCTTTGCCCTCGTAATAGAGAAAAATAATACATGTACATAAACTTAATATAATAATAATCAAAGATTTTGTTGCAAAAATAATTTCCCTTTAAAGTGTGACGAATCAGCTTTGTTCACTGAATTTCAATAACTTGTGTGAAACGTCTACAGAAGTTTTTAATAAAATAATAATACAACGTATTTATACATAGAATGTATTTGTGTAAATATTTTGTGTGTATTAATTTTAACATGTGGCGAGATTTTACAATTAACCTTTGAGTTACATTTTCAGAGAAATATTTATGATAGACTTTACAAAATATTACAAAGAAATATTTATTTGTATCTTTCTTTTTAAGTGTAAAGTCTTTAAAATAATTTTAATTTAAAGTATTAGCCATGTTTGAAATTTGATTTATCTTCTGATAGAAAGTTTTTTTCATTTTTTTAAACAGAAAAGAATAAAAATTTAAATTGTCTTTGGAATTTACAAAAATATTTATTTAAAAAAATTAGTGATAATGAAAAAAATATATTTCGTATGATTACTTTTTACAATGAGAAATAGATTATGTAATTTCCGGAGAAAAATACAAATCAGAAATCATAATAATTGAAAGAACATGAAAGTGTAAAACGCTATAGAAAGTGTCATAACGTTAATCTTTATTAGAAGCTAACTGACCCACTCGGCGTTATTCGGGCCCATGATAATAACCTTAAATTTATCTAAAATCAATGTGAATGATTTTATATATTTAAATGAAAATCTTTCAAAACAATCCTAATGCAGGGCGTCCCATTACTTTAAGTAGTGTACACCCGCGATTCTGTATGTTTCTTTTTTTTTTCAAATGAAAATGTATATCCAAACAAAATTAGAGTTGGGAGTGGCAGCGCCTTCGACAGCATTCACTGGGCATGCTCCAGTCTCTGCGGAATTTATATTTGTGAACATAAGACCGGCATAGTACTTCTTTTTAAATATCCCTAAAATCTGTGTTGAATGAATTCATATTTTTAAGCGAAAAATTTAGCAAATGAACCTAATAACGGGAGTCCTTTGTCAGCTAAAAAGTGTTTTCTTCTCAATTATATTTCCCACATGAGATCCATTTAATAATAATAAAAAAAAACAGTTCTTAATTTCAAGTGATTTGAAATATTTGAGTAATAAATATATTACTAAAAACCATGACTAATTTTCATGCTAGAATAATGATATTTAATTATAAAAGTTGGCGCTTTCCTTTTAATTTTTCCCTTCATTTTTAGGTGCATTCGTAATTATATAAATACGTAGCATCTACAGGGTGATTCTAATTTTTTTAAATAAAATAAGGGGGTTGATAGTACCCATCCAGACAAGTAATAATTACCATAGAACATGGGATCGCAAACCACTTTTTGAGTCAGAAATATAGGGTGTTTCATAGTAATCGAACATGGGTTGACGATAATAATTTTGCGAAAAATAAAAATATTGCAATAAAAATGTAACGATGTGTACCTTATTTTGTATGAAATGTGATAGCGTCGCAAAAAGTTCTGGAAAAATACGGTACTCACACAATCGATGATACCGTATGAACTGATAATTACAGTACAAAATGTGGAGCGTCAAATGCATACTGCTGGCGCATATAATGGAAACTTCGACCACTTTTTTGTGTGTTATCCTATTTGCAACAAAAGTGAGCATGCCATTAAAAGTTTCATTATAATATACTTCAGTTTGCTGAAAATTATTACCGTCAACCCATGTTCGATTAGGGTAAGCAACCAGTATTTGTGACTCAATAAGTGATTTGCGACCCCATGTTCTATGGTAATTATTACTCGTCTAGACGGGTACTATCACCCCTCTTATTTTGTAAAAACAATTTAGAATCACCCTGTATAGTCGTCTTCTGTCGTCCGTCCGCATATAACAGAGCAAAAACAATCCAGCTAAATGGTTTGAAATTTTAAATATACAATTGTTGCAGAATTTTGTCGAAGGGCAATTCCACAGAATATATATATGGTATAATCCATGTCAATTCAGGCAGCCAAAGGAAAAATCTTACCTTCATAGTCTCAGAAGTTTTTGAATTGAACATATGTTAAAATTCAAGAAAAAATAAGATAATTGTATATTTTTGCTTTGTCCAAAAAAATTTCTGGCCCGAGATACAGGCCGCTAAAGATGGCATCCCGAGCTCCATTTCTCATTCGCGATTTACGATAAAAATTTTAAAGTGCTCTATCTCTAGAACGGTGCAAGACATTTTGTTACGGTTTTATTTATTTTAAAGATAATATTCTTCTGCTTAAAATGATATACCCAATTTTAAAATATGTATTCAACTTTTCTTGTGGCAGCCTTTTGAGAAATGAAAATTATCGAAAAAAAAAATTTTTTTTCAAAAATACCAATCCCAAAATTTTTTATTTTTTTGCTGTTGATCAATACCATTAAGTACTACCTTCCCTGTAAAGGAGAACTTCCACTTTTGATTTTGACAGGTTATACAAGGTGTGTCTAAAAAATTCGGGGAATGGAAGCATAAAACAAAACATGGAAACAAAATATCTTAACTATGTACTAAAATGAAGTGTATTAAAATATACATTCTGTAAAATATGTGGTGCAAAGAATATTAATTATTCATTTACAGATCCCCACAAAAGAATTCCATTACATAATGGTATAAGGGAAATATTGTTTGCGGCGTATTTTAAGTATGCTAAACTCTTTCACGTATAATGAAATTGATATATGTTGCTGAGGTTTACAACAAGTTATTTCCTGTGTAATAGAAAGTGCATAGTATTTACAGGGGCACACACAGGGGGATTTCAAATACTTTATTGTATATTAGCAATGATTGCTGGAAATGCAGTTTTAGTTGTGATATGAGTTTTTAAGTTTTACTAATTTTTTTCATATTACGTTGTGTGTATAAATGCTATAGATCATATACAGGGGTGCACAAAAGAAATCGTAAGGGTTACTGAGTATGAACAAAAGTGATTTAAAGGTGATTTTTAAATGAGTTATGCATTTTTATGCTGAACTCCATTTAGTATACTAAGATATGTTTGTAGAACATAGATAAAAGGATATATACAGGTCCACACAAAGAATTAGATATATGGCCGACTCTGGAAGTGTCATTTCACTAGTTTTAAGCGTGTTTTAGTCTTAATTAAATATTAGCTAAATAGTGGCATGTGTATAAAGAGAGTACGTAAAATACAGGGTTGTATGAAAGTATTCAAGTATGCTTTCATCTATTGATATAAATTGCTAAAAGTCAAATTCCAACCTATTTATGTGTTTTTAACACCTTTCAACATAGTTGAAAGTCTTTATAGATTCGGTTTGTCTGTCTGAACTCTAACTTGCATTAATATGGTTGTATTGCTGTGTAATTGATGTATGTTATTGAGATTGTTTTACTATGCAATGTTCGGTAGTGAAAATAAAATATGTATCACTTCAAATGTTATGAAAATCGAATTAAAACTTAAAGATATTAATAAAAGATTTCTTCATTTTATTTAAAAATCCTATAATGCATAATTGATTCAATGATATACCATGATAGGTAATGATTCTCGGTTGCCATGGTGATTAAGTCCTTTTTAAGATGAATTCATATTACTTCCGTATTACTGAATTCAATATATAGAATCATAATAAAGTTTGTATTCATGCCTTTTTGCCCAAGAGGTGTAACACTTACTGCACTAAGATCTGAATATTTATAAAACTAGTTATAGTACGAACGCACCTTATTTGCCATATTTGATATTGCAATTTCTAACTTGTTTAGGATATATAGTAGGCTTACCCTTACAAATATGATACAAATAAGCAAAAATTCAGTTACTTCTACTGGAACTGTATATATACAGTTCCTGTAAAATTCTCTGAATTTTTTAAATGTTTCTAAAACTTGTTAAATTCAAAAGTGGAAGTTCTCCTCTACAGTGAAGGTAGTTCCCAATGGTATTGATCAACAGCAAAAAAATCAAAATTTTTAGGATTGGCATTTTTAAAAGAATTTTTTTTTCAAAAGGCTGCCACAAGAAAAGTTGAATACATATTTCAAAATTGGCTATCTCATTTTAAACAGAAGAATATTATCTTTAAAATAAAAAAAAAAAACGCAACAAAATATCTTGCACCGTTCTAGAGATAGAGCACTTAAAATTTTTTATCAAAAATTGCGAATGGGAAATGGTGCGAGGGATGTCATGTTTGGCGGCCTGTATCTCTAGCCAGGAATTTTTTTGGACAAAACAAAAATATACAGGTATCTTACTTTTTCTTAAATTTTAACATACGTTCAATTCAAAAACTTCTGAGACTATGAAGGTAACCCCCCTGCCTGAGTTGATATGGATCCAACCACACACACACACACACACACACACACACCATATATATATATATATATATATATATATATATATACTAGGGGGTTCTGCCCCCTGCAAGCTACGCT
Source organism: Maratus speciosus (assembly GCA_963932465.1). Lineage (NCBI taxonomy): Eukaryota > Metazoa > Arthropoda > Arachnida > Araneae > Salticidae > Maratus > Maratus speciosus. The sequence continues at coordinate 90,234,514 of OZ010794.1, read as the reverse complement.
CGCCAACCCTCCGTTCAGACACCGCAGAATCTAAAAACACGATAATCTGATGGGTTTTAAAAATACTAGAGAAGATTGAATTATACCGAAAAAAACTGTGCAGATCTCCCTGTAAATGGGTTTCCATTCAATTCCCTTTGATTGCAAAAATTTAAGGGCGAATCAGTTGCTGTTGAGACATCCAATGACTGTTTCCGTTTTTGATTAAAGTGGATCAGTTAAACATTTGAAAAGAAGCTAAAATAAAATAAATTAAGTATAAGAGTCTTTGTCTCCCGGTATTTTAAAACAATCTCTATAACAATAGCCTAAGTCATGCGACTATCATCAACAGTTCCAGGCGGACCACTTCGCTTTTTATACTCTAGGTGCCATTTTGGTAATTTAATGTTAGCCAGGCACAGGTGATAAGTCGCCAAATATTATTCTATCGCCATCATTTCATCTATATTATAATAGTTAAAGTCATCAACTGCCATAAACAAATACGGTCTGATCTCTGATCCCTTCGCCGTTCATATGAAAGTTTGGCAAAGATGTCATATACAGACAAGATGTCCCATATTGGCGTGATTTTTTAACGGTCCCAATTTGGGGAACACATCAACAGCATAAACAGAAACATCCGGCTTACCATATCAAGCAAAATAACGATACTTTGGCGCCAGTTGTGTGCCCGTTCCGTATATGACAATGGCGTCAGAAAAAAACGCGCCAATATGGGACTGTAAGTCTTCCATTTTGATTAAAAAATCAAAATTTCTTTTTCGAATAAAACTACATAAAAGTTGCCATTGTCGCAAAGAATTCTAGGTACTGTTGCGCTAGCAGGATGCAAATCTCGCCAATAGCTTTTTTTCAACTCGCCAGTTAGCATTTTTTTTTCGAGTGGTAATATTTGGCCAGGTTTGGCGTGATTTTTATTTTTTTACGAAAATTTGGCGAAAATATCGTTTTCAAATACCAGTTACATATGCATTTTTGGTATTCCTTAGATATCCTGACGACCAAAAACCTATCGCCAAACTATAAGATTAAATGCCAATAATGGTTGATCGTAAATGTCACATTCACTTGACTTTAAGCAAGTTACACGTGTTTACGTCATTATTTGATTTATATTTTGACGTTTTATTCGTATATTTATTAATGTTATACTAATTTATTTGTTCTTTCGTTATCTAAAATAAAAATTATGTCAATTTGTATAATTTGGCGAGTGTTTTGCCGATTTATATAATTTGGCGAAATTGGTCGCAGGAATAACTAAGTGGTACTGTATTTCTTAGTTATTTTCTATTATTTTCTAAAGGAAATATCAATCATAGAACAAAATAATTTATAAAATTTGTAAATAAACATTTATTATCCAATAAACAACAATAGCCGGGTTACCATGTCAACCTTTTCTGAAATATAAAAAAAATATATATCTGTTAGATTAAAATTTGAGTTGCCATCATTAGAAAAATGTATATAAAATTAGAAAAAAATTAATATTTCGAAAACTAATTCGAATTTAAAAATTCTAATACCAGTTTTCAAATCTGCGGATCAATATTGATTTTTGGTGTTAATTTCATCGCAAAGTATTGCATATTTTAGGAAAAATCGCCGTGAAACATAATCAGTTGTTTAATCAGTCGATTCATACTTCCGTTTCATAAATTCGTTTCATTAGGATTTTATATATATAGGGTAGATATTTATATATTTAATATATATATATATAATCGTAATAAATTTTGTATTCATGCATTTTTGCATAAGAGTGAAAGAGCTATTTCACCAAGATCTCAATATTATAAAACTAGTTATAGTACGAACGCCATCACTTGCCACGTTTGACGTACAATTTCCAACATTTTTTTTTTCTTATACAGTCGGACCTCTATTTAACGAAGTAGCTAAATCCCGAAAAAAAGTTCGTTATATGGAAAATTCGTTAAATAGGGAGTCACTTTTTAAAATACTTTAAACTACATAAAACGTAATTTAAGTCCATAAACACTAAATATAATTAAAAAAAGTAATTAGTTACACTTTTTTTATAAATTATATCTATTTGTTTATTTATTTTACCCATCAAAAAGAAAACTGCGAGGGAAATAAGAATGAAACAAAACATTGTCTGGAAATACATTGTATTTTCAGTTAAAAAAATAATTTTTCATTAAAATCACGATTTTTTATTCTGGTTGATAAGATGTTTGGAGGAATACCAAATTTTAAAGCAGTATACTTTTTCTTCACGCCTTTATCCACCTCATCAAGAATAATTTTTTTTCTTTGATGCTCAAGCACTTTCGCTTTGACATTTTTAAGCTACAAGAATCGAAATTATTAACACAATTGATCATGATCAACAATATAGATAACGGGAAACTATAGTTTAAGGATATGGGACAGCCCTATTGAGGGTTAAAAGGGAATATTGAAAGTTTACACTTCTTGGATGGAAAGCAAAGAATCACTGCAATTTTACTGTTCTGGGTGAGTTAGGTGCCTGGTAAGACCTGTTGCGGTCATTGATCATCATAAAATGTGTTAAAAGAAAGAATAAGTTTGAAATGTCCAGTAATATTTTAAGAAATAGGAAGAAAAAAAATTTAGATCCCAAGGAAAAGTTCGTTAAATAGAGAATGGACTTCGCTATTTGGAGGTTATTTTACGAAAAAAATTGCAAAATGTTCTTGGTTCCCACTAAAAGTTCGCAAAATAGAGAAATTCGTAAAATAGAGGTTCGACTGTACATGAAAATCGTACGAGAATTTATTTCTTTTTTCGAACTGCATATCTTATCTATAAATTTTATTATATTTAAATAAAAATTTTACTCGAGTAACAATTAAAGGGTTAGTTTAAAAGTATTGAAATTTTAAAGCAATGGTGTAAAAATAAGTTTGTTTTAACTCTAAATAAGCCTATATAATAAAAACCTTATGGGAAAATGTTTAATTTTCAAATAGATTATTTCCTCTCTAAATATAAAAATTTCAAAACCAAATTAATACTGCATTATTAACTAAATGTTTAGTATAATGTATTAAAATTTCATAGCGATTATATAAAATTAAGTCTGTTTTTTAAATAAAATATGTATAATGCTAAGGGGGAAAAATCGGCAAAAGTGACTTTTGGAAATGAACTCTTTTCGAAAGATTAATAATCGTATTTTATTGAAACCAAAAAGCCTTTTAGGAGCTGAATGTACATTTAATAATTGTGGGCAATTTGTTTTTCACATTTAGATTAAAAAATCCTGGGGAGAACGTTAAAATTGAAAAAAAAGTACAGAATTCGAGAAAGTAACTTACAGTAACCAATGTTTTTGTAAAAGTTAATATTGATATTACTTAAAACTGAAAGGGGTGTTTTAAAACAATGAATGTAGATATCACTTTATATCTTTGATTTGTTCATATTTTGTTTTCTAAAGTCTATGTCAAATTTAAACATGGCATAAAAAAGGAATTCGCATTAGTGTCTTTCGGAAATAATTTTTTTTTCAAAGTTAATATTCATCTTTTTTAAAAATTGATTGCACATCTCGAAATGAACATAAACGTAGAAATTACCTGGTATTTTTAGTTTTTTGTATCTTCATTAGAAAAGAGGATCCGAATTTTAAAAAATTGCCGAAATCGTAAAAACCGTGAATTAAACCTAAAGATACAAATGTTTTCCATATTAATATAAATTCCTGAAGTAAAGGCTTAATCATAAACGTGATTAAATGTAGATGTTATTAGGTCTATTTGGTTTCTTTGTATTTTCATTTACGAAACAGGTACACAATTTCTAAAATTTCAAAAATGAGTTTTGCAAATGAACCTTTTTCAAAAGGTTAATATTCGCGTATTATTCTAAACTGAACGCAGATTTCAAAATGGGAATGAATATAAATACTATTTGGTATTTTTATCTTTTTAATAGCTTGATCCGAACCGGTGACATAGGTTTTTAAATATTGCAGAAATCGCGAATATCATCACAAAACGGCATACGGAAAGTAATTTTTTTCTAAGGGTTGTTAAAAATATTTTTAAAAACTGTACACAGCATTTCAAAGAGCAAAGTACAAACTTCAAGTTGGTACAATCGGATTTTTCATATTTGTTTTATTTCTCATATACGAAGTTCATAAAATGGGAAAAATAAAAAAAGGACTGAAATCAATTTTTCGTTAATATTTTATAAAGTATTAATGTTATTACTTTTTTCCAACAAATAACCGTAATTTCTGGCCTATAATCCGCGGAAAAAACTATCGTGTTTCGACCCAGAAGTTTTATTTAATAATTGAAGTTAAATAGTTTTCGCGATTTAATATGTTACATTTTACGAAATAATATTTTTGGGGTCCAAACGTAATTGTTTGATCCGCGGATTATAGGCCTGAAATTACGGTATGGCATTCAAAACATAAATATACAAAATTTAATAATATCTCTTCCTTTTCTTGTCTGTTGTATGGTTTGGCAACAGGGCGTCTAAACACAGGCGTAACTTGGGCTCTAAAACTAGGGGGGGGGGGCAAAAGTCTCTGAGTACTTTTGTAAAAAAATATACACCCCTGCTCTCCTTCTCATCACCATGAGCACACACAGACACTGAAATTAAAAATTAAAAATTTTAATATTTAAACAAAACTTTAAATGTTCAACCATATTCGAAAATTAAGGAAAAATCCTAAATGACACATTTTATATTTATAAAAGAATATTTTAAATTATTGAATGTACAACTGGCATACCTCTTATGTCTGATGCAATGTTCAATTAGAAAAAAATCAAACATAATAAAAAAATTTCAAAGCCTTGGTCTTTTGAAGATTTTATTAAATGGTGGTGATGGTGATAAGGGGGTTGGTGGAGATAAATATGTTTAAACCCTTCATTCGAGGCGGCAAAAAATGATAAAATTTTATTTAAAAAAATCTGTAGCTGTCGTTTTGATTGGAATGACTCAGAAAATTTGCTGCGATGCATTTTAGGATACACAGAGTAGTTTTATCTTAAAAATTTAAAAATTAATATTGTCTTTAAATTTTGAACTCTACCTCTTCACAACGTTTCAAGTGATGAAAATCAAGAACGAAAACTCGTGCATAGGTTATAGATTATGAAAGATTTTCTAACATTATTAGAATACTGTTAATGATACAATGAAATGAGATGTCTAGATAAGCAATTAAAAAAAAAGAACGCAGCTATAAATCCCTTTTCAATAATTTCTGCCCTGATCAGATAATGTATGCATATTATTTTACACCTGTATATGATCTACAGAGCTTTAAACATAACGCATAGTGGAATTAACATTTAAATCAGCTAAAAAACGCACAAAACAACTAAAAAGGTTTTCTATGGAGTTACTATTTATATATAACAATGTATCAATATATGAATAATGCAATAGAATTTAGGTGAGCTGAAAAACGCGTAAAACAGTTGAAAGTGCATTTTTAGGAAACCTTTCCATAGACGTTAATGCAAATTTCCCCCTTCTTTTGTAAATCTGTGTCTATACGCTTTCTGACATACTGAATTTTAACTAAGCCAGAAAACGCCGTATGCAATTAAAAATGCATTTATAGTAATTGTCATCCATGTAGATTGAGTTTCTTTTGCGCTGCCATATTAATTTATTTATATTCTACAAGCATCTTTTAGAATAATAAAATATATATAATTCAGCTGGAAAATGCGTAACATAATTAAAAACATACTTTAATTCAAACCCAATAAACTTTCTTCCGGGCAGCTCTGTATATGATCTGTTTAGTTCATTACGCGGTGAGTATAACTTGAGGAAGTTATACTCACCGCGTAATGAACTAAAACTTATTTAAGTTTTAAAATGCATACATAGCTGAAACCGCACTTCCAGCAATTATGGTTCATAATCAGCCCTGTAAACAAACTACATATATGTTACTTACTTCATACTCTTTATAAAGAATACTGTAGCCAACATCAGTGACACATATTGATGTATCGTAAAATCGGTAAAATGCATCGCAAACGATTACTCCCCCCCTCCTCTCCCCCATAGACCACATAATGTAACTGCAAATTTTTGTGTATCCTTGTTAATGAGCTATAACAGTTACATTCTTCATCTTCAGTAGGCAATAGTTAATACGTTATAGTAGGTAATTTGCATTAGTAAGCTTCAACAGCATATATCTATACAGTGGAAATCCAAATATAGTTACTATAGTCAGAGAGCGGAAAAATGGCCAAAAAGATGGCCGGGCAAACAGAAGACATAAATACTTTTAAACCTTGTTGGAAAGTGTTAACAACCATGGATTATATTTCTTTTTTATAACTTTTATATTATTAAACGTTACTAGTTTTGTTAACAAGATTAGTTAAATTTTAAAAAAAACAGGATAAATTGATTTCTAAAAAAGTTACATTTTAACCTTTAACTCTACACAGACAAATTAAATTACATTTAAAAATAATAATAAGAAGAAATTATTTTAAAGGGATGGTGTATGTTGTAATTAATTTTCTTTTTTGATTTAAACGTTCTGTGGCTGGCATTAAACATTTCCCATTTGCATGTAGTGTTTTAAAATAAAGTATAAGAAAATTTTGGACAAAAAAAATGCTTTTTTCGTAAGCATGATGCATAAAAAAATTAATTTTTACAGATACAATTTCATGCATGCATGCAATTTCTGAATGATTAAAAATCAATGATTTTTTTAAGGCGGTTCTCAAAAAATATTTTTCCGCTCAGCAACATAAAACTTTTTGACACGTTTCCTGACTCATTTTTTACACAAAGGCATGACACTTGCAGGCATGATTGTTAAAGTGATTTGTAATCAAATATTTTTTTTATTTTCCGATTAATGAATTATATCTTGAGTTACAAGCGATGATTTTCTCAGGATAGCAGTTTTTTTTTCTTTTGTGCGCTATCGCGTCCCGAAATTCAATTTAAAACGCCCACTTTGACAACATTTTCTGAAAAATCTTCTGCCTTTACCGATAACTGGAAAAACAGTTGGATAATAATTTCTTAATAAGACCACCTCCCAATTTCATGCGTTTGTGAACAAAAATAAAATTAAAAGTGTGTCCGAAAGAAGTCAGTTTGGGTTTGAGAATACCCTTAATAAGCACTGTTCCCAAAAGCACACATGTATATGTATTCGCTTTGAAGCATATCAATTAGTACAACAATATTTACTTTTTACTTAATATTATAAATAAATTTTGCGTAATTTGGGCGAGCTTTCTTGATATTTCCCCTTTATTTATGGCATTTGATAATTAAAATTTTGATAAGCATTCCATGTTTTTAATACTGATACACATTTATTTGAAAAAAAAAAGTTAACATACTTGAGAAATCTGAAAGGGTTTGAAGAAAAAATTATTCGTATAGGAAACTTTAATCATTACTGAGATTTTAGAACTTCATAAAATAATTTAGTTGATAATTTGATCAGATATAAATCCCATTCATACTGGTTTAAGATGAATCCAGATGATTTATCAATATTAAAATGTAAATCAATCACTGTTTTTAATTTGTTTATTTTAATTGAAACGATTTTAATTTTACACATTTTGAAAGTGGACTACCCTAAGACCCAAATAAACATACTTAGTTTTTTATATTGTTTTTATTTTTAATATATTAAATACAAATTTTTATAAAATTTATAGTACAGTAGAACCCTGCTAATCCGAAATTCCGGTTAATCCGATCCGATTTTATTTTCGAAAATTATACTTGAACAAATTAACTGAAAAGATTAACTTGCTAAATTTTCGGGATTACAAGATGAATGTCGGGAAAAACATGTAGAAGTTAAAATTAAAGATAAAATGGCAGTAGAGCATGTTTTTTATTCTTTAAACAGCTTGAATATAATAAAAAAAATACTCAGTAATGTAAAAGTATAACATATGTACACGAATATAAAATGAAAATGGGTACTGTAGGCTGTAGGTGTAAATTGGCGGTTGCCACTCGCCATGTGGCGATTAAAGTTGTAAAAGTGGCGATTAAAAATCGGCCATCGGATTAAAAATTCTGTTATTGATCGGCAACTGGAATACAACATTTTTCATGGAAATATGCATCTGTACTTTGATTACGTCTAATTAGAAACCTGGTTAATTCTTTTTCCTACCGGATGCAAGCAGATTTCAACGATTAACTATATTTTCAATATTTCGTTTTCTCACCATGTGCTTGCTGTTCAGCTGGATTCTTTTCTCAAGAAATACAGTTTTATTCTGCAAAATATACAGGGTGTTCCGTTAAAGGGGTCCAATATTAATAGGGGTAATAGAGGAGATCACACGGAGCATAAATCAGTATATAATGCCTGGCTGGATCTCAATAATTTTCAAGTTACAGCAAATAGAATGAAAAATCGGAAATTTGTAAAAAAACCCTCATTGCTAAACTATCGATAATGCTACATAAAAACTAAGCACATATTTAGAAAGAGCAGAAAAAATCCTACGAAATGACATAAGTTGTTTTAGAATATTGAGAATTAATGGCGAGTTACAAGCTCTGAAACAGTGAAAAAATACAAAATCAAATATTTAGCAAAATAGTTAATCGTTAATTCCAAAAATGCAACTCTACCTACATCAAGGAAAATGTTATAAAATTTGGTCCATTCCGAAAGCTTTCGAAGAAGCTGACAATAAACCATATCAGTTTAATTGTATGGGAGAAATCAAGCAGTTCCCTAGTTACAACTCTGTACTGTTGCACGCTCGGAAAGGACGAAACTCCGCCTATGACGATTGTAAACACCCCGTTTTAATATCTTTCAATTATACATTTCTGATCAACCTCTATCAATACCCTTTCATTATTCAGTCTGGTCAAGTGAATGACATATTGTGCAGCTCTCGCCTTGTCTTAAAGCAAACTCCGTGACTGCTGCGTTTCCTCCATCAACTTTCAGGATGATGAAGAAGAAGTACTTTTTATGCAAATTTTCTATGTGTATAGGAAGAAAAGTGTAATAAAACAGCAGTCATCAGTGGGCGTTATGTTAAAGGGAGGCTGTTGTAAGTGGGATTGTAGTAAGTTGATGTATAATAATTATGCCGGAATACTCTAACGAAGAATATGCGGACATGCATCTGATGTACGGGCAAGCTCATGGAAATGCATGTCTAGCACAGCGCATGTACCGTGAGCAATTTCCAAGGAGACGTTGCCCAAGTTCGAAACTCTTCATAAAAATCGATAGACGATTACGGGAGACTGGATCGTTTAATACAGCAAGCATTGATGCAGGGAAACCTCGACATGTACGAACACCTGCAATGGAAGAAGATGTACTGAATATTTTTAAAGATAACCCCTCCACGAGTACACGAGCTGCTGCGTCTGAAGTCGGTGTTTCTCACCAAAGTGTGTGGCGTGTTCTGCGTGCAGAAAACATGCACCCCTTTCATGTGCAGCGGGTACAACTGTTATCAGTAACAGATTGTGCTCAGCGGACAGAATTCGTACGCTGGTTGCTTAATGTAACAGAAAATAATCCACAATTTCTGGAAAATATTTTATTTACTGATGAAGCAACATTTACGAGAGAGGGCGTGGTAAACACGCACAATATGCACACATGGTCATATACAAATCCGCACACTGTTTTCCCGTCGAACGCACAACAAAAGTTCAGTGTGAACATATGGGCAGGTGTCCTCGGCGATTATCTCATAGGACCATATTTACTCCCAGATGTACTCAATGGCAGTACGTACTTGGTTTTCCTACGGGATATCTTACCGCAGTTACTGCAAAATGTGCCAGCAACATTGCGCCACAATATGTGGTTTATGCACGATGGCGCACCGGCACATTTTTTCATAGATGTTCGCAATCACCTCAATTCAACATATCCTGGGAAATGGATTGGACGCAGTGGACCTGTTGCTTGGCCTGCACGCTCTCCAGACCTCAATCCGTTAGACTTTTTTGTTTGGGGACACCTTAAATCGCTGGTGTATGAAACGCCTGTGGATACACCGGAGGATTTACTAGCGCGAATCGTTGTCGCTGCAGGAGACATTCCCAACTCCGTCGGAGTTTTTCGGCGTGTTCGCCAATCTTTACGACGTCGCTGTCGGCTGTGCGATTCTGTTAATGGGCGCAACTTCGAACACCTATTATAATAATGTCCGTTCGTCTGCCTTCCGACATTGAACTGTGCAGCGCAGGCCAGAAGACTATGCTTCACATATGTCATAAAGTACGTGGAATGTAATTCTTTATTTGTCATTTTTCTTTTATTTTCAACACTTTTTGGCACAGTATTTTGTAAGTCACAGACTGTGGTGTACTCAAATTGTAAATTACAAAGTTTGTATGAATTAATTTAAAATTTAGTGTCTTTTTTAAATTTATAATTAATAAAATTATTATGCTATTTGTTATTATTATTTCCTATCATAAATTATGATGCACATATACATACAATAATTGTCCATGTAAAACATGTACTGAAACTTCTTGCATAGTTACAAATCGCAATATTTTTAATTATTTCCGAATTTTCACCACCAGTTTAATTTTAAAGAATTTAACTTAAGCTTTATATCAATAAAAGACCACTTTAAAATGTAGACTATTATTGTAAAGTTATTTTGGTTCATTCAACTCTTGAATAATTAAAAATGTTGCATCTCAGAAGAAGCATGATCGAAAATGTATAGTTGAGAGTAATTAAAAAGGCGGTGTTTCCAATCGTGATGGGCGGAGTTTAACCTTTGCTAGTGTCAAAGAAAGCGGAGTTGTAACTAAGAAACTGATTAATTTCTCTCACACAATTAAACCGATATGGTTCATTGTAAGCTTTTTCGAAAGTTTTCGGAATGGACCAAATTTTACTACATTTTCCTTGTTGTAGCTAGAGTTGTCTTTTTGGAATTAACGATTAACTATTTTGATGTATATTGGATTTCATACTTTTTTCACTGTTTCAGGGCTTGTAACTCGTCAATAAATATTGCTATTTTAATACAATTGATGTCATTTTGTAGGTTTTTTCTGCTCTTTCTAAATATGTGCTTCGTTTTTATGTAGCATTATCGATAGTTTAGCAATGAGGGTTCTTTTACAATTTTCCGAATTTTCATTCTATTTGCTGTAACTTGAAAATATTGAGATCCGACCAGGCTTTATATACTGATTTATGCTCCATGTGATCTCCTCTATTACCCCTATTAATATTGGACCCCTTTAACGGAACACCCTGTATATAAGATCTAATATGTCGTATATTTTTATTACATACAGATAAAGGTTATAATTTTTTTTAAACATCTTGAAAAAATACGTTTCAAGATATGATGACTGTAGCATTGGAGAAGGCATACAATGATGTTTATATGTACTGAAAATAAGTAATAAGTTAAGTAATAAAATAACGATAAATTATCTAAATAAACGTAGAATTATTCTTGCCTCAAACTATAACGAGTTGGATGAACATAGCATTATACAAGGTGGCCATAATTAAACTGACGGTACTCAGAGTGTTCTGTAGCGCGATTTAGTTGCGAGAATGACGCCGAATTTTGTAGGAAGATTAAACAAGACGGTGGACGAAGGATTCCGCGAAAAAAACAATTAGTTCTAAAATCACCGCCAAGGGAATATGTGGCGCTGTGTATTCGAAAAAGAGAGTTTCAAAAAAGAAGAATCAATACTGAAAAAAAATTACCGTTTATTTAGCACATCGAACTCAGGTTCGATATAGCCGCCGTTTTTGTGGACCACATATTGCATTCTGTGCACAGCATTTTCAACAGCAGAGAATAACAAGTCTGCAGGAATCTCCCGTACAGTTCGCGGTATGTTATTCTTCAACGTAACATCTCCGTGATAGACCTTGGACTTTAGGTAACCCCATAGCCAAAAGTCGCAGGATGTAAGATTAGGGGACCGAGGTGGCCATGCAGTTGGAAAACAGTGGCTAACTACTCTTTTTGTTGTGAATTTCTCTCGTAGCAGCTGCTGTACCCGCAAAGTGTGGTGGAGTGTGTATGTGTGGAGGGGCTCCATGTTGCATGAAAATGATTTTCTCCAGGCACTGTTTTTTCTGAAGTGCCGGAATAACAAAGTTGTTTAGCATTTGGCGATATTTGTCTCCGGTAACACAACAAGTTACATGTCCTGTCGGAGTAATGTTCTCATAGAAGAATAGACCTATGATCATATTTGCTGTGAAACCACACCAAACAGTTATCTTTGGTGAATGCAAAGGAATTTCTTTGATTGCTCTTGGTGACTTGTTATCACATATTTGGCAGTTCTAGGTATTTACAGTTCCATTCAGGTAAAAGTGGGCCTCGTCTCCCCGTTACCCCGTAAGATTTTCCAGTGCCAAACATCATCCAGCTCCATGGACTTTATCCACGAATGGCAACAGCCACGCCTCTGCAGGGAAAAACCCTCCGAAAAAGACTGTTTATTGGATGAAGGGGGAGCAGTGTTAAAATGTTCTTCATGCCTAATGCTGCTTTTCTTCTGTTTACCCGCAGCTGACGTCACATGGGTAAAGTCCATTCTGGCAAGAAAAGTGAGAGCAAAAGTTAATCGCTTATCATGGTCGGTGTGACGTAACGCTTGTACACGGCTGATCTTGTACGGATAGATGTGGATAATCTTTCGTAGGATTTTCCATACCGTACAATAAGGCATATCCAGATTCCGAGCTATCCCACGAGCTCTGGAAGTGGTAGCAATATTGTCTTGTGCTCTGTCGACAATCTCCGTTACCACTTCTTCGATTGTATGCTGTGATACGAGTTTTCGTCCTCTGCCTGACTGAACATTTAGAGAACCTGTTTTCTCAAACTTCTCAACCATTGCTATTAAACCATTAACTGGTAAAGGACCGTTACCTTTACGCATTTTTTGTGGTTTCTAAATGCACGAAGAGAGGCTGGCGCATTGTACTGGTTGAGGTAAAAGAATTTGACTAGTAGAGCTCGCTCGACAAAAGAAGGAGACATTATGAAAGATAACTTTCAATGAAACTGCTTCTAACAATAGCACATTACCTTTTAAAGCCGAACAAGCTGTCACTAGGCCAAAAGATGTAACGTGAAATTTGAATAAAGAACTTCTTTTGCTGTTGGTTCCTTTGGGGCTGTGTAGGTGAAATTGCAGATAAAGAAACTTAAGCACTGTTTATGTAATTTTTTAGCTTTTTATAAAGTGCTACCATTTAAATTGCTAAATTCGTTAAATAAACGGTAATCTTATTTCAGTATTGATTATTCATTTTTTGAAAATCTCTTTTTCGAATACACATCGCCCCATATTCCCCTGCCGGTGATTTTTGGTACTAAATTTTTTTCACGGAATCCTTCGTCCCCCCATCTTTTTTAATCTTCCTACGAAATTTGGCGAATTCTCTAAAATTAGATCGCGCTACAGAACACTCTGAGTACCGTCAGTTTAACTATGGCCATCTTGTATATCTCATTGCAGTGTTACGACTGACATACTTAATAATTGTAAAAGTGTTTCTAAAACAAAGAAAGTCAAACCAACTTTTATCAATATTTTTTGCATTTTTATTCCATTCCATAATATAAATTTTATAATGTTCTTCTTTAATGATCTCTCTTTTACCCCAAAATACAGTATTCATTTCAAGCGTGTTTAGAGGAAGCTAAAATGTTGAACAACCCTAGTTTAAGCAATCCAACTTTCTCTTAGTATCAGTTTCTACTGTAACCCTGATTTATGACATCTTTCATGCGTACCTACACCCAAATGCATATGTGCGTATATCTGTGGATAAATGTTCAAATTCTACAGTAACCTCCTACGAATAAACAATGCAATAAATAATGTAATGGACTTTACCCACGAATGGCAACAGCCATGCCTATGCGGGGATTTTTCCCTCTGAAAAAGACTGTTTACTGGACGAAAGGGAAGGAGTGTTAAAATGTTCTTCGCGCCTATTGGTGTTTTCCTACTGTTTACCCGCGGTTGACGTCACATGGGTAAAGTCCATTGTTTAATGTGTAAACTTTGTACCATTTAAAGAATTGAAATTTGTCAAATCTGATTTTAACTTTTAATAAATATTTATTACAGTTAATTAAAAAAGTTTTATTTATTATTATTTAGGTCCAATGGCTGACTAAATGGACAACTTTATTACAGAAAGGCAATAAACCAATTTCTTAGGTAAACAGTGCAGTAATATATCATCATTCTGGTACCTGAAAGAAGTTTTTGTTTTGGTATAAAACAAAACTTTCTCACTTGCGAAGATGTCACCAGAAGAAACCTTCACGAATGAAAAGAACTCCATTCCTTACATTAGCGATACAAAGAAACACCTTTTAAATCACAGAAAAGAAAATTCTTTTGTTTGTGAAGTATGTTTGAAGACATTTTCAAAAAATAGTTATCTAAAAAACCATTTTGTGGTTCATACAGGAAAAAAACTTTTTGTTTATGAAATATGTTTTAAAAGATTTTCTTTTCGCTATAGTCTAAAAAGACATTATTTGTTCCATACAAAAGAAAAACCTTTTGCTTGTGAAATATGTTCCAAAGGATTTTCCACAAACAGTAATCTAAGAAGTCATCTCTTATCTCATACAAAAGAGAAACCTTATGTTTGTGAAATATGTTCCAAAGGATTTTCCCAGAATAGTCATCTAAGAAGTCATGTGTTGTCTCACACAAAAGAGAAACCTTTTGTGTGTGAAATATGTTCCAAAGGATTTTCCAGGAGTGGTCATCTAAGAAGGCATATCTTGTTTCATACAAAAGATAAGCTTTATGTTTGTGAAGTATGTTCCAAAGGATTTTCTCAGAGAGGACATCTAAGAAGTCATCTCTTGTCTCATACAAAAGAAAAACCTTTTAGATGTGAAATATGTTCCAAAGGATTTTCCCGGAGTAGTCATCTAAGAGATCATCTCTTGTCTCATACGAAAGAGAAACCTTTTGTATGTGAAATATGTTCTGTAGGATTTTCCCAGAGAATTAGTCTAAGAAGGCATCTCTTGAATCATACAAAAAACAATCTTTATGTTTGTGAAATTTGCTTCAAAGAATTTTCCCGCCATGGTAATCTAAGAAGGCATTTCTTGACTCATACAAAAGAGAAACCTTATGTTTGTAAAATATGTTCTAAGGGATTTTTCCAGAGTGGTAATCTAAGAAGGCATCTTTTGACTCATGCAAAAGAGAAACTTTTTGTTCATGAAATATAATAAACATCTGTAGCAAAGAAAAAACCCATCATCCATGATTTTGCTTTGGTGAGACAATTTTTAAAATGCTTTCTCAGTGAAGAAAGTGACTATAAAAATGTTTATTATTTTAAAAGTCATTTAAAAAGTTTAAATAAAAATTTTGATAAATTCCAAAGTCAAATTAAATTTATTTATTTCTGTTCTCAATAATAAACAAGAAAGAAAATTCATGCGTCAAGCATAGATTATGAAACCCTTTCCGACATTTCCTGAAATCTTTAACAGAACTTCGTTATTTAGAGGAATAAGTTAAGTAAGTAAAATATTAGAAAACAGATAAAACATTTGAAAAACTGATTTCAGCAATTACCGTCTATAGCCAAATATGTATTCGAATTCTTTTTAACAGCCCTGTATATGATCTGTAGGTTGATATATATACTGTATAATGCGAAAATTTAGCTTGGCAAGAAAACACGTAACAGGTTGAAATTTCTCATTCAGTAATTTATACTAGAGGTCTGCACGGGCCGGAATTTCCAGGCCCGGGCCCGGCCCGGCCCGTTGTAAAAATTGGAAGTTCGGCCCGAGCCCGGCCCGGCCCGTTGTAAAAATTGGAAGTTCGGCCCGAGCCCGGCCCGGCCCGTACAAAAATCAGTGAAAACGGGCCCGGCCCGATACAATTTCTACAAAAAAAAAAAAATCCGTTTTTTCTCAACATACAATTAAGATTCTTTTAATGAATACTACATACATATTTATGGGAACATTTTACAGTATATTTTACATTACTATGATGTTCGCAAAACAGAAAACGCACAATAGTAAACATTAACGATTACTTACAGTCATCGTGTCTACAGACATTTCAAAATGGAAATAAAGATTCATTAAAAGATTAATGTAGTTCAGAATAAAGGATTAAAAACAAGATAACATTTGAAGCTGTATAATAAAAAGTAGATTTGTGAAAATATTTCTTTTATTTTTAAGACTTTTCTCAAATCCAAAGGAGCTACATTTCGACACATTTATGAAGTCTTTTCTTTTCGGAAACGTGTAAGATTGGCAGGTATTCTTATTCAAAAGCTATGTAAATGTCGTTTTTTTTTCATAGATAAAAGTAATATATCTTTCTGAAAATACTGTCAAAGTTAGCGTTTTGAATCGAATTTCCGGAAGCGATAGCACAGGAAAGGAGAAAAACGTACAGTCACGTGACAGGAATCGCTGTTATCTCTGTAAGTAATTTATTAAATATGGAAAAAGCTATTCGTTTCCAAATGCCTTCAATAGGCAGGCCTGTCAATTTTATACCTTTATAGTTAAAGTTTTTGTCAGAAACATGTGTCTGAAAGCTTTGCATTGTTGAGCAGTGAATATGAGAACCACCTTAAGGTATATTTCCAACGATACTGTTAAGAGAAGTTCATTATCACTATTAATATTACAAAACAAAATGACTGTTCTACACATCCTGAGATCGATTAAGACCACTTCCTTCCAGGCACGAGTCTGCTGAAAAAAAATTAAACTCGGAATCAGACATCTTGTAACTGTACGATGCCGATCTCTACGATGGACACGTTACATTTCTGTATTGATGTTGTTAAACTCGCATCGGCTCGTGACGCACATTTATACTTCACGAGAAAATCATATTCATTGAAAATGGCTCGTATTTTACCTGCTTCGCTTAAATTCTTATATCGGGCCGACAGGCCCGATTAATTTTTTTGCCGGCCCGGCCCGGCCCGTTTATTTTGTCTGTCGGCCCGGCCCGGCCCGTTGAAAAAATTGTCCTAATTCTGCCGGCCCGTTTGAAATTTCGCCTTCATTCCGCCGGGCCGGCTACGGGCCTCGGGCCAAGCCCGGGCCCGTGCAGACCTCTAATTTATACTAATAGATGGAAACATAATTGAATACTTTTGTTCAGCCCTGTTATTTACCTAGTACCTTTATTACACGCCTCTATTTATAGTCGCCGTAGAAAAAATTGACTTTTCAAGGACAAACCTCCCCTTTCGTTGGTCACTGCTCAGCCCTTATCTTAGGTTAGTAACTATGGTTACAGCCACGTGACCGATTGACCGCTCTTTTTTTTCCCACACCGTTTGAGAGATCCTGTTAATGTGTTAATCAGTATTACCCCATCCTTTGTTTGATTACGTTGCTTTATTCCATTTTCTCTACTTTTTGCTTTCTTTTAATTATGGCAGCTACTCCTGATATTAGAATACAGTCGAAAACGGTTATTTATAACTAGAATATAGCCCGTCAGAATGACGTGTTTGCATTTTCAAAAAAATTATATAGCATTGCATTATAAAAAGAATTGTGAAGTAATAAATTTTGTCTTGTCTGATTAATAGGGTCAGGTGGGGTAAAGTAAAAACAGCCCATTTTTCATTGAAATTTAATTGGCAAGAAAATTATTAATTGAATTGGTAAAATACTGATATAAAGTATGCAAATGAACTTCACTCACAAAATTTGAAAAAATATTTCACAAAAACATTCAAATTAGTACTAATAATGTTATTTTAAAACATATTGTCAATTAACTATTTTATCTGATGGTATGTGGTAAAATGAAAGACAATTCCAACAGAAGGTTTATTTGTTTTTATTAATTGCCAAAATAATAATTATATAACTTAAATTTTAAAAAGTTGAACAGAGAAAATCCCGATTTTTTTTAAACATGCATAAAAGAAACCTGTAATAAATTTTGATAATTAAAAATCATCTTTTATCACATAAGTAAATCGCAACTGTTAATTACATTAACAATTTATTTTCCCAAATTCTGTTATTAAATTACAAATTTATTTTCCCTACAAAATACAAAATTTTATTTATTATAATAATGCATTGATATATATACATATATATATATATATAATACACGGCATTACATATTTCTGATATTTTAATTTCATTTTATAAGAAATATTCATTTTTCCCCTTAATGTCTTCAGAATTCAAAAAACATTTTAAAAAGAGAATTTCTTTTTTTTAACTACCGACAGATGGCGCAACAGAGCATATAAACGTTTGTTTTTAATATTTTAAAAGTTCAAGACGAATGAATCAATTGTTTGTTTACTTTCATATAGGGATAGATAAAGCTACCAATCTAATTTTAACTCAAGTTATCGCAGCTGAATATTAGATAATTGAATGTAATCTCTTATAAATATTAATTTATTCTGAATAATCTGTCTAAAAATATAACTTTTGCGAATAGTGGAAAAGAAAGCACGTTTTACTCAACGTTTTAAGATTGAAAATCAAATCAACATTCACTCGTGTGTCGTGATGCCACATGTACAACACAAATTCCAAATCCAGAAGCAGTTGAATGACTCTTTGAGCGAATCATTAAAAAATACGGTCGACATCCGATTTTGCTCTTAAAATATTTGTAAAACCATAATAAAGCTTTTAAATAATTTGAAATACGTTTGTTTTTAGAAAGGAAATGTTAATCCGGTACAAAATAATTCACGGGAATGAATCACCGAATATAGCTATATTCACTGAACACCATAAAGTGTTCTCATTGGTCAGAAAATAGATAGCCTTGAAAAACAGAGGTAATTTTTCGCGATATTTTTAACCGTGTATACTGAATTCAAACTGTAAATAAATGTAAACAAAAGTGAAAAACGTATTTCAAAATATTAATATGCTTTTGCAAAATATTTTAAGAGCATTTAATGAATAGCTGAAAGAGTCATTCATTTGTTTTTGGATTTGTAATTTGTGCTTATGAATAGCAACGGTAATCGCTTGTATACATCGGAACCCTGTTGTTGGTATCTGGTTATTTTTAAATTAGATCTTAAAGCGTTATAATTGTATACTTTTTGAAGGTTTGAGAAAAGTTGAAGAAGAATATGTTACACAACAAATAGATAGACAGATTAAATAAGGCAGTCGGCAAATACGGCATCGGAATACTTAAGCCTAACGTGGCCGCGTTTGGATTATCAGGAAACGGATGAGTTCAACCTCGGAAGCGTTATACATTTTGTGTCATTCTATGTATAATGTGTACAACTATTTTAAAGAGCTCGTTGCTTCCAATCCTGATGCAAAAATCAAAGATATATTTATGCAGACAGAAGAAGCTACTTTTAAAGCATGTGGCGTATCTCTTCGAACAGTTGGAATGATCTGTGCTGAAGCTAATAATACTATTGCAGACTCCAGCTTAGAAAATCTGTTATTTTCATCGCCTAAAAAAAAGTCACGTACGTAAAACGTGTGACAGATTAGATGATTTTAACAAAGAAGTCGTATGTCGCACAGTTAAAGAATATTATGATAGCGGAAATTATCCAACTTGCGAAAATTTAAAAGAAGTTTTGGAACAAAAAATGGACTTATCTGGATGTGCAAAGTCTGTGTAAACTATATTAACAGATATGGGCTACAAATATAAAAAGGGCTATGATGGCAGAAAAATTTTGATGGAGAGAAATGACATCGTAGCTGCCCGCATTAAATTTCTCAGAAAAATGCACAATATCAGAAAAGAGTCTCCACTGCGTCCAGTTATATATTTAGACGAAACTTGGGTGAATCAAAATCACTCAGAGTCATGTATGGCAAGATTTAAAAAAATTCTGGTCGTCTTAAAGTACCGACGGGGAAAGAAAGAGTCGAGGCTGATCATCTGTCATGCCGGATCAGCTCAGCATGGCTTTATCGAAGGAGCTGATTTAATTTTCCAGTCAAGCTCTACAAAAGATTACCATCACGAAATGAATAGCGACGTATTTAGAGAATGGTTTGTAAATTTAATGAGAGAACTTGAAGAACCCAGCGTCATAGTAATGTACAATGCCAGCTATCATTCTAACCAATTAGAAAAAGTTCCATCCACAAAAACGCGAAAATCAGATATTATAGCTTGGTTGGAAAGGAAAGGTATTATACATGATTCAAACACTACTGTTCCTGAATTGTTGAGTATTGTTAAAATGCACGAAGAAAAATACAAAATGTATGAATTGGATGTTCTTGCATATGAAATGGGACATGAGGTAATGCGGCTTCCACTCTATCACTGCCAGTACAACCCAATTGAGTTAATATGGGCTCAGGTGAAAGGAGAAGTTGCAAAAAAAAAATACATTTAAAATAAAGGATGTAAGGCGACTGCTCGAGGAGGCTCTTTCTCATGTTACTGTGGAAAACTGGAAAAATTGTGTCAAGCATTCCGAAGAGTTGAAGGAAGAAGATTTTGCCAAACTGGGCCTGACAGATGAAAATGAAGTCACCCAACAATTTATTATAAATCTGCAGGATGGCAGCGAAAGTAGATCTAGTGAATTTGAATGTTGAGTGATTATACTTTCAATCGACTGTTTTTTTAAAGCCCTTTTAAGGGCTAGAAAAAAGTCCTTTTAAGGACTGCCTTCCCGAAGGCTAATATATATATATATATCACATTAAAACACATAATTGAAAGTATACATATATGCCCCCCCTCCGGAAGATTTCAAGGCAAATGAAGCAAAATAATTTAATTAAGCCACTTTTAACCCCCCCCCCCCCCCAAATCTTCTTTTATTTGTGATTGTTGTTTAAGGGAGTTGGTCAATGAGAGCTCAAATTCCCGGATTCAAAACTGAACGTATTACTCGCTACATTCATGAACACATTTTGATCCTCCCCCTAAGATTTTAATGAATGGAAGAGCTATTTTAATTTGCTTGTATTTTTCAGAAAATCAAAAGAGAGAAAAAAAACCCAGATAGTTTATAGCACGCATTGACCCCCTTCACTCCGAAGATTTCGTGGAAAATGATGCAGAATGTAATATGGATTTGAATGATCCCCCCCCCCCCCCCACTCCCATCTCCAAGAGCAGGAGTTTTTTTACACTCATATTAACAGTACTATATAGAATAATTTTGCAGTACTATAAAGAATGATGATTGAACCACGTTTACAACCCCCCCCCCCTCCCCGTGTCTTTTATTTATTTTTGCTGTTGTTTATGATTTAAGGGTGTTGGTAAGTGAGAGCTCGAATTCCCGGATTCAAATCTGAATGTCTTACTCGCTAATTTATGAACACATTTCCATTCTTAAAAAATTAATAGAAGTTTTTCTCACTCAGATTTTAATGAATGGAAGAGCTATTTTAATTTGCTTATATTTTTCAGAAAATCAAAAGAGAGAAAAAAAATCCAGATAGTTTATAGCACGCATTGACCCCCTCCCTCGGAAGATTTCGTGGAAAATGATGCAGAATGTAATATGGATTCGAATGATTCCCCATCTCACATCTCCAAGAGCGGGAGTTATTTTAGACTCATATTAACAGTACTATAAAGAATAATTTTGCAGTACTATAAAGAATGATGATTGAACCACGTTTACTGCCCCTCCCCCCGTCTTTTATTTATTTTTGTTGTCGTTTATGTTTTAAGGGTGTTGGTCAGTGAGAGATCGAATTCCCGGATTCAAATCTGAATGTCTTACTTGCTACTTTATGAACACATTTCCATTCTTAAAATTTTAATAGAAGTTTTTCTCACTCAGATTTTAATGAATGAAGGAGTTATTTTAATTTGCTTGTATTTTTCAGAAAATCAAAAAAAAAAGAAAAATAATCCAGATAGTTTATAGCACGCATTGACCCCCCTCCAAGAGCAGGAGTTATTTTAGACTATAATTTACTACTATAGATTATAAAGAATAATTTTGCATCCTTCCATTTGAAGTGGCGTGATTTGATTGAACCACGTTTACAATCCCCACCCCCCGTTGTTTTTTTGTTTTTGAATTTGTTTTGTTTGTTTTTTGTTCGTTGAATTTTTGTTGTTGTTTTAAGGATGCTGGTTATGCAGATGTAAAATTCTCGGATTCAAATCTAAATATATTACTCGCCAAATTCATGAAAACAGTTTCGCCCGTAAAAAGCCTAATACACGAAGTTATTCAGATTTCAATTGGTTTTCGTTCTCTTTTTAAATGCAAAGTATTTTTCAGAAAATGCTCTGAATTTGCTATTTTATATCAATTTTTGGGTCATGACTGAGACGGAAAGATGATAACAAGATAGCAATAGTGTATAATGTAATTTATAAGAAAATAACACACGCATTTATATATATATATATATATATATATATATATATGCGTATGTTTGTGTATTCATTTTTTTTTCACTTAAATTAAAATAATAGAAAACTTCATGCATAAAAGAATGCAGATAACATTGCATGTCATAGAAAATTACAAATTATTTGAATTTATAATTAGTAATTTAAATTAATAATAAAGTTACAATTACAAATTATTAATTAAATAAATAAGAACACCATTAATCTGTCGTCTAAAAATCTATCCATATTTCTAACTACAAATAGCCTTACAAACAAGTGTTATAAAATCAGCGGAACAATTGATTCGCTTTAAGAAAATCAAGAATGGTGTTACGGCAAAAAGAGTCTTCGAATACTGCAGTAACTCTTATTCTTGCAGGGGTAAATTTGTTTTGCAGAAGTGCGGTGGAAAAAAAGGGACGAGGGACTGGCGTCTTCTAATGCCATGACAACGAAGGGGAAATGAAAAGAGGACGTTTGACCTTGAACGGCCTTTTTTTCTTACAGCTAGTATAGCTAAAATTTAATTCAAACTAACACTCTTAAAACTACTAAAATCACATTTGCAGAAATTTTCATAGACGGCCATGTATCCAATTCTTTGCGTGGACTTGTATATCATTTTATCTATATTCTACAAACATTTCTTAGTAAACTAAATGCAGTTCATCTTAAAAATGCATAACTTATTTAAAAACTATGTTTAAGCAATTTACGCGCATACTCAGTAATCTTCACGAAATCTTTTGTGTAGCCCTGTATATCAGCCATAGCATTTATACACACCATATAGTATGCATAAATATAGAGCAACATAAAAGCGCATATCTTAATTTAAAATGCATTTCCTGCCATCATCGCTAATATACAGTACTTTGGATAGAACAGAGCTATCCAACGCAGCATCATAGCACCGTTTGAAAATTTTCTTGCCGCCTTTTTGAAAGTTTCCTGTTATTAGTCTTTTTAGAAGTAAAATTACATTACAAATAATGCTTTCTTTAAAATCATTAACACGTTAAGCGCCAAGTCAGTCACCGGTGAGTCACACGTCAGTCACACTGAACTTTCCGCCTAAAACGCGTCTTTCACCGATGACTAACGTCTAAAATATGATATAAAACTAAAAAATATATAAATTGTTTTAAGTAATTACTGAACATTTATTTAAAATTTACTTACCTTTTATTTATTACAGGATTATACTTTCTTAAAAATTACTTAAAACATTGTAAACATTTCAGCGTTTCAGTGTCAGTCACCGTGGCAATCAACGTGTTAATATTTGCATCAGAGATATTTTCTAACCCTGTGTAAACGCATTAAAAACCAGATACATGGTTTGAAAATTTAATCATGCAAATTTTCACGATTTGCAGTTATTGTTTATAAAGTGTAATTATGTTCGTTAAATTTGCCAATAATTAGAAATATCTCTTTTTAATATTTAAGAAGCAACAGAAAAATAAACGTTTTTCCCCGTTCTCCATTCCTTTGAAAGCACATGTGCATGAAGGATTAGCTTTTTCTTCTTTTTTCTGTTGTCACATCTGCCCATTGGCTGTTTTATACAAGAGGTAAAGATGCTTAATTTTTCTTTCGTGACTTTTAAAATTTTAAGGGTTTTTTTTAATTTGCTTAGAAAAATTAATATAACAGTGCAGACTGATTTCCACCCATGAAAGCGTGTCCAGACTTTCTCTCTGGAACCATCCCTATGGATTGATCACTAACATGCCTGTCTTTTTTTTTTTTTTTACTTTTTATAAAACTAAAGTTACGCCTTCAAATTCAGTCAAAGTGTATTTTCACATCCTAAAAGAAACCTAGCAATATGTCTGATTTCCATGTTTATTTTGCTGTTGTCGTTGTTGTTATTATAAGCGTGATTAAAGTTTCTCACACTTTACCCTACAAATATTGTTCAAATAGAACTACCTCTTACAGAAAATATATAATTTGAAATTTAATACATGTAACGCCAGAATCGTAGGGGGCGATTTTTCTTCAGCTGTAAGATTCATTTACATTATGTTAAGGCACGCATGTATACTAACATTGTTCGATAATATTGCCGCATGTTTTCTGTCATGTGAATAATGGCGCCCTTCATTGAGTGTCATGAGCTGAGATGCACCCCTGCTTATTGGAAGGTTGGACAGGTCTGAGATAGATTATACTATCTGAAATCTTTTGTGTGTGCCTGTAAATGCTATGTACTTCGTATTATACATGAAATAACTTAACAGTAATCCTCAGTGACGTATATCAATTTCATTATATATGAAATAGTTTAACATATTTAAAGCACTTCGTATTATACATGAAATAACTTATAGTAAGCCTCAGCGACGTATATCAATTTCATTATATATGAAATAACATATTTAAAGTACGAAGCAAACAATGTATCCGCCTATACCATTATGTAATGGAATTCTTTTCTGTGGCCCTGTAAATGAATAATAAATCTTCTTTGCACCGCATATTCTACAGAATGCATATTTTCGGGCACTTCGTAAGTGCATATCAATTTTATTATGTTTGAAACGGTGTAACATCTTTCAAATTCATTTGAAAACGATTTTTCCCATTGGCCTTAATATTACGAAATAATTTGACTGTCCCTGTAAAGAAACTAAACATGCTACAAACTTAATTTGAAATAGGGATTGTTCTAGGGTAAACGCCAATAACATCCAAAAATTTCAGGATACTCCGAATATATTTACGAGAGTTAGGGCGCGGACAGACGGCCAGACAAACCGAAGTCACAAACACTCTTCAACTTTGTTGGAAAATGTTAAAATGGTATTCTTTCAGAAATTATATCAAATTTTAAACAAGGATCATACTAGAAATGTAAAAATTTCTTGAACATTTGAAAATAAATATATAAGCTAAGGGTACTTCCTTAACTAGCAGTATCTAAAATGTAACTGTAGATGTAAAATTTCGCCAAATATTTGCATTAGTGCAGGGGTTCCGAAACTTTTAGACCGAAGTACGACTAAATAGAAGTTCATACTTCGCGTACCACCAGGTGACAAACTCAAAGCTAATACAGAAAAACCTGTGTAAAAGTCTTTTGTGCTTCCGTCTGAGGAGATTTTACTGATTTACATTATTAAATTGGTACTTTAATTGAATTTATCATTTTTTAGTGTATATAATGTGTATTTTTTGGGGTGACAAATAAAGATTATTTAAATATAAGACTGCTGTATAGTTTTGTTAAACATGGAAAAAAACCTATTTGAAGTCGCCTTAATCGCCAATTTTTTGTTATATGAATACTACGTTTATATCAGTAGTAAAATATACATAAGACAATTTACATACCTTCTGAAAATAAACTGCTTATTAATGGGAGATCGAAGTTCGTCGAAATAAGTAATATACACGCATAAAATACAGTAACAGAAGAAAACTTTATTTTCGGGATGTATGAAAGGTGAACTTAACATCTACCGAATATTAGTTCCATTTACCTAAAAATTCTAATCGATATTATGTGCAAAACGTCAAAACAGTAACAGAGAGCAAACGCCACGGAGCTGGTGAACTGACACATCAAGTAAGAGGAGGGTGATGAGCTGCTTTTTGATTTCGCATGCTATAATTTTTATTTTATTTCACGTACCAGTATCAGACTGCCGCGTTTCAGAGCTTCACGTACCAGTACTGTTATGCGTACCACAGTTTGAGAACCCCTGCATTAGTGCATTCATAATATATATATAAATTCTATGTAGATATTTATTTTACGTATGATTGAAGAGAAAACTTGTATAGGCAAATCATGCACTATTTTCATGAGCAGCAGATATCCATCAGGTTTGAATTAAAATATTTTTTATGCAATAAAATGCAGATGCAATCAAATATGTTTAGGTATGTATTATTTTGTAATTCTTTATATTATGTTTGTGTACATGTATGTATATTATATTGCATTAGATTTCTGTATTAAATGTTCGTACTTCACTTTCATGACAATCAAATTTATTTAGGTATCATTTTGTAAATCTGTATACAGTAGATTCTCTCAAATCCACAACCCTAAAATCTACACATCGTTTCAGATGTAAACAATGAAACTTACAATTGAGATGTAGACGAAAAATTCAAGATTTTTTAAATTTTTATATCACTCCGTACACATGTTAATATATAATTCTGGTTGATGTGACTGAATTCATCCTTTCTCATTAAGAAAGTATAAGTATATTTCTTAAAAATTTAAGATCAGAAGCAACTGATATTTGTGGCAATACATTTATGTATTAATCAAGATTTTTTGGTTCTTAAGTCTGGCTTAACATGAAATACAACTTTGTTACTTTAAAATTTTGATGTAAATTATTAGCGTATCTTTATGATGCGAATGTCATTGAATAATTCAAGAAAAAAATTTCTCATTTTTAGTTTTAGATTAATTATTTACTTGACTTTTACTTTTAATATTTTAATCGTTTTTTAAGATTCGCTAATTTTTATTATTTTACTTTATAACTGTACCTAATTATATTTTTTATTTTACCTTACTGTAACCATTCATTATAATTTTGAATACATTACTATAGTCTAATTACAGTTTTAAAAATGTAAACAAAACTATCACCAGAAATATGCAGAATCTCTTGTCCCAAGCTGTGCGGATTTGCGGGAGTCTACTGTGATATGTTTATGTACATATATGTATTACTTTTCTGTATTCGATGTTCTTACTTTATTTGCATGGCAAAATTGTGGGTGTGGCACTCGCATACTTTTAATTCTGGGATTCGAAATAATATGAAAAAATATATACATTTGAAGAAAAAAGAAATTAACAAATGTTTTTTTTTTATAATTAGTAAAATTTTCAGTTCTCTACCAAGTTAAATAAATTGTTACTGGAAAATGAAATTTGCAAAATAAGATTGCTTTCCTTTTCCATGATTGACTATTCGTATTTAAGTTCCAAGGTTTCCAATTGAACATGATTAATGAGATCTTTTTCTTAAACTAATATCCTTAAGTTTAATAATAATAAATATGCATAGTTATATTTGAATTTTTAATAATACTAGGCAAGGCAGAATAAAAAAACATCACAATATACTTAAAAAATGTGATATTTTAGACTTGAAAGTTTATTGTTATCAGAATGTATATTTTAAAGAAACATAAAGTTCTACTTTCTGAATGAGGGGGGAAAAATTAGTTGATTGAGTCTTAAATGCAAGTCAAAAACATAAGAATGAAATAATTGAAGGAGAATTGATAAATTTTAAAAAGGTATGAGCAATAAAATTTAAGCAAAAATTCAATCACTGGAAAATTCATGAAAGGAACAATCATATATTTCTATTCAGAAAAAGTAAATTTCACTATATTAAGGGTACAACATTACGATCTAACCCTTAAAATTGAACTGAATGCATGATTGTCATATTGCTTAAAGTAACTAAAACTGTTAAATTAGTTGAAATAAACGCAAAACTATTTCTGGAGACAGGAATGAAAAAATGGGAGCTATCTTCATAAACCTGGAACCTTTCGTCACTTTTGTCCAGGTATTGTAAAACAGCTGTGTATTTCTATTTAAATTACATATAAACGATTTATAATGGTAAGTTCAAGAATTAAACGTCATAACTTGGAAATAATAGAATGAAAGAATTTAAGTGCAATGACAATGTTGAAGAGCAACATAGATTTATTAAGAAAAGACATTGTGAAAAGAATAATTAATAAACCTACAAAAAGATCAAATTTGAGGAATAATATGAAAGGTACTTTCCAGTATAGAGTCCTTAGCGCGATAGCGAAAATGAGTTTCGCAAAAAAAAGAAAATTTTTCATGTATATTTTCTAACAAAGTAACCATCGTTTTAACAAAATATCGGAATTTTCAATATTTATACAATTTATTTAATATAAACAACCTCAATCGTTCCTAAATTACTTGTCTGAATGACTTTCCATTTGGTATATTAAGGTATTTACCAAAAAAAGGCAAATTTGAAGTCAAAATTAGGTGTTTGTATTAAAATTTTCAGACTGTGGTACAGTTTCTATATTAAAACAACTTTCTAAGCCCACTTTTTAATATAAAAACAATGAAGACATAATTTTTAGTTGAATAGCTACCTCAGCTTCTTTTCCTGGATAATTTTCTTCATTAAAATGATGGTTCTAAATGATGATCTTGGGGGTTTTTTTGAGGGGGGGGGGGGGGCTTACAATATCATACATGTCTTATATAGCTTCGATCTATATTTCAAGTCAATAGTCTTTGATAATGAAGCAAACCACATGTTTTGTTGTTGTTGTTGTTGTTATGCTATAGTATAAAAGTTTCTCTGTACTATAATGCAAGTATTTACATTATCAATTAAAGTAAATAATTTTTGTACATTTATTTTATAAAAAATATTTCTGTAAAATCCAACATATAGGCAGGGTTACCACTGTTCTCATAAAGTGCTTAGAAATACTTATTTTTACTTTTGATTTTTAGGCTCCCTTATAAGTGTTCTTTTATTCAGTGGTAGTCTTTAAACAGGTCTTATTTTTATTTTAAGACTGAATGTAATATTCATGCGATGAATTTCCTATATTTTACTTCTTATCAGTCTGAAAGTAGTAAGAAATCTGTTTATTGGAATGGAATTGACTTTAATTCCCATTTGTGTTCCTCTGAATCCAAACTTTTAATGTGCCAAATGAAAAAAAAGAGAGAATAATTGTTCTAGTGTAGTAATTCTTCATTGTTTCATTATTTTGTTTGATACAAATCCTTAAAAAGTGCTTAGAAAGTCTTTATTTCTTTACTTTTATAAAAAAGTTGAAAATCTTATATATAAGTATAAATCCTGTATATGTTCCCCGTCATATTCATAGATGATCATTTTTTTTATTGTAACATCTAGTGTCTATTAAAATAACATTGCAATAGTTGTTGTACTTTTATTTCCAGAAATAAATTTGATTATCAAAGAGTTAATTACTAATATTCAAACTTTTGGAAAAGCGGATTGGGAGCAGTACAAACAATAGTCTGTAAATCCACTTTTTTCTGTTGAGCGCTGTGCAAGGCAGCACTGGAAACAGAAAGAAACATATGATTTTTTAGAAGTAGTGTGGGGTTTTAGTTTTTTATGTTTTTGCACAAACATCCCCATTGTTTAAGTAATTTTGGAAAATTAGGGCTCTTGCGCGTTATCCAGGCCAGATCATATAAACTGCGCCAAAAATATAAATTAACGTAACCCTTTTATTTATTTATTTTTGCTATCCTCATTTTAAATTCATAGTGTATATATTGTATAATTGTCATATTAAAGGCAGTGGCAGACGTATTTATATAGGTATGAATTATACAATATGATATAGTATAAATATAATACATTATATTCATTGTATTAATATAATTTGATTACATAATATTTATAATGTATTCATTCTGGTGGGCATAACAAACCTCGAGAAAGGAAATTAAAACCGTTAGTATCATTTATTGCTAAAAGCTGTCAGTTGGATATTATGTATTTAATAATGTATACTAAATTACTGTTTTGTATTATTTTTAGGGATGAACCGTATATTCGGTATCTATTCGGTATTTGGCCTATTTGGCCATACTACCGAATATTCGGTTAGATCGAATATCAAATTATTCTGTTTGCTGAATATTGGGCTTGGGGCGAAAATCAAACTATTTGGCCTACCGAATATTCGGTTTGGCCGATTCAGATAATTCGAATACCTAAAAAAACCTCTTAAACATATTTTCTTAAATCTTACACAACTTCTACTTTAACTGACAATTAATAAAGATATATTCTGAATAATTAGACAGAATCATCTTTAAATAAAAGAGAATGCTTTTAGATTATTTTATTGCTGTTTTAAAAGTATTACTTAAGAAAATTAACCTTTATTGACAATCTTTATAGGAATTAAATTTATACAAATGCAAGTTCCCGAGCATGATCTGATAAAATAATCAGTTTCTTGCTTTTTCGCAAACAGGATGTTTCTAAGCAAATTGAAAAAAGAAAAATCAGGATTAATATTATGCATAAAAACAGGCAATGTTTTGTTCAGCAAACCAGGATAACAATTAACTTATTCAGTCAAAAATGCAGCGTGTCTCATCCCAGGTCAAACTTTAATTTTCTTTTGTTACTTTAACAGTAATAAAGGTACTGTAACTGTACTGTCAACAGAGTTACTTTAATTTCTGTAAAATATGATAACATGACAAGAAGTGCTGGAAATTGCAACCATTTATATTTAAACATCACTGAGTTAGACATCCCTTTATTAAGAATGCAGCTAACAGTACTTATGTTATATCACTGGCCGAAATTCAGTCACCTCCATCGGTATCATCACATTTTATACAAACAAAGTAATATGATACAAATCTCGCTGAAATGTCTTCACTCTTGGTAAAGTTGTGAATGAAAACGTCTTGATATTTCTCAGCTATGAATGAATATTTATCAAAAAACAAAATTTAAATTAGCATAAAGCTATTCCGAAATGTGATTTGAGTATTTATATATTTTTAAAAAGGTTTCAATGTGCTTTTCTCGTAGGTAGGAAGATGTAAGTACAGTGATTTTTTTTCTATTAAAAATGAATTAATTCCTTAGAGAAAGATTGAAAATCCACATTTCTGTTGCATCTATCATCCACTGAAATCTATTTAACCCCTTAACCTACTATTTACGTCTCCACAGCTCCACGGTTTGGCAAATCCATAGCTACCACTAAAATTTAATAGAGATTTTCGCCTTGTTTATTCATGGAATTTCGACGATTAAATTAAACTATATTTACTGTGAAATTTTAGTGGTAAGATGAATTTACATTTAGCTCGATCATCGTACGCGGGCTATGCCCGTCATTGTAGGTTAAGGGGTTAATAATAAGTATATTAGCGTGACATGTGGCATTAAATTTAATTTT
Source organism: Maratus speciosus (assembly GCA_963932465.1). Classification (NCBI taxonomy): domain Eukaryota; kingdom Metazoa; phylum Arthropoda; class Arachnida; order Araneae; family Salticidae; genus Maratus; species Maratus speciosus. The sequence continues at coordinate 90,203,185 of OZ010794.1, read as the reverse complement.
TCCCGAGTTTCCTCTTTTCCTGTGCTAAATGAAATAAGATCGACAACGTCCTAAATTTGAGAATATTTTATTTTAGTTTGTATTTTATAATTTTCTCAGTTATTAGCAATGTAATTAAATAGTTAAAATGTTACTGATAAATAATGCATTGAGTAAGAAGAATAGGAAACATTCTATTTTTGAAGGAAGATACTTTGAAACAAATGGTATAAGTGTTAACAGATATCAAACATTGGTTTCTTTTCTACAATACTATTTGTATAAATATATATACTTATTTTAATGATGCGTTGTGAACATACAGGTATGAGACATTTATTCGTTGCTCTCTACATCTGTTTTTAGCTCACAGGCTATCAAAGCCTAAGAGCTAATGTGCCCGCTCGTTCTGTATGTATGTATGTATGTACGTACGTACGTATGTATGTATGTATGTATGTACGTAACGCGATAACTCTTGATAGAAACATCCGATTTGCTTCAAAACAATTTTCTATGTTCATTGTGATAAGGCGCTTCCCTGATTAGTTTTGGGAGTTCATTGGTTAAGGATAAAGGGGGAAAAACGGGGTTAGTCCACCACCCTTAATTCAGAAAAATGGGTTTTTCATGCAGAATCATTCGATTTGCTCCGAATTTGGTATACCGGTTTATTATGTTAAGGAACTTCCCTGATTAGTTTTGGGGGTTCATTGGTTAAGGATAAAGGGGGAAAAGGGAGGTTAGTCCACCCCTTAATTCAGATAAATGGGTTTTTCATGCAGAATCATTCGATTTGCTCCGAATTTGGTATACCGGTTTATTATGTTAAGGAACTTCCCTGATTAGTTTTGGGGGTTCATTGGTTAAGGATAAAGGGGGAAAAGGGAGGTTAGTCCACCCCTTAATTCAGATAAATGGGTTTTTCATGCAGAATCATTCGATTTGCTCCGAATTTGGTATACCGGTTTATTATGTTAAGGAACTTCCCTGATTAGTTTTGGGGGTTCATTGGTTAAGGATAAAGGGGGGAAAACGGGGTTAGTCCACGCCCCCCTTAATTCAGATAAATGGGTTTTTCATGCAGAATGATTCGATTTGCTCCGAATTTGGTATACCGGTTTATTATGTTAAGGAACTTCCCTGATTAGTTTTGGGAGTTTATTGATTAAGGATAAAGGGGGAAAAACGGGATTAGTCCACCCCCGTTAATTCATATAAATGTGTTTTTCATGCAGAATGATTCGATTTGCTCCGAATTTGGTATACCGGTTTATTATGTTAAGGAACTTCCCTGATTAGTTTTGGGGGTTCATTGGTTAAGGATAAAGGGGGGGAAAAACAGGGTTAGTCCACCCCTCTTAATTTAGATAAATGGGTTTTTCATGCAGAATGATTCGATTTGCTCCGAAGTTGGTATACCGGTTTATTATGTTAAGGAGCTTCCCTGATTCGTTTTGCCGATTCATTGGTTAAGGATAAAGGGGGTCTAGTCCACCTCTTTAATTTAGATAAATGGGTTTTTTTTTGCAAGATTATTCGATTTGCTCCAAATTTGGTATACCGGTTTATTATGATAAGGAGCTTCCCTGATTAGATTTGGAGGTTCACTGGTTAAGTATATAGGGGAAAACGGGGGCTAATTCCCCTTCACTTATTTTTTTGAGTGGCATTATTCTTTAAAATAAGAGTATAATATACAATTAGTGTGAATAGTCTGTGAGCTCAATGCCATCAGTTTAGCTGGGCACTTTTCTTTTTTATTACTTAAATTGCTGCTATTATACCATTTATGTTTCGAAATTAGAAATATTTCTATTTATGCACAATTTAATGTAGTTATCGCGATATATCACCAGTATCGATATTAACTCGTTAATATATTGCGATATTAAATTTCTGATATCGTCCAGCCCTACTGAGAAGTGTGCTAAACCTAAAACGACAACAGCGTCTATGACACGGGACTCATAACAGCGAATGAGAACACAGCTCAAGCCAATAATGCTTAAAACATGACTACCTCTTAGAATCTCGCATTCCGACGACCTCATAGATTTTAAAATTGCCGAGATTTCATGTAATTAATGTTAATGAAAATTAGTATTCAGTCTCAATTGCATACTCCAAGGTCCACAGTAAGAATCCATTGAAATTATGGTTAGAAGTAACGAAATATGTAACGATAACATCTTATTTATTGTATCCTTAAACTTTGGATGTGCATCAAAAGAAAAAAAGTGCTAGTGTATTTATTTATATTCATCCTATGACATTAACGTTCGTTAAAGTGCAGATATTTATGTATCTAGAAAAGTTTACCTCTTTTTATTCTATTTTTCTGTTCTGATTTTTTTGCTTCATTGCATATTAGATGTCGCCACTGCAATGTTATATTGTTTATTTGATTTTTCTTATATCTATTTTCTTTGACTGATTTCACCATTGCATAATCCATCATTAATTCATTTTAACTTTTATTCTACTATCGTCCGATAGATGCTGCCACTGCATGCCATATCATTTATTCAATTTTTTTTGGATTTTCGATATAATTCTTATAAAGTATAAAACATAAGTTTTAGAAATTTCATGTTACTTCATTGAAGTTAAAAACAATATTGAAATCTATAAATATTATTTTTGATAATGCACCCTGTGATATTTCACTGTTCGTGATTATTTTACGAATTTCTCAATAACAATATCTTTAATTTTGATTTTATAGCATTATTTAATAATCAAATATAGCACATTGTCAAGGGTTGAAACTACTATTTTTTTACTAGAGAACAACAACTACTTTATTTAAAATGTAGTTAACTACAACTACTTGTTGTAAAAAGTAGCGACTACAAACTACTTTTCAAAAATAGTTATTACTTCGCTACTTTTAGATTTTGTCAAAAGATTCAGCTTACACTCGAAATGTAGGTCACGGAATTAAAAGTTTTGCAAGGGTATGGTTATACCCGACTAAAACTTGAAAATATACTTAATCCTTTATGTTCCGACAGTATATTAATGTACATTTAAAATAACTTTTTATAAAATTAATTGAATACATCGATTAATAGCAATATAGTTTAGAATGAGTTATAGATACATTACTTTATCGTGTTCCAAAAATATTATTGGTTGCAGAAAACAAAAATTGTTTTAAAAGAATGATTTTTTTTTTCATTTACATCTTTTTAGCTTTCTTGACATTGAAAGACTGTGGAGGAAAAGTTTCAGTTCGGAAATATTTCTATCGTAAGAGCCATTATATTTGTACAGTTCCTAATTCTGTGAAATACTAAAAAAATATTTTAAATAAAAGATTTGTGTAAAGCTATAAATGTTACACGAAATACCTATAAGTTTAAATTCAATTAATTTTAATTGGCAAAATATTTCTAAAATGTATTAAATGATTCTGTAAATCTTCTAATGTAGTTTCAAAAAATCACTTAAAATGCTTTAGAAGATGGAATTTTCATGAATTCATAATTTGGGACATAAAGGGTTAACCCTCTAATGTCGATGGTATCATATATGCTACCATTAGTGTTCTTGATTTAGTGTATCTTTTTATATACATATTCTGTATTCATACCAGAAATTTAAAATAGAAATTTTTCTTTATATAAAAAACAAACATTTCATTATTATTAAACTGAAATTCACTCTTTTGATTTTCTGGTGTGAATTCCGAAAATCTGTATTACGTAATTTTTGAAACGCATTCTACCATGGGCATTAGAGGATTAAAGTCAACCCAAAATCCAACACAAACCTCACAAAATTTCGATTAAGAGTGAGAAGTGCTAAGCTGGTATTGTCCAAGTAGCTGGAAGAATGGAGTTATAAAGTCTAATAAATGATTTAAAGTGTGTACCTAACCAAGCAAAGATGAACAAAGCAGATTATGTATCAGGTGAAAATTCTGTATGTGCTACAGAAGTTAAATTTTCTGGGGATGTATTCGAACAGCTATATCATGTGGGAATTAACAATGAAAATGAAGACTACCATGATTCTGAAAACGTTAAAGACAGTGGAAGAGGAGGGGGAGGGGGTAAACATATCAAGAGTTTCGAGAAGCATTAAATACCTCGAAAAAAATTCCTGGCTCAAGCTCAAAGAGATGTAGAAAGGACACCAATAATAGAATACATACAAGGTGCTAATGAAGAAGGCTTTGCAAACAGAAAGAAAAACAAACATCGATAAAAACTTATTTGTTGGTATAAATTTCTATGAAACAAGTGGGTAAGTGTGATCCCAGATCACACAGAGGGTTTCGTTTAATACTCCTTTCAAAACACTTTATCCTTTTTCAAAATCTGTTAGTTCCACATTTCGCAACCAGGGGGCGCACTCTATTCTAAACAAACCTCTATCTGAACGAAACTCAGTTTTAAAACCTATCTGTAGATACATTAGTTGAGGGGATCGGGCCCATAGCACCCGAGATATGTAAGCGCCCCCTGGCGGTAAAAAATTGAACTAAAATATGTAAGGCAATATGTAAAATATGTAAGTGAATAAAAGTTAGAAAAGTGGCCCCGTTTAACTCCCGTTAACCTCCCCCACGGAGGTTAGAAAAATTGCTTTAAATACGCAATTTAGAGCCCGGAGGGATAAATAATATGACTTTTTGAAAATTTTATGATTTGTCATGTGATCGCAAATGTTCTGCTATAAGTATGCAAAATTACGTGTCTTCAACTTAATTAGGGGCTCAGTTAGAAAAATTGCTTAAAATACACGAGTTAGAGATCGGAGGAGTAAATAATACAAGACTTTTTGAAATTTTTATGATTTGTCGTTTGATCGCAAGTTTTCAGCTATAAGAATGCAAAATTTCAAGTCTTCAACTTAATTAGGTGCTGAGTTAGAAACAAGTAGGTAAGTGTTATCACAGATCGCACAGAGGGTTTCATTCCTTACAAAACACTGTATCCTTTTGCAAAATCTGTTAGTTCCACTTTTCGCAACAAGGAGGCGCACTCTATTCTACACAAACTTCTTACCGAACGAAACTCCTTTTTACAACCTATCCGTAGATATATTTGCCGAGGTGATCGGGCCCATAGCACCCGAGATAGGTAGGCACCCCTGTCGGTAAAAAGTGGGCCTAAAATGTGTAAGGCTATGTGCATAATATGAAAGAGTGGTCAAAGGGATGTCGGCAAAAGTTAAAAAAAGTACTCATCGGGTGCAAATGGGGGAGGTTAGAAAAATTGCTTAAAATACACAAGTTAGAGCCCGGAGGGGTAAATAATATAAGACTTTTTGAAATTTTTATGATTTTTCGTGTGATCGCAAGTGGTCGGCTATAAGTATGCAAAATTTCGTGTCTCCAACTTAATTGGGGCTGAGTTAGAAAAATTGGTTAGAGACCGGAAAGGTAAATATAAGACTTTTTGAAAATTGTATGATTTGACGCGTGATCGCAAGTGCTCATCTATAAGTATGCAAAATTTCAAGTCTTCAACTTAATTAGGGGCTCAGTTAGAAAAAAAAAGCTTAAAATACACAAGTTGGAGCCCAGAGGGGTAAATTTAAGATTTTTGAAATTTGCATAATTTGTCCTTTGATGTGAGGTGTTCAGCTATAAGTATGCAAAATTTCAAGTCTTCGACTTAATTAGGGGCTCAGTTAGAACAAAAAGATTAAAATACGCAAGTTAGAGCCCAGATGGGAAAATATAAGACTTTTTCAAAATTTTATGATTTGTCGTTTGATGTGAGGTGTTCAGCTATAAGTATGCAAAATTTCAAGTCTCCAACATATATAGTTTCTGAGAACGGGCTCTGTGACGGACAGACAGATATAGAGAGGAGTGACACCAATAGGGTTTCTTCAGATGAACGAAACCCTAAAAAATGACGGATGTAGATTTATTTGCTAAAATAAATATTTACCATTAAATATATGAACTGAAGCAATTTCGCGTTGGTATTATTTAATTTGAGTTCAAATAATTTTTTTACAAGATCATAGAAACTAAATTTAACATTAAATATGGTTTCTTAAAAATATTCAGTTAAACAAATGAGGATTATTGATTAATAACATGAAAATTTGATGAACATGATTTTTTTTCCTCTTATGTATGAGGCAGAATGTTTTCTATGACTGAAAAGTTTCTCGATGCCAGTTAGTTCCGCCTTAGGTAGATTTTACTGTATTGTAATAACTAAGAAATGTCTATTTTTTTTTTTATTTTACAAATCAGCATTTCCTGAGAATGTTGAATTTCAGTAATTGTTCACTATAACCACAGATACCTTAAGTAGTGTAGTTAACCCTGCTCACAAGTTATTTGAAATGAAATGGACTTACGGAATTACCCTGTATTTTATTGCGCGTTTCAGAACAGTTAAAGTTTTTTAGACTGTGTTTTACGTGTGTGCGTGTTACATAAGATACAGATTCTTAGTACATAAGATGGCATTTTTATATTATTATTAAATAACTAGCTGAAATACCTGGCGTTGCCCGGGGTTTTAAACAAGTTTGAGTAGAAAAATCAATTTAAAATTAAATACCGTACGGACTATAAATCTCGCACAAATAGGCTCTCTTTTTTAATATATTGAAAGCGTTGAGAATTTTTTCTTTTATACCAGTATTTAAAAGAAAATGTTTCCTAAATCTAAATAAATATAGTCCTAATTCTTCAAAAACAATCGAAAAAGAAATGTAAATTCATGAAAAGCCCTACATGATATCGCTTTCTCTTGTAAAAAACGATGCATTAACCCCTTAACGCTCGAATTAAATTACGGTTGAATAATTCAAATTGCTTATTGGCACCACTTTTATGAAAAAGAAATATTCATCTTATTTAATGACAGTAAACCGATACTAAAATATAGCCAATTTCACTATTTTATAAAACTGGTGGGAATCAAACAATTTGAGTAAATGACACAGCCCGAGAATATGAAGGGAGCGAGAACTAAGGGGTTAACCATATATTAGTTTTACATATGAGGTCATACGTGAATTAAACTATATTATTCACAACTAAAAAGAAATGGGATATCTAGTATTTGTCGAGAATTAAATTAAAAAAAAAATTTAATTCTATATTTGAAAAGCGGCATAATCCTAAAATTTGAAATTTATATTAAAAAAAAAATTACCTTTCTTACGTAGTTTGTCTAACATTTTCTGACAAATACTTTTCGAGCTATTAATTTTTTCAGTAAATTCAAATATTTCATTTTCCGAGATTAATCTGTGGCAACGATTAGCGAAAGAGGCCAGTGGCCAGCAACGCACAGATTTTTATTAAAGAGAATAATGCACAGTGATGTGATAAATTAAAATTTCAACAGAAATACCAATGAAGGAAAATAAATATAATCTTTTTATGCAAATTTTATTTGCCTGGTACAATATTTTTTACTAAACACAAAATCTTATTTTTTGTTGCTGATTTTCTTTCATTTTTAAATGTATATTTCTTTGGTACTTCTTAATTAGGGTGTGCCCAAAATCAGTGGCGCATCCAGGATTACGCTTTGGAGGGGGCTAGCATATTTTAGAGGCCTATGTGTACCACTGATCTGGACCAGCTGTCCTTCTTTCATTTGATTTGATGAGACGTGCCGGATCAGGTACTGATTTAGTACATTTTTTCTGTTGACTTGAGCAGAGTCGTACCTAGCCAGAGGAAGCTCTGGAAATTTTTGGTTGGGCTAATCCGAATGCTTTTAATATATTAAATAGTGAAATACTGTATGTACTAAAATATAACTTAGTTTTTGGGACTTTTTTGGTTTGTTTCTGTATTTGGACAACTTTAAAGTGTGTTTGCAATCAAACGATTTAAAGTTTCTTTTATTAAATTATCAAAATATTATGAAGGTTAAAGAGAACAAGAGGTTGCACGGGGTCTTAAATTTTTAATTATGTAAATTTTAAAGATGCTAATATTTCGAATTCATATTAAAATTCATAAAACAGAAAAAAATTGTGTGACAAAATTAATATCTTTTCAAAAATTCCGATTTTTTAAGTATCTATTAAAAAAAATAATAATATTTCATAATTCTTAAAAAATTAACTATCTATTCTAGTCTAGGAGGGGCTTCAGCCCCCTTAGCCCTCCCTGTGGGTGCGCCAATGCCCAAAATTACAATTTTGCAAAGCTAACAGTTCCTATTTTGCCATGTCATGAAAGACAAACATGTAATAGTGAAAAATAATACATGTACACAAACTTGATATAATAATTTGAAAAACACATAAATAAAAATATCTCATAGAAAAGATTTTGTGGTATAAAGAATTTCACTTCAAATCAGCTTTGTTCACTGCATAAGAAAATAGTGTGAAAACCATGTATAGAAATTTTGAATTCAAAACTAAAATAATACATTCATACCTACAATATAATTTGCATCTATCTATTATCTGTATAAATTATGTATCCATTAATTAAAACATGTGGCGACATTTTACAACTGAGATTTGAGATACATTTTCAGATATCGCTATTACAAAATAATATTTATTCATACCTTTATTTCTAAATATAAAGTTAAAAAAATAATAAATTTCAAGTATTAAATTCAAGTTTAAAATTTGATTTATCTTCTTAAAGAATAACTTTTTTCATTTTTCAGTACAGAACGTCTTAAAAATTTAAAATATCTTGAATATTTATTTAAAAATATTAGTTATAGTGAAAAAAAAATGTATGGTTACCTCTTTCTATGAGAAATAGATTTTGAAATTTCCCGTCAAAACTAAAATTCAGAAATATCTTTGGAATTTACAAAAATATTTATTTAAAAATAATTAGTTATAATGAAAAAAAAATTGTATGGTTACCTCTTTCTATGAGAAATAGATTTTGAAATTTCCCGTCAAAACTAAAAATCAGAAATCGCCACAAATCAAAGAACATGGAAGTACAAAACACTGTAGAATGTGTCATAACGTCATCTCTATTAAAAAGTAGCTGATCCCAACAATCTTAAATACACCTAAAATCAATGTTGAATGATTTTATATATTTAAATGAAAACTTTTTTCACGATCCTAATGCAGGAGATCCCACAGCTTTCAGGAATGTACAGTACACCCTCAATTCAGAACTTTATTTTTTCAACATGCTACAGTCTGTATTGATTTCATATTTTAAAACGAAACTCCAGTAATGTTCTGGCTTTAATTAATACCTAAAATCAGCATTGAATTAATATATTTTTAAGAGAAAATTAGAATTTTTCTCCAAATGAACCTAATAATGGGGAGTTTTCGGCAGTTTAAGCGTTATGATATCATCAAACTCATTTATTTTATCAAGGAAAAGGTGTAATTCATGCAAAATATGCTCCCAAACAATAAAAATATCGTCTACGAATATGTACCATACTCTAGGCTTTAAATCATGATCAGTTAAAACCTCATTTTTAACGGTCGTAATTTAATTTCGGCAAAAAGCCCAGAAATAGGAGAACCCATTGGAGCTCCTTTTAATTGTTTACAATACCTTCCGTTAAAAATAAAAGCATTAATATTTGTAATGAGGTTTAAACCTGATTTTATTGTGTTTCTTATATCTGATATTGGACTTGTATCAAGAGAGTTTTCAATGAAAGATTTGATTTCTTGCACATTAATCGAGGGATATAATGATACGATATCTAAACTTGCAAGTTGCCATTTCACCACATTCTGAATATGTTTTAACCTCAAGTAGCAATTTTATTGATAAAATAAAAGATCTAATAATTACCGGAAAAATTATACTTGCAAGTTTAGATATCGTATCATTGTATCCCTCAATTAATATGCAAGAAATCACATATTTCATTGAAAACTCTCTTGATACAAGTCCAATATCAGATAGAAGAAACACAATAAAATCAGGTTTAAACCTCATTACAATTAATAATGTTTTTAATTTTAACGGAAGATATTATAAACTATGGACAGTATTCTCGTGACGTCACAATGGGAATCACGTGGTGTAAAAATAGTGGCTAGCGCGTTTGTTTCGTTATTGCGTCATTTGATGCAGCATTAATACAGATAAATGCATGCGTAAAATACTGCATATTCATTCTGTACGAATTATTTTCGATAAATACTTATATACATACTAATTAAAATCCATATATACTTATTAATTAAAATTAAAATTTTTTATTTTTTAAATAAAATGAAAAATGTGCATGCAAGTGCTTTAAAATAAAGAAAAAAATTCCTGTATAACTCATATCTGTCTCTGAAAAAGTCTAAAACTTCATATGAAAATAAAATATAAGCATAAATTTTCTAACCACAAGGCTTTTTCAATGGCACGGTTATGAATGTTATTCCCAAGCAGACGAATTATTGTAGCCTCGAACCAAAAGGGAGAATATGGTCCATTAGAAGGAGCTCCAATGGGTTCTCCTATTTCTGGGCTTTTGCCCGGAATTTTGACGATTTTAATTAACCTTGATTTAAAGTCTAGAGTTAGGGTACAGATTCGTAGACGATATTTTTATTGTTTGGGAGCATATTTTGCATTAATTATACCTTTTCGTTTATAAAATAAATGAGTTTGATGATAATATAAAATTCCCTCTTGAAATTGAGAAAGATGGAAGTTTACGTTTTCTCGACATTAATTTAAATAAAAACAACGTAAACCTCAACATTAACAGAAATATCTATAGGAAACCGGTCAGATCAAATAATACGATCCGATATAATAGTTCATCACCATTTTTATTTAAAATTGCAGCTTACAAATTTTACATTAGACGAGCTTTTAAAGTATGTTCAGACAAATATTTAGAAAAAAGAGCGTAATACCATTAGAGATATCGCTGAGGAAAACGGTTTTTCAACAATCCTTATTAATAAACTTACCTATGAATTCAGTTTTCATGAAAATATCAAAAAAGTAAACCATAAAAAAATGATACCCAAAAAGGGTAACTATTTCCCTAGTCTGTACGAAAAATTAAGATATGCTCTACTGAAACACAATATAAATTTAATAGCCTGTCAACCAGGAAAATTAAAAGAGTTGATTTGTACGAAAATAGATTCAACACAGAAAGATGAATTAGTTGGTGTATTTGCCGTTCCTTTTACAACTGATAGCAACAGAATAATGGAGTACATCGGAATGACAAAAAAAACTTAAAGAAAGAATTAAAGGACATAAAGCAGATAAAAAAATTTGACGTCAATCCACAGCTCTCTGTCGTTTAAATTTCAATCAGAATATCACAATAGATTTTGTTCATGCAAAAATCATATTCCTAACATCCAATTATTACTCATCCACTATAAGAGAATCCACCATACAAATTCTACCTAAAAAAAATAAAGTATGTAACGACGTCCTATCGTACGAAATCCCCAGTTTATGGTTCAATATCCTGAAAATAATTCCTGAGAACTTGAGCAAAGTGACGTATTAAAATTTAAGGTACGGCAGTTAAATATTTTCTTCTACCCAAATTTAATCTGAAACACTGCTACTTCGACTTTTCAACTACTCATTTAAAATGAAAAGTGACGTACTATGAGAACAGAGTGATGTCATAAAATAATTGAACCTGCATTTAATAATAGTATAAATTTTCTCTAATTAAATTTAATCCAAGAAACTGCTACTTCTACTTTCAACTCTAATAATTACTGGCTCTCTGATTTTTAAAACAAAGTGAGGTATTTGAATAAATAAACAGCAATTAGTTATTAAAATATTCTTTGAAGAGGAGCTTGGAAAAGCTTGAAAGTACTAAGAAGTTTTAAATAAAATGTATATTTTTAACTTCTAACATCTTTTTTATTATTTAGTCGCCTTTGAAGTATAATGGTGAACTTTTTAAAGTTCACATTATATATTTTATCTTTTAAGTAACCAATGTTTTCGAAAAAGTTGATATTCATATTAATTAAAACTGAAGGTTTTGTTGTAAAGAAAAATAATGTAGATATGATTTTGTATCTTTGATTTGTTTATATTTTGATTTCTGAAATCTGTATCGACTATTAAACATGACACAAAAAAGCGAAATTCTAGTTGATGACTTTCAGAAACGAATCAAAAGGTTAATATTAATATTTTTTTGAAATAGATTGCAGATGTCTAAATCAGCATAAATGTAGAAACGGCGCTGTATGTTTAATTTTTTCATAGTTTTATTAAAAAAGAACATCGGAATTTTTAAAGATTGCAGAAATCGTAAAAATTGTGAAAGTGACTTAAGGAAATTAAAGTTTTGAAAGGGTCAGTATTAATATAAATATCTGAACCAAAAGCTTCATCAAAAACGTAATTAAATGTAGAATTATTAGGTGTCTTTGGTCTGTTTGTATTTTCATTTACAAAACAAATACACAATTTAAAATAATTAGAAAAGTCAGTATTGAAAAGGAATCCTTTTCAAAGGGTTAATATTCGCGTATTTTTTAAAAACTAAATGCAGATTTCCAAATGGGAATGAATATAAATATTATCTGATATTTTAGCTTTTTCCGTAGCTTGATCAGAACTGGTAACATATAAATTTGAAAGATAGCACAAATTGTGAATGTCACAAAACGGCATACAGAAAATAAACTTTTCCTAAGGGTTGATACAAATATTTTTTAAACTATGTACAGTATTCGAAAGAGCAAAGTACAAATTTTAAGTTGGTATAATCCGTTTTGCCATATTTATTATAGTTCTGATTTATGAGGTTCATAAAATGGGAAAAATAAAAATGCAGGAATTAAAATTTCATTATTATTTTTTGAAGGGTTAATAATAATATTTTTTCGAACAAATTGCGGCGTTCAAAACACAAATGAACAAAATTTAAGAATATATCCTTATTTTTTTGTATGTTGTAGAGTTTCGCAATAGGCCATTAACAAAAAATAGCAATGTTTATGGACTTTTTGATTAGATGTTCTTCAATTCTTATGCAACTCTTACTTGGCATTTTAACATTTCAGTGATTTTTTCATGTTAGTAAAAGAATTTATTTTCAATTTTTTAGCCCAGTGCAATACAGTATGCACTTTTTTTCTTACAGTGTATTTGCAATTTGTGCAGCATTTTTTTGTGCATGTGAATTTAGCAATTTTTTTCAGATTCTGCTATGATTTATTTTACTTTTGTAAAAGGAATTCAGTTTCAAACTTTAACACTAATGTAGACAATTTTGTCGTTCTGTGATTGTGTCCTCTGATTTGAACTTTTCGAATTTTTTTTTCATGTTCTGCAGTGATTTTTTTTTTGCCTTTTCTTATATGTTTTGAGTTCGACTTTACACAATAGTAAGAGTAATCCACTTTCAATAAAGCTTGTACCCTTTTTGTATTTTTTTAATAATTTTCTTTTTAAAAATTTCCTAAACCTTTTAGATTGCATCTGCATGTTATCGCATAAAGAAGAATTTTAATTCCAAGCATGACGCAATTTGCTGCTAATGAAAAAAGTGAGTGATTTGCCTATACAAGTATTCTCTTCAATCGCACATAAAATAAATACCTAAGCAGAATGTACCCAGTGACAAAACGTTTTGTAGCTGTCTACGACAAGCTTTTAAAATTTTGTGCGTTTAATGTTCACTTGTGCATAAAATGAATACTTACACAGATTGTTTATATATATTATGAATACACTAATGCAAATATTTGGCAAAATTTTTCATCTACAATTACATTTTCAGATACTCTTAGTATAAGGGAGTGTCATTAGTTCATCAATTATTTTTAAATGTTCAAGAAATTTTTACACTTCATTTATCAGACTTGTTTAAAATTTGAAATATCTTCCGAAATAATAGTACATTTTCTTATCATTGAATGTAGAAAGAAAGAAATTTAATTTGACTATTCATTTAAACTTCTCAAATGAATTTTAAAATAATAAACATTTTTTATAGTCACTTTCTTGTATGAAAGAGCATTTTCAAAATATTCTCTCAAAAGGAAAATCCTGGAAGGAAGGATTATCATTGGTACAAATGTTTATCATCTTTCATAAAGAAAAGTTTTTTGTATGAGTCAAGAGATGTCTTCTTAGACTAATTCTCTGTGAAAATCCTTTGGAACATATTTCACACACAAAAGGTTTATCTTTTGTATGAGTCAAGATATGCATTCTTAGATTACCAGTATGAGAAAATCCTTTGGAACATATTTCACAAACATAAGGCTTCTCGTTTGTATGAGTGAAGAGATGATTTCTTAGATTATCAGTTGTGGAAAATCCTTTTGAACATACTCCACACACAAAAGTTTTCTCTTTTGTATGAGACAAGAGATGCCTTCTTAGACTACCACTCTGGGTAAATCCTTTGGTACATATTTCACAAACAAAAGGTTTCTCTTTTGTATGAGTCAAGAGATGACTTCTTAGATTATCTTGACGAGAAAATCTTTTGAGACAGATTTCACAAACATAAGGCTTCTCTTTTGTATGAGTGAAGATATGATTTCTTAGATTACCACTTGTGGAAAATCCTTTAGAACATACTTCACAGACAAAAGATTTCTCTTTTGTATGAGACAAGAGATGACTTCTTAGACTACCACTTTGGGAAAATCCTTTGGAACATATTTCACAAACATAAGGTTTCTCTTTCGTGTGAGACAAGATATGATTTCTTAGATGACCATTCTGGGAAAATCCTTTAGAACATATTTCACACACGAAAGTTTTTTTCCTGTTTGAATCAAAAGATGTTTTCTTAGGTATCTTTTCTTTGAAAATATCTTCAAACATATTTCACACAGAAAATATTTTTGTTTTGTGTGGCATAAGAGATGTTTCTTGGTATAGCTAATGTAAGAAATGGAGTTCTTTTAACTCATGAAGGTTTCTTCTTCTGCTGACATCTTCGTAAGTGAGAAAGTTTTGTTTCATACCAAAACAGAATCTGCTTTCAGATGTCTGAAGGATGATAAATTACAGCATGTTTTACAGAAGGAATTTGTTTACTGCCTTACTGTAATAAAATTGTCTATTTAGTCAGGCTTTGGACCTATAAAAAATAATAAATAAAACTTTTTTAATTAACTGTAATAAATTTGTATTCTAAGTTAAAAAGATTCAACAAAATTAAATTCTTTAAACAGTACAGTTTACATATTAAACAATTGCCTTATTTGTTGTATATTAAATGCATTATTTATTTTTAGGTTACTGTAGAATTTAAACATTTAACTACAGATATGCACACATATGCATTTGCGTGTAGGTACGCATGCATATATCATACGTGAATCTGGAAAAAAATTGAAAGGGGTATACGGGATAACAGAGAAGTACCCTTCTTTTATTTATTTTAATATTTATTGCGATGAAATGTTAAATTGGATTTATGGATACTTGGATAAAATCAATTATTCGCTTGACAGATAGCTTCGCCCACTCTAATTTTATTTTCGGAAATATGTTGCTTAATGATGACAAGATATTTCGGAAATGTTATATATTCAGGTTCTAATTCAAAATGCACGAGATTAGACTTGTTGAATCTGTCTCAATCTAATTGGTCATGCTAGTTGTATTATACATTGAAATGAAATTTAAGGAATCGCAGTGTGGTACAATATTTGATTTTTTTCTATTTTGGGAGATTATAGAAAAAGAGATATTGTCAAGCATTATAAGAAAAAAAAAAAGCCTCGCCGGTAGTAGCATAAAATATAATATGATCTTAAGTTCAAAGAACTGTTTAAAGAAACTTCTATTAAAATGGAGTTATTATAAAGCAACGAACAAAGGAAAGTGAAATCAACACTGTTATCAATTCTGTTTTCAGTATATTGTAATTGATCTCTGAAAAATAAACTCTGTACATAGGAAAGTATACTACAATTACTAAATCAGAGCTTGAATTGAAATTAAATTTTTGCTATGAGGGGAGTATCCCTCCCAACATTCTAGGAGGAAGAAGACCAGCAAAGTCAAGAATTTAAACTCATACAACACCAATAAAAAGAGCAACTGAAATTGAATAAGAAAAGAGCGAAAAATTCAGAAAAGCAAACATCGAAGAGTCCACACAGGGGAAAATAAATTTACTAGTAGTACGGAGGAATCTGATTGTGATACCTTTGGGTCTATGCATGTATAACGTTATCATTTTAGGGGGAGGGAAGTGGGGTCTGGCACATGGTATCGAAAGATATCTCTAGAGGGAAGGGGGATTTGTCTGTTGATATCTTTATTATTTTTGATTCAACCAAATTTTTTTCTTTTTACTTGTAACTTTTTCTTTACATCAAAATACTCTGTTATATATTTTTTAGTATGTTATTTATTTTTATGGAAATACAAAGTTATTGTTAGAATCGTTCAATTATTATAAAATTATTTAATTTCAAAATATGTAATACCCCAAACATTTGGCATTAATATTCTTCTGACATATGTGTATGCATATATAATCTGCAGTTCGATAAACTAACTGGGAAGTATATTTGAAATGATACTTGTTGCGTTTACTAATAAATAAATGAGAAAGAAAATAGACCTCCTTATTTTGTTGTTATGAAATTCTAACCCCCCCCCCCCCCCCCACAGTGTCGGGGCAAGTTCAAGAAGACATTATTATTGTTGAATAGATTATGTAACAAAAAGCAATTATTAAATATTTTTACATAGTAGCTATTTCTTTTAAGTGTTATTTGATATAAATTCATATACAAAGTGACATTTTATTAGTTCTCTTAATTTGAATCATTAAAGTTTGTGAAAAATAAATGTATAACAATTTCTGTGTATCACTCCAAACAAAGAAAAAAAATTAAAAAATGAAAATTTGATTTTTAAACATTGATAACGACATTATTACGGGGAGGGGGGAGGGTCTAGGTATGATAACATATGATATCGTAAGAGGGGGAGGGGGTCCAAAATTATGGAAAGTCGATTACGTTATATATGCACAGCCCTTTCCTAACAGCACTGATGAAGATACAGAAATATTTGAAAAGTTTGCTGTAGTGAAATTTACAACAAAGAAAGATTTATGTTATTTTGTTACGGGTGGCCCGTGAATTAGACATTTATATGAAGTCACCTTCTTACAAAGATATGAACAATCATATACTTTTATTTATACAGAAAATGATGACTCATTTGCTGCATACTTAACTGATATGACTAAACTGCAATGCCCTATGTCATCTGGTGACACTGAAACAGTAGTTATGAAAGTACAATTTAATTTTGATTTTTCATAATTTATGCCATTAAGATAAGTATTAACTAAGTTTATCACATCTTGTAAATATTAATGTGTGTAAAAATTGAATAAAATATGCTTAACATAAGTAACTAACTAACATAAGTAACTTGCCTATTTATTTGTTTGTATAGATAATTTTCCTTATTATTATTTTTATTGTAGCAAAAATACTCTAAATGTATTATAAATAGCAATAATGTTGGAATACATGATCTTAAAAGGATTTCAGAGTGACCAATTATTATACTAGAAATTTTATACTTAATGTTTACATAATTAATAAAATAAATATTTACTATTTTTCATTTTAAAAATATGCATTATTACCTCCCATACTATACTTATTGGATACTTATTGTATTTTTTATACATAACTTGTCTATGATTAAAAAAAATAATTTTAGAAAACAAAACACATAATATTTTACAATATTATCACAAATATATATATGTTAATAATAAAATTTCCTTCGATATGTACAACTATACTTTTTTTTATTATCAAAATAAAACTTATAGAAATGTTTTTTTGAAACCGTGGTCAATGGTTCCCAGGTTCCGCTAGTCATACCTGAATCCATATTGGTGGACATGAGTCATTTCCACTATTTTTTGGTCACATTTTGAATTCGTACAAAAATATCTTATGAACTTTCTTCTTTTTTACGGTTTTTTAATGCCCTTTATCATTTCTGTACAATAACAAAAGCAAAATTGTAATACTAAACAAGCAATATAATATTTAATTTTTTTTAAATAACAGAAATAACATTTCTTTTTTAAACATCGAAATAATTATTTCGTACAATGCATACATTGGTTTCAATTTTGCTTTTTTCATCACAAAATGACACCATATACATATGGTTTCCATACCATCATTTGCATTGCATTTCTTTAATTTAAAATGGAAATAAAAATAATAGTAACAAGCAATATCATAAAGCAAAACATTTTATTTTTAATATCAAAGCACTATTTCTAATTTTCACACATGTGAAGTAAAAGATGCTACCGGCGAGATTTGTGCCGTGATAAATAAAAATACTAACTTTTTTAATCATTACAGTCACAGCACTTACAAACAACTCATCTTACATTACGAAGATTCTGGAATTTCAAAATTTTAGCTTGAAGTGGACCAGGGTTCGTACACATTTCTTTAAATAAAAATAAAGGACTTTTAAGGACAAAAAAAAGGACCTATAAATTAAACTAATACATTATAATATGCATTTTTTAATAAAGTTTTTCATCTTTCTAAATACAAGTTTTAAACATTAGCCGGGAAGGGGGGGTGGGATTTCGACGTGTGCAGTAGAAATTTAGCAAATTTTAGAATAACAAATGCAGCAGAATAAAACTCTAGTCGGATGTACCATTCCCAAAACCTTCTTCTCTCTCTGACATGTTCATACTTCAAAATTCGCTGCCAAAAATAAATGACAATCTCTGCCCATCATGAAGATTCTAAAGATATGAAATTCCATGCATTAGTTCTTGAGATATGACGATTGTTAAAATCGTGTAAATCTTGCAAAATGCAGCATAGCAGCGCACCTTTCGGGTGATTTACATCAAAAGCTAATCAGTAACAACTTATGTCAACGTCCAGGGTTCGGCAAAATACGTAGAAAAACCAGTTTTGTTACAAAATTAAAATACATTGGTTTTAGAACCTAAAATCCAAAATACTTTTCATGATTATAAAATTCGAAATACATGTATTTTCAAAATACATTTCAAATGAAAAAAAATATTATGCCTTAAATTGCACTACACAAATGCAAAGGGCTTCATCTGAGAAGGAAATTTGAAGCTTCGGGGTGAGGCAGGGATTTCATACTCCGGGGAGAGGGGTTCTCTATAAACCCACCACTGACCATGAATAAGTAATAGCATTAAAATTATCTAAACATCTAAAAGTATTTAAAATTATCTAAACGTATTAAATATATTCATCATTTTTTACATTATAAAATTTATATAAATACTAGGGGGCTCTGCCCCTGCAAGCATAGCTCGCCAAACCCCGTTCAGACACCGCAGAATCTAAAAACACGCTAATCTGATGGGTTTTAAAAATATTAGAGAAGATTGAATTATACCGAAAAAAGCTTTGCAGATCTCCCTGTAAACGAGTTTCCATTCAATTCCCTTTGATTGCAAAAATTTAAGGCCGAATCAGTTGCTGTTAAGACATCTAATGGTTGTTTTCGTTTTTCATTAAAGAGGATCAGTTAAACATTTGAAAAGAAACTGAAATAAAATGAATTAAGTATACAGAGTCTTCGTCTTCCGGCATTTTAAAACAATCTCTATAACAATAGCCTAAGTCATGTGACTATCATCAACAGTTCCGGGCGGACCACTTCGCTTTTTATACTCTTGGTGCCATTTTGGTACGTGAATGTTAGCCAGTCACAGGTGATAAGTCTCCAAATACTATTCTATAGCCATCATTTCATCTATATTATAACAGTTCAAGTCATCAACTGCCATAAACAAATACGGTCTGATCCCTTCGCCTTTCATATGAAAGTTTGCCACAGATGTCAAAGATGCCTGATATTGGCGCGATTTATTTCTGAAGCCAAATTGGGGAAAGCATCAACAGCATAAACAACAACATCCGACTTACCATATCAAGCAAAATAATGATACTTTGGCGCCAGTTAAGTACCCGTTGCGTATATGATATTAGCGTCAGAAAAAAATCGCACAAATATGGGGCCTTATATGACATCTGTACCGAAAGTTTTCCATTTTGATCAAAAAATCAAAAAAAAATTTCGAATAAAACTACATAAAAGTTGCCATGGTCGCAAAGAATTCTTGGTACTGTTACGCTAGCTGGGTGCAAATCTCGCCAATAGCTTTTTTTTCAACTCGCCAGTTAGCATTTTTTTTTATTTTTCGAGTGGTAAATTAAAACATCGATTTGAAGTTGAAATTAAATGTCATGGTTTGTTGCGTTATTTAATATTTGACCAGATGTCATACACGAACCGCAGGTTTGACGTGATTTTTTTTTACAAAAATTTGGTGAAAACCTCGTTTTTGAATACCAGTTACATATGTATTTTTGGTACTACTTAGTTATCCCGTCGACCAAAAATCTATCGCCAAACTATAAGATTAAATGCCAATAATGGTTGATCTAAATGTCACATTCACTTGACGTTAAGCAAATTACACGTGTTTACGTCATCAAGTGATTTTTATTTCGACGTCTTATTTGTACATTTATTAATGTTATACTAATTTATTTGTTCTTTCGTTATTTAAAATCAAAATTACGTCAATTTGTATAATTTAGCGAGTGGTTTGGCGATTTATATAATTTGGCGAAATTTGTCGACGGAACTAAGTAGTACCGTATTTTTTAATTATTTCCAAAAGGAAATAACAAAACAATAATTGATAACTATAGAACAAAATAATTTATATAATTTTAAAAAATAAATAAAAGTAAATAAACATTTATTATTAAATAAACAACAATAGCCGGGTTACCATGTCAGTCAAAATAATGCCATTTTGGCGTCAATTAGGTACCCCGGTGCGTATATGACATCTGTGCCTAATATTTTTCTTTTCGTTTTGTTTTAAAAAAAAAGAAAGAAGTGAAAGCCATCAATTTTAAATGTTTCAGTTTTAAATGAAAGTTTAGTATTTCAAATAAAATGAATGAAAGGATTATATTTTAAATGAAGTTAATGAAATATAAAAAAATGCAACGGGAAAAGTGTTTGGCGATTTATCACCTGCGTCTCACTAACATAAAAACACCGAATTCTTGATTTCTGTCTCAGAATCTTTCGATTTGGCGAAAGATTGTTCAAGTAAATTGAATTATGAATAAAAGTAACATGATATATTCCTTAGCATACATTTAAGGGTGGCCAAACTGGTCGCCAAATTAGTTTAAAATAATAACCTTTTCTGAAATATGAAACAAAAATATATGTTATGATTAAAATTTGAGTTGCCATCATTAGAAAAAAGTATTTAAAATTAGAAAAAAAAAATTAATATTTCGAAAACTAATTTGAATTTAAAAATTCTAATACCAGTTTTGAGATCTGCGGATCAATACGGATTTTTGATGTTAATTTCATTGCAAAGTATTCCATATTTTAGGAGAAATCGCCGTGAAACATAATCAGTCGTTTCAAAGAATCGTTTCATAAATCCGTTTCATTTCAGTCGTTTCAATGTATCCGTTTTATAAATTCGTTTCAATGTATCCGTTTTATAAATTCGTTTCAATGTATCCGTTTTATAAATTCGTTTCATTAGGGTTTTATATATACTAGCTGCATAGCAACCCGTTGTGTTGCTTTCGAATTGCATGAGAATCGATCTTTTTGTGAAAAATGAAATCTTAACTTTATTGTAAATTTAGAAAGCCATTACAATATTAATTTTATTAAATACAATATTTCAAATAATAAGTTATATTTACAATTTAATTCAAAAGCTTTTCCAATAAAAATGCACACATTCTATAACTTTATTTGCCTAGAGCTTTTCATTCTTCCAAGATTTTGCTTCGAATTTCGGAGTTGGCAGAAATGATGTCATTTGGGTCAACTTATATAAAAATGAATTTGTTTGGACGAATTTATTCAGAACTGATGTCTTTTAGATTTATTCGTGGTAAAATATCTAATTTTATCAAAGAAAAGGATTGTTTTCTTTTAAATATGGCACTTACTGAAGCATTACGCCAAGTGTCTCAAATTCGGTATCTGCCGAATGAAAATATATTGTAACATTAGCTTTATGAGCGAAAATGTTTTTAAATAGTGACGTCATTTTTTGTTCAGACTTAAAATAAAGTTATTTTTAATTGTAATGAGTAAATGGTATCAATAAGGATAAATAAACCCCAATATTTCTTTTTTTCTGCAACAGTGGAAATAATACAATTGCTACCATTTTGAGGAAATTTAAAAAAAAAAAACTTTTCAAATTAAATTAAAAATATAAAAGTGGAAATATTTAGAAAAATAGCTAGTGCGAGGACATCTACAAATGAACAGCTTTCATTTAAAAAAAGAATTATTAGCAAAATTGGTACATTAGAAAGTTCAGGGAGGATGTCTAAAAAAGCTATCTTGTTTTTTCAATATATAGATTATTTTTTCTCTTTTACTTTAACAGTTGCCTAGCAACTCTATTTTATACAAATTATATTTAAAAGCACATATTTTTCCCAATTCGGCTCTAAAAAATTAAATTGTTCGATTACATATATGTTAAATTCGTGCTTTTTATTATAATATTCTTTTATTCATTTATTGATGAAGCTATAATTTCATTGTAGAAAATTAGCGGGAGTGAAATTCTGAACTTTATGTGCAAATTGCTTATTAATATTTCGCAATGGAGCCGGCACGGTAAAATCATTTAATTGATAAATAAAAAGTAAATAAAGCCAAAACTCACTGGGTTTTGTAACAGATGATATTCTTGACATAGCATGCATTTTAATTTCAATTTTTTTTCGATTTTTATGAGAAAATGGCAACAAAAAGATACAGCAATCTACTATTTTCATTTTCCCCCCTTTACTTTCAACAGAAATGGAGCTGCCACAATTACAAAAAAAGTAATAAAAACTACAAAAAAATTAATATCTTAAAATTAAATTGAGATACAGCTTTCAAACAAATTGCATTTAAAAAAGCATTTTTTTCCTTATACGGCGGTGTAAAAATTTAAAATGTGCGATGTTTAGAAGTTTAAAAATTTGCAGTAGAGAAAATTGAAAAACCAAAATTTTATTTCAAATTTCAAAGTGTTGCCATTCGCAAAATGACGTATGCGTTACGCACAGATATGTTTGTCCTTTATAATATAGATAGGGTTGATATAGATGTGTTTGTAAATTCCTGTTTTAATAATAATAATAGTTTTAAATTTAAATGGTATTATTTTTTTTTTTACTAAGAATGGATACATTATTATCTTAAATAATATTTTCTTGATATTTTTTCAATTATTTTAAAAGTCAAGTGCTAAACATGTTGAAACTCTCGGTACAGTGGTTTCCAAACTTTTAATATATGAATAACCACATCAGTTAATAACGCATAAACGCGTTCAGGGAAGGATTCGCGCCCAACATTTTGAAATACCGCCCAAAAGAATATCTTGGGCGGGATGCTCCCGTCCAAAAAATTCCACCATTATGATCCACTCTCGCGAACATGCCTTTCGAATTTCATGATATTTTCGCGTGACCAATTGACATATTTTGCGAGTTTTTTACCGCGAAAGATCGTTAAAATTCAAGAATTTTTCACGCGACCGATAGACAAATTATATTATTTTTTTCCCCGAGATAGGTTGACAAATTTCGTGTTACTTTTGCGACTGATTGAAGAATTCAGAAATGATTCTTTTACGAATTTTCCGAAAATGTAAGGCATTCGATACCGAAAATTATGAAAAATCGCTGTTCGGACATAAAAGATGTAACAGAAAAATATCGCGAATTTCGACAAATGATCACTGAAAAAAATCCATTTCGTCAATCGTTCGCAGAAAAAAATCACCATTTCATCGCAAAGGATCGCGAAAAAGCGCGAATTTTCTCAAATAATCAGGATTAAAACGCAAATTTACTCAAAGGATCGCGAAACAAATGTGAGTTTCGTGAGATCGCGAAATTCATTAAATGATCGCAATAAAACTAAATTTCGTCAAAAGATCGCGGGAAAATGCAAATTTTGTCAAGGGATCGCGAAAAAAATGAGAATTTCGTTAAAGGATCGTGGAATAAACATGAATTTAGCCAGAGTCATTGAAAAACGGAAATTTCTTGAAAGGTATGCAAAAAACGCGCATTTCGTCAAAAGATCGCGAAAAAATCACGAATTTCAACAAAGGATAGCGGAATAAAAGCGAATTTAGCCAAAGGACGCTGAAAAAAACGCGAATTTCATCAAAGGATAGCCAAAAACTCTCGTTTCGCCAAAAGATCACGGAAAAAACGTGAATTGCGTCAAAGGATCGCGGAATAAACGCGAATTTAGTCAAAGGGCCGCTGAAAAAAAAACGAAATTCATGAAAGGATAGCGAAAAGTAAAGCGAATTTCGTCAAAGGATCTCGATAAAACGGGAATTTCTTCGAAGATCGTGAAAAAAATGTAAGTTTCGTCAAATTATCGCGAAAAAAATGAGAGTTGCGTCAAAGAAACACGAAAAAATGCGAATTTTGTCAAAGCATCGCGAAAGAAAAGTGAATTTCGTCGAAGGGCTGCAGAAAAGGACTCGAATTTCGTCAAAGGGTTGCGGAAAAAACACAACGGGCTCTTTAGAAAACTGCACACAGACACAAATATTTAAGTTTATTATTATATAGTTTTTAATATGCAATAATATACTGAACTAACTTTTGAAAAAATATGTTTAACCCGAACTCAACTTGCAGGAATCTACACTCAGCCTGAAATCAACACGAATCAAAAACAAAATTTACTCGACCTGCAATAATTAACGCCTGGGGAGGATTTCCCATTCCCTGCGCCTTTCAAAAAATTTGCTATAAATTTCAGTTTTTTTCTATTACTCAGAATCACTTGTGAATTTCACGGTTAATTTTTGTGACAGACTGACGAAATTCACAGTTTATCCTGCGACAGATCGACGAATTTTGCATTTTTTCACACAACCAATCAACGAATTTCACGATATTCTTTCCTCGACCATTCGAGAAAATCACGATTTTTTTCGACGCCCGATTGGGATATTTCACGATATTTTATCCTGTGACAGAAAAAGGAAAATATCCAAAAGAGAGCACCAAAAACGCACAGTAAGTGTCACCAGGCGCTGCGGTCTGCTAAATTAATTTAGATTCAGTATTAAACCAAAATAAGATTAGAAAGATTGCATAGATCTTGTGGTGCACAGGAAAAGAAAATTCCGAGCTCCAAAATTAAACACATTTAGAAACACCAATCTAGTTGATCCTTGTAATTCACAGATATTAGGACTTGGCAGTTTAAAGTTAATCTACATTTCTCGTGTAATAGAAGAAATAAATCAACAGTTTCCATTTCAAACTTTGGACTTTGAATAACCTTATATGCATTCCAATTTTAAACTAAGAAAATACCAGGTTTTGAATATATAATAATTCCATTAAGGATATAATAAAACATTTTCTTTCAGATATGGATGTTGATGATTCAATCACCGAATATACATTGTTCATGCAAGCAGTTAATTAAATTTTAAAAATAAAAAAACACGACTGCGTAAAAAGCGAACTAATTAATAATTTCTCATCAATGTGAAATTATTTTTTTATTTGCTTGTATTGATGACTTTTAAGTTGTGTTTAATTGTTAGTTCCTATCTATAAACACTGTTTTGATGAGGTGTATAGATGTCTATTATGAAGGTTAGAGTATCAGTAAAACTACAATGGCGGATCTAAGGGGGAGCGAGGGGGCGATCCCCCCCCCCCCCTTGGGCAAATAAAGGGTTTTCAAAACGACATTATGCATCCTCACGGGAAATGACGTGGGGCGAAGCTCGAGTCC
This sequence comes from Maratus speciosus, assembly GCA_963932465.1. Classification (NCBI taxonomy): domain Eukaryota; kingdom Metazoa; phylum Arthropoda; class Arachnida; order Araneae; family Salticidae; genus Maratus; species Maratus speciosus. The sequence continues at coordinate 90,177,438 of OZ010794.1, read as the reverse complement.
GGCGCGACCCAGCCGGGTCGCGCCATTTTAAAACCACGAGACTCGGTCTGGGTTTGGTTTTCTCTCTTTTAGAGCCGGGCCTTGCTCTGATTTTTAAATTTTCTGCAAATTCCAGTCGGGCCAGATTTTTTTTCTTCCAGGTTGAGCATTGCCTGGATCAGGGCTGCGGGAAAAATGGACGACTCCTACTCCGACTCCGGGAATTTTAACAGATCCGATTCCGACTCTTTCGCCCAAAAATGGGCCCGACTCCGACAACGCAGCCCTGCTTGTAAAATGGACGACTCCAACTCCGACTCCGTGAATTTTAACAGAACCGACTCAGACTCTTTCGCTCAAAAATGGGCTTGTCTCTGACTCCGCAGCCCTGGCCTGGACTACATTCTTCCCAGAGGTCTGCATCTGCACTGAAAAATTTCCAGGTCTGGCTCGGCCCGGGATCAAAGCTAAACGTTCGGTCTGTTTCTGCCCGTATGATAAGCAGTATTTGTCCGCCCGCGACTCGTGCACTTCTCTAAATTCTTCTCTCCGAGGAGCCCAAGTTGGTCTAGCTTTTTACTAATTTGTTATTCGTAAAAATTATATTTATGTTGTACATTTGTTTAGCGAAATTTTTAAAATTTTAATTTGATTGGATAAGTTACAGAGATGTATTTTTAAAAATCTGCTTTTTTTCTTTGTAGAGCTTTAAAATTGTGTTTTCTTTTATCATCCGTTTCTTTCATTCTAAACTAATTTTCTTACAGGATTTTCATTTGAATGTATTTGTCTAAGTAATGATTTTTATGTAGTGTTTATGTACATAACTGCCTATTGTCAATTAATGTTTTTCTGTATTCATGAATTTCGAGCACATTCTACAATAAAATATGAGCATAAGTAAATGTGCTTTATGAATAATTTTAATTGCAAAATGCAGGCTGGGTGGAGTCGATTTTTTAGTTTTTATACCGGGCCGGACCAAAAATTTTTTTATGTGGGTTGGACCTGGAAATTTCAGCCCGGGTAAATCTCTAACTAACATATCGGAGCCAGCTCTATTTTTTTTAATTGCTTCTTTCAGCCTTCATCCTTTAGCTACTGAATAAAGCGGGTGTCCTAAAATGGACAGACTGATTTTAAATACAATTGAATAACTTGCAAATGGCGACAGTTATTAAAAAAAAAACTTGAAGGAGGGTTATGTAAGATGTGAGGAGAAGGGGAGATTCTGTTCCGAATCTTCCGAAAATTTAACCTTCTCGCTGCGCATCCCGCGATTTCCACGGCCAACGTAAAAGCGGCAAAATTTAAGCAACCCGCAATTTCCGCAGCTTTTCTTTGTTTTTAATGATCTAATTCTATTTAAAAGAGAAACACTTTCACAAAGATTTCGAACATATTTGAACTCCAAAATATATGCAGATTTGAAATATGCAATAAACTAAATGCACAATTTTTGAACCTATATTCATAATATATGTATACGCAGCGAGATGGTTAAGGCATTCGGTTCCAAAAATTAAAAAAATTCATCAATCCGAAAATTCGGCTATAAAAATAATCGCGAATTTTGACAAATAGTCGCCATAAAAAATCTATTTCGTCAATCGGTCGCAGGAAATAACTTCAATTGCGTCAAAGAATCGCGGGATAAACGTAAATTTGGTCAAAGGACCACGAAAAAAACGCGAAATTCTTCAAATGATCACGGAAAGCGCGAATTTCTTCAAAGGATCGCGGAAAAAACGCGAATTTCTTCAAATAATCGCGGAAAAAACGCGAATTTTGTATAAAAAACGCGAATTTCGCCAAAGGATCGCGAAAAAATTCGTCAAAACATCTTGGAGAAAACGCGAATTTCTTCAAAGAATCGCAGAAAAAGCTAATTTCGTAAAATAATCTATTGAAAAAAGAGATTTTCGTCAAAGGATCGCTGAAAAAACGCGATTTTCGTCAAAGGATCACGGAAAAAACGAGAATTTTGTCAAAATGTCGCGGGAAAAACGCGAATTTTATCAAAGGGCTACAAAATTAGTCTAATTTCGTCAAAGGGTTGCAGGAAAAACGTAAATTTCGTCAAAGGGCAATGAAAGAAATGCGAATTTCATCAAACAGCTGCGGAAAAACGCGAATTTTATCAAACGGTTGCAAAAACATGCAAATTTCATCAAAGAGTCGTGGAAGAAATGCGAATTTTATCAAAGAGTCGCGGAAAAATACAGTGGTCGCTTTAGAAAACAGCATACATACCTATGTTTATTATTATAGGTATAGTTTTTAATCTGAAATAATATACCAAACTAGCTTTTGAAGAAAACGGGTTAACCTAAACCGAACTTGTAGGAATCTACACTCAGCCTGAAATCGACCCGAATCGAAAACAGCTAACCCGATCTGCAACAAAAATAATTAGTGCCATGAGGGAATTCCCCCCGCCCCCTCTCTGTTGTAACATGTCAGATTTTTTTTCTTTTCACTGAGAATCATCCCCGATCAGGAGGTTTTTTTTTTGCTGCGATTCTTAATTTTAGTTTAAAATAGCAATGACAGACGGCGCTGCAAACAATATGCGCTAAATAGGTGCCAAATTTAACGACTAATGTTTGCAGCGCCATATATCGTTGCTATTGTAAAGTAAAATCAAGAATCGCAATGAAAAATCTCCTAGCATCTTACATAATCCTCCTGCAAGATTTTTTTAAATTGCTGCCATCATTTGCAAGTTACTGAATTTTAAAATCAGTCAGTCCATTTTAATACACCCGATATGTTTTTTAATAAGTTTAAAAGCATTCTTTAGTGAATTACAACTGATCTTACATATAGAGACAACCAGTCTTATACCAAATTGGTATTTTTTACATAATCCTGAAGATTAAAAAGTATTATTAAATAATTGTTTGGGCGTGTCAGTTATGGATTTCTTACTGTATGTAGTTTTTATCTTAAAAAAATATTTAGACTTTCTTTTCAAAATTAGGGTTGGCCCGAATCCTTCTCGCAAGGGTGAAAACCCAATCCGAAACTGATCCAAACCCGAAATAATGTATACCAATCTGCCCCAAATCTAACGCTTGGGAGCAGTTAAAAAGTAGAAGTCAACCCGACCCGCAGCAGAAAAGTAGAAGCCAACCGTCCCTAAACCCGACCCGCAGCAAAAAGTAGAAGTCAACCGGACTCAAACGCGACCCACAGCAAAAAAGTAGAAGTTAACCTGACCAGCAGCAAAAAACTGAAGTCAACCGGACCCAAACCTGATCCGCAGTGAAAAAAATCAGCCCCGACCTGCGCATCAGATTGGAGTCTCCAAATTTCCAAAATCGCCCCCCCCCCCCTTGAGGACTCTCCAGATCCGCCTTTGTAAAACTAGAGACCCTACACACACACTTCCAGGTTGTGTAATATTTAAATGGAGCTTTTGACTGTAAAATAGTCAATGAAACATCGTCTTCATTTTGAAAGATCTATCCAATAATATACCACTCAATACGGTGTGTAAAAATTTGTTTTCGTCTCTATCAACATTTTGTATTTTTCGGCCACCAATTTGAATTTATAAAGAACAAAACCTAGCCTATAACCATCGGACGGTTAAGACGAATCGATAGAGACCTCATTCATTAAAATCCATCCAACCGTTCGGATGTTTCAAGGGTATAAAGAAATCCACATACTCAGATACACATAACCCTTCTTGGCAGTCGGGTAAAAATGAAGGAATGTCAGATGTATTGTAAAGTTTACTGAAAATTTTTTAAGAGAGCATAACCACACGTTTCTGGTAATTTCCAAAGTTATAAATGCTTATGCTAGCTGTTACAATTTTACCCTCTGAAAGAGGATTCGGGGTCCAAAATTGAATAAAATCTAAATTCAGAAATTCATTTAACAATCGCATTGTTAAGGACCCATAACATTTGGTCGAAAGTTGAAAAATAGACTGTATAAAAGCAATAAATAAATAAGCATTTTGCATGATTATTCTGAGTTGTTGATTTAAATTGCTTCAATAGTATTTTGTCATGTCTGTATTAATGTAATTCTTTAAGTAGCATGTAAATAGCAGGTTTTAAATTTTTTTCTCCCTCCCAGATAGTTCAACTCCCCTCCATTTATAAATGTTAGTAGGGAGAGACCCCTCCTAAAAAAAATTAAATTTCAAGCCCTGGTGTTTGATTATTAGTAATAATTATAAATATAACAAAAGAGTAGTTTAATAATATATATATATATATATTTTTAACAAACACTAGCACATACTCACATATACATAATCATAAGTGTCTTTGTAAGCTGGTATATGTTTGTGATTAACTAAATTAATATTAATAATGTTGTATAAAAAAGTAATTTAACCATTAAAATATTTTGTTTATATGTACAATGAAATTCTGATAATTGCTAATAATTAATTACTTTGTACAATGAAATGCTGATAATTTGTACAGCAAATTTTAATCCATTAATATGCCTATAATTGCAGAGTATTTTCACAAAAAAATACATACATTCTTTTTATAATTTAAACATGAAATATCGACTAATATACCCATGGTTGAAGAGTTATTTTCTCTACACATAGATTTAGTTGATACATTTTTTCTGTTTTGATTATTTAATACTGTTTTGCTTTAAGTCGCATTTGGTTTTATTTTAAGTTAAATTACTTTGATATTTAAAAATAAAAAGAAAATTACTTTCAATTTTAAATATTTATTATGACGTTACAAAAATAACTAGTTGGATGTGCCAACCCCAAAACTATCTTCTATCTCATACATCTTAATATTTCAAAAAGTAGTTAAAAATGCAAATACTTCAATAGTATTAGTTCAATATTTACCAACTCTGATTTTTATAAAAAATTTCTGCTCTAGTCATTTAATCAGAATAAGAATAAGTTAATCTTGATCATGATATTTACTAAAATCAATAATTTGTTCATTATTTTGTTGTACATCGGCTGCTCGCAGATAGCCAGCTTAACAGGATGCAAAATTCCCATCGCTTCACAAGCCGCCAATATACTGTACAAAAAACCTTAAAAAAATAGAGAAAATTTTACAAAATTCGCTAATACAGTGCCACCTTCTGGTGGAATATTTTCATATTCAAGGAGAAACTGCTGACCATAGCCAAAAATAAACACAAAAAAATTGTTCAATTCTATACATAACTTCATACACTTTCCGATGGTACAAGAATGAAAATGGCACAAAAGTTGCTATTACAGCCTTCTGACCTTTCTGCCAGAATATTTCCAAATTAAAGGAGGACCTGCTAGATGTGGCCGAAAACATATACAAAAATTTTGGTTCAATTACATAGATAACTTCATACACTTTTTGATGGTACAAGAATGAAAATGGCACAAAAATCGCAATTAAAGCACCCCCTTTCCAACAGAATGTTTCCATATTGAAAAAGGACCTGCTGGCCATAGCCAAACACATACACAAAAAATTTGGTTCAATTCTATGCAAGACTGTATACTTTTTCCGATGGTACAATAATGAAAATGGCACAAAAAACACGATTATAGCACCCCTTCCAGTGGAATGTTTGCATATTAAAGGAGGACCTGCTGGCCACAGCCAAAAACATACACAAAACGATTTGTTCAATTCCATGCATCTTCATGCTTTTTTTTATGGTACAATAATAAAAATGGCCCAAAAAACACGATTACTGTGCCCTCTTCCAGTGGAATGTTTTGTATAAACATGTTTTTGGGGATCTCTGACCCCTTAAACATGTAAATCCGTCGCAAAAAATTCGATTACAATACTTTCTTCTGTTAAAGATAGAAGAAAGTAAAAATAGGTTTGTTTAATTGTTAAACTCAAAAGAAAGAAAGAAAATTAATAAAGTCATACTTTAATAAACAACTTCAAATTTTATTTTACAATCTGAAAGTAATGTTAAAATTTTGTAAAAGATGTAAATATAAATTCTTAAATTTATTATAAAGAATTCGAATATTAATATTAGGAAAGCCGTAAATTCTTTAAACTTTTGATAATTACCTTTTACTCATGAATAGGGAACTTGCTATATTTCATATTTTGCATTATAAATAAAAGTTGTTCAGCATTGTTTGGTGCCAAACGATTTCTGTTATCCTTATATACCGTAATTTTGGGTAGATAAGCCGCCCTGGTGTATACGCCGCTACGTCTGGAAATAGTAAAAAAAAACTGAAATTCCATCGTATACGCCGCACCGGCGTATAAGCCGCACTTATTGAAACTGTTGTACGTACTACTATAGACGCCATATTGAAGATTTTCGCGCATTTTTTAAAACCATTTTAAAAATTAGAATTTTAAATTTAATTCGAATAATGAAAATAAATAAATAAATAAATTACTTATTTACTTTTGGTTTGTGAATTTATCCAATTGCATCGCACATTTCAGCCTTGGATCGGCAAGTAGAAATATATTTGATGGAATTCTTAATATAAAATATTACACTTGAATTACAAATAATACTATTTTTTCTTCGAATCCATCAATTAAATAACACAACGTAAAATTCCGAAAATAACTAATGATAAATAATCATTTTGACAACATGAACTATTGGCAAAAGTTGGGAGAGACGTATAAACAGATTTTTTTTTTAAATCTCTTTACTATTAACGGTAACATTAATGTCTATTAACATAAATTAATTGGTACTCGATCCGATATATTCTGTAAATATTTAAAATAAAATGTTCTAAGAAAGTTTTAAAATAAACAAAAATTAAATACATACGTTCATTATTGAAAATAAAAAATACAACATTTGTAAGTGCACACACTTAAAGAAAACAAGAGAATCTACTTTCTTTTCTGTTAAAACGTCGCGATTATGCAAAACTGAGCATAAAAAGGATTCCTTAAATGTGTCAGCAACTTTACTTTGCGTAAGTGCAGTAAAAAGAAATTATTGAGCTGCAAGCAAACAAAAAAAAATTAAAAGAAAAAAAACGAAAAGCAAAACCCGTTTTTTCTTAGCTTTAAAAAAAAATCTCCATTATAAATTGTCCGATTTTGTTCAAATTTTCAGCAAGTTGCAACAACAGTAAATTAAGCTGTGTAACAAAATTTTATTAAAATATAATAAGTTATCGGAAAATTACAGCACTCCCCAAAACCCCTAGTCCCACCAGGGGGATACCTCCTTTAGGCATTCACGGGCTTCGCAACCCCGGGCACATGAGCGATCTTTCTCTTTTCCTTTTCCTCTTATTTCTCTTGTCTCTCTTTCCCCTCTGTTTCACTCTCGTTGTGATTTCCTCATCGGATGTGAGGGCAATTCTGTATGAGCCTATATCATCCTGTATATCGACTCATGGAGAATTGTAAACCACCCACGTGTTTGCCATGCGTGGCGACTTGTGTCCCTGGAAAGGGGGATCCTGGCAGTTGAGGGAAACCAAAACACTGCTTTGGCCTCTGCTTCAGGTAGACAGGAGGTGCATATTGGTCCCCTATGCATCAATCGGCTGGTCAGCTGACTTTTGTTTCTGGCTAAGGGATCAAGTGAGCGGGCACTTACTAGCCATCTTGGCAGTGGAGACTGGCATAGGAGTGTCTTGTAATCGTATAGGCCCTGGTTAGCACTGGTGCACGAATGTGCATCCCCTTGTTGGACTCGGTAGTGGGTGGTGTGGCCGGGGTCTGAATTGTATATATTTTCTAATATGGATGGAAAAACTTCACTTCCTTCTATATCTCTCCCATGTGGAGAGCAGCCAGCTGTACAGAACGATTCATTCACACGTTTTTTCATTATTAAACGTACTGACAGTATTTCAGATGGTTCATTTAAAAGAACTTCACCATTTCTTATTGGCAAAACATTCCAGTCAGTTTTTGGTGATGGCTATTCCCTGAAAAAAAATGCAATCTGGAGATTTGTTGTTGGGGGTCTCTTCAGCCAAGCACTCGCAACTTCTCTTGAATTGTACAACAATAGGCTCCTTTTCTGTTTCTGTCCAAGCACATCAAACTTTAAATACAACCCGTGATGTGATAACCGAACCAGAACTTCTATTCTCTACAAAGGAAGAGCTTCTAGAGAACTTAAAAGATCAAAATATCATAGATGCACATCGTATCACAATACGTCGAAATGGTCAAGTGCTTCCTACAAAGCACATTACTCTTACTTTTAATAGCCCAAATTTACCAACCAGAATTAAAGTTGGTTATTTGAGCTGTCCAGTACGGCCTTATATACCTAACCGCTTCCGTTGCTTTAAATGCCAGCGTTATGGCCATACAAATACCAACTGTTGTGGTTTGGTTACTTGTGCGCGTTGAGTAGAAGTCGGCCACGACAGTAAATCTTGCAATAATCCTGAATGCTGTGTAAACTGTAAGGGTGACCATACAGCATACTCTCGTTCTTGTTCAAACTGGATCCGAGAAAAGGAAATACTCGCAGCTGAAATCACTCAAAAGCTTTCTTACTCTGAAGCTCGCAAGGTTGTTGAGTCTAGAACTCCATCTGTTGGAGCTTCTTACTCCAGTTTACTCAGGAAGCAATCAAAACCCGTAAGGCACATAAGCACCCAGACAGACTCCTCTTTTCCACCAAGTAATTCGGCTATAACAGTACCACTCCAAAGATAAAAACTCGTGATGTCAGTTGTGGTTCTAAATACAATGCGACCACAAAATTAGAACGTTGGCTACCATCCTCAGATCCTGTTATAATAGAATACCAAACTAGTCAGTTACAAAAATCTGCTGGTGAATCCAAAAAGTTACCCAATCGTCATATTGAGCAAACTCCTGTTCCATCTGCATGTAATCTGCAAAAACCTAATACTAGTCAAAATCAGTTAAAGTAAACCAAAAATCTTGTGTGCAGGAACAGAAAAGGAAAGCTCCAACTCAAGTTTCCTCCCAGTGGAAGACTGTAAAGAGAAAAGGCAAGAAATCCATTCTTAGCCCAACTCTTACAAATACGAAGAATCCCAGACATTTACAAAGGTATGTGGAAGCAGGGGTACAGAAAATGTTTTCACTCCGAGCATTTTCCCGAATCCATCTGAAAATTTCCCCAAAATTTTACGATATGTTACAGGCTTACATAAATTCTGTATTACCGTAGGTATAGAATTTTTTTTTATTTTTCAAAACTTTCTCAACTTACACACGAGTATATACGGTACATATTATCCTGAGTTCGATTTTGTGAAGGTCACCATACGGATCTTTTTATTTGTAGAGAAATTTTTTTCTATCTCAGAGAATTATGTACTTCATTGTTAAAATCGAAATCAATTGCAAATTTTTTATGCAGAATTTCCCCAGCTGTCAAAAATTTCCCCCGATCCTAGATCGCCGGATCGGATATATTCTGCATCCCTGTGTGGAAGAGGCTATGGATTCTAAATTCTATCATTCATCTTAGGATTGATGATTAGGATTGATCCTATGATTCACCATTACTTTTACATTAAATTCAATTTTTCACTTGCTGCTTTTATCAGAAGTTTAATGTAATTTTTTTAACTTTAGTTCTGACTTCTTCTTTTCTAACCTGCTCTTGGTGCAGTGGCTATAGGTTATTAAATTTGTCATCTGATTTTATTTATACATTTTATCATTATATTTTTCCAATCATCTTGTTGTGTAACATTCTTTATACTTGAGGTTTTAAACTTTAATTTTTAATTATCTTTTTTCCTGACCTTTTTCTTAGCGCAGCATGTCCCAAATAGGACCTTGTGCCATTAAACACCAATCAACCAACCAACCAACCAACCTAAAACCCCTAGTTTATAAAAAGGAAGACAGCTATCTGCAGTTTGTTTATTCAACTCTGCGGAGTTGGAGTGGAGCGGGAAGTTGAACGTTATCAGAATGAGATCATTATCTTTGAGTAATACGTTTCGTTATGCGGAAAGAAACCATGCATAGATTTGTTTTCTTTTTTAATGAAATAAAAAAAACTTCCTGATATTTTTTTAATGATTGTTATTTCTAACCCGTGAAACATTTTTAATATTGTTTTTCAATTTTCACTCTATAATATTACATGATCTGATTTTTTTTTTTTTTTTTTTTTTTTTTTTTTTTTTTTTTTTTTTTACTGGAAAAAATCGTTATTACTTCATATACGCCGCACCGGCAGATAAGCCGCAAAAGGTAAAATTTAACTTTTAAACACGTATAAGCCGCGGCTTATCTACCCGAAATTACGGTAATTGTTTTGCTCCCCTGTGCCAGATTAGAGAAGTCGGATATCCGGAGATTTAGATTGAGATATGAGATTGTATTTCGGTTATTGAAAAATCAGCCGCACATCCGTTGCATGCCTAATCACAATACTTTTGTTTTGTCGGCTCAAAATACAAAAGTATTTTGAAAATGTATTTCAAATACAGTATGACATCTTTAATCTGGACATTTCGGTATGTTTATTCGTTTTTTGTTTCAATTAAAGATAATAGATGGCACCATAGTACATATGTAAATAAATTTTCAGAAAATTATTAAGATAAATGAAAAGACTTCCTAATTTACTACTTTTTTCGGTTTTAAAATTGTAAGAATTTTCTAAATTAATATGTAATTAATATAGGTGTCTTTTTTTAATATTAATTTTTAAAAATTTAGAATTAATGGTAATTTTACAATTTTTCATTTTCCAAAGACAAGAAGCGGCCAAAACATCGCAAAATTGGATTTTATTATTATTATTATTTCTTCTGAGTATTTCATTTGCGACTTATTTCGATATTTGTAGGCTCTATACATTTCATTTTTTATAACATTAGCCTTATATATCACTATTTTAAATATGTTAATGTGATCATAAAGTTATTTTTTAAAATTAATTTTAAGTCTTATTTAAATTTTTATTATAACTTTTTTTGGTTATAGAATTTTTTTTCTATAATTTTCATGATTATTCTGTTATTCTTCTGATTTGTATTATTTATTGAGTATTTATAAATCATAAATCGTAATTTTTAAAAAATCGTACGGTTATTGTTTTTTGCATTTTACAACAGATGGCGACACTGTATAAAATATATATAATTATTTCAAAAATATATACATTTTAGAGCATTTTGAATTGATTTTTCTCAAAGTTTTGCAGTTATTTTAAATTGCCAAGTTCTTTGGATTTTTGTATTGCCATATCAATGAAAGATATTAGTATTAATATTTATCTAAATGCATTCTAGTTTCAAAACTTCTGTAATCCGGAATTGCCATGATTCCGGATTAAGGAAGTTATACTGTACATGTATTTTGGATATTGCCCAACTCTGTCAACGTCTAACTGAATCTAAAGTTTGATGAAAATCCATGCATTAGTTTTTGAAATCAGATAGAACTATTGCAAAAATCATGAAAAATCCAACATAGCACTGCCACCTATTGGGACAATTAACATCAAAACCTAATCAGCAACAACTTTAGTCAATGTCTAAGTAAATCTGAAGTTTGATGAAAATTCGTGCATGAATTCTTAAGATAGAGCTATTGCGGAAATCATGAAAAATACACCACAGCAGTGCCACCTGTGGGGAGATTTATACCAAAACATAATTAACACCAATATTGATCAAGGCATACCTGAATCTGAAGTTTGATGAAAATTCATGCATTAGTTTTTGAGATAACGCTATTGCAGAAATCATAAAAAAAGCAGCATTGCAGTGCCACCTGTTGGGCAATTTACATCAAAAAGTAATCAGCACCAATCTATATCAGTGACTAACACAATCTATAGTTTTGTTACATTTCGTTCCTTAGTTCTTGAGATAGAGAGCTCACAAAATTTGTGTCACATACATACACACAGATAGATAAATATTTTGTAAATACATGTTTTTCCGGATCTCTGACCTCTAAAACGTGTAAATCTGCCGAAAAGCGGAGTTCAAAAATTTTCATAAATCCATACTTTCTTCTTGTGAAGATAGAAAATAGTAAAAATAGACAAAAGAAAGTAAAAAGAAATTAGAGGTTTCAAGATTCTCAATTTAGTGAGCTGGTGTGCAAATTTTATGGGTGGGAGGGATAGGAAGATTATTAATTATTTATCATTTTATAAAGATTTATAATAAACCGGAAGAAGAAATAAAAATTTAACAGCTTTAAAGACTAAATTTTGTGTGCAAAGAAAATGGGAATGGGGGCGGCGATTTTGGATTAAGGGAAGACTTCATGCGGTTTAACTGTTGTTATAATAAAATAACAAGTATAGCAAAAAAAAAAAAAAAAAAAGAAATGAAGGCTTTTAAAGATTTTTTTTTTTTTCAGTTGGGGGCAAAGGGTAGAAGTATTATTCCTTTTCATTATTGGAAGGGATCGGCGAGTTTAACAGAAGACTGATAACTTACCTTGCTAAAAATTTACGAATAGCGCAAAAAATTAAAATTAAACAGTTTAAAAGACTTTAAATTTTGTAGCTTGGTAAGATGGGGGGAGATGGGAATCGTCAATTTCAGTGGGGGAAGGAGTCAAAGTGTATGATCGATTATTTATTGTTACAATAAAGTAATAGATATAGCAGAAAAAGTTAAAAAAAAAATGAATGACTTTCAAGGTTTTAGACTTTATGAGATGGGGGGGTCAAAGGGGGAAGATTTTTTTAATTTTTTGGGGGATGGAAGTTTATTAAATGACTTATTTATTTACCTTACTAAAAATTTACAAATAAGAAAAACAACAACAACAAAAATTCTATGTGCTCTTTAAGTGTGTGTGTGTGTGGGGGGGGGGGGGGGGGACGGAGGGAAAATGACAATTTCACGTGGGAAGAGAAGGAAGGAAATATCTACATGACAGATTATTCATTGTGAAAATAAAATGACAAACAGAACGTATTTTTTTATTTTTTATTATTAAACTGTTTTAAAACTTTGAATACTATGAGGGGGATGGGTTGGAGAGAAAAATGGGGAAGCAAAATTTTGAGAGGGTAAAAATCAGATGAAATTTTAATGAAATGAATGCGATGCAATGAATTGTTAATAAAATTTAGGCCTGATTATTTATTCACTATAAAGTAATAAATAGAGTAGAAAAAGTTTTAAAAATTTTAACTGTGGTATTGTGGAAGGTGAAGCAAAATTTCGGAGAGGAGGCAAGGGCTGATAAAGATTTTTTTAAATCAGAAATGCAAAGAAATGCAGAACAGTTTCACCCCTGATTAAGAAATAATACGAGAGTAAAATTAAGCACTTTTAAAGACTTTTGCAGATTTTGCTTAAAATAAGTAATTTTAAGAACGAAAAATTCTTTTTGAAAAATGTAAGCACTTTTAATGACTCTGCGAACCCTGTGGTCACACTTACTTAACATGTTTTAATATTTTAGATAAATTTAATAAAGTTACTTTAGTAGGCGATCAATTCTTTTAAAAATAAATTTTCTTTCAAATAAGATGAATACAGTCGAATTCAGCGTACACGAGCAATGTTATGAGATCATGTTTTGAAATTAATCATTTCTAGAAAAAAATCTAATCAATTTCCTGTTTTATAACAGAAAATCTTAATAATAATCAATAAACCATTTAGAAATAAATAAATAAATTAAATTATTTGCTACAAAGGAATTTTTGATAACGTTTTGAAAGGCAGCAAAATATCCGCAAAATTAAAAATGGCGACGCATAAAATTTCGTATCATCATTTTTATAGAACAGTCACGAAAAAACATATCTTACCGTTAACTTAACTAGTAAAGAGGGTGGGGGAAATACATTAATATTTTAAAGCTTAAATATATTACAATGATAGGAACAGCCAGACAGTCATGAAAGGACGCCGTTGCAATGAATGAATCATAGCTTCTAACGAATGGATAATGAATCAAACTGAAAATTAATTCATGAGACGTGGAAAATCACGTTTTAATAATTTTATTATTTCTATTTATTTATTCTTTTTTTTAACTACTTTTAAACTTTATATTTTTATTATGGCTCCCTAATGTCTCAGACGCTTACCTATAAACTGGATGGGAAGTTGCCCTAGGTAATCCATTGAGAAGCCTTACATTGTTCCATTGGAAAATCACAAGGAGGAATCAAAATTTTATTGAATGATACACATCATATTTATTCGTCCATGTAGTAGCAAACAAACGTAAACAAATGCCAAACCAAACCATGTTTTCTGAAATAATACTATTTGGTGTGGAAGATGTCAAAACTCTCATTCGCCGACCAGCCAACTAAGAACCAATGAATGATTCTCCGATTTGATTCATTCATTAATCATTCTATGCTGTGGCGCCTTGTCTATTACTCAGATTATAGTATTAGCTAGTCTGTTAAACAGAAATTTATTGATCCCACTCTCCTTACTACAATAAATTAATGGTAAGTTTAGGTTGCTCTTCCATTAAAAATGCGCAATTTGATCATATGATCGCACGAAACTTCGTATATCGCCACTTTGTTATTTGCCGATATTTTGCTGTCATTTAAAACTTTATTAAAATGATTTTCGTAGCAGGTATTAATTGCGTTTTTTTATTTATGATTATTATTCTGATCTGATAGTAAGTTAAAATAGCAAATTGCTTTGAATTTTTCTTGAATTGCTTAATTCTAAAACATTGTGTATTGATCACAGAGGAGAAATTTGTCTATATATTTATCTATAATGAAAATAAATATTTTTATAATATTTGATTGCATACCAAAATGCCTACTGTATAAAATTTATCAAAATTTACCTAAATATTAAAACAGTTTAATTGCGACCACTTCCAGAGGATAAAATTTTGAAATTCCATCTTCATAATGTTAGATAGGCAATGCTCGAAATGTACCGGAGCAAACCAGAACGATGTTCCGGTTCGTGAAAGTATGAAAAATATTGTTCCTGTTCGTGAAATTAAAAAAATATATTATTACAGTTTCATACATATATAATAAATAAATAAAATAAACTATGTTCTCTGTAACTTTTTTTTCCTTAATTATTTAGAATCTTGAATGCATTTTTGTAAATTGGTTTTTCTACGTTTAAATATAAATTTGCTATACAGTAAAGTCCCGATTATCCGAGTTAATATGGACAAAACTCACCTTGGATCAGCAAAAAACCCATATAAACCGGATTGACACAAATAGTCACCAACTAAGGAGATGAAATATAAATTTTCTCGTAATTCAATCATTTTTATGGTACTAGTAACATTTCTTTGATGTACGTTTCTGTTACTTTTAAGAAAAACAGGAAATGAAATTGTGTATTTGAAAAAGCCCTTGATAGTTTTTTGTTTGTTGAATGTCAATTTTGCTGCATTTTTTTTTTTTTTTTTTTTTCCCTGCAGTACAGTACCGAACCTCAAATCCGGACTGGTCGGGACCGCGGTCGTTCCGGATTTCGGAATTTTCCGGATTTTATGTCCTCAACCAAGACAATAAATAAACAGATACAGTACATGCCCTTGGCAAAATTTTACATGCCACGAAGCAATCTATACCGCGAATTGCCATGTTAGGCTTAGTGTAAATAAAGCCAAAAATACAGATTACAAAAAGTAATTCAAAATAAAAATAAGTTTAAAAAAAAAAATACTATTACTGCATATTCATAGAAATATTAAAGCATTTTTTAGAAAATGAAAATGCGTTGTTGCTCGCGAGTTAGGCCTAGGAATCTATATCGTGGATTGCCATATGAGGTATAAGTAAACAAACATAAATTAAAAAAAAAATAATTTAAAATAAGGATAAGAATTTTTTTAATCCTGCACATCACATTATCAGAGATGTATAATATAGACGCACGCGCACACGCCGTGCGCGGAAAATTTTCCGCAAAGTTCGGAACTTTGCGGAAAATTTCTTAGGGGGAAAAAAAAAAGAAGTAAATTTTGTTCGTTAATACGGAAAAATTAAAAATGTTCCCCAATTTTATGTACGATTTATTTATTGTTTGACAGGGGTGATTCTGTTCCGAATTTTCCGAAAATTTAAGGCATTCGGCCCCGAAAATTAAAACAAATTGGCCGTCAGTCCAAAAATTCAGATATAAAAAATATCACTGAAATATATTGCGGATTTCAACAAATGGTCGCCGAAAATAAACCAATTCCGTCAATCGTTCGCAGAAAAAATACCCACTTTTGTCAAAACATCGCGGAAAAAACGCAAATTTCATTAAAGGACCGCGAAAAAAAAACACGAATTTCTTTAAAGAATCGTGGGAAAAAAAATATTCTTTTATCAAAGAATCGCAGAAAAAATGCAAATTACGTCAAAGAAGCGCAGGATAAAAAACAAATTTCGTAAAAGCATAGCGGAAAAAGCGCGAATTTTGTCAAAGGTTCGTGAAAAGAAAACGCAAATTTCGTAAAAGAATCACGGAAAAAAACTAATTTCGTTAAAGGATTGCGAAAGAAACACAAATTTCGTAAAAGGGTCGCGGAAACAGCGCGCGTTTCATCAAAGAATCGCGAAGAAACACGAATTTCCTCAAAAGGCCACAGAAAAAACGCGAATATCATCAAAGGATCGCGAAAAAAACAAATTTCATCCAAAAATACGTAAAAAAAAAAACCAAATTTCGCAAAAGCATAGCGGAAAAGCACGAATTTTGTCAAAAGATCGCGAAAAAATGCAAATTTCGTCAAAGAACCGCGGAAAAAAATTAATTTCGTTAAAGGATCGCGAAAAAACGCGAATTTCGTCAAAAGATCACGAAAAAAGCGTGAATTTCGTCAAAAGATCGCGAAAAAAGCGCGAATTTCGTCAAAAGATCGCGAAAAATTCAAATTTCGTCAAAGGATATGAGAAAAAAGTGGAAATTTCGTCAAAGAATCACGAAAAAAACCGCAAATGTCGCAGAAAATCGGAAATTTCGCTAAATGATCATGGAAAAAATGAGAATTTCATTAAAGTATCGCAATAAAAAATCATCTGTCTCTTTAATGATGATACCTATGAATGGACCTCTCCTTACAAAATGTGATTCAATTGTTTCAGAAGCAATGTCCATTATTGCATTTTGTGAGAAGAGGTCAAAATATTAAGGATTGGGCTGTTTCTGAATGCATTGACAAAATAACTGACAAGAATTCACCCCTTCTTATCATGGATTTTTAGCTTTATAATTTTTTAGCCAACATAATTATTCTGTAATTAATATTAATGCATTTTAAATTTAATTAAATTATTTATTATATTTAATTATAATATTTTCGTAATTATTTTGAAACTACTGTTTAAAATTCATACCGTCAAAGTAGCATAACACGTTATTTTATTAAACATTAAATTAATTTGCAGAAAATTTTTGACCCAATATTTATGTGCGCAGAAAGTTTTTGGTTTTATACAAGTCTGCACATTATTAGGAACATAAAAACATTTTTTAGAAAATGAAAATACATCGTTGTTTGCGAGAACCGAATTAGGCTAATTGACGAATTTTTTTCAAATTTTCAGCAAGTTACAATAATAGTGAATTAGCTTGTGTAACAAATTTTTATTAAATTGTGATAAGTTATTAGAAAGCTAGGGTACCTTTAGAATACCTAGGGTACCTAGATGAAAAGAAAGTAAAGAAAAACGACATATCTATCCGCTGTTTGTTTTGCTTATTCAACATGTTTATTTAACTGCGTGAAGTGGAAAGTCAACGTTATCAGAATGTGATCATTAGCTTTCGATGGACAGCTTGTTTTGTTTTGGAGAAAGGAACTTTGCATAGATTTTTTTTTTTCTCTTTGAGTTAAAGAAAAGAATTTTTTGGTACGGTGCTTACAAACAGAATTTTTTCGAAAAATGAAATTTGTTGAACATATTAAAAGTGAGGGTAGGGCGTTGTAAAATATTTTTACATATAAATATTATAAATATATTCTACGAGCCTTTTTAAAAATAATTCGTTCTTGTGGTTATTTATTTATTCTTTTTACATTTTCTATATAAATGAAGAAAAGGGTTTCTTTTTAAAATAAATTTAAAATGTGTGCACACACTAACTATGATAATTCTGTTTGAAAATTTGGATTAAAACTAATGAATGAAAAACATTGCAATAAAATAAAATTGCTGAGTCTAATTTGGCTCGCACTGTGTTATGCGCACACGTAGCGCCACCTATGGACGTTTTTACGAAATATTTATTCAAGATCATCCCGGAATTCCAGTTTTCTTTTTTCCATCCCGGACTTTGGGTCGTCTGGATTTTAGGATTCCGGATTTGAGGTCCGGTACTGTATTACGCTTCTGCATAGCTATCAATTTCTAAGATTTTTTCTTACCACTAAAACTTACCAGTAAATTTTTCCTAATTCAACCGCCAAAATCTAACAATTGTCGTCGACAATTAAATATTGTAAAAAATTTTATTAAATTTTAGAGGTAATAAATCCCTACACATTAGCAGCTATGTGATTCTATTAGTGTCATGAAAATTGTAGGTGTTGCTTCTTCTTTCTGCTTAAAGTATTAAATAGTTTTTTTCAATCGAAGTTATACCTTTGGAATGGATCATTTTCTTCTGATGGACTGATAGCTTCCATTATTATGAAACAGCCATTATAAATTAAGTGTTAGGTGAAGATGAAAGAGCAGTCGTAAAAAATTAGAAATCTGATTTTGTGGTCCCAATGGGAAAAAAATGGCCATAATTTCTTTTGAACATTTATAATGACTGTTTCATAATAATGGAAGCTATCTGTCCATCAGAAGAAAATAACTCGGTTAAAGCAGAAACTCGGATAATCAGGACTTTACTGTACTTTCAAAAAAAAAAAAAACATAGCTGACGATAATTTTGAAATAGCATTCTGGTTCGTGAATTTTTCCATTTCGAGCCCTGTAGATAGGTTGCAAGTAAGCGCCGTGGCTATATAATAATAATAAAAAAAAGACTAATTTTGTCATAGCCAGGTGCAAATCTCACCAAAAGAATATTTTATTTTTTAATGGCACATCATTAAAAACAATGCTTTGATATTGAAAAAAAATTGTTTTAGGTTGTGATATTATTTATTATTATTATCATTATTGTCCTTATTTCTATTTTAAATGAAATAAATGCAGTAAATGGCACTAAAAACGATATTTGGGGATTTATCACTTGAGCGCAGCTAATATAAAAGTAGCGAATAATCTTCTTTTGTTGTATTGAGTTTTGACGAATGGTAGTTGCATTTTATTGATGTGAGGTATACACTGTATCAATAGTGATGCCTATAAATACTAGTTGCAAAAGGCATTTTTTTTCTTTTTCCCTTGCAGCTGCATAGTCAATAGTTGTCATGTTAAAAGCAGTTTTAGAAGTATTTATTTTTATGTAATAGGATGTGATCTTGTGTTTTTTTTTCTATTTGAATAAACACAAAAGATTTATTTAATGAGATGTTTCTTGTGGTAATTATTTGACTTAATTTATTAAGTAAAATATGTTGTTGCTATAAGACTTATCTCATTTGAGTAAAACCAAAAGGTTGGTAACTATGTATAGTACAGATATAGATATAATACAATAGGGGGGGGGGGGGTACTCTCTCTCTGATCCACAACCCTAAAATCTGCAAATGTCTTAATACGACCGCAACCGCACGATACAACCGCAAATTTCGTCGAAAGATCGCAAAACCACGGTGAATTTCGTCAAATGATCGCGAAACAACCTCAAATTTCGTCGAAAGACAGCAGAACAAGTGGGAAATCGAGTTATCTGAGCTGCGGCGGATACGCGAGAAATTATGGTAGGCAATACCGAATCATAAATAGCACTAATTTTTTAAAAAATGATAGGTATAATATGGAAAAATATTGAAAATGAATCTACCTTTCTAAACAAACAAGCAAAATGTTATTGGAAATTTAAGTCTTACAATTACATTTTTGAAAAAAATTCTTTATTATACAGAAGACTCTCTCAAATCTGCAACCCTAAAATTTGGAAATGCCTTACATTCGCACTAGTTATGGATGATTTTTAATTTATACTATGGCTAATTCGATTTAATCGATACTATAAATTTTTAATGTCATTTACTGTTTTCTTCAGAAGTTAAAAGTAAAGTAATCAGATGTACCAATCACAAAATATTCTTCTATCTCATACATGTTAAAACTTCAAAATTCACTGTCACAGTATCAAATTTAAATGATAACCTATGCCCATCATGAGGATAAAAAAAAAAGTATAGGTTTGTTGAAGCGTCTGCATTTTAAAAGAAAATATAAGCACTGTATTTTGAAAACAAATCTTTGAATTTTGTCCCACACCCTCTTAGATGTTTGCAATGGAAATTTCCACTTCAAACAACATAAAAGCGACACCTGTTGGGCAGTATACACCCAAGCCTAATAAGGATCTTTTTATGTGGAAGCGTAAAAAAATATGAAGTTTGATTAAATTCTGTGCATTAGTTTTGAGGTATAGCTATCATGAATATCATGAAAAATTTAGTACAGCAGTGCAGCCTGTTATATGATTTACACAAAAACCTAATCAGGAACAACTTATGTCAATGTCTAACAGAATATTAAGTTCGAAGAAATTCTGTTCATTAGTTCTTCTATTGCAAAAATCAGAAGAAATGCAGCATAGTAGCGCCACCTGCCGGTAGATTTACATCAAAACCTGATCATCAATAACTTATGTCAAAGTACTGAATCTGAAGTTTGGTGAAAATTCGTGCATTAGTTCTTGAGATAGAGACATATGAGACATTTGAACATATTGGGGGGAGCCTCCCCCCCCCCCAATATGTTCAAATAGTAGGGCGCCTCAGAAGGTTTATGGGCGCCGTTAGGCGCCCATAAAAAAGGGTTTATCAGTAGTAAAAATAATTATAAAATAATTTTATCTTAAATTTTAAATTACAAAGTAAGTTACTTTTTGCATACAAAACTTGTATTCAATTTTTAGACCTGTTACTTCCCCTACAACCCCATCCCGAAGAAAATTTGTTCATCCGGAATGAAAAAAATTGAAAGCAGGAATTGTAATCAATTGCAGGATAGAAGTACAATTATTTCCTTCTTATCTCCTCGGCAGTTGTTGGTCAGCATTGGGAGTAGAAAGAAAGTGGAAAGAAGTACCTGGAGGGATTAGAAAAGTTCGCAAATATGTTCAAAAGTAGGGTGCCACGAAGCCCAGCGGCATAGTGGCCAGAGCATCAGTCAGCCGCGCTGCAGGTCGAGAGTTCGACTCCCGACTGGACAGGGTTCACTCAGTTTTTCATCCCTTTGGGGTTGATAAAATGAGTACCAAGCTTGCTTGGGAATTAAACAC
The DNA here is from genome assembly GCA_963932465.1 of Maratus speciosus. NCBI lineage: Eukaryota > Metazoa > Arthropoda > Arachnida > Araneae > Salticidae > Maratus > Maratus speciosus. The sequence goes on along the minus strand of OZ010794.1, from coordinate 90,156,212 downwards.
CAAGGGTCCCGCGTTTAGCTGACCACCTGACCTGGACGTATACTGCATAGCACGTCGGGGCCCAGGATCAAGAAAACAGGGATGGGCAGTGTCGGCCCAGATCCTTCATGGATTGTATAACCACAGAGATTAGTTTAGTTTAGTAGGGTGCCACAGATGATTTTAGGGTGCCGTCAGGCACCCACAAAAAAGGGATTTAGATTACTACATCTATTTCCTAATAAAAACAATTTATATACATGCGAAAGAAAAAATTCTGAAAACAGGAATTGTAATCAACTGCTGGGCAGTAAATGTAATTTGATCCTTAAAAAAAAAACTAAACCTGTGGCTGTACAATCCATGAAGCATCAGGGCCTTCAGTGCCCAACTCTGCTTACTTGACCCTGGGCCCCGTGGGGCTAGAATTTGATCCTTAGAAATACAATTATTTCCTTCTCATCTAGATTGGTCACCCTTAGCAGTAGAAAGAAAGTGTGGAAACAACTGTAAGTGACTGTAGGGATGAGCACAGTTTTCCAATATATTCAAGTAAAAGGGCGCCATAGGTTTGAGGGCGCTGCCAGGCACCCTCAAAAGAAAGGTTTTAAATCACTACCTCTATTCCCCTACAAAAACAATTTATACATGCAGAAGAGAAAATTCTGAAAACAGTAACTGTAATGAATTGAGGGACAGTAAGTGTAATTCGATTCTTATAAGTATAATTATTTCCTTCTTATCTCAGTAATTGTTTGCCACCGTTGGTAGAATAAGGAAAGTGAAAAGACGTGGAAGTGACTGGAGGGGATTAGAACGGTTCACAATTATGGTCAAGTAGAAGGGTGCCACACAAGGTTTAATGGCGCCGTCAGGCACCCATAAAGAAATAATTTAAATAGGAGTTACAATTATTTGTACAAGCACTTTACTTTAAATGTTAAATTATAAAGTAAGTTACTTTTAACGTACCATATTTGTATAAGAAATTTAATTTTAGAATTGTTACTACCCCTATTCCCTTACAAAAACAATTTATATATGCGGAAGAGATAATTCTGAAAACAGGAATTGTAGTCAATTGCGAGAAAGTAAGTGTAATTCGATCCTTAGCAGTTCGTTTCATCCTTATCTCAGTAGCTGTTGGTCACTCTTGTAGTAGAAAGAAAGTGGAAAGAAGTTGAAATGACTAGAAGGGGTTAGAACAGCTCAGAGAGGGTGGAGGTTGTCTAGAGGACTGCACGGGCCGAAATTTCTAAAGCCGGACACGCCCCAATACAAAACAAAGCTATCTTGGTTGGCTTTAAAAACCTAGGCCTTTAAAAAATTGAAAACCCAGAACGACTCAATTTCTACAAAAAATCCGATTTTTCTTAACATATAATTAAGATTTTCTTCTAAAGAATGCTGCATACATTTTTATAGTAAGGTAAGGTAGTACAAGAGTGAGCAATGTACAAAAATACGCAGAGCGATTATCTAATCCTAAAACAGAGTTTTGCATTTACCTACGGTAATGACTGTCATTACATCGTTTACAACTGTAGCTAAATGCAAAACTGTTTTTGGATTAGATAATTTCTCTGCGTTCTTTTGTACACCGCACACTCTTGCACCACCTTACCCTATATTTCAGACTATAAGTACGCAATCCATAGAATACAGAATAGCAACATTAAGGAACACTTAAATTGTTAGACTTTTATATTCAAATAAAGATGCATTAAAAAATTTAGTTTAGAATAAATATAAAAAATGATTAAAAAAACATACATTTTGAATCTGTATTGTAAAAAAATAGATTATTTTTAAAAATATTTCTTCGTAATTCATTAAAGTATATTTCCAAAGATTCCATTATCACTATTCTTTTTACAAAAAAATAAATAAAATAAATGTCCTGCCCGACACGTTCTAGTAACAATTAAGTCAAAGTCCGTCCCGGCACAAGTATGTAGAAAAATTGTACGCCTGAGGCTGGCCCGAGTCGACAGGAAAAAATAGGCTTGGGCTAAGACACAATGCATCTGTCCAATGCCGATTTCTACGTTGGGCATGTTAAATTTCTGTATTGTGCTTTCAAACTAGCATTGGTTCGTGCAACACATTTACAACCTATTTTTGGTCCAACCAAGTCCACTGAAAATTGTTCATATTTCGTCGTCTTAGTCCGATCCTTTTAAATTTGGTATAAAATGAACATGCCTTACGCAAGTCACTTCCCCAGTTTAAGCTCTGAGGAGCCCTTATGTGCATCGCGTCAAGCGGGACTGGCGTAAGCCAGTGATGCCACCATGACACATTCTACTGGCCAAAGAAGAGCACCGCCGAACGCAAGTCACTTTCCCTGCTCCCCAAACACCATTGGACGACATGGTCGCAACGACAGTAAAACCTAAGTATAGTCGAGGATTAAGCGACGTAGAGTCAGGGATCAAACCCCCGAGTCCCCCGAGAACTTTGAATGTACCAGACACTTATAGGAGCGCCGGGCCCTCGGTCATAACCCCCAGGTTTCCAAGATATGCTATTGCTTTACCAATAGCTTCTGGACGTGAAAGTCTACAGAGATAGGCACAGGCCCATTCTTTAAAACTTGGTACATCGAGGCCCTCTTAATTTTTTTTATCTGCCCGGCCTGTTTGAAAGTTTGACTTTATTTCGTCCTGTACCGGACTCCGGCCGTGCAGATGCAGACCTTTAAGGTTGTCATATAGCAATTCTCCTGAAAGAATCCTCTGAATAAAAATTTCCTCCAGCTAAATTTTGAATTCTTTGAATTCCCCTCTTGTGCAAAATGTGACAACAGTGCATTCCGGTCATTTGGAAGATTGGAGATATGTGTTTCTTGAAGTGAATGTATATAAATATATATAAACTGGTGTCTCAGGCACGAATGCCTCAAGAGTAAATAAACTAGGTGCCTTTTTACAAAAATGAAAACAATAAAAAAATTTACGAAGGAAGCAGATTATGCAACTTAATTTATGAAAGATTTGTTTTAAATTGTTGATAATTGAGCAGAATGTAAGAGCATTTACAGTTGTTTATTAAGCTGTTTAGCTAAGTTAAAGCTAAAATTCCTTCCAAAACACTACTTTTGACACATTCGTAAAATCATCATCATCTGTTCGCATATAAAATTTCACGTATTTTTAACCAGTTCTCTAAGAATCAAACATCACTGGAATTTTTCTATAAAAATGAAAACTGATATTTTAAACAGGCTTTTGAGACGCGATGGTGAAAGAAGTGATCACCAGGTAACAATCAAGCTACAATTCAGTGTGTGTTTCACATATTAAAAAAGAAAAGAAAGCTTTTTCGGTTCGTTGTTTCGTTTGTATTTGAATATGAAAATCTGAAAGTTTCATGCATGTAGACATGAAATCAACATTCTAACTGTGTTGCACAAACATTTTTGCATTTCCGAGAAGGGGGAAAAAAATCTAAAAAAATCCTTCTTAGAACAAAACTTATTTGACACTTTTTAACTTTATTGAAAAGTTTTTGTCTTTGTTGCATAAATATATTCAAATGGATTAATGTCTGCCAAATGTGACGGATGGCAAACTTTCCAAAATTTATAGTATATCGTAGCAATTATACCCTTATAATAGATTATTTACAATACTGCTTTGAGTTAATGAAGAATGTCTAAATATACTACCAAACTAGTTGGATGTGCCAATCCCAAAACTTTCTTCTATTTCATATTGCTTAAATTTAAAAAAGTAGCGACATATGTTAATACTTCCATATTATTAGTTCAATGCTATACCAACTTATATTTTCATCTTAAATTTGTACTTCATTCAATTAATCGGAGTAAAAACGAGTTAATCTCGATCATGATATTTATTAAAATCAATAGTTTTTCGTTATTCTTTTGTACATGAGCTGTTTGCGAATATCCGGCATAGCAGACCGCGAGTTCTCGTCGCTGCACGAGTCGCCGATGAGCAATAGAACTACAAAAAAACCAAGAAAATTATACAACAATCGCTATCACAGAAACCCTTTTCGGCGGAATTTTTTTAAATTGAGGGAGGACCTGTTTTAAAATCAGGGAGGACAAAAAATTTGTTTCAATTCTATAGATAATTGTATACACTTTTCGATGGTACAATAAGAAAAATGGACAAAAATCGCTATTGCAGCGCCCATACAAGCAGATTTTTTTCAAATTCAGGGAGGACCTGCTTGCCATAGCTAATACATTACACAATAAATTAGGTTCAATTCTATGCATAACTTCATACTTTTCGATGGTACAATGGTGACACACGGACAGACAGACATTTTGTATAAACATGTTTTTTGAGATCTCTGACTCCTAAAACGTGTAAATTCGCCGAAAACCAGACGTCAAAAAAATTTAGATTACAATACTTTTTCTATTGAAGATAGAAAAAAGGAAAAATCGCCTGTGAACCTAGTTTCTGAGCTCTTTTCTTCCGGATTTTTGAATATTTAACTAATAATACAGATACAAAATGTAATCAATTATGAACAATCTTACCGCTTGGAATCTTTACATCCCCACACAATATATATCTACATTAGGTAGATATATATTGTGATACACTGATATATCTACATATATCAATCGACAGTGCAAAATGTGTTTTGATAAGGTGAAAATATTAATCAAGATAATTGTTGTGTAAAGTATCACAGAAGATGAATCATATATATTATAAAGCAGTAAGCTCTAAAAGTTCCGCTCGAGTGCTTTCAAAAACTACCCGGTGGATTTTTTTCCAAATTGTATCATTCGATAGGAAATATTCCAGGGGTGGTTTATGAGAAATTATACAGGGATAGCTATGATTTTTGATAATAAATTTCATATTTTACTGTTATTTTGAACGAAAAGGTTGCCAGTGATTATCTTTTGGCGAAAGGTTTGTGGATTAAAGAATTAAGAAGGCTATATCTGTTAGAAAATAATACAAACACCTCGCGAATAAATGAAAAAAATACTGATATATAATTTAAAAAACAGCAACAAAAAAAAGTTTTAATAAGACATAATATTATAAAACGAAAATATTTAATTTAAACATGGAATAAATATTTGTAATGCTTAAAGTATAAATTATTGTGAAATTTTACAATTGGTACAATATTTGGCGAATTATCGCTTGCGATAGGTTAAAAAAATGAATCTGAAAATTTGATTTGACAATTTTGAACGGCATTTTTTTTCTTTTTAGCTCTTTTATCGGTTGTGCCAGGTTAATAAAAACGTGTCTGAAAACTTGATGAAATAAAATTTAGGTTACATTCTTTAGTCTTTTTTTTTGGCAATTTAATTATTATTTTTATATAATTCTCCCATCATATGACTTACAGGAAAAACTAGAAGTATTTGTAAAAATGGCTGTATTAGTGAGTTACATGCTATTTATTTACTCTCTTCGTCGCCAAGCAATGCAATTTTAAGCCAAATAAGACAAAAGTGTGAAATAAGCCGAGAGAAGAAAGAGCATTTCGGAGTACATTTTTATATTCAAGCGTAAATTATATAAAAAGCAGTTAAAATTATAATTATGTAGTCAATCATTTAAATTTTAGTGTAAATGTCTTCCATATACACACATATTCTAAAATAATTTACTTTCAAAGATTTAAAATATTTTTTACCATACTATGGAATACCATTACTATGGAAACATGCCGTTTTGTTTTCCTCAAGCATGTGATTTTTATATCCTCGAACTCAGATCATTACTTATTAATTGAATATTGTGTATTATGTTATTTTTTTAACATGCCGAACATATTGTCGATTTCACTTATAGGAATATTCACTGGTTTAAAAGTTAGGATAAAAATATTGTTAAGAAGATTTCTGCAATTATATGTTATTACTATAAAAAAAAATTAAAATTAACTTTTTGCAATAAATATTGCTTGCTAATTTGTCATTTCTTTTTAGCTTTTTCTGCATAACTTTCTTTTGCTTAACCATTGTTTAAAAAATGTTTTATTGAACATATTGGACTAATATTACGGAATCGTGTCACCCGCTAATTAGCATATTGGATGGCGTATGAAAATTTAAAAGATTAGACAAATTTTGAAATTAGCGATTACTAAATGGTGGAAAAAGGAATAATGCCCGTGGACTTATCATTTCAGACGGTTACAGGGTTAACGGTTACATGATTTCAGCTGATCTACAAAATGAAAAGACAGTGAAAACGATTAAAATTTAGATTTATTCAGGCAATTCATCTTTAAAAACACACATTTTTATGTTTCACTTTTCTTTTAAATATGAAAGTTAAACAATCTTCTTTGTCTGCCAATAATTTATTACTTTTTTGACATTATTTACTCTGCTAGAATCCAAAGAGGGAAAACAGTAGTAGCACAAGAGGATGTTTATTAATAAATATAACCAACACCCGGTGAGATTGTATTTAAGCTACCAGAATCACATATTGCGCGAGCTGAGAGGCCAGTAGATCAAGGACAAACAAGCGAAAATAAACCATTAAGCATTATTCAAGTTCAATGGTAAATCTCGGCAATCATTGTAATGCATCACTAATATTGTCAGATATGAGAACATTTTAATTCCTACTGTCATAACGGCCTCATTTCCCTACCAAAAGTGCACAGTGAATAATCAACTAAAAGAACTGCTTCTTAATAGCTAAATTTTGTCCAACGCATAAGGTAATATAATATCGCAATGGCGTTCGCATCTTTCCAGCAACGCGGAAGGACATTCAAGCTGAAGGTCCATTAAAAAAAAATACAAGTTCGAATTCACCATTTCGCTTAATTCAAGGATTATTCGGAAATACTGACCAGCGCAGCGGGCATAGCCTGCTAGTTATATATAAAAGACATGATGATAGCTCGGATTAGGGCTACTATAATATGAATTGTAGTAACATTAGAATGGCTAGAGACGACGTTGCGGGGGAGAGGAGGGGGGGGGGCGAAAAATGAAAATTATAAAAGGGCGCCAAAGTTAGATCCCCCCCAATAAAATTTTCAAGCTACGCCCCTGAAAGTAATCAGTACCAATTTATATGAAGGTCTAACTGAATCTAAAGTTTCAACAGATTCCATGTATTAGTTCTTAAGATAGAGCGCCTACAAAATTTTTGTCAGAGGCAAATAAATAGACTGACAAACAGACAATTTATGAAAATAGTCAAATTGTATTAAAGACAGGACCTTCTAAAACGATACGATAAATCCTTTGAAAATCGGAAGTGGAAATTTTGCATGCATCCAATACTTTCTTTTTGAAAAGACAAAAGAAAATAATAAAAAATGTAGGATCGATTCTACACGTAACATAGGATTCGCAACAATGGCGAATCGATTCAGTACAGATTCAATGTCGATCTTCAGATGCAATTAGAATCGTTCTAGTGGGATTTACTTCAATTGAAATCACATTGCTGACGAATCTTAGATACGGGTAGAATAAAATTGTTATTCTATAATTTACTTCAATTCAAATCCACGATTCGGGTTGAATTGTTATGTTTAGGTGATTTTGTATAAGGGCCTTTTTTTCTTTCTAGGTTAAATTAGTGTTGAATGCAGGTATTTTTCTCCGAGGGGGGGGGGAGATTTAGAGTTCCGTAGATTGCACATTTGTCCATTATAAAGCATAAAATCTCTAAACTTCCGAGAGGAATGTCTTCCCCCTCGGCCACCCCCTGAATTCAACACTAGGTTAAATCATTATACTTTTGCCTAGAAGCCTAGTTATTCTGATTACTAGTTTATTATTTTCTATTTTTCAAGTTCATCTCTTCTAATGTCTCCCCCGCCCCCATCTTCTTCGTCAATGTGAATTTACAGACCGTTCAAAATATGCATGCAATTTTTTTAAATGTCCGATTCTTGTTTTATTTTGCTATAAAGCCACATTTTGAAACCTTGACCAAAGATACATTTGACGTCGCCCCTCCCACTATTTGGGCTTACCTGCCCCCCCATATTTTTTTTCTTCCAAACCATGTCGTGTAACATATCGTTGGAAAGCTCTTAATGTCCTCTTTTATTTTCTGTCCCCTCCCTCCCCCCCTAGTTACATGCTCTTGGCACTTTTTATTGTTCCAGTGAGTGCATTCTGCAAGAAAAGTTATCCTATATTATGTAACTCCATTTTGCTTCTGGTATTATTTTTTCTGTCATATTAAGAATAGAAATGTTTCTGCTGTGTTTTGGTTTCCACCAGTTTAGTCGTCATAACATGGCCAGTTAAAATATCCATGCAATTTTTTAAATGTATGCTCTTGTCCGGTCTTATGATGATGCCTCATTTTGAAAACTTGAAAAGACTAAAGGTATATGTGACATTTCTAAATGTTTTATGTCGTCGTATACACCCTTCCCTACAAGTAGAGGCTTAGTACCCCCCTTGAGAGGAGCACTTTCTCATTTTTTTTCAGAACCCTTCATGGAAAGCTTATTGTCCACACATTCATATTTTGCCTCCCTCCCCCCATCTGTCTCCCATTTTTATTTTACATCGGTAACTTACATTCTGTATCTCTGTTTTGCTTTTGGCTTGGAATTAAGTAGCCATGCTGGGCTGTTTTATTCCCTCCCCTCCCGGTTGCCCGTAAGGTAGGATTCTCTAATTTTTCATATTTCTAATTTTTTCCTTCTTATAGTAACCTCCAACGGCATCTAAAACATCGTAAAAAAATAAAACTAAAAAAGTAGTTAAATAAAAAAAATAAGCGCAGTCTGCCAATCGCTAGCTTGTAAAGTATATCCCTATAAAAAACTATTAAATTCTTATGTATAGTTCTTTTTCCTATAAAACTTTTCTAATGAACCATTTTGACCAACTTTAACATTAAACAGCTCTTAAAATAATTCTTTTATTTGAAAAATGTCTGTTTCAGCATCTTTATGAACTATTTCTGTATAATACTACCGATTTTTATAATTTTGTATGCAGTAGTTTTTTTTTTAATATAAGAAAAGCAAGAAACCCGGTTACAAAAAAGTCATTTACGGCAGCGGTGACAGCATTAGCTACTTTTTTTTTAGAATAGAGAGATATTCAAAATTTAAGGATGCATTGTATTTTTTTACTAATGGTGTTTAAATGTTTGTTAGTGTGAAATCAATGTTTTTACTTGCATTATAAAACTTTTTAAATCTAGATAATAACTTAAGCTATGAAAACAGAGAAAAGCAGAATAAACGTTGTGAGACTATAGATGTTTAGAGCTGATTAGTTTTTTAAATAAATTTCACTATTTTTCTTTTGAATAAAAATTTATCGATTCGTTTGCTAACTTATATATAAGATGTAACATATAGTATATTTTTATTACACACAGATATAGATTATTAATTTATTAAAGCATCTTGATAAAGCCCCTTTCAACGTATGATGACTGTAGAATTGTACAAGACGTATACTGATGTTTATTGAAAAAAAAGTAATAAGTAAAGCACTAAAATAAAGATAAATTATCTAAATAAATTTAGAATTATTCTTGCCCCAAAATTCAAGTTTGATGAACACAATATAATGTATCTTGTTTCATAAATAAAGTACTAAAATAAACATAAATTATGTAAATACATTTACATTTATTCTATCCTCATAATACAAATTGGATGAACACAATATTATAAAGCTCATTGCAGTGTTGCTACTGACGTGCTCAATAATTTTAAAAGTATTTCTAAAACTCAAAGAAAGTCAAAACTAATTTTCGTCAATATTTTTTCCATTTTTATTCGATTTCATATTATAATTTTTTTAATGTTCTTCTTTAACGGTCTGTATTTTTCCAAAGAAAAAGCTTTCATTTCAAGCATGGTTAGAGGAAGCTAAAATCTGGAACAATCCTGGTTTAAACAATTCAACTTTCTTTTAATATCAATTTCTAATGTAACCTTGATTTATGATATATTTCGTACGTACCTACAATCAAGTGCATCATATGTAGATAAATGTTCAAATTCTACAGTAACCTACAAATAAATAATGCAATTAATATGCAATAAATAATGTTTGAATAAATACTGCAAATGTTTAACGTGTGAAATTTGTGCTATTTAAAGAATCGAAAGTTGTCGAATCTGAATTTAAATTAAAATAAAAATTTAATACAGTTCATTGAAAAAGTTTTATTTATTATTATTTTTTAGATCCAATGGCTGACTAAATAGACAACTTTATTACTGTAAGGAAATAAACCAATTTCCTGGGTAAAAAGTACAGTAATATATCATCATTCTGATACCTGAAAGAAGTTTCTGTTTTGATATAAAACAAAACATTTTCATTTACGAAGATTTTAATAGAAGAAGAAACCTTTATGAGTGAAAAGAACTCCATTCCATGCATTAGCGATACAAAGAAAAATTTTTTAAATCACACAAAAGAAAAATCTTTTGTTTGTGAAATATGTTTGAAGATATTTTCAAAGAATTGTTATCTCAGAAAACATTTTTTGATCCATACAGGAGAAAAACCATTTGTGTGTGAAATCTGCTCCAAAGGATTTTCCCAGTGTGGTAATCTAAGAATTCATCTCTTGTCCCATACAAAAGAGATGCCTTATGTTTGTGAAATATGTTCCAAAGGACTTTCCACAAGTGGTAGTCTAAGAATTCATCTCTTATCTCATACAAACAAGAAACCTTATGTTTGTGAAATATGTTCTAAAGGATTTTCCCTGAGTAATAATCTAAGAATTCATCTCTTGTCTCATACAAAAGAAAAGCCTTATGTTTGTGAAATATGTTCCAAAGGACTTTCCACAAGTAGTAGTCTAAGAATTCATCTCTTTTCTCATACAAAAGAGAAGCCCTATGTTTGTGAAATATGTTCTAAAGGATTTCCCCAAAGTTGTAATCTGAGACGTCATCTCTTGTCCCATACGAAAGAGAAACCTTATGTTTGTGAAATATGTTCCAAAGGATTTTCCCAGAGTGGTCATCTAAGAAGGCATCTATTGTCTCATACAAAAGAAAAACCTCATGTTTGTGAAATATGTTCTAAAGGATTTTCCCAGCGTGGTAGTCTAAGAATTCATCTCTTGTCTCATACAAAAGAGAAGCCTTATGTTTGTGAAATATGTTCCAAAGGTTTTTCCACAAGTGGTAGTCTAAGAATTCATCTCTTATCTCATACAAACAAGAAACCTTATGTTTGTGAAATATGTTCAAAAGGATTTTCCCAGAGTGGTCATCTAAGAAGTCATCTATTGTCCCATACAAAAGAAAAACCTCATGTTTGTGAAATATGTTCTAAAGGATTTTCCCAGCGTGGTAGTCTAAGCATTCATCTCTTCTCTCATACAAAAGAGAAGCCTTTTGTTAGCTGCAGAATTCGCGGAATACGGCGCTCCGCGTGTCTTTCCGATGTTCCTGCCCATCTTCCTATTATAGAGAGACTAGCGGAAGCCAGGAAGAAAAAAAAATGAAACCGGACAAATTTAAAGGGGAGATTAATTAAATTAATGACGTCGTCGAAAAGTTGGAAGTTTTGGGTTTGGGGCATTGAATCTACCGCACGACCGCAGCGGATTCGAGCTCTTATTAGTCTGGGTAATCGGCCATTGTCTAAATTTTGTGTTCTCTACCAAGTTAAAGATATTGTTGCAGGAAAATGAAATTAAAAAAAAAAAATTATTTTTCTTTCCATGATTGACTAGTCATATTTAAGTTTCAAGGTTTCCAATCGAACATAGTTAATGATATGTTTACTTAAACTAATATTCTTAAATATAATAGTACTAAAAATTCATCGTCATATTTGTATTTTTAATAATAGTTGAAGAATAAAAAAGTGCCACAGTATATTTCAAAGATGGGATATTTTAGACTGCACAATTTTTCATCATCAGAAAGTATAATTTAAAGAAACAAAGTTCTACTTTATGAAGGAGGAGTGGTGGAATGTAGCTAATGGAGTCATAAATGTAACCCATAAACGTGAGATGAAAATAATTAAAGGAGCATTGATGAGTTTAAAAAAGTTATGAGTAATGAAATTTAAACAAAAATTCAATTAGTGAAAATTTCAAGAAATCAACATATATTTCTATTCAGAAAAACTAAATTTCACTGTATTAAGAGTACAACATAATTATTTAATCCTTAAAAGTGACCTGAGTGCTAGCCTGCCATATTGCTTAAATTAACTAAAACTGTTAAATTAACGGGAAAAAATCCAAAATTATTTCTGGAAACAGAAGTGGAAAAATGAGAACCGTCTCCATAAACCTGGGACCTTTCATCACTTTGGCCCAGGTATTATAAAACAGCTCTGTACTTCCTTTTAAAGTACATATCAGCAATTTATAATGAATTTTCAAGAATTAAACTCCATATCTTGGAAATAATAGAAGTAACGACAAAAATTGCAATAACAATGTTGAAGAGCAACATAGATTTATTTAGAAAAGACATTGTGAAAAGAATGATTTATAAATCTTCAAAAAGATAAAATTTGAGCAATAATATAAAGGATCTTTTCCAGTGAGGGGGTTTTGGCACGATAGAGAAAATGGGCTTAGCGAAAGCCTTAAATAAAAATAAAAATATTTTTAATTTGATTGCAATTTTCAAGTGGTGAAATTCCTGTATTTTACCACTTGTCAGTCTGAAAGCAGTAAAAAATGTGTTTGCGGAAATATGATTGACATTACTTCTGAATTGTGTTCCTCTTAATCCAAACCTTTAACCCTATTTACGACGAGAGCCCTTTGCTTAGTATTTAATCTTTTACTACCAGTTTTTCAAAACAGAAAATTTTGTGTAATTGAATCGTAAAAAATGCTCTGATTAAATGAGTTAAATTTTACAAGTAAAAATAACTGGTGGCAATATTGAAGGATTCTGAGTGGTACATATACCGGTCACTCGTCAGAAAGGTGTTACTATGTCAAAAGAAAAAAAAAAGAGAGAATAATTACTCTAATACATTACTTCTTAATTGTTTCATTATTTTGTTTGATAGAAGTCCTTAAAAAGTGCTTAGAAAATCTTTATTTCTTTACCTTTCACAAAAAAGGTTGAGAACCCAGTACATAAGTATAAATATACATGTCCCCGACATAAACATGGTTGATCATTTTTTTATTGTACTATCTAGTATCTATTAAAATGACATTGCAATAATTGTTGTATTTTTATTTCCAGAAATAAATTTGATTATCAGAGAGTTAATTACTAATATTCCCACAATAGCCAACAGATTAAAAAAAAAATCCATTTTGAGAAAACACATTTCAAGATTTTGAAAAATCGGTTTAGGAGCAGCACAAACAATAGCCTGTAAATGCATTTTTTTTTTTCAGTTGAGTGCTGTTCAAGGCAGCATTGGACACAGAAATAAACTTATAATTTTTTTAGAAGTAGTGTGGGGTTTTAGATTTTTTATGTTTTAGCACAGACATCCCCATTCCTTAAGATTTTTTTGTCTGAAAAATTAGGGCACTTATGTGTTGTCCGGGGCAGATCATATTAACTATGCCAAAAATATAAATTACTATAATCCTTTTATTTATTTCTGCTATCTTCATTTTAAGTGTATATTATATAGTTGCCATATTAAAGCCAGTGGCAGAGGTATTTATATACGTATAAGGTATATAATATCATATAGCATAAATATAATATATTATAGTCATTGATTCGCTATATTTAAATTACATACTATTTATAATACATTCATTCTGGTGGATATAACAAATCTCTAGATAGAAAATTAAAATCGTTAGTATCATTTATTTCTGAAAGCTGTCAATTATATATTATGTATTTAACCCCTTAATTCTCGCTCCGTCATATTCATGGTCTGCGTTTTTTTTTAGATTTATTCAGATTTGTTTGATATCCACCTGTTTTGTAAAATAGTGTAATTAGCTTTATCATGGTATCATTTTACCTGTCATTAAATAAGGTGAATATTTCTTTTGCAAAAAAGTGGTGCCAATAAGCAATTTGAATTTTTAAACCATAATTTAATGCGACCGTTAAGGGGTTAGTAATGTATACTAAATTACTGTTTTGTATTATTTTAGATTAATTTTATATTATCATTTTTCAATGATTCCATGTATTTGTTAAATGTATGTTCAATTACCATTTTCAACACGATTAGGAATTGGCAACAATAAACAAAATTGGTGATTGACAATCATTTTTGGCAGTTTGTCCATCTGGCCCGGATAATACATAAGTACCAGAATTTGGAATCTAATCTGAGAAAGGCAGAATCTTTTCGCCAGGCAAAGCTGCGTCATTATTTAAAATAAAATGTAAATTTTGATTTATAAAACTAAAATATGTTATTCATTTACACTAAAATGACATCATTTTCACCTTGTTTTTTCATTCTGTTAAGTTCAATGATACAGATTTATGTAGAAATGATTCATATGCGTGTTTGTAGAGAAGTCTGACCTGTAACAATGCTGCTTTTTTTTTAACCAGCAAAATAAAACTTCAGTATTATCGTGTTCCTCTCTTGCTATTTATTTGTCTCATGTACTCATCTAATAAATAATCCAAAAAAATTATGTAAACGATTTTATATGCAGGGTGTATGTAAAATGTTTGTACAAAATAAGTTCCGATCAATGCACATACTACAACATACTACATGTCCTATTGGGAATCGGAGTCTCAATTCACTTATTTTGTCAAAAATATAGGGTGTTTGTCCACTCTCAGACAATTCCAGATTTTCGTTGATAATTTAAACAGTAATAAAGTCATTGTAACTATCTTTCAAAAAAAAAAAAAAAAAAACTCCAAGAAATGATTCAATATTTTCTGTAGAAAAAACAGATATTGAATTATATTCAGTGGTTTCTGCGAAAATAGAATATAAAATCGTCAATTTTTTATTGATTTCAAAACTTACCTGCCTCATAATTTTCATGGCTTTAAAATGGCGGAATCAAAATTGCCTGTGGAAATTTCTGTGAACAATACTCAGTACCTCTTATTCAAGTATTGTATAACGGAGCCTGTGAAAGCAGTTGAATCGTCGAATGCGTCTTGCCTCAGTAGAAAACAAACATACTATTTACTAGATTTAAAGTAGAGGGTTAGAAGTTTACTCCCTTCTCTTCTTTTTTTTTTTTTTTTTTTTTTTTTTTTTTACATTGGATTACTTTTTTCTAGAGCAGAATAATAACATTGATAGACTATTAGGATTTGTAACTTTCGAAAATAATCCCGCCTCTAATTACCTGATATAAAAAGTAATAGAAAATTTTATATTTTAATTAATAAAATTTTAATTAGTAATTACATAATTAATAACAATAATAAACTGTTTCAGCGATTAGTAGTACAACTAACAGATGGAATAATATAATAGTTATTTTTTAGCTAATAAAAAAATTTTAATCCCATGTGTCTAAATTAAAACAAAGTACATATTAACCTTAACAGAATGTGGAATAAGTATTTAAATAATTCTCCTGCACGGTTACCTCTTGAAATTCTGCTGCAAAACAGGGCCAGGGAATTTTACATTTATTATTTTTATTACTTTACTAGCTTACCTGCCCGACATACACTGCACCAGTGATAATAACCTTAAATAAACAACGAAAATCAATAAAAAAGGTTTGTGGAAAATATAAACTTTCCACACAAGTAAACGCCAAATCTGAATTTCGATGATCATTTTCCTCAAAACAGATTTTCCAAAACTGAGAAGTGTACCAAATCTAAAACGGCAAGACGCCAACAGCGTCTATGACATGGGGCTGACAACAGCGAATGAGAACGTAATTCAACCCAAAAATGCTAAAATATACAGATTTTGAAATTTTCCGAGAATCCATGTAATAATTCTATTGAAGATTAGTATTGAGTCGCCATTCCATACTCCAAGGTCCACAATAAGAATCCATTGAAATTATGGTTAGAAGTCACGAAATATGTGATGATAACATCTCATTTATTGCATTTTTAAATTTCGGATGTGCATCTTAATAAAATAATTGCCAGTGTATTTATCATACCACGACTTTAACGTTCGACAAAGTACATATAATTATGTTTCTAGTTAAGTTCACTTCTTTTTATTCTATTTTTCTCTTCTCCATTTATTTTCAAAATTTTATATTACGTGTCACCACTGCTTGCCATACCGTTTATTCGATTTCTCTTACACTTGTTTTCATCTGATAAATGTCGCCATTGCATACTCCATCCTTAATTCATTTTAACTTTTATTCATTTATCGGCCAATAGATGTTTCCACTGAATACCTTATCGTTTATTCGATTACTTCTTATATACTTCTTATAAAATAGAAAACATAAGTTTTAGAAATTTAATGTTATTTCATTTAAGTTAAAAACAATATTGAAATCTATAAACTTTTTAATAATGCAACATGTGATGTTTCATTTTTAAATGTATTCCATTATTTGTAATTTTTCTGTGTAGATTTCTCAATAACTATAGCTTTTATTTGGATTTTATTGCTTTATTCAATAACTAAATATAACACCTTCTTAGGGGTTGGAAAAACTACTTTTTTTTTAAGCGAACTACAACTTTTCTATCTAAAATGTAGTTAACTACAACTACATGTTTTTAAAAGTATCGGCTACAAACAACTTTTTAAAAGTAGCCACCACGCTTCATTGATTTCAGGCTTTGTCAAAATACAATCTACACTCGAAATCTAAGACATATAATTAGAGTTTTGCACGAATTGGGTTGCACCCGATCGGAACTTGAAATTCTGCTTCTGAAAGTGTATAGTATTTACAGTTATGCACAAAAGATTTCGGATACTATACTGTACCTGAAATAGTATTTGGTATTTTTATCTTTTTTCATAGCTTGAACCAAACCGGTGACATAAATTTTTAAAGATTGCAGAAATCGTGAATATCATCACAAAACGACATACGGAAAATAATTTTTTTCCAAGGGTTGTTAAAAATGTTTTAAAAAACTGTACACAGCATTTCAAAGAGCAAAGTACAAACTTTAAGTTGGTACAATCGGATTTTTCATATTTGTTTTATTTCTCATATACGAGGTTCATAAAATGGAAGAAAAAGCACTGAAATAAATTTTTCATTATATTTTTTGAAAGGGTTAATGTTAATATTTTTTCGAACAAATTACCGTAATTTCCGGCCTATAATCCGCGAAACAAACAATCGTGTTTGACCCAGAAGTTTTATTTAATAATTGAAGTTAAATATTTGCCGCTATTTAATTAGTTACATTTTACGAAATAACATTTCTGGGTCCAAACGTAATTGTTTGATCTGCGGATTATAGGCCGGAAATTACAGTTTGATATTCAAAACATAAATATATAAAATTTAAGAATATCTCTTCCTTTTCCTGTATGTTGTATGCTTTGGCAATAGGGCGTTTTCAAAAATAGTAAAGAAAATAAAGGTCTTCGGAAAACTAGTAACTGAGCATGTGCTGTTGTGCTTGCCGAATTTCAGAAAAAAAGAATGAGTTTTCGATGAGATTTTAATTAATAACTCAGCTAATTATATAAAAAAAATTCTAAACCACAGATGACTCAGAACCTAACTTGGACTATAATCACGAGAATTTTCAGACTTCTAGGTGCTCTAGATTTTGCTATCCATCGCACAGTGGGGTATTTTTAACAAATCTGGGCGGCCAAAATTATATTTTTTTCTTTTAAACTAATTTAAACATTTAAAGCAGTAAATAAATGCATTTTTTAAAATAAATATTGTTTAATAACTTAAAAATCATGGATGTTTTGCAACTTCGTACTGATTTTTATTGATCAAAATTAGTATTATAAAATAAATGATATTTATGAAAAACAGTATTATAAAATAAATGATAATTATGATAAATAGTATTATAAAATAAATGATAGTCATGATAAATAGTATTATAAAATAAATGACAATCATGATAAATAGTATTATAAAATAAATGATAATTATGATAAAAAAAATGGAATAATGTATTTAATAATTGAATAAATTATAAAAACAAATTATTTATGATAAAAACAATTAGTTTGTAAATCCCCAAGGTGGGATCTTTTAATCAGATGATAATTCAGAATCGTAATCTGTTTCTTCATAATCAGAATCCTCTGGATCACGAGCTTCAGAAGATTCCATAGGCAGTAACATTTCTAGAGTTTCTTTAAGGAACAATTTAGATTTTTTTCTTATCGTGGGTCTCATTCCAGTTAAAACTGGATCTGAACTCAAAAGCAATCTGTTGAGAACATCACGGTTACAAGAAATTCTTGAAAATTTACGCGATAGATTTTGGCGAAATAATCGAAAATGTTTGTTCCGTGCTTCGGCTGCTTCTTCAGACAATTGGCCTATTGGTAGTAAAGCTTTCTCTATCACAATGGGTCCATGGATTAATATTTTATGCATTGTGGGTGACATTGGATACCATTTATATAACTGGACGTAGAGCTCTGCTGTTTTTTCTGTATATTCCTTAAATTTATCAAGGTGAATTTTGTGGCCACTGGATATGGTTTCAAGAATAACTTTAAATGGATATATTAAACTTTCATCAATGCCGGTAATTTCTGCTGCTAGAGATGGGTCAGTAAAGAATCTTCTGCTGGTATTTCCATCATTTGTATTACCATATCCAGGCTTAGGAATATCTACAAGTAAACCTAACTTTGTTTTGAAATTTCTTGAATACGCAATTTTGATTCATTAACGAGAGCATTTTCGTCTTCTGCATTCAATCTCCACTTTTTTATCGGTAGTTTATAAGCTAAATGCAACAAATTTTCAAATAATCGAATCCTAGCATGCAAAATCGATAGTCCAAATTCTAATGTTTCTTGCTTCATATTTTTCTTTTTAGAGAGATCATTAAAATCTTTGGATGTCAGTCCACAAATGTAGCAACGCATTGTCGATTTTGTACTTGTGACTGCGTTACATATTTTTCCATCGACCATAGTATGGCTATACAGATTTTAATGCATTTTTTATGTAATTAATCTCATCATTAATAATTTATGTTGTTTCTTTTACAAATCTTATTCGCATGGGCCGGCAATAACGTGGTGATGAAGGCAATGGATTTTGCCAGATAGTCTTGTTGTTTATACTACAAATTAGCTGAATTGGAATAAACGAGCTCTGGAATATATGCGCATCGGAAGAGGAATCACTCTCAAATTTTTGTTTGTATTGTGCTTGTTGCGACCCATCTCAGCCCCATTTATATATAAGAATTAATGCATTTCTTTCATCTTCTTTTAAACTTTCCAAAACTTCTTTCAAATAAATGAATAATCGTGTCACTGTTAAATTAAGTAAATCTTGGATATTAATTTCAGCGCAAGTTTCAGCAATTTTAAAAGAGTCTTTGTCTGGATAGCAATCAATTTTAGACCGTTGTAGAAGACTATAACAAGGGTATACATTTTTTTGATATCGTCTTATAATTTCATATTGATTCCTTGAAAGGTTAGCTTCGACGAATAATGATAACGCTTGTAAAGGCGATATTTGTGTTTTCTTTTCCAGGGATGTGATTTCCGCTTTTTTGCACACCAATATATTCTTAGAGAAAATATTGTTCTCTTAAATCGCAAAAATGTTCCGATTAAATAAAATGACATTTTCTCTAACAAAATACCGGTGTCCAAAAACGGGAAATCACATGCCTGTTTTCCGTCTGCTGAGTTCTCAAATATGCTTTTTTATATTTTGTTGCTCGCATTGGTGAACATGTTAATTCCTTTAGAACACGGGCAGCATCTCTCTTCCCTGAGGTTTCTAACTTTATCTGAGCGGCATGTGTAAGTACTTCCACATCAGTCGAGCTCCTCAAAATTTCAGACTTTCTCCGCTTTGACCTGACACTTGATTCAGTGAAAGCTTTTGCTGGCCTTCCTGGTCGATTTACTTTTTTTGAAATTTCTACTGTACCTTCAAGCCATTCCTTATTATTTTTCACAAATTTATCTAACATATAATGGGTTTCGATCCATTTGCTCTTGAACTGAGATTTAAATTGGGAGAAATTGTGCTTGAGGTTTTTAATTTCATCATCGTCAAAATTATCGCTATTAAGAAGGTAATTTTCAAGGAAATTTAAACTATGATTAATGTTTGGCAAATTCTGCTGTTGCATAATGTTTAAAAATTCTTTTCGAGTCATTACTCTGACATTTGAAGGCCCTAAATAAAAATAAATACAAAATATGAACAAAAAAGAATGCATAATAGTTATATGCAATTTAGATAGATAACATCATTTTATCCCTTATTTAAACAAAAAATCTCACAATATTTCACTAACTTTTAACAAAAACATATGGAAAATTGCCTCGACTTATTTTTTAGGTAAACAAATGTTAATAACGAGCAATAAATTATTTCAATTTTGTGAAAAGTGCTTAACAAAAGATAAAAGGGAATGAATACATTATTTTAAAACATTTTTTTAAAATTATATAAATTTAATTTCAATCAGAATGACTGAAAAATAAACAAATGTGATCACTTTCTAATTAATCATAACAATTTTTTTAATATTAAAATTTATATGATAAATATCAGTTAAAAATCAATATATAGTAATTTTGTATGCTTACTCAGAATTTTGGAAGAACATATTTATATCGCCTTCATTTTAAAAAGGGGACGAAGGTGGAACTACTTTAAACGAAAACACAAATAGAAGGGTGTATATTTATTGGTACAATAAGTAACTTTGCTTGGAAATATAACTAATCCCTTCGTGAATTGGGAAACAAGGGAAAAAATAATAGAAAAAAATGCGTTATTTTAAATTAATTTTGTAAATACTAAAACTATTTCTTTCTCAATTCAAAGTTAATGATAATAATGATACATACCTGCCTCGTCACTATCCATAACGATTAGATTTTAAATACTTCCAAAACTAAAGTTATTCACATTCAAAAATAGGAAGTCACAATGAAGAACGATTTGACACTCATACACTTAACGCAACACTCCAGTTTCAACTGATAACAGGAGGTCATCGTTCTCTTAAAGTAGATAAAAATCGTATCACGTGATTCCCCAATGATTCAGTTTCAACTTATATCCATCCGTTCGATCCTGGGCTGTACTTTATGAAATCGACTTTTGGCCGACCAGATTCTTCAAATACCCCACAGTGCATCGCAGGCAGACAGACACAGAAAAACTTTCTTTTATTAGTGTAGATTTAGATATATATCCACGACTCGCAACAGGGAAGGAGACTACGGGTGACCCTTTCTATTCTAAAAGTGGACTTAAATGAGAAAATTAGTGTAAAAATGCTCTCCCGAGTTTACCTAAAAATGCAAGCCACATCTCTATATAATAAAAGGCAGTGTAACGCAGGGCGGGGCGAATCCTTCAATCTTACCAGTCTCCGAGGAAGAGACTCAAGGCTGAAAGGTTCCATTCTCCCATTGGTTGACAAGAAACAAGGACCCCGCGATTACTTCTCAAGTTTACAAATCCTGATAATTGAGCAGTGGTAGACACTTCTTCCTAACAAATCAGAAGGCACATCGCTAAGTGTCACTTGAGATTATTTCAAGTATTAAGTTGTAATTATATTAAATTTTCTTTGCGACATGTAAGGAATTTTAATCACGGAAAACAATGATATGGTATTTTTAAAAATATCCTTTTTTTCCCTGCAAAAAATTGATAAAACTGACTTTCTTTTAAAAAAGTAATCAATTTAAATATTTTAGACTTATTATTTTGTAACATTTTTAAATTACACATTACTTATATTATTTTCCTTTTCTATATACAGGTGTGTGTAAATTTAAACTTAAAAAACAAACAAACATATTCCATATTTTAAAAGTAAAAAATTAATATTTATACGAAAAGTAAAATTAATAATTTTTGATTTATAGCTTTGCATCAGGAGGACAGAAGCTTAGGGGATTGGTCGCCCCCCCTCCCCGAAATAATATCCTGGTATTTTGTAACTTATTTTTAAACTACACATTGCTTATATTTTCCTTTTCTATATACAGGTGTATGTAAATTTAAACTAAAAACAAAAACAACAACAAAAAAAGCATATCCCATATTTTAAAATTAAAAAATTAATATTTATACAAAAAGTAAAATTAATAATTTTTGATTTATAGCTTTGCATCAGGAGGGCAGAAGCTTAGGAGATTAGACGGATGGGATTCAACCCGCGATACTTATTTATTAATCAATATACATATAAAAAAATTGGAGGGGGAGAAGGGGGGGGGGGGGTAAACGATAAAAATACAATTTCAAAGTGTTATTACTTCGCATCAGGAGGACAGAAGCTTAGGGGATTGGTCGCCCCCCCTCCCCGGAATAATATCCTGGCATTTTGTAACTTATTTTTAAATTACACATTGCTTATATTTTCCTTTTCTATATACAGGTGTATGTAAATTTAAACTAAACAACAAAAACAAAAAAAAACCTTATCCTATATTTTAAAAGTAAAAAATTAATATTTATACGAAAAGTAAAATTAATAATTTTTGATTTAGAGCTTTGCATCAGGAGGACAGAAGCTTAGGGGATTAGACGGATGTAAATTCAACCCGCGATACTTATTTATTAATCAATATACATATTAAAAAAATTGGAGGGGTGGGAGGAAGGGGGGGGGGGTAAACGATAAAAATACAATTTCAAAGTGTTATTAAAAAAAAATAGTATTATTTCAATAGTTGCAGCAGACTGTTTTGATTACGCACTTTTATTGCATATTTATTAAATTTTTCTTTTATTAAGAAATCTTAATTTTGTTATAGTAATTTATTTATTTTTACTTTAGTCTCTTCCTGACAAACAAATAATATGTGATCCTGTACAATTTTTTCACAAATTCTCTTTGATTTTAAAATGTTTGTTTCAGAATTTGTTTTAATTCACAGAGGAAGCCATGAAATTTAAAATTTTATAACTATTCTCTTCTTAAATAACTCAAAGCAGATATTTTTCAGCATAAAGTTTACTTCAAAAAACCTCTTGTTAATCAAAATGAATGTTTCTGTTTTAAATATTATGTAAAATTGCTTTAAAATTTAACATTGCCTTTAAACTTTGAAATATAAAAGTATTCGGCCGAATAGTTACTATTCAGCTGGCCGAATATTCGGCATTCTGCCTAACAGTTACTATTCGGCTAGCCAAATATTCGGTATTCCGTTCGCCTGTAGGCCGAATATTCAGTATTTGGCCAAAATCACTATTCGATGCATCCCTACATTAAACAATGTACACAACTTTAATAAGATAGAATGTGTCCAATATTCAACACTCACTTTGTTCATTCTTTTTAAAAGAAATGAACTTTTAATTCAAATTTCTTTATTAATACTTAGAACAGCAAAAAAAAAAAATGATTTGCAATGACATATAAACACTAAACATTAATGAATCTAACAATCTAAGAAAATTTTAAAGCAATCATTTCTTAGCTGAGTTACACACTAACAATTATGAAGTATAGCACATTTCTTAGAATTTACCGGGAAGTAATTGTGATTAGTGAATTAAAAAAAAGCACACAATTGCAGAAGATGTTTTCAGTATGACGTTTTGCTTAGAAACTGACTCCAAATAACCGGTTGATACGTTGTATTTTCTATTTCGTCTGTATGTTAAGTTATAATTTATAGCTATATCTGACAGCTAAGTTTTGTAATATTTTATAAGCAGTGGTAACATTTTCTATGATTTATATTAAATATAAATGAAAAATAGCAACCGATTGTTAGGAGTCAGTTTCCAAGCAAAACGTCATGACTGACGTCACGACTGAAAGTAAGGCTCCTGTAATACGGGATGACTCAAGTCTCCATTTAATTTCACAAATGGATGCCTGACATGGCGTCTTATTGCGTAAGGTGGCGAGTGAATTTAGTTACTTAATCTCATGCAAAAATAAATGAATAAATTATTAAGATATTTAATTATGTTGTACATTAAAAGATAAAATAGTTACATGTAGCTATGCTTTTGTATAATGCTATATTAGAATTAAAAATTTATTTTCATCGATTAATGTTTATTGATATGTTTTACATTTATATTTAAGAAACACAATATAAATCAAATGGAACTAATACTACATTTGATTTAATGTGTATATATATATTCCCATGCATTGCACAATGTTTTTATTACTGTCACTATGAAATTATATAATTTGTTAATAATAAAAAAAAATCTTCAAATGCTAAAATCTATGCAATAAGTTTCGTAAATTAAATATCCAGTTTTTACAATTTAGTCACATGTTAAAATAACCCCTTATTAATTTTTTTTAAGGAAACAATTTAATAAGGGAAAATGAGATAGATCCTTCCGCGTTTCTGTTTTCTTTTAATTTCAACTTAACCTCCCTAAGCCCCCCTCCCCTACAACCTAAAAGTCCAATATTTGTAAAACTTTTTTTCTTTTACTTTTCTGCTCAGTTATTACTTTATTGCAGCAATAAATAATCATTTATTTAAATCTCCTCTTCCGAAATTACCGATTTTGATCCCTCCCCCGAACTGAACAATCAAAGTATAAAATAGTTAAACAAAACTCTTTCACTATTAATTTTTTTCTGCTCTTTGTAATTTTATAGTAACAGTAAATAAATAAGGGATTGTTAAATCGAACGCTCCTCCTCCCGCCAAAATAATAATAATAATACAAATTTGCCACTTTCCCCATTTTTTAGCTGACGAAATTAAAAATCTTTAAAACTTATAATTTTTTTCCTAATGTTTTTATTATCTTTTCTAACAATAAATTATAATGATCTCAATCCCACCTCTCTCTGAACTTTCTGATTTTTCCTTCTGAACCTCCCTTCTCCCACAAAAGTGTAATATCTTTAAACTTCGAATAAAAAACTCTGTATTATTTAATTTTTAGAAACATTAAATGAATTCATCCATCTAAATCAACACCCCACCCCTCAAAATAAATAAATGAATAAGGCGAACTTTCTAGAAATAAGGTCCATGAAAAGAGAAATGTTTGCCCTCTTTTAAAATTAGGCTATTCTCACTAGTCCGGTACAAAATACTATATGGGATTTGAAGAAGCGGTTTGTTGTATACAAGTGAGCAGGTTGGCGCGATACTTGGCGAAGTTCTTCAATCCATATCTATTCTTCTGGGCATTTGATTTATGTACAACTTATTCCGCATTTCTTCATTTATATGGAATCTGAAGACTCTAAAACCATTCCTGAACAGGTTAGACCAATTTTCTGCTGAACAATCGTCTATTTTTAACGATTTTGTAACGTTATAATCATTCAAACTTTTCTCGCCCCATAGGAATCAATGTGAAACAAACGGTGCTTTGGAAACAAGATGCTTGATGAGTCAGCCTGTGTTAAAGTAGCCTTACCTGAAAGTGTGTATGTCTGCTGTTGAGAAATAAAATTTTAAATTGAATTACCATATATCTTGTCAAATACTAACCTCAAACATAAAATTTAGTTTCTTTCTACACAATAGCTGCTGAAGCTATAATGTTCATATAAAAAAAAAAATACGTAGTATGGCAATGCCCTGGGGAGGGATCAAAAACAGCGTTGAATGAACAGTTACGTCACAAAAATCTTTATTCAATTTAGTAAAATTCCATTCCAAAAATGTTAATATCTGTTTATCACTGAAATTGTTAAAAGTGCTACTCAGTAGCGCCACCTGTTGGACGACATACACCAAAAGCTAATAAGCATCAACTTATGTCAGGGGTTAGGAGATTGTGAAGCTTGGTAAAATTTCACTGCAAAGATATTGAGATATAGTTATCATATTAATTGTGAAAAATGCAGTATAGCAATCCAGCCTCTTAGGCAGCAGGAAGCAAAACACAAGCAGCAACTGTATGTGCTTAAGTCATACAGTTAAATATGGCATTTTATGAAATTCCACGCTTCAATTTTAGAGATAGGGTGGCTATAACAATTTTAAGACAGACAGAGTGATATTTTTTATAAAATGTCAAATTGTATTCATGTTAACCTATAACATGTAAATCCATCAAAAAATGGAAATATTTTCATGTTCCCAATACTTCTTTTCGATAAATACATATTACAGAAAGTATTAACATAAAAGAAGAAATTGTAATTAAGATTTCCTTTTATTGCTGGAATATACTTCTGCATCAAATTCTAAAAAACCCCACTACATTTACAATAATAAAGATAAAAGTTTGTCTGTGCACAGAATAAAGTAAAATTGTACGTGTTCTAGCACTACAAGATTTGGCAGGAAGGTACCCATATGTCAAAATTATGCATCAAGAAACCAGTTTATGGGCTATTTGATTAGATTTTCTTTAATTCTTATGCGATTCTTACTTAACATTTTCACATTTCAGTGATTTTTCCATATTACTGAAAGAATTGTATTTCAATTTTTCAACCCAAATTAATAAAGTTTGCTCTTTTTTCCTTACAGTTTATTTGCATTTTTTTTGTGAATTTATGCAAATTTCAGATTCTCCTATGATTTTTCTTACACTAGGAAAAGGAATTCAATTTCAAACTTTAACCCTAATGTAGTGAATTTTGTCGTTCTGTGGTTGTGCTCTCCGATTTCAATTTTTCGATTTTTTTTTCATGTTCAGCAGTGATTTTTTGACATTTGTAAAACAAATCCCAGTCACAGTGTGTCACCCTACTGTAGTAAACTTTGTGTTGTGTGATATTTTTAATTTTTAGCCCTTTTTATGTATTTTGAGTTGGATTTTACACATTAGTAAGAATAATCCAGTTTCAATAAATCTTGTACACTTCCTTTTTTTTATAATTTTTTCTCTAAAAATTTCCTAAACCTATTTGATTATATCTCCATTTTATTGCATAAAAAAGTATTTCAACTCAAAGCATGATGGATATTTGCTGATCATGAAAAAATTGTGCGATTTTCCTATACAAGTTTTCTGTTCAATTATATATAAAATAAATATTTATACAGAATGTACATATATATTATGAATGCACTAAAGCAAATATTTGGCGAAATTTTACACCTACATTTACAGTTTCAGATACTGTTAGTATAAGAAAGAACCGTTAGTTTATCAATTATTTTTAAATGTTCAAGAAATTTTTATATTTCGAGTATCAGACTTTTTAAAATTTTTATATATCTTCTGAAAGAATAGTACATTTTTTTATTATTCAGTATAGAAAGAAGGAAATTTAATTTTAATTTATAAAAATATTTATTTAAAAATTTCAAACGAATTTTAAAACAATAATTACGTTTTTGTACTACTTGGTTATCCCGTCGACCAAAAATTTATCGCCAAACTATAAGATTAAATGCCAATAATGGTTGATCGTAAATGTCCATTCACTTCACTTCAAGTGATTTTTATTTCAATGTTTTAATTATTTTGTTGTTATGAAATTCTGACCACTCCACCCCGGTGCAGGGGCCAGTTCAAGAAGACATTATTACTGTTGAGTACATTATGTAACAAGAAGCTATTATTAAATACTTTTACATAGTAGCTATTTCTTTTAAGTGCTATTTGATATAAATTCATATACAAAGTGATATTTTATTGATTTCTCTTCATTTGAAACAATTCAGTTTGTGAAAAGTAAATGTATATTTATTAGTTTACATACATTTGTATTTTTATTAATGTTATAATAATTTATTTGTTCTTTGGTTATTTAAAATAAAAATTATGTCCATTTCAATAATTTGCCAATTTATATAATTTGGCGAAATTGGTAGACAACATAACTAAGTAGTACCCATTTTTTATAGTCATTTTCTTTTATGAAAAGCATTTTCAAAATTAATCCACAAAAGCAAAATCTTAGAAGGAGGGTTATTTCATTGGTACAGATGTTTATCATATTTCATAAACAATACGACGGGATGGGAGATGACTCTTTAGATTACTACTTGTGGAAAAGCCTTTGGAACATACTTCACACACAAAAGGTTTCTCTTTTGTATGAGACAAGAGATGACATCTTAGACTACCACTCTGTGAAAAACCTTTGGAGCATATTTAACAAACATAACGTTTCTCTTTTTTATGACACAAGAGATGACGTCTTAGATGACCACTAGTGGAAAATTCTTTGGAACATACTTCACACACAAAAGGTTTCTCTTTTGTATGAGACAAGAGATGAATTCCTAAGTTACCACTCTGGGAAAATCCTTTGGAACATATTTCACAAACATAAGGCTTCTCTTTTGTATGAGACAAGAGATGCCTTCTTAGATTACTACTCACGGAAAAACTTTTGGAACATATTTCGCAAACATAAGGTTTCTCTTTTGTATGATACAAGAGATGACGTCTTAGATTACCACTTGTGGAAAATCCTTTGGAACATACTTCACACACAAAAGGTTTTTCTTTTGTATGAGACAAGAGATGAATTCCTAAGCTACTACTCTGGGAAAATCTTTTTGAACATATTTCACAAACATAAGGTTTCTCTTTAGTATGAGACAAGAGATGAATTCTCAGACTACTACTCTGGGGAAAACCTTTGGAACATTTTTCACAAACATAAGGTTTCTCTTTTGTATGGGATAGGAGATGACTCTTTAAATTACTACTTGTGGAAAAGCCTTTGGAACACATTTCACACACAAAAGGTTTTTCTTTTGTATGAGACAAGAGATGAATTCTTAGACTTCCACTCCTGGAAAATCCTTTGGAACAAATTTCACAAACATAAGGTTTCTCTTTTGTATGAGACATGAGATGACTTCTTAGATAGCTACTCTTGGAAAATCTTTTGGAACATATTTCACAAACAAAAGTTTTTTTTCCTGTATGAACCAAAAAATGTTTTTTTAGACAGGTATTCTTTGAAAATGTCATCAAACATACTTCACAAACAAAAGATTTTTCTTTTGTGTGACTTAAAAGGCGCTCCTTTGTATCGCTAATGTAAGGAATGGAGTTCTTTTCACACATGAAGGTTTCTTCTTCTGTTGACATCTTCGTAAGAAAGAAAGTTTTGTGTTATACCAAAACAGAAACTTCTTTCAGGTATCAGAATGATGATACATCACTGCACTTTTTACCTAAGGAATTGGTTTATTGCCTTAATGTAATAAAGGTGTATTTGTAGTCAGCCATTGGACCTGAAAAAGTAATAAATACAAGTTTTTAATTAACAGTAATAAATTTTTATTCTATGTTAAAATCAGATTCGACATATTTCAATTCTTTAAATAATACAAAGTTCAGACATTAAACAATTTCATTATATATTCATACACTATTTATTGCATATTAAATACGTTATTTGTTTGTAGGTTACTGTAGAATTTGAATATTTATCCAGATATACACACATATGCATTTGCGTGTAGGTACTTATGAAATATATCATAGGGGGACATGGAAAATGGTCGACGGGATAATTGAGAAGTGCCCTTTTTTATTTTATGTATTTTTATATTTATTGCAATGAAATGTCAAATTGGATACTTGGGTAAAATCAATTATTCGCTTGATAGACAGCTCCGCCCACTCTAGTTTTATTTTCGGAAATGTGTGGCAAAAATGATGGCAAGTTATTTCGGAAATGTCATAGATTCAGGTTCTAAATCAAAGTGCATGAGATTAGATTTGTTGAATCTGTCTCAATCTAATTGATCACGCAAGTTGTCATATAAATTGAATTGATTCTCTAGTTAAGTGTTTACTTACAACTTTCTACCTACCTTCCTCTTGTTGTTAACAAAGCAGATTGCGCTCTTTCGCTGGACCCTTGTATTAATATCTTCCATACAATTTTAATTTGTACTTTTTAAATTATTTCGTTCTAAAAAATAAGTATATGTTAATAAAAGTACAGATTTCCTTCATACTAACATGCTTTTCACGGCTACAAAGGAAGGAGCAGAAATTTGGTATGTCATACTACAGTTTGGCTAATAGCAGATCTCAAATTGTCTCTGTACATGAACTGCTGTGTGGTTTGGTGATATGCTACCGGCCGTTAAAAATCCATATATTGACAAAAAAATTTTATGACCACTCTCTACATAAATATTTGGTGAAATTATATTTGTTATCCCACAGCGACACATTTTATTAAAAATGTAAATTGCCTTCTGTAGCCTGTTTGAATAAATTAATGTTTCACAAAATATTAATATTTTATTTTGAACGACGTTTTTAAAAAGTTAACCAATATAATATAATTAATGTTCACAACGTTTGCCTTAATTATTTTTTTGCTTATTTGCAGGTATACACAGCTCTTATATTGCATCATATTGTTAAAAAATAAGAAAATGTCCAAAAAAACTTTACTTTTTTGATCTTCAAACCTTGTATTAACTGTGCATTTAAATTGTTGTCCGTCAGCAGTACTATGTAGAAAGCCATAGTTGCTATAGGTCTCAAAGCAATCTCCACTACCAAATTCAGGTATTGTATGTCCTTTTTTTAATATTATTTAACCCCCAACAACATGTTAGTATTGAAAATAATGTTTTTTATGGTATTACGTATATTGTGTACATTCTTCTTCAATGTATAAATAACCAGATTATGAACAGAACATCATGCTAACAAATTGTTTTCTTACATCAAATGTAAGTGTATTTGGAGGAGGCTAACAAACAAAAAATAATTTAAAAAAATGAATACAATAACATTTGTTTTTTTAATGTGACGTATTGTTCCACCATCCTGCAACCAAGCGAGTTACATTTTTAAAAGCTAATTACTTATCCCTGCAATAAAAAATAAAAATCTATTGAAAAACTTACAAAAGTATTTCTATGCTCATACATTGCTTTAAAATTTGAGGCATTAAAAACTAAGGGTGTATAATCAATGTATCTTCAAAACATTTGATTAATACTTTAGACCACTCATTCATGGAGGTATTTTTAAAAAATGAATCACCTAGCTGGCCTGCTAAATACCATAGATCCTTTTTAGGGTTTGAAATGAAGGAGTGGGAAAATCTCAGGGCTCATGTTCAACCAATTTAAATAAAAATAAGTTGTTTTTAAATAATGAGTTGTTCCAAAGATTATTTTTTTCTCCCTTCTGTTTTCAGTATATAGTAATCGATCTCGATAGAAAGTTTTTCTACTTATAAAGTAAATATTTTAAACATAATTTGTAAGGTTTTATTCGGACATACAATTTTAATTAAATTTAAGCAAGTAGAATTTTATAAATATTGTCATATTAATCCTTTATTAAAGTTATAAAGTTTGTACAGTGAATTAGGCTTACAATTACCATGTACCATTCTTTACAAAATGGCCAGATAGGGAGGCTTGAGCCACTCTATGTAAGGGAGGGTTGGCCATTGGGTCAAGGTTCCCTTAATTAAATAGTTATGAAAATTACAAATAGTGTTTATCAAACATAGTTTGTACGAGTATTTAGAACAACTTTATGATAATCATAAATATGATTATGAAAATTACTGTCAACTCCAAAATAGCTATGTCTCATCCCAAAAGCTGGACCTAGAAAGTCTCTAAGTGGAAGAAGACCACCAAAGTCAAGAATTTAAACTCATACAATAAAAAGAGCAACTGAAATTGAATATGAAAAGATAAAAGGGTGGAAAAAGCAAAAAATTCAGAAAAGCAAACATCGAAGAGTCCACACAGGGAAAAAAAATGTTCCTAGTAGTACGGAGGAGTCTGATTGCGATATCTTTGGGGCTGTGCATACATAACGTTATCATTTTAGAGGGGAGGTGGTGTCTGGCACATGATTTTGAAAGATATCTCTAGGGGGAAATGGAATTTGTCTGTTGATATTATTATTTTTTATTCAATCAAATTTTTTTCTTATTATTTGTAACTTGTTCTTTACATCAAAATAATCCTTTATTTTTTTTGTCTGTTATTTATTTTTATGGAAATATAACGAAATGTGTCTCAAATGCGTCAAAATTCTGGTTGTTGGAGCTTTGTCTACGTTTATTCGAAGCTTCAATTTAGAAAAAGGATGTAGGGGGCGCCACATTTATCGGCCGCTGGAATCCGGAAATGGCCGCCATACTTGGTACCGCCTTTAGGGTCAAAAGCAGGAACATTGTCATTGAACCCCTTCTAATACTCTACTTTCATGGCCTTGACCCACTCTATGTAAGGGAGGGTTGGCCATTGGGTCAAGGTTCCCTTAATTAAATAGTTATGAAAATCTACAAATAGTGTTTATCAAACACAGTTTATATTTATAACAATTTTATGATAATCATAATTATGATTATGAAAATTACTGACAACCCCAGAATAGCTATGTCTCATCCCAAAAGCTGGACCCAGAAAGTCCCTAGGCGGAAGAAGGCCAGCAAAATCAAGAATTTAAACTCATACAACACCAATAAAAAGAGCGACTGAAATTGAATATGAGAAGAGAAAAAGTTGGAAAGAGCGAAAAATTCAGAAAAGTAAACATCGAAGAGTCCACACAGGGAAAAAAAATTGTTCCTAGTAGTACAGAAGAGTCTGATTGCGATATATTTGGCGCTGTGCATGTGCATGTATAACGTTTTCATTTTACAGGGGAGGGGGAGTCTGGCACATGATTTCGAAAGATATCTCTAGGGAGAAATGGGATTTGCCTGTTGATATTGTTACTTTTTATCAACCAAAATTTTCTCTTTTTATTTGTAACTTGTTCTTTACATCAAAATACTCATATTTTTTTAAGTCTCTTATTGTTTTATTTATTTTTTTTTTGGAAATACAAAGCTATTGTTAGAATTATTAAATTATTATAAAATTATTTAATTTCAAAATATGTAATGCCCCAACGTTTGGCATTAATATTCTTCTGTCATATGTGTCTCGAAATATAATCATCAGTTTGATAAATCAACTGGGAAGTACATTAGAAATGATACTTGTTGTGTTTACTAATAAATAAATGAGAAAGAAAGTAGTCCACCTTATTTTGTTGTTATGAAATTCTGCTCCCCCCCATCCCAGTGCGGGGGCAAGTTCAAGAAGACTTATTACTGTTGAATACATTATGTAACAAAAAGCTAGTCTTAAATACTTTTACATAATACCTATTTCTTTTAAGTGTTATTTGATATAAATTCATATACAAAGTGATATTTTATTGATTTCTCTTCATTTGAATCAATTCAGTTCGTGAAAAATAAATGTATAAAAATTTCTGTGTATAACTTCAAACAAAAGAAAAAAATTCAAAAACGAAAATTTGATTTTTAAACATTGATAACGACATTATTGCGAGGGGAGAGGGGGGTGGTCGAGATATGATATCGTAAGGGGGGGGGGGGGGTCCAAAATTATGAAAAGTCGATAACGTTATATATGCACAGCCCCTTTTCTAACTGCACTGATGATGATACTGAAATATTAAAAAAGGAGAGTAATCAATTTAATGTTGGAGACTTTGCTGTCGTGAAATTTACAACAAAGAAAAATTTATGGTATTTTGTCAGGGGGTGGCACGTGAATTAGACATTTATATAAAGTCACCTTCTTACAATGATATGAAAAATCATATACTTTTATTCATCCAGAAAATAAAGACTCATCAGATGTATATTTAACAGATATAACTAAACTGCCATGCCCTACGCCATCTGGTAGCACTGAAAGTGTAGTTATGAAAGTACAATTTAATTTTGATCTTTCCTAATTAATTTCATTAAGGTAAGTTAAATTAAGGTTATCACATCTTGTAAATTTTAATGTGAGTACAAATTGAATAAAATATGATTAACATAAATAATAGATTGGCCTATTTACTTGATTGTATAGATAATTTTCCTTGTTGTTTTTATTGTAGCAAAAACACTCTGAATATATTCTAAATAGGGTATAAAAAATCACGATTTTTTTTAATCGGATTTTTATGATTTTTTTACCTATATTAAAATACAAAATATTTATCAATAATTTTAGGTTTCCATGGCAGTTAAACATCTTAATTTTTAACATAATCTATGTTTTTAAGCTTTAACTAATAATAATTATTAGTTAGAATTATAAAAACTGCATTAATTTTCATTAGTTAGTAGTTTATGATAAAATTCTATACATTAATATTTTCGTAACAATTATGTTAGAACCATATTAAATAACAATGGGATTTACATTTATTAAAATGATTAATAACTGCATTTATTATTAAATTGTTAACACTGCTTAAAGTAATTATTAAACAATTAACTATTTAATTAGAAAAATAATACACATTTTTATGCTTTAAGTACTAAAATGGTAATTAATAATTTAGTATTCATTCTAGAAAGAAAAAAGGTCAAGGTACTATTTCCCCAAAAAGACATTATTTCATTTTGAAATATTGAAATAAAAGAATTTCATGATGAAATTATACTTTTTTTTTTATTTCATTACTAAACACATTACTAATAGTGTTTAGTAATGAAATAAGAAAAAAAGCATATAACTTTTTAATATTATAAATAAAGTGATATTAATTTTTAATGATGTTATGAATTACAAATTGAAAAAGACAATTAAATAATGACATGATTTACAAATATCTTGTTTTTTCTAAAGAAATAAAGTTCTATAATTTTTCTAAAGTCTTGGGCAAAAGGATTTAGGAATACTGTGGTACGGGGAATTTCTTTACAAGTAATCTCTAGGTACAACTAAAGGTGAATTTTATTATATAAAAAAAAGGAGGGTGCATTTGGCAATTTAAAAAAAGAGTTGGGTGCTGTAACCTCAAAAAATCACCTAGGGGGAACAGTAAGTAATTACAGAATTAATAAAAAACATTCATTAGTTAGTAGCACAGATAGCAAAACAAACAAACATCATTTCCAGCTCGTTTAGCTGGAGTACTCAGAAAATTTACTGTAATTGTCTAAATGTAGTTTTACAGATATATATATATTTTGGTAAGAAAAAAAATACATATGAAAATGAGTTACACACATGCAAAGTAAATATAAGAACAGCCAGTTATATCTGAAATCCTCAAAATATTAAATAGCAGCATAATTAGCATTCGGTATGGATCATTAGCATTCAGTCCTTCAAATATTAAAAAAAGAAAGTTTTGCTGACTTTTCAATCCCTAACTAATTTTTCTATTTGGTGTATTTAGTTCAAAAGTTAAAAAACATTTATTTAACCTCTACCAAAAAAACTCTTTCTATGCTTAACATTTTTATACCAATTAGTTTTTTTTTTCTCTTATACATTTTTTATAATAGTTGTTGAGAAGATGTCATTCTTTCATTCTTCTTCAGCTCCAATTTGCTATAAATTTATTATTGCAAAAGTAGAATAGAATGAGAAAATAACATACTGGTTACTTACTGTTTTACTTGCAGAAATTTAATATACTTGCTAAGCTTATTTTACATAAGAGAATTGATAATTAGATTAGTTAAAGGAAATTATGACATTGCAAATTATATTAGATTTATATATTTTAAAACGAAATGCTTTTTATGCCAGATAACACTTGCTTTTTACAAACTTACTGTACTTATTTTTTTTTATTTATTTATTTATTTATTTTTTTTTTTTACAAGTTTAAGGAATAGTTTAAGCTTAGAAATAATTATCTGTCCCTGCATCGCCCATAAGGCTATTGCAAAAATATCACGTTTAATACGCGAACGGTTATTTCAAGATCCCACTTAATACGCGATAAATTTTCTGTTCTTTGAGGAAAAAATCATGCTTAAGATGCAAATTTATTGATCAAGATGTGAATTCCTTCTCTTTTCTCAGGTTTTGCCAATTTAGCAGATTTTTTTTTATTCAAATAAAAATCTGTTTCTCAATAGCATTAGTTACTTTATTTAATAACAAGATAATTAAGGCAAAAAATACTTATCGGAAATAGTGGTAGATATTTGAATAAAACAAAAACCCGCTAAATTAGCAAAACTACAAATGTTTGATACCTGCTCCTAAGATTGTTTGTCTCTCGCGTTGTTAGTGAGGTTTTAATGCCTTAATCGTCACGCCCGTTCACGGGCAAATTGCGCGTAAAATAAAATCCACGGCGATTAAGGAGTTAAATGTACATTATATCACTATTATGTTTTATAATGTATATTATAGGAACAAAAAATGAAACTCGTAAGATTAAACAAATACGACAGCGGTTGGACAATTCTTTGTTTTTTTCCCTGTTTAGTTTGCTAACAATATATTTTACACAAAGACTAAAAAGCATAGTTTTTCTTATATTAAAAAGAAGGACAGATTATAACTCAGATAATAAGGTAATCATAACGTAGATAATAAGGTACTCATTAAAAGAAAAACTAAATATCAGTTTGGAAACCGGGATGTACTTCAAAGGTTTAATATATATTTCTTTCTGTTAAAAAAAATTAGTCTAGCAGTAAAATTATTTTTGTTGCTTTAATTTTGGTTGCAACGTATTAATCGACAAAAAATACCACGTTGGAAACTTACTTATTTCTCTTTATTATTCCAGTCGGTCCTATAAAAAGAAACAATAAATTGAATACAATTAAATTTTAATCTAAATATACGTAAAAGACGAAATTTTCGACCGTAAGCATATAAATATAGGCTTTAAAGTTCATTTAGATGACAAAATGAGTAAATAAGCCCATTTCCTGCTGCATTATTACAAATCACGTTTAATAGGCGATCCCGCTTAATATGCGACTTTTGACCATTCCCTTGAAACGCGTCTTAACCGGGTTCGACTGTAGTTGATTAAAATCACGATTTAAATCATTTGATTAAAATCGTTGACACCCTAATTCTAAATAATAATAATGGTAGAATACATGATCTTAAAACGATTTCAGAGTGTTTAATTATTATACTAAAAATTTTATAAGAGAAATTGCCAGGCTAGGACATCGGCCAGGGTAGCTTAACGGTAGAGCAACAGCACATTATGCTGTCGACCCAGGTTCGATTCCTGGCCCCGGCTAATTTTTCACTCCAGTTGGGTTTATTGTATTTAATTGTATTTAAAGTCTGCCTTAATATATGTGTACCTTTAATAATTAAAAATGGAATTCAGATGTTAATTTATGTGCTTTAATATATATTGTGGATCGATGGAAAAAGAAATTTATTCATCGTTGTCATGTCATCCAGTGCTATCTGATAGATGGACGGTGACGTTCCCCAACTTGGTTTATTAGTGAGAAATTGCCAGGCTAGGACATCGGCCAGGGTAGCTTAACGGTAGAGCAACAGCACGTTATGCTGTCGACCCAGGTTCGATTCCTGCCCCGGCTAATTTTTCACTCCAGTTGGGTTTATTGTATTTAAAGTCTGTTTTAATATATGTGTACCTTTAATAATTAAAAATAGAATTCAGACGTTAATTTATGTGCTTTAATTTATACTTAATGTTTACATAATTTAGTAAAATAAATATTTACTATTTCTCATTTTAAAAATATACATTATTGCCTGGGTCAAGCCTCTCATACTACACTTGTATATGTTAAAAAAAAATAATTTTACAAAAGAAAAAACATTATATTTATATTATCACAAATATATATTTGTTAACAATAATTTTTTTTTAATATGTACTACCATACTTTTTTTATTGTCAAAATAAAACTTGTAAAAATGTTTTTTTGAAAACATGGTCAATGGTCCCCAGGTTCCGCTAGTCATACCTGAATCCATATTTGCAACATGACAGCTTTCCAATATTTTTCATCCCATTTTGAAATCGTGCAAAAGTATCTTAAAGTTGCTTCTTATTTATGGTCGTTTTAATGTCCTTTATTGCTCCTGTACAATATCAAACGCAAAACCATAATACTAAACAAACAATATAACATTTAATTTATTTTTTTAAATAACAGAAATAACTTTAAAAAAAAACAAACTAATAACTATTTCGTTCAATGCATGCACTGGTTTGAATTTTGATTTGTACATCACAAAATTACACTACATACATGTCTCCATCCCTATCATTTGTATTGCATTCCTTTAATTTAAAAAGCAAATAAAAATAATAGTAATAAGTAGTATCACAAAGCAAAAAAAAAAAAAAAAAAAAAAAAAATATCAAAGCACTATTTCAATTTGCACACATGCAAAGTAAAAGATGCTATTGACGAGATTTCTGCTGTGATAAATAAAAATACTCACTTTTTTTATCATTACAAACACAGCACTTACAGACAAGGCATTTAACATTACGAAGATTCTGGAATTTCAAAATTTTAGCTTGAAGTGGACCGGGGTTCGTACACATTTCTTAAAAATCAAGGACTTTTAAGGATAAAAACTAAAAAAAATGTAAGAAACAACAAATTAAACTAATAAATTATAATATGCATTTTTTAATAAAGGATTTTATCTTTGCAAATATAAGTTTTAAACATTCAAATGGCTGGGAAGGGGGGGGGGGGATTTCAGCATGTGCAGTAGAAATTTAGAAAATTTTATAATAACAAATGCAGCAGAATAAAATACTAGTCGGATGTACCAATCCCAAAACTTTCTTCAATCTCTGACATGTTAATACTTCAAAATTTGTTATCAGAGTGCCAAAATTAAATGACAATCTTTACCCATCATGAAGATTCTAAAGATATGAAATTCCATGCATTAGTTCTTGAGATATGACCAGGGACTAACAAAAGTTGAAAATTCTTAGGAGCCAGCTTGAAGAATCATTTCTCTGACATTAACGCATTCAATGCCAAAATGGAACACTGGCTACTCTCATAATCGCATTTGGCTATTTTTGAGTGATCTATGTGTCATTTTGCAGTGAACAAGCTAACTATTCAATAAGAGTTAACTATTCAATTTCTGCTGGAGTAGTTTTAAGGTTTTCTAATCTAAGCAGTGCTCTTTCAACATGCACTTTAGTTTGGCATAGCAAAAACTCTGATTTCTGAAAAAATAGGGAGAGTTGTTGTGTCGATATGGTGTATTTTCTTCCACTGCAAATAATCGCACTATTAAAAATAAATATTTTCGCACATGGAAATTTTTTTTAAAGGAAAAAAATTAAAATTAATAAGTAGGTAAAAAAGTTAGTCGCCATGAAGAACTTTTTAGTCGTCCGGGGTTTGTCAGACCCTGGATATGACTATTGTTAAAATCGTGTTATCTTGCAAAATGCAGCATAGTAGCGCCACCTGTTTGGTGATTTACACCAAAAGCTAATCAGCAACAACTTACGTCAACGTCCAGAGTTGGACCAAATACATCAAAAACCCTTTTCAATAAAAAATACATTGGTTTTAGAACATAAAATACAAATTACAAAATACTTTCCAAGATTAAAAAATTCAAAATAGGGGACAGTGGTAATGAATGGGCCAATTTTTAGTTTTTAATTTTTGTAATTTTTTCTAATAATTTTTTGGGGCTCAGAATTGGCTCTACAGTTACTTTACTTATTTGGTTATATAAAAAAGTCATAATTGGATTAGAAAAGGTCTATAATGAATGATAATAGAAAATAAAAATATATAAATTTGGCCCATTCATCCCCACCCATGTTGCTGAATGGGCCACTAAATGAATTCAATGAGAAAACGTGGAATTAATTTTTTATTCACCAAATATGACAAAATAAATGGTACTTGACATGATATGATCAAAGCATACCGAAATATTAAGTAATGCACAATGCTTATCAGAATTTATGAACATCAAGAGATATTATTAAATCACATAATTGTAGCAGAAAAATGACAAAATAATGCGATTATAAGAAAGAAAGAACATAAAACATACATAAAAATAATAGATAATACACATTATGTTTTAACGAAATTTATATATTTCAAAATTAATATTAAACGACATGGTTGTAACAGGGTTGGAACTGCCTATTAATTGACTATTTAGTGTAAATTTCTGGTATTATTTATTCAACCTTTCAGATTCAGAATTTAAACAATTATTCTAGTTTTATATCAAATGGAAAAAAACTGGTAGGTGTGGTCAAAAACTGGACAGTTCACTTTAATCATTTATACAATTTAACTTATGTTTCTATTAAATAACTGATATTTCTTAGGGTGAAAATGTGCAAATTATTTTTTAGACATCACTATAAACCTATTCTAACTAGACAGTAATTTAATCTAAATCCATTACAGTCAGTTATGCTTCATATTAAAGAGAAAATCAGAAAATGAAAAAAAAAAACCATATTTTCATTATCAGGGCAAAGGTGGCCCATTCATAACCATTATATAGTGGCCCATTCAGCCCCACCTATACTTCTGGAATATATTCAGGCTTTTTTAATACATTAGATTCAAATAACATCTAAATACATCCTAAAATTAGTTTAGAGATATGCAAAGACTTGCTAATACACATATCTGCAATGAAACAATAGACACTTTTTAGCTTAGTTATTTTACTGAAAAGAGGAAAAATTTACTTTTCAATCAGATTCTTGACCATCCTAGTCTAGGTGGAAAATGCCTACTCCCAAACAATGGAAAATTTGATGAGTTTGGTAGAACAAATAGCTTCATCTATTGGTGGCATCTAAAATAATTTTATGCAAATACTTTTTCATACTTTGTTAATGGCCCATACATTACCACTCTCCCCTACATGTATTTTCAAAATACCTTTAAAAAACAAAATACACTGTGAAAGGAAAAAAATTATTGTGCCTTAAATTGTGCTACATAATTGGAAAGGGCTTCCTCCGAGAAGGAAATTTGAAGCTTCAGGCTGAGGGAGGGATTTCATACACAAGGGGGAGGGGTTTCAATTCAATACTGACTGTAAATACTATTCGCATATGATGTCTAAACGTCACCAAAAACAAATAAGTATATAAAACGCAAGTTTAATAGATTTATAATCGAAGTATCACTGAAATAATCCGACTAAAAAAAGGCTGTTGTAATTTGTGAAATCTTTAGAGGCTTTTGGCTATTAATCCTTAGCATGCGGCTAATATGAAAGTAACATTTTTAATAAATTAAAAAACTTTATTTGGATACATTATATTTTTTGCACAAAATGGCTTTTTAGTGTTATTAGGGGACATTCTAAAGAAAATATGTTAAACGCAAGAAAATCTATTAAAATTTTCAATTTAATATGATTTTCGCTTATGTTCTGTAACCAGGGAAGGTGTGGTTGGATTCCCATATGTGAAAAAAAAGATTGCATTTCAAAACATTTTGATATTTCAAGTTACGATATACATGTTTAATTTTAACCCTTTATATCCTAGCAGTACTTTTATGTACCATTAAAGAAAATTCAATGAAAAATTTATTTAATTTGTCCTTTAATAAAAGTAGATTGCACTTTTCATACAAAATAATTTGTTCAATCATATTTAGAAAGCACAGTGAAACAGTCAAACCTAAATATTTTTTTTAATGTGGTTATTTTCTCAACTATTTACGTAGGTATAGCATTTATGCTATTAAAAAATGATATACAAAAAATTTGCAACTACAAAACACTTTTATGTTACAGATAGGATCACAATACATTTATTTACACTGTTCTTATAAGAATTGTGAGATTTACATAACAGTATATTTTGTTAATTAATCTAATTATTCTCGTACATATTTTGCAAAAAAAGCTCTAACTACTGATTTATTCAGTTTTAATTAAAAAAATTATGTAAAAATCAAACTTTTATTATATGTTGTTCTGAATATCTTAGACATTAACGTAAATAATTATTCAGGCAAAGCAATTTTTGTATTCAAAACTCAGGATACAAAGGGATAATAAGGACAAGTCCTTAACCTAATACCCACTATTTAATGTGCTCAATGGTAAATGCAGTTAAAGACAATTTGCCTACTAAACCAATAAATTGAACTACTTTTATATTAAAGTTCACACATAGTTAAACGAATAGTAAAGGTATGACAAATCATAACAACTCGATTTATAGAATAAGGGAGAGAAAAATAATTTTAAAATCAATATATAATTGTATAAGACTAAAATCTTACCTTTTTACGGGTTTTGAAAATTTTATCCATCAAAAGATTCAATTTATAGCCGAACATCTTGTTTTATAGAACTGGCATTTTGCCTTAATTTTTTTATCGACAGATATTGTTTCGAACTATTTAGTGTCTAATACTGAACATTGTGTATTACAGTAGAAGATCTTTATAACGCAAACCTAAAAACACAAAGTTGTGCATTACATAGAATTTTGCGTTATATGGATCACATCATTATATTCACCTTGTAAACATGGCCAAATATGTCTGAAACATATCAAAATACATTAGAATATCTTTATACTGCATTCCTTGTTAACAAGAGTTATCTAAATTATAAATTTTTGCATAATATAGGTCAAACATTGTTAAATTTTCTTTATAAACATGCTCTAAATATAACTGGCACAACCATATCTTATATTAAACATTTTCAAAAAGGTTTATTGTAATAATAGCATTTTTTTTCAGTAAAAAGGTCTTAAATTAGAAGATAAAGTTGAACTAATGTACCTATCAAATTTAGTCATCTAGAGAGTTAGCAATTTTTAACGATGTGAAAATGTAAGTGCTTTTTAACTGCAAAATTCATTGTTTACATCTGAGAAGGGCTTAGATGTGTTATTATCCCTCCATCCGCCATCTTGGATTTTTTTCTTGCATGAAAAGTCCTTTTCCGCCAAGTAGTAAATGCCGCCAATGGTTAAATATTGTTGATAGATTAATATAATATTAAAAGAACTGGAATATAATAATTATAACTATTAATTAAAAAAGTTTTTAATTCACGCCCCAAAAAAATCCAAGATGGTGGATGGAGGGATAATAACACATCTGTTCCCTGAGAAGTTGTGCATTATATGGAGAATTGTGTTATATAGAATTGCATTATAAAGATCTTCTACTGTATCATATTTAATCCACTTGGTAAATTTTCATTGGAAGCTTTAACAATATTTATCCATCTTTTCACGAGCCTTTGGAGTAACAGGGCTCTCAAATGGTCCGCCAACTGAATACCAATATTTTTTTAGAAAAATTTTCTTTTTAGATTTTTCGTACAAACCACCCCGAAATCACCTTCGAAAGTTAATTCTAGCGCAAACCAACTGTAAAATTTTCTGTTAAAATTTATTGGCATTCAGTTGGCAGACCATTTGGGAGCCCTGGGGTAACTAACTGCATTACATTTCTAATGCATTGTAAATTGTCTGCAAAACCCTGAATAACCCTTCCTGTCTATCACACAACAATATTTTACAATTTCCATAGAGTGTTATGACTTATTAAAATTGTCTTTGTAACTATTCAGCAGAAGCTAAACGTCTAATTCATTTATCATAACAAAAGTTAAACAAGCTGTTCATACTAATTTCCAACCCGAATTCGAAGACTATTCAAATCAGACAAGCATGTGTTTCGAAAATTCAAGCAGCAAATCTGGTATTTAAACACAGCAGCTTGAAATCTGGAGAAATGTATTTTTTGTATTTTCAAAATACTTGGAAAAAGTATTAGAAAATACATTATCAAAATATTTTTGTTTTATCGGCTCAAAATACAAAATTTCGGAAGAAGAGAAGGCAAGGTGGGATTAAGATTTATTAATATCAGAAATTCAAAGAAATGCAGAAGAGTTTCTCTCCTGATTAAGAAATAATATGAGAGTAAAATTAAGCACTTTTAAGAACATTTTGCATAAAAATAAGTGCTTTTAAGCACCAAAAATTCTTTTTGAAAAATGTAAGCACGACTTTCAAGTACAATACGAACCATGTGGTCACACTTAATTAGCCTGTTTTAATATTTTTGATAAATTTAATAAAGTTACTTTAGTAGGCGATCAATTCTTTAAAAAAACAATATTTTGTTTCAAATAAGATTAATACAGTCAAATACAGCATATGTGAGCAACGTTATGTGATCATATTTTGAAATTAATCATTTCTAGAAAAAAATTAAATTAATTCCCTGTTTCATAACAGAAAATCTTAATAATAATCAACAAAACATTTAGAAAAAAACTAAATTATCTGCTACAAAAAAAAAAAAAAAAAAAAAAAAAAAAAAAATTGATAACGTTTTGAAGGACAGCAAAACAATGTTGAATTCAGGGGGTCCCGGTTTTCAATGGTCAAAAAGTTCAATCCCCCCCCCCCCAAGATTATGTAGTGGCCCTCTTTCCCCGGAGCCACATAAATCTCCCTCGGAGAAAACTGTCGGAATTCAAAACTGCAGCAAGCAAAATATCTGCAAAAATAAAAATGGCGACGCATGGAATTGCGTGTCATCATTTTAATACAAAAGTGACGAAGAAACATATCTTACCATTAACTTAACTCGTAAAAAGGGTGGGGTGAAATACATTAATACTTTAATGCTAAAATAAATTACAATGAGACGAACAGACAGACACGAGAGGATGCCTTTGCAATGAATGAATCACAGCCTCTAACGAATGAATAATGAATCAAACTAAAAAATAATTCCTGAGAGGCGGAAAGTCGCAAGGAGGAACCGAAATATCATTCAATGATACATATCGTATTTATTCGTCCATGAAGCAGTAAACTTATGCCAAGCCAAACCATGTTTTCTGAAATAGTACTATTGAGTGTGTGAAGCTATCAAAACTAAAGAGGGTCGACTAAAGAGGGTTCTCTTTGGTCGACGATCGAACCAAGAA
Source organism: Maratus speciosus (assembly GCA_963932465.1). NCBI lineage: Eukaryota > Metazoa > Arthropoda > Arachnida > Araneae > Salticidae > Maratus > Maratus speciosus. The sequence continues at coordinate 90,111,634 of OZ010794.1, read as the reverse complement.
CTAATGAATGCTTCTCCAATTTGATCCATTCTTTATTTCTTCCATTCTTTGGCGTCTCGTCTATTACTCAGATTATAGTATTAGCTAATCTTTTAAACAGAAATTTATTGATCCCACCCTTCTTATTACAGTAAGTTAATGGTAAGTTTATGTTACTCTTCCATTAAAAGTTAACAATTTGATCATATGCTGCACGAAATTTCATATGTCGCCACTTTCATATTTGCTGATATTTTGCTGTCATTCAAAACATTATTAAAGTGTTTTCGTAGCAGATATTAATTTCATTTATTTATTTATGATTATTATTCAGATCGCAAGTTAAAATAGCTTTGAATTTTTCTTGAATTGCTTAATTTTAAAACATTGTATTGAGCACAGTGGAGAAATTTTGCTTTATTCATCGCAGTTGAAAATAAATATTTTTTAAATAATTTGATCGCATAACAAAGTACCTACTGCATAATATATATCAAAATTTACCGAACTATTAAAACAGCTTATAAAGTTTATCAAAACTTATCTGAAATATTAAAATAGCTTAGTGTGCAACCACTTCTAGAGGATAAAATTTTGAAATTCCATTATCTTCATAATGTTAGATTTGATATGAGTGTGCTGTGGCTATATTTATATAAAAACTGACTACTTTTGTCACAGCCAGGTGCAAATCTCACCAAAAGCATCTTTTATTTTTTTTTTAAGTGTTCTAATTAGAAACAGTGCTTTGATATAGAAAAAAAATGTTTTTTTATTCTGATGTTATTTATTATTATTATTATCATTATCCTCTTTATTTCTATATTAAATGAAATGAGTGGTCGTTTAAAATGAAATGAATGCAGTAAATGACACTAATAACTATATTTGAGGATTTATCACTTGAATGCAGCTTATATAAAAGTGGCGAACAATCTTCTTTTGTTGTATTGCATTTTGAAGAGTAGTACTTGCATCTTATCAATGTCAGTATGGTAAACTGTACCAACAGTGAAAGACTACAATTTGCAAGTGTTTTTTTTACCGGCTCTTTTGTAGCTGAATAGTCAGTAGTTGCCGTATTAAAGGAAGATTAAAAATTATATATTTATATGTAAATTGATGTGATCTTCTAATATTTTTTTTCTATTCGAATAGACACAGAAGTTTTATTTAATGAAATGTGTCTTATGGTAATTATTTGACTTCATTTACTAAGTAAAATGTGTTGTTACAAAAAGGATTATCTCACTTGAATAAAACCAGAAAATTGGTACCTATGTATAGCACAGATATACATATAAAATATATATTTTCATATAGTATTTATGCACTGGTGGCCAAAATTAAGGAATAGTCATGAAATGCTAATTTTTAAGTAAGCGAATACTCAAAAGGAAATAATATAATTTGAATAATTACTATCCCTATAGCACAGTAAGTCCATATAGCATCTCATTCATGTCACACATGGTCACAAGTGTCACAGTCACTACGGTGAAACAAAAAATAGGAAATTCCACGCATCTCATTATGAGTCTTAAATGATCACTATATGTGACTCCACTGAAACGTCAACATGACTGCTGCTTTGTGACGAGTCACCAGGTGACTTTACAATGCAGTTACATTGTGACTCTCATGTGACTGTCATTTTTAGACTCAATTTCAAAGTCATCGTGAACGTTGCATTATGATAAGTCACCAAACAATGTCATATTAAAATCATCGTGAACGTTGCATTATGATAAGTCACCAAACAATGTCACATTAAAGTTACATGATGACTTTCATGTGACAGAGAGACTACTGTGAAGTCACCATTGTGTTCTTTTGTGAAAAGTCACCGTGTGACTATAATGTGATATTATTTGGTGACTTATCATAATGCAATGTTCATGATGACTTTGAAATTGAGTCTAAAAATGACAGTCACACGAGAGTCACAATGTAACTGCATTGTAAAGTCACCTGGTGACTCGTCACAAAGCAGCAGTCACGTTGACGTTTCAGTGGAGTCACATATAGTGATCATTTGAGACTCATAATGAGACGTGTGGAATTTCCTATTTTTTGTTTCATCGTAGTGACTGTGACCTTGTGTGACATGAATGAGATGCTATATGGACTTGCTGTGCTGTAGGGATAGTAATTATTCGAATTATATTATTTCCTTTTGAGTATTCGCTTACTTAAAAATTAGCATTTTATGACTATTCCTTAATTTTGGCCAGCAGTGTATATAAGATATGGGGTTCATGTGCCTGTAATGGACATCCTCAAGGAATTTCTTTAAAAATTGTTTTTTTAATTTATAGTTATAATTATTATATTCCAGTTTTTTGAATATTTTATTTATCTACAATATTCACCAATTCCAATTGTGTAATTTCCTAATATGAATAAAAATTTAACTGTAAATTACAGAAATATATCAAAACACCTAAAATGCCAGTAACGGACACCTTTTGTTCCAGTAATGGACACTGATAAAAAGTAATTGTATATAATTGTTTTTATGACTGTATTTAGGACCAGAATTTAATGAAAGCATACTAATGAAACAAAATACAGTCAAGGATCTATAATCCGCACTCCCGTAATCTGCAATTTCCTATAATTCGCATTGCTTAATGAATGTAAACAATTAAACAAATTTACAAATTCTTGATCCAAAAATGATTTTTTAAAAGAAATATCTGAAAAATTTAAATATAAAAGTGAATACAATCAATTTTTTAATACAAGAATTTGAAAAATGCAATTTTTGAGATAGCATATTAAATTAATTATTATATATATCATATTTAAAATAGTGTCGAGAAATAAGAAAAAGACATATAATCCATAATACTCCATAATCCGCAATATTCCCTAATCTGCACAACCTTTGGTCCCAACTTGTGCGGATTAAAGAACTTTGCCTGTAGTTATTTTCAAATAAATTTAAGAATTACAATGCTAGTTTTTAAAAAAAATATTTGCTGTATCATTCACTGTTTGCATCAATTATTGTAATTATCAGAAGATCAATAATTTAATTATTTTGATGGATAGTTAAAATACTAAATATCAGGCAGTTGCAGCTATCAAATCATTGAGACAGTGGGGGGGGGGGGGGGTTAAAAGGAAGTAATAGTAATAATAAAATGTTTTTAGAGCATTAGTGTATAGTTTTGTCTCACTATTTTTAACAATTAAAATTTCAGAGAGTACATAATATATTACTTGTAATAATTAATATTACAAATATGAAAGAAATGATACTGTGAGTAGGATATTTTAAATACTAAATAAAATAATTTGAAAATAAAACTGTAGAACTGATGTTTGAGGCCACAGATCTGCAGTTTTACTAGTTTCATGATTACCATAGCTTTCATTAATGTTAAATATCTTTTTGTCAGAGGTGAATACGTGCACACGTTTAAGACAGAAAATAGTTTTTTAACAACTTCGGTAACTTAATTGTTTTTTTTTTTTAATGTGGTGGGATTGAGCCCTGTGAGCCTCTTTTTGACAGTGCCCTTAAACAATATTCTCTGCTTCCGGACTGGTTTAATTGCCAGATTATAAAATATGTAAGGCAGAGTTATGTGTATTAAAATAAAAAAAAAGAAAGAATAAAATTTTGAAATTCTATTAACCACGTAAAATAACTTAAAAGCAGCTATTCATAAAAGTTTTATGCGTTATTACATTTTGGTAAGTGTAATTTAAATATTAAATTTGATTATTTAGGTTTTCAGTTAAGTCAAAATCTTTTTTGTACTATAAACATTACTGAAATTGCATTTTTAGCAATGTCAACATGGCCAACATTACTGGAAAATGACTAATTATATGTTGGCAAAAAAAGGCCACCTCTATTTATACAGTAGGTCACAAGCACTAATATTGAGATATAATATAGTAGATTGATTAATCTGGTATATCTTAATGTATCAAGCAATAAAATATTATAAGTAAGTTTCTTGCCTGTACATCTCCCCTGCAGCAGTTCCTCATTCAGATGTATTGCCAGTTATCCACTTTATTTTTGCGAAGTATTCCAGCATTTTATTTAACTTCTAATCTGTAGAAAAAGATTTGTGATTAATTAATAATTTCACGCATTATGAATTGTAACTAATGAGGCTGATTTCTGTAGTTATTTAACTGTATTTAAACATTGTATTAAATTGTGTTTTGTATGATACAAAATACACTGCATCCTTCAGCAGGGATTTAATTTTTACATGTTACTTATTTAACAGCTTACAGCATAACAATAAAAAAGTTTATAGAGTTTTTTTTTTTTTTTTGTCCTTTACATTAATCACGTGATCTCTCTTGCATCATGCGTGGGAGGAATAAACAGTTTGATTTGATATATGATTAATTATTGTTCACTTCGAATAAATAATATTTAGATGTTTCAAAACTTTGATGATTAATGATTGATTTATAGTCTGCTTTTATATGGATAAGAATTCACAAATGTTATTGTTCGTGATAATTAATGTCTCAATTTTCTGTTTTTGTGATTTATTACTGATCTGAGGATTGTTATATTTTCATCATTTTGCACTATAAACATTACTGATATTGCATTTTTAGCAATGTCAACATGGGATGTCCATTACTGAAAAATGATTAATGCATACCAGTAATGGATACCATTCTTAAAATCTTAAAAAATGAAATTTTATAAAAGGCTATTAGTATATAAAATTCAAAGTTTTTTATAACTACTAAAACAAAAAGCTGCAAATTTTGCAAGATAATAAAGAATATATAAATTGATTAAATGAAACCAACTCTTAACAAGTTCAATAAGATTTTCATTAAAAAACAGTGGAACTTTGGAACATTATTTTCTGCTTCCTGTTTGGTTTGATGAAGAGTGTTAGCAATAATGCAAGATTATAAAATATGCAAGGGGGAGTTGTGTAAAAAATAGGAAAGGCTAAATTTTTATTGGTTATTATTTTATACATCAAAAACATTGAAGTGTGTCTGCTACTGGCACATCTAAACTATATATTGCATTCATTACAGTGGGTATAACATTCCATTGCACAGAGATATATTTTCTTGAAACCTTAGACCAAACTTGAATTATTTTTAACTTTTCTGTGTTTTCCCCAGTTATATATTTATTCAATCAAGCTAATAGTCAAAAAGGTAAACTGTTACAAAATAATGAAGAGATGGGTATCTCTATTTTATGAAGCATGTTGTTCACAGGTACGGTGCATATAATGTGATTTTGTGATGTTCAGAGCAAAATTCAAGCTATTGCATGCATTGGATGAAATAATTATAGGTTGTGCAAAAAAAAAAAAAAAAAAAAAAAATGGTTTTATTATTGAACTTCTAATAAAAAGGGGAAGGGTACTTACGTATTAATGCTACCGCAGCAATAATAATACAGTAGACTCCCTCAAATCTGCACAGCTTGGGACCAGAGGTTGTGCGGATTTTAGAATTTTGTGGATTTCTGATCATTGATTTGTTTACATTTTTGAAACATTAATTTGATTGGTAGTTAAGCAAGGGAAATTATAATGAATGGTTACAATAAAGTGAAACATTAAAATAAGTAAAATATTAAAATAATTTATTAGTTTAAAAGTAAGTAATTATTAAAATAATTATGTAAAATAAAAATATTACTAATTGAATCGATTCAATTCGATTCCAAAAGTCCTATGCTGCCATCTAGTGATAGCAAGGAGAACAGTGTTAATGCTATTATCAGTATATATAGCCACATTGCGCTCACTGTAACTTTTTTCATTGTTATTTAGAGTCCTGAATGCTTTTCTTATACTGCTTTGTATGTTTAGAAATAAATTTGTCTATAATTAAAAAAAAAAAAAATTCCGCGAACAATAATTTTAAAATAGTGTTTCGGTTCGTGGATTTTTCCATTTCGAACCCTGGAATTTTTGATATAGATATGCAATTTATATCAAAATCAAAAGTAATGTAAATTTATTTAGCAATAAATCAGCTGTAATAGCCAAAAGAGAATAATTAACAAAAAATTTAGTGAAAAAAACATTGCGGTAGTCGCCGATTTCGGCGCCATCTTGAATTTTGTTCCTGCAACTTAACTGTAAATTTCATTGTTTACATCTGAAAAAATACGCGGATTTAAGGGAGTCTACGTAATAAGTATATACAATAGGGTGGTCCTTATATGGTCGATTTTATTTTATTTTTTTATTTTCTTATGACTTACCATGAAAGTTTGTTCCAATACAGTAAAAAACAAAGGAGAAAAAGTTTGAATGAAAAAGAAATATATTTAGAGGTAGCTCAAGCTTGCTGAAGTTTGGCGATTATACTAAAAAACATGATGATATTGATAAAAAGAAACTAAGTCAAAATGATAGTTTTTATTATGATAGTAAATTAATTTTACATTTGTATAACACAAAAACACAATATTAAGCATATAAAAAGTTGAAAGTATCAGTAATTAATTTAATTTGTTAAGTCCATTTTTCTGCAGTGAGGATACGCTTTTCGGTGCTCCTCCAAAACTTTCATCAATAGCTTAAACTGAGGTTCATTTCTTGCAAGGATTCCAATGTACTCTTTGATAAAAGCAATACCTTTCATGGAATGATCATTTACCACTTTAATAGATTGCACAATCTCTAATCCAATCATATAATCAGAATTAGTGCTCCAATGTGTTGGGTCTATTTAAAGAATTCTTGCGGTAAATTCATTTCTTTGAATTTCAAAGATTCTTTGGTAACAAAATCTTCAAACTTCTTTTTAAGGGAAATTTTTATATCCACCTTCTTTCGTAATTTTTTAATGTGTTGTAATTTTAATATTTTGATGTAGTAATATTTATTGCATACCTTATGAGCTGCTTTTGAGTCTGTTATGCAATAGCTTTCATTAAATATATTTGAAATGTTGCTATATATGTGATTTATATAAGCTGCATTTTGCGCTTCTGTCACACATATTTTTCACTGCCATTAAATTTTGAGAGTTGTTGTTTATATAGTTTTAATTTTTGTTTGTTAAATAGTAATTAAGTCAAAGTACTTATAAAAATATATTTATAAAAATATTTCGATAAACCATAACGCTAAATAAGTACCCAAAAATAGGTATTTGGAATATGCAGCAATGTAATAATTAATTAAAAACTTCCCTCCTTTATTGGAAGTTCAATAATAGAAACATTTTTTTTTTTTTTTTTTTTTTTTTTTTTTTTTTTTTTTACACAATCTAAATTTTATCCAATGCATGCAATAGCTTGAATTTTGCTCTGAACATCACAAAATTTTTTAATTAAAACTTCTCTTGGTGCTTACATATTAACGCCACGACAGCTTATATATATATATATATACTTATATATATAATTATTGTATATTAGGGTGATCCTTATTTTCGAAGTTTTAAAATTTATTGCTCTTACCCTCTAAATATGTTCCATTATATCTAAAAATAATTCTTGTAGAATTTAATCACTAAAAAATAATATTTAGAGGTAGCTCAAAGAAGTATAAGTTTCATAAATCGAGGTCATTTTGCTGTTTTTTTCTCCTTTTACTTGAAAAAAAAAAATTATAATCCTAATATTGATAAATTATTTCAATGTATTAAAATGTCAATTATCTATACTACAAAATCCATAAAAGCATTTGTAAATGCAATTATTAAATAATTATCTGCAGATAATTTCATTGATATGAAGAAGAGAAATGTCTTTCACCTCTCATAGATGGCAGTACTAGCAACAGAGATTCAACTAAGAATTATTTATCTGTTTATTATTTTCTAATTATGTTGCCTTATTAGATAAGCAATTACATGTTAAATAAATTTTAAATTGGTCTATTTTATTGTGAGTTTTAAACTTTTATTGAGTTAAATTAGTTACAGCTATATTATTATTCTAGACTTAACTGCAAGTGCTGTCATCTTACGTTTGGTTTTGGTTTGTGCTTTCTTTGTTTATAGATGAATATTTTTTTATTTGATTAATCAGACTAAATCTTTTGCCTTATAAGCTAATAAGTTTAAGAAATTTTGATTTTTAAATTGTACTATTTTACTGTGAGTTTTAAACTTAGGCAGTAGAAATGGAAATAGCAGTACTTGAGTCTTTTGCAGATAGCTCAAATGGAGAAGATGGAAATGAAACTGAAGAACACGATCACAAAATTGAACTGTTTGAGGATGCAGCATCAGATCCTGGGACATCTAAAGCTAAACGTATGGATATCATAACTCCAGAATTAGCAACAACTCTAGACAGGACAATATTATCAGACAGAAAAACAGTATTTGTAGTTGCAGAAACAGCAAAGAGTTTAGGATGTGATATTAAAGAAGTCAGTCTGAACAGAACCCAGATAGCATTTTTTGCTTTTTAAAGCCTTTTTACAACCATGCTACGTAAATGTTTGAATGCTTTTTAAAGGCTTCGCATGAAAAGTTTGTAAATGTTTTGTAAAGGATTGAAAAAGGTTGCTAGTTGACGCTATCTGAGGGAGTTTGTAAGTGTTTCATGATAAGCATGTGAAAAGGAAGAAACGAAAGGGTAGTTAGAGGAGTTACAATCAAAGATTGATGAAAGGCTTTTATTACAAGCGTGTATAAAAAAATGAAAATGAGGTTTTTATAAATCATAAAATCTTATTTGATAGAAAAATGAGATAAATAACTCAACTTAGAATTTTTCTGAGCTGAGCATATTTTTTTGGTTGTTGTTTGTTTGTTCCTGTGGAAAATTAAATTTTAGTCAAATATTATCTATACATTGAAAAAAACTGGTTTTTATTAATCCACATGTTTATCAAATTGCTTATTTTAATTAATATGTTCATTTTTTACCTTGAAAGAAATTCTTACATCCCTGTCCTTTACTATGTATGTATAAAATATATGTTTAATTTTTATCAATTCGCTACATTATTAGATCCTATTTTAATAATAAAAAAAGCTTAATAATGTTAAGAGGATACTTCACTCGCACAGAAACACCTGATTGCTAATGTTAATCCGCTGAAAGATTTTTTTTTTAATATCTCGCTTGCTTTTTTTTTTTTGCATTGCATACCTGCAGTTTTGATACAAAGGCCATTTTTCGACTTTGTTTTACAAGTTTTTTTTGCTTATTAGGATATATTCAGAACTGCTTTCAAAAGCGAAAATACTCTAGTGAAAAAAAAAAAAAAAACACATTGCAAACAAAACTGAAAACTTAAAAAAAAAAAAAAAAAAGGTGTTTGTACAGATTGACAAGTAACAAATAATAAAATTTACAATATTGAAATGCAAACGAGATATTTAGAAAAATTCTCCCATAGGATTAACATTAGCATGCAAGTGTCTACGCATGAGGGATGTGTAATCCCATTAAAAAAAATTTCTTAAGGAAAAACACTTTCATTTGAATAAAAACCATTCCAAGTAAAATTTTAATTAATTATCAGCAGTGAAATTACTGAAGATTAAATACGTGAAATTTTTTACATTGCTAACTCGGCGCAAATCAACAGTGCATTGGAGCACTATTTCAAAGATCCGGGTTCAACATTTTTCACTCTGTTTATTTACGCTTAGTTAGCAACTTGATTTCACGTATTTAATATTAAAAAATCATTCTTATACACATAGGCATAGAGTCTTGAAAATTATTGGTAACTTAAAATTAAAAAAAGCAAAGGGATTTTTTTTTGTCATTTATCCTTTAACAAAAGAAAAAGAAGAAATTCAATAAAATAAAAAAACTAAAAGCTTTTTTATATTAGAGGGTAAGAAAAAGTATTTAAAATGTTACAGGGACTTGAGAACATACAACTCTATGTCTATGCTTATACATAGTAAATTTAATTATACTTTCAGTTACTTACCTTTTGAATCCAGTTCACTATTCAGGATCAGATAATTTTTTATTGTATACATATATAATGAAATCTTGTGTTTACCTACAATAAATAGCACATCAAATATGTGGAATTCCAATATAGTGTACATTTAATGACTGTAGAAGATTGTATATTTTTTATATTACTACTTCGTTAATTTTTTAATTCTTTCATTTATTAAACTTATTTCTTAGAATTTTCAATTATTATTTAGAGAATATTGTCAGATTTATAAAATAAATCCTCCATAGGATTCTGATTGATGACCACAGGAATATATTTAGTCTTTTCTCTGAAAATAGTTTAATGATGCAACATACAAAAGAATTTTTTTACAAATTCATTGATCTTTCCAGCATTTTTACATAAAAATAGTAATTTCTTGCTTGTTTAACAATGTAAATTACATATTACAGTAAGACAAATTTTAAAAATCATCTGCCTTCCTCCCTTCTCCAATGTTTTTTCTTTTACCAGAGAAATATTATCCTATGTACAACAGAGCAAATACTAAACTAACATTATTTTTTTTTAGTTTTTTAAAGTATAATTTAACTCACTTAAATTGTTCTTTTTCTGATTGTAATTATTTTTAATAACTTAAGACTGAAGCAATGAAAAATATTTCTCAGTGTCAAGGAAATAGTCTCGAAAACAAATGAAACATCATTCAGTTTATAAAATTCTATTTATTTACATATAAAGAATTAATATAGTAATTTATTTACATATAAAGAATTGATATAATTAACAGGTACTTCATTAAATTTTTCTTCTTGATTCATTCTTTTCTCTCTAGAAAAAAATAAAAAATAAAATTATAAACACACAAATTACATACGTATAGTAAAAGTAAATAAAGTACAGTGTGACCTCGAAAATCCAGCATCAAAGTCATCTCTCCGCCTTTTTTTTTTTTACACTTCCACCTTATAGGAGAAAGAATAATAATAAATCGTTAAACAATTAAAAATTTCGAGATTGAAAGCAATGGATTGGCTGACTGTGAGATCGCAGATGCTATGCTAAATTGAATCCCTTCTGAGTACAGAAGAAAAGGTATCAGTGGAAAAATGCTTAAATTTGACTGGAAAACTAACATCTGCTTTAGATAAATAAGACTATATTTTCAATATTCTACATTTGTGTAAAATTAAAACTTGTTAAAAAGCTGTTCAAATAATTGAAGCAAATAAAATTGACATCGATGTTTAGGAAATTACACGAGAAGAAATGATATATACTAGATTTTTTTTTTTGTAACATAGAAAATATGAATAGAAACTTTTAATTTTAATATTTTTTAAAATATTTAATTTTCTATTTTTCTCACATAACTATTACTTGGGTATGAATTAAATTACGAATAACGGCACCATTAAGACTATTAAAAGTATTTTTGAAGTCAGAAATTCGGCATCGTCATGGTCCTGACAATGCCGGATTTTCGAGGTTATACTGTACACAATAGAGAGTAGAGAGTGACACAGACAGAATCTTCATCTGGGATTGTTACTCATAAAATGAACGTTTTGATTTTGTGATACAAAAAAAAAAAAATCCCTACATAATGAAAAGCACAAATAACCATAATAAATCTAGCCTTTATGTGTTTAAAGGTTTCATAAAAGAGCATTTTCTTATATCTTCAGATGATGGGGAAAAAAAAAAGATTATATTCTATCAGCAGAGGGAGTACTGAAGAGTGTATAGTAAACACTATAGCTACAAACAGGATGATTCAGTGATATATATAAATGGATACATATCCGATATTTATTTTCAAAATATCATGAAGTTTGATATTTATTTTCAAAATATTGTGTATATTTTCAGTCGAGCAAGAGTAAATGGATTTTTCGACTTTGTCGTTCTGTAGATAAAGAACTTTTGCTCTGGCAATATGACAATTTCAGCCCCCCCCCCCCAAAAAAAAAAAAAAAAAAAACCAGTAAAGTACCAATTATATGTCTTTCAGGAAACCTTTCTAAAACGATGCATAACTGAGAAAGGTGTATAATCGAAATTTTAGTCGGCTAAGGTGCAAAATCTTTGACTGTAGAAATACAATGCTGCAATCGCACAAATTGAATTTTCATACCATTTTTGATTGTTTTAAATACATTATATATTGAAAAAAAGTTAGCCCTTTGCACTCGAGGACTCCGGAGCGGAGCCATTTAAAATTTGTCTTCAAACTTGAGGGCTCCACTACGGAGGCAATAAAAATAATTTTGTGATATCTGTCTAGAAAAGCCAAGATTACATATTGGCAATTGCTTCAAGAGGTATCACACTTTACGATTACAAAATGTAATAATTTTATAATTTTTAGTTTTTTTTTTTTATATATCATAAATTTGTATTCGTATTCATAAAGAATTAAAAAAATAATAAGATATAACTAAAATCACTTTGAGTTGCTGGTAATACAAATGAAAAAAACCTTTGAGTGCAAAGGGTTAAAATATTAAAAAAAATAATTAAATAATTTCTAAAATTGAAAAATAAAAGTTAGAATTATCAAACCTTTCATATCAGTTGCATACCTTGTTAATTAAACTAATTTTTAATCTTCGTTTGACAAGCCGATTTACTTTAAAGACTTAAGCAAAGCATTATTTCAAGAATCAGAAGTAAATTTGCTTCATATACTTTTTATGCTTTCTGTATATTAGTAAAATATAGTAGTATAGGCTTGTTTACGCGTAGATGTAATAGTTTTTCTATTTATTGAACATCATACTGTATATTATTCATAATTTAAACTAGACTAAAAGTAGAACTTTTGTTTATACAAGAAGTTTAACATAAAAGAAGGTAGAGGGAGGAATGGGACATGTTTAATTCTTTCTTTTTAATAAGATGAATGTAAACTGCTAATATGCAAATATTTTTAGAAGGTAATATATTAATTATAACATTATAAATATATTCATTTACTTCAAAACATAAATAAATTGAACTGATGATTTTTTTAATGCTATCTCTGATTGACAATCCTGAATTTTCCTTCCAGTGATGAAGTTACTGAAATTTGATATTGTAGCACAGACATCAACCTACAATCTTTGTTAGACTGTATATATAGCCAACAATAGACTATTTGTCCCTTATCATACATTGTTTTATAGCTGTCCCATACCTCCCTGTTAGTGGGAAGGTATGGGACACATTTTGAAATTTATAATTTCTTTATAAAATTGTTTCTGCAAATTATGTTTCTATATTGTTCAAGGACATTAGAGAGTGTTTCATTTTGTATTCTATACATCAAAATTTTGTTTATGTGTCAAATAAAGTTGATTTTCTTATTTTTGTAAAAAGCATCACATTCCTCCCCACTCTCCCCTCAAGGTCAAGTAAATAATAATTAATGTATAATTAAATATGCATAATAAAGATGAGATACATTTTCCAGGAATTATTCAATGGAACTTTCCTCATAAAGGTATCATATTAATTCACATCAAAGTCGTAAAGTAAGGAAGTTTTATTTCAGGTTTAGCCAGTCTTAATAATAATAAAAGCTTGATTAATACATAAATATATTTGATAAAAAGATTGTGATTACCAATTATCAGCAATATCTTGATTTTTTTCAGAAATAAATTTAGACGACAATTTGGTTGGATTTAGACAAAAATTACTTTCTTCACGAAAAAACAATGAGTTCAGTCATATATCGAGAATTATATACAGTAGACTCCCTCAAATCCGCACAGCTTGGGACCAGTGGTTGTGCGGAATTTAGAATTTTGCACATTTCTGATCATTACTTTGTTTACATTTTTTAAACAGTAATTTGAATGTAATAATGCATTCAAAATTATACATAATACTTGCAATATGGTAAAATATTAAAATAATTAAGTAAAGTAATAAACTACAATGATTAAAAAGTAAGATAATTTTGAAAATGATTAAAATATTGAAAGTAAAGGTCAAGTAAATGATCAATAATGTATAATTAAATATGCATAATAAAGGTAAGATACATTTTCCTTGAATTATTCAATGAAATTTTACTCATAAAGGTAACCTATTGATTCAAATCAAAATCATAAAGTAAAAAAGTTTTAATTAAAATCTTAAAGTAAAAAGTTTTCAAAAAAATGGGTTGCTCATGGAGGGAGTTCAAATGGGATGGTCTCTGAATGGAGGTAAAATTAGTATTGAGCCTATGGGAATAAATTTCGTTCCATGAAAAAATGATCGGTCAAGGAGGTGGTCGCACAGGGAGGTTTCACTATATATATGTGTGTGTGTGTAAATATATGTATATATTTAACACTGGCGTACAGTTACAGAAAAATACAAACTTTCATAGGAAAAAGAAAACATTATTCGTACCATTGAGCATGAACTCACAAAAACAAATTTTGTTAAAATATATAATAACCAACCTGTTAAATTAGAACAATTGTCTGTTCCTCTTCTTGCTGGGCAATTTTAGATTTTGTACCCTCTGTTAGGACTTTGTTCCAACATCATCTGTAATTTTCTCAACATGCTAGCAACCATGACTTCAGCATCTTTACCAGATGATGTCATTAGTTCTTGAAACTAAAAAATAAAACATAAAATAATAACAATGAAGAAAAAACTTTTAAACCCTTCATGACAAGCCTCCCTTGTACCACTATTTTCAAATAGTGACTTTTTCCTTATTTAATAAATTTATATTAAATAAGGTAAAAATGGTACTTTTTAGTTAGCCGGTCGCCAGTGTTATGTATACAAGTATATATACATATATGTATATCTAACACTGGCGCCCGGCTAACTGAAAAGTACCGTAAAAATTACCATTCCGATATAGTAATAGTTACAAGGACTGTGTACACACTTTATATCACACATATGTTGTCACGAAGGGCTTAACATTACAATACATTTTGTAATGTATTTTTGTACCAATTTATATTTATTATCAACTACACCGGTAGCAGAAAGTTAGAGATGGGAGTCGCAGATTTTCTTTTTTCGTTTGCAGGTTATTTTTCTATTGAACCCTTATTTCGCTTTATATTATGTTTGGCTCTTTCTTACTTAATACAAAAACTTAAGATTATTATTAGTAAAATTAATAAAATGCATAATAACATTTTTAAAAAAAGGTGATCGTTTGATTAACACTTCGATTGTAAAACTTGCAACCTGTTTTACCTGCAGATTATTTTCTGCCTCTGAAGTATCTGTTGCAAACACTTGGAGGATTTTCTGCTATTGGGTCAACTACTAAAAGTACACTTATTAAAAGTATGTACTAACTTTATTTGGTGAAATTGGTTGTTGGGATAATCAGGTAGTACCAAAAGAAGTAGTAGTATGAATTTCCTGCCCTGTCAGTTTTCACACTGATCACACTGCCAGTACAGATAAAATTATGGGGGGAAGGGACAAGAAGGGTAAGGTAATTTCATATTTATTAATTAAACAACAATAATAATAAACCAAGTTTTAATTTGTATGAATTTACAAAACATTTAATTTTTAAATAATTCTTATTTTGATTTCATTTTTTCCAATTTACTATTAATAACTAAAAGTATTGATGGGCAATTTTAAAATTAACAAGCTAACTGATAAGCATTTAAGGCTCATGATTTTATAGGCTGTGCTTAATATAACGGTATCACTTCAGGGAGGTGGAGTTTGGCACTTGATATCTTAAGATATCTCTAGGGTGAGGGAGAAGATTCATTTTCGATATTGTTACCATTTTTGATCCAACCAAAATATTCATTTTTCTATTTGTAACTGTTTCTTTACATCAAAATATTCAGTTATCTATTTTTATGAAAATACTAAGTTATTATTAAAATCATTAAATGATTATATATACAATTATTTCATTCTGAAATGTGGAATACCTCAACGTTTGGCTTTCCTATTTTTTTTAATATATATTTGCATATAATCCGCTGTTGGAGAAACCAGATAGTACGTTTGAAGTGATACTTGTGCTTATTAGTAAAATAAAGAGGAAGAATGTTGTCTATCTGTTTTGTTGATAAGAGCGGCAAGAAACAATATATCTGTTGAATACATTATGTAACAAAGAGCTATTTTTAAATACTTTTAAAAAATTTTATTGATATAAACTTATTTTATATTTAATATAGTGATATTTTACATACTCTTTCTTCTTTATTAGAAAATTTTATAAATAACAGATATATAACAATATGTTTACATATAACTGAAAATATGTAAAAATAAAATGAAAGGAAAAAAAAAAAGAACTTTGAGACACTGATAACAATATGATTAGTGATGGAAGGGTGGGACATAATCCAGGAATGATAATGTAAGATATTGTAAAGGCCGGAAAGATTACAAAATTACTATAAAGTTGGTAACGTTATATATGTACAGCCTCTTAATATTAAAAGCTTTGCCGATTCTCAATCAGCTGGCAAAATGACATACGAAAATTAATTTCTACTGTAAATATATGTTTATTTTTAATAAATAATTTTTTTATTCTTCACTACACATAACAAATTTATTTTTTGAGATGTATACATGCACATGATTTAGTGGGGGTTTTTTGCAGAAAAACTTTTAAATAATTACTTGTGTTTGAAGACAGTTTTTAAATTTTACATATAGCAGCTACTATAAATATAGGAATAGCGAAAAGGGTGTTTGTGCAATAAGGATAAGATATTCTCAAATAAATTTAATGAAGGACATTAAAATTATACAATTATTGGCACAGATGTCATATTCGCATATATTGAAAAAAAAAAAAAAAAGATTTCTGTTTGGATGTTATTTTAAAATTACAACAGAAAATCATCTGTAAATATATATATAGACGCTAAAAGGGATAACAAACAATATACCTACATTTTGATAAATACATTTAAATGAAATGATCTACGTGTTTTATACGCTATGCACAGCATATAGGGTAGATGTGCCAGTAATGGACACCCCTTGATGTTTTTGGTTCATAAAAAAATAACGGGTAATTCGCAGTATACTCTCCTTCGATAACTGCGCCAATGTGGTAATCGGGCTGCTCCTCGGACACGTCACAAAATATGGCAACCCTAAGATTTCTCCGGAGAGAGTTGATGGTTAAACTCCTTGTTTTCTAAGCTGCTTTCTAATTGGACCGAATTGGAAGCTTATTTTTTTTGTAAAAGGCTTTCTTATTGGACAAAGAAGAGAATCAAGGAACATTTTGAATTTGTTTAGAAAAACGTTGATATTGCTGCAGTGGATTTTCCGTTGAAGAGTTGTCACTTTGTGTCGCAGTCGCGTGTTTTTATTATTTGTTTTCTCAATCTTGTATATTTTGAAACAAGTACTTATCTGGATAAATGCTTGATAGGTGAGAATAAATATTCGATCAGTTATTTTTCTTTTATTTTTACCTGTATTTTTGAGCATTGATTGAATTATGTACAAAAGAAAGGTTGATTGTTCCAAGCTATGAATGACTAAAAGTGACAGATTGAGTGATGCTTTTGAATGACATCCTAGAGCACAAGGTAAAATTATGAATAAAAAAACGGGGGGTTCAGGGGGGCGGTAGCCCCCCTGATTAAAAAAAAAAGGGCCCCTCTGATAAAAAAAAACATTGTTTTGCTCCCATTACTGTTAACAAACGCTCTTTTTTAATAATTTGTGTAAGTGAAAGTTTTGTTTTTAGGTATATTTTATAAAATGTATTTTAAAAAATATGAAATGTATTTTTTTTTAAATGTATTTCGAAAAAATTTGAAATTTTATGTATTATTTTTACTCAAAAATACAGGTTAAAATAAGAGAAAAATGACTGATCGAATATCTATTTTCACATTTTAAGCATTTGTCTAGATAGGTACTTGTTTCAAAACAAACGAGATACGAGAAGAGAAAACAAATAATAATTTTGCGTACTCTCTCCCGGATGTTGCAGCGCTCCGGGAGTTAGTACGCGAAAATGCGCCAATTTGGCGATTTTTGAAAATTGCGCCAAGAAGGAGAGTAAACTGCGATCGCATCAAAATAACTAATAAATATTTAGCTTTAATTATTTTTTTTATAATTCCCCCTTGTATGTTTTATAAAACTGGGTTATTGTTGACACTTTTAATCAAACCAATCAGGAAGCAGAAAATAATGTTTCAAAGTTTCGCTGTTTTTCTGTGAAAATCTTAATGAAGAGGCTAAGAGTTGGCTTCGTTTAATCAATTTATATATTATTTATTTTCTTACAAAATTTGAATGTTTTTGTTAGAGTAGCAATCGAAAACTTTGAATTTTATATACCAATGGCCATTTGGAAAATTTCATTTATTTTTAAGATTTTAAGAGGGGTGTCCATTACTGGGATGGTTAATTAGTCATTTTCCAGTAATGGACACCCCATGTAGACATTGCTAAAAATGCAATTTTAGTGATGTTTATAGTGCATAAAATACTTTGGCTTAACTGCAAACCTAAATAATCAAATTTAATTTTTAAATTATACTTACCAAAATGTAATAACACCAAAACTTTTATAAATAGCTGCTTTTAAGTTATTTTATGAGATTTCAATATTTTATTTTATTTATTGTTTACGAGCACAGTCAAAGAGGGGTTCATAGGGCTTAATCCCTCTCCGTTTAAATAAAAGCAATTAAGTTACAGAAGCTATTAAAAATCTATTTTCTGTCTTAAATGTTTCCTTATTTTTTAAAAAAATGTAATACTATTAATGAAAGTTACAGGTAATATTCATGAAACTATAGTAAATCTGCAGATCATTGGCCTCAAACATCAGTACTACAGTTTTATTTTGAAATTAATTTAAATACTAAATAAATTTTTATTTAGTATTTAAAATATTCAACTCACAATATCACTTCTTTCATATTTGTAATATTAATTATTATAAATGATATATCAAGTAGAGTCTGGAAGATTGTTAAAAATAGGGACACAAAACTAAACATTTAAAAATAGTGGCACAAAACTAAACATTAATATTCCAAAACTTTTTTTTAATTACCCTTTAAATCCACCACTGTTACAATAATTTGATAGCTGTAATTGCCTGATATTTAGTATTTTAATCTATCCATCTAAAATAATTAAAACTATCGATCTTCTGATGATTTCAATAATTGATACAAACAATAAATGATTATCACAAATACTTTATTAATTACTGGTATCCTAAATGTTAAATTTATTTGAAAATAACTATTTTGTTTCATTAGTATGTATTCATTAAATTCTGGCTCTAAATAGTCATAAAAACAATTATATTTATTACTTTTTAGGGGGTGTCCATTACTGGAACAGAGGGTGTCCACTACTGGGCCAGAGGGTGTCCATTACTGGGCTTTTGGGTGTTTTGATATATTTCTGTTATTTAAAATTAAATTTCTATTCATATTGGGAAATGAGGCTATAAGAATGGTTAAATATTGTCGATAGATTAATATAATATTGAAAAAACTGGAATATAATAATTTTAACTATTAATAAAAAAATAATTTTTAAAGAAATTCCTTAAGGGTGTCCATTACTGGCACATCTACCCTATATTTTCAAATGAATGTAATTTGTTGAAGGTCAAAGTCTGTTTTGATTTGTAACTCAGTCCACAGCAAGGGGGTGGTGGTGATTTTAAAACTTTAAGTATACATTCCTTATTTTTTGAAGACTTTAAGAAAAAAAGATAAAATTTATTTTTACAAGTTTAAAATAATTAAACATAAAAACAAAATTGTGTTTAAGACTTAAGTGTTTTTAATTATAAAAACACTAGTTAGCCTCGATCATAATTAAAAATGTTTTATTATAATAAAATATGTTCCTAAACACTTACTCCTACAAAAAACTCCTTACACTTTCTCGATTTCGTATTTTATGGTTCATTTACATTACCATTACGTCAATCCTATGTGTTAAAAGTATATATAACGGAACTGCAGTTATGTTATCAAAATACATTTGAAAATTCGCGATGGTTACGAAACGTGAAACGATACGTTATAACATGTTTTAAGTAAATCATGTTTATAGAAGTTAGTTTAATTTAAAGATGTAGCATGCTGTATAACATAATTAAACAAAATAGCGTTGAATCAAATATCATCTTTTCCTCATGGGTAACTTACACAGAAATCTTAAATATAAGACAGTACAGAAGAAAAAAAGACTACAGTAAGAACGATTTAAACAATAATGATATATACTAATAAGTAAAAGTAATGGCAAACTTACCGCATTTTCTGTAAATGTTTGAAACTTGACACAACGAAAGCTTTCAAAACAGACGCCATTGGGAGACGCTACGCCTACGCTGGTCGGGAAAAGAAATAAGTTGCGCATGCGCAAAAATCGTACGGATCATAATGATTTCCGAACATGGGTTGGCTACACGATTATCACGAAAACCTTTGCAGGATAGTTAGAAAGTAAAGCAAAAACGACCCTTTTCGGAAACCTTACATGCTATCTGGGGAAGTGCAATTCGTAGAAAAAGAATTGTTAGTAGAATTAAACAATCACAGAAATTAAGAACAGCTACACAGAAATGTTCCCCTCATTGTCCATTGGGATGGAAAACTTTTACCAGAGTTAACCGGTAAAGAGAAAATAGACAGACTACCAGTTATAATTTCTGGAAAAGGAGTTTCAGATACTCTCGGTTGCTAAACTTCCTTCTGCAATAGGCAAAGTACAAGCCCATGCAATTTATGAAGCTTTGAATGAATGGGGTATTGCAGATAAAGTGATTAGAATGAGCTTTGACGCCACATCAGCAAATACTGGAAAAGAGAAAGGTGCTTGTGTCCTTTTAGAAGAAAAACTTTGAACGAAACTTTTTTATTTTGCCTGCTGTCATATTATGGAACTTATCATTGGAAAAGTATTTCATATTTCTTTGGGAACATCGTAATCAAGTCCGGAAGTACCTTTATTCAAACGTTTCCTGAAATTTTGGAGTTTGCCGCTACACAAGAATTTTCAACATGTGGACTAAGAGATGATTACCAAGAATTTGTCGAACTTGTTATTTTCCTTGGGGGAATTCCTGTCAGAGGAATTAGTTTCCAGGGGCAATGCATCATGCTCGTGGGATGTCTAAGGTAATATATTCTTTGAAAATATTCATTTTTAAGTTCCAATTCAAGCTTACCGAAAAGGAAGAAAGAGGTCTTTGTGATGTTTGTGTTTTTATAGTCAGGGTGTATTAAAGCTTCGATCACTGCTTCAATAACAGAAACCTCACCCTATAATGACTTTCAATTGATGAATATTTTATTAGAGTACCCAAGAATACATGCAGAAATTGCAAAGTCTGCATCAGAGAAATTTTCAAAGCATCTGTGGTTTTATATCAGTAGATCTTTCTGGATTGTCCTTTTTCGATAGCCTGTTTGAACAAAAAGAAAGATGGTTGAAGACCTTCAAAATAAAAAAGGCACAAAGAATCCTGATACGAGGATAACTGCCTAAGTTTAAAACTCACAGTAAAATAGTACAATTTAAAAATCAAAATTTCTTAAACTTATTAGCTTATAAGGCAAAAGATTTAGTCTGATTAATCAAATAAAAAAATATTCATCTATAAACAAAGAAAGCACAAACCAAAACCAAACGTAAGATGACAGCACTTGCAGTTAAGTCTAGAATAATAATATAGCTGTAACTAATTTAACTCAATAAAAGTTTAAAACTCACAATAAAATAGACCAATTTAAAATTTATTTAACATGTAATTGCTTATCTAATAAGGCAACATAATTAGAAAATAATAAACAGATGAATAATTCTTAGTTGAATCTCTGTTGCTAGTACTGCCATCTATGAGAGGTGAAAGACATTTCTCTTCTTCATATCAATGAAATTATCTGCAGATAATTATTTAATAATTGCATTTACAAATGCTTTTATGGATTTTGTAGTACATTTTAATACATTGAAACAATTTATCAATATTAGGATTATAATTTTTTTTTTCAAGTAAAAGGAGAAAAAAACAGCAAAATGACCTCGATTTATGAAACTTATACTTCTTTGAGCTACCTCTAAATATTATTTTTTAGTGATTAAATTCTACAAGAATTATTTTTAGATATAATGGAACATATTTAGAGGGTAAGAGCAATAAATTTTAAAACTTCGAAAATAAGGATCACCCTAATATACAATAATTATATATATAAGTATATATATATATATAAGCTGTCGTGGCGTTAATATGTAAGCACCAAGAGAAGTTTTAATTAAAAAATTTTGTGATGTTCAGAGCAAAATTCAAGCTATTGCATGCATTGGATGAAATTTAGATTGTGTAAAAAAAAAAAAAAAAAAAAAAAAAAAAAAAAAAAAAATGTTTCTATTATTGAACTTCCAATAAAGGAGGGGAGTTTTTAATTAAATATTACATTGCTGCATATTCCAAATACCTATTTTTGGGTACTTATTTAGCGTTATGGTTTATCGAAATATTTTTATAAATATATTTTTATAAGTACTTTGACTTAATTACTATTTAACAAACAAAAATTAAAACTATATAAACAACAACTCTCAAAATTTAATGGCAGTGAAAAAT
This sequence comes from Maratus speciosus, assembly GCA_963932465.1. Taxonomy (NCBI): domain Eukaryota; kingdom Metazoa; phylum Arthropoda; class Arachnida; order Araneae; family Salticidae; genus Maratus; species Maratus speciosus. Next base: position 90,089,203 of record OZ010794.1, on the reverse strand, counting down.
ATGTGTGACAGAAGCGCAAAATGCAGCTTATATAAATCACATATATAGCAACATTTCAAATATATTTAATGAAAGCTATTGCATAACAGACTCAAAAGCAGCTCATAAGGTATGCAATAAATATTACTACATCAAAATATTAAAATTACAACACATTAAAAAATTACGAAAGAAGGTGGATATAAAAATTTTTAACATTTATCTATAAACGTTCAAAACAGTTAAACTTTAATTTAGGCAGGCAAAAAGACTGTCTGTATCTCATCAGAGGGTGCACAGACAGAACTAACTCTAACCCTCCCTCCCTTCTCCAAAAAAAAAAAAATAAATAAATAAAATCTTGTAGGTTTCGAAACACAACCCAGTCCTACATTCAAAAACTTGAATGCTTTTGAAAGAAACAATTTTAAAACTTAATTTAAATGGAAGTCTAAATGTAAATACTGTAAAATAAACCCTTTAAAAATAAAGAAAATTTAAAAAAGTAATGAAATTGAAGACAGTGCTACATAAATTAAGCAGATTTATGAATATTATACATTTAAAATGAAGTAAACATGAATGCAGGGCAGGCAGCCTCTACCCTTACCTACAAGATTAGAAGTAAGTTTAACAGAAATACCTTTCACATTTCACTCAACAGAAGTCCTTCACCTGGTAGAAACGAAAAACAAAATTATTCCGTATCCATTGTCGTAATCCTCACAATCCAGGTCAGACTTTTTTTCTATTCTAACTTCCATATCAGCACCTTCTTTATAAAAGACTCAATCATACAGAATATTCCAGAGGCATGCTTTGAAATGTGTTCATCCTGCCTAACCACAATGCTGCAATTTATTTTTCAGATTTTTTTTTATTTTAGGAAAGGGAGGAGTTAGTTCTGTCTGTCCACCCTCTGAAGAAATACAGACAGACTTTTTTCCTGCGCAGATTAATGTTTTTAACTATTTGGAGAGATTGTAGTTAATTGTTAATTTTTTAAATATACATCTTCTTTCATAATTTTTTAATGTGTTGCAATTTTCATATTTTGATGTATCATTTATTGCATATTTTATGAGCTGCTTTTGCACCTGTTATGCAGAATCTATACAAATATGTGAATTAAATACGTGTCTGCACAAAAGAACTGGACTACTTTTCTGGCAATGGATGGTAATTGCTAAAGTCTGTTTTACAAATGTGTTTGTCTTTTCTGGAATGTTTATTTAGATACCTTTTTATCTTATGAAACAGCAAAGTTTTGTTAAAGAATTCTTTAACAATTGGAAAGTGTTTAATAATCTCCCTTTCATGCATGATTTTTCTTTCTTGTTTGTTTGTTAATGGGGATGGAAAATATTATTTTAGAGTACATGTTTCTTTTAAAAGATTAAATATTCAAGGTGTTGTGTGAGGAGTGAACAGCCAAATTGCTAAAAAAGAGGAAATTCCATTTTCACCCCCCCCCTTCCCCAACAGTATATTTAAAAGTTTCCTTCTTTGGGGGTACAGAAATCCGTGAAAATCTCATTGGTGTTGGAGGGGGATTTCCGATGATTGATATTTTGTATTAAGATTAAGTTCCACACATTCTTTTTTGATATACATTTCAATTTTTTTATGACTCATTTTGTAAAAAAAAAAAAAATTTAATTATAACATTTTGTTAAATAAGTTTGTTTCGTTCCTTACCTTTTTCAGTCACAGTCATAAATTGGGGATTCTCAGTCTTTGTTCCACGGACTCCTTTTTAAAATAAAATAACGCCAAGAACTCTTATACATGAACATACAGTTAAACTTGGTTAATACAAGAAACAAGGTAATTAAAGATCTCATCAGTTTTTGAAATAAATTTCAATTTATTTTTCTTTAAAAAAATTATCGATTCGTTTGCTAACTTATATATGTTACCGGCCAAACCCGATTTTAGGCCAAACTAGTTTATTCTAACGCGCATCGAATAAACTAGTTTTTCCTAGGCTAAACTAGTTTATCCTAATGCCCATAGGATAAACTAGTTTTTTCTAGGCCAGACTAGTTTAGCCTAACGCTCATAGGATAAACTAGTTTAGCCTGCTATTCATTGGTCTGAACCAGTTTGTCCTAGGCCAATTCAATTTGGCATGCTTTTATTGATCCCAAAGACCGCTTCAGCACCAACCTTCCAGTTTATCCTAGGCCATTTCAATTTGACGTGCTTTAATTGATGCCAATCCATGTTGAGCACATTCACAAAAAAAAAATATATATATATAGATCAACTAATTCAAACTGAAATTAAATTTCTCAAAAATGAGTCAAGTTCACGCTCAAATTCAGAAATTTTCAAACAAATCCGCTCAACTCAAACACATCTATGGAAGTGAGCGAAGTTTACTAAAAACTCGTTTATTTATTTATTTTTTTTTATATAATAGAAGTTTAGCGTCCAAATTTACAAAATTTTGCGAGCTAGTCTTTTGGTTATTCTATGTAAGGGTCTTTACGGGGCCGACCAATTTTCCTTCCTGACACTCGGTCCGGGTTTGGTTTGGGGATTACTTTTTTCGAGAGATTCGGGCTGAGATGGACCGGGACTCAATTTCTTTTCCGGCTTAAGGCGGGACTGGACTGCATTCTTCTTGAGGTCTGCGCAGGCAGAAATTTTCAGTCCAATTTCAAAGCCAGCTCATATGAAAATCATTTGGACCGGCAGGATCTCTGGTTTGTTCAATAAAAATATCAGTAACATTTGGCACGGCCCAATTTTTTTGTTAATGCACGTATTTTTAAATCGCTATTATTGCACAATGGACCATATTCTCCCCTTGGGTTCGAGGCTACAAAAATTCGTCTACTTGGGAATAACATTCATAACCGCGCTATTGAAAAGCATTGTGTTAAGAAATTTCATGCTTGTAATTTTATTTTATACGGATTTTTAGATCTTTTCAGGGGCAGGTATGGATTATACATGAATTATTTTCTCTATTTTAAAGTAATGGCATGCATACCTTTTATTTTATTTATAAAATAAAATTTTTAAATTTTATTAAAATTAATTTATTTTAATTAATAATTTTAATTAATATGTATATAAGTATTGATCGAAAATAATGCGTACAAAATGAATCTGCAGTATTTTACGCATGCATTTACTTCTATTTCTGCTACATCAAATGACGCAATAAGGTAAAAAAACGCGCTGGCCGCTATTTTTAGACCAACGTGATATCCACTGTGACATCATGAGAATACTGTCCATTGAAATTTATATATTTATTATTATTTTTTTTTAGATAATTAGATGCATTTTTAGGTAATAAAATTAAAGTACGGTAAAACCTGAGAAAAATAACCTGCCTATGACGAAATTCCGTGTTTAAAAAAAAAATATTGATCTATCTAAAATATAATAGGATATTAGTATTTGTAAAAAGAATATAATGCATTTACAACAGACGATGGACTTTTTAATAAGGGAACCGGCCTATAATGGATTTTTCTTCTATCCCATGCAGTTCCGTGTTAGAAGATTTTATTGTATAGAATTTTTAAAATTTTTAAATCTCCAAGCCAAAGAACGTGGATTAACGATATTAATGATTATGTTGTAAACTATATTGATTTTTTAATGAATCTCTATTTGTATGTAAATATCTGAATAATTACTAATATCATTAATTTTTTTACACGGCTTGCAGACTTGGAAATCTGAAAAATTTTATTTAGAAAAACCTTCAAAGACGGAATCACATACGAGAGAAAAAAACTTCTTTATAGTTAAGTTCCTTTTTTAGCAAGTCCGTCGTCTCTAGCAAATGTATTATGTTTTTTCAAACGGATTATTATATCCAATTTGCACCGATTACAAAGGAATTTCCGTTTAAAACAGGATTTCGTCATACACGGATTCTTCTAACATGTTTTACAATTATGTATCCCCATCTGTATAAATGTATATGGGAACGTCCACAGCAGAAAAAAATTTTTTTTTAACGGAAATTTAAGTGTTATACATCAATTTAAAGCTAAAGAGTTGAAGTATATGAATTTGTAAGTTTTAATTTCATAAGAGCAAGTGTTTACTGAAAATGAGCTGGATACTAACAGTATAAAACTACATTTACATTTAAGCTTAAAATACAACTTATTGAAATGTATGATTTTTTTACTTTTTAGAATTCAATAAAATTATTATGCGTTCAAATCAACAAACTATTATCATATCTTTAAGATCTACACAGATAAAATCTTTTAGATAATGTCTTTAATATATTTTTGGCAGTATTTAAACGTTAATACTTAAATGGCACAAGAGTAACGGAAAACATACAAAAGTTTTAATTAAAAAAAAAACTATTTAAAATTTTTACCCAAAACTTCTAATTCTCTGATTTTGAGGTATAAGACATATTTTCTATTAAATATTTTGTTTATGCTATGCATGGAATAGGCTCTGGGGAATTGTCACAAGAGTAACAAATGTCTGTGTCACAAGAGTAACACACAATACTTTTGTCGATACTTTGATATAAAACTGCGTTACAACCAAAACAAACAGAATGCTTAAAGTTTTGTTGTTTTTTCTCTGTTATTAGAGCAGTTCTTGAAATGGTTTTAGCTATAGCTAAAGTTATTTTGCAAATTTTAAGGAAGATAAATTATCTTTATTAGTATTTTTTTAATGAGTGGATTTATTTTTATTCGTTTTTGGTATTACTTAAGATTATAAAATAATCATGACAAGTAATTAAAGATATAATAAAACAGCTCAACTCGTGTCATTTTTGTGTACTTTTTTTTGGTTTGAAGCACATGGTCTTTGACTAGGTATTTTATAGGCTTTGTAAAGCTTTGTTTACTAAATTCTGCTGTATAACCTACAGAGGTTCTTATAGTAACTCTTATGGAAAGGATTCTGATAGTATATTTTAAAGGAAAGATTTTAATATCGCTTCTTATACACGACATTGTTTTAAAGAGCAGGAAAAATTCTGCTAAGCGCCAAAAAATGTAAAGAAAAAAAATAAGAATGAAATTGAATATGTTGTTGTCAGAAAGAAACAAAACAAAATATATTACGATAAGGGGAAGAAAAGTCTTAGAACCAGCAAAAGCTTCAGCAAGAAAATGGAAATATTAAGAAAAGAAAAAAGTAGAGAACTAGCTAACCTCAGATACTGTAACGGAAAAAAATCTAACTCCACAGCTTTGGAGAGTTTTATGTCGATGAAGATTTAAGAAGAGGTCATTCTTCAGCTAAATCTACGTTAGTTAAGCGTGAAAAAGGTCACATTTCATCAATTCTAGGGGACTTTTAATAAGAGAATACGTTTTTTGTTTAAAAAAGCTTTCCTAAATTGAAAAATTGGAGATTCCTTTGAAGCTTTAAAGCCTAGTTTCATAAAACAATAGAAAATTACTCATCAGAATATCTCCATTTGTTGCTGTCACGAAATCATTCAAGCAATTCATAATGTAGTAACTGGTGTATTTCCTGCATTAAACATTCCTGTGATGGATTTAATGACTTTGTCTGCCGAGATACATGATAACTAGAATTTAGGAATTCAGAATGTCTAATTTGCGGAGATAAAATCGAAGAATTATTTGAAACGGAAGTCCATAATACGGAACTTCTTATAAGTTATTGTAAATAGCATATTCGACGTTTTTAATATTGACAAAATGTTTATCAACATCTTCTCAATACTGTTACTTTTTCAAAAAGTTGATAAACGTTTTGAAAAAGTAACAGTTAAAGAAACCATTTCTGATTGTTTAAAAATTTTCGAAAGCAACTAAATCCATTTCTGTGCACACATTCATTGAAACTTGTACAAGGGATTATTTTCGTAATGCCAAAAAATAACCATTTCTCAAAGAATTGTTATGCCAGTGGATTTTCTGGAAACTTATTTTCACGCGAAGAGGAATTTTTGGTATGAAATACTACATTACTGGTCAAATCCACAAGCGACTGTATTTTCAACTTTTTATTTAGTATGATCCCAATAAAGTAAAATCTTATGCTATTATTTTAGACAATGCAACTCATAATCAATTTTTTGTAAATGCAATTTTTTTCCAATTCGTATGTAACATTTCAACATTGCATCCTTAAGGGAATTTGTATTTTCCTAAATTGTATCTGTTTTAATTTTTTATATGATGGTTGTGCTTTCCAATTTAAACAAAACTATGACTACGTAAATATGCCTGCAATGAATCAGACTCCTTTCTCAATTAACTTAATTGGGCACATTTTTTTTCCAAATACTCCTGGTATAGGTGCTGTAGATTTATTTTGTGTTGTTGTATAATGATATATGTGGAATGAAGTGCGGGCTAAAAAAACAATTCTAAAATATACTGCTTATTTTTTCAAAAGAAATAAAACAATAATGTTTCACCAACAGCGAAGGGCATTCAACAAATACAATTTGTTAAAACCATGAAAAATGACACTATCTACTACAAACCTTACATGAACATGATTCGTACAAAGAATTTGTGTTTCATTAAGTAAATCATGATACAGGAGAATTTGCAAGTGATATTATTCATAATGAAGACAATGACTTATTCTGTTAAATAGCAGAAACTGAGAGGTTGCTCTGTGGATATAGTGTTTGTTAATTTTAGGATTTTTTACATTATTTTATGTTATTTTAAAATTAAACCGTCATTAAAAGTTGTTCTGTAGGGAAAATATTTCTTTTAACTTATTTTAATTATTTTGTTTAGTATTTAAACTGAATTTTTGCTAAAATTACATTATGGACAAAATGTCACAAGAGTAACACTTAGCATTTTGCAAAATCAAATGTAACTAATTCATGTGTTATCAGATGAGTTCAATGATTAATGCTTTTTAAAAAGATATAATTACTCTGCTATGTTCTGTAAATTTTATTTCTATTGTCTCATATAATTCACAGAATTTTTGCGTCAAACACAATTTTTGAAAATTGCATTTTTTTGTGGTCACAAAAGTAAGAAAATTTTCATTTATTATCTAGCCAAGTAAAATGCTTTTCGTTACAAATTATATATGGTTTATGAAAGTAGAGTACATGTATTTTTAAGAAGTTGCCTCAAATTTACCTTAAATATATTTTGTTACAAAAGAATTGGAAATATATATGGAATTTTTCTCTGGTGGTCACAAGAGTAACAGTGGACTTTCCCATACGTACTATTCTTTAAAGAGAATTTTAACTGTGGAATAATGTTAGCTAGAAATATGTATTTTAAGCCGAACTGGGACCGGGACTGCGCCGGATTTCTGAAAATTCCAGATTTCTGAAAGAATATGAAATGTACTTCTGCTATTCTTAATAGTACATTTATTTATTCATAATTAATTCAAGACCAAGTAATATTTATGTTCAAAAAAAATTTTAAGAAAATCAGTATTTTTTTTTTCTTACATAAATATCACTTGGCTTTGAATTAATTATGAATAAGTGCTCCATTAAGAATATGAGAAATACATTTGATTATTTATGAGAAATCTGGAATTTTCAAAAATCCGACGAAGTCCGGGTCCCGACGATGCCGTATTTTCGAGGTTATACTGTACATTATTACTCAATCCTCTAAATTCTTCCTCTCCAAATTTTATGGAAACGCCTCATCCCATTCTTTAGACCTCCAGCACACAGTTTGTCATATGTAATATATTTTGTATCTACCAGCGGCGGTGAAGTGGGGAATATAGAGGAATAGTATCCCACTCCCCATCGAATAAAATCAGGGTGACGGCAATACTACTTTGCACAACGTTGGCGCCAGAGCGGTAGTTGGGATCAATAAAAGCACGTCAAATTGCATTGGCCTAGGATAAACTAGAAGTTCGGCACCGGGGCGGTCTTTGGGATCAATAAAATCACGCCAAATTGAATTGACCTAGGATAAACTACTTCGGACCAATTAATAGCAGGCTAAACTAGATTATCCTATGAGGGTTAGACCAAACTAGTTTCGCCTAGGAAAAACTAGTTTATCCTATGTGCGTTAGGATAAACTACACTGGTGTCCAAAATTAAGGATAAGCCACAAAATGCTCATTTTTAAGTAAGCGAATACTCAAAAGGAAATAATATAATTCAAATAATTACTATCCATAAAGCATAGCTAGTCCATATAGCATCTCTTTCATGTTACACATGGTCACAAGTGTCACAGTCGCTACGGTGAAGCAAAAAAATAGGAAATTCCACACGTCTCATTATGAGTCTCAAATGATCACTATATGTGACCCCACCGAGACGTCAATGTGACTGCTGCTTTGTGACGAGTCACCAGGTGACTTTACAATGTAGTTACATTGTGACTGTCATTATTAGACTCAATTTCAAAGTCATCATGAACATTCATTATGATGAGTCACCAAATAATATCACATTATAGTCACATGGTGACTTTTTACAAAAGAGCCCAATGGTGACTTCACAGTAGTCTCCCTGTCACTTGAAAGTTATCATGTGACTTAAATGTGACATTATTTGGTAACTTATCTAAATGCAGCGTTCACGATGACTTTGAAATTGAGTCTTCAGATGACAGTCACTTGAGAGTCACAATGTAAGTACATTGTAAAGTCACATGGTGACTCGTCACAAAGCAGCAGTCACAGTGACGTCTCAGTGGAGTCACATATAGTGATCGTTTGAGACTCATAAAGAGATGTATGGAATTTTCTGATTTTTTGCTTCACCGTAGTGACTGTGACACTTGTGACCATGTGTGACATGAATGAGATGTTGTATGGACTAGCTGTGCTGTAGAGATAGTAATTATTCTAATCGAATTATATTATTTCCTTTTGAGTATTCGCGTACTTGAAAATTAGCATTTTGTGATCGGTCCTTAATTTTGGACACCAGTGTAGTTTGGCCTAAAATCGGGTTTTGCCGGTAACATATATAAGATGTAATATGTAGTATAATTATATTACATATAAGTATAGGTTGTAAATTTTTTTAAACATCTTAATAAAGCACCTTTCAAGGTATTTTGACATTGTGGAAGGAATACACTGATGCTTATATTGAAAAGAAGTAATAAGTACTAAATTGAAGATAAATTATTTAAATAAATTTAGAATTATTCTTGCCTCAAAACGCAAGTTCGATGAACGCAGTATTATGTAGCTCGTTGTTAAGTGAAGTACGAGAATAAAGATAAATTATGTAAATAAATTTAGAATTATTCTTGCTTCAGAATACATGTACGATAAACAAAGTGTTATATAGTTCATTGCAGTGTTACGACTGATGTGCTAAATAATTCTAAAACTATTTCTAAAACAAATAAAGTTAAATTTAACTGTCGTCAATATTTTTTGCATTTTTATTCCATTCCACGCTATAATTTTTTTCTGTTCTTCTTTAACGTACTGTTTTTCTCCAACAACAAGCTTTCATTTCAAGCGTGGTTAGAGGAAGCTAAAATGATGAACAACCCTGGTTTAAACAAATCAACTTACTTTTAGTATCAGTTTCTACTATAACTCTTATTTATGATTTATTTCATGGGTACCTACACGCAGATGCATATGTGTGTATATCAGTGGATAAATATTCAAATTCTATGGTAATCTATAAATAAATAATGCAATTGTTTAATGTGTCAACTTCGTACTCTTTAAAGAATTAAAAATTGTCGAATTTGATCTTAACTTGGAATACAAATTTATTACATTTGATTAAAAAAGTTTTTTTAGGTCCAATTTCTGACTAAATATAATTCTTTATTACTGTAACGCAATAAACCAATTCCTTAGGTAAACAGTGCAGTAATATATCAGCATTCTGATACCTGAAAGAAGTTTCTGTTTTAGTGTAAAACAAAATTTTCTCACTTACGAAGATGTCAACAGAAGAAAAATCCTTCATTAGTGAAAAGAACGTCATTAGACATACAAAGAAACACCTTTTAAATCAGGGAAAAGAAAAATCTTTTGTTTGTGAAGTATGTTCAAAAGTCTTTTCAAACAGTAGTCATCTAAGAAGGCATATCTTGTGTCATACCAAAGAGAAACCTTATGTTTGTGAAATATGTTCAAAAGGATTTTCCCAGAATAGTAACCTAGGAATTCATCTCTTGTCTCATACAAAAGAGAAACATTTTGTGTGTGAGGTATGTTACAAAGGATTTTCCACAAGTGGTAGTCTCAGAAGGCATATTTTGTCTCATACGAAAGAGAAACCTTATGTTTGTGAAATATGTTCAAAAGGATTTTCCCAGAGTAGTAACCTAGGAATTCATCTCTTGACTCATACAAAAGAGAAACCTTTTGATTCTGAAATATGTTCCAAAGGATCATCCCGTAGTGGTAGCCTAAGAATTCATCTCTTGTCTCATACAAAAGAGAAACTTTTTGTGTGTGAAGTATGTTCCAAAGGCTTTTCCACAAGTAGTATTCTAAAGAGTCATCTCCTATCCCATACAAAAGAGAAACCTTATGTTTGTGAAATATGTTCCAAAGGTTTTCCCCGTATTTATAGTCTAAGACGTCATCTCTTGTCTCATACAAAAGAGAAACCTTTTGAGTGTGAAGTATGTTTCAAAGGATTTTCCCAGAGTGGTAGTCTAAGACGTCATCTCTTATATCATACAAAAGAGAAACCTCATGTTTGTGAAATATGTTCTAAAGGATTTTCTCAGAGTAGCAGTCTAAGCCGTCATGTCTTGACTCATACAAAAGAAAAACTTTTTGTTTGTGAAATGTGTTTCAAAGGCTTTTCCAGGAGGGATCATCTAAAAAGTCATCTCTTGTCTCATACAAAGAAGAATCCTTATATTTGCGAAATATGTTCCAAAGGATTTTTCACAAGTGGTAATCTTAGAAGTCATCTCTTATCTCATACAAAAGAGAAACCTTTTGTTTGTGAAATATGTTCCAAGAGATTTTTCAGGAGTGGTCTTCTAAGAAGGCATGTCTTGATTCATACAAAAGAAAAACCTTTTATTTATGAAATATAATAAGCATCTGTACCAGTGAAAAAACCTTCCTTCCAGAATTTTGCTTTTGTGCAATAGCTTTGAAAATGCATGCATGAATCATAGAAGAAAGTGAAAGTAAAATACGTTTATTTGAAAATTCATTGGAAAAGTGTAAATAAATATTTAATAAATTGCAGAGTCAAATTAAATTTATTTCTTTCTGTGCTCAATAATAAAAAAGGTACCATTCTTTCAGAAGACATATAAAATTTTAAACAAGACTATTACTGGAAATGTAAAAATTTCTTAAGCATTTGAAAAAAAATATATAAAGGAATTGTACTTTTTTATACTAGCAGTATCTGGAAAAATAACTGTATATGCAAATTTTCACCAAGTATTATGCATTAGTGCATTCATAATATATATGTGCATTTTATGTAGTTATTTGTTTTATGTATGACTAGGAGACCCGTCCGGCGTTGCGAGATTCGGTGATAATATTTCTTAAATGAACCTTAAATTTGTATGATTTTACATCTTTAACTCGATTTTGCCTGAAATACGTACCCGCTCACTGTGTGAAAATAGGGCCGAGAAGCTGCTAATTGTTGAGATATGTCATGTAAGTTTTTTTCATAATTTTCGAAAAATTGTATGTGGTAGTAATGAACAAATTAAAATTTTAAAAGGCCCTCTAGTGATAAAAAATAATTTAAGAGGGAAAGAGCCTGCTTAGTAATCTACAAGTCAAAAGCTTTCAAATGATATGTAACATGAAAAAACCCATTTCCCCCTACCCCTAAGGGGGGAATACCCCCTAACAGTCTGAGGTCAAAATAGACCCCACCAACTGAAGATATGTGAGGAGTTTCACCTTTGGTTAAGCCTTCAAATGACGTCGAATCTCGCTGTATCTTAATTAGGAGCTGAGTTAGAAAATTGAATCGCTTGGGGGGGGGGGCAATTGGTATGAGGGAGGAAGAAAGGTTCATAATATGAAAGAGTGTTCTGAGGATTTTCCGATAATATATCACTTCAGGATTTATGAAAAAATTAGAAAATTGCCGAGATATGGCCAAATATTCAAAAATTTTCCATCACCCCCTTTAACCCCTCAGGGGGGAGAAATTTCTAATATTGCTGAAACACGTATTTAATTATTAATTATGGGGGGCAATTGGTATGAGGGGGAAGAAAGGTTCATAATATGAAAGAATGTTCCGAGGATTTTCCGATAATATATCACTTCAAGATTTATGAAAAAATTTGAAAATTGCCGAGATATGGCCAAATATTCAAAAATTTTCCATCACCCTCTTTAACCCCTTAGGGGGGGAGGAGAAATTTCTAATATTGCTGAAACACGTGTTTAATTATTTTTTAGTAGATTTATTTTCTGGAATTTCACGCTCCTACATAAAATGGCTGTTGAAATATGGCCAGATGCTATAAAATTTTCGACCCCCTCCCCCCTTTCTATCCTCTAAAGGGAATTTTCCAAAATCGTTCTTTAGCGCTGACTTATGTCATAAGAAGTATGTTTTATCTAATTTTCATGCTTCTAGGTTCAGTAGTTTGGGCTGGGCGATGATGAGACAGTGAGCGGGACATTGCCTTTTAAATATGGAGATTGAAGAGAAAACTTGTATAGTCAAATCACACATTTTTTTAATGAGCAGCAAATATCCATCATGCTTTCAATTGAAATAGTTTTTATATGCAGTAAAATACAGATGCAATCAAATAGGTTTAGGTATATATTATTTTATAACTCTTTATATTATGTTTATGTACATATATGTATATTATATAGGTATTAGTTTTCTGTATTACATGTTCGTACTTCACGGGCATGTCAATCAAATATGTTTAGTTGTAAATCTTTATACAGTAGATTCTCTGAAATCCGCAAATGCCTAAAATTCGCACATCGTTGCCGATGTAAACATTGTAAATTACAGTTAAGATGTGTGTGAAAAATTCAAGATTGTTTTATTTTTATATGACTCTGTACACATTTTAATATGTAATTCTGTTTAATGTGATTGAATTCATGCTTTCTCGTGAAGAAAGTATAAATTTATTTCTGAAGAAATTCCAGATAACACTTATATCAGTGGCAATCGCGATCTTTTTGCCAAATATATTTATGTATTAATAAAGCTTTTTTTTTTGCTGTTAAATCTGGTTATGGTTAAACATGAAATAAAACTTTGTTATTTTTAAATTTTGATGTAAATTATTATCGTACCTTTATAAGGGGATGAATATCATTGAATAATTCAAGAGGAAATTATCTCATCTTTAGTTATACAGTAATATCTCGACTTAAGTCAGCAATTTGTTTCAAGAATTGTGACGTAAGTCGAGGTATAAGCAAAAATGGATAAGCAATAAAAATTCTCCAATATCTAATGTTCATATTCTGTTGTATGTATGGATTATGTTACATACATTTAACATTAGCAGAAGAATGAATTTGCAATACACGAACTTTGAATAAATCAATAAGTTGTTAAAATAAAATTGATTGTTCTTCTAGCTGTCCCGTTCGAGTCTTTGAGGATGTGAAAAGATCTTGCCGTGAAGTTAGAATTTTTCTTTTTTTCTCTTATAAGCACAACAGAGCTTTTCCTAGTGACATTGTTTATTTGTCTGTCACTGTCACGTGACTGTAGTAGGAAATTTACCCTTCAGAAGCACAATAGTGTTAAAGAAATTCAAAGTGTGTATTAACCTAAGAATTTCTTTTTTCCAGGAGAGACGACGTAAATGCGGGTGACATAAGTCGAGGGGACGCAAGTCGCGGTAGTACTGTTCATTAATTATTTACTTGACTATTACTTTTAATATTTTAAGTTTTTTTGTTAATTTTTATTATTTTACTTTACAACTGTACCTAGTTATTTTATTATATTACTTTATTGTAAGCATTCATTGTAATTTTGAGTATATTACTGTATTCGAATAAACGTTTTAAAAATGTAAACTAAACTATCACCAGAAGTCTGCACAACCTCTTGTCCCAAACTATGTGGATTTGAAGAAATCAACTGTATTATAGTTGTGTACATATATGTATATTATATGTCTATTATTTTACTTTATTAGATGTTCTTGCTTTATTTGCATGACAAAATTGTGGCTGCGACTCTTACATAATTTGTAATTCGTGGAGCCGCTATAATATGAGAAGAAATATACTTTTGTAGAAAACGAGATGAGCAAATATTTTTCTTTAAATTAGTAAAATTTTGAGTTCTCTACCAAGTTAAATATACTGTCACTGGGAAATGAAATTTGCAAAATAAGATTGCTTTCATTTTCCATGATTGGCTAGTCATATTTAAGTTGCAATATTTCCAATTGAACATAATTAATGAGATGTTTACTTAAACTAATATCATCAAGTTTATAAATAATACATATGCATCATAATATTTGTATTTTTAATAATACTAGATAAGGCAGAATAAAGAACTATCAAAATATATTTCAAAAATGCGATATTTTAGACTTCAAAATTTATCGTCATCAGAATGTATATTTAAAAAATATATAAATTTCTACTTTATAAATGAGGAGGGGAATTTTTATCTCATGTAGTCTTAAATGCAACTGAAAAACATAAGATGAAAATAACTAAAGAAGCATTGATAAATTTTAAAAATTTATGACAAATAAAATTTAAACAAAAATTCAATCAGTAGAAATATGAAATGCACAATCATATATTTCTATTCAGAAAAGGTAAATTTCACTGATATAAGAGTACAACATTATTATCTAACCCTTAAAATTGACCTAAATGCAGGATTGTCATATTGCTTAATTTAACTAAAACTGTTAAATTAATTTAAATAAAGGCAAAATTATTTCTGGAGACGGGATTGAAAAAATGGGAACTGTCTCCGTAAACCTGTGAGCATTTGTCACTCTTGTCCAGGTATTGTAAAATAGCTATGTACATTTTTTTAAATACATATCAGCTATTTATAATAGTAAATTCAAGAATGAAACTTCATATCTTGGAAATAATAGTAGGAACGACCAAAAGTACAATGACAATGTTGAAGAGCAACATCGGTATTTTTAGAAAAGACATTGTGAAAAGAAGGATTCATAAACCTTCAAAAATATAAAATTTGAGCAATAAAATAAAGTGTACTTTTCCTGTATAAGGTCCTTGGCACGATAGAAAAAAATTACCCTGGTGAAAGAAGAAAATATTTCATGCATATTTTCTCACTTACTAATCACTGTTCTGGAAAATATCGAATTTTTTCAATATTTATACAATTTATTTAATATAAACAAATTCATCGTTCCTAAATTACTTGTTTGAATGACTTTCCATTTGGTATATTAAGGTATTTACCAAAAAAGTCAAATTTCAGGGTTCGTATGGGTCCTTGAATTTCCAGACTAAGAAATTCTTTTGTACCAGTATTTTCTAATAGAAAATATATCCTTAAAAAAGGCAGACTGTGGTACAGTTTCTATATTAAAAGAACCTCCTTAGCCCACTTTTTAACATAAAGACAATGAAGACTTAATTTTTAGTTCAATAGCTACTTCAGTTTCTTTTCTGGGATAATTTGTTCATTAAAATAATGGTTCTAAATAATGATCTTGGATTTTTTGGGGGGGGTGGGGGGGGGGCTTACTGTATCATACATGTCTTATATGGCTTCGCACTTTAAAGTCAATAGTATTTGATAATAAAGCAAACCACATGTCTTTTTTTGTTGTTGTTATACTATAGTAAAATAGTTTCTATGTACTACAATGCAAGTATATTTACATTATCTATTATTTAAAGTAAATAATTTTTGTACAGTTGTTTTATAAAAATATTTCTGTAAAATCCAACATATAGACAGGGTTACCACTGTTCTTATAAAGCGCTTAGAAATACTTAATTTTACTTTTGATTTCTATGTTCCCTTATAAGTGCTTGTTTCTTCAGTAGTCGTCTTTAAACAGTCCTTATTTTTATTTTAAGACTGAATGCAATATTCAAGCGATGAAATTCGTATATTTTACCTCTTGTTGGTCTGAAAGCAGTAAGAAATCTGTTTACTGGAATGGGATTGACATTAGTTCCCATTTGTGTTCCTCCGAGTCCAAACTTTTAATGTGCCAAATGAACAAAAAAGAGAGAATAATCGATCTAGTGCAGTAATTCTTCATTGTTTCATTATTTTGTTTGAGACAAGTCCTTAAAAGTACTTACAACGTCTTTATTTCTTTACTTTCATAAAAAGGTTGAGAATGCTGTATATAGGTTTACATATATATGTCCCCGACATAATTATGGGTGATCATTTTTTTATTGTAACATCTTGTGTTTATTAAAATAACATTGCACTAATTGCTGTACTTTTATTTCTAGAAATAAATTTGATTATCAAAGAGATAATTACTAACATTCCCACAATAGGCGACAGATTTTTAAAAATTCCATTTTAATAAAACACGTTTCAAACTTTTCAAAAAGCGGTTTGGTAGCAGTACAAACAATAGTTGTAAATGCACTTTTTTTTCAGTTGAGCGCTGTGCAAGGCAGCACTGGAAACAGAAAGAAACATATGATTTTTTAGAAGTAGTGTAAGGGTTTTTTATGTTTTTGCACAGACATATCCATTCTTTAAGTTATTTTGAAAAATTATGGCACTTACGCTTTATCCAGGTCAGATCATATTAACTGTGCCAAAAATATAAATTACCGTAACTCTTTTATTTATTTAATTTTGCTATCCTCATTTAAATTCATAGTGTATATTAAAAAGCAGAAAAACAAACGTTTAAAATTGCATAAATAATACATAAAAAGCAGCAAACAGCTGTTTCGAATCTACTAGCGAGATTCTTCTTCAATGCAAGAAGGGAAAAAGGAACAGCGTGCTAGAAAAAACAAGGCTGAGCAAAATGATAGACAGAGACGCGCTGGCTTATATACCCGATGCAGCTAGCGAAGGCGCCAAAAACAACCAATGAGAGAGAAGCAGTGGAAACGACTGTGTGGACAAGTAGCGACATCTACCGGAGAAGGAGAGAAAAAGAAACCAAAAAAGGGGAAATTAAATTAATGCTTTCCAAATACTTGGAAAATCAGGAGTACTAGATAAGTCATTGACTATAGAGTGAGAATTTTTTAAGATGTGGTAAGCTTCCCAAAAATCAAAGTTAGAAGAACATTTTTGGATGATGATAGCTGAGGAAAAATCGAACTTATGTTGAGAAGACCAAGAATGTTGAGCAAAAGAAGAACGTTTAAGCTCCTGATTTTTAACATAACCTTCATGCTCTTTTAAACGAAATCTAAGAGCATGTTTAGTCTGGCCAATATAAGAAAGGCCACACTGGCAAGAAATTTGGTAAATACCCCAGTTATCTAGGCGATCAACGGGGTATTTGAGATTTGAAAAAGTGATTTTATTAACAAGAGAAAAAATAACATTAAAATCGAACCTTCTTAAGATTTTACCAACTTGCTGACTGATTTTAGGAAAAAATGGTAACACAACTGAAGTATTAGAGTTGGAATTAGAATGCTTTTCAGAATGGACGGATTTCGTCAATTTCTTATGAATAGAATCAATAATATTAGAGGAATAACCACTATCAACAGCAATAGCTTTGAGGTAATTAAGTTCAGCACTAAGTAACTGAGGAGTGGCACAAATATTGGTAGTCCGAAAAACAAAAGTATTGAAAGCAGCGAATTTCTGGTTAGGGGGATGAGAAGAATACATGTGAGGTGGAAGACTGGCAGCAAAAGGTTTACGAAAGACGGTAGTCTGAAAGCCATTTTCACAACGAATAACAAGGGCAGCCAGAAAAGAAAGACATTTATTGGTCTCAATTTCAGAGGTAAATTGAATGCAGGGATCAATGGAATTCATAATACAGAGAATATGATTAATATCCGAATTCATTTCAACCAGGACATAAACATCATCAACATAACGAACATAGAACGGAAATTTTAAAATTTCGAAAAGTTTGACCTCAAAATACTGCATATAAATATCGCATAAAATTGGACTAAGAGGATTACCCATAGCCAAACCGTCAATCATACGGAAGAAGCTACCATTTGAAACAAAAGTATTTTTCGACGAGCAAGCGCGAGTGAGAAGGATAAGCTCCTCGATTTCAAAATAAGAGAAATGGATTCACAAAGCATTTTTTTGCTGTAATCTAAAGCCCCCTCAACCGGAATATTAATAAATACTTATTTAACATCAAAAGAAACCATCATGTGACCCTGCGGCCTAAAATTATGAAGTTTTTTAACAAAAGCAAAAGAATTCTTAACAGTGAAACAGTTACTGCTCAAAAGTGAGGAAAAACAGAAACTAAATATTTGGCAAGCTTATATGAAGCTGTACCGATACTAGAGACAATATGTTTAAAAGGAATGTTAGGTTTATGGACCTTAGGTAAAGCATAAAACCTGGCACAATGCGCAATAGACGGAATAAGAGACTTCTTAAAGTTAGCAGGAATAATGGAAGAGACTTGATGGCAGACTTAATAGAGTTAATTTCACTAGTGGAAGGGTCTTTGCGGATATCCACATACGGACCATCATTAATTAATTTACGGGATTTTTCCAAATACGTAGATTTGTCGAGAAGAACAATCTGACCACCTTTGTCGGCCTTAGTAATAATTAAGTTTGGATCAGAACGCAAATTTTTCAGACATTGTTTAACATGATATTTAAGATTGGGCTCATAAACATTAGAATTGAAATCAACAGTATTGGCAATGAGATGCCTAATGGACTCTTTCTTAGAAGAAGATAATGCGCTATGCTTAAAGGCTCTTTCAATAGGAGGAATAAGTTTAGGTAAAGAAGGAATAGCAGAGACAGAAAAATTGTTATTCAATTTGAGAGCATCGAGCTGATTGTTACTTAAAGAACACTAGAAAGATTGACAACAGCATTTTGGTTAACAAGAGGCAAATTCCTGGAGTTATTAGCGACAGAACTTTCACAAAGTGTATTAAATTTCTTCTTTAAAACCGAACAATGAACAGAAGAAGCTGTGTGTGTATAAGCCAGCGTGTCTCTATCATTTTGCTTCGCCTTGCTTTTTCTAGCACGCTGTTCCTTTTTCCCTATCTTGCACTGAAGAAGAATCTCGCTAGTAGATTCGAAACAGCTGTTTGCTGCATTTTATGTATTATTTGTGCAATTTTAAACATTGTTTTTCTGCTTTTTAATATTGTTGCACAAATGCTTTATTTGCTACTTTTACATAGTATTGCCATATTAAAGGCAGTGGCAGACGTATTTATATGCATATAAATTATACAATATGATATGGTATAAATATAATATATTATATTCATTGATTCAATATATGTTGATTACATAATATTTATAATGTATTCATCCTGGTGGGCATAACAAACCTCAAGAAAGGAAATTTAAATTGTTAGTATCATTTAATGCTAAAAGCTGTCAATTGGATATTATTTATTTATATAAAATCCAAGTCTCTGTCTGTCCCTCACAATTCCGGTAGGACCGCCTCATTGTAATGAATAATTGTTGAAAAATACTAATGTGAGGTTACCACAGTAGCGCCAAATGTTGACCAACTTGGCGGATTATCGCCAAATTTGGCGACAAAAATAAGTTGTCATATATGAAGCCAACTTGGCGATATCTAGCTAATTTGGCGAAATTCCCATTTAAAACCATTAATATTCCATACGAGGTCACCGCAATTTAATTTTAACTCCGGCTTCTAAGGGTTTTTTTTCCAAAATATATGGGTAAGAATTTAAAGTGTAATATACAAAAATATACGTCTTTACATCGTCATCCCTATGCTACAAATAAAATATGACGCGCTGTACTATCTGAGCTTCTAACTGCCCGATTTTAATGGGCTTTACATAGCCGGATACAGAAATTAAATTGTCGGTAGTTTTCCAGTATAGAGGCCTTGGCGAAATAGCGAAATCTGCCTTGACGAAGAAGGAAATTTGGCAACATATTTTCTGGCAATCTATTCACTGTTTTATTTCATATACACACAGATTTTTTTCGATATTTATACAAGGTATTTAACATAAAGAAGCCATTTGTCTAACTTTATTCAGAAACAGAAGTTATTTGTGTATAAAAAACAACAATAATCTATACATTTAATTAAAATATAAAAAAATTTATTTAAACAAACAAAAAATTTCATCAAATTTGTTTTCATAGCTGTTTTTAACATTTGGCAACAAATCTTACTTTCTGATGCCCGAACTCCATCAAGTTTTTAAAAAAACCGCCAATGCCCCTATAGTGGAAAAGTACCAAGTTCTCTCCTATTTTGCAATATCTGCACCATAGTTTGTAATAAATGCAATGCGGTGAGAGAGAAAAATTTAAATATTAAATTTTAAATCTATATAAAATCTCTCTGTGTGTCCCTCACAATTCCTATTGGGCTGCCTCATTGATCGTTGCAATGTTAGGCTTCGTTCAACCTACAAAAATCGGTACAACTCCGTCGACCAAAAATCTATCGCCAAACTATAATATTAAATGCCAATACTGGTTGATCGTAAATGTCACATTCACTGGACTTCAAGCAAGTTACACGTGTTTACGTCATCAAGTGATTTTTATTTCGACGTTTTATTTGTATTTTTATTAATGTTATACTAATTTATTTGTTCTTTCGTTATTTAAAATAAAAATTATGTCAATTTGTATAACTTGGCGAGTGGTTTGGCGATTTATATAATTTGGCGAAATTGGTCGACGGGATAACTAAGTAGTACCCAAAAATCCAATGTATAATTTCTTCTATCTTAAATCACGTCCATAAAATATTCAAAATTGGAAAAATTTAATGTTTTGCGCTATCGTTAAAACCATTTCAGAAACCGTGTTTAATTTTGCGGTACTACTTAATTATCTCGTTGACCAAAAAACTATCGCCAAATTATAAGATGGATGCCAATAATGGATGATCGTAAATGTCACATTCACTTGACATTAAACACGGTGCATGTGTTTGTTATGGGATCAAGTGATTTTTGTTTCAACTTTTTATTTGTATTTTTAATTATGTTTTTCTAATTTATTTGTTCTTTCGTGATTTAAAATAAAAGTTATGTCGATTTGTATAATTTGGGGAATAGTTTGGCAAAAAATCACGCTTTGAATATCTATCCCAGCGGCAGGAAATAGCCTGCATGAGAAAAAGTGAACCGATGTTAGCATTCATCCAACAGTGAATTACCTCAATAGTTTTTATAGTTTTATTTACTTTTTTTAAATCTTTTAACCTTACATTAAATGCATATTAAATAAAAATAGGTATAGATGTCGCAGACGCACCGGGGTTTCTCTTTAGTACCAAAAGAGCGATTTTTTGCCTGGCGTTGTAACCTGCAAATTTTTGCTTTGAATGAAAACTTGGTGTTTTATAATAAAATTAAACGTGCGTGTTACATTAAAATAATGTGTACGATAATGGCAACTCAAAAAGCAACTGTTTTTTTTTAACCATTTGGAAATGGCTGTTGTTTTCGTTCGAGGATGGGGCGAAATGATGCTCGCATTTTATTTTTTTAACGAAATTCAACGATGTTCTTTACTTTTAGAAGAATTTTTATTTGAATAGGTTTTGGCGCTTGTCTGCGCATTTATATTAAATAAATAAGCCAGTTTGAGTCACACCACAACATTTAATAAAACACTCACAAGACGAACAAATAGAACATGAAGAATAATAAATATCAGCATCGGATATCGTTTGTTGCCATGCAACTGGTATAAGTTCTCAACTTTTAAAAAATATCGTTTCCTTCATCCATGGAGCGATGAGATTGTAAGATGCACGCGCATGAAAATAAATGTATTAGAGAAATACTACATGAGTATTCCCCCAGTGACGAAGGAACGATACAACAAAAGAAACAATGTGAAAATACAAGATGCATGTAAATAACACAATATATTTATAAAAAAAATCAATTGTATGAAGTATAGTTTATTGCAGTTATCAGTCTTTTAGGAAATCTTACTCGTCTACCTAATTTGGTAGTTGGTTCTTCTGATTTTACTGGCTGGCTATCTACTGGAAAACTTTTAGTTTCAGGATTATCTGTATTACTTGGTAAATCACTGAACACAAATGCAGGTTTAACTCTATCAAGTGAAACACAACTTTTCTTTCCATTTAGGATTATGGTTATGTGCTTGTCATTTCTTGATAGAACTTCATGAGGGCCAGAATAAGGTTGAGATAAGGATGGAAGGACTTTATCTAATCGGAGAAACACATGCGTGCAATCCTTCAATTTAGGGTGAACAAAAAATTTTGAGTGTCCGCGAGCAGATGTATATGAAGGTTTTAAACTATTCATTCTCTCTTTCAATTGTTGGATGAAATTATTGTCGCAAGATACCAAAGATGGGATTTCTGAACACATTTCAGCTGGTAGTGTGAGTGAAATGCCATAAACTAACTCAGCACTTGAAGCTTTTATATCAGGTTTCACAGCAGCTCGTATACCAAGTAGAACTGCAGGCAAACTCTCGGTCCACTTACTATGCTCATGAGCCTTTAATGCGCTCTTTAAGACTCTGTGGAAGCGTTCAACTAAACCATTTGCTTGAGGATGAAATGCTGTCGTTCGTATGCGGTTTGTGCCCAGAAATCTTGTCAGTTCTTTGAACAGATTTGATTCAAATTGCCTACCTTGGTCGGTTGTTATTATGATGGGGCAACCGAATCTAGATATCCATCCGTCAAAAATGGCACGGCAAACTGATTCTGCAGTTATATCTTTTAAAGGTATCACCTCTGGCCATCTTGTAAATCGATCTATTATTGTTAAACAGTATACATTTCCATCTGATGGAGGTAATGGACCTATCAAATCTATGTGAATGTGTGAAAATCTTGCATCGGGTAATGCGAAAGTACCTAGGCTTGTTTTCGTGTGTCTGTGTACTTTAGAACGTTGGCAAGCACTACAACTATTGACCCATTCTTTCACATTTTTCTGCATATTGGGCCATACATATCGTGATGCAATAAGATTTAAGGATGCTGCAACACCAGGATGAGCTAAATTATGGAAATGTTCAAATACTGTTCTACGAAAATTCGCTGGTACGAATGGTCTCGGAGAACCTGTTGATACATCACAAATCAGTTCTGTGTCAGACATTGGAGATGGCATGCTTTTAAACACAAGAGAAGATTTGTTATCATTTTGCAAATTGCGTAGATCTACATCATCTTCTTGAGCTTTTGCAAACTCCTCAAAGTCTAAAAATGAGCTGGAGATTTGATCTACTTCAATTCGAGATAAAGCATCAGCAACTGTGTTGTTGGCGCCGCTTACGTGACGTACATCTGTACTAAACTGAGATATGTAATCTAGATGCCGCCATTGGCGCGGGCTGCATTTGTCTGGATTTTGTTTGAAGGCATATATGAGAGGCTTTTGGTCTGTATATATGGTAAAGTTTCTTCCTTCGAGCATGTGTCGAAAACGCTTTACTGATGTATACATTGCCAAGAGTTCTCTGTCGTATGTAGACCATTTCTGCTGACTTTTTGAAAGCTTGATTGATAAAAAGGCAATGGGTTCCCAATACTTTTTATTAAGCTGCATAAGAGAACCGCCAACGGCTTTGTCGCTTGCGTCAATCCAAAGGCTTAACTTTGCGCCGGGAATGGGATGTCGCAGGAGAGTTGCATTGGCTAAAGCTTGTTTGGCGTCATTAAAAGCCTGCTCAGCCTCCACAGTCCATTGAATTGAGTCGTGTGAATTTTTTTCAGAGCGTCTTCTAGACTTTTTTGAATTCTTTATTCCTTCCAAGGATTTATTTAATGGAGCCAATATGTGAGCAGCTTTTGATATACATCGACGGTAATAATTAAATAACCCAAGAAATCGTCTTAACTGTGTAAGAGTAGTAGGTTGAGGGAATTTTAAAATGCAATCAACACGATCTGGTAGGGGCTCAATGCCAAATTCAGATACCTTATAACCTAGAAAATCTATGGATGATACGCCGAAAATGCATTTTGATGGTTTTAAGCTTAATTCGTATTCTTGCAAGCGCTGAAATATGATTTTCAGATGCTCGAGATGTTCTTCTGGTGTGCGAGATGCTACCAGGATGTCATCAATGAAAACATACAAAAATGGAAGATCTCGTGTAATTTGATCCATGAACCGTTGAAATGTAGCAGATGCGTTGCAAAGGCCGAATTGCATTCTTGTACTCTCAAATAAGCCAAACGGTGTAATAATGGCACTTTTATGTACATCATCTGGATGAATTGGTATTTGGTGGTAAGCTTTTATGAGATCAAGGTGGGAGTATATTTTTGTACCATGAAGGTTCGAAGTAAAGTCTAAAATATTTGGAATGCTATAATTATCTTTTACTGTTTGTGCATTAAGTGCTCGGTAATCTCCGACAGGTCTCCAATCTGTAGAATGTTTTTTAGGAACCATATGAAGTGGTGAAGCGTAATTGCTTTTGGAGGCCGAATGTGACCAAGATCAAGCATTTGCTGAAATTCGGCTTTGGCTGTTTTTAATCTATCTGGAGCTAATCTTCTTGGTTTGGCGTGGACAGGAGATCCGGTAGTTTCTATATGGTGAAATATTGAATGCTTTATTTGTTGATCAGCACGAGGAGGTTTAGTTATATCTGGAAATTTAAGTAGTAATTTATGATAAATACTATTTCCCGAAACAGTTTTGATAGAATGAACAGATGCTGTATGTATATGACCGGGAGTAGCTAAATTTGTAACATTATCCACTAACTTTTTATTACGAAGATCTGGAATTAGATTAAAATGATATAGGAAATCTGCGCCGATAATTGGAGTGCTTACATCCCCTATTAAAAGGGGAAAGCGAAAAGTTTTTCTGAGATTGAAATCAAGTGTCAAAAGTTTTCTCCATAAACATTGATTCTTGAGGTATTCGCAGCAGTTAGGGTCATAAAAGGGGTATTTTTCTTGTGGGAAAATGACGCTGGAATAATACTGATGTCGGAGCCTGTGTCGCATAAATAATTTATATTGGTCTTTCGATCCTTTAAAAAGAGGCGACGAGATATTTTATGCAAGGTGGCTGTCGCCGCTACACCTCGCCGTCTGTGTTTTTTGAAAATGAACAAGGTTCGGAGCATTTCTTGGCCTTTTCGCCAAATTTTTCGTGATACCAACATTGCTGTCTGGAATCTTTTGAAATGCTACGATTCCTCCCAAACGAACGCCGACGAAAAGGGCTTCGTGGCCTACGTAATTCCAGTTGTTTAATTCGATCATTCAGTTTTTTTATTTCACATAAAATTTCTGAATTAGCATTTGATGGTACTGAAACAGCATTTATTGCGGTGGGATTATATTCCAAAATTCGGTCAGCAACTTCGGCTGCTTTATCAAGTGACAGCGGTGAGATAGATGCTAAAATGCTCTGTACATATGACGGTAAATGCGAAATAAATAATTCCAACATCAATTCATTGGATACATTGTGGGACTCAGCTCGTCTTTGCATTACTCTTAAGAGATCACTGGGTTTACTATCACCGAGCTGTTCACCAGCTAACAATTTCCTTATTTCAGATTTTGACGAGTCGCTTGTCCGTTTTATTAATTCCATTTTTAAATCCTCGTATGGTGTATTATCGGACGGTTTGATAATTAAATCCCGTACAACAGATGCGGCATTTGGAGGTAAGTTAGCCGAAATATAATTAAATTTAGTTCGACTTTCTGTTATGGCCTTTGGATGAGCTAATTCAAATGAATGTTCACACATTGCGAACCAAAGACCGACATCATTAAAGTTATACGGTGGAATACGAATAGCGCTAATTTCTGTCATTTTTCAAAATAAAATGAAATATTACTCACTTATTACAGAGTTCTTTTACCGTGCTCTACTCCGGGTCACCAATTTGGCGCTTGTCTGCGCATTTATATTAAATAAATAAGCCAGTTTGAGTCACACCACAACATTTAATAAAACACTCACAAGACGAACAAATAGAACATGAAGAATAATAAATATCAGCATCGGATATCGTTTGTTGCCATGCAACTGGTATAAATTCTCAACTTTTAAAAAATATCGTTTCCTTCATCCATGGAGCGATGAGATTGTAAGATGCACGCGCATGAAAATAAATGTATTAGAGAAATACTACAAGGTAATCGAAAGGCATAAAATCGTTAAAAATTTTTTGAATAGGTAATCGAAAGGCATAAAATCGTTAAAAATTGTTTGAATAAGTAATCGAAAAGCATAAAATCGTTAAAATTTTTTTGAATAAGTAATCGAAAGGCATAAAATCGTTAAAAATTGAAAAAGTTACAAAATGGGTAGGCGGAAATTATCAGATATGGAAAAATCCAAAGACAAAGAACGACACCGAAACGAAAATCGTCCTGCAAAGCAAAAATCG
This sequence comes from Maratus speciosus, assembly GCA_963932465.1. NCBI lineage: Eukaryota > Metazoa > Arthropoda > Arachnida > Araneae > Salticidae > Maratus > Maratus speciosus. The sequence goes on along the minus strand of OZ010794.1, from coordinate 90,062,803 downwards.
GTGTCTTCAACTGATTATGTAGGCCATGAAAATTGAAGGCTTCAGCTGATTATGCAGCCCATGAAAATCGATTACATAATAAAAGGCGAGCGCGAAAAAGGAAACAATCTAATGTTTAATCGATTGATACTAAAAGGCCGTGTCTCGAGGGGCTCATATCCACTAGCCACGGCGTTTTACAATCGGTCGATTCTAACCGGGAAAAATTGAGCTCAACGTAGGTAATTTGTCGCAATCTGTGAATGATTCGGTGAAACTGCTTTCGATTCGTAAATTGTTTTTCTTCTCGAAACGGGGCTTGGAGAGTTTATCGATGAAGGTTTTTGGTCGTCTGAAGTTTGATCTTCGCGATCTGTTTTTGAAGAGGATGCGACTGAATTTGGTGGACGAAATTTAGATTTTTCGGTTAAATTTTGTTACGAAGGTGATTTGTCGCGATCTGTGGATGATTCGGTGGAGCTGCTTTCGATTTTTATTTATTCGATTATTAAAAAAATTCCAAATTGTCGTTGTAATCTATTAAATTACAATTTTTTTGTTTTTTGAGTGAAAAAAAATAATGAAGTAGAAATGTAATATAGAATATTTTGTTCAACAATTTAATGTATTTTTTATTTGAAATGAATGAAACTGCATCCTAACGTAAACGGCGTTCTAACAGAGAACGTAGAACCCGATGGCTAGCTTGGTAGTCGCAAGAAACATTAAACTCTATCCAAGAAGAAAATAGATTACGGCATTCAAATCAAAGAGCTAATGAAAGCCATACTGATCGATCTGTGAGGTTATCTCATAACTCTGTGCATACTTCTACACAGCGTTCAAGTGAAAATGAAGAACAAAGGTTAATCAAACGTAGTTACGATGCTGAACGTCATTCTCGGCGATTTTTGACTCAACGGCAAAACTACTACGAAAATCAGCAACAATTAATTTCTGAAGTCTCTCAGTCTCAAGTTGTTGAGCCTCATATGTGTGGACAATTAAACATTCTCTGCCAATTTTGCAAAGCGCGTCATTTTCAAGCTCAGAAACCCAGAGATGGAAAATTTAACAGTTGTTGCCATAAAGGCTAAGTTAGGCTTCCACAATGTCATCGATTTCCACCATATCTCCAAGACTTGATGAACAATTCAAATGCACTTAATTATCGTAATTTCAAAGAAAATATTCGCTCATACAATAGTGCCATTTCATTTGCTTCTATGGGTGCTAAACTTACTGGAAATGCAAGGCACGGTCAATCGTCACGGCCCTTATTGTTTTAAAGTTCAAAACCAAATTTATCACCGAACTTCCCACTTGCATCCTCCTAATGACCAACAAAGAAAATTTGCTCAACTGAATGTTTTGGATATTACACAAGCTGTCGAAGAGCGTCTTAACATTCCCGAAAATGACATCTGTTTACACTGTTTAATTGTTATGTTTTGCGTGAACTTGATGTATTTATGCGGCGAAATCCTTATGCTCAAGTTTTCAAAAAATTAAGTGAGGTGGAGACTGAGCGGCAACAGCATGCACAAAGATACAATTTACAAATGCCAAGAGTTAATATGGCATTGCGTCGAGATCGCCATTTAGACAACAGACGATATAATTTGCCGACATCAAACGAAGTAGCTATGGTTTTTCTAAATGATGATGGTGAACCACCCTTTCAACGCGATATCAGAATTTATCCAAGAAATAATGACCAACCTTTTGTAAACTTGAATATTTTAAATCCTAATTTAGATCCAATGACTTATCCCATATTCTACCCAAACGGAGAGCCTGGCTGGACAACAAATTTATCACTATCACCTTATCCAGGATTTTCACCTGGTGTTCGAAGTAATATATCAATGCTTCAGTTCAAAGTTGCTCAAACAGCGATTCGTGATAATGAGTTTAATCCAGTATTGCATGGTGGAAAACTTGCTCAACAGTGAATAAGAGACTCTCACTTAGAAGTGGAAGCTAATAATCTCAAATTCATAAGACAGAAACAAAAAGAACTTCGTGCAGACGATTATTCTGGTCTCAGGGATTTTGTAGCCCAAGGAGCCGCTGATGCAGGTGTTACTGCTGGAAAAACCATAATTCTACCTTCTCCATTTCAAGGGTCTCCTAGAAATATGAGAGAGAGATACAATGATGCTATGTCTATTGTTACAAAGTTTGGAAAACCAGATGTATTTTGTACTTTCACGTGTAATCCACAATGGCCAGAAATAGTCAAAAATCTACCGCCCGGACAAACGTCATCAGACAGACCTGATTTAGTAGCGAGAATGTTTAAAATCAAACTATCAGCATTAATGAATGATATAACAAATGGGGAACTATTTGGTAAAGCTCTGGCTTTTGTATGTATTATTGAATTTCAAAACACAGGTCTTCCACATGCTCATATTCTTTTAATTCTAAAAGATCCCTATAAATTTTGTAATGCTGCTCAAGTTGACCGTTGTATTTCTTCGGAGTAACCAGATCCTGAAACTTATCCACGATTATCATAAATTGTTCTTCGTACTATGGTCCACGGGCCATGCGGAACTTTGAATACGAATTCTCCATGCATGGATGGTAATAAATGCACAAAAGAGTTTCAAAAAGAGGTTCAAGAAACATCTAAAGTCAATCTGAATGGTTATCACCTCTATCAAAGACGACAAGGCCCAACTGCTATAGTTCGCAACAAACAGATAGATAATCGCTACATTGTACCATATAATGCATATTTACTGCTTAAATATGACGCGCACATCAACATTAAATCATGGACGTCAATCAAATCTATTAAATACATTTACAAGTACATATACAAATGTTATGATGCAGCAAATGTAGTAATTCATGCTGGAAATAATGAAAGTAACGAGTTTGTGTATGATGAACTGTCGTCACATGTTGATTCTCGATATGTGAATGCACCAGAGGCAATGTGGCGATTACTGTAAAATGAAATGCATTATCGTTCTCATGCAATAATTCGTCTCGCCATTCATTTGCCTTTAAGACAACAGGTTTATTTTCATGCTGGTGGTGAAAATGCTGCTCTGGAACAAGCTGCCAACCGCGAAACGATGCTGACTGCTTGGTTCAAGTTGAATAGAACAGATAATGAAGCAAAACAATATCTTTATGTTGATATACCATATCATTATGTATACGAGAAAAATGCTTGGAAAAAACGACAAAGAGGAGGCGATAAAATTGTTACAAGATTATATTATGTTAATCCAAAAGATACTGAACGTTTCTGCCTTCGGTAACTTCTCCTCTATGTTCCTGGTGCTACATGCTTTGAAAATTTACGAACATTTGATGGAGATCTGTACAACACATTTCAAGAAGCTGCACGTGCACGTTGTCTTCTTGCTGAAGATAATGAATGGGATCAATGCTTAGAAGAGGCTACTTTAACTGCAATGCCATTACAAATGCGTCAAACTTTTGTATTTATTTGCATATTTTGTAATCCAACAAATGCAGCTAATTTGTGGGAAAAATATAAAAATTCAATGAGCGAAATTACTCAAGAACTTATAATAAATCAGCTGCTCAGAACCGAGCTTTGCAAGATATTAATTGCATGTTGGAACTGTGCATCATTTAATCTTCCTACATCCTATATACTGCAGGAAATTCAAAATCAAGAATTCGATTATTTTAATGAAGCTGAAGTAGCTGTTGAACAAATAGCAACTTTAAATTTCTTACAAGGAGAAGCTTTCAACCAAATAAAATCAGCACTTGAAAGTGATTCTGTTACGAGGCGTTGCTTTTACTTCGATTGTCCTGGAGGATCTGGTAAAACATATTTGTATAACGTCGCTTACAAAAATTTCTTATAGAATTCTATAAAAATTTTTTATAGAAATCATATTATAGAATCCTATAGAATTATGGTCCGTTTTTCTATAAGCCAAGTTAACCGAATGCTATAGAAAATTCTTTAGAAGTTCTATAGAAAATGTCTATTGAGCTTCTATAAAAATTTCTATAGAAATAATATAGAGCTTCTATAAAGATATGTATAGAATTTCCTATAGAAAACGTCTTATAGAATTCTATAGAATTATGGCCCATTTTTCTATAAGCTAGTTTAACCTAACGCTATAGAAATATCTATAGAAGTTCTATAGAAATGTATGTAGAGTTTCTATAAAATGATTTATAGAAAACTTCGTTATAGAATCCTATAGAATTATGGCCCATTTTTCTATAGGCTAGTTTAACCGAACGCTATAGAAATATCTGTAGAAGTTCAATAGAAATGCCTGTAGAGCTTCTATAAAAAAATGTATAGAATTTTATATACAGCTTCTATAGAAACATTTGTACAGATTCTATAAAAACAACTTTAGAAATACTTACAGAGCCTCTTTAAAACGTTTTTAGAAATACTTATAGAGCTTCTACAGCAAAATCTAAAAATATTTATAGAGTTGTGTAGAATTTCTATAGAAATCTCTACAGAGCCAAAAAAAGTTTTAAATTGCATTTGCGAACCAAATAAAATTATTAGAATGTGAATTTTCCTTTCCTATATAACATAACAAATATAATTTGACAATTCCAAATAAAATATTTAGTTTTAAAAATATTTTTCTTGACATCATACAAATTATATATATTTAAAACGCTAAGCATTGTTTACTTTTGACAGTGAGAAAAAACCACTTCATCAAATTACATAATTCTTATTCTCTCTCCCCGGTTTGTTTAATTATTTCTGAGAAAGCTCTATTACAAACAAACAGAAAGCAAGCGGAAAGAAAAAAAGCAAATTTTTGATGAGTGTTCGTTGGTCTTTTTAGTTATATCTCTGCTACAAATAAAGAAAATGTAAATTCTGAGCATCAGGTGCACCAGAAGAGGCTTTTGAATACCCTTACAAAAATTTTTAGCCATGTACATGCCATAGATTATGCTAGTCGTTGTGCACACGCGCACACAAAATGAAACTTTCTTTTATTAGTATAGATGTTTTTCGCATCTACTGAATATGATATGGATGTAGGACTTACGCCTACTGTTAGTTTTGTTTTTACTTTAGGCCAATTTGGCAGGCCACAGTGACTCACAGCTCTTTTTGACTACTTATGCGGAAGACTGACTACTTTAAGGGGATTCTTCACGCACTTGAAAACACACGCTCCGTAATATTAATCCTATGGGCAAGTTATTTTCGAATTTCTCGTTCCAATTTGAATATTTTAAACGATTTTTTTGCGTAGGATAGTTGAGCTCAATCATTAAAATGACTCTTTTTTACTTTTTCGATTTTGGTTGCAGATTTTTTTTTTAAAAAAGATACTTTTAGTTTCGAAACCAGTTCCGAAAGTGAAAGTACCTTTTTAAAAAAAAATCTGTAGCCGAAACCTAAAAAGTAAAAGAGTCATATTAAAGATTGAACTCAGCTATCCTATGCAAAAAAATCGTTTAAAAATATTCAAATTGAAACGAGAAATTCGAAAATAACCTGCCCATAGGATTAACATTACGGAGCGTGTGTTTTCAAATGCGTGAAGAATCCCCTTAAGCACTCTGTGGTCCTCGCTGTTCTTTTTGACGTACCTTTTCTTGAAAAATACATTAACGCATTATCAGCACACGTGAGCAGGGATGTGGAGTCGGAGTCAGGCCCATTTTTGAGCGAAAGAGTCGGAGTCGGATCTTTTAAAATTCCAGGAGTCGTCCATTTTACAAGCAGGTCTGCATTGTCGGAGTCGGCCCATTTTTGAGCGAAAGAGTCGGAGTCGTCCATTTTCCCACAGACTCCGCAGCCCTGCACGTGAGGGGATAAAATTTATCCCAATTACATTGTGAAGTCAATCTACAAATGTAGGCACGTGTGCTGACGGGTTAATTGCCCATAATAAAAATATAATTCTGTGAATCGACCATGAGAAGAAATAGTGAAATTTGTCAATTGACCAAGGGGAAGGGGGGGGGGTGTACCAATAAGTCGATTAGTCGCAGGGAGAAAATTTTTCAGAAATTTGTCGATTGAGCACAGGAGAAAAAAAAACAGGAAATTGCTGATTGACTGTTATAAATAAAATCTGAAAATTAATCCCTCCAGTGTAGAAAAAAAATGTGCCAAAATCTTACGAGTTTTACCAATGAATCAATCATAAGGACAAGAAACTCAACAGGTCACCAAATGAGTAAAAAAAAAGCAAAATTTATCGATTGGGCATGGGAAAATATGAAATTCTACTTATTAAAGGGCATAACTAGATAAACCCGTTCAAAATATATTTTTGGAACAGAACACAACAGTGCCCTTTTTTTATGCCTGCTCGGCAGCCCTTTTGCTCCAGAGTCAACATTAACTGCATTTCCCTGGGAGAAAAAACTACAATGTGTCAACCCCCCCCCTCTTAAATAATAAAAAAGTAATTTTACTGATATTATTTTTTACGTCAAGTTTAGACAAGCTCCATCTAGTACATATTTAATTTAAAATTATATTTTTTCTTGACAAATATAAGACAGACAAAATAAAATACACAAATTATTTATTACAAACAAAAGATGAATCAAATTAAGTTCACTTTTTAGAAAAATGTAACAGAAAACAGAAGAAGAGTAAAACTAAGACTTAGAATGCTAAATGAATCGAATGACCTTCAGCATTAGTAACATTCTAATTTGAGACATTTCATAAATAAAAGCAATAAGTCACAAAGAAGAAATATATAAAAATTCAGAATTAAAATAAGGCAATAAAATCGTCTAAAATATCATACTGTTATAAAATGTATTGTTATTAAGTTTCATCAAACTTTACTCAAAATATTTAATTGCTAAATGCTTTGGAAAATGTAACATAAAACAGAAAAGCAGTAAAACTAAGAACACTAAATGGGTTGAATGACCTGCAGCATTAGCAACATAATAAGTTGTTTCATAAATAAAAACAATAAGTCAATGTAAAAAATATATAAAAATTCAGGATTAAAATAAGACAATATCAAACAATCTAAAATATACTGTATTGTTTTTAAGTTTCGGTCACTTTTTTCCCCCAAAGATTTGCTATATGCTTTGGAAAATGTAACATAAAACAGACAAAAAGTAAAACTAAGACTTAGAGTGGCTGTATGAACAGAATGACCTACAGCATTAACAACATGATTTGAGACGTTTCATAAACAAAAAAAATATATATATAAATTTAGGATTAAAATAAGACAGTAAAACCATCTAAAATATCATACTATATTATAGCATGTATTGTTTTTAGGTTTTGTCAACTTCACTCCAAATATTTAACTGCTAAATGCTATTAATCCATGAATTAAGCTTTTTTTTCTTCGTGTGTGTGATCATATTAGGACTATAAAAGTCAAGGAATTCAAGTAACAAAATTTTGATTTGAAAGTTAACTTTGAAGTTCACTTTTGAACTCTATGTGCTTTTTATCTATTTTTTTCACTTCTGCTTTTTAAGAAATATTTTCAATCTGGCCCTTTTGAAATTTCATGAAACTCATCAAAAGCCTATTCTAAAAAGGTCAAGTTTTTGGTTGCATTGACTTGCATGGAATAGCCCTATAAATTTCATAAATAAAACTTACAGTATTCACATTTAGTTGTATGTTGCTCTATAAATAAAAAAATAAAATAACTCAAATGTAAAGCAAAAAAAAAGACAATCTTTTTCTAAAGCTTTTGGTAGTAAAACAACAAACTGCTTTTCAAATTCCAATAATATCCCTATTTTATCAATACTATATAAAGGCCACGAAATATAGTTTTTATCTACAGTTTTCACAACTTTTAAGGAATCAAATTTATATTCGAGATTTTTACACTTAAAAATAGGTTTCTCTGAACACTTAATTAAGTTGACTATACAATATATATCTTTATTAGACGGTTTCATTTTATATGAAATTTAAAAAAGTACAATTTCACATGTATTTTCTTTAAAAACTACATAATTAGCAGACCTTTTATTACTAATATGCTCCAGTCCCTTAGGAATAAGTTTTATTCCTTTATAGATAATACTTTTGAAAGAATACACAGTCCTTTTCTTTTTAAGGTGCGAAAAGAGAAGTGTATTGGTTGGAGTGGATAACAATATTGAAGGTTTCCCAATTAACTATCTGCCTGTTTTAAAAGAACTAATATTTAAATTAAAACCACGGATAAAACTGTTGAATGTATCTTTTATGACAGTTTTCAAAATTTTCAAGATAAAAGCTTTTAACAAATCGATATGCTAAAAAGCGCTGGGCAATTTGGTGACCGGCTTTTTGTGAACCACTTACAAACTTTTTCAAAGTTTCATTAAAACTTTCAAAAATAAAATTAGAGTAATTCCATATCATACTCCAATTCCTAACACAGTCCGGTATATGCAAAAGCATGTGAACATTGTATGTTACATTTTCTGGACCATATAATTTACCTGTATCCAAAACAAATTTTGTTAATAAATATTCTACTACTGCTAATTGTTTATTCGATATAGAATCCTCTAATAAATGATACATACTAGCAACTAAAAGAAACCAAGGATTATAAAAATTTTTTGGTAAAACTTCAAGTAACACTGTTGCAGAATAAAATAAAAGCCAATAGAAGAATTCAGTTGCTTTCCAATATTTAATACAGTCTAAACTGCGAGGTTTTCGGCGGATCATTGTGGGTGTTTTGATAGAAAGTAATTGCTCATTCATTTTTATTTTTTGTTTTTTGCTTACGTAAAAAGGATCTTGCTGTGTGGAATTTAACCAAAGTAGGGTAAATGATTTTACTATACCCAAACATACACATTGCATATAATCCACTGCAAAACCAGAGACGACATTAAAGTTTTTTAGTGAACTTAAACAAGATGAATCTTTAATGCCTAAAACAGGTGTACTTTTTCTCCACTGCAAGTGTTGCATCCTGATAAAAACTTTTAAGATTACGTAAAGCAGCTAGTTCTGTGACATCACTTTTGTCATAATAAGACATCATTCTTCCTCGACCCTTCTCAACCGATGTACCTTTCTTTTCGCACCAAGTACACCCATGATAGCCATTAAATTGAACAATATTCTGTAGCTTACATCTAGCAACAGAATCACATGTACATAATACAGGATGAATTTTTGATTGTATGTTAGCCCCCTTGTAAATCCAGTTTATACCTTCATCAGAAATGTCATTAATATTTTTAACAAAACATTCAAAATAATCACTTTTTGGAGCTTACGAACCCAATCATAACCCTCCTAAAATTATGTTTTTTTCTTATTGATGAAGGTAATTCATTAAGGACAAGCTGGATTGGCCAAATTGAAGAACTGGATGATTTAAACAAAGGTATTCCGTCTGTATTAAGGGATAAAGTTATATCGAAGGGATCTATCTTTAAATTTTTATACATTTTACCCGAAGTAATTTCCCCATAGTCACTGCCACTATATTTTTAAAAATATTTTCTTTTACAAGTGAATCTGATAATATATTTTCAATTTGCTCCTTAATGTCAAACATAACAAAAAAAATTACTCCCATCCTTACATTTGCTATAAGTATTTTTTTCACAACAAGTATCGCAAATTATTTCTTTATCGGAATCTAAATTTAAAATAAAAAAATCTTGAAGCATTGTATTACATTTTGAACATGGAAGATAAATTTTTGAACATTTTCCGAAAGCTTGGAAATGCTGAAAAAAAAGGTATTTTGTTTTAGGAAAATTTTTTGATTCCGGCATGTGAAGGTATAATAGTTGCAACAATGAATCAAGTCCTTCATTCGTAATATGAAAGCGTAAGCAAAATGCTATTATTAGCAATAAACTAGATCTTAAAGACAGAGTAGAATTTCCGTATAGAGATTGATTTAATTCGTTATTTTTTTTCATTACATGGTATTTCAGTTTCATCAGTGTCACTACCTAGTTCTTCATTGGCATGTTCACTAGGGGTACTAGGAGGTAAATCAAAATAACATTTTAATTCTTTGGTATCACTTAATTTCAATCTCTTCCTATACCTTGTTCTTCAAGGAAGAACAGCATTTTCTTCCCACAAAAACTGCTTACGACTATACATTTTTAACAATATAAAAACTACAATCAGGCAATTATAATCTAAAATTTTATTTTATAATAGTTTATATTAAAAAAAAACACCTTAAATCATCCAGTTCTTCTATTAAGCTCAGTATTGGTTTAAAAGAAAATTCAAATTAAGCAATAAGATAATAATAAAATAAGCAATAAGATTGGTTAAAAAAAATCAAATTATAATATGAATTGACCATAATAATATTCAAGCACAATTAAAAAAAAACCATCTCAAATCAAATTAAGAAAAAATACTAATATTAGCTCTATGTTTTTGTATAAAACTTAGTGACTTCTTTCAGCTTATTAGAAATGCTGCATTTTACTTTAGACATATCAGTCCTGGTTTCATTTCTGACAAAATTTAAAATAGCATTTAGCTTCACTTGACAAATAGCAGGTTTAGCGTTTTCTAAATTCAAATGCTTAAAGGCATTGGGCTGCTTTCCAGTCACACTATGGTTTATTAATTCCTCTGTTTTATAGAGGCTCATAAGCAAGTTTCTTACCAATTTTTTCCCGTCACCACTTGCGTCTGCACAAATGTTATCTTTCTTTTTTCAATGAATACACCACTGTCCTTAACAAGCTCAATTTGTGATGCTGATGATTTTAGTTCACTACTGGTAGGTACATGTACATTAATCCCAGCAGTCGAGATCGACTCTTTCTCAACTGTTGCTAAAGTAACACTTTCACAAGTAGGATTGGCAACGCGCTTTGAATATTTTAATATGGATTTTGCTTCTTTATGAAGATCCTTTATTTTATCAATAACCAAAAATGAATTGCGGTAATTGTCCAGTTCTTTCTCCAAACAACTATTTTTTTTTATCTAAATCAGATATAGTTTTCTTAGCAGCTTCATATTTTTCTTTGTATTCACGTGTACAAGCGCCTGAATCTACATTTTCACCAGTATCAATCGTTTTACATAAATCGTCTAATAATCTCTGTTGAGTGTCAGGTTTCCTATATTTTCGCTTTGGAAGATCAATATTTTCAATTTTTTTTTAAATTTTTCACATTTCTTCTTCACCATCTAGAATTCTCTTATGTGCTTTTCTTCGAATGTCAGTACTACATTCTTTTTGAACTCTTGACTCTCTAAGCTTATCAATTTGTTCTTTGCATGACTTTTCTAAATCTTTTCGATTACCTAACCTGAAAAAAAGTGCTTACTTAAAATTCATACAGAAAAAAATTATGACAGAATTCTAGAACAAGCAAGACACCTTATTTGGCATTTTTTCTGGTATACGCAACGAGAAATATGGCAACCTAAAACTGATGATATTGGTCTACTTTCTTGACTTCTGCCACGCCAGTCAGCTGTTTTCTACAACGTCTACAAATGACACTTTTTCTTGTGACTGATTGGAGAAAATTGTGGGTTTTTTTTGCAGTTTCTTTCGGTGATGCACTGATGAGTCAGTTTTTTTTACCTGCGACCGTTTGGCGAAAATCGTGGATTTCTTCCTACAACTGTTCATCGAATTTTGTATGTTTTTCAAAAGCAGGCTGAATATTTTCACGATTTGCTCTCCATGATTGACTGACGAATTACACAATTTTTTTCGTTACCAATTGAGGAATTTTGCAATCTTTTTAAATGAACGATTAAAGGATTTTGAAATCCCCCCCCCCCCCCCAATTGAGCGAAGAATTGCTCGATTTTTCCTTCAATGGAGAATTTGCACGTTTTCTAACTTTATCACAAAACAATAAGAAAAAAAGAGAAAATTGCCCCCCCCCCCCCACCATCCAAAATCAACTCACCCCAAATTTATAAAATCCTTATGCGTTAAAAACAAGACATCAAAGTTTAAAAGCGACCAGTTGTTTATTTTCTTTAATTTTAACAACATCCCGTCAACTTTCTCAATCTGAAAAGTTTTTAATGAGTTTAAAAATCGATTTTTTTCATAAATCTGAAGCTTACCATTGAAAGTTATTCGAATTGACATTTTATAAATCAGTGTACAAAGTAACAAAAAAGAACCAAATTTGTAGAATCAGTAATTTAAAAATGTTGAACATGTATTTCCGAAGCCTAGTATCTCTTTTCTTTCCGAATACGATCGCCACTTGCTAACAAAATGTAAGCAATTGACATGTCGAGAACTGTGACGTCATAGTAAGTCACCCCCCAATTTGGAGTCACGTGATTATAGCTTACTTTTACGATTAATTATTTAATTATTGATATTTAGTTGTTTGGAAAGTGCAGAAGAAATTTAAGAATTTTGTGTTTAAAATTCCACCAAACTTACTATTTTAAAAATAAAAGCTAAAATGATGTCATATTTTCTGAACAAGTATTTCAAGTTTGATGAGAAGAAAAATGCATTTTGTTAGATCTTTAATGAAGGTAAAGGAAGAAAGAATTTTCGAGCAAAAAATTAGCTGTGTAAATTAAAATCTGCAACTCAAAAGCACAAAGTCAGAGCCAAGTTAGAGCGGTTGCCAGAGCCGGAGCCACAGTATTTTTATCTAGGAGCGGAGCTGGAGCATCAAAAATTGTTCGGCTTCGGGTCACTGGTAGGAAGAATGAAGCCAGTTTTGACTCGGGACGGAAAAAATAAGTTAGGCTTGCCCCGATCCTTCAGGAAAAAAGTAAGGTCCCAACCTGACCTGAAAAGAGTGAAGACTCGGCTGCCATGAATGAAAATAGGCCCGTGCAGACTTCAGGTCCATACTGCTATTTTAGACGTGCCCTTTCTGTTAATTACTTTTTCTAGTTGCAGAAGAAAAAACTTATTAAATATATCCAATACGGGAAATGAATCATAAACTTCATTATTTGAGAGGAAAGTATCACGAAATTTGTCAATTGGTCGTGTGAAAAAAAAATAAAAAACAATCAATTACTGGGAAAAAAAGAAGAAGTTCTTGAGTTGATTGTGTGAACAGACAGCATCCCACCCGAGAAATTCATTCATTGATCAGATGAAGAAAAACAGAAAATCAAATTATGAAATTACCCATTCACTGTATAGAGGGAGAGAAAAAGAAGAAAAAGTTTGCCAATTGTCGCAAGAAAAAAAATGCCAAATTCACCAATCAGTGGAACTAAAATATTGCGAAATCTGTCCAAATGGGGAAAAAAGTTGCGATAATCATTATTCAGTCATCAGTAAAAATTGTGCAATTCTTCAGTCATGCTTTAAAATATTGTGAAATTTATCAATCAGTTGTGAGAAAAAAATCATGAAATTAGTCACATTATAAGAAAAAAAATCTTGAAATTCTTTACTCGGTTGGAAAAAAAAATGCAAAGTTCATCAAACAATTATGTAAAAAAAAAAAAAAAATTTCGAAATTCGCCCAATTGATTATGAAATTTAATCAGCCGCAAAATTCTAAAATTGATAAAAGAGGACTAAAAACAAACCCGCTCAAAATATTTTTTATAAGGTACAAGAATGCTCTTTTTCAAAATAGTGTCTGTGCTTGTCTGAAACCACCAAAAATTCAATCAAACTAATTTTAAACATTTAGTGGTCCTCAGAACCAGCAACATTTGTGTGATTTTCTGACAGGCAAATGTAAATTGTCTCGGCCCTGAGAAAACTGTAACCAATTGCAAATCTTTATTTTATTTAATAATTAACAAATTACAATTTTACATTTTATTCAACTTAAAATTTGCTAAGCATAATTTACCTAAAACTGCAAAGTAAGTTTGGTTTATATTCTAGGGGGAGCAGGGGAGGGGGTATTGCTCAAAGGGTTTAAAAGGACTTGATCGAATTTTATGTAGCGGACCAGTGATAATGCCTGCGAACCAATAAATTCTCTTGCTTACTGGCCCTCGAGACCAGCGACTTTTTTTTCAGTTTTGACGCTGATGAGACATAGAATAAGCGGCTAATAAAAAAACATACAACATTCCTTAACAGACATCTCCGTTCTGGAAACCAAACCCTAATAAATATTAAATTGACATAATTTCCAACAAAATAATCAAATACAATTTCAAACTTTATCTCACACTCACTGTAATTTCCAAATTTTACAACTAAACACAAATACAGAACATATTATATTGCTTAAATCTGAAAAAAAGAGGAAAAAAAATGTCTCTTTCATATCTTTTAACTTTTCCGTAGTGTTGAGTTAAAACCTCAAATTTCAGATTTCATCATCAATGACATCAATAAAACGACATTTTCATGTACTTGCAGCCAAAAATACAAAAAAAAGTAAAATTGCCAGAAGAAACGATTTATTGCCTCGCCAAATCCAATGTCACCAACTATCTTGCTTGTTCTACGATTCAACCAAAATGACAAATACACTTAAAAGGTGTCAGTCTATCACATATAAATATAATACATTTTCAAATTTTAGTTTAAAATACTGGGTTAATTTGATAACTAAGATTTTGTAATTCTGTGAAGCAGTATTTTATTTAATAGGTTTTCAATTAATTTTTTTAAAGTCTTTCGAATTTTCTGGTAAACCATAATTTTTGTGCACATTATGTTCAATTTCATGGTAACTAATACAAATAGCTTTTTTTTTTCAGTTATTAGCACATTGATGAACTTCAATTAAAAAAAATTAAATCTCAATTTTGAACATATTTAAAACACAGAGTTTTTATCGATTTCATGGCATATTCAACAATAGTTATATACAGCTCTGAAACCACTCATATTTTGCTACTGAATAATCAAATAATTCATTTAAAAATTTACATTTATATTAATGATGTTCTCACATCAGACTTTTTAATAAAAAAAAACATGCAATTTAATTGTATGAATCCATTATAATTAGCTGGCATATACCATGAAAAAATAAATTACATATTAATAAATAAAATGCTCCGTTTCTGGGCATTAGTGACTATTAGAAAGTATTTTAAAAATTACAAAATTCAATATTGTCAAAAAAATTACATAAATTCTTAAGAAATCTAGCTAGCAATTAAATTAATTTTAAAAATAAATAAAATTTGAAAATATTCACCTTTGAATTAAATAAGTTCTTTTATAGAAGGGTTGGCGCACCCCCCCCCCCTCTCCGCCCAAAAAAGGGTTTTTTTGTTGTTGTTTAAACCAGGGTCGGCAAGTTTCTGCCGGGGTGATTAAAACTAGCGGTTGTAACCAGTTAAAAAAACAGCATTTCTGCCAGTAAAGTGGCAAAAAATTGGCAGAAACTAAGAAATAATACCAGTAACAATTTTAATCTGCAAATGATTCATAATTCTCACAAAAATACCTATTTCATATTATGTAAAGAATTAAGTTAAAAATTAAAACTAAAGATTATGAATGTTATTCAAAATAGCAAAAAATTTCAAAATGATCATATATATGTATACTTTGTTTATATAATAATTTTCTTTCACTTGAAAAACAAATTTTCGTAATAGTAGCCTGATGCTGTACAAGTTTAACTATTTAATATTTTGTTTTACAGTTGAATTTCTATTTAAAAGCAAAATAAATAAATAAATAAATAAATAAATAAATAAATAAATAATAATACAATGCAATACGTTAAAGATTATCTGCTATATATATAAATGGTTCTTAGTGAAAATATCTAAGTAATTAATTGACTAACCTTCACAAAAATGAACATAATAAAACAGGCCCCTTCACAAAATTCCTTTTAATAAAATAGGCCCCCTACGTAACATTCTTTTACATAAAAACTGTTTTAAAATGTGTAATTTGTAAATAAAACCAGGTCACGAAAAACAAAAACAAGGAGATTTAAAGAATGTTTTTGTTCATAAATTCTTGGTTCGAATTTGAGTAACTGGCTTTCAATTTTTATTATAAAATGTTATTTTTCACAAAAATATAATAAAATTCACAAAAATAACTTCTACTTTTCACAAAATGGGCCCCAAGAATAAAAACCTGCATCGACCCCTGCCTAAATAGGGTAGATGTGCCAGTAATGAACACCCTTCCAGTAATGGACACCCCTTGATGTTTTTAGTTCATAAAAAAATAACTAATAAATATTTAGCTTTAATTATTTTTTTATAATTCCCCCTTGCATGTTTTATAAAACTGGGTTATTGTTGACACTTTTAATCAAACCAATCAGGAAGCAGAAAATAACGTTTCAAAGTTTCTCTGTGAAAATCATAATGAAGAGGCTAAGAGCTAGTTTAGTTTAATTAATTCATATATTATTTATTTTCTTGTAAAATTTGAATGTTTTTGTTTGAGTAGAGTATAGAAAACATAGAATTTTATATACTAACGGCCATTTACAAAATTTAATTTATTTTTAAGGTTTTAAGAGAGGTGCCCATTACTGGGATGGTCAATTAGTCATTTTCCAGTAATGGACACCACATTGCTAAAAATGCAATTTCAGTAATGTTTATAGTCCATAAAATATTTTGACTTAACTGCAAACCTAAATAATCAAATTTAATTTTTAAATTACACTTACCAAAATGTAATAACACCAAAACTTTTTGTTTAAGAGCACAGTCAAAGAGGGGCTCATAGGACTTAATCCCCTCTCTGTTTAAATAAAAACAATTGAGTTACAGAAGCTATTAAAAAGCTACTTTCTGTCTTAAATGTTTCCTTAATCACCATTGACAAAAAAAAAGTAATATTAATGAAAGTTACAGGTAATATTCATGAAACTAGTAAATCTGCAGATCAGTGGCCTCAAACATCAGTTCTACATATACTCATCAGTTTGAGATATTCAACTCACAATACTATTTCTTTCATACTTATAATATTAATTACTATAAATGATATATCAAGTAGTCTCTAAAAGATTAATTGTTAAAAATAGTGAGACAAAACTAAACACTAACTCCAAAACTTTTTTTTTAATAACCATTTAAATACCCCACTATTTCAATAATCTGATAGCTGTAATTGCCTGATATTTAGTATTTTAAACTATGCATAAAAAAAATTAAAACATCGATCTTCTGATAATTGCAATAATTCATGCAAACAGATTGATTTCACAAATTGATTGAAAACAATTATCACAAATATTTTGTTAATTACTGGTATCCTAATGGACTTTACCCATGTCACGTCAGCTGCAGGTATATAGAAGAAAAACACCAATCGGAGTGATGAAAATTTTAACACTGCTTCCCCTTCGTCCACTAAACAGTGTTCTTTGCAGTGCATATACCTACAGAGGCGTGGTCGTGGGTAAAGTCCATTGTTAAATTTATTTGAAAATAACTATTTTGTTTCATTAGTAGGTATGTATTCAATAAATTTTGGTTGTAAATACAGTCATAAAAACAATTATATTTATTACTTTTTATGGGGTGTCCATTACTGGAACAGAGGGTGTCCATTACTGGGCCAGATGGTGTCCATTATTGGGCTTTTGGATGCTTTGATATATTTCTGTTATTTAAAATTAAATTTTGATTCATATTGGGAAATTAGACTATAGGAATGGTTAAATATTGTTGATAGGTTAATATAATATTGAAAAAAAAACTGGAATATAATAATTATAACTATTAATAAAAAAATAATTTTTAAAGAAATTCCTTAAGGGTGTCCATTACTGGCACATCTACCCTACACCAGGTTTTTTTGTTTTTTTTCAAAAGATCTTTTCCTATTATAATATATACATGCATATTTGTTGATAAAAATAAATATTGATGGATAGATAAGTAATATAACTTTATTTGAAAATAATTTAAATTATATAATTACAATCAATTATGGAGAAAATTGAAATCCTTTATAATTATTATTTTTAAACATTACTAATGTAGCTATGTTATGTTTAAAGAATAAACTGCTCTACACAGTGAAACACTTTCCTTGAAAATCTTCATATTATAGTACTATGAATAGTACTAATAATAAATAAATGTTTGACGTAGTTTCATGAATATAATATTCCTTCCTTTATTCTTATTCTTTATTTTGAAAATAATATTAAAAAAATAAATTTCAAGTCAACACTCACTATTCAGAAAAAAATGGTATTATTGGATTCCTATAACTAGAACCCAACGTTTGAATGTCCCTTGTTCTTACTTTAAATATGCTAAATACTGAATATTTTAATTTTGATAAATTCGCATGTTTCAAGTTTTATCGTAGAGCTAATACATAGTACTTTTTGTCCTTCACATACAAACATGACCTAGAGCCACTTTATCTAATGTTTAATACTTTTATGTACCTTTATCTTTTTAAAAAATATATCAATTCTTGAATATAAAATACAATTATATATAATAAGCTAATCAAAGTAACGTACCTATTTCTAGAATAGTTGCCGGGTGTTGTTCGTCGTTGAACATAACCATTCGAGGTTTTCCAATTAAATTATCTGGAACATTATCATCCTCCTGCCTGCAAACATCACTACTTGGTATAACATCCCAGCAGTCTTCTTCATTCAACCATTTCACTACACTAGCACAAAAAGGGCAGAATTCCACATCGTTATTATTTTAATAACGCGCGCAAACGATAAACACGAGGCAAAAGGTTTGTATTTACGGGTTACAGTTACGATTAAAACGCAACAGTTATCCGCTGGTTGCAAATAGATTTTTCTCTGTAAGCGAAGCGAGATAGACCAATCAGAAGTCATCATTTTTGCTAACAGGGAAAAATTCACAAAAATGCAGGCTTCTGATTGGTCAATCTCGTTTCGCTAACAGCTAAAAATCTTTCTGGAATCCGGACATGGTTTATGATATGGGAGAAAGGTAAATTTATAAACAAAATGCTTTTTAGGGTTTCGTTCATCTGACGAAACCCTATTCGTCTCGCTCCTCTGTCTGTCTGTCCATCACAGTGCCCGTTCTCAGAATCTATATATGTTGGAGACTTGAAATTTTCCATACTTATAGCTGAACACCTCACATCAAACGACAAATAATAAAATTTCGAAAAAATCTTATATTTAACTCTTTAACATTGAGAAAGCTGAAAATTCTATTACTCTTAAAGCCTAATCCTTGAACGGGAGAATTTTGAAAAATCGACTCGTCCATTCCCCGCTTTTGAGTTTCCTTACACTCTTAAATGGGGAGGCGTGATAGAAATGTCATCTTGATGTATATGTTTATTTCCCATCACATAGTCGGCACATTACCCCGTTCTTTCTTTTCAGAAACTCCTGAAGTTACAACTCTTTGAAAAGTAATCGCATAAACTTTTTTCAGTTGTTAATTCCAAAAAAGTATATATTTTTTCATTTATTCTTTTTCACCTCTAGGAAACAATATTTATAGACCACCCGCACTCTATATGTTTTATCGGAAAGGTCCCTTTACAAATTATAAGAATTATTAAAAATACTTTTTACAAAGGGAAAGTATAAAAGCATCTTACAAAAATTTGAAAATTCCACCCAGATGTAAACTGTAGATTCTTAATTTTACCCCTTCGGAACGAGCGTCTTTTACAGAATGTTTAATCTCTCATCACTGGTTTTTCAAAACAGAAATTTTTGCCTTATTGAATCGGGAAAATTTTCGGATTAAATAAGGCAAAATTTACAATAAATATTTACTGGTGAGAATAATCACGGATACTGAGCACCTTTCGTGGCACGTATACTGGTCTCTCATCCCCAAGGGATTAAAAGTAGAAATATTGAAGATTTTTTTTTCTCCAAAAAAAATAAAATATTTATCATAAATAACAAATTGATTATAATATGTCAAGATTTTTTAAATGTGTTTTAGCAGCAGAATAAATTCAGGACACAATGTTGTTTGAAAAATTACGTAAAATGATTTTATTAATCAAAAATACACAAAAACTTGTTAAAATGAAACATGCCTTTAGCGGAATTCTGTCTTAAGCGGAAAAATATTCTTGGTCCAAGGGGTTGGGGTTGATTTATGACAGTCGATTATCTACTCGAGGGATATAGGCCAGGGTAGAGCGCCCTCCTTGGGGGTCTTTCTAAGAGAACCTAACCCGTATTTACGCTTCGAAATCCAAGGTTCGAAGAAAACCACGAAAACTCCGAACGATTAGGCAGACGGGCGCGATTGGGTTCGAATCCCGCACCTATCGTCTACCAGTCTAGATCCAAGGGAAGGTACTCGCTAAATTCCAACTTCGTTTAAACTAAAACTATTCCCCGTGACTAAACGGTTGCGTTTTTAGAGGGTTTTTTATATTGGGTAACCGAAAGAATATAATAATAAATTGGAGCATTTATAACTATATATTATAAATATTTTTCATATAGAAATAAATGATAACAATAAATTGCAAAATTTTTAGTTATCAAGACTTAGTATCTGATAAAGGAAAAGATAACTCAATGAACTCAGATTTTATCTGAAATATTTGTGATTTTCTTTCATTTGACATGCAATAAAAAAATTAAACTGAAATTTATAATCCAGACCCATTATGAATTTCAATAATACACATTCTGTAATCAATTTGTTAGTGGTGAACGATTGGTATCTACTCCAGTAAGTGTCAGTTCGGATCACACTAAAGAATTGGGTGGTCATCGCCAAGCTACAGTAAAGCTTCGTTAAACGGAATCATGTTGTAAATGAAAAAGAATTGAAGGATAGCATGAAGGTGTACCTCAAAGTTATAACTTCCTAAAAAAATAAACTTCTTTAAAACGAAAAATATTGTTTACGTTTTCATATGCTTTGACTATATTTCCAATTTATCTTAAATCTGCTCTAAAAAACGCACATTGCAACGCGGGGCGGCATGTTCGGACCTTGTGCGCATGCCGAACGAGCTCCGTAGCTTTGCGGTCATGTGACCCAGTTCAGTTGTGGCTTAGCTGCCATTGCGGCACGTTGTGTATTCGAGCGGGTCTTATCCCCAAGTATATAGTTGTTCTTTAGCTGCCATTTCGGCACATTGTGTATTCGAGCGGGTGTTATCCCCAAGTATAGTATGTTGTTCTTGAGCTGCCATTGTGGCACATTATGCTATAGCGGGTCTTATCCCCAATTATTCTGTTGCTTATAGCGGGAGTATTCCCCAAAAGATGTTTTATGAACGTCACTTGTTCTAACAGCGGGTTATTACCCCCAAAGTCACCTCATCATTCTACACGTTTTTCAGTGTTTGTGATTGTTTGTAACATTTGTGTGCTGTGTGATATAAAAATGTGAAAAAGAAACTATTTGCCTTCAATCTTAAAGTTACACACAGTATTCACATATATTGTTGTGTCACACACATGTGTGTGTGTTTCCCACTGACACATACACTGTAAAAAAAAAAAAAAAAAAAAAAAAAAAAAAAAAAAAAAAATCCATAAAGATACTAAAGTTTTTCTAGGAAACTCGGATTCATAGAATTTTTTATGTAACGGCAACAACAAAAATTCCTGTAACAGCACATAAAAAGTTCTAGGAATCCCAGTTTCCTAGAAAAATTTAACTTTACAGATTTTTTTTACAGTGTATGCGAAATCATTTTTATACATAAAAGCATGAAAACTGCAAGCATAACTATTGGAGTGAATTGGAATCGAAAAGCGTTTTTCACATTTTAATAAAGGTTCTGGATAAAAATAAATATAATGAGTTATATTACCATATTTTATTGAAGAAATGACGTGGCATTTACGAGTTTGAAAGTTAATTTTTTTGTCAAGTGCGGCGTTTACACCATGTGCGGCATTTACGATTTTTTTTTCGTGCGCGTAAAATTGGGATAAAGTAAAAATTCCTTAAGACTATTCTCAAGTCCCCTGCTCAACAACGCGAAACTTTCTGACGTTGCCGATAATGAAAACTGTGACATTTCCGATGATGAGACCAAATCATATAGGTAGACAAAGAAAATTTACAACTCTTCCACTCAGAATTTGACTTCTGCGAATAGAAACTAAAAAAGGACTAAAGTGAATGCCACGTAAAAAGCGTCATAAAAAGAGAGTTAAGTTGCGCCGGCCAATCATAAAAATGTGGAGCGCCTAAAGGAGAGAGGTCCGCGTCCCGCGTTCTGGATGAATTTAATTCCAATTGACGTCTCCTTAATTTAAAAATTAGATAAAAATATTTAAATATTTAAATAAAATTTTAGAATCTTAAGTTATTAAAAATGAGGCACCTTACACTGTTTAGACCACTTTGATTAAAGTTATGCCAATGAGACACTGTCGACAAAAGTAGCGTTGCCCCACGTGCGGCGATTACGATATTTTAAAGCTTTCTGAGACCAATTTCGAGGAGTGCGGCGCTTACGACGGGTACGGGATTTCTTCCATAAAATACGGTAGTATGTTCTTCAGCGTAGACCTTTCACAGATTTTGATATCTTAAAAAGCGGCTTAAAACGCCAAATTTGACACCTTTTTATAAAAGACGCTTGCTGTTATTAAAAAAAAGGACATAATATTTGTTTTGCTAGCATCAGAACTAGCATACTCTGAATAATCAAATTTCCCATGTTCAGAAATACAAAAATGTTTCAAAAAGTAGCCAGGCACAGTTTTAGAAAAAAAAATCTGCAAATTAAACATTAATTTGATGAGAAACACAATACACAAATGCAGCATCAGCTGCTATATTGCTGTAAGTCTTTTACATCAAAACTAATCGGTAAATCATTTGTCAAATAAAATAAATCTTATCTCTTTTTAAAGTATTATCTAATTTGCGATACAAACATTTAACATAAAATAATAATAATAATAATAATAACAATTTTATTTATGAGTATTTTAAACAAAAAATAATCAGACTTTTTTTATACATATAAAAGCGAAATACTTTTAAAATTGTCGTTTTAAACGAATTTTTCAACCCGGCAGAACTGAGAATAATCGTCCTGAGACAATAATCGCTCAGAAATAAATATGTAATTAATTCATTGATAAATGAAAAAATCTTTTCCACTTCTGATAGTTCAATTATAATTAATCGCTTGCAAGTGTGATGCCTTAACTTTTTTTTTTTTTTTTTTTTGAGAACCATCCTTAATATAACGGCGTACGTGATAGTAAAAATTGGTCACCAGTTTTGAATGTAGACATTTTTCTCTTGGCGGGAATTTGCATATCGGGAATGGGGGGGGGGGGGGGAAGCCTTTTACTGTAAATAAAGTGCAATTTCCATTTTGCTTCTTTAACCTCCATTATCTCCATTTTCTAAATCTCATGATCCAAATAATATTTCAAGTATTTCTTACTGTCTTTCTCCGTTTCCTCACTTTTATTCATTTTGAATTAAATGTAATTAAATAATTAAATAATAACGCTGACAAATAATAATTTTCAGAAGTAACAATATCATGCTCTTGAAGTAAAAATGTTTAGAAAAAGAAAATTGCCCCTCAGTAGAATCCTTTTAACTGCTATAAGAGGTAAATATAAACCACAAGTGAATATTCAATCACTGTCATCCGAACAAAGCAGACGGCGGCAATAGAGACACATCCTAATAGAGACACCTAAATTCTCTGTAACCGGCCCAGAACGGCCGAGCTAGGCGTTAAGTTACAGAGCCGTTATGGGCCGGCTTCGGTGTTAAAGAGTTAAAAAAAAACCGTTTCTAAAAGAATACTAACACTTTGTAAAAAACTATGAAAAGTAGGGTTGGGTATAACAGTATATACTAGAAAAATGTAAATGGATATGCCATGAAAGTTCAAAGAGATATGGAATCAAAAAAATATCAAATACAGCCATTCTGTATAACTCATTTTTACTTTCTTCTATCTTTACAAGAAGAAGGTATTGGATTCGTGAAAATTTTCGAATTTCGTTTTCGACGGATTTATACGTTTTAGGGTACAGAAGTAATGAAAAACATGTTTTTACAAAATGTTTGTCTGTGAGTCTGTCTATCTATGTGTGACACAAATTTTGTGGGCGCTCTATCTTAAGAACTATTGAACGGAATTTAATAAAACTTTAGATTCAGTTAGTCCCTGATATAGATTGGTACTCATTACTTTTTGGTGTAAATTGCCCAGCAGGTGGCGTTACTATGCTGTAATTTTCCCGATTTCCGCAATAGCTGTATCTCAAGAGCTAATGCATGAATTTTCATCAAACTTTAGATTCAGTTAGTCCCTGATATAAACTGATCCTGATAAGTTTTTGGTGTAAATTGCCCAAGAGGTTCCACTGCAACTCACAACTTTTCGCGATTTCCGTAATAGCTCTATCTATAAAAAAAAAATGCACGAATTTTACTAAACTTCAAATTCAATTAGAAGTTCACGAAAGTTGTCCCTGATTAAATTTTGGTACAAATCGCCTAACCGGTGGCGCTGTTGTGCTGCACTTATCAGGAGGTATTCACATGTATGGCATAGAAGAAAGTTTTGGGATTGAAACATGAGACTAGTTTAATATTATCTTAATCTCTTTATAATGAACCTAATTTGGTACTAACAATAAAAGAAATGCATATTTAAACTTCATTTGGCATTTCATAAAACTAAATTCAGCATAGTAATAACCTTTCTTTCTACAGTGCAGCTAAAACAAAACATTCGTTCAAAGTTTACATTTGACATTGAGCTAAGCGTGCTTCGAAAGGAGGTCACAAATTTGCAACGCCGCCTTGGTCCTTGCCGCGTTTTCCAGATAGGTTTTTAATTAACTTTTAAAGCCACTCGAGTCGTATTGAAAGAGCCATTCAATGCAAATTGTCGCGAATCCCATAGTATTTATGTAATTTATTCTAGTTAAGGGGTCTCAGGGATCTCAAAAATTAGAAAAAATGTCAGACATCTGACAAATAGACATTTGACAAGCAGAATATTGGTATAAGAGCTTACGCGCACGATTAGAAAATAAATATTGTAACTAGAATAAAAATTTTGGTGCCTACGTATACTTCAGATTATAATAATTACCCTGAACCTAAATAAATTTGTATTTAAAGCGTTTTTATATTCTTACTACAAAGTTGCATTTAGCTAATAGAAAATTTTGAAAATTTGAACAACATAATCACTTAAAAAAATATTTTTTTGAACAATAAAAAGGAAATTTTAGGTTCAGTTTATACAGATTAACATAAAACGTATGTTTTGAAAATTTCATGAAAAAATATTCACATGTTTTTGAGATATCGTCCGCGATATGCCCCAAAAAGTTAATTGGAGAAAAATGACTTAAAAGTTTCGAAAATGCCGCTTAAGCTATTGAGCCGGTATAATTCTAAAAGCCATAACTTCTGTTCTAATGAGAATTTGAAGGAAACAATTATATTAAAATGTTCAGAAAAAAGGAAGATTAACATCTAAAAAAATTAAAATTAAAAATTTTTTGAAGCTTTAAGAGTCCTGAGACCCCTGCTTGTAGCAATTTGACGTTTATTGCTTTTATACTGTTACTGGCTATTACACACATATATCATTAAAAGTTGTAATCTAGGCTTTAAAAGCCGATGGTACATAGTGTACGCCGCCCCTGTCAATATGTATGTCTAAACCGTCCATATCTTTAAGGGTTCATATCTCGGCTAATTACTGACGATTTTTTTCGAAAATTATGATCAACAATGCTTTTATACTTCTACTACGATAGGTACCTCCAGCGCTGCTCAGCAGTTTCGCTGAATGCCCGTAAATCGAAATTTGTGTGTAACGGGAAAATGCGCTTTTCTCAAAAACTATGTGACCTAGGGTAATCGCTATAATTTTCCTGCAAGGTTTATATTAATGTCTACTCCCTCTAATTTTTTCACAATTTTAGTTTCAGTAGATTTGGAATTAGATAGGGGGGGGGGGACATATTTTTGCGCTACATTTTCGACTATATCTTTGAAAATGTAATACTTAAAATTAAAAGAAATGTCTGAATTGAAAAGAAATGTCTGAGAAAGATTGTTTGAATTCAGCGTTACGAAAGCTTTCACACGATGTACACAGAAAATATTTTTTTTCAAGCAACTGAATTTGCCCCTATACATTTTTACTAAATATATTTATAAATGTTTAATAATCTAAAAATATGTGGGTCAACAGTCTTTATTACTCCTCCGAATTTGAACTTTCCACGTTCCATAATTTACGAGTAAAGTGGCTGTGACAGACGGACAGACACAAGAATGACATTATAATGGTTCCGTTTTTACTTTTTAAGTACGGAACCCTAAAAATTATTTAAAAATATTGAAATGTAAACGAGATATCTTTAAATAATTATTCCATTGGATTTACATTAGCGAACGGCTTTTTTCGCCTGACTGAAGTAGCCTCTTAACGTAAATGGTCATTGACATATATTCACAAAGGAATTCACCAAACTTCACCTCCTTGATACTCATTGGTAATATAAGATAAAAGGAGATGGGTTGATAAGGGCTATTTTTCGCCCATCATACACGCGAACAAATTTTCTGTTTCCGTAATTTTTTCAATGTTTTTGTATATTTAAAGACATGTATTTTTTTTTATAATATGAGATTTACCTGCTAAATAAAATTGTAAGTTATAGAAATTATAGCCTGAAAATAGAGTGTTTCGGCTTTTTCCTGCATTTTTGTCATTTTTTTCAGCTTTGAATTATTTTTTTCTTTAAGAAGCGTTCCATGAACCAAATTAATTTTAACTTGCAATGGTAATACTCTTTATAAGCTTTCATATGAGCATTATTTTATTTTGGTTCTGTGTGCGCTCCTACCTATTAGAGAAAAATATATTTCGTGCGAGTATGATAGACTTCTCAAGGCGAGTATCAGTTGCACTGATATCGGAGCGTGTTCAGATTCGTTTTGCTGCGCTTAAAAAATATTTACGTAGTTCAGATGTCAATGCTGTGTTCTAAAACTGTTGTTGTAAATATTTATTGAAAAATTGAATAATAAATAATTCCTGGAAGTCAGTGTGATTGTTGTCAAACGTGGCGAAAAACAAATGGGGATTTCCCTATCTTTTCTAACACAAAATGTCGATACTTAAAAGTTCTAAAAACTGCGATCTACAGAATGGTTCTAAGTTGTGCTCTAAATGCAGATCATATGCATTTCGTGTGCTTCGAGCTCGAAATACTCCTATTTCTTTTTCTGTGGTAACAATAAGAGGTCGTGTGTCAACGACTACTGTCGACAACACAAATAAGCAACCTAATATAAATTTATCACTACCTCGTTGCCACAACTCTAACACATATTGTATAATATGTAAGTGTAAGAACTTCCTCGTGACTGTACCAAAAGCAGCTCAAACTAAAGCCTTTATAGAAACTAGAATCTACATTTTGTCGGGAAAACGATGCTGTAAAACTCATATTACGGGATTGGTATTCAGTAAGTTGGCTCTGGAAGTTTTACGCCATGTAAGTGAGATTACATCATTGCATGAAAAATATATTGAAAGTCTTTTACACAATGTCTGAATAGTAGCAAAGAAGAGAGTTCTCGATTTTGACACACCAGAACAGCTTTCTGAGTCCGATTATAATACTCTCACGGGTATATCCATGTGTGATTTTAACTATATTTTTGAACTAGTAAAGTGCAAAATGCGCCCCTAGAAAAAGAGGTCATCCAGACTTGCTTGGCAGTTTTACTTGTAAAGCATAGAGCTGGTCTCTCTAATGGTGTTCTCCCTACATAATTCAATATAAGAAAAAGATTAAAAAGGTCTTCTGCGCAATGCGCACGCAAAAAGAGATCTGGACTGAACTAACTGATGCAGATTTTCAAGATTTTCCGGAATATACCAACTTAAACAAAACCAATCTTACATCCAAGAGCACTTAAATTACGACGATATTTGCTCTCTTTACATACATCGTGAAGATGATTCTGTACTTCGATTTCTGTTACGATCTCGACACACAAATGAGAAAAATTATTATATAAAAACAGAGCGAAGCAACATCACACAATGTTAGTGTCAATGTAAAGTAGGCGCAACGCGCAAGGGTCGTAGAATGCTGTGCGCGTGTTGCTTCTGTATCATGGTTCCTGGCTTACTGGCCGCCACAACCAGTGGCGTAGCCAGGATTTCGTTTCGGGGGTGGGGGAATTTTTCCTTCCAGAATTTTCCTTCAGGTTATATATATAGTAAAACCTGTCAAAATAAAATCGTAAATATTGGTGAAAAATTCCATTTTACACAGGTTTTCGTGTTATCAGGTGCATTTGTATAGTATTCTTTTCCGTAGCACTAGGGAAGATTTCTGTTTAATACAGAATTCCGTCATAGGCATGTTCCATTTTTACAAGTTTTGTGTATTTATATAAATATACTTCTTTATGTCATATGAATAGAATAAAACTTGTCAAAGTAGTAATTGTATATAACAGAATCCAGTCTTTGACGGATGCGTTACATGGTCTCAATATGAATTGCGATACAATTAAATTTGCTGAAAATCTGTCTGAAAGGGGATTTTCATCGTTCTTTAGTG
Organism: Maratus speciosus; assembly: GCA_963932465.1. Lineage (NCBI taxonomy): Eukaryota > Metazoa > Arthropoda > Arachnida > Araneae > Salticidae > Maratus > Maratus speciosus. Next base: position 90,034,420 of record OZ010794.1, on the reverse strand, counting down.
AAACCTGTGAAAGCGGAAGCTTTCTATAATGGAATCCTGTCTCAAACGGAAGAGTTTCAGAATCCCTGCGAAACGAACAATAGATCTTATTGAGGTAGTGTTTCTTAGAAGCATAATTAATTACACTTCTTTACATGGAAGCCTGTCTAAAATGGAGCTTTTTACCAGTCCCTTGCAATCTTGTCTTGACTGTGTATGTATAATAGAAGTATTTCGAGTAACTTTATGAATTTAGGTATATCCTTATTTAATTTCATAATTTAAATAAAAGCGTGAATAAAAAATATAAGGCCAATCTCTATAACTGTAACTAATAATACATTGAAGTTACATTAATATTTACAAGTGAAAAAGATTCACTATGATGTAAAAAGCTGAACGCATACTGAAGAGTTAAATTTAATTAACCCATTCGCTGTCATCCGCGAGTATACTCGTGGCTTTAATGTATTAATTACTTTGTCACCACTATTTTTGAATTTAAAAAATTGCCTCATTTATTGGCAAAAATTTCGCTGTATTAGTAAAGCGAGATTTACCTTTCTGAATTTGTGGTTTTAAATGACTTTCAACAAAAAGTTTGAAAATTCTTACTTTATAGTTTTGGCAGCAAATGGGTTAAATCAAGTTTTATATTACATAACATTTGCCTACAATAAAGTTAGGATCAAAGGGTTAAGTTTAAAACAGCAATTTCCATGTTTAATTTCTTACCATTGAATTAAGAACTTGTGCTGTAATAGATATTAGATAATGATTTCACATAAGTGTCAATCGCATGTGCCGTTCATGCGATCCGCCGCGCTCCCCATGGGAATTTTTGAGATAAGGTTTTAACTTTAACAAAAAGATCTTGCATTTTCAACTACAGTAACTAGTAATGTAAGAAGCACACACATCAAATATAGTTCGTGCTGGAAAAAGCAGTTTTGTTACAATTGTCTTATTCAGCTACAATTCTTTTGGGTTTCCTAGTTTCATGTCTCGCCACTTTTGATAGCATATTCGATCTAATAGTTGCTTCCGATATCTGGTCGTCTTTAAGGAAGTTAAATTTTTGTAATAAATTTATTTGTGATGGATTATCACTTTTTTGGAAGTACTAGAATGTGTAAAAAATGGTTCATGGTGGTTTCTGTTTTTGTACTTTCCAGCCAAATTATTTTAGATGGTTCGAAACAGTTTTAAGCATTCTCCAAGTTCAGCAGTAAGTTTCGGACTTTGGTGCGTTGATTAGCTTCAATTTATGCTTTCGATTTCTCATTATTAAAGACAAAATGTCACCCAAGACCTATTCCATACACAGAACTCTTATTACCACCATGAAATCTCTTGAAGCAATGTTAAAGTGAGCTTTCGCAAATAGTAATTGAGTACAAAGGTAATGTTGAATCCAGACATTTTTTTCCGGGTGGGATTTATGCAGCTCTGGAAGGGACACTTATGAGTTCCGTGGAAGGGGGTAGCGCCCGTCTAGACCATTAATAAGCATAAAATCGCAAATCTTCCGATTGCACCCTTAAACAACTTGACATGAGGATCAAGAACCTCATCTCTGCATATTTCAGCATTCACTGTTGCACTGGTAAAAATGTGTCGGTCACTGCGGCCATTCAAAATGATGTCCGTCCATACCATGATTCCACGACCTTTGTATCGATGCCTTTCACGGATGTTGATGTTTGCAGCCTTATTGCGTGTGATTTCCTCCCTCCATATGGTAACATGTCTGTAGTAACTCTATCAACAAAATTGGGATCGATCGGTCAAAAGAACTCGGCTCCAGTCCGTAGTACTCAAATGACGATGATCTCTGCACCACTTTAACCAGGCGTATTTCACTACCGGAGTTAGTGGAACACCAATCATGGGTTTCCTTGCATGCAGCCTGTCACTCATAGTAAACCAGGATAGTCGAGTTCTTGTTGTTGCAGCAAACTCCCTGCAATCTGAACTGACGTCAGTTGCCTATTTCTTTTAGCAATCGTTGGCAAATTACGGCCCCGAAAGTCTATTGTGGTGCGTTTTCTACCTTCACCTGGGTGTCTGTGGATATTATACCAGTGTCTTTAAACCGTTTCCAGATTCTTTACATGACGCTTTTGGCTATTTTTAAGTCTTTACAGACCACTAAGAGTGTCTGTCCTGCTTCCATTCTCCCTATCGCACGCAATTTCTCAAAATCGGTCAAATGTCTTCTGGACGACATATTCCATCTACTAGAAGCAAAAGTTTTACTTATTACACGTACAGTCCTTAAAATTAGACTTCAAATTACCCACGTGCGCTCCTTTTCACACGTGAACGGAAAGAATGAGCTGAGGCTGAAAAATGTGCATATTTTTCGGTAGCGAATGTTAATCCCATTCGACTAAGTAATAACGTTGACATTGAGTTGCCTTTCTGGAAGTTCCCTTAATAGAATTAACATAAAGCACATTTTTATGGTCGTTCCTTTAATTTTTCTCGCCAATGTATTTTGAAAGTGGTAACAAATAACCAGTCCAAAAATAAAGTTACTTTTATTAATTGCAGGCAGCAGATTTAAAGTAATTGTTAATATTGTCCGTTATAAGCTTTTGAAAAAACGGTTTGGCAGACGGCACAAACAATAGCCTGTAAATGCACCTTTTTTTCAGTTTAGCGCTGTTCAAGGTAACATTGGAAACAGAAATAAACTTATAATTTTTTTAGAAGTAGTGTGGGGTTTTAGTTTTTTATGTTTTTGCACAGACATCTTTATTCCTTAAGATTTTTTGTCTGAAAAATTAGGGCACTTATGTGTTCTCCGGGCCAGATCATATTAACTATGCCAAAAATATAAATTACTGTAATCCTTTTATTTGTTTATTTTTGCTAACTTCATTTTAAGTGTATATTATATAGTTGCAGTAGTAAAGACAGTGGCAGAGGTATTTATATACCTATAAGCTATATAATATCATATAGCATAAATATAACATATTATAGGCATTGATTCGCTATATTTAGATTACATACTATTTGTAATATATTCATTCTGGTGGATATAGCATATCTCTAGATAGAAAATTAAAATAGTATCATTTATTGCTGAAAGCTGTGAATTAGATATTATGCATTTAACCCCTTAATTCTCGCTACCGTCATATTCACGGCCTGCGTCTTTTTTTAGATTTATTCAGATTTCTTTGATTCCCACCTGTTTTGTAAAATAGTGTAATTAGCTTTATCATGGTATCATTTTACCTGTCATTAAATAAGGTGAATATTTCTTTTTCAAAAAAGTGATGCCAATAAGCAATTTGAATTTTTAAACCATAATTTAATGCAACCGTTAAGGGGTTAATAATGTATACTAAATTAATGTTTTGTATTATTTAGATTAATTTCATATTATCATTTTTTAACGATTCCATGTATTTGTTAAATGTATATTCAATTACCATTTTCAACACGATTAGCAATTGGCAATAATAAACAAAATTGGTGATTGAAAATCATTTTTTGGCAATTTGTCCATCTAGCTCGAATAATACATGAGTACCAGAATTTGGAATCTAATCTGAGAAAGGCAGAATCTTTTCGCCAGGCAAAGCTACATCATTTTTAATAGAAAATGTAAATTTTTATTCATAAAACTAAAATATTTCATTTACACCAAAATGACATCATTTTCCCCGTTTTTTCATTCTGTTAAGTTCAATGATACAGGTTTATATAGAAATGATTCATGTAGGTGTTTGTAGAGAAGTTTGTAGAGAATTCTGGCCTGTAACAGTGCTGCTGTTTTTAACCAGCAAAATAAAACTTCTTCGGTAGTATTGTGTTCCTCTCTTGCTATTTATTTGTCTCATGTACTCAACAAATAAATAATTTAAAAAATGCAAACTATTTTATATGCAGGGTGTACGCAAAATGTTTGTACAAAATAAGTATCAATCAATAGGAACATACTATATGTCCTATTGGGAATCGGAGTCGCAATTCACTTATTTTGTCAAAAATACAGGGTGTTTGTCCAATCCCATACAAATCCAGATTTTCGTTGATAATTTAAACAGTAATAAAATCATTGTAACTATCTTAAAAAAAAAAAAACTCCAAGAAATGAAACATCATTTTCTGTAGAAAAAAATCGATATTGAATTATATTCAGTGGTTTCCGTGAAAATAAAATATAAAATCGTCAGTTTTTTATTGATTTCGCAACTTACCTGCCTCATAATTTTCATGGTTTTAAAATGGCGGAATTAAAGTTGCCTGTGGAAATTTCTGTGAACAACACTCAGTACCTCTTGTTCAAGTGTTGTATAACGGAGCCTGTGAAAGCAGTTGAATCGTCGAATGCGTCTTGCCTCAGCAGAAAACAAACATACTATTTACTAGATTAAAAGTAGAGGGTAAGAAGTTTACTCCCACCTCTTCTTTTTCTTTTTACATTGGATTACGTTTTTCCAGAGCAGAATATTCTGAGAAAAAAATATGGTTCTGTCATCTAGAATCTAAAGTGTGGCTCTAGAGAAAATAGTTCTATGGCATCCTTATAAATTCTAACACACTTTTCCAGAGTCTCCTACTCGAATTCAAGAGCGTTTTCCTATATTCTCGTGGTCAAACTTATTTAAAACTCCCTGCAAATAGATGCGAACACAAGAGGTTAGTTTTAGTAACTATAATTCTAGTTTATGAAACCATTTCAGAAATCAAGCGATAATTTCTATAAAACACAAGTAGCAACTGTATGTGCTAGGGTCATACAGTTTACTATGGCACACTTTAATGCAACGAAGAAAAAAAAATCGTAACACTAGGGGTGGCTATAATTTTTTTAAGACAGACTGATATTTTTATAAATTGTCAAATTGTATTCAAGTTAATCTATAACATGTAAATCCATTAAAAAATAAAGTATTTTCATGTACTTCTTTACGATAAATTTATATTACAGAAAGTATTAACATAAAAGAAAAAAATTGTAATTTCCTTCTATTGCTGCAATATACTTCTGCATCAAAATCTAAAAAGACAACTATATTTATAATAATAATGATAGAAGTTTGTCTGTGCACTGAAGAAACTAAAATGGTACATGTTGTAGCATTTCAAAATTTGGCAGGAAGATACCCATAAGTCAAAATTATGCACCAAAAAGCCAGTTTTTGGACTATTTGATTATATTTTGTTTAATTCTTATGCGATTCTTACTTAGCCATTTCATATTTCAGTGTATTTTCCATGTTAGTGAAATAATTTTATTTCAAATTTTCAGCCCGATGTATTGAATCATTCGGAAAGTTGTGTCCGTTTGGGAAAATCAATTCGTACCGGAAAATTATAGACATTGATTCCGATATCTAATGTCTAATAATTACCGGGCAGAATTTTCAGGTATGAATTGATTTTTCCAAACGAACACGGCTTTCCGAACGATCCAATAATAAAGTTTGCACTTTTTTCCTTACCGTTTATTTGCAATTTTTGTAGCATTTTTTTGTGAATTTATGCAAATATCGGATTCTGCTATGATTTTTTTACACTTGTAAAAGGAATTCAATTTCAAACTTTAACCCTAATGTAGTACATTTTGCCGTTCTGTGGTTGTGTCTTCCGGTTTGAATTTTTTTTTCATGTTCTGTAGTGATTATTTAACATTTGTAAAAAAATCTCAGTTGGAGTGTGTCAGCCTACTATAGTAAACTTTGCGTTGTGTAATATTTTTTATTTTTTGCCCTTTTCATGTATTTTGCGGTAGATTTTACACATTAGTAAGAGTAATCCAGTATCAATAAATCTTGTATTCTTTTTTTTCTTTTTTAATAATATTTTTTCTAAAATTTTCCTAAACCTATTTGATTGTATGTCCATTTTATTGCATAATAAAGCATTTCAATTCAAAGCATGATAGATATTTGCTGATCATGAAAAAGTGTCTGAGTTTCCTATAAAAGTTTTCTGTTCAACTATACATAAAATAAATACTTACACAGAATGTACATATACAGTGAAACCTCCCAGAAAGACACCTCTATAAGGAGACCACCTCTCATAAAGACCGTTTATTTATGGTCTGTAATTTTTAGGGTTCCGTACTTAAAAAGTAAAAACGGAACCATTATAAGATCACTCCTGTGTCTATCCGTCCGTCTGTCTGTCTGTCACAGCCATTTTACTCGTAAACTATGGAACATGGAAAGTTCAAATTCGGGGAAGTAATAAAGACCATTGACCCACATATTTTCACATTAATAAACATTCATAAATATATCTAGTAAAAATGTAGAGGGGCTAATTATGCTACTTGCTAAAAAAAACCTTTACTTTGTATATCATGTGGGATATCCTGTGAAACCTTCCGTAACGCTGAACTCAAAAATACATTCCTTTTAATTTTAGGTATTATAGTTTCAAAGATATTGTCGAAAATGTAGCGCAAAAATATGTCCCCCCCCCCCCCATCTAATTCCGAATCTACTGAAACTAAAATTATGAAAAAATTAGAGGTAGTAGACGTTAATATAAACCTTGCCGGAAAATTATAGCGATTAACCTAGGTCACATGGTTTTTGAGAAATTAGCATTTTTCTGTTATACACAAATTTCGATTTACGGGCATTCAGAAAAATTGCTGAATATACCTATCATTGCAGAAGAATAAAAGCATTGTTGATAATGATTTTCGAAAAAAATCATGGGTAATTAGCCGCGATATTAACCTTTAAAGATACGGCCAGTTTGAACATACAAAAGGCCAGGGGCGGCGTACTCTATGCCTAGTTAACAACTCTTAATGATATATATGTGTAATGTAATGTCCAGTAACAGAATAAAAGCAATAAACGTCAAATTGTTAAAAACATACTAATTTAAGGGGTCTCGGGACTCTAAAAAGTGGAACAAATGAAAAAAAGACCATTTTCAACATTTAATGTCTTAAAATGTATAAGATTTTAAAACACAATTTTAATTGGAATGAAAGATATGAGTATGTTCTTTCGTTTCATGTATTTAAAAAATTGCAAGATACAGAATTAATATTTATAGGGGGCTCGAAACTGTTAGACATTTGTCGAACAAAAAATTGGCATAACAGTTTACGCGCAAGATTACAAAATAAATATTGCAACTAGAATGAAAATGTTGGTGCTTTCTTATACTTCATATTGTAACAATTTCCCTGAACTTAAATAAATTTATATTTAAAGTATTTTTATATTTTTAATGCAATATTGCATTTAGCTAATACAAAATTTTGAAAATTCCAACAGTAAAATCATCTAAAAAAATATTTTTTTGAACAATAAAAAGGAAATTTTAAGCTCAGTTTATACAGACTAATATGAAATGTGTGCTTCGAAAATTGCATGAAAAAATATTCAGAAGTTTTTGAGGTATCCTGCGCGTTATGCTCAAAAAACGCCAATTGGAGAAAAATGACTTCAAAGCTTCGGAAACGCCCCTTCAGTTTTGAGCGGGTATAATTCTAAAAGCCATAACTTTTGTTCTAATGGGAGTTTCAAGGAAACAATTATAACAAAATATTCATAAAAGATAGGAGTTTAACATCTAAAAAAATTAAAATTTCTTAAATTTTGAAGCTTTAATAGTCCTACGACCACTTAACCCTTTTTGGCGCGGAGTAATTCTATTTATAAACTTATCATACAGCACGATCGTGCTGTATAGTAGAGCTCAGACGCATCTTTTACGTTTTGAAACATGATGAAAATGCAACAATTCAATTACAGTCCAAACCAGGAAACATTCAGTGATGAGTAATAGCTTGTTGGAAAGCTCTGAATTTAGCGATGTGCCTTTCGACGGTCGGGTAAAAAAATATCCAATATTAAAGGAATGGCAACCATTGAAACTTTACATAGCGCTATATCTTCCATAATTTAACAATATAGAAATCTCTCCTTTTTAATTTTCTAATTAAATCTTTTCTTTTGTGTTGCCACACCCTAAAATTAGCACAATAAAAAAAAAGGATAATACGCGTACTTTGTTTTTGTAAGTCAATAAAAATTCAGATTCTCCTGATATATTTTTACATCATAAATCGGCGTCATTCTAAACAGAATAATGATCCATTATCACTTAAAGCAATATAAATAGTTTCAATAATAATAATATCTCCAGCTAATATTCTATATTCCGTAACAAACTTATAAAAGGAACAATGAAATAATATAAATAAAACAAAAATTTAACATCTATGTAATCGCAAAAAATTTCAAACTTTACACCGTCGAATACCAGGGAATGTGTACTTTCAAATATATTTTCTTTGAAAACTGCACATCATTTTACGTATTAGGAGTCTTAAGCGCTTTTAAAATTAGTGTTAAAATTTCTAAAAAGCTATAACCAAAATCAAAATAGAAAAAAAAAGAGAAAGCTAGCCATTTTTTCGTGAAATAAAGATGCAATAAATAAAATTGGGAAGTACGGGAGAAACAAAATTAAATGAAAAATAAAGATGTTTAGTGTATTTTTAAATTAATTCTCCGTTCTACAACTTTACATTTTCGACATGTTCTATCTTGCTTTCGTTCATTTTTACCCTTTGAAATTTTTATAGTATCAAATAGAAAGAAGGGCTAAAAAATAAAAACTTAGAAATAAAACATAATTTTACACAATCGTCTTCACGATGCAACTTAATCTAAACTAGAAAAAATCGTCTGCTTACAAACTGTCATCTAGAAATATTCCAAATATTAGATCATAGATTTTTTTAATTACTAATATTTAACCAAGGTGGCTGGACAAAATCAAATTTAAGTTTTTTGCATGCATCGATAGAATTATTGACTTATATTTAGAGCAAGTAAATTTAAACAAAAAACAACTTTTTCTTAAAAATGACGCGCTTAAAATTTTTCACAAAGCCACTATTAGGCAGAATGACTAAGCAAGAAAAATGTCATTTGATAAATATTTATTTTAATTCTCAAATCTGAAATGTTTCTTCTAGATTTGCCAAATGACGTCATTTTTATCAAATTTCGTCAAAATGTTTCCATGTGTTATCAGCAGTTTCTAAATAAAAAGTCAAATCTTAAAAGAACACAATGCTTTTTATAAATGAATTTTGGAAATGTTTATTTTAATTTAATAAACTTTTAACCTAGATTATAATATTGCTTATTACTTGAAATTCAGTATTCAATCAAATTTATGGTATAGTTTTGTCGAAATGTATAATAAAACTAGATTTACTCTTCCAACAACAACAAAAAAATCCTACGATCTCATGCAATTTAAATCATGCAGGAAAGAGATAGATGGAGTTGCAGTATGCCGTTAAAAAGGTTTGCAATATGAAACCATTTATCGCTCAAATTTAAACGTCCAAGAAAGCCCAAAACAACACAAGCACGTGGGAGGGATTTTGTATTAATGTCTTTTTGCAGTTTTAATTCATTTGTTATAACTGTTTCTTTCCCTAGCTTTTTGTGTGTTAGAGGGGTTGACCTAGGATACTGCAAAGTCCCTTAACCCCTTCAAGGGCAGTGGTTCATTTTTGGTCCACCTAATTTTAATCCCTAAATGAAACATTGACACCAGAAATTTAGTTTGAAAATTTTCGTTTTATTAAGTACGTAAATAAAAGCTTTTACTTATTTTCAAATAAATTTATTTGTGAATTCCGGTGTCAGTCATTCATTTCAGTATTTTATTAATGGAAGTGCCTTGCTCCTAAAAGGGTTAAACCAGAGAAGCGTAGGTACGTAGCAGAAAAATTCAAGAGATTACACTGTAAAAAACTTAGTCTGTCGGCCAATCCTGATTAAAGTATAGGTCAATATCCCAATATGGGGGTTAGCAATAAGTATGGGGTTATTAGAGCTCTTGAAATACACTGGTGAACTAATTTTTCTGTTAGTTTTTGATTAGGGCAATTGGTTGGACCGGTTGATTGAGGTCATTGGTTGGTTAATTGAAGTTGGTTGATTGAGTTCCTGAAAGGTGAAAGGATCTGAAAAAGGTGTGAAATGATATAAAAAACTGTTGGAACCAGAGAGAAAAGTAAAGCTCGATCTAAAAAAGTTACAGTAAAAAATTGGCAAATAGTTTCCGTCTAAAAAAGTAAGTAGTGCGTAGAAAAGCAATGCAACCAGATTATCTGTAAAGCTCATGAAATTACCCAAATTTTTGTTGATAGCTGAAAATGTGGACTGAGCTTTACTGGTGCCTTATATTCAGGAATCATATCCACTCAAAATGAGTACGGGGTATAGTAAACAGAATATGTAGTTATGTACAAAAAAATTCTGTCAGGTCCAGAATTGTGGATATGATTGCATCAAGTCAAGCTAAAGACCACAAAGTTAAAAGAATGTAAACCGCGAATAAATATTTTAAGTATAACATTAATGTAGTCAAGTTGTTGAGGAATTGTTGTTAATAACATTTCTGGACATAACACAGCTAGCGTAATAATTTTTATTTCATGTAATTACTGTGAAAAGGGAACCTTATGTCAACGGACTGAAGCCAGACAAGTAGTTAACATATGGTTTAATAGTATATGCTTAGGGTTTTGGGGTTACTTTGGGCTTTGATCTTCCAGGCTTATCAATGACCCCTGGAATGGAATTTGGTTCATACTTCGTACTGAACTGACCTCTCAGGTTCTCGCTCATTACCAAATCGGCCTCTAACCTATTCTTATGAATCGACATTTTTAACTGGTTATGAATGTTTGGAATTCAGAATGTGTTAAAAATGAAATTTATTCCCCTGATTGATTTTAAGGCACCGGTAAAGCTCAGTCCACATTTTCAGCTATCAACAAAAATTTGGGTAATTTCATGAGCTTTACAGATAATCTGATTGCATTGCTTTTCTACGCACTACTTACTTTTTTAGACTGAAACTATTTGCCAATTTTTTACTGTAACTTTTTTAGATCGAGCTTTACTTTTCTCTCTGGTTCCAACAGTTTTTTATATCATGAAATAATGAACTGACACCAGAATTTATAAACGAATTTATTAGAAAATGCGAACTTGCTTATTTTCACGTACATGATAAAAGGAAAATTTTAATTAAATATTCTTGGTGCCGTTTGTCTGTTTTGGAATTAAAATTAGGTGTCCTTTCTTAAGGACACTGCACTCGGAAGGTTTAATTACAATGAATCGCATAAATATTGTGGGATTCGCAATAGTTTGCATTGAGTGTATCTCTCAATACGTCTCGAGTGACTTTAAAACTTAATTAAAAACCTATCTGGAAAAACGCGGCACTGACCAAGGCGGCGTTGCAACTTTGAGACCGCCTTTCGAAGCGCGCTTTCGATTGCGCTTAGCACAATGCCAAATTTAAACTTTGAACAAAGGTTTTGTTTTAGCTGCACTGTAGAAATAAAGGTTATTACTACGCTGAATTTAGTTTTATGAAATGCCAAATGAAGTTTAACTATGCACTGCTTTTATTGTCAATACCGAATTAAGTTCATCATAAACAGATTAGGATAATATTAAAAAAAGAGTTATACGAATAGCTATATTTGATATTATTTAGGTTCCATATCTCTTTGAACTTTCATGGTAGGGGAAGGTGGCCTAAAATGATTCTAGCGGGCAAAACGATCCACGTAGGTTTTCTTCCAGACAGGTCGCGCTATCTACAGGATAACACATAAACTAGTTGTGCCAAGTGAAGAAGAAGCAATGGCGGTATTGAAGCGATCGCAGTATTACGCGTCGGAAAAGAAATCTCTGAAAAAGTGGTTTTTATAACATCTGTTATAAGATAAGCACTAACTTTCATATTTATTTACATATACAGTCTTTCATATACAGAAATAAGACTTGGTTTACTTAATAGAGAATGTTTTTAGATGGGAATTACACTTGCTAAGTTTGTTATGTTTCTCGGCGTCATCCAGTTATATGACTTAAAATGGACGGCCATGTTGCCGGGTAAAATGATCCATTATGTGGATCGTTTTACTACCATTTGATTGGCTGAAGAAAATCCGGTACCGCGTCCTAGCCATCATGGGAGCTAAATGTGTGACTGCCCCAAACCTTTCTCTTTGAGTCCATGTGTTATCCTACAATCATAATTTTCAAATATTCCATTTTATTGTTTTTTCAAAATTATTTGTGACACTTTTTTATTTTAAAATTTACATAAAATAAATTATGTATGCTATTTGATTGCAAAACTTATTTTATTTCATTATGAATTGTCATAATTATTTTTATATCTTTTATTTTGGCGATAAAAAACAATTTACAATGATTTTTGAATGAAGGATAATTTTGCCCTTGGGTGAGGGTAAAATGATCCTTTGGACACTTTTTCAAAAATCCACTTTTTTCACTACTCAATTTGGGTTAAAAATATTATTAAAATATGTTTATAATGCAAAATATAGTGTAAAACATATTAGCATTGGGCTAAAGTTTCATTTAAACAGTTATGCTATTTTACACAAGTTTTTCTCTTAAGGGGATCATTTTAGGCCACCTTCCCCTATAATATTTGCACTTTTCTAATATATACAGTTATACCCAACCCTACGTTATATAGTTTTTTACAAAGTCTTAGTATGCTTTTGGCAACGGTTTTTTTTATAATACAATTACAAATTCATATATTTATTCTACGGAACCCTCTGTGCGCGAGTAATACTCGCACTTGACCGTTTATTGACTATAGGATCAATGTTAATTTTCCTCCATTAAAGGACCACTATTTCCAGTCTCCCTCCCTGAAAGACAACTTCTCAACTTTTCAGTCGAAGAGCGGGAATACTTTCCTTTGCATAGGGAAATCTCTAAATTCCACTTTTCTCAGGAAAACACGCTCAGCTAAGTCTACTTCCTTAGACCTGGCGGATCAAGCTCATCTCCCCCCCGTTTAGGAGGAAAGCTGGTTCTCTTGAATTACCGCGTTTAATGTCATTATGGTTAAGGAGCGATGGTTGTTGTTAGGGGAGAGGGCTATTGTCCCTTTTCCTGGAATCGGCCGAGTAACAGACATCTGTAAAGTGAAGGAGTCTTTTTCAAGAGGGAGAGTGGAGGATGGTCCAGATTCCAGTTTATCTCAATTCTGTTGCTTTTCTTGGAAATATTGCCACTTGTATTTATCACCTCAGTTTTGTTTCACAATGCATATTCGCATCGAAGTGCATATCGTGTTTTTCTTTCTGTGTGCTTAGTATATCAATTTAGATGATGTCTAAAAGAATTGTGTTAACTTTGGAAAACAAAGTGAAAGTTTTTAGAGTACACGAAAATGAAACATCAGAGAGGAAAATGGCGGCACAGTTTAATTGTAACAAAACTAAAATAAAAAATAATTTGAAAGACAAAGATTTTCTGTTAAAAGAGCATGAGGAAATCAAATCTTGTGAAATAAAAAAAAGGAAGGAAAAACTTCAGAAAGATTACGAAGCTGTATTGCAGGGGTTTAAGTGTGCAAGATAAAAAAATATCCCATTGAGTGGAATTTTGTTGAAGGAGAAGGCCATTCAAGTTGTTTAAGTGGGAAAAAGATGTTTGTGAAAGCAATGGGTGGCTAAAGAGGTTTTGTCCCAGAAACAAAATTGTCTTCAAATCTATTTCTGGAGAATCGACCGATGTAGCTGAAGAGGTGTTAATGGAGTGGAAATCTCATCTTCCATTGATTTTCGCAGGATATTGAGATCGTGACATTTATAATCAGGATGAGACAGGATTATTCTTCCGTGCCTTGCCCGCTAAAACTCTTGTGGAGAAAACAGATGAAGCAAAAGGAGGGAAACAGGCCAAACAGCGTCTTACTATGGCGCTTTCTGGGAATGCCACTAGAGAGAATGAAAAACCAATCATAATATGGAAGGCTCAAAAGCCTCATTTCTTTAAAAATGGTGATGTGACAAAAATAGGAGTGATTTGGAAATCTAACAAAAAAGCGTGGATGACAATGACCATTTTTGAAAATTAGTTACATGACTTTTATAAAAAGATCAAGAAACAGGGTAGAAACATTATTCTTATTTTGGATAATGCTCCATGTCACTTGTATGATGCACTGCTGAAAAATGTGAAACTTCAATTTCTCCTTCCTAACGCAACATCCGAAATTCAGGCATTAGAATTCAACCTGATGTAAGGAAATTATTCATTGTTTCAAGCTGGAATACAGACGTTTTGTTATATGAAAGCTCATTTCGCCAATAGATGAGACCATAAAATCCGTCCGACATTGTGAAATCCATCAATGTACTTTATGCTATTCGATGGATAAAATGTACATGGGATAACGTAAAGACACAAACAATCGTCAATTGCTTCAGTATTTGTGGCATAAGCAACATATCCATAAAAAAATCCGTTGATGATATCACTGCCTTAGAAGATAAAGTGATTCAACTATCAAACGCAGATAAAGTTGATTATGACTCCAAATAACATGAATATGAGGAAACTCTCGAGTGTTAAAATGATTTATCCGAAGATTGGGAGAATCGTATTATAAAAAATCTCGACAAAGGTAAGACTTTACTATAAATGAATGATACTACAATCAAGATTTTTTTAAATCTATTTTAGGAGCTCATTCTGATTCAGACGACGAGTTTCTGCCAGTTAAGGCTTCTATTTCATGTCTAGAAACACTTATCAATAGATTGACAAAAGTTCGATACCTGTTAGAGATGACAGTAAAATAAATAATTTGTTTAAAGGGATCAAAAATGTTTAGAAACAAAAAATGTTAAAATCAAAACAAACTATTACAGTTAATTCCTTTATTAAAGCTGTATAGACTTAAAATATAATAAGCTAATTCAATAATAAATTTTTTGATAATATGTATTTCTTAAAACTTTGCTTTACCCATCACCTCAATTCAGAGACCACCACTCTGAAAGACCGATTTTTTATGCTCTAATGGGTGGTCTCCTTAGAGAAGTTCCACTGTATTATGAATGCACTAATGAAAATATCTGGCGAAATTTTACATCTACAGTTACATTTTCATATACTCTAAGTATAAGAAAGTACGATTAGTTTATCAATTATTTTCAAATGTTCAAGAAATTTTTACATTTCAAGTATCACACTTTTTTAAAATTTGATATATCTTCTGAAAGAATAGTACTTTTTTTTAATTGAGTATAGAAAGAAAAAAAATTAATTTCACTTTGAAAATTTAAAAATATTTATTTAAACTTTTCAAATGAATTTTAAAATAATAAACATAATTTATAGTCACTTTCTTCTATGAGAAAGCATATTTCAAATTGTTCAACAAAAGCAAAATCCTGGAAGGAGGTACAGATGTTTATCATATTTCATAAATAAAAGATATTTCTTATGTATGAGTCAAGAGATGCTTTCTTAGATTACCACTTTGGGAACATTCTTTGGAGCATATTTCACAAACATAAGGCTTCTCTTTTGTATGAGTCAAGAGATGAATTCTTAGACTACCACTCTGGGAAAAACCTTTGGAACATATTTCACATACAAAAGGTTTCTCTTTTGTATGAGTCAAGAAATGCCTTCTTAGATGACCAATATGAGAAAATCCTTTGGAACATATTTCACAAACACAAGGCTTCTCTTTTGTATGAGTCAAGATATGCTGTCCGAGATTACCACTTCTGGAAAACCCTTTGGAACATATTTCACAAACATAAGGTTTCTCTTTTGTATGAGACAAGAGATGACCTCTTAGATAATCTTGACGAGAAAAATTTTTGAGACATATTTCACAAAGAAAAAGTTTTTTTCTTGTATGAATCAAAAAATGTTTTCTTAGATAACTATTCTTTGAAAATGTCTTCAAACATACTTCACAAACAAAAGATTTTTCTTTTGTGTGACATAAAAGGTGTTTTTTTGTATCGCTAATGTAAGGAATGGAGTTCTTTTCACTCATGAAGGTTTCTTGCTCGGTTGACATCTCCGTCAGAAAATTTTGTATTATAAAACAAAACAGAAACTTCTTTTAGGTACTAGAATGATGATACATTACTGCACTTTTTACCTAAGGAATGGGTTTATTGTCTTAATAAAGTTGTCTATGGATTTAGCCATTGAACCTAAAACAAAAAGTTTTTAATTAACAGTAATAAATTTTTCTGATAAGTTAAAATAAAATTCGACATATTTCAATTCTTTAAGTAATACAAGGTTCACACATTAAACAATTGTATTATTTATTCGCAAACTATTTATTGTATACTAGCAAACCACGCGGCTTTGCTCGCGTAATAGTTGAAATATGCCAAGTGATATTTGCATGACTATTTTTTATTAGAAGAACACTTTTTGAAATACTTCAAAAATTACAAATTAAGCCACAGTTTAACCAAACTTCATTATAAAAGTGCAATAGACAGATTTTAATTAATAAGAAAAACTAAAACTAATTCCAAATAAATGATAATTTAGATAGTATTTTGAGATTTTTATGCTCATTCTATAAGCTCATTTCAGTATCATTTGAAGTTTTGAATTTTTTAGAAACCATCTTAACACATTTACATCTTAAAATTAACCATCATGTCAAATTCCAAGCTTCTTGTCTTTGTTGTTACACTTTGTTGTTACTTTGTCAATCACTTTGTTGTTAGTGGCACCAACATAAAATGCCGATACAAAGTTCAAATAGAATGTCTCGAAAAAGGCTGAAACAGAAACTGTCACCATTAATTTGCCAACATTTACCTTGAAATCGGTTGGTATTTCCTAATATTCTATAGAAAACGGAATTTAGATGTTTTTAAAGGTTTTCTTGTTGTTTCTACCAACCAGGTGGTAGTGAAGCCGGCATAAAATGTAGCCCGTATAGGATCAGGGACTATCACTCTTGATTCACAACCAATAACTTCAGTAATCGGTTTATTATTTCCTGAGATTCCATAGAAATCGTAATTTAGGAGACTCTTTTAGAATGCTTTTCGCTCCTTCCCTTCGCTTCACTCCTTTTAATTTCGGATTTATTTTCGACTGTTCTTAAAGGACATTTATATTTTATAAGTAACTACCGTGCTATATTTAAAGTTTCTAGCCTCTTCAGTACCGCAGAAATCGCAATTTAGAAAGTTTTTTGCTCCTGCAACCCTCGACATAAAATATAGCTTATGTTTGAGCAGGTTCTATCACCATCAATTCGCAACCATTATGTTTGAAATCGGTTTCGTATTTCATACGATTGCATAAAAATCGTAATTTAGAACGCTTATAGAACGTTTTTCGCTCACTTCATCCTTTCAAATTTGGAATTTTCTTTCGACAATTCTTAGAAAGTATTTGCATCTTTGAAGTAATTACCATTCCAAATTTAAAATTTTAGACCCCCCCCCCCCCTCAGTAACACAAAAAACGCAATTTAGAACATTTTTTGCTCCTGTAACCCCCAGGTGGATTTAGTGACAACAAAGTAAAATATGGGCTATGTTGGATCGGGGTTTGTCACCATTAATTTGAAGCCATTAATTCTAAAGTCAGTTTATATTTCCTGAGATTGCGTAGAAATCGCTATTTAGAAAGATTTTAGAACGCTTTTCGTTCATTTTCACCCCTTTTAAATTTCTAAGGAACACTTTTCAGAGAGTATTTACATCTCATAAGTAATTACCACACCAAATTTCAAGTTGCTAGTATGTTTGCTAGTAGTTTTGTATCACAAAAATCACAATTTAGAACGTTTTTTAAATGGCAACCACAAGGTGGTAGTGACGCCGACATGAAATAGATCATACACTGGAGAAAGGGCTTTCATCATCAATTTTTAACCAGTACTTTTGAAATCGTTGGGGTACTTTCTGAGATTGCGTAGAAATCGCAATTTAGAACGTTTTTCGTCCATTTTCACCTCTATTAAATTTCGAATTACGTAGGGAAAGTTCTTAGAGATCATTTATGTCTTATAAGTAACTACCATGCCTAGTTTCATGTTGCTATCCCTTGCAGTATTACAAAAAATGCAATTTAGATTGTTTTTTGCTCCTCACCCCCTTTTGGGTAACGACAGCGGCATGAAATACAGCCTATGTTGGAGCGAGGCCTGTCACCATCGTTTTCACACCATTATTTTGTAAATCGGTTCGGTACTTCCTGAGATTGCGTAGTAATCGATATTTAGAACGTTTTTTGCTTCTACAACCCATAGGTGGTAGTGACACTGATATGAAATAGAGCCTATATTGGAGCATGGGCTGTCATCATTAATTTCCAACCATTACTGTTGAAATAGGTTGAGTACTTTCTGAGATTGCGTAGAAATCGCCATTTACAACGTTTTTTAGAACTCTTTTCGCGCATTTTCACCCCTTTTAAATTTTGAATTTTTTAAGAAATGTTCTTAGAGATTATTTATATCTAATAAGTAACTACCATACCAAATTCCATGTATTTGGGCCCTTCAGTAACAGAAAAATCACTATTTCGAACTTTTTTTGCTCCTGCACCCCCTTTAGGGGAAGTGACACCGACATAAAATGTAGCCTACGTTAAAGCAAGAGTTGTCACTACCATTTTGATACCATTTTTTGTAATCGGTTTGGTACTTCCTGAAATTGCGTAAAAATCGCCATTTAGAACGTTTTTTAAAACGCTTTTCACGCATTCTCACAACTTTTTTATTTTGATTTTTTTAAGAAATGTCCTTAGAGATCATTAGTATCTTATAAGTAACTACCATTCCAAATTTCATGTTTCTAAGCCCTTCAGTAACACAAAAATCGCCTTTTTAGAACTTTTTTGCTCCAGCACCCCTTTTTAGCCAATGGCATGGACATAAGATATAGCCTATGTTCTAAGTTGGACTAACACCATCATTTTGATACCATTACTTTTGGAATCGGTTCGGTAGTTCCAGAGCTTACCTCCTACAAATAAACAATTTTTACCTCTTTATAATATTAGTATAGATATAGAAGATAGATAGATAGATGGATTAGTATAGATAGAATAGATATAGATTAAATGCATTATTTGCTTGTAGATTACTATAGAATTTGAACATTTATCCACATATACACACATATCTATTTGCGTGCAGGTACGCATGAAATATATCATTGGGGGACATGGAAAAGGGTCGACGGGATAACTGAGAAGTGCCCTTTTTTATTTTATGTATTTTTATATTTATTGCTATGAAATGTCAAATTGGATATTTGGGTAAAATCAATTATTCACTTAACAGATAGCTCCGCCCACTCCAGTTTTATTTTCGGAAATGTGTGGCAATAATGATGGCAAGTTATTTCCGAAATGTCATAGATTCAGGTCCTAAATCAAAATGTATGAGATTAGACTTGAGAAATCTGCCTCAATCTGATTGGCCACGCCAGTTGTCATATAAATTGAATTAATTCTCTAGTTAAGTGTTTACCTTTACCTACAACTTACTACCTACCTTCCCATCATTGTTAACAAAACCTATGATATTGCACTCTTTCGCTAGATACTTGTGTTAATATCTTTTATACAATTTTAATTTGTACATTTTAAATTACTTAGTTTTAAAAAATAAGTATTTGTTAATAAAAATAATGATTTCCTTCATATTAACATGCTTTTCACAGCTACGAAGGTCGGGCAGAGATTTGGTACGTCATACTACAGTTTGGCCAATAACAGATCTCTAATTTTCTCGGTACATGAACTCTTGTATGGTTTGGTAATACGCGACCGGCCATTAAAGTTTTTTTATGACCACTCTGTACATAAATATTTAGTGAAATTAAAATTGTTGTCCCATAGCGACAAATTTTATTTAAAATGTAAATTGCCTTCTGTAGCATACATGAATAAATTAATGTTTCACAAAATATTAATATTTTATTTTGAATGACGTTTTTAAAAAGTTAGCCAATATAATATAATTAATATTCACAACTTTTGCCTTAATTGTTTTTTTCTTATTTGCATGTACACACAGCTCTTATATTGCATCATATTGTTAAAAGTAAGAAAATGTCCAAAAATAGTATAATTTTTTGAGCTCCAAACATTGCATTAACCGTGCATTTAAACTGTTGCCCGACAGCAGTACTATGTAGAAAGCCATAGTTGCTATAGGCCTCAAAGCAATCTCCACTACCAAACGCAGATATTGTATGTCCTTTTTTAATATTATTTAACCCCAAATAACATGCTAGCATTGAAAACAATGTTTTTTGTGGTATTACGTATATTGTGTATGATTATATTCTTATTCAATGTATAAATAACCAGATCATGAACAGAACACCATGCTAATAAGTTGTTTTCTTACATTAAATGTATGTCTTATTAGAGTAACCCAGCAAACACATACCTTTCGACACACGATGGGACCGCAGAAGGCACTGTCGGTTAAGTGTCGGCATGGGCACAGTGGTTTCGGTGAAGTGTCGGCAGCATGTCGGCAACTGAAACTTAAGAACTTGCCTTTTCGCCTGCCGGTTATAATAATCGGTCCCCTTATGGTTATATATCGACAAGCGACTTACACCGGCAAGTGATGCAGGACCGACATGTGATTTCTGATAGTGGCCCGATTAGATTTACCAACATCGGTCTGGATTAGGAATTTTTAGTCTTAGCCGACATTTTTTTTTCTTTTTCTTAATTTGGTTTGAGTTTAAGTTTTGATAAGATATGTATATTTCATGTTTTTCATATAAAATTCTAACAGTGATAAACAAAAAAAATGTCAAAAATAGCCTATATTTATTTATTTAAAAAAAGTTGTTATTGAATTAATTTTAAAAAGGACATACAATTATTTGAATCATCAAACGAGTTTTATAAATCGCTCCTTAAAATTATTATTCATTATAAATTTAATCGTAGAAAAAAAAACTTCATAAATTAATTGAACATATTTTCTCGCTATTATATTCATTTTAAAAGCAAAAGTTATGTTTCTTATTTTATTTAAAATTCAAATAATTAAAAAAGTGTTTAAAATTATTTTACAAGACATAAAAATATTTTAAAAAAAACTACCCGACTTATTAGCATTAAAATTTAAAAGAAAGACTGAGAAATCGCCTACTTCTAAAAAAGAAAAAAGAAAAGATAAATTAATATTTCTATTTTATTTGATGATTAAAAAATGTTGATAAGTAAAAGAATCATTATTGCTGCATAATCACTAAAAATATATTCTACATTAAATCATCAAATGACAAAAATGAACTCTTATTCTAATTAAAAGTAATTAATTACCAACTTATTTTTTTTTTATTAAAATTAATTTTTCTGTGTTACAACTATATATTTCTTGAATTAACACATTATAATTCCTAAAGAGAAAATTGCATTAAGAGAAAAACCTCTCAAATTCACTTATTTTATTCAATAAGCATTCTTAAACTTATAAGAATGATTCAGAAATATCCTCCCATTTAAAGTTATCTTCCGAAAGAAAAAAAATATGTAAATTAATATTTTTATTTTATTTTTAAATTAAAACTATTGATAACTGACAAATTAATATTCCAACATACTCATTAAATATATGTTCTAATTTAAATCATCAAAACGACATAAAATGAATTCTTATTCTAATTAAAAGTTATTAATTACCAACTTTTTATTTATTAAAATAATTTTTTCCATGTTAAAAATATATATATTATAAATTAACGCAACCCATGTAATTACATTATAAATCCTAAAAAGAAAATATGATTAACTGAACAAAACCTCTAAAAAATTTTTTATAGTTAATTATTCTTAAATTTATACGTATTCTTAATTATATCTATATCTAATTATTCTTAAATTCGTTTGCTTTAACGAATTCGCTAAGATATTTATTTCATTCATTTAAATATTAAACTAACTTTTAAATACACGCGCGTAAGACAATTATAAATAAATAAATAAAAAATAAAATAAAAACACTTCAAAATTGCAATTTTCCCATCTACCACTTACCTTCAACGACAACCATTACTTATCGATATGCCTCCCTCTTATTACCGCATGGAATCCTCCCCTGACCAAGTCTCAGTGGCTAAGTGGTTAAGGCATCTACTTCCTGACCTTGGGTACGTTGGATCAAACCCCGCCTTTTCCAACGCCGAAACACGTTCCTTTCAAATATACATTCCACAATGGCTCATAGATGGCACCATCATAACAAATTTGTCTTTTCAATTTATGCTGGTGTCGGTCTGTGGCCGCCATTCATATGGATAGCTATCGGCGTACTGTCGGCATAGTTTTCTGCCGATACCGGACCGACTGCGTGCCATATGAATCGGGCCGTATTCGCGCGGAGTAGCAAAAAAGATACGGAACCGGTAGCGGCAACCGGTATCGTGTCAATACCGCCGGTAGTGGCAAGCGGCTGTCGGCCGATTGCTTACCGATAGCTCTGTGTTTGCCGGGAAACTAACAAACAAAAAATAATTTTTAAAATAATGAGTACAATAACTTTTTTTTTTTTTTACTATAAGTATTGTTCCACCGTCCTGTAACCAAGCGAGTTACAGTTTTAAAAGCTAATTACTTATTCCTGCAATAGAAAATAGAAATCTATGGAAACACTTACAGAAGTATTTCTATGCTCATATATTGCTCTAAAATTTGAGGCATTAAAAACTAAGGGTGTATCATCAATGTATTCTCAAAACATTTGATTAATACTTTAGACCACTCATTCATGGAGGTATTTATAAAAAAAGAATCACCTAGCTGGTCTGCTAAATACCATAGGTCCTTTTTAGGGTTTGAAATGAAGGAGTGGGAAAATCTCTGGTATCATATTCAGCCAATTTAAATAAAAATAAGTTGTTTTTAAAAAATGATTTGTTCCAAAGATTATTGTTTTCTTTCTTCTGTTTTCAGTGTATAGTTCTTGATCTCTGAAAAATAAACTCCGTACATAAAAAATGTACTACACTTAGTAAATCAGAGCTTGAATTGAAATTCAATTTTTCCTATAAGGGCAATCTTCCTCTCCACATTTATAAACGGAGGGGAATTGAACTGTTTGTTATGGCAAAAAATAAATGTTTAAAATCCACTATTATTTTAGATGCTATTTAAAGAATTACATTAATTACATACATGGAAAAGATCACTGAAAAAGTTTAAATCAATAACTCAAAATAATTCAGTCATTTTTTTTAGTTAATATAAAAGAAAGTTAAAATTTTATACAGTACGTATTTTACAATTTTCACCAAGTGTTACCAGTAAGGGAAACAGGGGAACCTTGACCATATGGGAGGCTCAACCCACCCTTGAATTTTAGTATTTAAAAATATTTTAGCTTTTTCTCACCTTAAGGCAGTCAAAGCTACTCATGTAATCAGGCAACCATCTTAGTTTCATTCAGGCAAATCATAGCAGTGTGGAGATATTAAAAATAGAAAGTTTTTCTACTTATAAAGTAAATATTTTAAACATAATTTGTAAGGTTTTATTTGGACAGACTATTTGAATTAAATTTAAGCAAGTAGAATTTTATAAATACAGTCATATTAAGCCTTTATTAAAGTTATAAAGTTTGTACACAGAATTAGGCTTTCAATTACCATGTGCCATTTTTTACAAAATGGCCAGATAGGGAGGGTTGACCCACTCTATGTAAGGGAGGGTTGGCCATTGGCACAAGGTTCCCTTAATTAAATATTTATGAATATCTACAAATAGTGTTTATCAAACACAGTTTATATTTATAACAACTTTATGATAATCATAAGTATGATTATGAAAATTACTGACAACCCCAGAATAGTCAAGTCTCTTCCCAAAAGCTAGACCTAGAAAGTGTCTAGGCCGAAGAAGACCAGCAAAGTCAAAAATTTAAACTCAATACAACACCAATAAAAAGAGTAAATTGAATTTGAGTATGGAAAGAGAAAAAGGTGGAAAAAGTGTAAAATTCGGAAAGGCAAACATTCGATAGTCCAGAAAGAAAAAAAAAATGTTCCTAATAGTATGGAGGAGTCTGATATTTATATCTTTGGGGCTGTGCATATATAAACATAATCATTTTAGCAGAGGGGGGGGGGGTCTAGCACATGATATCGAAATATACCTCTAAGGGGAAGGGGGATTTGTCTTTTGGTATCATTATTATTTTCGATTCAACCAAAATGTTCTCTTTTTATTTGTACCTTACTCTTTACATCAAAATACTCTGTTGTATTTTTGTAGTCTGTTATTTATTTTTACTGAAATATAAAGTTATTGTTAGAATCATTATATGATTATAAAATTATTTAATTAATTTCAAAATATGTAATACTCCAACGTTTGGCATTAATATTCTTCTGTCATATGTGTATGCATATATAATTTGCAGTTCGATAAACCAACTGGGAAATAAATTTGAAATGATACTTGTTGTGTTTACTAATAAATAAATTAGAAAGAAAGTAGTCCACCTTATTTTGTTGTTATGAAATTCTGCCTCCATTCACCAGTGGGGGGGGGGGGGGCAAGCTCAAGAAGACATTATTACTGTTGAGTATATTATGTAACAAAAAGCTATTATTAAATACTTTTACATAGTAGCTATTTCTTTTAAGTGTTATTTGATATAAATTCATATACAAAGTGATATTTTATTGATTTCTCTTCATTTGAATCAATACAGTTTGTGAAAAATAAATGTATAATAATTTCTGTGTATCACTTCAAACAAAAGAAAAAAATTCAAAAATGAAAATTTGATTTTTAAACTTTGATAACGACATTATTACGGACGGAGAGGGGGAGGTCGAGGTATGATATCATAAGGGGGGGGGGTCCAAAATTCTGGAAAGTCGATAACGTTATATATGCACAGCCGTTTTCTACCTGCATTAGAGGTCTGCACGGGCCCGGCAGAATGAAGGCGCGTTTACAAACGGGCCGAGCCGGCAGAATAGGACAATTTTTTAAACAGGCCAGGCCGGCTAACAATTTGAACGAGCCAGTCGGGCCGGGTCGATAAAAAAAATTATTGGGGCTAACAGCCCGATATAAATATTTGCACGAAACGGATAAAAATATGAGCTATTTTCAACGAACATGACTTTCGCGAGAATAAGTATAAATGTCCGTCACGAGACGACACTAATTTGACACGGTCAATACAGAAATGTAACATGTCCAGCGTAGAGATCGACATCGGGCTGTTAAATGTTGTCTGACTTGGGCTTAATTTTTTTCAGCAGACTCGTGCCGGACTGAGATCAGTCTTGCATTTTTTTTATATTGTTGAGCCGGGCCGATCTTAATTGTTATCAGGATGTGTAGGACAAGCAATATGTTTTGTAAAAATATTGATAGCGATAATTAATTTCTGTTAACATAATCTTTGGAAATATACCTTAAGGTTGTTTTCAAATTCAATGCTCAACAACGTGAAACTTAAGACACATTTTCTGACTAATTTTTAACTGTAAAGGCATAAAATCGACAAATTTGACTATTGAAGGGATTTGAAATCGAAAAGCGTTTTCCATTTTTGATAAATAAATTACTTGTCGAGTTTTAAGAGATTCTTGTCACATGGCTGCAGATTTTTCTCCTTTCCCATGCTGTCGCTTCTGGAAACTCGATTCAAAACGCTAACTTTACAGTATTTTTTCAAAGATATATTGCCTTTATCAAAAATGGATAACGCCATTCTATTACATAGTTTTTGAATAAGAACTCTTTCCAATTTTATGCGTTTCTGAAAAGAAATGAATTCAGAAACGCGTCAGAAAGTAGCTCCTTTGGATTTGAGAAATGCATTAATAAATGACAGAGAATTATTTTCACAAATCTACTTTTTATTATACAGCTTCAAAAGTTAAGATGCTTTAACTCTCCTTTTTTTCTCTTATTCTAAACTGCAGTAATCTTTTAATGAATCCTTATTTGAATGTTGAAACGACAAAGAATCTAAGTAATCATTAAAGTTGCTACTATGTACGTTTTGTCTTGCGCAAACATCGTAATTTTAAAATATATTGTAAAGTTTTACCATAAATAAATAAGCTGTGTTCTTTAAAGGAATCTTAATTAATGTCGGGCCGAACTTTTAATTTATACATCGGGCCGGGCCTGGAAATTCCGGCCCGTGCTCTCTAACCTGCACTGATGAAGATACAGAAATATTTGAAAAGGAGAGTAATCCATTTAATGTTGGTCACTTTGTGAAATTTACAACAAAGAAAGATTTATGTTATTTTGTTAGGGGGTAGCACGTGAATTAGATATTTATATGAAGCCACCTTCTTACAATGATATGATCAATCATATACTTTCATTTATCCAGGAAATGAAGACTCATCTGTTGCATATTTAACAGATATGACTAAACTGAAATGCCCTATGTCATCTCGTGGCACTGAAAGGGTAATTATGAAAGTACAATTTAATTTTGATTTTTCTTAATTTATTTCATTAAGATAAGTTAAACTAAGGTTATCACATCTTGTAAATTTTAATGTGTGTACAAATTGAATAAAATATGCTTATCATAAATAACAGGTTGGCCTATTAACTTGATTGCATAGATAATTTTCCTTATTATTATTTTTATTGCAGCAAAAATACTCTGAATGTATGGTAAATAGGGTGTAAAAAAAAAAAAAAAAAAAAAAAAATCACGATTTTTTCCCCTACATTAAAATACAGAATAGGTACCAATAACTTTAGGTTTTCAAAACAATTAAACCTCTAATTTTTAACATAATCCATGTTTATAAGCTTTAATTAATTATAAATATTAGTTAGTAATTACAGAAATTATAAAAACTGCATTAAATTTCATTAGTTAGTAGTATATATGATAAAGTTCTATACATTAATATTTTCGTAACAATTATAAAGTTCTATACATTAATATTTTCGTAACAATTATGTTAGAACCATATTAAATATTACTGAAATTTACATTTATTAAAATTATTAATAACTGCATTTAATATTAAATTGTTAACACTGCTTAAATTAATTATTAAACAATTAAGTTAAAAAAATAATATACATTTTTATGGTATAATTACTAAAATGATAATTAATAATTTAGTATTCATTCTAGAAAGATAAAGGGTCAAGGTGCAATTTCCCAAGAAAGACACTAGTTCAATAAAAAAGGGCATTTTTTTATGAGGAAATATATTAGTAAAGTGTTTAGTAATGAAATAAGAAAAAAGTATATAACTTTTAAATATTATAAATAAAGTGAAATTAATTTTTAATGATTTTATGAATTACAAATTGAAAAAGACAAATAACGACATGATTTAATAATATCTTGTTTTTTCGAAAGAAATAAAGTTCTGTTGGGCTAGCTCGAATTCAATTCACACAGAAATTTCACATTATTTCAAAATATCAATTTCTCGGAGCATAACTTTTTAAATTTTTTATATCTTCGTAGTAAGACGGCACATAACAAATAGAACAACACATATACACAAAAAAATAATGGCGCGAATATAATTTTCTAGATGGTAGCACAACTCAAAACAGGACAGAACTAGAAAACTAACTAACAGCATTTCTTATTCGGCAAAGCCCACGCAAGCTAGTCACGTGGTTGCCGATAAAGTCTATATTTGGAACGGGTAGCGTGCGTTACAGTTCCATAATTTTTGCACAGTCTTGGGCACAAGGATTTAGGAATACTGTGGTATGGGTAATTTCTTTACAAGAAATCTCTAGGTCTAAAGCTACATTTCAGTATTTTATATATATATATATATATATATATATATATATATATATCCAAAACCAAACCAAAAATTCGAAACCACGGAACTGAACCAACAATAAATAAACTAAACCAAATGACAACTACAAAATAACTAAAAACAACTAACTTTAAAAACAACATACTTTAAAAACAACATACTTTAAAAACAGCAAACTTTAAAACATTCAAACTAAAACCAGAAGAAATTGAAACCATGGAGACAGGCCGGCATGCACTTGCGACATGCAACTGCGGGGTTAAAACCAGTTTTTATGTGCACAACGCTCCCCAAACAACCTGTCAAGACCAAAAAAAAAAAAAAAAAAAAAAAAACTAACAAATCGAATGAGCTGCCTAGACCCATCGAAAACAAACAACTGAACATGAAACACCAAACAATCGTGCACGCAAACCCTGAACAGTCAAAGCCACGGTTACTCCTCTCTTCGCATCCACATTACCTCTAAATCTCTGCGATAAGTCTTACACTTTACGAAATTTCGTAGCAGACTCTTCAAAAATCTCTCAGGATAGCCATGGTGCAATGCCAGAATATACCAATTGTAAAGGTTTTCAATTTTTTCCCCAGTATTTGATGTCAATCTATCTATACGGTTTAACCCGTTAATAAAAATATTTCTATATATTGAGATATGCACATTTGATCCAAAATTTAAGATTTTCATAGTTTCAAAATTAAAGCCTTTTCGTTTATCATATATATCTGTTTTTATCTCACCATTTTTTATCTCGATATTAATGTCTAAATAGTTGACCATGTTTTTACTTTTTGACTCCAATTTCAAATTTAAACCTCTAGGATAGCAATCAAATTTTTCTTTTTTCACATCATTGCATCTGACTATTAAAACGTCATCAATGTAACGAAAGCACTTCATATCCTCATTTATATCAATTTGTTCCTCATACATATATAAGTAGATATCGGCTAAAATCGAACTACAACTTCCCCCCATTGGAATACCTCTAACTTGTTTGTAAACAATTTTCTTGTCATATATATATATATATATATATATATATTATATATATATTATATATATATATATATATATATATATATATATATATATATATATATATATATATATATATTATATATATATATATATATATATACAGGGTGTTTCACTACCAGACCGACAAACTTTGAGGGGTGATAGTAGACATGAAGATAAACATTATTAAATAGGAAACCATGGGGCGCATACGTCTTCTGTAGAAGCTAGGGGCCATTAAAATTTATGGTCAAAAACTTCAAACGATTATAAAAACGGAAAAAACGGTCGATTCGTTTGCGGTTTTCAATAAAATCATTCTTTATATCACGATTTTCTTAAAAATTTTTTGTAAAAGTTAAGTTCAAAAATTGCCGATAGAGGGCGCTTTAGACTTTAGAGTAACGAACAACTACTTTTTACCGCTATTTTTTGTATGGGGTTAAAATGATTCTAAAATATAGACTTTAACTTAAATTTTAAGCCTAAAATCTAAAACATTGGGATCGGGTATCTAGCGAAAATTGAACTGTGAACAGAGGGGGGGGGGGGGGGGGATTTTAAACGCTCATAAACATTGAACAAACTAATCGATTTTGTTGCGGTTTGCGTGTAGGTCATTCCCTTGGTAATTAATTTATTCAAAATGAGGCACAGCTTTGGTGTCCTCATTTTTTGATAGAGGGCGCTTCCGACGCATCTCCGACATTCCTATGACTTACTCCTGGGTGTTTTACTACCAGTCCAACATACTTCCAGGAAGTGTTAGGTATGTAAAGACGACATGGAATCATATAGGATTGTAACGTTGGAAATGCCTTTTTTGCAAGTTATGGTTAAAAGAAGCAGAGAAAAAAGCAACAGAAAGAAGCAGAGAAACAGCAACACGTTAATGTGACAGAAAACAGTTTATTTAAGGGTTTTACTACAAAAGGTGTTCGAAATTAAGACCAAAAGTAGTCTGGCAAGCTTGACAGCGGCGCCGCATGGAATTCCTCATGCTCTGGAAGATTCCCGGCATCTCTGTTAGCTTTCTGGCAGCTACAGAAATACGAGCCGCAAGGAAACCGCAGAGCCATCTACCGTCGCTGTCAAGCTTGACGGACTACTTCTGGTCGTAATTTCGAACACCTTTTGTATTAAAACCTTTAAATAAACTATTTTCTGTCACATTAACGTGTTGCTGTTTATCTGCTTCTTTCTGTTGCTTTTTTCTCTGCTTCTATTAACGATAACTCGCAAAATAAGCATTTCCCACGTTATATTCCTATGTGATTCCGAGTCGTCCTTGCAGCCCTAACACTTCCTGGAAGTATGTTGGTCTGGTAGTAAAACACAAAGGAATAATGTCATTGAAGTGTCGAAGATGTGTTGGAAGCGCCCTCTATCAAAAAATGAGGACACCAAAGCCGTGCGTCATTTTGAATTAAATAATTATCAAGGGAATGACCTACACGCAAACCGCAACAGAATCGATTAGTTTGTTCAATGTTCATGAGCGTTTAAAATCACCCCCCTCTATTCACAGTTCAATTTTCGCTAATTACCCGATCCCAATGTTTTCAATTTTGGGCTTAAAATTTAAGTTAAAGTCTAAACTTTAGAATACTTTTAACCCCATACAAAAAATAACGGTAAAATGTAGTTGATCGTTACTCTAAAGTCTAAAGCGCCCTCTATCGACAATTTTCGAAAGTAACCTTTTAAAAAAATCTTAAGAAAATCGTGATATAAAGAACGATTTTAGCGAAAACCGCAAACGAACCGACCCTTTTTCCGTTTTTTATCATCGTTTGAATTTTTGGACCCAAAACTTTAATGGCCTCTAGTTCCTACAGAAGACGTTTGCACCCTATGGCTTCCGATTTAATAATGTTTGTCTTCATGTCTACTATCACCCCTCAAAGTTTGTCGGTCTGGTAGTGAAACACCCTGTATATATAAAAGAGGTAGCATTTTGTCTATTTTTCAATAAAACAGAATTAATAAAAACTGAAAATAAGTAGAATTTCATTAATTAGTGGCACAAATAACAAAACAAATATTCCAGCTCGTTTTGCATTTGTACTTAGTAAAGTTACTCTTAATTGCCTAAATATAAAGTACACATATATATTTTTTTGGTAAGAAAAAAAATATATGAAAATGAGTTACACACATGCAAAGTAAATATAAGAACAGCCAGTTATATCTGAAATCCTCAAGATATTAAATAGCACCCTTATTACCACTCGGTAGGGATTATTAGCATTCAGTCTTTCAAATATTAAAAAAAGAAAGTTTTGTTGCCTTTTCAATCCCTAACTAATTTCTTTATTTGGTGTATGTAGTTCAAAAGTTAAAAAAAAAAACATTTATTTAACCTCTATAGAAGAAGCCCTTTCTGTGCTTAACATTTTTATACCAATTAGTTCTTTTTCTCTTATACATTTTTTTAAATAATAGTTGTTGAGCAGATGTTCTCATGGGCAAAATCTGGCGGGGGCAAGGGGGGGGGCATACGGCCCCGCAGTTTTCCAGGAGCAGGGGCAAAACTTACCTTTTGCCCCTCCAGTTTTTTGTATTGTTAAATGGTTAAGGACCAGTTTTGTATTTTATTTTTTTCTCTATCTTGTGTGCAAAGTAGAATAAATATTGGGTAATTCAAAATAACCCAGAATTAACGTCTTCACGTTCATAGCAGTAATTTCTGTCTTATGTCGACAAAATGTTTAATGACGTAGTCAAAGTTCGAGTAAAAATATTTCCCTTGCTCTTTATTTTCAGAAAAGCGGGACGTATTTTTCTCTTTCACATTGTAGAGCTGTTTATCTGCACGTGTGGAATAGATCTCTTGACATTGACCATTGTCAATTTCTTTGGGATAATTTGAATACAACTCCTGATCCTTCCGCCTATCCCTATATCCTCTATTTTATGGTACCAGTCAAACATTAGTAATTCACGATGTTCATAAAACTTCATCGAATTTCACTGGGGAATTATCAAAAACAGAAATGTAAACTGATTTATTTTTAAATTCATTTTTGCTCTCAAACGCATCAAACTGGCAAATTCTTTTATTTAGAAACTACATAATGTGCCGTGCTTATCGATTTTTCAATAAATGCAGAAAATATTAGAAAAAATGTTGTCAAAGTGGGCGTTTTGAATCGAATTTTTTGAAGCAGGAGATCTGAGAATGAAAAAAATGGTCATACTGAGAAAATAATTGTTTAAAAATTAAATTATAATTAATGGAGCGAAAAACGAAATCACACGGCCTCTTATACATCCCTTCAAAAATCTCCTCAGCAAGTTTCATGTCTTTACTTTTAAAAATGAGTCTGAAAATGTCTCAGAAAATTTCGAGCTGTTGAGGGTGGAAATATATTTTTTCGAATACACCCTTAAGTGCTGATTTCAATAACAAAAACTAAATCATGATTAGAGATAAACCCCCTTTAACAATTCTATCTGGACGCTTTTCGCGAGTTTTTCTTTCATTTTTATATAACAGCTGGTTTTATCAGAATCACGTTAAGGCGGTATTCAAAAAAATACTTTTCCATGCTCAACAACTCGAAAATTTCTGGCACATTTTCAGATTCATTTTTGAAAGAAAAAATATTAAACTTGCTGACGTGATTTTTGAAGAGATTTATAAGCGACCTGTGTTTTTATTTTTCGTTCAATTAATTAAAACTTGATTTATAAACAATTATTTCTCAGTAGGACAATATTTTTAGTTTCCAACACAGTTGCTTCAGAACATTCGGTTCAAAATGCCCACTTTGACATCATTTTTTTAAATATATTCTGCCTCTATCAAAAAATCGACCATTACGGTACATTATATAGTTTCTAGATAAGAGAATCTACCAATTGGATGCGTTTGAGAGCAAAAATGAACTTAAAAATGAGTCAGAAAATAAGACGTTTGGATTTGAATACACCCTTAATACGATGATTTTTTTCTTCAACCGCTATGTATTTTTAATTTGCTTTTGCTGTAAGAATAGGTCCTACCAAAAACTTGACAATATAAATGTTGTAGATAATATTAAGAAGATATGTAATAAATTCATGCGGATTTTATATCTTGTGAATTGACGAAGTTATGGATATTTTCTTCTTCATTCCCCCTTTTTGTTTTCGCTTTTAATTTTTTTGCGGTACGATTTGGTCCTATCAAAAACTTGTCAACATAAAAGTTGTAGATAACATTAAGAAGATTTATAATAAATTTAATTAGATTTGATAACTTGCTAATTGACGAAGTTATGAATTTCTTTCTCTCTAAAACCCTATTTTTTGAGCCCCTTGAACCCATTTTTTAATTTTATCAAAAATCTGTGAAACAGAAATTTTTGGCCTTATTTTTAGACGTAATAAAAACTTTAAACTGATTTGATATGTACAAAAATTAAGAAGTTATGCGGTTTTTTAGGTTTTCACAAAACCCCTCCCTATTTCCATCCCCTTGGTCCGATTTTGCCCATTAACGCACTTGACCGAGATTTTATGCCCCTTGATTTTATGTATGAGTTTGGAAGAAATTTGTGCAGAATTACGGAAGTTATCGTGTCCATAAAAAACTGATATATATATATATATATATATATATACATAATAATAATAAAGATGAAATCGCAAATATATGAACAAATTGGTAAAATTCTAAAGATGAACAAGATATAAACATAGGAAACCAGTATGTAAAATAAGAAACTATGAATAACCCACAGAATCATCAGAGGAGCTTGCAGGTTTAATTCATAGTGAAGATGCGTTATTTCATCCAATTTTGTCGGCATTAAGTCTAAAATGACAAAATTTAGCTCCTAATAGCGCATCATAAAACAAAATAAATGATAAAAAACCAAGAGATCTAAAGAAAGATACACCTCACACAGGATATTAAAAATTGAAAAATGATTAGTGCACAATAGCTCAATTATATACTAGAATCTTAAAAGATGCGGCCAGCAGTTAGTCACTGAAAACCAAAATATTGCTGCCATCTGGTGTGAAAAAGGAAAACTACATTGTAACTAGATTTTTTACAAAAATGTGTAGTGCTGCCATCTATACCCAATAAAAAGAATGAAATTAATTGAAGGAATCAAGAAATGACTTAAATTAACATCTATTTAAAGCAGAATGAAAAAATAGGAATAGACTTAATTTAAGTACTGAGAAAATATAAAATAATTATATATATATATATATATATATATAAGGGCATTGATTAAATTAACCATTTTAAAACAAATATTATAAGATAAAAATTGAGTATATAAATAACATTTAAAAATCAATGAGGATTATTTTGAGATAGTAAAATATAGCCTTCTATTATGTGCCAATATGTGAAATATTAATGAAAAATTTATGATGTTAAATGCATGATACCCCAGTCTTTTTTTAAATATATATTCATACAATATATAAGCATAAAACATTACACATATACATGCTCACGTACATATATACAAATAAGGTTTTTAATTTTTTTACCATTCCTTACCTCAACCCCCCCCCCCCCCATAATGGTATTCGGTTTTATTTTTTTTTTATAAGAGTGTATAATGTATGTAAAACATATAACACACACAATTTTTTTTTTATAAATTTATATATATATATATATATATATAAAGCTTTTTACTGGGGGTGGTTTTGGGTTCTAGGGGTTATGATCGGTGTAGATCTGCAAACATTTTTCAGAAATTTCAACATAGGAGAGAATGTAATATGTATTATCTCATACGAAATCTACCTAAAATGCATCACAAAATTTCTGACTCATTCCAATCAGAATGCTAGCTAACAGTATTTTTTAATAAACTTCTCTCATTTCTTGATGCCCCGATAGAAATCACAACCATTTAAAGAAATCTTCGAAGGCCCACGATTTTGACAAATTTTTATTAAATTTGTTTGAATTTTTTTTTTGAATTGAACATGGCATCAGACATAAGAGATATAACGGTCGAGACGTTTTCTTATGTAGTTGAACATTATATATTATTTAAATGTTAAAGCTTTTAAGTATTTAATTTAAGTGTGCCTGATGGATAAAGAGGGGGTTATAAATTTGTACAAAAGGGCCTCGAGACTTTTGTCCCCCTAGTTTTAGAGCCCAAGTTACGCCTATGATCGTTCTTTTATTCTTCTTTAGCTCCAATTTGCTATAAATTTATTATTGAAAAAGTAGAATAGAATGAGGAAATAACATACTGGTTACTTATTCTTTTACTTGCTGAAATTTAATATACTTAGAGTAGAGTGCCAATTATCCGAACCAGTCGGGACCGACCCTAGTTCGATGAAGCAAAAGTTCGGATAAAAGGACAGACAATTTAAGGGATGTTCCTGACTATATTAAAACCTTCTCACTTTATTTTAACACAATCAAACTGATTGGTAAAGTTATCATACGAATTGAATATTTCCAACTGAGCGAAAAAATGCCCAGGCTGGGAGGGTCCATCTGGGTCCCATCTGGGTTCGATTCCCAGCCTGGGCATTTTTTCGCTCAGTTGGAAATATTCAATTCGTACTTCTCACTTTATCCTGGCTTCGGACTGTCAGCACCAATTAATGTGCTGACGTGTTTTAAAAAAAATCTTTTTTTGTCTTTTTAATTTTTTTTGTTTACTTTTTCATTATTTAATTTTTTTTTCTTTTTTTATCCTCTTCTGCACTCCAGAGGATAAAAAACTCCACTTAATTAAGCAAAAAGGCTTTCGATTGTTGCTTAGTTCAAAGACATTTTTTTCAATGCTGCCATATCTCGAAGTATTCTTAAATAGGTTATTTGAATAGGATCAGCCTTCTTCTTCCGTTCGAGCCATTTCATATCTGTTTCCAAACATTCAAAGGCTTCGTTATGGGATGGACCTGGGTCATTTTCAGAGCATTCGTTTACATTTTCTTCAATTTCTTTTTCGTTGCTACTGCTCCCAACGATACACTAATCGGTGATTCGATTTCGCCTGCTAAATCTGAAGGGGAAAAAAAGGAAAGAAACAGGTACAGGGTGTTTGGATAATTGGAAGTTCGGTTGAAAAAAAAAATTGAGAGAAATAGGCTGTTCGGATAATTAAAAGTTCGGTTAAACATAAAATTTGAGGGAAATAGGCTGTTCGGATAATTGGAAGTTCGGTTAATTGGAGTTCCGATAATCGGCGCTCTACTTTACTATGCTTATTTTACATCTCGAAATAGATAATTAGATTAGTGAAAGGAAATTATGACACTGCAATTCATATTAGATTTAAATATCATTTTAGAATGAAATGCTTTTTATGCCAGATAAAACTTGCTTTTAACAAACTTACTGTACTTAATAGTTTTTTACAAGTCTAAGGAATAGTTTAAGCTTAGAAATTATTATTTAAAGCTTTTTTGGTTTATTTATAAGGTAAAATACCCATAGAAGCTTTCCAAATAATGTTACTTTTTTATGCAATTTTAAACATTTAGAAAATTTATGATTTTAATCAATGATTTTATTTTAATCAGATGATTAAAATCACGATTTAAATCATTTGATTAAAATCATTGACACCCTAATTCTAAATATTAATAAAGGTAGAATACATGATCTTAAAATGATTTCAGCGTGTCCAATTATTATACTAAAAATTTGGCAGATTCTCAGAACAGCCGGGACACACCATTTGGCGACTTTTCTGACAAGCGCCAAATACCCCCCATACGCCAATCTAAAATGCGGCAACCTGAAAACTAACGTGATTGGTCCACTTTCCTGAATGCTTCCAGACTGTTTTTTACTACGTCATCACCCTGGAATCATGGGAAATACAACATTTATAAATAACGCCGTATTAGAAAACACAGGAAAGCTGATTTTTAAGAGATTCAAAATAAAACAAACGATTTAAACATAATTTGTTGAAAAAATGTGAAATTTTTAAAGTACCTTTCCAAATCAGAGTAACGATTTAATGATTAAAATTTTCATTTCTCAAAAACTTTCAGAAAAAATCATGGCGTCACTTAATATTTTAAATTACGTGCCTATATCAGAGTAAACATTGAACAAATCATTTCTAATTTACGGAACTTTGAACGC
Organism: Maratus speciosus; assembly: GCA_963932465.1. Classification (NCBI taxonomy): domain Eukaryota; kingdom Metazoa; phylum Arthropoda; class Arachnida; order Araneae; family Salticidae; genus Maratus; species Maratus speciosus. The sequence continues at coordinate 89,997,694 of OZ010794.1, read as the reverse complement.
TTCGCGTTCATAAAAAAATAATATGTATCACTGAATACAACAGTTCTCGCTCTGTATCAATCTCAAAATATTTACAAAACTCGTTAAAGCGGCAATCAGTAATCGTGTCATCAACCAAAAAAAAAAAAATCACTGGATTCAGCAATCTCAAAATACAGCAGTTCTCGCTCTGTAGCAATCTCAAAATGTACAAAATTCGTTTAAGCGGCGATCAGTAATCGTGATGAATGCTTATGCGTTCATTAACCGAAAAAAAAACCATCACAGGCTTCAGCATTTCTCGCTGTGTAGCAATCTCAAAATTCAGCAGTTCTCGCTCTGTAGCAATCTGAAAATGTACAAAACTCGTAAAGGCAACATACATGAGAAATATACAATGAACGGCTAATATAAAACGCTACAATAAAAAGTGTATAAAATTATTGACATACCTTAACAGACATCTCCTTTCTTGAAAACCAACTCTAAAAAATGTTGAATTGTCATAATTTCGTAAATTTCCAGTCAAACTTCATTTAACTTTCCAGCAAAAAAAAAAAAAAAAAAAAAATACTCACAATTTCAAATTAAATTACGCAGGTGGTTTAACTTTCAAATTTTACAACTAAAAACAGCAAAAAAAAAAAAAAAAACAATAACAAACTTTTGACATGCCGACATTCTATTTTTACAAAAGGCGTAACCATCCAATACACAACAAATCAACCAATCACAATTCAAGATCAGACCACTGTAGGCATGGAAAGAATTTACGAAACGAACTGGTAACAAGAAAAATCCATTTATCGCCTCGCCAAATTGAACGATGCCAAGTGTCTTGGCTGTTTTGGGATTCAGCCAAAAATTTTATACTTAATGTTTACATAATTAATAAAATAAATATTCTGTCTCATTTTAAAAATATACATTATTGCCTGGAAGGGAGGCTTGATCCACTTGTCTATACTTAAAAAAAAATTAATTTCAAGAAAAAACACAATATTTATACACTGTGTTTCACAAAGGACCCCTAACTTTAAAAATCAATAACTCGGAAACAATGATAGATAGAAACATGAAACCTGTGGTATGTTTAATAAAAAAATCGTAAGAATCTTATACATAAATCTCAAAATTTAGTTCAAAATTGCCCCGAAAGATGGCGCTGAGAGCGTTAAGAATCCTTGGGCGTGTTCAAGATGAACGCGCGCCGCGCGCTCGAGCTCAGTAGACAGGAACATGGAGTGAGTCTTTATCGCAGATGGAATAAATGTTCAGTACGTTCAGGAAAGGATCTTGGATTTCATTAATTATAGTGCTAATTATAAAGATAATCTGTTGCAAATGAAAAGTGAGCTAGAAAGCTGAATGGATAGAGCATTGATCCCGAGACTAGGGGTTATGGATTCGAATCCTTTGCGCCCCAAATTGTGTTTATGATTTTTTCATTTTATTCGTTGCTTTATATTTTTATAATAAATAATATATTTTTGATAAGGAAAATTTTTTATGTTAATAATACAGAAGCACATGTGAATTTTTATCTAGACTAGGATGCAGATCATATTTTACGGTGTTAAAATCAACATGGAAATATATTATAAAAATAAAATGTAATAGATGTATATTATTTTAACAATCCCCAAGCAGTAAGGGAGTTTGCAGCATGCAAATACCCTTATTGCGTGTTGCAATAAGGGAGAAAAACCATCCTTTTTGAACATTTTTTCAAGGGGTTAATTGCGATATATTTTTTAATTGATTGCAGCATTTGAGACGTAAGAGTACAATCTTTCAAAACATGCCTTCTATTTTTATTTTTACTAAGCTGTTTGGACGATGTTGGTTAATAAATAATGACAAAATATCCCCGAAATATTTTTTTTCCATTCTTCATTTGCGTATCAGCGCCATCAGCGCATGCGTCAGAGATTTTCCCGTTCGAGATGAATTTTTAATGAAAGTGAGTGACGGTTGATAATTAATAACTCAGCTGTTAATTAGAATTTTGAAATTCTGAGAACGACGTATGTCTGGAGAGACTTTGGGCTATTCTCACAAAAATTTTGAACCTCGTACGTGCCGTAGATTTTGCTAGCCATCGCACACAGACACACAGACAGAGCTATTTGTTCTTTTATTAGCATAGATTTATTTGTAATCTACTATACTAGAGGCATTTCAATGGAATTTGAACTGTTAGTTAGATAATTTTTCAGAGAAGGTTTTAGTATATATATTTCTTAGTTTATGATTGCATATTTTAACACCGTGTGTATAACAGACCAAAATACATCATAAAACATGAGAACCAAATGACACTCAAAATCACGCTAGAATAAGCAAAATATTTACTTATACTTTCAGTCGAAAATTTATAAACATTCTAATCATACTTTATTCACTACAAAATTAGACGACAAACCTCATATATATCTCTTCTAAAAATACTTATTCAGATATTTTTAGTTAAAATAATGTACATCTATTACATTTTAATTTATAATATTTTCCATGCTGATGTTAACACTGTAAAATATGATCTGAATCCTAGTCCCGATAAAAATTCACATTTGCTTCTGTATTAATAACATAAAAATTTATCTTTATCAAAAATATCTTATTTATTATGAAAAATATAAAGCAACCAAAAAAATGAAAAAATCATAAACACAATTTGGGGCGCGAAGGATTCGAATCCATAACCCTAGTCTCGAGTTCAATGCTCTATCCATTCAGCTGTCTAGCTCACCTTTTATTTGCAACAGATTATCTTTATACAGGGTGTCCAGCGAATAAGACCCTGATTTCAAAATTAAATATCTCAAAAACAAAGATCAATAGAATTATGCGGTAAACGGTTTGTTTATTAGCCAAGCTGTAAAAATATTATACAGTAGTTTAAAAAATTAGTTGCAAAAACCGCTAAGAGATGGCGCTGTAATCGCAATGCCTATAAATTGTGTTTGGAAGTCCAGAGCACTAGCGTCTCATTCCTAGATGGCTTCCTACGGAAGAACGAAAATTGGGAAAGACCACTTTTTCGTTGGGGTGATGTGCAGAAGTGGAGACATCTCGTCACAGAATTATTGCATCAGTTTCAATTTTAGAGAATTTCAATTAATAGAATTTTCAATAAAAAGTTTAGCAATCTTTATATAAGAATTCATTAAAATATTTTATTTGGATAATGTGTAGAAGAGGAGCCATGTGTTGACAGAATTGAGATTTGTTTCAAATTTTGTTATAAGCTACTTCGGTCCGGATACCAGTATCTCTATGGTATGTCTTTTTTCTCCTAATTGGTAGATCGTGGAATCTAATCCAAGTAGGGGAGGATTTGAAAAAAATGGAAATCTTTACTTTTTAATATTTATTTAAACTGTGAAAAAAGTTTGAATAAAAAAATCCAAAGTTTCTGGTTTTAAAATTTAATTAAGCTAAAAGAAATCCCTTTTTAAAAAATCACTAAGCATTTATAATAATGATTCATAAATCATTTTTTTTTATTTGTAAAGAATAGTTTGAATGAAAAAATACAAAGTTTCTATTTTTAAAAACTTAAGTTAAAAAAATAATTTTAATTTTAGAAACTAGTTTTTATTTTTTTTATCATTGAGCACAGAAATATGGTGCAGTTTCTAGCGATCGGGTCCGAAGTGATGGAAAGGAATGCAGCCTCCAAAATACTTTTGCTTTGACGTTGATGATACGACTTATCATCAATTCCTATTAAAAAAGGAATAATTTAATGCATAATTTCTGTCTCTAAAACTTTGTTTACAAAGAAAAGAAATATATGTGTTGTAATAAAACCAAAGTAATATGCCGCGATTTAAAAATAAATGAAAAGTGCAAAATTATTTTTTTATTTATAATAATCCAGGTATAAACAATAATACCAAAATAATATGCCGTGATTTAAAAATATAAAAAATAAATAAAAAGTACAAAATTATTTTTTTAATATATGGATTTTGATTTAAATAATTATATGGTATTAAAAATTGAATTTAATAAAATATTTTAATAACTTCTTATATAATGATTTCTAAACTTTTTATTGAAAATTCTATTAATGGAAATTTTCTAAAATTAAAGCTGATGCAATAATTCTGTGACTAGATGTCTCCACTTTTCACATCATCCCAACGAAAAAGTGGACTTTCCCAATATTCGTTCTTCCGTAGGGAGCCATCTAGGAATGAGACGCTAGTGCTCTGGACTTCGAAGCACAGTTTACAAGTATTGCGATTACAGCTCCACCTGTTAAAGGTCTTTGCAACTAAATTTTGAAATTTCTGTATAACATTTTTACAGCTTAGCTAATAAACAAACCGTTTACCGCATAATTCTATTGACCTTTGTTTCTGAGATATGTAATTTTGAAATCGGGGTCTTATTCGCTGGACACCCTGTAATTAGCATTAATCAAATCCAAGATCCTTACCTGAACGTATTGAACATTTATTGTATCTACGATAAAGACCCACTCCATGTGCCTGTCTCCTGAGCTCGAGCGCATGGCGCGCGTTCATCTTGAACACGCTGAAGGATACTTAACGCTCTCAGCGCCATCTTTCGGGGCTATTTTGAACTAAATTTTGAGATTTACGCATAAGATTCTTACGATTTTTTTTATTAAGCATACCATTGGTTTCATGTTTCTATCTATCACCGTTTCCGAGTTATTGATTTTTAAAGTTAGGGGTCCTTTGTGAAACACCCTGTATTATCACAAATATATATTTGTTAGCAATAAAATTTCCTTCAATATGTACTACCATACTGTTTTTTATTGTCAAAATGAAACTTATAAAAATGCTTTTTTGAAAAAGTGGTCAATGGAACCCAGGTTCCGCTAGTCATACCTGAATCCATATTTGTGGACAGGAGTCATTTCCAGTATTTTTTGTCACATTTCGAATTCGTACAAAAATATCCTTATGAAGTTGCTTCTTTTTTATGGTATTTTCCATGCCCAGTGATGGAACAGTGTAGCAGCATAGAATTAATTGACACCGCTAAATTTTATTAGCATTCTTATTTTATTTCAGGATTGAATTTCTGAGATTTTTGAAGGGGAAGATTACTAATAAAATTTAGTGGGGAGAAACGTGCAACTGCTGCACCACTGTTCCATCACTGCATGCCCTTTATTACTCCTGTACAAAAGCAAAATTATAATGCTAAACAAGCAATATAATATTTAATTTATTTTTTAAATAATAGAAATAACAAAAATTTAAAAAATAACCTAATAAGTATTTTGTTCAATGCATGCACTAGTTTGAATTTTGTTTCGTACAACACAAAATTACACTATATACATGTGGTTTCCATCCCCAACATTTACTTTGCATTCCTTTAATTTAAAATGCAAATAAAAATATATAGTAATAAGTAATATCATAAAGAAATACATTGCATTTTTAATATCAAAGCACTGTTTCAAATTTGCACACATGAAAAGTAAAAGAAGCTGTTGGCGAGATTTGTGCCGGGATAAATAAAAATACTCAGTTTTATTTTTTATCATTACAGGCAACCATCTAACATTACAAAGATGCTGGAATTTCCAAATTTTAGCTTGAAGTGGCTCAGGGTTCGTACCTATTTCTTGAAATAAAAATCAAGGACTTTTAATGACAAAAAAAAAAAAAAAAAAAAAAAAAAAAAAAAAAAAAAAAATGTAAAGATCTACAAAATTAAACTAATAAATTGTAATATGCATTTTTTAATAAAGGGTTCCATCTTTGTAAATACCAAGTTTTAAACATTTAAATGACCAGGAAGGAGGGTGGATTTCAGCGTGCGCAGTAGAAATTCCAGTAAAATTCCAAAATGCAGTAGTGCGAATTACAAAACTTTCTTCTATTTCATACATGTTAAAACGTCAAAATTCGCTGTCAGAGTGCCAAAAATAAATGGCAATCTCTGCCCATCATGGGGATTCTAAAGATATGAAATTCCATGCATTATTTCTTGAGATATGACTATTGTTAAAATCGTGTAAACCCTGCAAATGCAGCATAGCAGCGCCACCTATTGGGTGATTTACACCAAAAGTTAATCAGCAACATTTTATGTCAACGTCCAGAGTTTGGCAAAATACAACAAAAAATCATTTTCGATACAAAATACATTGGTTTCAGAACCTAAAATACAAAATACAGTAGAACCTCGATTATCCGAAGTAATTGGGACAGACCCTCTTTCGGAAAATCGAGAATGCTTCAATTTTAATATTAATGAGAAATATATGCAATATTTCTTATTATGGTAACAGGTGCTTAATAAAAATAAAGCAATAGCAAAATAGAAACAAGAATAAATTACCTGAATTTTAATTTTGAAATTAAGTACCTTTTACATATATCACAGGGGTTTGAAAAAATGTTTTGTTTATCGCAGTTTCGATTGCCTTTGCTTTGAAGCTCTATCACAGAGTTTTTTAATATTCTTAGTTCACCAGTCTTTCTGCTGCTCCAGCCATGCCAAACGTTTTGAAAAACATTCAAAAGCTTCAGAATTGGTAATTTGTTCGTTCCACTCCACAGCTTACGGCAGCTCAAGTTAAATTCAAAGGAACTCTAAGAAAGGGGATCGAAAATATTTATATGTACTCGTAGTTTGGAAAGGACCACTTGCACACATAGAATATGTTAGTTAAAAAAAAAAAAAAAGCTTTCAAAATGGATTTTGCACACAAGAAATGTGATAGTAAAAAAGAAAACCTTTAAAAATGGATTTCGTTTAATCGAGAGTTTCGGATAAAAGAGGTTCTACTGTACTTTCCAAGATTAAAAAATTCAAAATACATTTAAATTACAAAATACATTGCGAAAGAAAAAAACTATTGTGCCTTAAATTACACTACACAAATGCAAAGAGCTTCCTCTGAGAAGGAAATTTGAAGCTTCGGGATTGGGGAGGGATTTAATACTTTGCGGAAGGGGGGTGTTGAATTTACCACTGACCGTGAATAAGTAACTGCATTAAAATTATCTAAACATCAAGTAACATATTGAATATAGTCACCATTTTTTACATTATAAAACTGTATATAAATATATACATATTTGTAAATTCCTGCTTTAATAATAATAATAGTTTTAAATTAAAATGGCTTGTTATTTTTTTTTCCAAGAATGGATACATTATTATCTTAAAAAATACTATCCTGATATTTTTTCAATTAATTTAAAAGTCAAGTGCTAAACATTTTGAAACTCTCTGTACAAGGGTTTCCAAATTTTTAACACATGGATAACCACATCAGTTATTAATGAATAAACACGTTTAATTATTAGTTATAAAACAACACAAAATAATAGTTTAATATATACTATATATTTTTTTAAACACTAGTACGCACTCACATAATTCATAATCATAAGTGTCTTTGTAAGCTGGTATATGTTTGTGATTAACTAAATTGATAGTATTCTTTTTTGTACATTAAATAACTAATCGATTAAAATTTAACATCTGAGAATGTTTTATTTTAGTTTCGACAGCAACTCGAAAAAAAAAAAAAAAGAAATTCCCTTTAGCGCTGAAAAACTTGTTTCAGCTAGTTTATATAGTGATTGTGTTAAATTATTTCATAAACAATCTATATTATAAAGCAAAAATTATGTCCTTGAATAACTAATGTCATTGCAACGGTCGCGATGACCTGAGTAAACAGTTTAATTTTATCAAAATTTTTTTAACTTTTAAACATCGCACAATTTCAGTTTTTACAGCAACGAACAGAGGAAAAATGTACTTTCAAATGCAATTTCTTTGAAAACTGTATCTCAATTTACTAAATTTTTATGGATTTGGAAAATAATTTTGAACCATGAATTTTTTTAAATCTATCTCAAAAATAAACATGCACCCCGGTTAATCAAGATTAACCAATTTGCAGTAAATATAATGTAAGTAATGCAGCTTTTGTTTGTTTATCTGCAATATTTCGTAACTGAATTGCCATCATACATATTAAAACGCAAAGCTATTTCTGTAAGATCAGAACCCAAATTTGACACAATTGCACATGCATCAACTTTTTTCGAACCTCTTCAATTTAGTAGGAAGTAGAACGAGTTCCTGCTAGCATAGTGGGCTAAAGCAGTAGTTTAAAGCTCTGTAATTTTGTAGAGGACATAGGTTCGATCCCAAGCCCGACAAAATGATTTTTGTAATATTTTTGTCGCTAATTTATTTCAATAATGACATATTTTATTAGGAAGAGAAGTTATATGATTTTAGTTTTTATTATTACTATTATTTGAATGCTATAATTAAATAAAATTTAACACTCAACAATATTTTGAGAAAATAATGATTTTAAATTTGAGATAAAGCTAAAATATTTTGCATGTAATTATCAATTAAATAAATTGAGCTGATCTACAATTTTTGTTATATTTTCTGACCATTTTTAATAATATATATATATATTATTCATACACACATATATGGGTATGTGTCACAAAGGAAAGTTTGCCATTCTTTTCCATAAAAAATAAAACGGAAAGAAAGAAAAATATTCATATAAGAACTGTAAAAGAAGTTACCTTGACATCCATGGTTTAATATTTAAAAAATTTTAAATAAAAATCAAGTAATAAAAAATATATATTATAAATAGTTAGCTGCATCAAGTTTCAAATTTAGTTTTTTAGAGAATGAGACTGATCAAAATAAAATTCATAAATTCATGGCAGCTTTTAATGGTCGTATAGCTTAAAAAAAAAAAAAAAAAAAAAAAAAAAAAAAAAATGAAATAAAATATCGTTATAGAAAAAACAGAGGCTTTAGTAAGTAAAAATATATGCTCTAACCGAGTATTTTTAGGTAAATTTCTGATAAAAAGCAAGCATAATTGGTCCTAATTATAAAGTTAAAATTCATTCACTTCACTGGATACATTAGACGTATAGCACCATTTATCGTCTTAAAGAAATAGGAATCATTTATGCAATATAGAAATTTGTCACGATTTCAATAATTCATTTAAAAACAACTAATTAAATTTTTTTTTAAATAAACATTCAAGTTATTTACCGTCAAATATTGACGGGCACTATCTAGAACGAAATTAAAACGCCACAAATAAATAAATAAAAAAGAATTTAACAGACTTGTCATTGTACTATGCGTTTAAATTCTGAAATAATCAAAATAAAAAAACAGTTCTATAAATAGCAAAATCTTTCACGTTTAACTGCCAGCATGCAACTAATAAGAACGTACCAAGAAAAAAAAAAGAGTTTTTGTGTATTTAATGGACAATTTGAGAAAATATACTAAATTCAAAAACATCTTATTAGAGTTATTAATTAAAAAGGATTTTTACCTATGTTCAGTACAACGGTCAGTAAATCAGGGATTTTAAGCCTTGAGATTCTATAATACTTATACGGACCTTCCTTACTATTAGGATAATCTCTTATAGCAGCCTTTTTTAACACAAGTAACCCGGGTTGAATCCCCTGATCTATATTAACTATATAAAGTAAAACTTGTCCATGAGTAATGCTGATGTCATATTGACGACTGCAATGACCTGATTAATAAATTTTTCTTTTTAGAAGATCTATGAACTTTTAAATCCTGGAAACTTTCAAATTTTACACTGTTGAATACAGGAATAGAGGTACTTTTAAATGCAATTTTTTAAAAAGAATAATTTACTGATTTTTTATGGTTTCTAAAATAATTTTGAAGCATGATTTTCATTTTTAAATCTGCCCTTATTTAATCGCAAGCAGCCCGATATGGAAGATTAACCCATTTGCACTTAAAACAATGTAAATAGTTCAGGATCTATTTCCAGATACTATTCACATATAAAGTTTAAACTTCACCAAAAACAAATAAGTAAATAAAACACAAGTTTAATAGATATATAATCGAACTAACACTGAAATAATCAGACTAAAAAAAGGCAGGGTTGCCGGCTTTTAGCCACGCCAAAAAAAGCTGGCCGGCTTTTTTTGGTTTTAGCCACCTAAAAAAAGCCGGCTTTTATTTTTCAAAAAGGTGGTTTATAGATAATTCATATAAAATTTGGATTAATTTATTTTTAATACACTTATAAATATTTTCTACTAAAAAAATATAAATTTCTATTAAATTTTGTCAAATAAATAAGTCCTTATAACTGCTAGAATGCAACTGTGAAGGCATTATGTCAGAAAAAAAAAAAAAAAAATTATAAATATTCAGAAGAATATATTAAATCAGATTCCAAAGTATTGGTTTGGAATTCTTTATCATAGTTCTACACATACCACACATTTTAAAGATTGTATGAAAGAATAAGAAAATATCACACATCAAAATAGAAACATTTATATACCGATATACTAACAATGTTGAAAGAGAAATTAGGGAAAATATAACATTTGATGAAATCTTAGTACATTTAAGTGTGCATAAAATAAAGAAAACAATTAAAAAAATTCTCCACGTAAAACTTGTTGAATTAGAATTTTGAAAAGCTAGTTGCTATTTAAAATACTGCACATCCATGCATAAATTAACGCATATGTTATTCATAATACTGTTTGAATATAGAGAAATGATGTTTTTATTAAATGACTTTGTGTGATTTTAAATAAATGTTTATGAGAAATAAAATAAGACTTGTATATTAATATCCCTGAAAATTAGTTAATAAAATATATAACTAAGCAACCATTGTCCTTTTTAATTATATAAAGCAGTAAAAATGGAAAAAAAAGGGAGTTAAGGTCAGTGTAAACCAGAGAAAGCAATTGGTAAGGCCTTTTATTCCAATATTAATGTCTTCATTATATGGAAAAATTGGGTTATATTGATTTCTACCTCAATTAAATGCCTTTAAAACTAATTAAAAAGTATTTCTGTATAAAAGCCAATTTTGGCCAAAAAAAGCCGGTTAAAACCAATAAAAGCCACCGGCGTGGCTTTTTTAAATTTTAGCCGGCTTTTTTACAACCCTGAAAAAAGGATGCTGTAATTAGTGAAATCTTTAGAGATTTCTTTGGCTATTAATCCTTAAAATGCGGCTAATACGAAAATACCATTTATAATAAATTTAAAAACTTTATTTGGATACATTATTGATATTTTTTGCATAAAAAGGATTTTTAGTGTTATTAGGGGGCATTCTTAAAATAATATGTTAAACGTAGTAAAATCTATTAAAATTTTCAATTAAATATGATTTTCACCTGTGTTCTGTAACCCGGGAAAGTGTGGTTGGATTCCCATATGTAAAATAAAAGATTGCATTTCAAAACATTTTGACATTTCAAGTTATGATATAGAAGTTTAAGTTTAACCCTTTATATCCTAGCAGTACTTTTAAGTACCATTAACAAAAATTGAATGTAAAATTTATTTAACTCATCTTTTAATAAAAGTAGATTGCACTTTTCATAAAAAATTATTTGCTCAATCATATTTAGAAAGCAAAGTGAAACAATCGAACCTGAATATTTTTTTACTGTGGTTATTTTCTCAACTATCTATGTAGGTGTAGCTTTTATGCAATTAAAAAATGATGTACAAAAAATTTACAACTGCAAAATACTTTTCTGTTACAGATAGGATCAAAATACATTTATGTACACTGTTTTTATAAGAATTATGAGATTTACATAACAGTATTTTTTGATAATTAATCTAATTATATTCTCGTAAATATTCTGCAAAAAGAGCTCTCACTACTGATTTATTAAATCAGTTTTAATTAAAATAAACGGTCAAGTGTGAGCATTACTCCCGCACAGATGGTTCCGTAGAATAAATATATGAATTTGTAATTGTATTTAAAAAAAAAAAAAAAAAAATTTGCTAAAAGAATATTAAGACTTTGTAAAAAACTATACAACGTAGGGTTGTGTATAACTGTATATATTAGAAAAGTGTAAATGGGTATACCATGAAAGTTCAAAGAGATATGGAACCTAAATAATATCAAATATAGCTATTCGTATAACTCCTTTTTTAATATCATCCTAATCTGCTTATGTTGAACTTAATTCAGTACTGACAATAAAAGCAGTGCATAGTTAAACTTCATTTGGCATTTCATGAAACTAAATTCAGCGTAGTAATAACTTTTATTTCTACAGTGTAGCTAAAACAAAACCTTTGTTCAAATTTGAAATTTGGCATTGTGCTAAGCGCGCTTCGAATTGAGGTCTCAAAGTTGCAACACCGCCTTGGTCAGTGCCGCATTTTTCCAGATAGGTGTTTAATTAACTTTTAAAGTCACTCGAGGCATACTGAGAGATACAACCAATGCAAACTATCGCAAATACCACAGTATTTATGCGATTCATTCTAATTAAATCTTTTGAGGGTGATCCCCTTAAAAAACGGACACCTAATTTTAATTCCAAAAGAGACAAGCGGCACCAAGAATATTTAATTAAAATTTTCCTTCTATCATGTACGTGAAAATAAGCAAGTTCGCATTTTTTAATAAATTCGTTTATAAATTCTGGTGTCAGTTCATTATTTCATAAGTTTATAAATAGAATTACTCCGCGCCAGAAAGGATTAAGTGGTCGCAGGATTCTTAAAGCTTCAAAATTTAAGAAATTTTAATTTTTTTAGATGTTAAACTCATATTTTTTCTGAATATTTTGATATAATTGTTTCCTTGAAATTCCCATTAGAACAGAAGTTTTGGCTTTTAGAATTATACCCACTCAATAGCCGAAGCGGCATTTCCGAAACTTTAAAGTCATTATTTTCCAAATGGCGTTTTTCGGGCATAACGCGCAGAATACCTCAAAAACTTCTGAATATTTTTTCATGAAATTTTCAAAACATATATTTCATGTTAGTCTGTATAAACTGAACCTAAAATTTCCTTTTTATTGTTCAAAAAAATATTTTCTTAGGTGATTTTACTGTTGAAATTTTCAAAATTTTGTATTAGCTAAATGCAACATTGCATCAAAAATATAAATATGCTTTAAATATAAATTTATTTAAGTTCAGGGAAATTATTACAATTTGAAGTATAAGGAAGCACCAAAATTTTCATTCTGGTTGCAATATTTATTTTGTAATCCTGCTCGTAAACTGTTATCCCAATTTTTTGTTCGACAAATATCTAGCAGTTTCGAGCCCCCTATAAATACTAATTCTGTATCTTGCAATTTTTTAAATACATGAAACGAAAGAACATACTTATATCTTTCATCCCAATTAAAATTGTGTTTTAAAATCATATACATTTTAAGACATTAAATGTTGAAAAAGGTCTTTTTTTTAAAAGGTCCACTTTTTAGAGTCCCGAGACCCCTTAAATTAGTATTTTTTCAACAATTTGACTTTTATTGCTTTTATACTGTTACTGGACATTACATTACGCATATATATCATTAAAAGTTGTTAACTGGTCATAGAGTACGCCACCCCTGTCCTTGTGTATGTCCAAACTGACCGTACCTTTAAGGGTTAATATCTCGGCTAATTACCAATGATTTTTTTCGAAAATAATTATCAACAATGCTTTTATTCTTCTGCAACGATAGGTATATTCAACAATTTTTCTGAATGCCCGTAAATCAAAATTTGTGTATAACAGAAAAATGCTAATTACTCCAAAATGATGTGACCTAGGGTAATCGCTATAATTTTCCAGCAAGGTTTATATTAACGCCTACTACCTCTAATTTTTTCATAATTTTAGTTTCAGTGGATTCGGAATTAGATGGGGGGGGGGGGGGACATATTTTTGCGCTACATTTTCAGCAATATCTTTGAAAATATAATACCTAAAATTAAAAGGAATGTATTTTTGAGTTCAGCATTACAAAAGCTTTCACAGGATACCCCACATGACATACAAAGAAAAGATTTTTTTTCCAAGTAATATAATTAGCCCCTCTACATTTTTACTAAATATATTTATGAATGTTTATCAATCTGAAAATATGTGGGTCAATGGTCTTTATTACTTCCCCGAATTTGAACTTTCCGCGTTCCATAGTTTACGAGTAAAATGGCTGTGACAGACAGACAGACAGACACAGGAGAGATCTTATAATGGTTCCGTTTTTACTTTTTAAGTACGGAACCCTAAAAATTATCTAAAAATCAAATTATTATTATTATATGTTGCTTTTGATATCTTAGATATTTAACATAAATAATTATTCAGGTGAAGCGATTTTTTTTTTCAAAATTCAGGATATAAAGGGCTAATAAGGACAAGTCTGTAACTGAATACCCACTATTTAATGTGCTCATTGGTAAATACAGTTAAATACCATTTGCATACTAAATCAATAAATTGAACTACTTTTATATTACAGTTACACATAGTTAAACGAATATCAAAGGTATGACAAATCATAACTGAACCTCGATTTATAGAATAAGAAGTGAGAAAAAATAATCAATATAATTGTATCAGACTAAAATCTTATCTTTTTATGGGTTTTGGAGCTTTTTATCCATCAAATGTTTAATTCATAACCGAACATCTTGTTTTATGGAACTGTCATTTTGCCTTAATTTTTTTATCAACAGATATTTTTTTGAACTATTTACTGTCTAATATTAAACATTGTGTATTGTCATATTTAATCCGCTTGGTAAATTTTCATTGGAAGCTTTAGCAATATTATCTATCTTTTCACGAGCCTTTGGAGTAACTAACCGCATTGTATTTCTAATGCATTGTAAATTGTCTGCAAAACCCTGAATAACCCTTCCTGTCTATCACAACAATTTTTTACAATTTCCATAGAACGTTGTATTTATTATAGTGTTGACTCTAGTAAAAAAGGGCCGCCGGGCGGGAATTTTTCAAAAAGGAAACATTATACTAAAAAAGGGTAAATTTTTTCAAAAAGGGAACACTATTCTAAAGAAGGCACTTTTTTTCAAAAAGGGCACACTTATACCTTGTTCACAAAAAATATTTTGAACTGGTTTGTTTAGAGTCCCTAGAATTCGCGATATTTTCCCGAGATCAATTGAACTACGCATGGAAAGTGTTAAAAAAAGGCAGCCGGGTGCATCAGAAGGTTTTAAAAGAGCCGCTGGGCGCAAAAAATAAATAAATAAATAAAAAGGGCTGCCGAACGCTGTGCCCTGCTAAACCAGCTTAGAGTCAGCACTATATTAAAACTGTTTTTGTAACTATTCAGAAGAAATGCTTCTGCAGAAGATAAACATCTAATTCATTTATCATACCAAAAGTTAAACAACGTATTCATACTAATTTCCAGCCTGAATTTGAAGACTATTCAAATCAGACAGGCATGTGTTTCCAAATTTCAAACCACAAATCTGAGGTTTAAACACAGTAGCTTGAAATCTGGAGAAATGTATTTTGAGTATTTTCAAAATACAGAATACTTGGAAAAAGCATTAGAAAATACATTATTAAAATACTTTTGTTTTGTCGGCTCAAAATACAAAAGTATTTTGAATATGTATTTCAAATACATGCTTGGAAAGATGGGGGAGAAGCAAAACGTCAATTTCGGTGGGGGGAGGAATCAAACTGTATGATCGATTATTTATTGTTACAACAAAGTAATGGATAGACCAGATAAAAGTTAAAAAAAAAAGAATGACTTTCAAGGTTCTAGACTTGTATGAGGTGAAGGGGCAAAGGAGGATGCAGATTTTTAAAATTTTTTGGGGGGATGGGAGTTTATTAGATGGCTTATTTATTTACCTTAGTAAAAATTTACAAATAAGAAAAACAACAACATTAACAAGAACAAAAATTCTATGTGTGCTTTAAGTGTGTGTAAGGAGGGGGGGGGGAGCAAAGGGAAAATTACAATTTTGGGTGGGAAGAGAAGGGAGGAAAAATCTTCACGATAGATTATTCATTGTGAAAATAAAATGACAAATACAGGAGAATTTCTTTTTTAGTTAAACTGTTTTAAAATTTTGAATACTATGGAGGGAGGGGGGGGGGGGCAGAGAAAAAATGGGGAAGCAAAATTTCGAGAGGGTAAAAATTAGATAAAATTTTAATGAAATGAATGTGATGGTTTTAAATTTAATAAAATTTAAGACTGATTATTTATTTACTATAAAGTAACAAGCAGAGTAGAAAAAGTTCTAAAGATTTAACGGTGGTATTGTGATAGAGGAGGCAAAATTTCGAAAGAGGAGGCAAGGTGGAATTATGATTTTTTAAAAATCAGAAACTCCAAGAAATGCAGAAGAGTTTCACCCCTGATTAAGAAATAATACAAGAGTAAAATTAAGCACTTTTAAGGGCTTTTTGCATGAAAATAGGTACTTTTAAGTACCGAAAATTCTTTTTGAAAAATATAAACACTTTTAAAGACTTTCAAGAACTGTACGACCCCTCTTGTCACACTTACTTAGGCTGTTTTAATATTTTTGATAAATTTAATAAAGTTACTTTAGTAGGCGATCAATTCTTTAAAAAAAAAAAAAATTCTTTCAAATAAGATTAATACAGTCAAATTCGGCATATAGGAGCAACGTTATGTGATCATGTTTTGAAATTAATCATTTCTAGAAAAAAATCAAATTAATTTACTATTTTATAACAGAAAATCTGAATAATAATCACCAAACCATTTAATAAGAAATAAAAGAATTAAATTATCTGCTACAAAAAAAAAAAAAAAAAAAAAAAAGATAAGGTTTTGAAAGGCAGCAAAATATCCACAAAAATAAAAATGGCGTCGCATGAAATTTCGTGTCATCATTTTAATACAAAAGTCAGGAAGAAACATATCTTACCGTTAACTTACTCGTAAAGAGGTTGGGGGAAATTAATATTTTAAAGCTAAAATAAATCACAACGAGAGGAACAGACAGACGCACACGAGAGGACGCCGGTGTAATGAATGAATCATAGCCTCTAACGAATGAATCAAACTGAAAATTAATTCGTGAGGGGCGGAAAGTCGCAAGGAGGAAACAAAATCTCATTCAATGATACATATCATATTTATTCGTCCATGTAGTAGTAAACAAAAGTAAACAAATACCACGCCAAACCAAGTTTTCTGAAATAGTACTACTATTTGGTGTGTGAAGCTGTCAAAACTCTCATTGGCCGACCAACCAACCAAGGACTAAAGAATGATTCTCCGATTTGTTTCATTCAATAATCATTCCATGGCTTTAGGCCTCAATCCTCCCCCCCCTCCCCTTCAAGTTCAAGTTCAATCATTCCATGCTTTGGCGTCTTCTCTGTTTCTCAGATTATAGCATTAGCTAATCTTTTAAACAGAAATTTATTGATCCCACCCTCCTTACTACAATAAGTTAATGGTAAGTTTAGATCACTCTTCCATTAAAAATTTACAATTTGATCATATGATGGCAGGAAATTTCATATGTCGCCACTTTCATATTTGCCGATATTTTGAAAACATTATTAAAATGATTTTATAGCAAGTATTAATATCATTTATTTATAAGTATTATTCAGACTGCAAGTTAAAATGGATTTGAATATTTCTAGAATTGTAATTGTTTAATTTTAAAACGCTGTATTGCGCACAGAAGAAAAGTTTTGCTATATTCAAGTCAGTTGAAAATAAATATTTTTTTAATATTTGATCGCATAACAAAGTATACCTACTGTATAAAATTTATCAAAATTTACCTAAATATTGAAACAGCTTATAAACTTTATCAAAACTTATCAGATATATTAAACCAGCTTAAGTGCAACCACTTCCAGAGGATAAAATTTTGAAATTCTAGTATCTTCATAATGTTAGATTTGTTACGAGTGTGCTATGGCTATACTTATATAAAAACTGACTACTTTTGTCGTAGTCAGGTGCAAATCTCACCAGAAGCATCTTTTATGTTTTAAGGGGACTATATAGAAACAGCGCTTTGATATTGAAAAAAAAAAATTATTTTGGATTGTAATATTATTTTTACCATTATCCTCCTTATTTCTGTTTTAAATGAAAGAATGGTCGTTTTAAATGAAATGAATGCAATAAATGACACTAAAAACTATATTTGGGGATCTATCACGTGAGTGCAGCTTTTGTAAAAGTAGTGAATAATCTTCTTTTGTCGTATTGCATTTTGAAGAGTGTATAAAACTATGATAAGATTACCTTGCATCTTATCCTTGTGCAGGAGTATAGCTACAAATATTTATTGGGGGGGAATTAAAAAATTTCCCAACTTGAAACAAACTATTGTAATTTCCAATTCAAATGATATGTGCAATATATGTATAATGATAAAGATACTTATATGTAAAAAATATATATATCCTTTCCTAAGAAAAATATTGAAACTAAAAACATAAAAACTCTAATTATTGATTCGCTTGATAAAAGTTTAAATACACTTCTTTCACTTAAGTAATTAAAATCAAAACAATATATATATTTTTTTATCCTATCATGTAATCCCATTCAGTATGAAAATAAAGATAAAAATATAAGATACCCATTTGCAATGAATAGTGAAACAAACTCAGGCTCATTCCTTCTGAAACTGAGAGTTTTATTTATTCCCGCATCGCAAAAAAAAAGTTTATTTCTTTTTTCTTAAAAATTAGTTATTTCATTTCAACTTTGAGATCATTCTATCTTTATTATTCTTTTCATTCTATTTGAGATCAGAATGAAGGGGATATAGAAATTGTGTTTTTCATTTCCAGTATTAGAATAGAACAACACTATATGTGATATGTGGAGATTTATGTTGCCATTGACTAAGGACCTTATATAACCATTCTGGCAAAGACCTATTGCTATAGTGTTAATTGGAAGAGGTGTGAATAATTTGTTATTCATTTTTCATTTATATCAATGCTATATTTTTTAATTGGAACGTTTATTTTATTTTTATAGATTTGTCGTGGAATGACCATTTTCTTTTCTTTTTATTCAAGCAGCATTCATAAAAGTTTTGCTAATTTTTTGTAGGCTACAGCGTTCGTATGCTTCAGGGAATTTTAGCTGTTTTAGTACCAGAAATTTCATAAAGTACTGGTCACTAAATCTGAAGATAGATTTTTCTTTTCATTAAATAAAGCAACTATTATTTTATGAAGATTCTGGTTAAAGGTGCTTGAAAGTCCTTGAGGCATATGAACCCTGTTATATTGTGTACGAATCATAATCACTCTTCATATGAAAATAATGTCAGCGATTGAGAAAGGAACAAAGTTTTGGAGGAAAGGGATATTGAAGAGCCTTGCCTGCCTTTACTCAACCTAAATATTCCCCTCACACAGAAAGCCGATGCAATCTGCATCTCATAAAAATTTTTAACACACTACTTTGAATTTAAATAAATTCCATGCCAAACTGTCCATTTGACAGACTAAAAGATATAACTTAAACCAAGAGATAAACACTGACAGTATTTCATACAGCCTGAATATTAAAATCTTGAAGCACTTCATATTCTCCTTTGTAGAAACAAACAATAAAGAAATCCGCTTCCAAATATATGCAATTGCTCATGGGACCTCTCAGGAATTTTTACTTCAAACACATTTGAGAGGGGTTCACTTCTGTGCCTTTTCAAAAGCATAAGATCTGACCAATCTGCAGGGCAAGTTATACTGAGTAAAACTCTGGTGGACATCTCAATTTAAAATTATCAAGTTAGAGTATGGCTTATACTTAACCCAAGGAACCCACGCTTAGAATGGAGTTCTATGGGCAAGTACTTTTGGATTTAAGTTCTTCAATAAATTTATGATTGTAATTTATGCAGGTTCATGTTTTATCGGATGCAGTGTTACTGTATATAAATCTTGTGTTCACTCACAAGGCTCTCCTGAAATTCATATGATTTTACAGTATGGATTTGAGTCAGCTGTTGATGGGCAGGAATAGAGAAATTAAGGTCTGGTAGATGAATGGTGTTTTCATAGAATAGAGAAACACAATGACAGGCTGAGTCTTGCTGCTTTCTTTTTCTATTTCTTTTAATTATTTAACTGTTATAACACTTAGAAAAGAAGCCACCAAAAGAATAATAAATTCATGATTGTTTTGCTATAATTTTTTAAAAAGAAGAACTCTTTCAAAAATTTACAATTTCCCATCTCAGCCCAAATTTACAAATATTGGAGGTGGGGGCTCCCCCCCACATAACCCACCATGGTGATGCCTATGTTCATGTGAGTATGATAAACTGTACCAACAGACTACTAGTTCCAACAAGCATTTTTTTACAGGCTCCTTTGTTGCTGCATAGTCAATAGTTGCCATATTAAACGAAGGTTTAAAATTATAGGGGAGACCGGGGTACAGTGGACCACTTTTGCAGTTAACATTTTTTTTCTCTTTAACGGAGAGACCAATCTACCTGAAAATATTTGTGAATATTCTTTAAATTTTTCTACATGCCTCATAATTTTCACTGAACATAGTTCCCAATACATTAAAAAAAAAAAAAAATTATATACACCCGTAAAGTGGACCAGTGTGCCCCAGAAGCAGGGTACACTGGTCAACCCACTGGGGCACAGTGGTCCACAATTAGTTATTTATTTATTGTCTAAAATACAATATAAATCTGTTTATAATTAGTTTAATTCTTTTTTTCCCCTTTACCTCCAAAATAATATAATAATACAAATTTGAGAGTAACATTCTGAAACATAAAACTAAAGAGTTATCAAAATAGTTATTATATTTTGAAAATAACAATACAAGATACAGGAGTGATTGCAAATAACTTATTAATTCAGTACAAAAAAATCAGCAAACAATAAGACAAATATGATGATGAAAAATTTATTAGAAGCTCAAAATAGTCAGGATAAAATAGTTCATTATGAACTAACCATGTGCTCTGAAGCTATAAATAACCAATCCAGTGAGGTCATCTATTACTTATTAGGCTACAGTTATATTTTTCAAAGGCAGTAAATACAAAACAAGATATTTCTTACTATGTTAACTGTACAATGCATGATTTTCATTTCTCTCCTTCTTTGCCCTGCCCCCCCCCCCCAAAAAAAAAACTGCTATATTGAACAAAAAAACTTATTTTTAAAATCACATGTGAACTGTTATCCATAATTTAGGAGATAACTAAAGTGTCAGATGGCTACATTATAATCTAAACAACATATAACATGAAATTTAAAGTGTGCCAAATGGCTACTCAATGCATTGTAGGGTTAAATAAATTGTCATTTTTCTTTGTTTACTTTATTTTATAGTTAAATAACTATTTTAAAACAATATTTATTTATAGAGAATAAGCAATTATGAAATATTTTGAAAATTCTTCACTGCAGGAGTAGTATTCATTGCGGACCACTGTTCCCCACCAGTGGGTGGTCCACTCTGCCCCATGTTGACATTAAATACATACTCATAAAAATATTATTTAAAGTTTTCTTTTAAGCATATAAACTTTTAAATTAAATATAGACCAGTGTCTTACCTTTTCAAAAAAATTGTTTTACTTTAATATCCATAACCTTTAATTAATCAATAAAGAAAAGTATGATGATGAAAAATTTTACTTTTAGGAGCTCAAAACAACCAGTCAGGATAAAAGGGTTCATTCTGAGCTAACGATGTGTTCTGAAGGCTATAAGTAATCAATCCAGTGCTTTTATCAATTAGCCTAAAAGAAAAACTTTGAAAATAAATAAAATATAAGGGGTGGTCCACTGTGTACTTAGGTCCACTGTACCCCGCTCTCCCCTATATTTATATGATGTGATGTGATCTTCTAAAAATTTTTTTTCTATTCTAATAGACACAGAAGATTTATTTAATGAAATGTGTCTTATGGTTATTATTTGACTTTATTCACTAAGTAAAATGTGTTGTTTCAAAAAGGGTTATCTCACTTGAATAAAACCAGAAGGTTGGTACCTATGTATAGTACAGATATATATATATAATATATATTCATATAGTATTTGTATATAAGATATAGGCTACATGAGCCAGTAATAGTCATCCTTAAGGAATTTCTTTAAAAATTGTTTTTTAATTAATAGTTATAATAATTATAACTATTAATAATACGGGCTGTTATTCAAAATGGCGTCATTTTCTGAATTTTCTTACTATACATCATATGAATGTGTGTGTTCAGGTCGACTTCGATGGTTTTAACGTCAAAAATATCTTTTTAACACTTTCTGTCATAGTTGAATGGGTATATCAGTTTGTCTGCTTGCCATTCCATGCTTAAACTCTCTTAAATATCGCTACTTGCTTAAATTCACTCACATTGTCATGTTATTCATATATGTTATTGAAGTTTACAATAACATGTTCGGAAAAAAATTTGAAGTGTATAGCTTTTACATTCCGTTTACAGGATTCTCAAAAGAATTCCATTACGTTATTGTCTATTAGTCCGGATTCTACGGTTGAGAAAACAGCAAATCGTGATAAAAATATACCGATTGGTGAGTATCTACTTTATATTAATACAATACATTTCAGAGGGCATCGCGCAAAGTCCTGGGAATTCAAGATGATGGCTGTTATTCAAAATAGCGTAATTGTCTGAAACTTCTTACTGTCCATCATTTAAATATGTGTTTCAGGTCGATTTCGATCGTTTTAACGCCAAAAATTTCTTCTTAACCCTTTCTGTCATAATTGAATGGGTTTATGATATCAGTTTGTCTGTCTGTTTGCTTGCTGTTCCATGCTTAAACTCGCTTAAATATCGCTACTCGCTTAAATTCACTCAGATTGTCATGTAATTCATATATGGTATTGAAGTTTACAATAACATGTTCGGAAATGAAATTGAAGTGTATAGCTTTTATAGTCCGTTTACAGGACCCTCAAAAGAATTCCGTTATGCTATTGTCTACTACTCCGGGTTCTACGGTTGAGAAAACAGCAAATCGTGATAAGAATATACCGATTGGTGAGTATCTACTTTATATTATTACAATCCATATAATAGGGGGGGGGGGGATCGAGTCAAGTCGTAGGAATTCAAGATTGCAGCTGTTATTCAAAATGGCGTCATTTTCTGTAATTCTTGCAATTTTCATACTATTCATCCTATAAAAGTGTATTTGATGTAAAATGTATGTGCAAAATCTGCAAAAATAAGTGTGGCTATAGAAAGGATAGACATTCTTGCACATTATTGTGCAATTGCAAAAACGAATGTGGAAATATAATGATACAAAAAGAAGTTTTTATATTCTCTATCTTTAAATGTAACATGCAATATTTTTAATATCCTGTATAATTAAGGTATTAATAGAAATGCATTTTTTTTATTTAATTAATCCTTTCATTTTCTTCACTATAAAATACAAACACATTTTAATAACTGTCCTATTTTCATTTTAAGCGTATTTCTGATATTAAAAAGTGAATTTTTCAGTTAAAAAATATCGAAATTGACATCATAGAGGCTTTTATATGATGTATAGAAATAAAAATGTAAACAATCTTGAATAACAGCAACCATCTTGAATTCCTATGAATTTGCACGATGCCTCAAATTCTTATATGCATTGTATTAATATGAAGTAGATACTGACCATTCGAGATATCTTTATCACAAAATGCAGTTTTTTCATACCTAACAGCTCCACTAAAATAAGGTGATTCAGCTGATGATCTTTATAGAATTTATACACGAGTTATAAACGCACGTATTCTTTTTTTGGTGTGTTACTGTAAATAAACGATAAATACTATGCACACCTTATTCTATAGTAAGTATCTTGTAGTGCACCTCACTAATGTATGTCAATTTGAATATGTTTCAGAGAGTATAATATGATTAAATCATATTGCAAACGATTACCCCCCCCACCCCCCACCCTAGACAATAACGTAATGGAATTCTTTTGAGGGTCTTGTAAACGGACTATAAAAGCTATACACTTCAATTTTTATTCGGAACATGCTATTGTAAACTTTAATAACATATATACATTACATGGCAATCTGAGTGAATTTAAGCGATTAGCGATATTTAAGCGAGTTAGGACGTGGAACGACAAGCAGACAGACAAACAAACAGACAAACTGATATAAACCCATTCAACTATGACAGAAAGTGTTAAAAGCGAAATTTGGGACTTTAAAAACATCCAAATGGACCTGAAACACGCATTCATATGATGTATAGTAAGAAAATTCAGAAAATAACGCCATTTTGAATAACAGCCACCATCTTGAATTCCCACGGCTTTACGCGATGCCTCCCCCTCTGAAATGCATTGTATGCAATAAAGTAGATACTCACCAATCGGTATATTCTTATCACAATTTGCTGTTTTCTCAACCGTAGCATCCGGAATAATAGACAATAACGCAATGGAATTCTTTTGAGGGTCTTGTAAACGGACTGTAAAAGTATACACTTCAATTTTTTTCCGAACATGTTATTGTAAACTTCAATAACATATAAATAACATGACAATCTAAATGAATTTAAGCGATTTTAAGCATGGAACGGCAAGCAGATAGACAGACAAACAAACAGACAAACTGATATCATAAACCCATTCAACTATGACAGAAAGTGTTAAAAAGATATTTTTGACGTTAAAACCATCGAAGTCGACCTGAAACACACATTTATATGATGTACTAGTGTAAATGCTCGTCCTAGGACGGTGGGTAAAAATTGAGTTTTTCACTTAAAATTTGAAAAACTGATAAAAAAATAACTGACAATATGGAAGCGTTTAGATGAGCAAAGTTCGGATAGTTTATGTTCTAATAAATAGTCCAGGCAAATTAAAGTAAATACACCTTCAACCCGGGCAAAATTGCAATAGAAGCTCTGTTAACTGATTTTTAATCCGTAACCATTACTGAGAAATATAACCAATATCAGACAAAATCCGATCACGGGAACACCCTTAAAAACGGATTTCAAAACGGACTGAATCATATGCCGTTTTGCGTTTTTGCGCTGTTGTATAGCTTTTAGTTGAGACGGAAGACGACAGAGGGCAGCATTAAACAATTTGGACTGCAAATATTCATTTTTTATCGAACAACTGACAACCAATAATGCTTTTGGAACAAGATAAAGTAAAGTATCTATAACTCATTCTAAACTGTATTACTACTAGAACGATCTCCTAACAGTCATCCGGTATGCGGTGAGTTTTTCAAGCTCCGGCGATGGGGAGATATATCTCCGGCCTCAGGCAAGCCCTATACTATATTTTCTTTACACATATTAAGTCTTCCTGAACATTTTAAGCCCTACCGCATCAAAATCGGTCCAGTGGTTCGCGAGATATAGTTCTTTTAAATTTTTCTACTTTCTGTTAATCCCGTTCCTCTATCTCATGTATCCGCAATTGCAACTGGCTCCGAATCGATTCCAGTGCTTATAAATGCTAGTTGTGCATAACTTTCCCAGGCATCGGAACATTTTTAATAATGTGCTTTAGGGAATTTTTCAGGGCAGATATCAGTATTTTTTAATAGAAGAATAAATCTAGCTTAAACGCCGCACGACCCCTGCATTTATGGACATTTCATCACCAATTTACTTTGTTAAGGAGACTTTAAGCAAAGATATCGATATTTTTTATACATGCTGTGCTGTGATTGTAATCTGACCAGAGTAGTTTGTCCTGTCAGTGTTTTTCAAGATTATATTCATGGTGTTAAATGATTATTTAACCGCGGATTACTACATTATTTGTGTAATTTGAAGCTTATACAACACTAGTGAGTGAGTTTTAGATTATTTTTATAAATTTTAGTATTTTAATGAGCCTCTGAAAAGTACATGCTTTACCATTGGCGGCCATTTAATAATGCATCTCTGTGGAGATTATTGTAATGTTAACCTTTTTTAATTAATCTCTAACCTCTAACATACATAATAAATGCTATAAACAGCTCCATACTGTGCTTTTTATTAACGTAAGTGTGTATACTTTGCTCTGTTGCCAGTTTCAATTCAAAATATCAATTTTAAGTGTACTAAATGATGTTTTGAAAATAGTTAAAAATTGTGTTCTATTCTAACTTTTAGCTTCAAACTCCCATAGGAATAACATTGGGAGTGTGTAACTTTTATAAAATTATCAAAAATACCTATAAGGGACAGTAGACAGAAGATGAGCAACAATGACATTCAAAAAGTGGCCGATGTACTGGAACACATATCGCCATTTCATTCTGATTCTACTCTACGCAAAATTGTTACAGGCGTAACAGCTAAAAAAGAAGTTAATGTTGATGAGTTGCACTTATTTGGTATGATCATCATCTACAAAATGATAGGGAAGGATATATTTAGGTATTCGGCTAAAAGGTCAAAGAAAGTGAAAACTCTAGGATCTGCTGCCGCCATTTGTAGTTATAAAGATGACTTAGATATACAAATAGATCCAGCGCTCCTCTTCAAAGACTGATGATTATTGGCACTTGTGGTGAAATGAATCTCGGAGATGTCATGCGTTATGAACCGTGTGCGTACCCTGCAGCATTATTTGAATCACCAAGTATGATGAGGAATTCAGACAAATCTCAGTTAGCTCAAGCGCTAGTCAAACACATTAAAAATTTACACAATGAAAAATATGACAACGTGGAAAGTACAGAAAGGTACATATTGGATGGAGGATCTTTCTTGCGTCGCATTACCTGGTATAAAAAATGATACATATGAAAACATTGCTATGTCTTACGCTGATTTTATTGTGAAACAATATGGAAAACCTATCATGGTTTTTGATAATTACATTGGGTATCCAACAATAAATGATGTGGCTCACAGATGACGCTACAAAAAAACAGTAGAGATATTAATTTCAGCCCATACGTGAAATTTATTGGAAAAAGGGAAGAGTTTCTGGACAATGAAAAAACAAGCAAGCAATGACTTCCCTCATAGGCGAATTGCTTAAGAAACAAGGCTGTACTGTTCACAACGCAGATGGGAATGACAATATAGACATTGTTCGTGCTGCAGTCTCATCTTCAGAACATGCACATGCACATACCACTGTAATAGGTGAAGATACCAACTTGCTGATTCTTCTTCTTTAACAGGCAAAGGATAATGGCTTCAAGCTATATTACCGCAGTGACATAAGACGAGGATCATGTTCCAAACCAGTCTATCATATCCTCAACATGCAATCTCTGTTAGGTCGTGAAAATTGCCACTTACTTCTGTTTCTGCATGCTTTCACGGGCTGCGATATAACATCCAGAATTTTTTCGATTGGGAAATCCTCATCATTTCTCAAACAGATGAACAAGACAGAGCTCCGTTCTATTGCAAAAATATTTTGTTCAAATTCAAGCCTACATTCAGATATGGCTGAGGCTGGAAGAAAAGCAATGCTTCTGTTTTATGACTGCAAGGCACTGGATTCTATAGACAAACTACGTCACCAAATGTTGGTAAGGAAAGTAACTACAGTAAAATCATTTATTACACCTGAACGTTTGCCTCCGACCGATTCTTCTACAAAATATCATAGCTATCACACTTACTTACAAATAAATATCGGAAGAAAGAACCAAGCCAGCAGGATGGGGCTGGTATGTAAAAAAACACTCGTGCAACCCAATACTCTGCGAGTGACTACCAGCTACACATTATTTACTTAATATGATTCCATGTTCTTGAAAGACAAACTGTGCTACTTTACGATGCTGATGCAAGCGTAATTGATTGCCCTGTTCTACAGCTTTTGGGGTGTGCCAAGTCAATGGATGTAACAAGAACTACCTAACTTCTAACTATAAATATGATGAAAACTATTGATACGTTTTTTTCTTCACTGGAACATTTCTGTAAAAATGAACTTAAGCAGTAATTTGTCAGAAATAGTAGACTTTTGTGTACTGTTTATCGTTTTTGACTATACTTCAAAGTTAAATTGTGAAAATAAAGCGATATATTTCCGAAAGCGATATATTCTCTGCCTTAGTTCCAGAAAATCCCCTCCGCCATTTTGAAATCCGTATATAGGGGTGTTCCCGTGCTCAGATTTTGTCTGATTTTTAGTATGCTATTAAGCAGTAGTTCCTGATTAAAAAATTCTGTAAAAAGCTTCTATTGCAATTTTGTCCATGTTCAATCACAAAATGCCTGGACTAAAACACACAATTAGCATTTACAATATTTCTGGGTAAACCAGGTTTTTCGGCTAATATACTATAACAAAATTAAGATTTCTTAATTAAACAAAAAATTAATAAATATGCAATAAAAGTGCGTAATTAAAACAGTCTGCTGCAACTATTGAAATAATACTATTTTTTTAATAACACTTTGGAATTGCATTTTATCGTTTACCCCCCTTCCACACCCCTCCAATTTTTTTAAAATATGTATATTGATTATTAAATAAGTTCCTCGGGTTGAATCCCAACCGTCTAATCCCTAAGCTTCTGTCCTTCTGATGCAAAACTATAAATCAAAAATTATTAATTTTACTTTTCGTATAAATATTAATTTTTTACTTTAAAAATATTGAATATGTTTTTGTTTTTTTTTAAGTTTAAATTTACATACACCTGTATATAGAAAAGGAAAATATAAGTATTGTGTAATTTAAAAATAAGTTACAAAATAATAAGCCTAAAATACACTGCTCTAAACAATTAAAAGATATTGCAGTTTTAGGTGGATTTTGTATCTGGTAAACTGTTTAGCTAATTGATACATGGTCGACAGACATAGTAGGTTATATGAGAATAAATTACACATGTTTGGCAGAAAAAAATGCATTTTATTGCGCATCTGTGTACTAAAGGAAAAAAACACAATTTGTGCATATGAGAAAAAAAGAATAAGAAAAGGTGTTTTCTTCAAAGAAAATCATTTTCAGTAGGGGGTATGGTTTCCACGGGCGGCCAGCAACGTTGAACACCTTTGAGGCATGGACTCAATGAGGCTATTAATGACGAGTTGGGGTATTCTGCCCCACTCTTCCAGAAGAGCTCTTTCCAGTTCTTGAAGAGTTTGTGGGGGTTGTTGGCGGCCAGAAACTCGTCTTCCTAGAGCGTCCCAAACGTGCTCGATTGGATTCATGTCTGGAGAACACGCTGGCCATTCCATTCGAGCGATTCCTTCCTCGAAAAGGAAATCCTCCACCAGGTTTGCACGATGTGGCCTGCAGTTATCGTCCATTAAAATGAAGTTATCTCCGATTGCTGCAGCGTAAGGGACTACAATAGGTCTGAGGATCTCATCCCTATATCGGCGACCAGTCAGAGCTCCATCTCGAATGATGTAGAGGTCAGTGCGCCCGTCAATGGAGATGCCATTATACACCAATACTCCTCCACCGCCAAATCTGGCACTTTCGTGCACGAACGCAGGATTATTCCTACTGCCACGGTCCCTCCAGATGAAAATACGCCTATTATCCGGATGCACAGAAAAACGGGACTCGTCAGAAAACAGAATATTGCTCCATACATTTCTCCTCCAGTTGACATGCTCGGTTGCCCACTCTCTGCGGTCGCGACAATGCCTTGATGTTAATCTAACACATACCATCGGTCGGCGAGCATACAGACCTACAGCATGGAGCCGGTTTCGGACAGTCTGAGTTGAAATCGTGGTGCCTGTAGCCGAGCGAAGGTGTTGTTGGAGAAGAGTAGCGTTCATGGTTCGGTGTCTCCGAGCTGTTAACGCTAAATACCGATCTTCATTAGGCGTTGTTGCCCGTCTACGACCTTGCCCTGGTCTTCGGCCTGCACATCCACTCTCCAAAAAACGGTTCCAGATCCTGGAAATGACACTTTGTGACACTCCAATGGCTTGCGCTACTTCGGCTTGAGTTTTGCCCCCTTCTAACCTACCAACAATTCTCAAAGCTTCTGAATCTGTCAAATGACTTCGGTGAGACATCGTACTCATCGAAACAAAGCAATCACTGAATGCCGATCATCCTTGTCTTCATTCTCTTTTATCCAGTTGAAAGTCAAATTTCATTCGCTGCCGCTGAAGCGACGTTTTTGACGTCGAACTCAAAATTTGCATACTCCACAGTTTGAAAACCAGAAAAATTTGCATTTGTTATTCTCTTCTTCTATTTTCGGCAAAAATAATTTCGTTTATATCTTTATTTTATATAAAACTTCAAATATCCTTTAATTGTTTTGAGCAGTGTATTTAAATTGATTACTTTTTTAAAAGAAAGTCAGTTTTATCAATTTTTTGCTGGAAAAAAAGGATATTTTTAAAAATGCCATATTATTGTTTTCCGTGAATCACTTTATATGAGAAATAAATTAAAATTCCTTACATGTCGCAAAGAAAATTTAATATGATTGCAACTTAATACTTAAAATAATCTCAAGTGACACTTGGCGATTTATTTTGGTGGTGTAATGCGATGTGCCTTGCACTCATTTGTTAGGAAAAAGTGTCTATCACTGCTCAATTATCAGGACTTTTAACCTTGAGAAGTAATCGCGGGATTCTTTTTTCTTGTCAACCAATGGGAGAATGGATCCTTTTCCCCTTGATTCTCTTCCTGGGAGACTGGTAAGATTGATGGATTCGCCCCGCCCAGCGTTACACTGCGTTTTATTATATAGAGATAGTAAGAAAATTCAGAAAATGACGCCATTTTGAATGACAGCCGCCATCTTGAATACCCACGGCTTTTCGCGATGCCTCCCCCTCTGAAATGCATTGTATTAACATAAAGTAGATACTCACCAAGCGGTATATTCTTATCACGATTTGCAGTTTTCTCAACCGTAGCACCCGGACTACCAGGCTACCCCTCAGTTTTTTTAGACTTGTGTATAGTAATATTCTGGCAGGATTTGAAATTCATATTTCAACTGCAAGAGGGTGCTCAACGCCCACCAACTTCTTAAGTTTGTGTATTCCATTCTAATTTTTCTACATATTTGTTTAAAAAAATAAAGACCCCCAAAATTAATTTCTTACAAAAGAATAAAACAATATAGAAGTAAAAAATAGAAATGTAATCATATTTGGTCTTTAATAATACGAAATAATGTCTAAAACTGATTTTTTCGTTGTTTCTGATGGAATACATTTTTTGTTGACTTCTATGACCTGCAGCAAGAATTGCTTTTAACCTTCATCATTTGTTATGATTTTATTGAAATTTCCATTAAGCTTAACCTTCGTTCTGCACTGCCATTCATTACTTGTAAATTGTGAAGCCATTCTTGAGATAGTCATCATTGTCATTTCATTTTTTGGGAGAAGGCTTAACAATGATTTCCTTATATTCATACTAGGTAAGAGTTCTGTTGTTCTTCTTGTTGCAAAGTCTGAAAGTCGTACACCATCTTCTTTAAAAAAAACTCAAGTTCTCATTTGACATAACGCTTCTCAAGGGCTTGCATAGTTGTAAATCGCTCTACAACAATTTGTCTTCTTCCATTTAAATTCTGTCAGAAAAGAGAGAAAGTCTTGTGAAGTCATCAGAACACTCAGACATGTGATGTTCGATCACTTAGCAGAAAGCACAATCTTTTTGTCTGTTGATAGATAATTTTCAAGATCTTTAACTGTGTTGGAATAAATTCGTCGTCTGAAGGCTTAGAGTTTTCCATTATACTATTTAGACAAACATTGGATGAACAGATGGTAGCTGAAGGTAAAGAGACTCTAATGCTTCATTCTTCTCTTATTCTCTGAAGAGAACGTTCATACTTTTTTTGGTAACTCTTTATCTTTTAAACCCATATACATTTTACAATTGGTTCTTTGATCCTGAAGAAAATTAGAATCTCCTTAATTCTTATTACAGTCGGACCTCTATTTAACGAAGTCGCTAAATCCCGAAAAAAAGTTCGTTATGTGGAAAATTCGTTAAATAGTGATGAACCTTTTTAAATACTTTAAACTACAGAAAACAGATTTTTAATTCATAAACACTAAACATTATTAAAAAACTTAACTAATCACACTTTTTTTGTAAATCATATTTATTTTTTTTTATTATTGTTCATTTTACCCATCAAAAAGAATCTGTAAGGACAACAAAAACTAAAAAATATATTGTCCGGAAATACACGGTATTTTCAGTTTTAAGAAAATATTTACATTAAAATTAATGAATTTTAATGACATTATAGTATTTATTATAAGAAGTAATTTTAAGCATTGTATTACTACATGCGTCCTTAAATTTAATGACTGAAACTTATTTACTACAGAACAGCCCTTTTGAGTGTGAAAGGTGGGATATTGGAAGTTTGCATTTCCTGGATGAAATGCAAAGAATGACAGGGATTTTACTGCTCTCGTTGAATTAGGCACCTGGTAAAACTAATTTAAGGTTATTGAGAATTATAAAATGTGTATAAGAAAGATTAAGTTTGAAGTGTCCGGAAATATTTTGAGAAATAGGGAGAAAAAAAATTATATCAGAAGAAAAATTTCGTTAAATAGAGCTTACACTTCGTTATTTGGAGGCTATTTTACGAAGAAATTCGCAAAATGTTGTTGGTTCCGAGGAAAAGTTCGCAAAATAGAGGTTCGTTAAATAGAGGTCCGACTGTATTTTCATAACATCTACATGACCAATGTCAAAGAAAAGAGTCCAAGATATCTAATCACTTCTTATTATTGGACTGTAGAAAATGAATTTTGTTTTTCTTTAACAAAAGCCAATGAGAATGAATGTTTTCTAATTTTTAACACTTTCCAACAATGTTGAAAAGTGTTTATGACTTTGGCTTGTCTGGCCGTCTGTCCGCGCTCTAACTCTCGTAAATATACTCGGATCGTTCTGAAATTTTTGGATGTTAGTGACCTCCACCATAGAACGATCCCTATTTCAAATCAAGTTTCTAGCATATTTAGTTCATTTACAGGGACAGTCAAAAGTTTGCCGTTACATTACGGCCACTGGGAAAAAATCGTTTCAAATGATTTTTAATGGTGTTACACTCTGTGAAACATAGTAAAATTGATATTCATTTATGAAGCCCACTAAAATATGCAGTCTGTTGAATATGCGGTGCAAAGAATAGTTATTGTTCATTTACAGGGCCACACAAAAGAATTCCGTTCATAATGGTGTAGGGGAATTTGTTTGCGGTGTATTTGAAAAGATTTCAGATACTATATCGTATCCGAATTACTGTATATTAGTAATGATTGCACGAAATGCATTTTTAATTATGATATGCACTTTTTTAGTGTTTCGTTCATCTGACGAAACCCTATTCGTCTCGCTCCTCTGTCTGTCTGTCACAGAGCCCGTTCTCAGAAACTATAGATGTTGGAGACTTGAAATTTTGCTTACTTATAGCTGAACACCACACATCATACGAAAAATCATAAAATTTTGAAAAAGTTGTACATTTAACCCTTTGGGCTCCCACATGTGTATTTTAAACAACTCTTTCTAAGTGAGCCCCTAATTAGGTTGGAGGCGTGAAATTTTACATACTTATAGCTGAACACCTCACATCAAACTGTAAATCATAAAATTTAAAAAAAAGTAGTACATTTAATCCTTTGGGCTCCTACATGTGTATTTAAAACAATTCTTTCTAAGTGAGCCGTAATTAGGTTGGAGGCGTGAAATTTTGGATACTTATAGCTGAACACCTCACATCAAATGACAAACCATAAAAGTTTGAAAAAGTCGTACATTTAACCCTTTGGGCTCCCACATGTGTATTTTAAACAATTCTTTCTAAGTGAGAGCCCCTATTTAGGTTGGAAACGTGACATTTTGCATATTTATAGCTGAACACCACATATCATACGACAAATCATAAAATTTTGAAAAAGGCCGTACATTTAACCCTTTGCGCTCCCACATGCGTATTTTAAGCAGTTCTTTCTAACTGAGCCCCTTATTAAATTGGAGATTTGAAATTTTGCATTCTTTTATAGCAGAATACGTGAGGCCAGTCGGCAAATCATAAAATCTTGAAAAAGTCTTACATTTAACTCTTTGAGCTACCATATATGTATTTTAAGCAATTATTTCTAAGAGAGTCCCTAATTAAGTTGGAGACATGAATTTTTGCATACGTATAGCTGAATACCTCAGACCACACGGCAAATCATAAAATTTTCAAAAAGTCTTATATTGTTTACTTATCCGGGCTCTAACTTGTGTATTTTAAGCAATTTTTCTAACCTCCGCCCTTTCACCCGGTAGCACTTTTCCAACTTTTGCCGACACCCCTTTGACCATTCTTTCATATTATGCACTATAGCCTTACATATTTTAGTTCCACTTTTTACCGCCAGGGGCGCCTACATATCTCGGGTGCTATCGGCTCAATCCCCTCTACTAATATATCTACTGATAGTATATAAAACGCAGTTTCGTGCGGATAGAGGTTTGTTTAGAATAGAGTGCGCCCCTGGTTACGAAATGTGAAACTAACAGATTTTTCAAAAGGATAAAGTGTTTTGAAAGGAATATAAAACGAAACACTCTGTGCAATCTGTGATCACACTTACCTACTTGTTCACTACATTTATGCATACTATAAAGTGCGTATAAATGCTATAGTTCATATATAGAGCTACAGAAATTAATTCGTAAAGGTTACTGAGTATGAGCATAAATTGCTTAAAGGTGGGTTTAAAGGAGTTATGCATTTTTACGCTGAACTGAATTCAGTGTACGAGGAAATATTTGTAGAATATAGATAAAATGATATACAGGGCCACGCAAAGATTTGGATACATGGCCGTCTATTGGTGATAATTTCTGGAAATGTAATTTCAGTAGTTTTAAGCGTGTTTTAATTTGAATTAAATTTTACCTAAATAGTGGCATGCAATAAAGGTACTAGGTAAACTACAGGGCTGTACAAAAGTATTGAAGTATGTTTCCATCTATTAGTATAAATTGCTGAAAGATGAATTTCAACCTGATATGCATTTTCTTGCTAAAGTAAATCTTCCCATTATATATTATATATATCAACATACAGATCGAATACAGGGCTGTTCAAAAGAATTGGAATACATATTTGGCTATGGACGGTAACTACTGAAATCAGATTTTTAAATGTTTACTTAGTTATCTTATTTCTCTAAGTAACGAAGTTTAGTTAAAGCTTTCAGGAAGTGTTGGAAAGCGTTTCGTAATCTATGCTGTACGCATGATTTTTCTTGTTTAATTATGTATATGTTTCTATTGTTTTGTAGGAATTTCAGATCAGTGTTGCCAGATGGGCTACTTTTTTTTAAATTCAGATTCTTGATTGGCACCAATTTTTTGAAATGGTAAAATGCGCCATATTTAATGACATATTAATTAAGGCGAAAACAAAGGGAATTTTACCATTTCAAAAAAGTGGTGGCAATAAAGAAATCTGAATTTTAAAAAAGTAGCCCACTGGCAACATTGTTTCAGATCTCTGCCATATCTGCATTAATTCTTTAACTGTCAAATGACTAACATATTGTACCAATTTTGATTCTTTCAATTGATAAAGAACACGCTGAAGGATTTGTCTTGTCATAGTTAGTTGTTTGAATTTACTCTACTGATATAAGACCAATCAGAAAAATTTCATTACTAAGGAAAGTTGAAACCGGAGCGATTGCAAATTTTTAGCTTTAAAATTTCTTTAAACAGAACAGAACGGCTATTTTTCATAAAATTAAAGTTGTCGATTAATACACGAATTTTGTGATTATTTTATTTCATATTAGGCTTAGTGTTTGTCTTATTAACTATTACATGAATAATTTTAGCATCACATAAAAGTAGATTAATATTTAATATATGTGATGTAACCTAAATATAATTCTTGATACTTATTTAAAAGTAAAAACTATTGCAATAAATAATTAAATGTATTTTAAATAAAATTTTCATTTGTCACCTTTCCCTTAGGAATAGCCATGAGCTAAATGTAAACAACTTCAGACAAATGTTTGCTGCCGGATGCAGAATTTGAAAATCTATAAGGTAATTATTTAAAATAAAAATTATCATGAAAATTTAATGTTTCACTGACAAATTGTTTTTAATTGGTTGTAAAAAGATTTGGTAGAACTCTTGTTTTGTTTTAGTGTTGTCTGTAACTTTATCATGTAAATAATTCTCCGAAATGTTGCTACATATAATAAAATATTCCAGTAATATTTAAATATAAATATGTATAATATAACAAAGTAAATTTCTTCTAAAAATTTCTGGAAAAAATTAAATATTTCTGAAGTATAAAATATAGTTGCATTTCCTGTGCTTTTGCTAATGTTAAATTGTAGGGTCATTGAGCACCCTTTTAGAATTTGAGTAAGAAGTTAAAAATTTACCAGTATTATGATATTGATGAGTCTAAAAAAATTAGGGGGTGGCCTGGACTCTAGCTCAAAAAAAGTTTTTTTGAACCACCCTTTTAGTCAATCTTGTAAAAAAAAAAAAAAAAAAAAAAAAAAAAAAATCTTATTTTGCAAATTTTATTTTCCAATGACAATATATTTAACTTGGTAAAGAACTGAAAACTTTACTAATTAAAAAAAATATTAGCTAATTTCTTTTTTTGCAAATGTATATATTTTTTCATATTATAGCGATTCCCAGAATTAAAAGTATGCTAGTCTCCTCCACAAATTTGCCATGCAAATAAACTTCGAACATCTAATATAGAAAAATAATACATATATAATAACATGTATGTACACAAATAGAATACAGTATACTCCTTGAAATCCACATAGATTAGGACAACAGGTTGCGCAGATTTCTGGTCATAGTTTGGTTTACATTTTAAAAATAGTTATTTGAGTATAGTAATGTATTAAATATTATAATTATAATGAATGGTTACAATAAAGTAAAATAATGAAATAATTAGGTACAGTTATAAAGTAAAATAATAAAAATTTACAAAAAAATGTAAAATATTAAAAATAAAAGTCAAGTAAATAGTTAATGTAAAATAAAGATGAGATATTTTTTTCTGGAATAATTCAATAATATTTACCTCATAAAAGTACACTAATAATTTATATTTAAATTTTAAAATAGCGAAGTTTTATGACATGTTTAACCAGACTCAATAATAAAAAAAACATTGACATACATAAATGTATTTGGTAAAAAGATCGGGATCGCCACTGATATATCTTTATATCTTGAAATATTTCAGAAAAAAAAAACTGATATAAGTGCTATCTGGAATTTTTTCAGAAATAAATTTATACATTCTTCACGAAAAAGCATGAATTCGGTCACATTAATCAGAATTACATATTAACTATGTGCACGGCTGATGTAAAAATAAAACAAACTTTACTTTTTCACCTACATCTTTATTATAAGTTTCATTATTTACATCTGCAACGATGTGCATATTATAGGCATTTGTAGATTTTAGAGTTGTGGATTTGAGAGAAACTACAGTATAAAGATTTACAAAATGATACCTAAACATATCTGATTGCCATACTACTGAAAAAAGAACAAGTAATACTGTGATATAATACAATATAATATACACACATGTACACAAACATAATATAAAAAGTTACAAAATAATGCATACAAACATATTTGATTGCGTCTGCATTTCATTGCATAAAAATTATTTCAATTCCAAGCATGATGGATATCTGCTGCTCATTAAAAAAGTGTGTGATTTTCCTATACAAGTTTTCAATCACACATAAAATAGATACCTACATAGAATGTATATATATATTATGAATGTAGTAATGAAAATACTTGGCAAAATTTTACATCTACAGCTACGTTTTCAGATACTACTAGTATAAGAAAGTGTCATTAGTTTATTTATTTTCAAATATTCAAGAAATTTTTACATTTCAAGTATGAGCCTTGTTTAAAATTTAATATAACTTCTGAAAGAATCATCTTTTTTAGCATTGAGTATAGAAATAAATAAATTTAATTTGACTTTGGAATTCATTAAAATACTTATTTAAATTTTTTAAATGACGTTTAAAATAATAAACATGTTTTATAGTCACTTTCTTCAATGAGAAAAATTTTTCAAAATTGTCTTTCAAAAGCAAAATCATGGAAGCGATTTTTTCAATAACGGATGTTTATCATATTTCGTAAAGAAAAGGTTTTTCTTTTGTATGAGTCAAGAGATGCCTTCTTAGATGACCAGTCTGGGAAAATCCTTTAGAACATATTTCACAAACAAAAGGTTTCTCTTTTGTATGAGTCAAGAGATGAATTCTTAGACTACCACTCTGGGAAAAACCTTTGGAACATGTTTCACAAACATAAGGTTTTTCTTTTGTATGAGTCAGCAAATGCTTTCTTAAATTACCAAGATGGGAAAATCCTTTGGAACATATTTCACAAACATAAGGTTTCTCATTTGTATGAGACAAGAGATGACTTCTTAAATTACTATTTGTGGAAAATCTTTTTGAACATATTTCGCACACAAAGAGTTTCTCTTTTGTATGAGACGAGAGATGAATTCTTAGATTACTACTTATGGAAAATCCTTTGGAACATATTTCACAAACATAAGGCTTCTCTTTTGTATGAGATAAGAGATGAGTTCCTAAGTGATTACTCCGGGAAAATCCTTTGGAACATATTTCACATACAAACTGTTTCTCTTTAGTATGAGACAAGAAATGACTTCTTAGACTACGTCTTGTGAAAAATGCTTTTGAACATATTTCACACACAAAACTTTTCTCTTTTGTATGAGAAAAGAGATGACTTCCTAAATCACCACTCTGGGAAAATCCTTTGGAACATATATCACAAACAAAAGGTTTCTCTTTTGTATGAGTCACAAGATGTCTTCTTAGTTTATCACTGGTAGAAAATCCTTTGGAACATATTTCACAAACAGAAGGTTTTTCTTTTGTATGAAACAAATAATGTCTTTTTAGACTATAGTGAGAAGAAAATGTTTTGGAACATATTTCACAAACAAAAAGTTTTTTTTCTGTATGAACCAATAAATGTTTTCTTAGATAACTGTTCTTTGAAAATGCCTTCAAGCATAGTTCACAAACAAGAGATTTTCCTTCTGCGTGACTTAAAAGGTGTTTCTTTGTATTGCTAATGTAAGGAACTGAATTTTTTTCAATCATGAAGGTTTTCTCTTCTGTTGACATCTTCTTGTGTGAAATTTTGTCTCGTATAAAAACAGATTTTTTTTTTCAGGTATCAGAATGATGATACATTACTACAGTTTCTACCCAAGGAATTGGTTTATTACTTTACAGTAATAAAATTTCTATTTTGATTGAACCTAAAAAATAATAATAAATAAAACTTTTTTAATTAACATGTAAAAATATTTTTATTCAAGATAAAATCGGATTCGACGAATTTAAATTTTTTAAATAGCACAAAGTTCACATTACAGGGTTCTCGCTGCTGCTCGCCACTGCGCTAAATCTCGACAAAATGTTCCATTTGGCGAGTAAAAGAACTATCAGACTCGCGAAACTGCAAGTGTTTAATTTCTGATGTTTTGTGTATTTATATATATGTGTGTGTATGTGTGCCAATACAGGCGAGATTTTTATATGCGTTACTGACCGATTGATGCAACTTTACGTGTTCAATCGCACGTGTCATTTACATAGCTCTATTTATAGAGATAATGACTGAACGCCAATTCAATTTAGCAACAGTCAAAGACGCAGAAAGTATTATGTGATAGGTATTTCTCAACTATCAGTTAATCACTCTCTATGCACCGGTAAAAACACAAACAAAATTATAAGCATCAAGCATCAAATAGAAAGTTTTGCTGGGTATTTATTAATTGTATGCAAAGTATCATTCGCTGGTCAATTTTTTTCTATCAGTTAAGAGTCGAAATCTCATAGCAATTTTTAGTGTATATTTTTACAACGGTAAATCAAAGACAGCTGTTTTTAATTTTTACTTATACAGCTAAAAGACTGTCTGAAATATTTACATATTTAGGAGACATTTAGAATATACTCATTTTTATTAGTTTCTGTAGTAGATAGTCGAATTTCTATTTCATAAGCAATTACAAAAAATAGGTTATTTTAGAACATTTGGAAAAAAAAGGATACAATAAAGGGTTAAAGATAAAGATAGATTTTTCAGTGTTTCATGCCGAATACACGTATTTTGCATTTTTTTTTTCTTTGGCTACTGTTTTTTATTTCGAAATCGCCAAATCACTAATGTTGATCAAAATCCAGCGAGAACCCTGTCACACGTTAAAAGTCTTAATTATTCACACATTATTTATTGCATATTAATTGCATTATTTATTTTTAGGTTATTATGGAATTTGAACATTTATCCACTGATATTCACGCATATGCATTTGCGTGTACATGAAATACATCATAAATCAGTGTTACAGTATAAACTGATACTAAAAGAAAGTTGATTTGCTTAAACCAGCGTTGTTCAGCATTTTAGCTTTCCCCTAACCACGCATTAAATGAAAACTTGTTCTTAAGGGAGGGGGCAGACTGTTAAAGTAGAACATTAAAAAAAATTATAATATGGAGTGAAATGAAAATGCAAAAAATACTGCGAAAATTAGGTTCGACTTTGTTTGTTTTAAAAATACTTTTATAATTAATGAGCTATATATTACTATATTCATCCAATTGTTGTGAATCAAAAAATTACTTCTTTTTTATATTATTATAATATTAGGGTGGTCCAAAATTTGGAAGGTGAAAATTTGTTGGGTTCTATCCTTCTGTTTTGTTCCAAAGTACTAAAAAATAAAGCAGATCAAATTTTAGAGCATTTCAGTAAAATTTAGAGGTAGCTCAGTGTAATTTAAGTTTGCAACATTGTACTATAGTGGCACCTAGTGAGTAAATATCATTTGAACTGAAACTTTTATTAGACTTTTTCTAAACCATAACTTTTTATCAGACTGTTTCTAAACTATAACTTTCTATCAGGTAATTTCTAAACCATAACTTTTTAGCAGATAACTTCTAAACCGTAACTTTTAGCTTATTCTAAACCATAACTTTTGTGAGATAGTTTCTTGGCTTTAAACAGCTTTACAACATTTCCACAGTGTGTTTATAGCATGTTTTGATTTCCAAAGTGATATGTTTAGCAAGCATCAGTAATCAGGATCATGTCTTCACTTTTGTTTTTTTGAAAAAGAAGATTAAATAAATATTTTTCTGTAAAGTATAATACTTTATTTTAAGTATTATTATG
Source organism: Maratus speciosus (assembly GCA_963932465.1). Lineage (NCBI taxonomy): Eukaryota > Metazoa > Arthropoda > Arachnida > Araneae > Salticidae > Maratus > Maratus speciosus. Next base: position 89,956,662 of record OZ010794.1, on the reverse strand, counting down.
GCAACATCATCTACTTCAACAAGATCAAAAACAAACATTTATCTCCTTGGTTCTACTATAACTGAGCTTACTGGCAATAAACTACTTCCTATAAGCATGGCACTGTGTCTTTTTTACATCACCATGTTGAAATGAACAACACTATAAGGGAGTTTTCAGCAACTACAATACGAGAAATTACAAAATTTTGGCAGAAAGCTAGAATCCCAGTGCAAGAACTCAGAAATAGTCAGTTAAAGCTGGAAAAATTGTTTGAGAAGTGGAGGCTATTAAAGAAAAATAAAAATAGAATTACAGTTACCCAAAAGAGCAAAGAAGATGAATTTATTTTGAAATTTGATGATCTGTTTAATATTGCACATGCTAATGCTCTTAACATGATAAAAATTTCTGAGGATAAAGACTTCCTGTTAGGACAGCACGAGAAAGGGTTCTATGCGAGGTGTAAATAAGTGTTTGGAGAAGAAAGAAAAAATGGCAGATTTAAGAAGGAACGCTATCTCTGAAAGAAATCAAAGAATGAAAGCAGTTTGTGAATAAGCAGAAGTAACTGTTCATTTATTATCGTCAGAAGAATCAGACGAAGTTGAAAATGAAGTAGAACAGGCATCATTCCCAGTAACAGAGAAAGAAACGAACAGCTCATCCAAACAGAAAAGAAAAAGAATGAGAATTATGACTCCAAATCTGGCTGCAACTTTAGATAGGACCAAAGCTTCAGACCGAAAAGCTGTGTTTGTCATTGCCGAAACAGTAAAGAGCTTGGGTTGTGAAGTAGATGAAGTAACTCTTAGTAGAAGTTCCATTCGTCGAGAAAGAATTAAACAGAATTAAACTAAAATGTATCAGCAGCTCAAAGCCGAATTTGGAGGACATGTTAACTTAACGGTTCACTGGTATGGTAAACTCTTACAAGATATAACTTTGAAAGAGAAAGTTGATAGACTTCCAGTAATTGTGTCTGGAAAAAGAGTTTCTCAGTTACTTTCAGTGCCCAAGCTTCCATCAGGAGACGGAAAAGGTCAAGCTGCCGCAGTATATGCGACCTTATAGGATTGGGGTATAGATGATAAAGTAAGTACCATGTGCTTTGACACAACAAGCGTCAATACTGGTCGAATTAAAGGCACTTGTAAATTACTTGAATAAAAAATGAATAAAGAGCTGCTTTCTTTGGCATGTCGCCACTACATTATGGAATTGATTATTAAGGCGGTTTTCGAAAAAAGCTTAGGATTTTCTTCATCACCAGAGGTACCACTATTTTAAAGATTCCAAACCAACTGGAATTTTATTGACAAAGAGAAGTATGATATGGGAGTTGGTAATACAGAAGTTTTGAATCGAATAATAGATATAAAAGATGACATAACTAATTTTTCTAAAATACTACTGGACAAAAATAAACAACCAAGAGATGACTATCGAGAATTTCTTGAACTTATCTTAATCTTTTTAGAGGAAACCCCTTCTCTAGGAGTCAGATTTATGGCAACTGGAGCCATGCACCATGCTCGCTGGATGTCGCTGATGCTGTATAGTCTAAAAATATGGATGTTTAGTAGCCAGTTCACCATTACGTCAAGAGAAAAAAAGGATTGCGAAAAATATTTGTGTTTGCGGTACGAGTATATCTAAAAACTTGGATGACAACACCATTGCCACAAAGTGCACCATTCAATGATTTCAATTTAATGAAATCTCTGTTACAGTATAAGAATATTGAGGATGAAATATCTATAGCAGCATCAGAAAAGCTAGCCAAACACCTTTGGTATTTATCTGAGGATCTTGTCGCCTTAGCTCTTTTCGACAATCAAGTGCCTCATTGCCTTAAAAGGCTCATAGTAAAGGCCATGAAAGACGTTAATTGTAAAAAAGAATCCATAAAGCGTCCTAACATTACACTTGAAACTTTTGTCGACATGAAATTTGAAGACTTTGTAACGAAGCGGTCAGCTTTATAATTCCAACAAATGTGCCTACCAGATGCGTTCCTCCAAGTAGACCCAGAAATATGGAAAGATCAGGAGACTTTCTGTAATACATTAGAAATTTTCAAATCAATAAAAGTTGTTAATGATCATGTCAAAGATGCATAGCCCTAATTCAAGAGTTTTGTGAAAAAAATAACGTACAGTGAGACACAACTACAATACTTATTGCAGGTGTTTGAAGAACATCGATGAACATATCCTGACTGCAAAAAACAGAGTTCGGCAGGTACTGACAAATACATGATTATTTAAATATTAATGGCGTATATTTACTTGTTAATAATTTATAACATATATTGAATACATAAGTGTACTTTAATTACTTAGAATTTTCAAATTCTTACCCCCATGTATGGCAAATAAATGTTTTTTAGATATTAGTAGCAGTTGAATTCTTTAAATTGTAAATTTACAAGAAAAAGAAATTTTTAAGAGTGTTGAGCTACCTCTAAATATTAAAATTTTAAGCTCAAACTTCATAATATTTATTTTTTAACTAAAATGAACAAATTAAGAGGATAGCACCAGTAAAAAACTTTAAAAAATAATAATAATCGACCTTTTTTGGACCACCCTAACAAGCATCAATGTATGTCTTATACAATGCTACTGTCTCATATCTTGAAAGGTTCTTTTATCAAGATGTTAAAAAAATTATAACCTATCTATGTATGTAATAAAAATATATTAAACGTTAGATATTATATACAAGTTAGTAAACGAATCAATAACTTTTTTTTCATCAGCTTTAAACATCTACAGTCTCATAACTTTTATTCTGCTTTTCTGTGCTTTCAGAATTTGAGTTATCTACATATAAAAAGTTTTATAATGCAAGTAAAAACATTGATTTCCCATTAAAAAAACACTTAAACGCCATTATTAAAAAAATCCAATGCATCCTTAAATTATGATTATCTCTCTAGTCTAAAAAAAGTAACTAACGTTATCATCGCCGCCGTAAATGAATTTTTTGTGACTGGGTTTCTTGCTTCGCTAATATTAAGAAAATTGCTGCATACAAAATTATAAAAAATGGTAGTATTATAGACAAGTGGTTCATAAACATGCTGAAAAAGACGGTTTTTAAATCACAATATTACTTTAAGAGCTGTTTAATGTTAAAGTTGGTCAAGATCGTTTTATTCGAAAAGTTTTATAACAACAAGAACTAGACATAAGAATTTAATAATTTTTTCTAGGGACATACTTCACAAGCTAGAAATGTGCAGACCGTGTTTATTTTTTTAATTTGTCTATCTTTTTTTTATTTACAATTTTTTATTCACATTTTAACATTATGCTAATTAATGACATTATGCTAACTAATGCGCAGACACCTATAATTCCTTTATTTCTTGTGTTAACCAAGTTTAACTGTATGTTCATGTAGGGGAGTTCTTGGCCTTATTTTAATTTAAAAACGTGTCCGTGAAACAAAGACTGAAAATTCCCAATTTATAATTGTGATTGTAAAAGGTACGGAGACAAAATGTTACAATTTACAATTCTTTTACAATATTAAAGTCATTAAAAAATAAACATATATGTTAAAACAACTCATCATTTCAAGACTTTTTTCAAGGAAGGGGGTGGAGCTTAAAACTTCATTTTGATCTTGTTGTATACAGCTGAGGAGTAATTAATGTAATTGTATCCCCATATGTACGTTTTATAAATTAGCCAAAATACTCATTGATGATAGAAGTAATCTTACATTAAGAACGTTGTTACACCAATGTTTTCGCAAATGTTATTCATAATTACTTTGTATACTTAAAGTGTTTATTTAAAGCTAATATTCTATTTCAATCAAATATTATAAGGTATTTTAGCTTTCGGGCAATTTCTGAACATTTTATAAACCTGACCTGTTATGACTGCTACTTTCTAAAATACACAATTTCTTTGTGGAAGGGGGTGTGGGGGGGGGGGGTCTTCACCCAAATCTCACCTCTCTTTTATAAAGCCTGTTAATTTATGAAATTCAAGATCTCAGAAAAATTTAATTATTTTTATATTAACTGGGACGAAAACAACAAATTGGGTCAAATAACACATAACGTTACCCCACTCTATCAAGATTCACAGTTTCGGTGTGTTCTTTTTCAGGTTATTTTATGGCTCTTGCAGATCAAGTTTGGGAATACATGATTTTTTGAAAGAAAGGCCAGAATATTATTACAGTTGAAAATAAATTTATATATAGTAAAGTGAGGACAGACACCGCGGAGATTGTATTGGCGACACTAGCGCTCCCTAGGCCAAATTAAGAATTTCGTTGTGTGCCTAAGTGCTGTCTGTTGTGTTGTATTCGTTTCCACTGCTTAACTATTAGTATTCAAATATTTCTGCCAGCTTTTATGCTTCAAACCTGCGTGGTAAGTTGCTAAAATTATTCTAATAAAGTTTTATTGCATATTTTAAACCAAAAATGCAGAGATTTCATCCCAAAACCAATTGCAAGACAACAATCACAGAACGCCATTCGACAGATAATGATTGTAGAAAACGGATTCTTAGCTCTGTCATATGCAAATTTCCTCTGTGCGCCCCAATCGTGTTGTTTTTGGCCGTTCGCTGAGTTGTTTTTTGTGCGTGCATAACGCGTCCATTTATTGCAATACACGTACCGTTCGAGCCTTATTTAGGGTTTTCGCATGCGCTGAACATTTTGCGACAAAAAAATGGGCGTTGCCATTCGAAAATTTCGAGTTTCTATACCTATAACCGTAACCGTGAGCGCCAATTTGATGCTGTTCACGGAATCCCGAGTTCATACCTCTGAATAACTATATCTGAAATCTCATCTCGATCGGTTAAACGGAACGGCCGCTAGAGTTCCATATATCGGCAAAGTTTTTTTATGACCACCCTGTATATAATTTATGTAAGTTTACTGTTATTTATTTTCATTTTAAGTAGTTTGAGGAAATAAGAATGTGATTTATTTGAAAAAAATAAACAGCATAGCTTTTTTTCTCCATGCGGCATCTGTACCACACCCCATGCGGCAGCTTACCCAGCACTTAAAAAATGATGTTAAAAAAGGACGTTTGGGAAAATAATTATGCCTGCTTTATTAAGAGGGCTTTGACTTGTTTAACATAGAAATTAGATTCTAAAGGGTTTGATCAATGATTTCTGGTACTTAGTTTGTTGTTTTTTTTGCTTTATTGTACATTTTACAAGAAGAAAAGAAAAACTGCGGCATCTGTCCTCACTTTACTATATTTTAATGTGATTTAATATAAATGCTGTAAAAGGCTGACTGTTACCCTCCTCTAACTTTTCACCAATTTTGATTTTCTTCTTCATCCCAAATTTAAGTCATGCTCCCTCCCCTGCTAACTTTTTTTAAGTTGATTTTAAAATTAAAAGGGAGAAAAATTAAACCTTTTGGGGAAATTTCTAAGAGCTTGTTCACAGACGCCAAACGGAGCGACCGGTCGAAAGAAGATATTCTGCATGGAGTGGATCTCCTTCAAAGTGCGGAAATTTGAAATTAAAGAATTATTTGAATTAATTACCTGTTTCTATGGCTCAGAATAAATGAAGCTAGCGACTATACGTCTTTATCCTCCCAAAAAATTGTTTTTTGGAGTAGGAATGTATGTTTTTTTCAATCACACAAAACCCCAAAACATTTATCATGTGATCTCATTTCGCTTGATCAACGCTGAAAAACAACAGATTTTCCGCTCGGATCGAAATCATTTGGCCCATAAAAATTTTGTGGGCGATTTGATCACGTGATTGGGCTTTTTGTTGAGTTGTATATTTACCTGTACTTTTCTTGTTATGGCTACGTTAGAGATTTATGCAGTGTAAATAAACTGCGGTTTGGATTTCTTTTGAATTAATTTATTAAAAAAAAACTGCAATTCTGTTGCTAATCTTGTGTTCATAACCTTTTTTAATTAAAAATTGTTTTGGTATCTGTAATTATGAACAATAATAATAATTTAGGTTTTCTTTGCGATGTATGCTCAACGTTATTTCTTGACATCGAAACTCTTCGTTCACATGATTGTAAGAATGAAAGTTGTCAATTGATTGGGCCAAAGCAAAATGTCCGCTGGACCCCCTAGTATGGTGAAATGTTTCCTTAGCTTATATCAAGAACACGAAAATTTTTTTTACCAAATTACATACAAAACAAGACGAGTAGTTAAATTTTTACTTAATAAAATGATCAATAGTATATAATATTCTGTATTTTTCCTGAAAATTTTTTAATTTAGGTAATATGCGTGCTTTTATTGAGATTAATCTTATAATTTATTCACATGCACAATGAGCAGCCTCAATCCATATCTGGGAGGGATTTCGAATCATTGTTGCTTATAAAATGAACAGGTTCATTTATTTTATATTTGCATATAAAGTAATGTTTAGAAAATACATTAAGTATTTTTTACACATCATATATTTATCTTAACAGAAGGAGTTCTGTATATATTTTAGTATTTTTTACACATCATATGTTTATCTTAACAGAAGGAGTTCTGTATATATCTTATTAGTTTTTAAATGCTCTGGGAGTGGTTTTAACTCTAAAATCCCCCCTCCTCCCTCTTTGCTGTACCAGTGTAAATTATTAATATATTGCTTAAATTTAGTGATATCTTTTAACTAACAATATGTAAACAGAAAAGAAACAGATCTAGGCTGGGATTACGGTGCTTCACTTAAGATCAACTTAGAGACTTACGATATAAACAAAACGTAAACGGCATTACGGTGCCTCGCGATCTTACGAGTTTGGAAGCAGCCGTAAGTTAAGACAGAAGTGGATGCGTGCGCAACCACAACAAATGTAACTGCGGCCTGTGATTGGCTGACTGCAGGAGGACTTACGCCGAAGCACGAGGACTTGCGCCGAGGCACCGTAATACCAAGTTACGACTGATCGCAGGAACGCCTATCCTACGATCGAGCGTAAGATACGGTTGAGCGAGGCACCGTAATCCCAGTCATAAATAATTTTAAAAAGTTTGAAATTTAGATAGTTAATATTTTGAATTAAACTGGTAATTTATAATAATGAAAAATCAAATATCTTTAGAAATTGTTGATGGATGGATGGCTATATTTCATTCCATTGAAAAACTATCGTGCTATTAATGTTCAAATGTTGTGTACGTGTTTTATGAAATTATTTTGTTGTCTCAGGATCTAGAAAAAAAAAGAAATAATATTTTTTACGTGTGATTATTAATTTTGTTTTATCAACAAATCCAAAGTATTAAAGGCAGGGTGCGACTTTCGACATCGAATAAAGTTTAATTTTTAATTAGAAATGGGAGTCTTTAAACCTTAACTAGTAATGTCTCGATATTGAAGAATATTTCAGTTCAAATCAATAGACCCCTTGCATTGACTACTGCGTTGCTATTAGCAACGACTGATACTATAGCTTCTGGAGCACACACGTGGAGCACAGAACTCCCCGTTTGCCGTTAAAAGCACGTGGTATCTTTCTCTTTAATTTAGAGCTTCCTTATTTTAATTATTATAGTGCAAATAAGTCTAAAAAATCAAATGGAGAGCACCATATTGGCCTTATATTTGGGCGCCATATGAAGCGATTTTAGGCATGTGACGTCATGTGCAACCCGTCTATAGGATTATTTTATTTTTTATAACAATTTCTATATTTCGCCTGTTTATTACTACTATATTTCACAGCGAAATATTATAAATACGGGTGACATTTTCTATGATTTAAATAAATGCTTCCAGTCGTGACGTCAGTCATGACGTTTTGCTTGTAAACTGACTCCAAACAAACGGTCGCAAAAATTGTATTTTCTATTTTTTTTTCATAACTTTATATTATAGTTATTCTCAGAGCTAAAAGTGTTTTAATACTTTATATGCATTGATAACCTTTTCAAGGAATTATATTGAAAATGAAATATGGCAACCGTTTGTTTCCAACAAATACGTCATGAGTGAAAACGTAAACAACACTCCAATGTTCCTGACTGGTAGCAGTAAAAAACTGTTCACCCGATCCACAGAACGGGCGAAATCAACAACAATAGAAATTCACTCCATATGCCCCAGTCTCCTTCGCGCCCGGTCGACCTGGTCGTGGTTGCTGAACAAGCTCTAAGTCTTTTCTTTAATAATTTCAATGAATCAGCCCCCGTTACCATGAAATCTCAGATTCCCTACTTTACACCCTCCCCTACCAGCACAAAAATTTAATCTTAAGAATTTAAAAAATTATTGTCCTATTTTTACTTTTTTTTTCCTAGTAACAGTAAGTAAATAATTATCTAAATTACAACCTCTTATTTCTCCAAAAATTTCGCTCAACCGTTTTCTCCTCTCTCAGCAAACTTTATTTTAATTCTTTAAAACTCCTTATTGAAAAAGTATAGTCTATTTATTACTTTCTGTAAACAATAAATAAATATTCAGCCATTTGAACTATCATTTTAGAAATGTCAGCGCCTTGCACACACACATACAAAAAAAAATCTTTAAAACTAGTTACAAAAATTCTGTTTTACTGTTTTACTCATCTTTACTAACAATAAGTTGTAATCATTCATCAAAAGTACAAGCCTCCTACTTCGTTCTGAAATTTAAGCGTTCCCCTTCCCTCCAGAATAGAAATTTTACAATTTATAAATAAATAATCATCTAAATTACAACCTCCAATTCCTGCAAAATTTACACTTATCCATTCTTTCCTCTTTCCGCAAACAGTATTTAAAACGAATGAACTCTTTATTAAAAAGGTATGCTCTATTTATTATCCTTTATTAACAATAAGTAAATAATCAGCAATTTAAACCATCATGTTTTGAAATGTCTTAGCCCCCCTCCCCTCTACACAGAAAAAAATAAATTTTTATAACTATTTACAAAAATTCTTCTGTCCTACTGCGGTTGCCCTTAACTAACAATAAGTAAATTATTCATCAAAAGTAGAACTATCCCTATCTCCCTCTGAAATTGATGCGTTCCCCTTCCCTCCAGCGGGCATATTTTAAAACTTTTCACTTAAAAAAGTCTTCTGTCTTATTTGTTGCTCTAGTAACAATCAATAAATAATCAGTCATCTAAATTACTATCCTCTCCATCTGAGGTTTCCTCTACCTTCTTTCTCGCAAACAGTTTTAAATCTTAAATGCATTTTTTTTAATTAGTTGCCATATTTCTTATTTTGTTGTAAGGTTATCTTAGTACAAAATATCAGTCATGAAAATCCCCCCCCCCATCAATTTATTTTTCACCCTATCCTCCGCCCAAAAGGATAGACAATGCAAAAATTTACTCTTTGTGTTATTCTCTCCTCAGAAAATCGGATGAAAATTCAATCTTTTAACAGAAATATGTTCTCTAAAATAACTTTTCCATACCCATTAACAAACAAACGAGAAAGAAAAATCCTGCATCAGGCATAGATTATGAAACTCTTGTCAATAGTTAAAGAATTCTTTAACAAAACTTCGCTGCTTAGTAAAATTAAAAAATACCTAAGTAAACATTTTAGAAAAAGTATGACATATTTAAAATTCAGATTTCAACAATTGCCGTTTATAGCCAGAAAAGTAGTACAATTCTTTTGTGAAGCCTGCATCTAATCTACATATTATTATACATTCTACATCGTATGTAAAAACTTAGTTTAATAAGAAAATGCATAATATTAGGCTTAACGAATGTTTTCCGCCAAACCACCATTACATAATGATTATACTATATAAAACTATGTACTGTAATATTATATATAACCACCATTCCGCCAAACCTTCACAGTGTCATATGATACATCAGTAGTACCTAAAGCTGTACCATGATTAGGTGACATTTTGTAGCTGACTTTTTGCAACAGAACTGGAAGTAAATGATGGTTCTAATTTGGTAGCGAGATAGTTCCATTTCAGATACTTTTAACTTAATGATAACGATATTTTTTTAACAAATTTCAAAACAGTGTTATAAAGCAAGTCTCTCTCAGTCAAATGCCAAACATCGTTTTATAAAATATGAGCAAACACATCAACGCGAACTGTTTACGCAGACAATATTAGCTGTGGCGGGAAACTTTCGTTACAACCTGATAGGTTTAAAATTCTCCTTCAGCAATTTCTACCAATGTACGAAAACATATTTGAATTCCTTTGTACAGCCCTGTATATTACCAACAGATTTTTTTATATGTGCCACATACTAAGCAAAAATTTAATTCAGGATTAAATATTGTTTAAACTACCGAAGTAACATTCCACAACATTAACATCCCTAGGAGGCCATGTAACCACATCATTGCATGGACCTGTTAATGATTTTATTTATATTATATAAACATCTCTTAGTATATTAAATGTAGTTAAACTTGAAAGTACATAATTCAATTAAACCCTTGGGGGGCAAGAAATTGTGTTTCTGTAATGTCGAATTCACACCGGAATATGCAAAAAGATTTATTGTAAAATAAGGAAAAGCAATTTTACGACTTTTTTCCATCAAAGTTAGAAAAATAAAATTTAATAAAATTTTTCTTGTGCAAATCTTTATTAATCGTAGGTGGGATAAAATATATCCCACCGCCCCTCAAGGGGTTAAAAGCCACCTTTAAACCAATCACGCTGATACTCTGCAATGCTTTCAGATTCTTTTGTGTAGTCCTATATATGATCTACAGCATTTACACTCATCACATAGTAAAAAAAAATTCAATTAAACATGCATAACGCAAATAAAATCAGACTTTCATCAATAATCGCTAACATACAGATAAATTTTAGGCACATCATATTCTAGAGCAGGTATCTTTAAGTAAGTCTCCGTAATAAATATATATGGGAACGTCCACGGCAGAAGAAAATTTTTGCTGAAATTTTTTTTAATGGAAATATAAGTGTGACACATCAGTTTAAAGCTAAAGAGTTACTGTATAGGAATTTGTAAGTTTTAATTTCCTAAAAATAAGTCTAACCGAGACCAAGCTGGAAACTAGTAGTATTAAAATTCATTTAAAGTTGAGCATAAAAATCCACTTATTGAGGTGTATGTTTTTTTTTATTCTGTTCTTTAAATGAAATTATTATGCATTGATTATAACAAGCTATTATTACATCCGTCAGATATACATAGATAAAAGGTTTTATCTAAGGTATTAAATGCAATTTTAGCTTTATTTATTAGTTGATAATTAAATGTCACAAGAGTAACAGAAAACATATTAAAGTTTTCATTTCATAAAAACTATTTAAAATTTTTACCCAAAATTTCTAACTCTCTGATTTCGAGGTATAAGACAGATTTTACATTAAATATTTTGTTTGTGCTATGCATGGAATAGGCTCTGGGGAGTTGTCACACGATTAACAAACGTCTGTGTCACAAGAGTAACATAACACTTTTGTCCATAGTTTGATATAAAACTACGTTACAACTAAAACAAACAGAATACTTAAAGTTTTGTTGTTTTTTCTCTGTTATTACAGCAGTTCTTCGATCAGATATTTTATAGACTTTGTAAAGCTTCGTTTACTAAATTCTTCTGTATAACCTACAGAGGTTCTTATAGTAACTCTTATGGAAAGGATTCTGATAATATGTTTTAAAGGGAAGATTTTAATATTGCTTCGACATTGTTTAAAGAGCATGACAAATTCTGCTAAGCGCCAAAAATTGTAAAGAGAAAATAAGAATGAAATTGAATATGTTGTTGTAAGAAAGAAACAAAAGAAAATATATTACGATAAAGTGAAGAAAAGTCTTAGAGCCAGCAAAAGCTTCAGCAAGAGAATGGAAATATTAAGAAGAGGAAAAAGTAGAGAACTAGCTAACCCCAGATACTCCACTGCTTTAAAGAATTTTATGTCGATCAAGATTTAAGAAGAGGTCATTCTTCAGCTAATTCTACATTAGTTAGGCGTGAAAAAGGTCACATAATTTCATCAATTCTAGGGGACATTTACTAAGAGAATACGTTTTTTGTTTAAAGAAGCTTTCCTAAATTGAAAAATTGGAGATTCCTTTGCAGCTTTAAAGCCTAGTTTCATAAAACAATAGAAAATTACTCATCAGAATGTCTCCATTTGTCGTTGTCACGAAAACATTCAAGCAATTCATAATATAGTAACTGGTGTATTTCCAGCAATAAACAGTCCTGTGAAGGATTTAATGACATTGTCTGCCGAGATACATCATAATTAGAATGTAGGAATTCAGAATGTCTAATTTGCGAAGTTAACATCGAAGAATTATTTGAAACGGAAGTCCATAATACAGAACTTCTTATAAGTTATTGTAAATAGCAAAACATTGATAAACGTTTTGCTATTGACAAAACGTATACCAATATCTTGTCAATACTGTTGTTTTTTCAAAACGTTGATAAACGTTTTGAAAAAGTAACAGTTGAAGAAACCATTTCTGATTGTTTACAAAATTTTCGAAAGCAACTAAATCCATTTTTGTCGCACACATTCATTCAAACTTGTACACAGGATTATTTTCATAATGCCAAAAAATAACCATTTCTCAAAGAATAGTTATGCAAGTGGATTTTCTGAAAACTGTACATTTTCATACCAAGACGAAAATTTTGGTTTGAAATACTGCATTACTGGTCAAATCCACAAGGGACTGTATTTTCAGCCATTATTTAGTATGATCCCAATAAAGTAAAATCTTATGCTGTGATTTTAAACAATGTAACTCATAATAAAATTTTTGTAAATGCTATCGTATGTAAAACTTCAACATAGCATCTTTAACAGAATGTATTTTCCTAAAGCGTATCTATTTTACTTTTTTATATGATGGCTGTGCTTTCCAATTTAAACAAAAATATAACTATGCAAATATGCCTGCAATGAATCAGATTCCTTTCTCAATTAACTTAATCGAGCTTATGTTTTTTTTCAAATACTCCTGGTATAGATGCTGTAGATTTATTTTGTGTTGTTGTATAATGATATATGTGGAATGAAGTGCATGCTAAAAAAGCAATTCTTAGACATACTGCTTATTTTGTCAAAAGAAATAAAACAATAACGTTCCATTATTTTGAGAGAAAATACCAACAGCGAATGGCATTCAACAAATACAAATTGTTAAAACCATGAAAAATGACACTATCTACTACAAACGATACACTAACATGACTCGTATTAAGAATTTGTGTTTCATTAAGTATATCATGATAGAGGAGAAGTTGCAAGTGTCATTATTGATAATGAAGAGAATGATTTATTCTGTTAAGTAGCAGAAACTGAGAGGTTGCTACGTGGTTATAGTGATAATTAATTTTAGAATTTTTTACATTAGTTTATGGTATTTTAAAATTAAACCATCATTAAAAGTTTTTCTGTATGGAAAATAAATTTTTAAACTTATTTTAATTATTTTGTTTAGTATTTAAACTAAATTTTTGCTAAAATTACATTATGGACAAAATGTCACAAGAGCAACACTTAGCATTTTGCTAAATTAAATGTAATTAATTCATGCGTTATCAGATGAGTTTAATGATTAATGCTTTTTAAAAAGATATAATTACTCTGCTATATTCTGTAAATTTTACTTTTTTAGTCTCATATAATTCACAGAATTTCTGCGTCAAACAGAATTTTTAAAAATTGCATTTTTTTGTGGTCACAAGAGTAACAAAATTTACATTTATTATCTAGGCAAGTAAAATGCTTTTTGTTAAATATTGTATATGGTTTATGAAAGTAGAGTACATGTATTTTTAAGTAGTTGCATCAAATTTATCCTAAATATATTTTGTAATAACAGAATTGCAAATATATATGGAAATTTGCTCTGATGGTCACAAGACTAACAGTTGACGTTCCCATATATCAATTTCATTATATTTGAAATAGTGTAGCAAAGCTAAAATACACTTCAAACAGTCTTCCTCGTAGATAGAAGTTATTTGTGTGGCTCTGTAAATTAATAATAAATGCTTTGCCCCTAATCTAAACAAAGATAAATAAATGCAACTACTCTGGTAAGATAAGTAAATGGAACCTCTCTTGTAGAAAATGAAAATTCATGTGCAAAATTATTTCCATAAATAGCAATTAAACGAAATGGTAATATTAAAAATTTAATATATAATGTTAAAGATTTAATAAAAATTAAATAATTTTTTTTTAATTTAATATAATGAAAAATGCTATGCAGTAAAATCTTCTAAGACGGAAATGCGTAGAAAATAAGATAAAATGCGTTACAGACAAGCTCCCTTCTTAGCAAATGTAAATGTATTATATATTCTTTTTTTACGTATTAGTATATTAATTTTGCTTGGACTTGGACCAACACGTTTATCAATTTAAAACAGGGTACCGTCATAGGCAGGTTCTTTTTCACAGGTTTTACTATATTTTAATTTAGGTATGTTTTAATCAGCGCAGAAATTTACTAATCTTTAAAAGGAATAAATTTTAATGTTTAAATGTAAAATAATAGCGATTTAAAAATGTATGCATTTTTTGCAAAAATTTTTATGCCAGGCCAAATTTTACTAACCTTTGAATGGACCAGGCCAAGCTGAGACAATGATTTTCATACTGGCTGGGTCAAAACTAGGACTGAAAATTTTGTGCTGTGAAGACTAGGAATGAAACCAGTCCCGGCTCTGTACAGAAAAAATAAAATAGGCCCGGACCAAGCTTTCAGAAAAAAGTATGGCCCCGTCCGGTCCCGAAAAGTGTGGAGACCAGGCCCGATTGACGTGAATGAAAATCGGCCCGAGCCCGGCACTCGACGACCACGAACCGGATCGTGCAGACCTCTAGGTCAAGGTACAATATTGTAAAGGGGGAGGGGGTCAAAAATTAGGAAAACTCGATAACGTTATATATGCAGAGCCATTTTTTAACAGCACTGACGAAGATACAGAAATATTTGAAAAGGAGAGTAATCAATTTAATGTTGGAGACTTTGCTGCAATCAAATTTACAGTAAAAGATTTGTGTTATTTTGTTAGGGTGTGGCACGTGAATTAGACATTTATATAAAGTCAACTTCTTAAAATGATATGAATAATTATATACTTTTATTTATCCAGAAAATAAAGACTCATCTGTTGTATATACAACAGATTTGACTAAACTCCCATGCCCTATGTCATCTGATGGCACTGAAAGAGTAGTTATAAAAGTACAATTTAATTTTGATTTTTCCTAATTTATTTAAATTAAGATAAGTTAAACTAAGGTTATCATATCTTGTAAATTTTAATGTGTGTGCAAATTGAATAAAATATGCTTAACATAAGTAACAGGTTGGCCTATTTACTTGATTGTAATAGATAACTTTCCTTATTACTATTTTTATTGCAGCAAAAATACTCTAAATAAGTAGTAAAAAAATCACTATTTTTTTAAAAATTTAAATCGGATTTTTATGATTTTTTTCCTTCATTAAAATACAGAATAGGTACCAATAATTTTAGGTTTCCAAAACAGTTAAACCTCTAATTGTTAACATAATCTATGTTTTTTAAGCTTTAATTAATTATAATTATTAGTTAGTAATTACAGTAATTATAAAAACTGCATTAAATTTCATTATTTAGTAGTATATGATAAATTTCTATACATTAACATTTTCGTAATAATTATGTTAGAACCATATTAAATATTACTGAAATTTACATATAATAAAATTATTAATAACTGCATTTAATATTAAATTGTTAACACTGCTTAAATTAATTATTAAACAACTAGCGGACCCGCCCGGCGTTGTCCGGGGCCCGTTATAATAACCTTAAACAGAACTGAAGTTTATATGATTTTATATCTTTTGAAAATCTTTTAAATGAATCTAGTTTCGGGGGCCCAAATGACTTCCGCAACGTCTAGTTTGTTCCCAACAAACGTGCCAAAACTTCAGGGGGCCCCGGTACCGGGCCCAAAGGTACCAGGAAACTTACTGGCATGTAGTTAGGTATAAAGATATTTTTTAGTGGTTCTTAAAATAATCGGTGGACGCTAGGAATACGTTAAAGAAAATCGCATGCAATTCGGATCATTTTTTAAAAAGCTGCACCAAGGGCCCAAAGAAGGCGATTAATATTTAAAATTAGTGGTAGCTGAAGTCTGAATTTTTTTTGTCGTTTATATAATAGCTGGAGGACCTAAGAGGTTGTTAGGAGAAAAAAGTTAGTGAATTGGACCATTTTAAAGGGAGCTATAATAGGGGCACAAAAGGGGCCAACTGACTCAAAAACAGTGCCCTAACACGGAAACCTGTTAAACTGTCTTCGTTCTTAACGCTTTATATCTGCAATTAGTCAAACTTAAGCATAGGGTATGAATTATTCGTTAGAATAATCTTTTAAAACTAGGCGGCTCTGCCCTCTGCAAGCTATGCTTGCCAACCTACGTTCAGACACCGCAGAATCTAAAATAACGCTAATGTGATCGGTTTTTAAAAGATTAGAGAAGATTGAATTATAATGAAAAAACCTATAGCGATTTCCCTGTAAATGGGTTTCCATTCAATTCCCTTTGATTGCGAAAATTTAAGACCGAATCATTTGCTGTTAAGACATCCAATCGTTGTTTTCGCGTTTGATTAAATAAGGTCAGTTAAACATTTGAAAAGAAGCTAAAATAAAAAGAATTAAGCAAACAGAATCTTTGCATACAGGTATTTTCTAACAGAGTTCTAAAACGATTGTACGATTGAAAACGACATAATACAATTTACTGCTTTAACCCCTTCAAGGGCGGTGGTTCATTTTTGGATCACTTAATTTTAATTATTAAATACCACATCGGCACCAGAACATTGGAATGAAAATTTCCTTTTATTAAGTAAGTGAACATATACGCGCTCTGCGCTAGAACATAAAATGAATACTAGTGTTCATCACTTTTCGGATATCTGTTCTATACATCATTTGCAAATTAGTGCAGAGAAGTCAGCTGCAATGCTGTTTGGGAGCCACACTCTTAGTAAAAGAAGACCAATTTTTAAACATAATGGCAAAAGTATCAGTGTAAAGGACAATATTCTTTATTTGGGATTTCTACTTGACAGCAATTTTCGCTGGATGGATCACCTAGATATGATTAGAACTAGGCTTAACGATTTCACGTGTAAAATGCGCCAAACCAGAATCCGTGACAGAGGTCTTCCTTCTATTTATCTTAAAATATGGTACAATACCGTCTTGAAGAAACGTATTTCATATGGGCATGAGATCTGGATGCCTGACTTAAATCAACATGGAATAACAAGATTACTCTCATGTCAACGTCTATGTCTGCTATCTGTCTTAAAGGCATATCGTACGATTTCTAATGACGCATTGTGTGTTTTGGTGGGTGCTCCACCACTTGACATAGAACTGAATTTGTCTTCTAAGCGTTATAATATCATTTATGGAAATGGTACAGTCTTGATTGACAATATGTGTTTTAAAGGTGAAGATTTTATGAATAAACTGAGGACATATAATTATCCTTACTTCTTTGAAAACTTAAATATAAAATTTGTTAAGCCAGTGGTTGATACAGTACCAGTGGTGAATCATCCGATACTGTATACTGACGGTTCTCGAATGATGAACAGTGTAGGAGCTGCATTTACGGTTTGGTATAGGGATTCTTTTATGCTAGACATGAGATTAAAATTACATGACTATAACTCTGTTTTTCAAGCAGAATTGGCTGCGATAGACGATGCTATCAGTTGGTGCATCGACTCCCCGCATGATTCATTTCATCTTTATACTGACAGCTTGTCATCAATTTACGCTCTTCAGCGCTTATTTCCATCTAACGGTCAGCTTTTTAATATCTTCAACTCTTTGCGCCTGTTACATAATAAAGTCATATATATTGGCTGGATAAAATCGCATGTTGGAATATCAGGAAATGAAAGAGCGGACATGTTGGCAAAATCAGTTATTATAAATGATCTGTATGATAAAGTTCTACGCATTCCTGCACCAACTTCTATTTTAAAGCGTCATTTTAAAACACTTCTACATGATCAATGGCAGGTTTCTTGGGAAAATTCGGAGAAGGGAAGAGATACTTATGCGATATTAAACAAGGTTAACGATTTATTTCTATGTGAATCCCAGGTGATAGGTTATTTTCTTTCTTCACATGGAGCATTTCCACAGTATCTGTTTAAAATAGGAAAACGCCCAAATAACAGGTGTAACTGTGGTGATGTAGGAAGTATACAACATTATTTGTTTGGACATTGTCCGTTAATGCCTTGTACATTTAAATTCAACAGGAATTGTACACTGAGATGGAACATTCGAAACGTTCTCATCACCCGTTCAAACTATAGAAGACTGTGTGCTATGTACAACGCACTTAATAGGGAATACTCATTTATTAAGTATAAATTTTGATAATTTTTACACTTGTAACTTTTTACTTCTATCATACTGTTAATACTCATCAGTGGTTCGCTACGGACATTACGTGGTTTTCTGACACTACATCAAAGGCTCAACATTGTACCTTTTATAGTAACTGTCCTTTGTCTGACATTTTTGTTGGCGGCGATTTTCTCTTGAGGTCTGAACATTATGGTGATCTTTCTTCAAGTTAGTTTTTCTTATATAAAACTTTTATGAACATTTTTCTTTCGAACACTGATCTCATTTGAACATTAGTGAACAGTGAACTTTTATGAACATTTACACTTCATAATCTTGAACAAGGATTTATAGTCTTAATTTTTGTTATACATTTAAGTCACTTCACTTTTGTTTTTATTTTTATTATTTTGATGAAAGCAACATCAATTGTTTTGTAAATTTACGATTTACTATGTAAGTTCGTCAGAATATGTGCCTTTTTCCTTGTTATTTTGGGTGCTTTCCGATGTCCGGCATCGGTGATTGTTGTGGGGATTTTCCACCGGAGCGTTACATCCTATGCCATTCTTTGGTTGGTGCTCCGGTCGGGTGATCAAGTAAGTGAACATAAGCATTTCCGTATTTCGAAATTTGTTTGTAAATTCTGGTGCCATTCACTGATTTCAACATTTTATGAATAGAAGGACCTTGCTCCTGAAAGGGTTAAACGCATATTAATGTAATTATTATTTTAAAGTTTCCTTTCTCTTTTAATATTCATGTGTAAATGCAATTTTCAAGACATCATTTTCAATATTTTCCTGTTTTTAACACGTACTCATATAATAGTAATTTTAACGTTTTTTTCTGTTTTTAATAGTCACGTGTAAATAAATTTTTAATCGTAAGGAAATATTATTCTTTGCGTTGTTTTTAGAATTGAAAACACTCTCTATAATAGGGATAAGTCGCCAAATATTATTCTATCGCCATCATTTCCCCTTTTCATAAGAAAGTTTTCCATTTTGATTAAAGAATAAAAGTTATTTTTTCCAATAAGAGTGCATAAAAGTTGCCATGATCGCTAAGAATTCTTGGTACTTTTATGTTAGTCAGGTGCAAATCTCGCCAATAGCTTTTTTTTAACTCGCAAGTTAGCATTTTTTTTTTCCGAGTGGTAAATTAAAACGGAACTACTTGGTTATCCCATCGACCAAAAATCTATCGCCAGACTATAAAATTTGATCGTAAATGTCACATTCACTAGACTGTAAAGAAGTTAAACGTGTTTACGCCATCAAGTGATTTTTATTTCGACGTTTTATTTGTATTTTTATTAATGCCATACTAATTTATTTGTTATTTCGCTATTTAAAATAAGAATTAAATCAATTTGTATAATTTGGTGAGTGGTTTTGCGATTTATATAATTTGGCGAAATTGGTCGACGAGATAACTAAGTAGTATCATTAAAACACTACTTTGAATTTGAAATTAAATGTCATGATTTGTTGCATTATTTAATCTGGTTTGGCGTGATTTTTTTTCACGAAAATTTGGCGAAAACCTCGTTTTCGAATACCAGTTACATATGTATTTTTAAATTATTTTCGATTATTTTTAAAATGAAATAACAATAAATAAAAAAAATTAATTAATAACTATAGAACAAAACAATTTATAACATTTTTTTAAATAAAAAGAAAATAAATGTAAATAAACATTTATTAATAAATAAGCAACAATAGCCGGGTTACCATGTCAGGCAAAATAACGCCATTTAGGTACCCCGGTGCGTATATGACAATATGCGTATCCTTTCTCAATTCACTTAATCGAGCTTATGTTTTTTTCAAATACTCCTGCTATAGATGCTGAGATTTATTTTGTGTTGTTGTATAATGATATATGTGGAATGAAGTGCGTGCTAAATAAAGCAATTCTAATACATACTGCTTATTTTCTCAAAAGAAATAAAACAATAACTTTCCAAAAGTTGTTCTGTATGGAAAATAAATTTTTTAAACTTATTTTAATTATTTTGTTTAGTATTTAAACTGAATTTTTGCTAAAATTACATTATGGACAGAATGTCACAAGAGTAACACTTAGCATTTTGCAACATCAAATGTAACTAATTCATGCGTTATCAGATGAGTTTAATGATTAATGCTTTTTAAAAAGGTATAATTACTCTGCTATATTCTGTAAATTTTACTTCTTTAGTCTCATATAATTCACAGAATTTCTGCGTCAAACACAATTTTTAAAAATTGCATTTTTTTGTGGTCACAAGAGTAACAAAATTTACATTTATTATCTAGGCAAGTAAAATGCTTTTTGTTAAATATTGTATATGGTTTATGAAAGTAGAGTACATGTATTTTTAAGTAGTTGCATCAAATTTATCCTAAATATATTTTGTAATAAAAGAATTGCAAATATATATGGAAATTTGCTCTGATGGTCACAAGAGTAACAGTGGACGTTCCCATATATCAATTTCATAATATTTGAAATAGTATAGCAAAGCTAAAATACACTTCAAACAGTCTTCCTTGTTGATAGAAGTTATTTGTGTGGCCCTGTAAATTGATAATAAATGCTTTGCCCCTAATCTAAACAAAGATAAGTAAATGCAACTACTCTGGTAAGATAAGTAAATGGAACTTCTCTTGTAGAAAATGAAAATTCATGTGCAAAATTATTTCCATAAATAGCAATTAAACGAAATGGTAATATTAAAAATTTAATATAATGTTAAAATTTTAATAAATATTAAATAAATTTTTAAAAAAATATTTAATATAATGAAAAATGTTATACAGTAAAATCTTCTAAGACGGAATTGCGTAGAAAATAAGATAAAATGCGTTATAGACAAGTTCCCTTCTTAGCAAATATAAATGTATTATATATTCTATTCTTACGTATTAGTATATTAATTTTGCTTGGATCAACACTTTTTCAATTTAAAACAGGGTACCGTCATAGGCAGGTTCTTTTTCACATGTTTTACTATATTTTAATTGGCGCAGAAATTCACTTATCTTTAAAAGATATAAATTTTAATGTTTAAATGTAAAATAATAGCGATTTAAAAATGTATGCATTTTTTGCAAAAATTTTTATGCCACGCCTAATTCTACTAACCTTTGAATGGACCAGGCCACGCGGAGACAATGATTTTCATACTAGCTGGGTCAAAACTAGGACTGAAAATTTTGTGCTATTAAGACTAGGAATGAAACCAGTCCCGGCTCTTTACAGAAAAAGTAAATTCGGCCCGGACCGAGCCTTCTGAAAAAAGTATGGACCTGTCCGGGCCCGAAAAGTGTGGAGACCAGGCCCGATTGACGTGAATGAAAATCGGCCCGAGCCCGGCACTCGGGCCACGAACCTGTCCGTGCAGATCTCTAGGTCAAGGTACGATATTGTAAGGCGGGAGGGGGTCAAAAATTAGGAAAACTCGATAACATTATATATGCACAGCAATTTTTTAACTGCACTGATGAAGATACAGAAATATATGAAAAGGAGAGTAATCAATTTAATGTTGGAGACTTTGCTCTAATGAAATTTACAATAAAAGTTTGTGTTATTTTGTTAGGGTGTGGCACGTGAATTAGACATTTATATGAAGTCAACTTCTTAAAATGATATGAATAATCATATACTTTTATTTATCCAGAAAATAAAGACTCATCTGTTGTATATACAACAGATTTGACTAAACTCCCATGCCCTATGTCATCTGATGGCACTGAAAGAGTAGTTATGAAAGTACAATTTAATTTTGATTTTTCCTAATTTATTTCATTAAGATAAGTTAAACTAAGGTTATCATATCTTGTAAATTTTAATGTGTGTACAAATTGAATAAAATATGCTTAACATAAGTAACAGGTTGGCCTATTTACATGATTGTAAAATAGATAACTTTCCTTATTATTATTTTTATTGCAGCAAAAATACTCTAAATAGGGTGTAAAAAAATCACTTTTTTTTTTTAAATCGGATTTTTTTTATTTTTTCCCTTCATTAAAATACAGAATAGGTACCAACAATTTTAGGTTTCCAAAACAGTTAAACCTCTAATTGTTAACATAAGGGGCTGTTCAAATATTATGTAAGCATGTTTTTGGCAATTTTTGACCCCCCTCCCCTCTTGTCAGGAAAAATAAACAAATCGCAAACCCCCCCTTAATAATTACGTAAGCAAATTGCAACCCCCTCCACTTTTGTGTAATAGTAATAATTTAATTTAAAAAATTAAGACTTAATTCAAATTTTAAAGAACTCTACTCGACTTAAAAATAATAATAAAAAAATGCTTGTTTTATTACCTTACAATTCTATTTAAGAAAATTTTTTAGATCACAATTTTAGAAGAACTTAGCCATTTGTTAAATATAAATTTGAACATGCCCATATCTATTCCGTTGCTGACCACGGTTGCTCTAGCTATTTTTCCATTTCTGTTATGATATTGGTTTCCAGTTTTACTTGATTATCTTCATCGCTTTCTTTTCGGATGCAATCTTGATCAACTTCATCTTCATTGATCCACTCAACATCTTGCATATCATCTTCCACGAATTTTACGACGCATATAAGTTCATTTGCTCGACGAGCAGAAATTCTCAATGGTCGTATAAGGCAGGTCTTTTCGCTTTTTTTCACTGTGTTGAATTTTTTTGTGTCTGTTTGCTGACTTCTGAGATGCATGATATTGGCCACAACTTCCAAGAGTTCTTGCGGATAATTGCGACTTTATGCAAGGGCAAAAATAGTCATACGGCATCTTTAAAAATTCATTTACAATAATATTCAGATTTTAGGCCAGGCGGAGACTTAAATCTATAATTTTCCCTCCCCACTTGTAATGATGTCATTTGACGATTGTATCATTTTAATTGGAGGGGGAATGAATCATTCTTTTAATATACGAAATAATCCACTGCGTGCAGGATAGCAACATTCTTTTCTTTGCATTTTACAATTTGCAGCAAGTATTGACTTTCTTGAACATGCTTCGAATGCCAATCCAAGTCATAACCAAGGGAGTCTGTGGTTCGCCTGAATCAACCTATGTGACAGTAACAGGATAACCGTCAATGTTTAAGATAGTAGTAGAATTATAAGATACATTGTTTTTAATTCAATTGGATTACATTTCCTTTTTGGTAAGTTACAAAATTTGAAAACAGAAGATTATCTGCTACAAAACTTACATATTTTTTAATTTTCTCCCCATGGATGCGTTAATTTTCAAGTTATTTGAAAAGAAAAAAATAAGATTCAGCTTGGCTACGCCATATTTAAAAAATAATAACTCGTTTTTTGACATTTCCTTGGTCTTTATTTATTGCCATACTGACCATGATTCGCCAAGGCTACTCCGTCATTTTATCTTATCTATCTTTTTCCAGTTTTTACAAGTAATTATGTAAACTTAAAGTTATGATTAAATATATTTAAAATTTTAAGAATAAATTGATTATAATTACCTTTATAAAACAATCAAGAAAGACATTTCTTTTTGGTTGCCTTACACAGTTCGTCCTCAGTTCTTTTTAGCACCAATACCTCTAACACTTTGTCAGTTTTAGAACACTTTTTGTACTGCCACCACACATCATTAGTTTTACGTTGGATATCCTTCAAAGGTATATCTGATGCAGACTTTTTGAAACTTTCAAAAGGTTTTTTATACTAGATTTCTCGAAGTGAAGACATATTTCCGATTTCATTTATTTTATACACCACTACACTACAGTACTGAGAGGTTTTCAAAACTGACGAGACACCAGACATAAGAGCAGTCGGTCACTATGGTTATGGGGTTCAACCACTTGACAGAGGGGGGGGGGGGTGGAAACAAAGACGATGGAATTTTTCTTATGTTTTGGAAACTTTCCCGGAAAACTCGTACTGTCACAATACAACGTTATCGCATCGGTCCATTCAATTTTATTTCCATTCTATTCTCACAATCGGAAATAGTAGTAAGTTCTCAGAGATAATAAGCCCTCATGCATCAAGCATGAACAGTCACCTCTAGATAAAAGAGATCGTTTATGTTCTCCTTGTGCGGTCAAAATAACTGACATCAGAACTTCAAGTTTAATATTCTTTTGCTATTTCTTTCTTTTCCAATTTGAAATTTTTAATAGTTTTGTTTTTTTTACAAGTTAAGAAATTTTGAAAATGTCTTATGTAAGCATCACTTAAACCCCCTCCTCCCCCTTGTCAGCAAAAATAAGCAAATCGCTAAACCCCTCCCCGCTCTAGGTGCTTACGTAATATTTGAAAGGCCCCTAATCTATGTTTTTAAGCTTCAATTGATTATAATTATTAGTTAGTAATTACAGTATTTATAAAAACTGCATTAAATTTCATTATTTAGCAGTATAGGATAAAGTTCTATACATTAACATTTTCGTAATAATTATGTTAGAACCATATTAAATATTACTGAAATTTACATATAATAAAATTATTAATAACTGCATTTAATATTAAATTGTTAACACTGCTTAAATTAATTATTAAACAACTAGCTGACCCGCCCGGCGTTGTCCGGGCCCGTTATAATAACCTTAAACAGAACTGAAGATTGTATGATTTTATATCTTTTGAAAATCTTTTAAATGAATCTAGTTTCGGGGGCCCCAACGACTTCCGCAACGTCTAGTTTGTTCCCAACAAACCTGCCAAAACTTCAGGGGGCCTCGGTACCGGACCCCAAGGTACCAGGAACCTTACTGGCATGTAGTTAGGTATAAAGATATTTTCTAGTGGTTCTTAAAATAATCGGTGGACGCTAGGAACATGTTAAAGAAAATCGCATGCAATTCGGATCATTTTTTAAAAAGCAAGAGCCCCAACAAGAGCCCCAAGAAAGCGATTAATATTTAAAATAAGTGGTAGCTGAAGTCTGAAAATTCTTTTGCCGTTTATGTAATAGCTGGAGGACCTAAGAAGTTGTTAGGAAAAAAAAGCTAGTGAATCGGACCATTTTAAAGGCAGCTTATAATAGGGGCACAAAAGGGGCCAACTGACTTAAAAACAGGGCCCTAACATGGAAACCTGTTAAACTGTCGTCGTACTTAACGCTTTATATCTGCAATTAGTCAAACTTAAGCATAGCGTATGAATCATTCGTTAGAATAATATTTTAAAACTAGGGGATTTGCCCTCTGCAAGCTATGCTTGCCAACCCTCGTTCAGACACCGCAGAATCTAAAATAACGCTAATTTGATCGGTTTTTAAAAGATTAGAGAAGATTGAATTATAATGAAAAAACCTATAGCGATTTCCCTGTAAATGGTTTTCCATTCAATTCCCTTTGATTGCGAAAATTTAAGGACGAATCATTTGCTATTAAGACATCCAATCGTTGTTTTCGCGTTTGATTAAAGAAGGTCAGTTAAACATTTGAAAAGAAGCTAAAATAAAATGAATTAAGCAGAGTCTTTCCCTACAGGTATTTTTTAACAGCGTCCTAAAACGATTGACATAATACAATTTACTGCTTTAACCCCTTCAAGGGCGGTTCATTTTTGGATCACTTAATTTTAATTCTTAAACGCCACATTGGCACCAGAATATTGGAATGAAAATTTCCTTTTATTAAGTAAGTGAACAAAAGCATTTCCGTATTTCGAAATTTGTTTGTAAATTCTCGTGCCATTCACTGATTTCAACATTTTACGAATAGAAGGACCTTGCCCCTGAAAGAGTTAAACGCATATTATTGTATTTATTATTTTAAAGTTTCGTTCCTCTTTTAATATTCACGTGTAAATACAATTTTCAAGACATCATTTTCAATATTTTCTTGTTTTTAACACGTACTCATTTAATAGTAATTTTAACGTTTTTTTCTGTTTTTAATAGTCACGTGTAAATAAATTTTTAATCGTAAGGAAATATTATTCTTTGCGTTATTTTTAGAATTGAAAACACTCTCTATAATAGGGATAAGTTGCCAAATATTATCCCATCGCCATCATTTCCCCTTTTCATAAGAAAGTTTTCCATTTTGATTAAAGAATAAGTTATTTTTTCTAATAAGACTGCATAAAAGTTGCCATGATCGCTAAGAATTCTTGGTACTTTTATGTTAGTCAGGTGCAAATCTCGCCAATAGCTTTTTTTTAACTCGCAAGTTAGCATTTTTTTTATTATTTTTCGAGTGATAAATTAAAACGGAACTACTTGGTTATCCCATCGACCAAAAATCTATCGCCAGAGTATAAGATTTGATCGTAAATGTCACATTCACTTGACTGTAAAGAAGTTACACGTGTTTACGCCATCGAGTGACTTTTATTTCGACGTTTTATTTGTATTTTTATTAATGTCATACTAATTTATTTGTTATTTCGCTATTTAAAATAAAAATTAAATCAATTTGTATAATTTGGTGAGTGGTTTGGCGATTTATATAATTTGGCGAAATTGGTCGACGGGATAACTAAGTAGTATCATTAAAACATTACTTTGAATTCGAAATTAAATGTCATGATTTGTTGCAGTATTTAATCGGGTTTGGCGTGACTTTTTTTCACGAAAATTTGGCGAAAACCTCGCTTTCGAATACCAGTTACATATGTATTTTTAAATTATTTTCAAAATAAAATAACAATAAATAAATAAAAAATTAATAACTATAGAACAAAACAATTTCTAACATTTTTTTAATAAAAAGAAAATAAATGTATATAAACATTTATTAATAAATAAGCAACAATAGCCGGGTTAGCATGTCAGGCAAAATAACGCCATTTTAACGCCAATTAGGTACCCCGGTGCGTATATGACATCTGCGCCTAATATTTTTCTTTTGGTTTCGTTTAAAAAATAAGAAAGAAGTGAAAGACAATTTTAAATGTTTCAGTTTTAAATGAAAGTTTTGTATTAAATTAAATGATAACGAAATACAAAAAAAGAAGCATTGTTGGCATAAAAAGGAGTACAAAAAAAAAGCATTGAGACCAAACTGGTCATCAAATTAGTTTAAAATAATAACCTTTTCTGAAATATAAAAAAAAATATGTGTTATGATTAAAACTTGAGTTGCCATCATTAGAAAAAGTATTTAAAATTAGAAAAAAATTAATATTTCGTAAACTAATTCGAATTTAAAAATTCTAATACCAATTTTGAGATCTGCGGATCAATACGGATTTTTGGTGTTAATTTCATCGCAAAGCATTCCATATTTTAGAAGAAATCGCCGTGAAACATAATCAGTTGTTTAATCAGTCGTTTCAAAGAATCGTTTCATTAGGATTTTATATATATAGGGTAGATAATGCATAAAAATTTTAGTAAATCTTTTAAAAAGGCCCTAGGGCCCCCAAAAAATTATGAGGGTGTCGGTTCTAGGAGTCCAAAACTTAACTTAAAATTTATGCACTGAGAAGGTGAGAAAATTAGGGGGTTAAATATGCATGGCGCTCAGAAAGTTCCAGGGCCCTCGATCGGGCCCTACGGGACCATACGGAGCCCCAGGGTCTTAACTGGAATGTAGGAATGTGAGAATAACTAAATCGGAAAAGGATTCCAAATATGAAGATTGGATTAAATGGGAGCAATTTAATAACAATTTACGGTGTAAAAACTCTAAGGGGCCTGTGCCAGGACCCAAGGTGCCAGGGAGTTAACTGGCATGTAGTTAGGTATAAAGATATTTTTAATAGTTTTTAAAATAATTGGCGGACGCTAAGAACATGTTAAAGAAAATCGCATGCAATTCGGATCAATTTTTAAAAAGCTGCACCAAGGGCCCCAAGAAGTTGATTAATAGTAAAAATTGGTGGTAGCTGAAGTCTGAAATTTTTTTTGTCGTTTATGTAATAGCTGGAAGATCTAAGGAGTTGTTAGAAAAAGAGCTAGTTAGTCCGACCATTTTTAAGGGAGCTATAATAGGAGGCACAAAAGAGGCCAACTGATAGTTAAAAACAGGGTCCTAACATGGAAACCTGTTAAACTGCCTTCATACTTAACGCTTTATATCTGCAATTAGTCAAAATTAAGCATAGGGTATGAATTATTAGTTATAATATTTTAAAATAATGCCTAAAAAAATTAGCAAATCCTTTAAAAAGGCCCTACGGCCCCAATAAAAATATGAAGGTGTTGGATCTAAAAGAAGAGTCCAAAACTCAACTTTAAAATTATGCAATGAGAAGGTGAGAAAATTAGGGGTGAATTATGCATGGCGCATAAAAAGTTCAAGGGCCCTCGACCTTGTCCTACAGGACCATACGGGGCCCCAGGGTCTTAACTGGAATGTAGGAACAAGAGAATAACTAAATCGAAATAGGTTCCAAAAATGAAGATTGGATTAAATGGGGTCAATTCAATAACAATTTATGGTACAAAAACTCCAAGGGGACCTGTGCCGGGACTTAACTGGCATGTAGATAGGTATAAAGATATTTTTTAGTAGTTTTTAAGATAATTGGCGGACGCTAGGAATATGTTAAAAAAATCGCATGCAATTCGGATAATTTTTTAAAAAGCTGCACCAAGGGCCCCAAGAAGGCGATTAATATTCAAAATTGATAATAGCTGAAGCCTGATTTTTTTTTTTTTTTTTTTTTTTTTTTTTTTTGTCGTTTATGTAATAGCTGGAGGATCTAAGAAGTTGTTAGTAAAAGAGCTAGTTAATTCGACCATTTTTAAGGGAGCTATAATAAGGGGCACAAAAGGGGCCAACTGATAGTTAAAAACAGTGTCCTAACATGGAAACCTGTTAAACTGTCTTCGCACTTAACGCTTTATATCAGCAATTAGTCAAAATTAAGCATAGGGTATGAATTATTCGTTAGAATAATATTTTAAAATAATGCCTAAAAAAATCAGTAAATCCTTTAAAAAGGCTCTAGGGCCTCAATAAAAATATGAGGGAGTTGGTTCTAGAAAAAGAGTCTAAAACTCAACATTAAAATTATGCACTGAGAAGGTGAGAAAATTAGGGGGTGAAATATGCATGGCGCACAAAAAGTTCAAGAGCTCTCGACAGAGCCCTACAGGAGCATAGGGGTCCCCAGGGTCTTACCTGGAATATAGGAACGTAAGAATAACTAAATCGAAAATGACGATTGGATTAAATATAATAACAATTTATCGTGCAAAAACTCCAAGGGCCCCTGTGCCGGGACCGAAGGGCCAGGGACTTAACTGGCATAAAGTTAGGTATAAAGATATTTTTTTAAATAGTTGGCGGATCCTAGAGCTACGTTAAAGAAAATAGCAAACAATTCGGATCACTTTTTAAAGAAGCTGCATCAAGGGCCCCAAAAAGGCGATAAATACTTAAAATTGGTGGAAGTCTGAGAATTTTTTTTTGTCATTAATGTAGTAGATAAAGGACCTAAGAAGTTGTTAGGAAAAAAAAGCTAGCGGATCACTTTAAAGGGAGCTATAATAGGGGGCACAAAAGGGGCCAACTGACTTAAAAACAGGGCCCTAACAGGAAACCATGTTAAAATGAAAAGTGCTTAGTGCTTTAGATCTTCAATTAGGCAAAATTAAGCATAGGGTGAGAATTATTCGTTAGAATAATATTTTAAAGAAGTGCACAAAAGATTGGGTAAATATTTAAAAAAGGGCCTTAGGGCCCCAATAAAACATGAGGGTGTTGGTCCAGGACTAAGAGTACAAGACTCAACTTTAAAAGTATGCACTGAGAAGGTGATAAAATTAGGGAGTGAAAAATACATAGTGGACAAAAAATTCAAGAGGCCTTGGACCGGGCCCTACGGTTCCCTAGGGGGCCCCAATATCTTATATGAAATGTAGAAAAAAGAGTGGGGTGCTGTAACCTAAAAAAATGGCCTAGATCCTAGAGGGAAGAGTAAGCAATTACAGAAATAATAAAAACTATAAGTACAATTTCATTAGTCAGTAGCACAAATAACAAACATCATTTCCAGCTCGTTTTGTATTTGTACTGAGAAAAGTTACTGTTAATTGCCTAAATGTAATTTTATACATACCATATATTTCTTGGTAAGACAAAAAACCTATATGAAAATGAGTTACACGCATGCAAAGTAAATATAAGAACAGCCAGTTATATCTGAAAACCTCAAAATACACTGCTCAAAACAATTAAAGGATATTTGAAGTTTTATATAAAATAAAGATATAAACGAATTTTTTTTTTGCGAAAATAGAAGAAGAGAATCACAAATGCAAATTTTTCTGGTTTTCAAACTGTGGAGTATGCAAATTTTGAGTTCGACGTCAAAAACGTCCCTTCAGCGGCAGCGAATGAAATTTGACTTTCAACTGGATAAAAGAGAATGAAGACAAGGATGATCGGCATTCAGTGATTGCTTTGTTTCGATGAGTACGATGTCTCAGCGAAGTCATTTGACAGATTCAGAAGCTTTGAGAATTGTTGGTAGGTTAGAAGGGGGCCAAACTCAAGCCGAAGTAGCGCAAGCCATTGGAGTGACACAAAGTGTCATTTCCAGGATCTGGAACCGTTTTTTGGAGAGTGGATGTGCAGGCCGAAGACCAAGGCAAGGTCGTAGACGGGCAACAACACTCAATGAAGATCGGTATTTAGCGTTAACAGCTCGGAGACACCGAACCATGAACGCTACTCTTCTGCAACAACACCTTCGCTCGGCTACAGGCACCACGATTTCAACTCAGACTGTCCGAAACCGGCTCCATGCTGTAGGTCTGTATGCTCGCCGACCGATGGTATGTGTTAGATTAACATCAAGGCATCGTCGCGACCGCAGGGAGTGGGCAACCGAGCATGTCAACTGGAGGAGAAATGAATGGAGCAATATTCTGTTTTCTGACGAGTCCCGTTTTTCTGTGCATCCGGATAATAGGCGTATTTTCATCTGGAGGGACCGTGGCAGTAGGAATAATCCTGCGTTCGTGCACGAAAGTGTCAGATTTGGCGGTTGAGGAGTGTTGGTGTATGGTGGCATCTCCATTGACAGGCGCACTGACCTCTACATCATTCGAGATGGAGCTCTGACTGGTCGCCGATATAGGGATGAGATCCTCAGACCTATTGTAGTCCCTTACGCTGCAGCAATCGGAGATAACTTCATTTTAATGGACGATAACTGCAGGCCACATCGTGCAAACCTGGTGGAGGATTTCCTTTTCGAGGAAGGAATCGTTCGAATGGAATGGCCAGCGTGTTCTCCAGACATGAATCCAATCGAGCACGTTTGGGACGCTCTAGGAAGACGAGTTTCTGGCCGCCAACAACCCCCACAAACTCTCGAAGAACTGGAAAGAGCTCTTCTGGAAGAGTGGGGCAGAATACCCCAACTCGTCATTAATAGCCTCATTGAGTCCATGCCTCAAAGGTGATCAACGTTGCTGGCCGCCCGTGGAAACCATACCCCCTACTGAAAATGATTTTCTTTGAAGAAAACACTTTTTCTTATTCTTTTTTTTCTCATATGCACAAATTGTGTTTTTTTCCTTTAGCACATAAATGCGCAATAAAATGCATTTTTTTCTGCCAAACATGTGTAATTTATTCTCATATAACCTACTATGTCTGTCGACCATGTATCAATCAGCTAAACAGTTTACCAGATACAAAATCCACCTAAAACTGCAATATCCTTTAATTGTTTTGAGCAGTGTATTAAATAGTAGCATAATTACCACTTGGTAGAGATTATTAGCATTCAGTCCTTCAAATATTAAAAAAAGAAAGTTTTGCTTCCTTTTCAATCCCTAATTAATTTCTTTATTTGGTGTATGTAGTTCAATAGTTAAAAAACATTTGTTTAACATCTACCGAAGAAGCTCTTTCTGTGCTTAACATTTTTATACCAATTATTTCTTTTCCTGTTATAATTTTTTTTTTATAATAATTGTTGAGCAGATGTCATTTTTCATTCTTCTTTAGCTCCAATTTGCTATAAATGTATTATTGCAAAAGTAGAATAGAATGAGAAAATAACATACTAGTTACTTATTCTTTTATTTTCACAAATTTAATATACTTCAGGGGTCTGTCCAGACTTTTCTCACAGGGTCCTGTTTTTGTGAAATTGTGAAGTTTTTTTTATTTTTGTGAAAATTCTAGTCATAATTTTGTGAATTTTAAATTATCAATGTCTTCATGTCCTATTTTTCATGTATAAAATTTTAAGTAATATGCTCTTTGGTGAGTTCAACTGCTTACTTACAGGCCAGACTTTATTTTTAAATCACTAAATTTGTGAAAAGTTCAATTTGAAAGTGAAAAAATTCTGTGAAAGGTCTATTTAATTGACAAATAATTTTGTGAAGGGTCCTGTTTTGGTATAAAACGTTTTGTGAAGGGTCCTGTTTGGGGATAAATAATTTTGTGAAGGGTCCTTTAAAGGACCTAAAATTTTCCTAAACATATCCCTGTACTTACTATGCTTTTTTTACATAAGAGAATGGATAATTAGATTAGTCAAAGGAAATTATGACACTGCAAATTATATTAGATTTAAATATCATTTTAAAATGAAATGCTTTTTATGCTAGATAAAACTTGTTTTTTACAAACTGTACTTTAAGCTTAGAAATAATTATTTAAATCTTTTTTTGTTTAGTTATAAAGTAAAATTAAAAAGAGAGAACCAATATTACAAAACTCAAATAAAGTAAGTTCAAAACGCATGTACCTGTTTCGAAGTCTCTAAGGCTTCATCATCAGTGATTAAAAGTTAACGATAAAATAAATTAGAACTGTGAATTAAAAAGAGAGGGGGAGGGGAGACAGAGAGCCTGACCTCAAAGATAAAATAAAATTAAAACTGTGAATTAAAAGGTGGGAGGAGGGGGACAGAGAGCCAGACCTGTTTTAAACTTACTTAAACAACTTCAAAATTCAACTAAAACTTCAAAACTTGTTAAATTCAACTACTTTTTTAAACAACTTCAGAACAGCGTTTTAAACTTACTTATATTTGTGTTTTTTAACGTTGGATCTATCTTTTTAATGTATTGGCACAATGTACAATCCTCCACCACTTTTATTAATAAGGTAAAATACCTATAGGAAATTTAGCAATTGATTTAGCAATTAACGAGGCTGCATCTCTACCAACAGAATATTCTGTTTTGTTTTAGCTATAATTTTTTGGCAACTTGATGTAATGTTTTTCTACTTGTTGAACTTATCTAGTATGACTTTTACGTTAGGAATTAGCTGATGAGGGATTCAGAATGAATCCGAAATGTCCTTTTATATTGTTTTTATCTTGTAATGTAACGTAATGTCTGTTATTGTGAAAAGTTTTTATAAATACCTATAGGAACTTTACAAATTATGTTAATACTTTTTATGCAATTTTAAACTTTTAGAAAATTTATGATATATATATTTTTTAAATCAGTTGATTAAAATCATTTGATTAGAATCATTGACACCCTTATTCTAAATATTAATAATGGTAGAATACATGATCTTAAAATGATTTCAGAATGTCCAATTATAATACTAAAAATTTTATACTTAATGCTTACATAATTAATAAAATAAAGATTTACAATTTCTCATTTTAAAAATATACATTATTGCTTGGGCCAAGCCCCCATTACAACACTTGTCTATGTTAAAAAAAAATTAATTTTAGAAAAGGAAAAACATAATAACATTATCACAAACGCATATTTGTTAACAATAAAAGTTTCTTCAATGTAGGCTATCATAAGTTTTTTTTATACGTTTCAAAATAAAACTTGTAAAAATGTTTTTTTTTTAAAACGTGGTCAATGGTCCCCAGGTTCCACTAGTCATACCTGAATCCATATTTGCCAACATGAGTCTTTTCCACTATTTTTCGTCCCATTTTGAATTCGTACAACAGTACCTTATGAAGTTGCTTCTTTTTTATGGTCTTTTTAAAGTCCTTTATTACTCCTGTACAATATCAAAAGCAAAATTATAGTACTAAACAAGCAATATAATATTTAATTTATTTTTTAAATAACAGAAATACCATTTTTTAAAAACAACATTATAACTATTTCGTTCAATGAATGCACTGGTTTGAATTTTACTTTGTACATCACAAAATTACAATGTGTATCATTTGTGTTGCATTCCTCTTATTTAAAATACAAATAAAAATAATAGAAATAAGTAATATCATACAGTAAAACATTTTATTTTTAATATCAAAGCACTGTTTCTAATTTGCACACATGAAAAGTAAAAGATGCTATTGGCGAGATTTATGCCAGGATAAATAAAAATACTGACTTTTTTTTTTATCATTACAGTCACAGCAATTACAGACAACACATCTAACATTACGAAGATGCATGAATTTCAAAATTTTTGCTTGAAGTGCTCCAGGGTTCGCACACATTTCTTAAAATAAAAATCAAGGGCTTTTAATAACAAAAAATTTTAAAAAATGTAAAGACCTAGAAACTAATAAATTATAATATGCATTTTTAAATAAAGGGTTTCATCTTTGTAAATACAAGTTTTAAACATTCAAATGGCCGGGAAGGGGACTTCAGCGTCTGCAGAAGAAATTAAAAAAAAATTTACAATAACAAATACAGCAGAAGGAAACGTCAGATGTGACAGTCAAAAAACTTTCTTCTATCTCACTCATGTTAATACTTCAAAATTTGCTATCAGAGCGCAAAAAATAAATGGCAATTTCTGCCCATCATGGGGATTCTAAAGATATGAAATTCCATGCTTTAGATCTTAAAATATGACTATTGTTAAAATCGTGTAAATCCTGAAAAATGCAGCATAGCAGCAACACTTGTTGGGTGATTTACACCAAAAGCTAATCAGCAAGAACTTGTCAACTTCCAGAGTTGCGCAAAATACATCCAAAATTCATTTTCAATACAAAATATGGTACTTTTCTTTTAGCCGGGCGCCAGTGTTACATATACATATATATGCATATATACATGTATGTATATACATATATATATGTGTGTATGTATACAATATGTGTTCGTGTATATATATATGTATATTTCTCATATATGTATTATCGTATTTTTCGGCCTATAATCCGCGGCGGCGTATAATCCGCAGCCGCAATTTTTAGTGCTTATAAAAAAATTTCATCAGATAATCCGCGGATAATATGCCGGACTATAGGAGGATTACTCATTGTTTTCAACATTCCAAAGTACTACTAATAAATCACCTCCCTATTAACTTAGTTACTCTATTTAAATAATAATTGTAATAAAATAATTGAAAAAAAATAATTATTAAATAATTACAAGTTAAAAATGCAAATACTTTTTTTCATTGAATCTTATATCTAAAACGTAAACTATCTTGTGAATACAGATAATTCTATAATAATTGCTGTTTTAAAATCATTTTCCGCTTTTATAATAATGTTCAGTTTAAATTCTGTAGTGTTAAATAACGCGTTTTCTGTTAGACATTATTTATTATATTGCATTGCAATTTTTGAAAGAGATGAGTTGAGAAACGCTTTGTTCTTCATAAAAACATGTTGCCAAAAAGCTAAAAATTATAACATAAAAATCGGAAGCCACTCCCACTAGCACATACACGTCATATGTGAACGAATCACGAGCAACTCCATGAACGGTCGATAGTAAACAATCACGTGATAGCTGTTTACATTTTTATTTTGACTGCCGATAGAAACAGGTTATCTGGCATGAACTTCTGCTTAAAAAAAAAATGTCAGCAGATAATCCGCACTTAAAATTTTTGAGGTTTTTTAACAGATAATTCGCGGATTATAGGCCGAAAAATACGGTATATAAATATGTATATATAACACTGGCGCCCGGTTAACCGAAAAGTACCCAAAATACATTGGTTTTAGAACCTAAAATACAAATTGCGAAATACCTTCCAAGATTTAAAAATTCGAAATACATGCATTTAAAAGTATACACTTACATTTACACACAATACATTTTAAAAGTATTTTGAAAATACATGTATTTTCAAAATACTTTTAAAATGCAAAATACATTGCAAAAGAAAAAAAAATTATTGTGCCTTAAATTGCACTACACAAATGGAAAGGGCTTCCTCCGAGAAGGAAATTTGAAGCTTCGGGCTGAGGAAGGGATTTCATACTCTGGGGGGGGGGGGGGGGGGGGGGAAGGTAAATTCACCACTGACCATGAATACGATTCACGTATGATTTAAACGTCACCAAAAACAAATAGAAAGTATAAAAAACACAAGTTTAATAGACAAATAATTGAACTAAAACTGAAATAATCCGACTAAAAAAAGGCTGCTGTAATTAGTGAAATCTTCAGAGATTTCTTTAGCTATTAATCCTTAGCATACGGCTAATACGAAAGAACCGTTTTTAATAAATTTAAAAACTTTATTTGGATACATTATTGATATTTTTTGCATAAAAAGGCTTTTTAGTGTTATTAGGGGCCATTCTAAAAAAAATATGTTAAATGTAAGAAAATCTATTAAAATTTTCAATGAAATATGATTTTCATCTATGTTCTGTAACCCGTGAAGGTGTGGTTGGATTCCTATATGTAAAATAAAAGATTGCATATCAAAACATTTTGACATTTCAAGTTACGATATAAATGTTTAAATTTAACCATTTATATCCTAGCGATACTTTTAAGTACCATTAAAGAAAATTCAATGTAAAATTTATTTAATTCGTTTTTTAACCCTTTCAGCCCTGAACTGCACAACTGTACGGGTGTAACTAAAGTAAAAGAGAATGACTATTTCCTGTTTTGTGAGATTTAAAACCAAATCTGCACATTTATATGAGTTAATTGGCTTCAGATGTTTTGATAAAACACAGCTAGGGGGCACCGACTACAATACAGGGTTAGATTTTCTGCTTTTAAGAAGAATATATCATCTGACAACAATAGACAAAAAGTATGTACTGTTGTAATTTCTTTTAAATTTGATTTTTAGTGTTTGCTTGGATTTAATTTTTCTTTTCATAAATTTTATTCATGATTTTAATCGATTTTGTCTTTGATAAATTTAATTGGGCTTTACAAATGTTGAAAAACAAATGACCCGCACAATTGTGCGCATCCGGCATTTATCACTTCCAGAATGGGTACAATTCATAATATATAAAATTTTTATTTTTAAGTGATTTTTTTTAAGCTTATGTTTTTAGCAATTTATTTTTTATTAATTACATGTCTAAAGCAGATGAATTTTAAATTATTAGGTTTGTACTATTTATAATTTCTATTTAAAATTGATAGTATTAGATATATAATATGCACATGTAACGAACTGTATGTTTCTGCTAGTTATAGATGTCATATACAATTTATAAGTTTTATATGAGTTATGGGCGATTCCGTGGAGAGTGTCACACATGTAACGCAGGCTTTAATTTGCATTTATTCAATTATTTATTAAATTTTAATGGTAATTCTGATTTTAAGTGGTATGGTAAATAAGTTATTAGCATATTTTAAAATTTAAATGTGTGGCAATAAAACTCACAGAAGTATGTCATTTAATTTCATTACTCAAAATGTGCTTTTTTTCTACTTCAGAAAAAAAGCACATTTTGAGTATGAAATTAAATGATATATTTCTGTGAGTGTTACTTACACACATTTAAACTAAAAAATATGCTAATAACTTATTTACCATACCACCTAAAATCAGAATTAACATTAAAATATAATAAATAATTGAATAAATGCAAATTAAAGCCTGTGTTACGTGTGTGACTCTCCACATGGAATCGCCCTTATATGCATATCACGAGATATATTTTTAAGTTTGATAAATTCATTCCATTTTGTCGACACAGCAAGTAAACCACCAGGAATAAATAATAAATTATGGAAAGTTTGGTAAATGCTCGACAGATTACATAGTGTCTGCTTGAATTTACCAAAAGATCAGGGAAAATTTTCCATAGATGAGCAGACGATTACTTTTTTAGGACGTGCTTCAGTAAAGCAGTATATAAAATACAAACCATACTCTATTGTAACAGTATCACCTGGCATAGTTTTAAATTTTGTAGTATACCAGTGGGAAAATACAGACCTGGTCCACAAGGATCTGGGCTTAGGACCTGCTGTAGTCCTTACTCTGGTTCAGACCTAGTTTTATGTACTTTGGTAGGTATTTCAACAAATTACCACTGTTGGAAAAACTAAAAAAAAAGAAATTAGAAGGATGAGGCACAATCCAAACGGAGTGAAGGGCATACCATTTGTCAACGGCTCTTAAGAGGGTACGTCTCAGAAAATGAAATTGTAGTGGTCTGTCCAAAAACAAAAATTGTTTCAAACATTTTCATTGTGGCTGATGAAAATTATCTCAATAAACAACAACTTTTTTGCTTAAACGTTTATTTTTAGATATTTGTGCACATAATCCCAAACCACACAATTGTGTAGATTTAGCCCAAAAATGGCTGCATTAAGGCCGAACCTGCACAATTGTTCGGGTACTCCCTTGGCATAACCTAGCATCGGGTATTTTTTTTTCAGTCAAATACGGTCCTATCGATAAGGGAAAACAATCCAAACTTTCAATTTCTACCAAAAAAACTCCTGGTCTTAAAGGGTTCATAAAAGTAGATTGCACTTTTCATAGAAAATAATTTGCTCAATCATATTTAAAAAGCACAGTGAAACAGTCGAACATAAATATTTTTTTTTAGTGTGGTTATTTTTTCTACAATTTACATAGGTGCAGCTTTTATCCTATTAAAAAATGATATGCAAAAAATTTGCAACTTCGAAATACTTTTCTGTTACAGATAACATCACAATACATTTATTTATACTGTTCTTATAAGAATTGTGATATTTACATAACATTATTTTTTGTTAATTATTCTCGTAAATATTCGGCAAAAAGATCTCTACCTACTGATTTATTAAATCAGTTTTAAATAAAAAAATTATCTAAAAATCAAATTCTTATTATACGTTGTTCTGAATATCTTAGACATGAACGTAAATAATTATTTAGGTGAAGCAATTTTTGTATTCAAAATTCAGGTTATAAAGGGTTAAATAAGGACATGCCCATAACCGAATACCCACTATTTAATGTGCTCAATGGAAAATACAGTTAAAGACCATTTGCATACTAAATCAATAAATTGAACTACTTTTATATTAAAGTTCACACATAGTTAAATGAATATCAAAGGTATGACAAATCAAAACAGAACCTCGATTTATAGGATAAGAAGGGAGAAAAAAATAATGTTAAAATCGATATATAATTGTATAAGACTAAAATTTTATCTGTTTATGGGCTTTGAAGCTTTTTTATCCGTCAAATGTTTAATTTATAACCGAACATCTTGTTTTATAGAACTGGCATTTTGCCTTAATTTTTTTATCGACAGATATTGTATCGAACTATTTACCATCTAATATTGAACATTGTGTATTACCATATTTAATCCTCTTGCTAAAATTTCATTGGAAGCTTTAGCAGTATTATCCATCTTTTCACCAGCCTTTGGAGTAACTAACTGCATTACATTTCTAATGTATAGGTCAAAATTAACATTTTTACCCAATGGCCACTGGCCAGTACACTGATTTTTTTCACTGGCTAGTGATTTTTAACCACTGAACAGTAACAAAGTTGTGAACGCTCCATACAAAAATGTGTTTTTTCTTACTATCAACATTGTAATTTACTAATGTCCTTTACCTACCATTCGATAGGATTCCACTGAACTGAAAAAACAAAAAAAACTGGCATTACAACTAACAGAAAAATGAAACCAAGAAATTATTGCAGTCAAAGTAAAAGTCAAACACATATTTCAAGATATTTAGACATACTTAATGCAATGCATAAAAGATACAAGAAAATAAAAATATATTTTAAGAATTATCTTAATAAAATTTTTAATATTTTATTTTTACTATTAATTGCAATGAACTAAATTCACAGCAAATTTTCTGAAAGGTTACAGCAGAGTGGGGAATCTCCTCCCGGCACTAACTATGCATTTTTCTGCGGCTCTTTGACGAAATTCGAGTTTTCCCGCAATCCCTGTACGAAATTTGTGTTTTTTTCGCGATCCTTTCACGAATATCGGGCTTTTTTCCACCATCTTTTGGCGAAAATCATGTTTTATAGTGATCTTTTGGCAAAATCTCAGTTTCCTTCACGATCTTTTGACGAAAATTGTGTTTTCCTCACGATCTTTTGATGAAATTTGTGTTTTTTCCGGGATTTTTTGATGGAATTTGTGTTTTTTCCGCAATGTTTTGGCGAATTTTCCATGATTTTTTCATGATCTTTTGAGGAAGTATGCGTTTTTCCACGATACTTTGAAGAATTTGTGGTTCTTTTTCGCGATTCTTTGACGAAATTTGCATTTTTCCACAATCCTTGTACATAATTCGTGCTTTTTAGTAATCCTTTGACAAAATTCGGACTTTTTTCCGCGATCTTTTGACAAAACTCATGTTTTTTGCGATCTTTTGGCAAAATCTGTTTTCCTGTGATTTTTTGACGAAATTCGCGTTTTTTACGTGGTCCTTGGACGAAACTCACATTTTTTTCGCAATCTTTTGGCAAAATCTGCTTTTTTTTTTTGCGATCTTTCGACGAAAGCTGCGTTTTTTCCTGATATTCAGACGAAATTTATATTCTTTTCATCATTTGAGAAAATTTGCATTTTTTTCATAAATTTTTGACAAAATCTGGATTTTTTGTGAATTTTTGACAAAATTTGCATTTTTTCCGCGATCTTTTGACGAAAATTGTGTTTTTTCCGCGATCCTTTGATGAAATGTGTTTTTTCCCGCAATCTTTTCCCAAAATTTGCATTTTTTTCGCAATCTTTCCACGAAATTGGCAGTTTTCCGCAGTCTTTTCTCAAAATTTGCTTTTTTTTCACGAAATATGCATTATTTCCGCGATACTTTTAAGAATTTTGTGATTCTTTGAAGAAATTTGCTTTTTTTCAACAAAATTCATGTTTTTTACGCGGTCCTTGAGCGAAATTCACATTTTTTCGTGATCCTTAAACGAAATTTGTTTTCTCCCCGCGATTTTTTGACTAAATTGGTGATTTTCTTCAAACGATTGACGAAATTGATTTTTTCAGCGACCAAATTGAAATTAGCGATATTTTTATATCTGAATTTTCGGACTGATGTCCAATTTTTTTTTTTTAATTTTTGGAAAATTCGAGACAGAATCACACGTGCTACTTTCTAATAGTGCTAATTTTGTGCTTTCTTCTAGTGCTAATTTTGAGCTATATTCTAATGCATTGTAAAATATCTGCAAAACCCTGAATAACCCTTCCTGTCTATCACACAATTTTTTTAAATTTCCATAGAACGTTATGACTTATAAAAACTGTTCAGCAGAAATGTTCCAGTAGAAGCTAAACATCTAATTCATTTATCGTACCAAAAGTAAAACAACCTGTTCACACTAATTTCCAGCCCAAATTCGAAGACTATTCAAATCAGACAGACATGTGTTTCCAAATTTCAAACCGAAAATCTGCGGTTTAAACAC
The DNA here is from genome assembly GCA_963932465.1 of Maratus speciosus. NCBI lineage: Eukaryota > Metazoa > Arthropoda > Arachnida > Araneae > Salticidae > Maratus > Maratus speciosus. The sequence goes on along the minus strand of OZ010794.1, from coordinate 89,914,837 downwards.
AGCAGCTTGAAATCCGGCAAAACGTATTTTGAGTATTTTCAAAATACTTGAAAAAAGCATTAGAAAATACATTATCAAAATACTTTTGTTTTGTTAGCTCAAAATACAAAAGTATTTTTAAAAATGTATTTAAAATACATTCGATAATTGCCTATATTTTCGATACTGCCTAACTATGTCAACGTCTAACTGAATCTGAAGTCTGATAAAAATATGTGCATTAGTTTTTGAGATCGTATAGAAATATAGCAAAAATCGTGAAAAATTCAACATAGCAGCGCCACCTATGGGGAAATTAACACCAAAACCTAATCAGCAACAACTTGTGTCAATGTCTAACTGAATTTGAAGTTAGATGAAAATTCGTGCATAAGTTCTTGAGATAGAGCTATTGAGGAAATCCGGGAAAATGCAACACAGCAGCGCCACCTGTTGGGTGAATCACACCAATATTTATCAAGGTATACCTGAATCTGAAGTTTGATGAAAATTCATTTATTTATTAATTCTTGAGATAGAGCCATTGTGGAAATCGTAAAAAATGCAGCATAGCAGCACCAACTGTTGGAAGATTTACACCAAAACTTAATCAGCACCAATTCATATTAAGGACTAACTGAATTTGAAATTTAATGAAAATCTGTGCATTAGTTCCTGAGATAGAGATATTGCAGAAATCGTGAAAATGCAGCATAGCAGCACCACCTGTTGGGCGATTTACATATAAATATAATCAGCACCAATCTATATCATTGACTAACTGAATCTATAGTTTTGTTACATTTCATTCATTAAGTTCTTGAGATAGAGCGCTCACAAAATTTGTGTTACATATAAACACATAGACAGACATTTTGTAAAAACATATTTTTCAGGATTTCTGATCCCTAAAACATGTAATTACGTCGAAAAGCGGAGTTAAAAAAATTTCACGAATCCATACTTTCTTCTTACATATAAACACATAGACAGACATTTTGTAAAAACATATTTTTCAGGATTTCTGATCCCTAAAACATGTAATTACGTCGAAAAGCGGAGTTAAAAAAATTTCACGAATCCATACTTTCTTCTTGTAAAGATAGAAAAAAGTAAAAATAGAGGAAAGAAAGTTTTAAAAAAAAATTGAAGGTTTCAAGATTTTTAACTTTGTGAACTGGGGTGCAAATTAGGGGAAGCGCAAATTTTATATGTGGGAGGGATAGGAAGATGATTAATTATATCATTACTAAAGATTTATAATAAACTGGAAAAAGAAATAAAAATTAAACAGCTTTAAAGTCTAAATTTTGTGTGCAAAGGAAATGAGAATGGGGGCGGCAATTTTGGATATAGGGGAGAATTCAGGTGGTTTAACTATTGTTATAATAAAGTAACAAATATAGCAGAAAAAAAAACCCCCAAAGATTTTAAAGATTTTTATTTTTGTGAGTTGGGAGGCAAAGAGTAGAAATAAATTTTTTTATTATTTTTTGGGAGGGACTGTTTAACAGAGGACTGATAATTTACCTTGATAAATATTTACAAATAGCGCAAAAAAAAATAAAAAAAAATTAAAAAAAAATAAACAGTTTAAAAGGCTTTAAATTTTATATGCTGGGTACGATGGGGGAGAGGGGAAATGTCAATTTCGGTGGGGAGAGGAGTCAAACTGTATGATCGATTATATATTGTTACAATAAAGTAATAGATAGAGCAGATAAAAGAATGAATGATGTTCAAGGTTTTAGACTTTATGAGCCAAAGGGTCAAAGGGGGAAGCAAATTTTTTAAATTTTTTGGGGGATGGGACGATGGGAGTTTATTATATGACTTATTTATTTACCTTATTAAAAATTTACAAATAAGAGAAACAATAAAAATTGTATGTTCTCTTTAAGTGTGTGTGTGTTGAGGGGGGGGGGGGGGGTTTAAAGGGAAGATGACAATTTCTGATGGGAAGAGAAGGGAGAAAATATCTTCATGATAGATTACTCATTATGATGATCAATTTATGATTAATCAAGTAAAATGACAAACAGAGCAGAATTTTTTTTTAATTTAACTGTTTTAAAACTTTGAATAAAAGTGTGTGTGTGTGGGGGGGGGGGGGAGGAGGAGAAAAAAGGGAAGCAAAATTTTGAGAGAGTAAAAATCAGATGAAATTTTAATGAAATGAATGTGATGGAATGAATTGTGAATAAAATTTAGGACTGATTATTTATTCACTATAAAGTTAAAGTAAGAAGTACAGTAAAAAAGTTTTAAAGATTTAATTGTGGTATTGTCCAAGGGGAAGCAAAATTTCAAAAGAAGAGGATGCACGGGAGGATTAAGATTTTTTTCAAATCAGAAATTCAAAGAAATGCAGAAGAGGTTCACCCCTGATTAAGAAATAATACAAGATTAAAATTAAGAACTTTTTGCATGAAAATAAGTACTTTTAAGAACCAAAATTTCTTTTTGAAAAATGTAAGCACTTTTAAGGACTTTCAAGGACCGTACAAATATTGTGGTCACACATACTTAATCTGCTGCAATATTTCGGATAAATTTAGTTACTTTAGTAGGAAATCAATACTTTAAAAAAATATATTTTCTTTCAAATAAGATGAATACAGTCAAATTCGGCGTATACGAGCAATGTTATGTGATCCTGTTTTAAAATTAATCATTTCTAGAAAAAAATAAAATAAATTTCCTGTTTTATAACAGAAAATCCGAATAATAATCACCAAACCATTTATAAATAAATTAAATTATCTGCTACAAAAAAATTTTGATAACGTTTTGAAAGGCAACAAAATATCCGTAAAAATAAAAATGGCGCGCATGAAATTTCGTATAATCATTTTAATAGAAAATCACGAAGAAACACATCTTACCGTTAACTTAACTCGTAAGGCGAGTGGGGAGCAATACATTAATATTTCAAATCAAAAATAAATTACAAAAATTACAAGAGAGAAACAGGCAGATAGACACGACAGGATGTCGTTGCAATGAATGAATCGTAGTCTCTAACGAATGAATAATGAAGCAATGAATGAATCATAGCCTCTAACGAATGATTAATGAAGCAATGAATGAATCATACCCTCTAGGGAATGAAAAATGAATCAACCTGAAAATTAATTCATGAGACGCGGAAAGTCGCAATGAGGAACCAAAATCTCATTCAATAATACATATATTTATTCGTCCATGTAGTAGTAAACACATGCCAAGCCAAACCATGTTTTATGAAATAGTACTATTGCGTGAGTGAGGCTATCACAACTCTCATTGGCCGACCAACCGATGAATGATTCTCCGATTTGAATCCTTCATTATTCAATCCATGCTTTGGCGTCTTGTCTGTTACTCAGACTATTAGCTAGTCTTTTAAACAGAAATTTATTGATCCCACCTTCCTTACTACAATAAGTTAATGGTAAGTTTAGGTTACTCTTCCATTAAAAATTCACAATTTGATCATATGGTGATACGAAATTTCATATTTCGTCACTTTCATATTTGCCGATGTTTTGCTGTCATTTAAAACATTATTAAAATGTTTTCGTAGCAGGTATTTCATTTATTTATTTATGATTATTAATTTTATGCAATGTGTATAGCAAAGTTGCGCATCATGGTATTAAAAATCGATAAAATTGTGATATAATAAATTGATGATTATCACAGTGCTACTTATCACTTTTTTTGGCCAACTAAATTTTACTTTCATAACATAAAATATCTTATAAATACTTTAATATGGGCTTATATATAAGTATGTTTAAAACTAGAAATCATTAAAGAATAACGAATAAGTGTCATATTGCGTGGTGCTCTTTACTTTAATAAATAAATAAACATAATCGTATACTAACTACTTTTATTTAAATTAAGTTAAGCAGATAAAGGATATGCCACACAGGCCTTTTATATTAACGTCTTTAAACTAACTAGTAAACATTCGAACAACAACAGTTACAATTACAGCAGAAGTTGAAGTAGTAGTTGGGTCATATTATTACATGCCCTTTCTTTTCAAAACAGCAAAATTTAAAAAAGATATTTAGAGTCCAAAGAAGTGTTCGAATGAAAAAGTCTTTAAAAAAAACCCCTTAAATATAGTCTTTGAAGCGAGCAGGTGGTTTTATATTTCTTCTAGGTCTTTCTATCTTTGGTGTATTTGGAGTTGACAGTACTGGCAAAGCAGGTTTGGGATTGATGGTGACTGTTTGACCAGACGGAGAATCAGGTTGGATTAATGGACTGTCATGGGGTTGAGGACTTGACATTTTTGGAGTCTCTGTATTAGTCAGGTTACAAGTTTGCATTGCATCAGCATTTTCTTGTGAATTTACAGGAACTTCAATCGCTAACTTCCTAGGTCTTAAATGAATTCTGTTGCGACGAAGAACTGGTCCTTCTGAAGATTTCACAATGTAAGATCTTGGACTGTGTTTTTGGACAATAGTTCCTGGTGTCCATTCTCGATGACCAGATTGAAGATAGACTGGATCTTGAATATTCAATTCTTTTAATTTTGTGGTCGATGAGTCATAATAATATTTCTGTGTTCTCTGATTTTCCTGTAATTGATGATGAGTATTCTCAATTGGAAATCTAGGTCTTAACAATTTCGTTTTACAAGGAATGGAGGTTCTCAAAGATCTTCCCATCAGCATCTCTGCCGGAGAAGGCAATTTAAATTTTGGAGTGTTATTATACTCGAGAACAGCTAGATTTGGATCTCCTCCCGAAGCTCTCACTTTAAAGAGAAGGTTTTTCAATGTCCCAATAGATCTTTCAATCATCCCGTTGGATCTTTGATACTTAGGTGATGATGTAACAAGGCAAATATCATAAGACTTCAGAAATGAAAAATATGCTTGACTATCAAATGGTGGACCATTATCGGAATGAATTTTTCGTGGAATACCATGAGTACGAAAAATCTGTTTCAATGCACTAATTACTGCAGAAGCTGTTTTAGCATTAATTTTTCTTAATTCAATAAACTTGGAGTGGTAATCAGTTACTTGTAAAAAGTCATCTCCTGCAAGATACATAAAATCTACACCTACCTCTTCCCAAGGTAGACTAGGAACTTCATAAGGCATCAAAGGCTGTTTACAATTAGCACGCTGATGCTGCTGGCAAATGTGACACATTTCAACATAATTCTTGATGTCTTCCATCATATTGGGCCAATATAAAGCTGTCTTGGCTTTTTCTTGACAAGCAGTGATACCTTGATGTACTTGGTGCAGTTTCGATAACACATAAGTTTGCATTGTTTTAGGTACTACTAATCTATTTCCGATAAAAATTAAGTCATTAAAACAATTCAACTCTTCTTTCTTATTCCAATAAGGTTTTAATTTTTCGGGCAATTGACTACACTGTTGTGGCCAACCATTCTTAATTAGCAACTTTAACTTCGAAAGATTTTCATCTTCTAGTGTTGCCTTCTGCATTTCTTTTGTGCGTTCTTCAGTGGTCGATAGAATTGTATGTACAATAGCAGCTCCATCTTCCAAAAAACTTGTATCTACACTCATGGTAGTGGGATTTCTGGAGAGGGCATCTGCTACGTAAAGCTTTTTCCCTGGAACATGCACAAGTTTAAATCTATATTTAAATAATTCAATTGCCATTCTCTGTAATCTTGGAGACAAATTTTCAATTGGTTTATGCAGTAAACCGAGGAGAGGTTTATGATCGGTTTCTACGATAAAATCAGTAGCATACACATAGTAATGAAATTTTCTACATCCGTTGACAACAGCTAATAGTTCTTTCTCGATTTGACTATATTTTTGCTGGGTATCGTTTAGAGCACATGAAGCATAGGCAATTGGATGTTCTTCTTGAAGTAATACTGCACCTAATCCATACTGGCTAGCATCAACAGAAACAACTGATTTCAAATTTGGATTATAATAAGCCAGAATAGGTGAATTAGCTACCAACTTCTTCAAATTTTCAAAAGCTTCTTGCTCATTAGCCGTCCAAATAAATTCATTTTTCTTACTTAAGAGATTTCTCAAAATTCCTGTTTTATCTGATAAATTTTTAATAAACTTCCCTAAATAGGTAATCATGCCTAAAAATCTCTGTAGCTCTTGTTTATTAGTAGGGGCTTTGAAATCTACAATTGCTTTAATTTTATCACCATTTACTGAAATTCCTTTTCCAGTTAAATTATAACCCAAATATTTTACAGAACTTCTTTTAATTTGACTTTTTTCCAAAGACAATTTCAAACCAGACTCTCGAGCTCTTTTCAGAACTGTTTCAAGTCTTCTATCATGTTCTGCTTCTGTCTTGCCAAATACTAAAATGTCATCAATGTAAACTAAAGTTCCATCTAAATCTCCAAAAATATTATCTATTGTTTTCTGGTACACTTCAGGGGAACTCGTCAATCCATAAGGCAGACGACAGAATTTGTATCTTCCAAACGGAGTGGCAATTGTACATAAATCTGAACTTTCTTGATCGAGCGGTATTTGCAGAAAAGCTGACGATGCATCAAGTACTGTGAAAAATTCTCCTTCAATTTGAGAAAATAAGCTCTGTTGGGTTGGAATTGGATAATGTTCTCGCTTTACATATTTATTTAGCATACGTGGATCTATACAGAGTCTTACACGATTATTAGGCTTCTGTACTATAACTATAGGATGCACCCAATCAGTTGGTTTTACAACTTTTTCTAATATACCTTGATCAACCATTTTATCTATCTCGTGTTTTACTTTCAATTTTAAGGCATGTGGAATAACTCTAGAGGCTGATATTTTAGGTTCAGCATTGGCATCTAATTTTATCTTGTACGTGTATGGTAATTTTCCCATTTTGCCTGTAAATACATCTTTAAATTTTTCTATAAAATTTCTAGCATGTACAGAGTCAACACTGATGTTTCTATTTACAAATCCCAATTTTTCACAAGCTTCAATTCCTAATAAAGCACTCGATTTTTGATCAATAATGTAAAAATCTAGAAATTCAGATTTATTTTTAACTTTACATTTTAACTTACTAACCCCGATTACGTTTAAACTGTGTCCTGTATAAGACATCAACTTTCTTTTAGTTTCACTAACAACTTCATTATTTCTCACATCATTAAAAATATTAAGTGGCAAAACATTGACTTCAGCTCCGGTATCTATTTTAAGAGACACTTCTGAATTATTTATAAGAACAGTTTCTCTCCATTCAGATTTTAAAGAATTAACCTGGCACTTAACTGAATCCAACTTAACAGAACCGTCATCACTCGATGGGTAAAAATTATCATTATTAGAAATTTCATGTACTTTTTTATTTATTCTTTTCCCTTTATTTTTACAGCCAACCGAGAAATGATTTAATCCGTTACAATAATAACACTTTTTACCAAATGCAGGACATTTTCCATAATCATGAACAGTTTTACATTTAGAACAACTTTTATTAACTTTCTGGTTAACATAATTACGTTTTTCCTTATTGTATATTTTCCTATGTGTTTCGTTTTTGTTTGCACGAACAGCATTTACGGTGGTAGAACAATTATTTTTATTCATTATTTCCATTTGCTTACCACTGGACTCCTTAGCCCTACAATATTCTATTGCCTTTGCAAGGGTTAACTCAGTTTCCATTAGCAACTTTTCTTTCATAGCGGAATCTTTAACACCAATAATTAACAAATCTCGGATTAAACTATCTTCTTGATCCTCAAAAGAACAATCTTTAGACAAATTTTTCAAATTTGTAACAAACGAATCAACAGATTCATCTTCTTTTTGTCTACAGTTAAAAAATTTATAGCGCGCAATAACAGTATTCGTTTTCGGTTGAAAATACTGGTCAAAAGAATTTATAACAGTTTCAAAATTATTTGCATTGTCATCACTAAGTTTAAAACTATTAAATATATCAATGCATTCTTCACCCATTATTCCTAGTAATAGCGCTACTTTAAGCTTATCAGGCTTAGATATTTTCTCAGAAGCTTCTAAATAAAGCATAAATCTTTGCTTAAATTTATTCCAATTCTCGGCCAAATTGCCAATTAAACTCATATTTGAAGGTGCCTTTACATCCATTATAACGGATACAAAAATTATTCTCAAAAGCGCATACAATCAATTGCTCTTAAATATAAGTATAAAATTATCTGACCTTTACGATGCCAAATGCAGCTGCCACCATGTCATATTGCGTGGTGCTTTTTACTTTAATAAATAAATAAACATAATCGTATACTAACTACTTTTATTTAAATTAAGTTAAGCAGATAAAGGATATGCCACACAGGCCTTTTATATTAACGTCTTTAAACTAACTAGTAAACATTCGAACAACAACAGTTACAATTACAGCAGAAGTTGAAGTAGTAGTTGGGTCATATTATTACAGTTTTTACATTTAGTTTTTACAAAAAGCCACCACTTTTAATTGTTATCTAACTTCCAGTAAATTAAAACTGTGAAGCAATCCTAAAAATATTGAATTTATAGCTCAATGTTTGAAAAGGGTAATTAAATTTTTAACTTAAAAAATTGCATTTAGAGATTTAAAAAATACACTTTTGAACTGTTCACATCTCTCCCGACATATTTTATTTACAAGTGCCCCATCTAACAACTTAATCCTAACTTATAAATAAAAGAAATTTTTAATTGAAATAAGGAAACAAAACTTTTTGTAGACTTACCTAATTAATGCCACTATAGAATACAATGCTGATATTCTACTTTTAAAAATGTCTCGAACGAATTTTTACTTCAATAACTTTAGAAGATTATTTTACTTAACACTTTCTAAAACAAACAAATTACAACCACCAGAAATCGAAATGGCTCATTGTTCTGAAAATTCAGCTAAAAGATGGTACCAGTATTGCTGTATATTGGTAATTTTTTTATTTCAAATTCAGTGAGATATGTACTGTTCACATGTCCACTCAGCCCCTACAGGGCAGATGTGCCAGTAATTAATATCCTTAAGGAATTTCTTTAAAAATTGTTTTTTAATTATTAGTTATAATTATTATTTTCCAGTTTTTTCAATATTTTATTAATCGATCAACAATATTTAATAATTTTAATAGTCTCATTTCCCAATATGAATTAAAATTTAATTGTAAATTTCAGAAATATATCAGAACACCTAAAATGGCAGTAATGGATACCCTTTGTTCTAGTAATGGACACCCTTTGTTCCAGTAATGGACACCCCATAAAAAGTAATTATATATAGCTGGATATTTGATATGTGACTTATCACATTGCTAACAAAGCGTAAAACCAACAATGTAAAATATGTCCAAGCCAGGAATCAAACCCGGAACCCTTGGAATAGTGCTCCAAGTGCTCTACCATATAAGCTACGAGGACGATGCCAAGCTTAGCATTCCCCACATATGTTGATAAGGCCACAACTGCAGCATAAGAGGGAACAGTCTTTATGCACACAATCCTGCGGTGAAACATGAGACCCAAACAAACCCAGCATCGGTCAACACATACATAATTTTAATAAATTTTCCAATTAATTTCACTGCTTAAAAATTATTTGAAAAATTTAATAAAATTATATATAATATAATTGTTTTTATGACTGTATTTAGGACCAGAATTTAATGAAAGCTTACTAATGAATCAAAATAGTAGTTATTTTCAAACAAATTTAACAGTTAGGGTACCAGTAATTAAAAAAATATTTGTGATATCATTCACTGTTTGCTTCAATTATTGTAATTATCAGAAGATCGATATTTTAATTATTTTGATGGATATTTTAAAATACTAAATATCAGGAAATTACAGCTGTCAAATTATTGAGACAGTGGGGAATTTAAAAGGTAATAATAATAATAATAAGTTTTAGTTTTTAGAGCATTGGTGTATAGTTTCGTCTCACTATTTTAAACAATTAAACTCTCAGAGACGGGGCGGGATTGAGTCCTATGAGTCCATTTTTGACAGTGCCCTTAAACAATATTTTCTGCCTGCTGACTGGTTTGATTGGCAGACTATAAAATATGCAGGGCAGATTTATATACATAAAAAAAAAAAATATTGAAAATCTATTAACCACATAAAATAACTTAAAAGCAGCTATTTATAAAAGTTTTTGTATTATTACATTTTGGTAAGTGTAATTTAAAAATTAAATTTAATTATTTAGGTTTTCAGTTAAGTCAAAATATATTTTGCTCTATAAACATGAGACATTACTGAAATTGCATTTTTAGCAATGTCTACCTGGGGTGTCATTACTGAAAAATGACTAATTAAGCATCCCAGTAATGGACACCCTTCTTAAAATCTGAAAAATAAATGTAAATTTAAAAATGGCTATTAGTATATAAAATTCAAAGTTTTGTATTAATACCAAAACAAAAAGCTGCAAATTTTGCAAGATAATAAACAATATATAAACTTATTAAATGAAGTCAGCTCTTGGCTGGTTCAATAAGATTTTCACTGAAAAACATTGAAACTTCGAACCATTATTTTCTGCTTCCTGATTGGTTTGATTAAGAGTGTTAACAATAATGCAAGATGTAAAATATGCAAGGGGGAGTTATGAAAAAAAAATAATGAAAGGTAATTTGTTTTATTATTATTTTTTTTATATACACCAAAAACATTGAAGAGTGTCCATTACTGGCACATCTATCCTATATACTGCATTCATTCCAGTGGGTATAACATTCCATTGCACAGTGATATTTTTTATAATATTTCAGTTCAGTATTATATTTCTATATAATATTCTATGATATTTCAGTGATATAATTGATATTTTCTTGAAACTTTAGACCAGACTTGAATTATTTTTAACTTTTCTGGGTTTTCTTCAGTTATATGTTTATTCAATCAAGTTAATAGTCAAAAAGGTAAACTGTGTTACATTATAATAAAGAGAGGAGTAACTCTATTTTATGAAGCATGTTGTTCACAGGTATCGTGCATATAATGTAATTTTGGCATGTTCAGAGCAAAATTCAAGCTATTTCATGCATTGGATGAAATAATTATTAGGTTGTGTAAAAAGAAAAGAAAAGGGTTTCTATTATTGAACTTCCAATGAAAAAGGGAAATTTTTTAATCAAATATTACATTGCTGTATATTCCAAGTAATTATTTTTGGGTACTTATTTAGTCTTATAGTTTATCGAACATTTTTATAAATATGTTTTTATACTAAGTACTTTGACTTAATTACTTTTTAACAAGCAAAAATTAAAACAATTTGTACACCAACTCTCAAAATTCAATGACAATAAAAAATATGTGTGACAGAAGCACAAAATGCAGCTTATATAAGTCACATATAGCAATATTTCAAATATATTTAATGAAAGCTATTTCATAATAGACACAAAAGCAGCTCACAAAGTATGCAATAAATGTTACTACATCAAAATATTAATATTACAATACATTAAAAAATTCCAAAAGAAGGTGTATATTAAAAAATTTAAATTATAAAAAGACAGTCTGTATCTCTTCAGAGGGTGCATAGACAGAACTAACTGCCTCCCCCCCCCCCTAAAAAAAATCTTGTAGGTATCGAAAAACAAAAAACTTGAATACTTTTGAAAGGAACAATTTTACAACTTAATTTAGATGGAAGTCTAAATGTAAATACTGTAACATAAACCCTTTAAAAATAAAATAAAGTTTAAACATAATAATAAAAATGAAGGCATGTTAAATAAATTAAGCAGATTTAGGTATGTTATAAATTTAAAATGAAGTACACATAATTGCAGGACGAGTGGTCTCCACCCTTACCTGCAAGAGAAGAAATAAGATGAACAGAAATACCTTTCATATTTCACTCAAAAGAAGTCCTTCACCTGGTAGAAACAAAAACAAAACTCTCCCCCCCATTTGATAACCCCCTTTATAGCATCATAAAGCTCTGACCAATCAGATGCGTTTCACGGTAAATACGCAGATTTTGATTAGTTCATTTCCAAATTGTTACTTTTTTTATATATATAAGGAAAGGGCAGCTGACGTCACTGTTGGTCGAATTACTGTTGGTCAGCCAGAAAAACCTGTTAATTCATTATGACTCCTACTATACACATGAACTCAGGGAATTTGATTGGTCTTTAAGAGATTGATATAAGAGATCTTTGATATGATTGACCTACGTTGCCAAGTTGATTCCTGCAATGATCGCTATAATAAAATTGTAGTGGTAGATTGGTTAACGGAAGTGTTTGTAAACAAGCCCTTTCCTTATAGAAGGATTAAATCTTCAAGGGGTTTTCTGAGGAGAGAAGAGCCAAACTGTTAAAAAGGAGGAAATGTTTTCTTTTTCTCTCCACCCCCTCCCCTACAGCCTATTTAAAAATTTCTTTCTTTGGGGTGCAGGGTACAGTGAAAATTTCATTGGTGTGTGTGTGTGGGGGGGGGGAGGGATTATCGATGATTGATATTTTGTATTATTATCATAACCTAACAACAAAGTAAGAAATAGGGCATGAAAAACAAAAACAATTAGCGTTAAAGATTTTAAACTTTTTGTTAGAAAGAAGAGGGCAGAGGGTGAAGTGGAAATTTGGGATGGAGAGGAGAGTAATCTATATGACTGATTATTTATTGATTGTTACTAGACAGCTACAAATAAGACTGAAGACTTTTTTTAAATAAAAAGTTTTAAAATTTGCCCGCTGGAGGGAAGGGGAACGCATAAATTTCAGAGTGAGGTAGGTGGAGTTGTATTTTTGATAAATGATTATTTACTTATTGTTAGTAAAGAGCAACCAGTAGGACAGAAGAATTTTTGTAGGGGGAGGGGCTCAGACATTTCGAAAAATGATAGTTTAAATGGCTGATTATTTACTTATTGTTCATAGAGAATAATAAATAGAGCATAACTTTTTAATAAAGCGTTTTGTAGGTTTTAAAAACTGTTTGCTGAAAGTGGAAAGAATGGATTACCGTAAATTTTCCAGGAATTGGAAGTTGTAATTTAGATAATTATTTACTTATTACTTATTAGAGAAAAACGAGTAGTACAATATTTTTTTTAAAGATTCTTAAAATTTTAAACTTTCTGTGCTGGTGTGAAGGGGGGATTGTAGAGAAGGGAAGCTGAGATTTCATGTGAAGAGGGTAATTCATTGAAATTATTAAAGAAAAGATATAGAAATCCCCTAAAAAGTGGAATTTTTCTCTCATTTCATTTTAAAATCAACATCTATCATGAAAAAATTTCCAGGGGAGGAAGGAGGACGTGAATTTGGGAATAAAGAAGAAAATCGAAATTGCTTAAATTTTGGAGGAGGAGGATACCAGAGCCGTCCTTAGGGGTGTGCGACAGGTGCGGCCGTACAGGGCCTCACTCCCGAAAAAAAATATTATAGAATAGCTAAATATTTATTTCATAATAAAATTTACATGTGTAAAGAGCATGCTTATTCACAAAATATATTATCAGTAACATCTTTGGAGCAAGTTGTGGACGTTCGAGAAGAGAATAAATTGTTTCTAGCTTTTATTTAATAGGATTTTTATACTCTAGCCTAGACATTACCGGGTGCATATATGAAATCTAGACAGGCGCATGAACTGAATGTTAACTGTTAAGAAGTTGGTGTTGCTAATGATTCTGACTAAACCCTCACTATTATTTTAATGACTATTTGCAATCTAACTGCCAATCTGTATTGATTCGCTTTTTTTCTTGTGTAAATCAAGTTTCCTCGTTTCTTTTACGAATATCCATGTTTCTATTCACATACTACATACTTATGTCCTATCGCATAAACATGACTGGGAGGCTAGGAAGCTGAAACCTCAGATCCCTAGACTAAACTAAAAAATCAAAGTCTCTAAAAATTAGGAAAGGTTAAGTTTTTTAAAATTTTTAAGGGAAAATACTGATTTTGACTCTGATTTTTCCATGTTTATAAATTCGCTAACTAAATTAAAAATATTAACATGTTTTTAATATTTTTTAATAAAAAACTTAGAAAAGGCTACAATGACAGGAAGGAGAGAGTTTATAGGTCAAAAATTTTCATTTTTATCACATTCGTTAAAGCTATACTGTAAGGGGACTGATCGAGTAATTTAATCGATTAATCCTTTGACTACGAATTTACTTTTTATTGGAAATTGTTGCAATTGGCGACTATTTTTTTTTTAATTCTATTTGTAGCACTTTTATCAAAAAGTAAACTTTGCGACTTCTATGACAATTTCAAGAAGAATATATTAAGAAGAAAAAGTTTTTGTAAACAGAAATACAAAACAAATATAAAGATATTCGATACTGGCAGCCCAGCTATCGGTACGTGGGATGTGTTCCGTTGTCAAATACATGCACATTTTAGCCACTATCTTTAACTTACGTTTCTGTTTAAATTATCAAAAAGGAATTAACAATTTTCGCCACCAAATTGTTTTACAAATTGATACATTTTGCTTAATTTTTATTTACTCTCGGCAGATCACTGATTGCTTGCTGACGAATGTCATGTAAATATACTAGAAGTGTGCATGGATCGAATTTTCTGACACAGATCCAGTACGGTCTTGAGAAAGCTATCCTGGTCAGATGTAAAAGCTAAAACTTCGATTCCGACCTGAGCCGAGTAAAAATATTTAAAATCAGCCCCGACCGGACTCAATTCCTACAATAATTACTAATATTATAAGTCAGCATTATTCCTACAATTAAAATTCTTTAAAAGAATATTATACACATTTAAGCAAACATTTTAAAGTACATAATTTTCCAGGTTATATGTCCACAAGCCATGACATATGTAACTACAATATTAATGATCACATAGGACATTTTCATTCAAATGAAGTTTAGAAAGAAAGAAAAAAATGCTTAAAAAAGTCATAATTTTGAAACTCTATACAGGAAAAAAGTAGATTTAATTTTTTTTTTTTTTCTCTTTAATTGATTAAGCCAAAATGAATTTCTAAATATTCCGTTAACAAATGTACAGTCGTAAAAAAAAAAAAAAAAAAAAAAAAAAGAGAATGAGAGAACAAACACCTCAATTGTTGGCAAAATTGTCGCGGAAGGATGCGAGAGGTACTTTTCGACTCGGAATTTTGTCTACTTTTCGAATATGAATATAAATTTTGAAATAATGGTCGCCTACATAATTGTGCCAACCTTAAATTTTTGAATGGTATCATCCACTTTTCACACTATATTTCATTTTTTAAAAAATATAGACAGCCCGACAAAAAGTGTTTATGCATTTTTTCTTATAAATTTTCAGGGAGTCATAAAATGAAATGTGTTAGGTGTTTATCCATACATTTAGGTAGATAAAAAAATTCTTACAAAGAGATGTATCGGGAACATTCATTCAGTTACATGAAAAATTATGTAAAATTTTTAATGCAAAACAAACTTACTTTACATGTGAGCAAATACCTACATTTTTTCCGATTTAATATTTATTATTTTCTTTTCTGTAGACACTTTGATAACAGGAGACGGTTCTAGGTCCTTTTAGAATTTAGACCATCAAAAAGTTAAATTTATAATATCTCTAAATATAATGATTGGCATGTGTTGCACAGTTACATACCCGTGTTTTTAACAAATGTCGTTCTTTTCTTCTGAAAATTAATGTCGATCATAATTCATAAATTTTTAATATGATTTTATTAATAATTTTTATAATTCTTTTTTTCAAGTGAAAAAAATGTCTGAAATATCTATGTGTATGCGTTATATCACATTAAGAAAAATCAATCAGATTAATTTTTGGAAGATAATAAATAAACTTTTTCCACAGGAATTAACTTTAGAATCCTCAAACCTTTTAACGCATCTACCTCTACGAAGATTTAAGAAAAAGTATGCAGTCGGAACCTTTTTACGGGCTACCTTGGTCAAAGGAACTGAAAATGACGTCATAAATGGTCTTATACAACATAAGTGGTCTTTGGAAATTTCAAAGTCAATACAATTTTTAATGTGTAGATATCTTCAATATTTGTAATCAAATTCGAAAAGTAGATACATTTTCCAATGGAACAGTACCTTTCGCATCTCTCTGCGGCAATCTCACGATTAAAAACTATGAGGTTGTCATCTCTCGTTCTCTTTTTAACGATTGTACAACATAAATAATTTACAAAAAAAAAAAAAAAAAAAAAAATAGAAAAGAAAGAAAGAAATGATGTTTCGACATGACGGATTATAACAAAAGTATAATGATGTTTCGTCAAGAATGAATGCTCGGCCTGACCCATAACTGCAAGAAAAGGAATATCCCTTTTTACCTTCACTTATTTAACCTCTTGGATTCGGCGGGTAGTACGACGTATGTACCCTAAAAAAACTTTCCCCAAACAACGGCTAGGGTACACCGTGTGTATCCTAAAGTTCGCTTCCCCCATTTTGAAGGTAGGGTTATCTGTCATCTGAGACTTTCAGGGGAGGAAGTCTCTTTATCTCCAGAGTGAAAGGAGAAATATCTTTTGCTTTGGCGCGGTAATGCAATAACAGGTTTTTGAATTGGCGATTTCTTAGGCAGAGCTCTTTTCTGTCATTCTATGATCATAGATACGTTTGCTGAGTAATATTATTTTCTTGCTCTCTTTGGTCGCTCCAAAAATTACTATATATATTGTTTGATTATTAAACAATAATTTATATTTGGAGAAAAATGGCTCCGCGTTTTAAAGGTCTGAGCCAAAATTAGCATATTTAATATATTTCAGTTCCATAGGCTCTCTGATCCCATCTGTTTTTATTATTTGAATATCTAATACGCGAAAAATTATCTGATAAAACTTTTATTATATATCTTTTAACACAAGATAGAAGTAGAAACTTTTATATCAGACATTATCGCTCTTCATTAAATTGACACTCTAAATAATGCATTTTAAATCCGCAGATATCGAGAATTTTTAAAATGAAAAATAATAATCAGTTTTTCATCAATGTTAACACAAGGTTAAAGTGAAAATTTCTATATAGGAATGTATCATTTTCATTTAATTTACACACTGCAAAAATAAAATGCTGTTTTAAATGTACAGACTATTTTCCCCAGAATTACAAAAAAAAAAGTATAATAATTTTATTTCATCAACATAAAAGCAAAACAGAAATGAAAACTTCTGTATGAGAATATACCGTTTTTCATTTAACTGAAACACAGAAGAAAAAAGTTAATTTAAGAGCATAAAAGATTCTTTCAAGAATCTAAAAATATGCAAAAGCTAGTAATCAATTTATTTCATTAGCATAAACATAAGGTTGAAGTGGAAACTGTTGTATGGAAATATATCGTTTTTCATTTAATTTACACACTGCAAAAACAAAATGCTATTTTAAATGTACAATCTATTTTTACCAGAATTAAAAAAAGAAAAGAAAACTGTAATCATTTTATTTCACCAACATGAACACAAAGTTGAAGTGAAAATTTCTGTATCCGAGTATTTTTTATACAGCGACCAATTGAAGAAAATCACTATTTGTTTCTGAAATTCACGTTTTTTTTCTCCATCATTTGAAGAAATTCAGGAATTTGATTTGCGAAGTTCAGCAAAAGAAAAGAAACCGCGGTCTTTCTTGAAATTAAACAATTTTGCGGCAGAATCACATGTTTGTGAAAGAATTAAAGGCGGAAAATGCAAAGAGGGATTTTCCTAATTTGTGCGCGATTTGCTTTGTCTCGCCCGCAATTGCTGCCCTTAAATAAAAACTTTACCCCCCCCCCCCATCCAAAGAAAAAAAACGTTTAAAATGGCGTCTCTTTGATTGAGAATGAGAATTCGTAATGTAAATATTCCCAGAACCGTTGTTTCGTGTTTAATATACCTTATGAGAGTTTTATGTTAAAAAGAAAAAAGAAAGAAAAGAAAAGAAAAAGGAGGATTTTTTCTTTATTTCCGAATTTTTGGAAGGATTATCGATTTTTTAAAAAATGTTTCGAACTAAATGCTCTAAATTTGCAGACCTTTTGGAACAGGGTTACTCCTAGCTCTTGGAAAATCAGCACGGCGCTATGAGAAAATACTCAATGAATTTTAAAAAAGGGCTCAGCACACTTAAATACTCACACGGCGGGAATAAAAAATCGCAAGGTGCAGCACCGCGCTAAATATACAAAGTTTAATCTCTATAAAATAACAAATAAAGTAAAATGACTTTAAAAAAATATTTTTTTTAAAGATTTAATTTCCTTTAGGGATTTTTTGTAGGAGGGTTGTTCGTGTTCAAAAAGGAGAGCATTTAAATAATTCTTTTTAAGCGGAAATTTATCGAAATACGGAAGATTGTCACCTTTGTAATTACCCTTTTTACTTCTAAACTAAGCATAAAAAAGATTTTTAAAAAACTAAAAAAAAAAAGTCTCGATTATAATCAGGGCCCGACGTATGCAGAGGCATGCGGGGCAGATGCCCCGGGCTCCTCAATTTAGGGGTTCCCCAAAAGAGTAGTCAGGATTTTCATTAAAATGTGCCAAATGACACAAAAGTAACCAAAATTCATATATTTTCAAACATTTAGGAAGGAAGTGCGGTCCAAATCCCCTCTCTGTTTCAAGTATCCCCATGAATAAAACAAACTATATCATTAGTAAACGAATGATTAAAATTTTATTATAACAACTTAGTATTATATTGTTTTCAAAAGAAATTCTTTATCAACGTTTTGCTTATAACGTGGCAAGTTAAAACCACTTATTATGACCAATTTAGGGTTTTTTTTTTTTTTTTTTAAATATTGTAATGTACGTTGATAAGCAAAGTAAAAGTTTGCAAAAAAAAAATACTCCTATCAACCAACCTATCATTTTTTTCTACTATTTTCATACTAATATATATATATATATATACATATATATAAGTTGTGACCAGCTTTTTGTGATACCCTGTATACAGTTGTGAGCAGTACCAGTTACAAAATTTATGCATACATATAACACGTATGAAGTTTAGTGCTAGCCACTACCACATTATTCACAAAAAAATTCTATAACTAGATAAAAGGGGACCTCCCAGAATGATGCTTGCCCCAGGATTCTCTATAGGGTAAGTCAGGCACTGATTATAATCCCCCACCCAAATGTGATTTGATTGCTTTAGCTTTTGAAAAAAAAGGGGGGGGGGATTACAGTCAGGATTTTACGGTAACTATTTTTATGGGACTTACATATTTTATTTTTTTATTTGGAATATATCTTTTTAATTAACAAATTCCAAAGTTCTTTGAAAATGTGTATTTAACTCCCGAGAAAATGGAATACAGAATTCTAATTTCTTCTATTTTTATCAGTGAATATTTGCCTAATTGATATAATTTAAATTAGCAGAAAAATAATAGCTCATAATTTTTCATGTACACTTAGGAATATTTCTGCAGTAGTAAGTGTAAGTTTTCTTATTTTATAACTGGAATATCAATTACGTGGTTTTTCCCCCATCATTTTGCAACACGCGGAAAAAGAACAGAGAAATTATTGGTTGTGTTTTGTTTTCTTATATATAAATATATATTTTTCGGACCTTGAACCGGCAAACGAAAAAAATATACATATCATTTAAATAAACAAAAAAATATTAAAATCAAATATATAATTTACTTGCCAAAAAAAAAAAACTAAATTATATTTTGATAAAAGCGAGATCTTGTATTAAAAATAAAAATGGAGATTGTTTCTACATGCTGAAATGTGTAAGAGATTTTCTTAATGAGTAACATGAAAACGAGTCTGATCTTCTTAAAAATCTATTATTTTATCGCTTAGGAATTTTCTCAATCTATTATTAATTAAAATCGATAATTTGCAGCTCCATCAGTCTAAATATTTCAAGTATTTTATGTTTCAAAAAAGCTAAACCAGAAAACACAAATTGAAAGAACAAAACATGATCTAAAATCCGCTTATTCCATGATTATGAATGATATTTAATATAATTTGCGACACAATGTATATTTTTTCATATTTAGTGGAAAATAAAAGCAGTTAAAATAGAGGCCGAACGATCTGTATAGTGAGTATTTGTAAAAATCAATACACATTTATTTCTTCATAAATATATGCTCACATAAAAGAAAAAAAAAAAGTTGCTCAGAAATATTCAACTGAAGCTATATTCTTTCTAAAAGCGCCAAAATACCGGATTCTGGGGGAAAATTCCTCACCTCAGTCGAAAAATGCAAGCAATCCTACAATTTCACGGCAACCATTGTCAGAAGGCGTTTATTGACGCTTTCCAGGGAGAAGGACAATGGATGCTCCCCACTTGACCATGTAGTAAAAGGGGGAGGAAAGTTCTCCAGAACGCCGTATTTTGGTTTAGAAAACAGACAGCTTAACCCGATTCTAAAAGGTTAATCACAGAATGTCTGTCTTAAAATAAAACAAATATTACTATTCGAAATTTCTTGTAGTTGAATAAATGACTTCACTTTATTTAATCGCGGAATGTCTGTCATTAAATAAAGCAAAAATTACTATTCAAAAATTCTTGCATATGAAAAAAAAATTAAATTGTAAAAATTTTTCGGAATAGGTGAGGATTAACTAATTTGAAAGTGAAGGGCCACGCAAAAGTTCTTGCACTCGGCCTGGCTTTCGCTAGGGTCGGCTCTGAGGGTTACAGTCAGGATTTTACAATTATTTATATCCAATCACACAGAAATAAAGTTATTTTCAACTGAAATAATTTTCTGGACTTTCTTTCTCCTCATGTATTTCCAAACTTGACCTTCAAGAAATATAAAATAACCTGAAACAGAGCCCACCCAATGTTATGTTATTTGACCTATTTAGGGTTTTCATTCCATTTAATATAAAGATAATCAAATTTTCGTGAGTGCTTGAATTTCATGAATTAACAGGTGACTACTTATAAGAGAGGTGCGAGATTTGAGTAAAGCTCCCGACCTCTAAACAAAGAAATTGTGTATTTTACGGTGTAGCAGTCAGGGCTCAAAAAATCTATTGCCCGACATGTCCGGGGCATGTAATGTCTCCGATCGGGCATGCATTATTGTTATCAACATGCCGGAACGGGCATGCATTTTTGATGGCATTTCACATGCAATAGCTGTATGTGATCAGTGAAAATTAGAAAAAACTTCAAATATAGCTATCCGCAGTTATAACTCAAACAACATCCAACAGTATGGACAAACGATAAGACGAGACAAAAGAGCAGAAGTTATCTGTATCACGTATAAAAGTCGCTTTCAGAAATTTACTTAAATTTGTTGCCATTCTGTAAAATGAAAAACATACTCGAGATGCCATTGGCTGACAACGTAACCATTTGTTCTGTATACACATCTTTTCAAAATGCAGACAAAAGATATCACCAATATACTTTTATTGGTTGAAATAATGTTTTCTTTCTCGTCTAGTACATCTGCATGTGAATGAATAATCATAAAAGTTTCATATTCCCTTGAATAAAAAACACTCAGTGTATCCTTTGTTGTTTTAAAGATTATTTTATACTTACCAGCTTTAAAATTACAGCCACAAAATTTAGAAGTGCTTTTACTTTGAAGTCCTTTTTTAGTCGGGTATGTAATTTTGGTTATTTGGGCATCTATTTTCTTCTACCACATGCCTAACTGGGCATGTAAATTTTTTCAAATTTTTCTAGCCCCCTGGTAGCAGTCATAACAGTTCAGATTTATAAAAAGTTCAGAAATTGCAAAGAAGCTAAAATAACTTGCCACATTTGATTGAAATAAAATATTAGCTTTAAATAAACCCTTTAAGTATATAAAGTAATTAGAAATAACTTTTGCGAAAACCTTGGTATTGAAACTTTCTTAAAGTACGATTAGATGTATCATCAATGCGTTTTTTGACTAATTTATAAGGAAAGGGCATGTTTACAAACAAACACTTCCGTCAACCAATCTACTACTACATTTTTATCTTAGCGATCATTGCAAGAATCACACTTGGCGACGTAGGCCAATCATATCATAGATCAGTTAAATCAATCTGTTAAAGACCAGTAAAATTCCCGGAGTTCATGTGTATAGTAGAAGTAAAAATGAATGAACAGGTTTTCCTTGCTGACCAACAGTAATTCGACTAATGGTGACGTCAGCTGCCCTTTCCTTATAAAAAGTACATGTGATAATAAAATTGCATTCATTATTCTTCAGCTGTATACAGGAAGATCAAAATGGACTTTTGCAACCCCTCCCCCTTCAAGAAAGTTTTGAAAAGATGAATTATTTTGATATGTATGTTTCAATTTTTTAAAACTCATTTTCTAATACAATTGTAAATTGTAACATTTTGTAAAATAAGTTTGTTTTGTCTCCTTATCTTTTTCAGTCACAAACATAAATTGGTAATTCTCAGTCTTTGTTCCACGGACCCCTTTTTAAAATAAAATAACGCCAAGAACTCTCCTACATGAGCATACAGTTAAACTTGTTTAACCCTAGATCTACCGGGAATTTTATTCAAGTTTTAATAAAACGTTCTACACCAGAATTTTTATTTAAAACTATTTAACTTATTTATTTACCTTATTTTTGTCTGGTTTATATACTTAGTTTATTTTAAAGAAATTTCTGGTTTGAATGAATATTTTGTATGTACCTGTCGGGTCCAATGGACCCGTCTGGTAGACGGAGGGTTAATACAAGAAACAAGGTAATTGAAGATCTCATCAGTTTTTGAAATAAATTTCAATGTATTTTTCATGAAAAAAAAATATAGATTTGTTTGCTAACTTATATATACGATCTAATATGTAGTATATTTTTATTACATATAGATATAGGTTATAAATTTTTTTAAACATCTTGATAAAGTACCTTTCAAGGTATGATGGCTGTTGCATTGTACAAGACATACACTTATGCTTATATTGAAAAAAAATAATAATAAATAAAGTACTAAAATAAAGATAAATTAATTAAATAAATTTAGAATTATTCTTGCTCAAAACACATTATATACGATGAACACTATATTGTATAGTAGCTCATTGCAGTGTTAAGACGGATGTCCTAAATATTTGTAAAAGTATTTCTAAAACAAAGAAAGTTAAACCTAATTTTTGTCAATTTTTTTATCCCATTCCATATTATAATTTTTTAATGTACTTCTTTAACAGACTGTTTTTCCCCCCAAGAACCAATTTCCATTTCAAGCGTGGTTAGAGGAAGCTAAAATGCTGAACAACTCTGGTTTAAACAAATCATTTTTCTTTTAGTATCAGTTTCTACTGTAACCCTGATTTATGATATATTTCATGTGTACCTACACGCAAATGCATATGTGCTTATATCAGTGGATAAAAATTCAAATTCTACAGTAATCTACAAATAAATAATGAAATTGTTTAATGTGTCAACTTTGTACTCTTTAAAGGAAACGCAATAAACCAATTCCTTAGGTAAAAAGTGTAGTAATATATCAGCATTCTGATACCTGAAAGAAGTTTCTGTTTTGGTATAAAACAAAATTTTCTCACTTACAAATATGTCAACAGAAGAAGAAACCTTCATGAGTAAAAAGAACGCCGTTCCTTACATTAGAGATACAAAGAAACACATTAATCACAGAAAAGAAAAATCTATTGTTTGTGAAGTATGTTCCAAAGGTTTTTCCAAGAGTGATCATCTAAGCAGGCATCTCTTGTCTCATACAAAAGAGAAACCTTATGTTTGTGAAATATGTTCCAAAGGATTTTCCCAGAGTAGTAATCTAAGAAGGCATATCTTGTCTCATACAAAAGAGAAAGCTTTTGGTTGTGAAATATGCTCCAAAAGATTTTCCACAAGTACTAATCTAAGACAACATCTCTTCACTCATACAAAAGAGAAACCTTATATTTGTGAAATATGCTCCAAAGGATTTTCCCAGAGTGGTAGTTTCAGAAATCATCTCTTGTCTCATACGAAAGAGAAACCTTTTGTTTGTGATATATGTTCTATAGGATTTCCCCGGAGTATTAATCTAAGAATGCATCTCTCCACTCATACAAAAGAGAAACCTTATATTTGCGAAACATGTTCCAAAGGGTTTTCCCAGAGTAGTAATCTAAGAACGCATCTCTTGTCTCATACGAAAGAAAAACCTTTTGTGTGTGAAATATGTTCTAAAGGATTTTTCACAAGTAGTCATTTAAGACAACATCTCTTCACTCATACAAAAGAGAAACCTTATATATGTGAGATATGCTCCAAAGGATTTTCCCAGAGTGGCCATCTAAGAAATCACTCCTTATCTCATACGAAAGAAAAACCTTTTGTTTGTGAAATATGTTCCAAAAGATTTTCCCGGAGTGATCATCTAAGAAGGCATGTCTTGACTCATACAAAATAAAAACCTTTTGTTTATTAAATATAATAAATCTGTTCCAATGAAAAAAAACCTTCCTTTCAGGATTTTGCTTTTGTGCAACAACTTTGAAAATGCTTTCTCATAGAAGAAAGTGACTGTAAAAGGTGTTTATTATTTTAAAATTCATTTGAAAAGTTTAAATAAATATTTTAATAAATTAACAATATCAAATTAGATTTATTTATTTCTGTACTCAATAATAAAAAGGTACCATTCTTTCAGAAGATTTATCAAATTTTAAACAAGGCTAACTTGAAATGCAAAAATTTCTTAAACATTAGAAAATAAATTATAAACTAATGGTATTTTCTTATACTAACAGTATCCGGAATATATAACTGTGGATGTAAAATTTCACCAAGTACTTGTACTTGTGCATTCATAATATAGTATATTATGGTATTTTATGTAGATATTTATTTTATCTATGACTAACTAGCCCGCCGGCGTTTCAGATTCCGTGATAATATTCTTAAATGAATCTTAAATTTGTATGATTTTATATCTTTAACTCAATTTTGTCTGAAATACGTACCCCCTCACTGTGTGAAAATGGGGGGCAAGTAGCTGCAAATTTTTTAGATTTTTTATGTAACTTTTTTTCATAATTTTCGGAAAATTTTATGGGGTAGTAATGAACAAATTAGAATTTTAAAAGACTCTCTAGTAATGAAAAATAATTTAAGAGGGGAGGAGGCTGCTTAGTAAAATCTGCAGGCCAAAAGCTTTCAAATGATATGTCACATGAAAAAAGCACTTCCCCGTCCCCACAAATGGGGAATGACCCCTAACTGTCTGGGGTCAAAATAGATCCCACTAACTGAAGGTTTGTGAGGAGTTTCACCTTTTGTTAAGCCTTCAAATGAGGTCGAATATCGCTGTAGCTTAATTAGAAGCTGAGTTAGAAAAAAGAATCCCCAGGGGGGGATTTGAATGAAATTGGGGTAGGGGGGAAGAAAGGTTCATAATATGAATGAGTGTTCCGAGGTTTTCCAATGATACGTCAGGGTTTCTGAAAAAGTTTGAAAATTGCCAAGATGTGGCCAAATATTCTAAAATTTTTGATCACCCCCTTTAATCCTCTCAGGGGGGATTTCTAGAGTCGCTGAAACATATGTTCAATTATTTTTTTTAGGAGATTTATTTTCTAGAATTTCGCACTTCTACCTAAAACGACTGCTGTGCTGATATATGGCCAAATGTTCTAAAAGTTTTGACCCATCTTTAACTCCATAGGTTGGGAATTTTTAAAATCGCTAAATACGTGTTTAATTATTCTTTTAGTAGATTTATTTTCTGGAATTTCACGCTCCTACCTAAAATGCCTGCTGAGATATGGCCACATGTTCTAAAATTTTTTACTCCCTTAGGGGTGATATTTGGAAAATCGTTCTTTAGTGCTCACTTTTGTCATAAGAAATATGTTTTATCTAATTTTCATGCTTCTAGGTTCAGTAGTTTGGGCTGGGTGATGATGAGACTGTGAGAGGGACATTGCCTTTTATAAATGGAGATTGAAGATAAAACTTGTATAGGCAACTCACAAACTTTTTTAATGAGAAGCAAATATCCATCATGATTTGAATTGAAATATTTTTTATGCAAAAAAAAGGCAGATGCAATCAAATATGTTTAGGTATGTATTATTTTGTAACTCTTTATATTATGTTTGTGTATGTATATATTTAATATATATGTATTAGTTTTCTGTATTACATGTTCGTACTTCACTTGCATGGCAATCAAATATGTTTAGATATCATTTTGTAAATCTTTATACAGTAGATTCTCTCAAATCCACAAATGCCTAAAATTCACACATCGTTGCAGATGTAAACAATAACATTTACAGTTAAGATGTGTGTGAAAAATTCAAAATTGTTTTATTTTTATATGACTCTGTACACATTTCATTATGTAATTCTGGTTAATGTAACTAAATTTATGCTTTTTCATGAAGAAAGTATAAATTTATTTCTGAAAAAATTCCAGATAGCACTATGATATCAGTGGCAATCGCGATCTTTTTGCCAAATATATTTATGTATTAATCAAGCATTTTTGGCTGTGAAGTCTGGTTAAACATGAAATAAAACTTTGTTATTTTAATTTTTTGATGTAAATTATTAGTGTACCTTTATGAGGCGAATATCATCGAATAATTCAGAAAGAAATTATCTCATTTTTAGTTATATAGTAATGCTTCGACTTACGTCAGCAATTCGTTCCAAGACTAGTGACGGTAGTCGAAGTATATTTAAATAAGCAAAAATGGATAAGGAATAAAAATTCTCCAATATCTAATGTTTATATTCTGTTGTATGCATAGATTTACAAACAACGAGAAGGAAGGCAAGCATATATTTGCATTGCATCTCCCTGCCTGCTGTTTGCCACCGGATAATTTCTCTTTCGTTAATCCGCATGAGCACTTGCGGCAAAAGGGGTGATGGTAACAAAGCCCATTGGATAGTAAGGTGAAGCGTTAGGGGGGTTGCAAGCAGTTCGTCTTCGTTAAATCCCGTCAGCCCCTGCGCGATTCAGAACTAATCCGGTTTCTTGTCTTCCTTCTCGTTATTGGTACTTATATGGTTGTATGTAAGGATTATGTTACATACGTTTAACGTTAGCAAAAGAATGAATTTTCAGTACACGAACTTTGAATAGGTCAATAAGTTATTAACGTAAAATTTATTGTCATTCTACATGTCCCGTTAGAGCCTTTGAGTATGTGAAAAGATCTTGCAATGAAGTTTGAATTTTTCCTTTTTTCTCTCATAAGCACAACAGAGCTTTTTCTAGTGACTTTATTTGTTTGTCACTATCACGTAACTGTCACAGCAAATTTTCAATTCAGAAGCACAATCGTTTTTAAAAAAGTTCAAAGCGCGTATTAATTAAGGAATTTTTTTTTTCCAGGAGAGACGACATAAATGCGGGGTAACATAAGTCGAGGGGATGCAAGTCGGGGTAGCACTGTACATTAATTATTTACTTGGCTATTGCTTTTAATATTTTAAGAGTTTTTTTTTTGTTAATTTTTATTATTTTACTTTATAACTGTACCAAATTATTTTATTATTTTACTTTATAACTATACCAAATTATTTTATTATTTTACTTTATAACTATACCAAATTATTTTATTATATTACTTTATTATAATCATTCATTATAATTTTGAGTACATTACTATATTCAAATGACTGTTTTTAAAATGTAAACAAAACCATCACCAGAAATCTGCACAACTTCTTGTCCCAAGCTATGCGGATTTGAGGAAGTCTACTGTGTTATGTTTATGTACATATATTTATTATTGTACTGTATTAGATGTTTGTACTTTATTTGCATGGTAAAATTTTGGGTGTGACTCTTGCATAATTATAATTCTGAGAGTCGCTGTAATATGAAAACAAGTATACATTTGAAGAAAAAAGAGATGAGTAAAAAATATTTATTTAAAAATGGATAAATATTGTGTTTTCTACTAAGTTAAATGTATTTTCACCAGGAAAATAAAATTTTCAAAATAAGATTTCTTTTCTTTTCCATGATTGACAAGTCATATTTAAGTTCCAAAGTTTCCAACTGAAGATAATTAATGAGGTGTTTACTTAAACTAATATTCTTAAATTTAATAAAAAAAATGCATCGTTATATTTGTATTTTTAATAATACTAGTCAGAATAAAGAACTGTCACAGTATAATTCCAAAATGTGTTATTTTAGACTTCAAAATTTATCGTCATGAGAATGTATATTTTAAAGAAACATAAAGTTCTACTAGATTAATTTTAACACAATTTTTCTAATTGGTAAATAAATCATATTAGATGTAAATTTCCAACTGGGCGAAAAATGTCTGGACCAGGATTCGAACCAGGGATCTCCTGGCTGAAGCCGCCAGTGCTCTGCCATCTGAGCTATCCCGGACAAATCTGGAGGAACTTTTCACCCAGCTAACCTCAAAACGTTCCACCAGATTCGCCCGGGATAGCTAAGGTTAGCTGGGTAAAAAATTCTAAGAGATTCGTCCGGGATAGCTCAGATGGCAGTCCGCCAGTGCTCTGCCATCTGAGCTAACCCGGACGAATTAGGTGGAACTTTTTCACCCAGCTAACCTTAATGTAACATTAAGATTAGCTGGGTAAAAACGTTTCACCAAAATCGTCCGGGAATAGCTAAGGTTAGCTGGGTAAAAAAGTTCCACCAGATTCGTCCGGGATAGCTCAGATGGCAGAGCACTGGCGGCTTCCTGGTCCAGACATTTTTCGCCCAGCTGGAAATTTACATCTAATATGATTTATTTACCAATTAGAATAATTGTGTTAAAATTAATCTAGTGTAATTTCGTTTCCAGCGGTTTCTGGAGTTCCATTACCTGAGATTTTTCTGTTGAGCTGAACCAGGTTTCAGACCAGATGCAATAATCATTGAGGTTAGCTGGGTGAAAAAGTTCCACCAGATTCGTCCGGGATAGCTCAGATGGCAGAGCACTGGCGGCTTCAGCCAGAGATCCCTGGTTCGAATCCTGGTCCGGACATTTTTCGCCCAGTTGGAAATCTACATCTAATAAAGCTCTACTTTATGAATGAGGGGCGGGGGGGGGGGGGATTTAGCTGATGGAGTCTTAAATGCAACCCAAAAACATAAGATGAAAATAATTAACGAAGCATTGATGAGTTTTAAAAAGTTATGAGTAATAAAATTTAAACAAAAATTCAGTCAGTGGAAATTTCATCCGGGGTTTCGAAACGTTATAGTAGAAAAACGAAGACGAATATGAAAAAATGAAACATATGAAATTATTCCGAAACTATTCAAGTTTTACTTACATACATTACAGGTGTTCTATGTGTGAACCCTTGGTCACACGGCATACATCAGTGCGATTGTCCAGTTCCTGCCATACTCTACTCAACATGGTACTGTCTATGTTATTGATAGCACGTGTTATCCTTTCACGCAGGTCAGCTAAATCACGTGGCATAGGTTGTACAAAAACCTGGTCTTTCACATACCCCCCCACAAGAAAAAGTCACACGGTGTTAAATCCGGTGACCGTGGAGGCCACTTTAGAAGAGGTACGTCATCTTCAGAAGCTCGTCCAATCCATCGATGAGGTAAGTGTGTGTTCAGGTATTCACGCACATCACACAAAAAATGGGGAGGAGCACCGTCTTGTTGAAATACGAAATCATCCTCATGTTCCTCTAACTGCGGCATTAGCCACAGGTGCAACATATCCTGGTCACTACACCGGTAATGGTCTTCTCTGTAAAAAAGAATGGCCCATAAACACGTGAGGAGGACATAGCGCAAAACACGTTAACTTTTGGGGAATCCCGATAGTGTTCCACTACAGAATGGGGATTTCCAGTGCCCCAAATGCGTACGTTGTGGCGGTTGACAGTGCCACACATGTGAAATGTGCTTTCATCACTAAAAATCAATTTCGACATTAGTGTTTCATGTTCATGGACATCAAAACGTGAAACGAGAAATGCAATCTGCTGGAGTCAACGCTTGCACCAGTCCCAACCTGTACGGCTTCAAACAAAGACGTTTTCGCAGAATTCGCCACACTGTTGGTTCAGAGATCCCCAATTCTCGGCTTCCGCTAGCGGTTGATTTCGCCGGGCTCCTTAAGAACGTTTCCCGTACACGATCTACGGTGTCCGCAGATGGACCAGGCCGACCACTTCGTTTCCAGTCACATAGGCATCCCGTTTCTTTAAATTTCCGGTACCACACATGAATTGTTTTGTCAGTTGGTCCCTGTTTTCGATATTTATTACGAAAGGCCCGTTGAACTGACACCACTGATTCAGATTTTGCAAACTCCAACACACAAAAAGCTTTCTCTTCGCCTGTAAACGCCATTTTTCTTTACTACAACTGACTTCAATACAGATGTTACTGCCATCTACCGGAAACTAATTAAATTAAAACTTGAATAGTTTCGGAATAATTTCATATGTTTCTTTTTTTCATATTCGTCTTCGTTTTTTTTAGTATAACGTTTCGAAACCCTGGAGGGAATTATGAATGACCCTAATTTCTATTCAAAAAAAGTAAATTTCACAGAATTAAGAGTACAACATTATCTAATCCTTTAAATTGACCTGAATGCAAGAATGTCATATTGCTTAAATTAACTAAAACTGTTAAATTAACTGAAAAAAAATCCAGAAATGTTTCTGCAAACAGGTGTGAAAAATGGGAACCATGTCCATAAACCTGGGACCTTTTTTTTGTTGTTCAGGTATTATAAAACAGCTGTGTACTTCCTTTTAAAGTACATGTCAGTAATTTATAATGGTAAATTCAAGAATAAATCTTCATACCTTAGAAATAATAGAAGGAACGACCAATAGTGCAATGACAAATCTGAAGAGTAGCATCGATTTATTAAGAAAAGGCATTATGAAAATAATGATGCATAAACCTTCAAAAAGATAAAACTGAACAATAATTTAAATGGCGAGATAGAAAAAAGGGGCTTCATGAAAGAATAAAAATTTTTATGCATATTTGATGGCATCCTAATCACGGTTGTATCGAAAGAAGTTTTTTTTTCTATATTTACACAATTTATTTAATATAAACAAGCCATTTATCGATTTTTATGTACAAACAGAAATAAATTGTATGTAAAAAGCAATAATAATGTTATATAAAAATAAAATCTTTATATATATATATATAAATAAATATATAAACAAGCATAAAATTCATTGAGTTGGTTTTCATAGCTGTTGATATCATTTGGCAATAAATTTTACTTTTTGAAGCCTGAGTTGCACCAATCTTTAGAAAAAAAAAGGCCACTATACTGGAAAAGTATATTAAATTACAATTTTCAACAAGATTGTCAATTGGCAACGATAAATGAAATTGGCGATTGGCAACTATATTTAGTAATTTATCTACCTGTCCCGGATAATAAGTAAGTACCAAAATTTGGAATCTAATCTCAAAAATGCAAAATTCTTTCGCCGACGTCATTTTTAAAAGAAAATGTAAATTTTGATTCATAAAGCTAAAACATGTTAGTGCATTTACACCAAAATTACATCATTTTCACTGCTTTTTCATTAGATTAAGGCCAGTGATACAGGTTTATGTAGAAATGATTCATGTGTTTGTTTGTAGAAAAATCGGACCTGTAACAATGTAATAGCAAAATAAAACTTCTTTGGGATTACTGTGTCTCCCTCTTGCTATTTATTTGCCTCATTTACTCAACAAATATTTTTTTAATGTAAAAGATATTATATACAGTGTGTATGTAAACAGTTTTTACAAAATAAGCATTCTCCAATCAAAGAGATTATGTATTGGGAATCAGTCACAATTCCCTTATTTAGTCAAAAACACGGGGTGTTCACTCCCAGACAAATCCAGATTTTCGTTCATAACATAACGGTAACAAAAATATTGTAATGATATTCCCCAAAAACAAAAAAATAAATATCTTTTTCTATAGATCAAATAGATTTTGAATTATATTCAATGTTGCTGTGAAAATAGAATATAAAATCGTCAGTTTTATATTGATGTCGCAACTTACCTGCCCCGTAATTTTGATGGCTTTTAAATGGCTTAATTGAAGTTGCCCATGGAAATTTCTGAAAACATTATGCAGTACCAAAGAAATTGAAGCGTGAAGAAGGGAAACTTTCATAGACGCAATATAAATCCCCGACCCTCAGCGAAACAGTGCAAACAGCTGAGCGGTAGGAGTCGCATAAAGGGGCGAAAGATAACACGGGGTTTACTTCGCGCGCTTGTGCGTGATCGCCAGTAGCGATAATTATCAAAATGAGGAGTAACGCTGTGCTCACCGCTGGCCCCTGTCCGCGCGAAAGCAGTGCGCTCCCCTTCCCCCTCTTTTCGTGGATGGAGCTTCTCTCCGAGGGAGAAACCTCTTTAGTGGGAGTTAGGTCAAAGATCGTAGAATACGTTAGATGAATCTGTTAGTTTGTATGTTAAATTTCGAGTGAAAGTGGAACTTTCTATACGTAAAATTTATTATTTTACAGAGTGCTGTATCACTGAAGATTTTTTCATTGTACGTATTCATCGGCTATCTACTTGTAATGCAGAAAATATAACAACAGAACATGAACAGATCATATTAAAAAATCTGTCCCAATCGCTGTTAAATCACAAGTCAAACTGACAAAGAAATGTCGTTTTGAATTCTCGCGGGGCGTTGGCGTGAAGATGGTATCTTAGGTTTACTACAAGAAAATTTGGCGAATTGGTAGATGCAATGAAGAATGCCTATGATTGGATCTCCCCTTTGAGTGTGTTTCCCAGCAGAGCTGTTTGCACTCTTTCGGTTAGTTACTGTTTCCAAAGCCTTCCTTTCTTAATACATCTTATTCAAGTATTGTAGAATGTTGTCTCTGAAAGCTGTCGTCATCGAATGCGCCTTGTCTCAGCAGTAAATGAACATACTATTTACTAGATTAAAAGTAGAGGGTAAGATGTTTACTTCCGCCTCTTCTTCTTCTTTTTTTTTTTTACTTCGGATTAATTTTTTTTTCCAGCATAGCGTTAGAATATTGAAAAACTACTATGATTTGAAACTTTCTAAAATAATCCCGCATCTAATTAGCAGATATTATGAATAATAGAAAATTTTACATTTTAATTAATGAAATTATAATTAGTAATTATATAATCAATAACAATAATAAGTTGTTTCAGAGATTAGTAGCACAACTAACAAATGAAATATTATAGTTAGCTGGGTTTTTTTAGCTAATGAAAGTTATTTTAACCCATGTAACTTGTAAAATAAAACAAAGTACATATTAACCTTAACAGAATATGGAACAAGCATTTAAATAAATCGCCTGCATGGTTACCTTATGAAGTTCTACTGCAAAACAACCGCAGAGAAATTTACATGTACTATTTTTATTAATTTACTAGCTTAGCTGCCCGACGTTGCCCGGAACAGTGATAATAACTTTAAATAAACAACCTAAATCAATAAAAAAGGGCACAAAATCTATAAACTTTCCAACACGAAATCTGAATTTTACTAATCATTTTCCTCAAAATTGACTTTCCAAGACTGTAGTGTGGCAAATCTAAAACGCCAATAGTATCTATGACACGGAACTGACAACCGCGAATGAGAACGCAGCTCAAGCCAATAATGCTAACACATGACTATCTGTTTGAGTCTCGCATTCTGAAAGCCACATAGATTTTGAAATTGCCAATAATGCATGTAATAATGTTAATGAAGATTAGTATTGAATCGCCAATCAATATTCTAGTGCCCAAAGTAAGAATCCATTGAACTTAGGGTTAGAAGTAACGAAATGTGTAATGATGACATCTCATTTATTGTATCCTTAAATTTTGGATGGGCATCTTAATAAAATAATGTGCCAGTGTATTTATATCCATCCTACGACTTTAACGTTTGGCAAAGTACATATATTTACGTATCTAGCATTACGTATCTAGCGTGTAAGCATTTTGGCGAACTTTCATTTAAAATAAACAGTGACAGAATATAGATTATATATTATACTTGCTTAAATAAATAAAGTTCATGCTCACTTTTCTCAGTAGCGCAGGTCGGCTTGTAGAAAAATAAAGACGAATGACCATCAAATAAATAATGCAGCAACACCTTTCACATATTATATATACATTTATAAAGACAAAACGGCAGACATCACTGTTACAAAACACAATCAACACTCAACTACAAAGAACATCTCAGAATGTCTATATACTATCGAAGCCTATTTCCATGGAAACACGAAAGGCCTTCTAGCGGCAGAAAAGAAAAGAGATATACGAATCGTTAGATTACATAAATAAAATAAAAGGAGTATATTACAACATCCCCCCTTAATCTAGCGGTTCGAAAGAGAAATTAAATTTGGTTTTTCCCTTAATTTTAAAAATTGGGGTCTGGGAAGAGGCTTTGTTAATATATCTGCAATCATTTCCTTTCAACTACAGTAATCAACAAGCACTATATTTTGTTCTTGTAAATGTCTAATATAGTGATATTTGACATCAATGTGCTTGGTTCTAGCACTATGTTTCCCAGTTTGTGTCAGTACTATACAAGATTTGTTATCTTCATATAGCATAATTGGTAAAAATTGTTTGAGACCTAAGTCTTCTAGTAGAGTCAGCAACCACTGTATTTCTTG
This sequence comes from Maratus speciosus, assembly GCA_963932465.1. Classification (NCBI taxonomy): domain Eukaryota; kingdom Metazoa; phylum Arthropoda; class Arachnida; order Araneae; family Salticidae; genus Maratus; species Maratus speciosus. The sequence goes on along the minus strand of OZ010794.1, from coordinate 89,880,316 downwards.
TGCAGCATTTGCAGCAGCTATATATTCTGATTCTGTAGTGGACAGAGCAATAAAATTCTGGCGTTTTGAGAAGCATGATATTGGATTGTCTCCTAAAAGAAAGAGGTTACCGCTTGTAGACTTTCTGGTTGCTTTATCTCCAGCCCAGTCTGCATCAGAGTAGCAAGTGAGAATTGGGTCAATTTGGCTGCTTATAACAAGATTCAAGTTCTTTGTTGTGTTTAGATACATGATAATCTTTTGAACTGATTTCCAATCTTTTTCTGATGGTTTTTCAATTTTCGGCTAAGTATATTAACTGCTAGGGCAATGTCCGGTCGTGACACTGTTGCTATGTAAAGAAGAGCTCCAATGGCTTGTCTATATTCATTATTATCGTCGAGAAAATTACTGTCATCTTCATTTTTTGGGTATGAAATTTCCATTGGTATGTATGTGAGCTTCTTCTCTTCTATGTTAAACTTCTTAAGTAATTCTTCAATTTTATTTTTCTGATTCAATTCAAAGCTTCCATCAATATTTCTTTGGATGTTTATTCCAAGATAATGTTTCACTTCACCTAAATTTTTAACTTCGAAGTTTTCTTTCAGAATATTAATCACTTTGTTGATTTTTGTTTCATCTTTACAAGAAATTAGAAGATCATCTACGTACAGAATAATTAGTATATTTTCATTTTCATCTGTTTTTCGAAATAAACATGCATCTGCCATAATTTGCTTGAAATTGTTTTTCAGCAAAACTTCTGCTAGCTTTTGATTCCACGCATATGCAGCTTGTTTAAGCCCATATATAGATTTTCTTAATTTGCAAACTTTTTTCTCATGATTAACTTCAAGTTCAACATATCCCTCTGGCTGTACCATATAGATATATTCCTTGAGGTCTCCATGCAAGAATGCTGTTGTGATATCAACATGTTTGACATGCATATTCTTCTGAGCTGCAGCTGTTAAAAATGCTCTTATGGTTGTGTGCTTGACTACTGGGGCAAAAGTTTGATCGTAATCTGTTCCAAATTTTTGGTTGAAACCTTTTGCTACGAGTCTTGCTTTATATCTCTCAACTGTGCCATTTTCGTTCAACTTGGCTTTAAACGTCCATTTACAGCCTATTGCCTTTTTATCTTTGGGTAGCTTTACAAGATCCCATGTACGATTCTTTTTGAGAGATTTCATCTCTTCTTCGATTGCTTCGAACCATTTCTTCTTTTCATCAGGATTAAGAGAATTCAGTTCTTTGAAACTAGCAGGTTCTTTTACTGCTTCTAATGTAAAATAAGTTAACCTTTCTGGCGGTTTTCCTTTATTAATTCTATGGAATCTTCTTGGTTCCATTGGTGTCGGAGATTGTTTCTTCATAATATTCGAATCTTCTTGAGATGTTTCTTCGTTCACTTCTTCTGCTTCATTTTCTATTTGTTTTGGTGGAACTACTGTAATTTTCTTGTCGGAGGTTGCGTCTTCAATGAATCTGACTGTTCTACTTATAATTACATTATGGTCAGATATTAAAATCCGATATCCTTTACTTCTGTAATCATAGCCAATCATAATTCCTTCTACAGCCTTCTCGTCTAGTTTTCCTTTTTTACTTTTGTGAATGTGCGCGAATGCTTTAGATCCAAAAACTGTGATGTTTGATAAATCTGGTTTCCGACCATTCCATAACTCATACGGTGTTTTAATTTTGGCTTTAGTGGGCAATCTGTTCTGCAAATAGTTTGCTGTCATTATGGCTTCTCCCCAATATTTGTGTGGCACGTTGGCTTCAGACAGGAGGCATCTTGTCATCTCCATTAAGCTTCTATTATTCCTTTCCGCAATTCGATTCTGTTGTGGTGAATGTGGCACTGTGAACTGGTGTTCAATTCCATGATTTCTCATGAATTCTTCCATTTCATTGCTTATATATTCCCCTCCATTGTCGCTTCTAAGCGTTTTTAGCTTCTTATTGAATTTATTCGTAGTCACAGCGACGTATTCTTTTAGTTTAGCGTAAACTCCATTTTGTTTATTATTAGATAAATCATAGTGAAACGGGAAAAATCGTCAACGAAAGTAAGGAAGTAACGCTTCCCGCTGACGCTGGTTGTTTTCATGGCGCCGCATAGGTCACTATGCACAAGCTCAAGCGGACTCTTTGCTTTGAAATTTGATACGTTCGGATAGGGAAATTCTGAAAGTTTATTTTTAATACAATTTTCCCAATTACAACTTTTTCGCAGTTATCAACTTCGATGCCATCAGCGAGATTTTCTCTCACAAGTTGCTTAATAGCATCTGAATTTCGGTGCCCAAGGCGTTTGTGCCATAAATTAATGCAGTTTACATTTCTGCATTTCAAAGCGAACGTTTGGTTTTCGCTGTTCCCTGTATATTCATTTTGTGTTACCTTATAAAGACTATTATTACTTGAAACTGCTTGTAAGTACGTAATTTCATTCTTTGTAACGAAGCATTTTCTTTCGTTAAATGTAACTTTAAATCCTTTTTCAGTAATTCTTTTTACCGATATTAAATTACACTCTAATTGAGGCAAGAAGTATACATTCATTAGAATGACATCATGACTAGTTCCGTCAGACAATTTTGTTGAAATGTGAACGTTGCCGATTCCTTGCGAAAATAAACTTTTCCCATCTGCAATAATAATTTTCACAGGTTCCGCGCTCGAATTAAAATCTGTAAACATATTTATGTCATTAGCTAAGTGTTGCGTTGACCGCTATCTATATAGAAATCTCCTTTAAGTTTTAAAGTGTATTCTTCAGTATTTTCATTTTCATTATTCAAAACAGAATTAGCTTCTCGATTGATTTGATTATTTTTATTTAATGGATTTTTATCGCGAGTTGTATCCGGAGTTTTTATTTCTTTTATTTTTCTCTCACTAGATCGTCTGCAATCTTGGTTAGAATTGGAATTTTGTGCGATGCTTTGCATACATACGTTATTCTGATTCATATTTTTATCGTTCGTTGTCATGGGGATAAAATTGGATCTTCTGTGATCAACGTTTTGTTTCTTATTATTTTTACTTTGTAATGGATAATAAGATTTATTCCAATTGCGATTTTGAAAAGGTTTGTTGTTCAAATGATAACATTCGTTTCGGCAATGATTTGTTTTCTTGCAATGCGAACAGAATTTGTCATTTTTAGGCCGATTTTGTTTAAAAACATTCGTTTTAAAGACTTGTGAAACTCCACGACCATTATTCATTTCCATTCTACGATTGTACTCTTCATCAGTTTATTTCTTATTAATTGGGAATTTATTTCAATTTCAGGTCGCGCCTCCATGGCAACAATTAAGTTATCGTAAGATTTAGGAACTGAGACTAAAAGCAATGCCGCTATATGATCATCTTTTATTTCCTCACCGACGGCTTTTAACCTATCCACTAATTCGAACATTTGAGCGATATGCTCATTCATGTTACCATCTTCTGGCATTTTTGTAGCGTATAATTTTCGTAATAAGAAAAGTTTACTAGATAAGTTAGATTGTTCGTGAATAGCTTTAAGCTTATTCCATGTGACTTTTGCCGTGGTTTCATATTTGACATGAATAATTTGAGAATCTTCGATGCATAAATTATTTAACGCTCTTGCTTGTCTGTCGCGTTTTAAATATTTATCATCCGGATTTGCTGGAGATTCATCCTCAATTACATCAAATAAATCCTCTTTTATAAGAATCATTTGCATTTTGAATTTTCAAATGGAAAAATTGTCATTACTTAATTTCGTAATATTATTCTGTTTCAAGGAAGCCATTTTGCTTATGTTTAATAATTTGTCATGCGTTTTTGTTTTACTACAGCTAATTAATGTTATTTAATGTTTTATTCTATTTTAAACAATTCAAATCAGTATTAATAATATATTAGAGCTTCAGTCTCATAATCTGTAAGCATTTTGACGAACTTTCATTTAAAATAAACAATGACAGAATATAGATTATATATTATACTTGCTTAAATAAATAAAGTTCATGCTTACTTTCTCAGTAGCGCAGGTCGGCTTGTAGAAAAATAAAGACGAATGACCATCAAATACACTAGTGTCCAAAATTAAGGACCGATCACAAAATGCTAATTTTCAAGTACGCGAATACTCAAAAAGAAATAATGTAATTCGAATAATTCCTATCTCTACAGCACAGCTAATCCATATAACATCTCATTCATGCTACATATGGTCACAAGTGTCACAGTCACTACGGTGAAGCAAAAAAATAGGAAATTCCATACATCTCATTGTGAGTCTCAAATGATCACTATATGTGACTCCACTGAGACGTCACTGTGACTGCTGCTTTGTGACGAGTCACCTTATGACTTTACAATGTAGTTACATTGTGACTCTCATGTGACTGTCATCTGCAGACTTAATTTCAAAGTCATCGTGAACGCTGCATTGTGATAAGTTACCAAATAATGTCACATTAAAGTCACATGATGACTTTTAGGTGACAGGGAGACTACTGTGAAGCCACCATTGTGCTCTTTTGTAAAAGGCCACCATGTGACTATAATGTGATATTATTTGGTGACTTATCATAATGCAACGTTCATGATGACTTTGAAATTGAGTCTAAAAATGACAGTCACATGAGAGTCACAATATAACTACATTGTAAAGTCACCTGGTGACTCGTCACAAAGCAGCAGTCATATAGACGTATCGGTGGAGTCACATATAGTGATCATTTGAGACTCATAATGAGACGTGTGGAATTTCCTAATTTTTTGCTTCACCGCAGTAACTGTGACACTTGTGACCATGTGTGACATGAATTAGATGCTATATGGACTAGCTGTGCTGTAGGGATACTAATTATTTGAATTATATTATTTCCTTTTGAGTATTCGCTTACTTAAAAATTAGTATTTTGTGACTGGTCCTTAATTTTCGACACCAGTGTAAATAATGCAGCAACACCTTTCACATATTATATATACATTTATAAAGACAAAACGGCAGACATCACTGTTACAAAGCACAATCAACACTCAACTACAAAGAACATCTCAGAATGTCTATATACTATCAAAGCCTATTTCCATGGAAACACGAAAGGCCTTCTAGTGGCAGAAAAGAAAAGAGATATACGAATCGTTAGATTACATAAATAAAATAAAAGGAGTATATTACAACAAAATTCACTTCTTTTTATTCTATTTTTCGGTTCTGCATTTATTTTCAATCATTTATATTAGATGTAGCCACTGGATGCTATATCATTTATTCGATTTTTCTTACATCTGCTTTCTCTGATGGATGTCGCCATTGCATACTCCATCATAAATTCATTTTAAGTTTTATTCTGTTATCGTCCGATAGATGTGGACACTGCATGCTGTATCATTTATTCACTTTATTTCGATTATTCGATATAATTCTTATAAAATAGAAAACATAAGTTTTAGAAATTTCTTGTTATTTAATTGAAGTTAAAAAACAATACTGAAATTTATAAACATTATTTTTGATAATGCACCTGTGATATTTCATTTTTAAATGTATTTCATTGTTTGTTAATTTTTTAGAAATTTCTCAATAACAATAGCTTTAATTTTGATTTTATTGTATTATTTAATAATTAAATATAGCACCTTGTCGGGGATCTGAACAACTACTTTTTTTTAAAACTAGAGAACTACAACTACTTTATTTAAAATGTAGTTAACTACAACTACTTGTTTTAAAAAGTAGCGACTACAAACTACTTTTCAAAAAATGTTATTACTTCACTACTTTTAGATTTTGTCAAAAGATTCAATCTACACGCAAAATGTAGGACACGGAATTAAATATTTTGTAAGGGTCAGGTTTTACACGACCAAAACGTGCAATTCTGCTTAACCCTTTATGTCCCGACAGTACTTTAAAGTACCATTAAAATAATTTGTTATAAAATTCATTCAATACATTGATTAGTAGTAATACAGTTTAGAATGAGTTATAGATACATCACTTTCTCTTGTTCCAAAAGCATTATGTGTTGCACAAAACAAAGACATTTTTAATTTCATGATTTCTTTTTCATCTACATCTTTTTTGCTTACTTGACGTTGAAAGATTGTGAAGGAAAAGTTTGAGTGCGGAAATATTTCTAATGTAATAATAGCATTATATTTATACATTTCCTAATTCTGTGAAATACTAAAAAAAAATATTTTAAATAAAATGTTTGAGTGGAGTTATAAATATTCAGGGATGAGAGCGCTCCGACTCAAATGGCCGATTAATACCATTAAATTTTAATAGATTTTCTCGCCGTATTCAATGACAGAATTTCTGAGATTTCATAAAGCAAAGAATACTATTAAAATTTAGTGGTGAAAATCAATCATTTGGGTTGGAGCGCTCTCATCCTTGAAATATTTCACAAAATCCCTCCAAAAAACAAAAATTAAATATCTTTTTCTATAGAAAAAATAAATTTTGAATTATATTCAGTGGTTGCTGTGAAAATAGGATATAAAATCGTCAGTTTTTTATTGATGTCGCAACTTAGCTGCCCCGAATTTTTGATGGCTTTTAAATGGCGGAAGTAAAGCTGCCCATGAGAATTTCTGAAAACATTATGCAGTACCTCCTTTTCAAGTATTGTATTCCTCCTTTTCAAGAATTGCAAAATCTTCTAAAATGTATTAAATGATTGTGTAAATCTTCTAATGTAGTTTCTAACTAGAAAACAGGAATTCTGCTTTTTCAGAATTTAGTGTCGCCCCCCGATGAAAAAAAATATATGTATATATAAATAGTACAAAACATATTTCAATTGTAAGGTTTAAAGCACACGCTTTTATTTTATGTAAAATGACGTCATTCGCATCCGCTTAAGAATTCCACATTTACGATCCACTCTTAAACATCTACAGTAAAATATGTATAGGACGTCACTATCTCGAAATAATACACAAATGCAGCAAAAAGATGCCGTCATTAAAGAAACTAGAAAAAAAAATCGGCTATCTAATGATTCATAGGCCTTCATTTGTTTGTAATAATAATATAGATGCTTAAAATTAAATATAGTTTTTTAATAGCATCATGTTTTAACAGAAATCATTCGTTTATATTTTTTTCAAAATAGCACGTATTTTAATTACATTTTCTTTAGGTTGTTATGAGAAAATGGCAACAAAAATATATAATTGCTATTTCACAACTATTTTTCCTTTACCTTCTACAGAAATGGAGTACTTCTGTTGCCAATATTAAGCAAAAGGCTCTAAAAATTACAAAAAAATTAATATTTAAAAAATAAATGGAGATGTAGTTTTCAAATAAATTGCATTTAAAAGTAAATTTTTTTCCCAATACGACGGTATAAAAATTGAAAATGTTCGATGCTTAGAAGTTTAAAAAATGGCTGTAGAGTATTTAATCGTACAATGATACATCTGCTTTTTTTAGGCTGGCTTCTGTAACGTAACGTTATTTTTTGAAGATGACTCAAAAAAAGCTGGGAGAAAGAAATAGCATACCGGGGTCTAAAAGTCACGAAAAAGGCTTTAGAACATGGAATTTTCATGAATTCATAATTTGGACATAAAAGGCCCCAGGTGCATATATGCTACCACGAGTGTTCCTGATTTAGTGTATCTTTTTATCAAAACAAAAACCATTAACGGGTTAAAAGTTTGTGACATAGCACTTTATCTTATGCTTTAAGATTTTTAAATATGGAACTTAAAATTAAGATTTATGTAAATGGTTTCTTTGCGTCAAACTATCCATTTGAATACATTTCATTTAGTTTAGATACAATGAAACCATTTACATAAATCTTACTTACAATTTTGAATAGCGTGACACAAAAGATAAATCAATTTATTGAAATAAATACATTTCAATGCATAGTATAGATTCAATGAAAGTGTTATATTTAACAGTGAATGGGAAAATTAAAAGTATTATGTAGATATGAAAATATATTTTAACCAAATCAAAAATAATTTAAATTAAATTTTAAAACAAACCTTATAAAGCCACATCAAGGCGTCACTTTAATTTTATGTCATATATTTTAAAAAAACATATTTTGAATATATGAGAAATGTAGATGATAAAGCAACAGCGAATAAAGTTTTATACAGCTTTTCATGTTGAACATAACTTTTGTACAAGCGATTATAATTGAACAAAAATAAAATGATGAAATAAATAATACAAATAGATATTTTTTTTAAATAATAGCATAACGTCACTCAAAATTTGATATCATTACTTTTAAGTTCCATATTTAAAATTCTTATAGCATAAGATAAAGTGCTGCGTCACAAACTTTTAACCTATTAAGCGTTTTTGTATTGATATCATTACTTTTTTTAGGTTAATGATCAAATGATTAAAAAAAAGTGGGTAAGTGTGATCGCAGATCGCACACAGGATTTCATTTAATATTCCTTTAAAAACACTATATCTTTAAATTAATAAATCCAAATTGTTAATTGATAATTATCAAATCCTTACATAGATGCTGCACCAATAGTTTCAATTTTCACGGGCAGGAAGCGCACTATTCTAAACAAACCACCTTCCGAATGAAGCCGTCAATAACCAAGTTGAACGAGCCAAATCATGTTGTGAACGCACCCACAGAACCTAGAATATGCAAGCTCAACCTGACAGTAAAAAGTAGCACTAAAATATTTAAGGCTATCGATTAAAAGTTCAATGAACCAAACCCCATCGTCATCGGGCCCACAGAACTCAAGATACTTTGAAATGAAATTTAAAAAAATCTGAAATTATAATTCGAAAAGAGTGGTATGTATAAATCAAAATTTTACTTTAATGTTATAGAGTGTCATTACTAAGTTATTTATAATGTTTGGAATCAGTTGAATTGAAATCCGAAAGATAGTTGCCAAGTTATTGAAACAGGGTACAGTTAGAGAAAAAAACCGCAGGAAAGCGCCTTCTGGCGGTAAAAAATAGAACTAAAATATGTTAGGCTATCGATATCAATTTGAATGAATCAAACCCCGTCATCATCGGACCCATAGAACCAGAGATACTTTGAAATGAAATTTTAAAAAAATCTGAAATTATTATTTTTTAGAGTGGTATGTACTACACATAATTTTACTTAATGTTATAGAGTGTCATTAGTAAGTTACTTATAATGTTTAGAATCAGTTGCGTTGAATTCCAATAGATAATTGTCGAGTTATGGCAACAGAGCGCAGTTAGAGAAAAAAAATTTTGAAGGGGGTAAGAAGATGAGACTGCTGTTTGACAAACCATTCGTTGACCGAGTACTGCAGCTGTCTAAATTAACTGTTTGTCAAACTGCAGTCTCATCTTCCCTTTCCCCTTCAAGACTTTTTGGACCTAAGCTTGGTAACGAAATATTTCTTTCAGAAATTACGATTAAAAAAGGTAGTATGCACTATAGCCCAGTGGTTAAGGGGTTGAATTCGGAATTAATTAGGGGAAAGCTGAAAATTGTTTTAATCCCTTCTGTTTAGTTCTAGAATGAAAATGCTATGTTTTCCCCCTCGTACTAGGTGAGCGTTAGGAAATATGTATAGAATTATAGCCAAAAAACATGTTTTTTGCATACCATAGCAATATCTCAAAACCGCTAACTCTGTCAAAAACATAGTCAATATAAATGTTGTAGAGTTTAAAATTCTGAGTAAAATGAGTACCTACACTCAATACTTATGTTCAATATTAAGGTCACAATTCTACTTCAAAGTTTTCGACCCATCATCAGGGGGATGACCTCAGAATTAATTAGGAGAATACTGGAAATTATTTTAATCCCTTCAGTTTAGGTCTAAAATGAACGTACTATGTTTTTTCCTCGTACTTGGGTGAATGTTAGAAAATATGTACATATTTATTTTCGAAAAACACGTTTTTTTAATTTCCTTAACAATATCTCGAAACAGCTAACTCTATAAAAAGCATTGTCAATACAAATGTTGTAGAGCTTAAAATTCTGAATAAAATGAGTACCATCATTAATATTTTTGTTCAACATTAAGGTCGCAATTCTATTTCAAAATTTTTCAAATCAAGAGCTTAAAGCCAGGAGAGACCAAGTTAACTTAACAATATTTCAAATTGCGGCCTTAATATTGAACAAAAATATTAAGTGTAGGTACTCATTTTACTCAGAATTTTAGGCTCTATAACTTTTGTACTATCAATGTTTTTGATAGAGTTAGTTATTTTGAGATATTGTTAAGTTAACTTGGTCTCTCCTGGCTTTAAGCTATTCATTAGCGATTAAGGCAAAATTGTTGTTAAGGAAACTAAAAAAAACGTGTTTTTCGAAAATAAATATGTACATATTTTCTAACATTCGCCCAAGTACGAGGAAGAAAACATAGTACGTACATTTTAGACCTAAACTGAAGGGATTAAAATAATTTCCAGTTTTCTCCTAATTAATTCTGAGGTCATCCCCCTCATGATGGGTCTAAAACTTTGAAGTAGAATTGTGACCTTAATATTCAACATAAGTATTGAGTGTAGGTACTCATTTTACTCAGAAGTTTAAGCTCTACAACATTTGTATTGACAATGTTTTTGACAGAGATAGCTGTATTGAGATATTGTTATGGTATGCAAAAAAAAAGTGTTTTTTTACTATAAATCTATACATATTTCCTAACGCTCACCTAGTACAAGGGGGAAAACATAGTATATTCATTCTAGACCTAAACAAAAGGGATTAAAACAATTTCCAGCTTTCCCCTAATTAATTCCGAATTCGGCCTTTTTTTGATCCCCTACTACTGGGCTACTATTCATAAGTTTACTTTAATGCTATATAGGATTATTATTAAGTTAATTATAAACAGTTGCATCGATATCCCACAGGTAATTCTTGAGTTATGGAAACGGGCCACATAGGACCCCATAGCAGGCTTCGCCCGCTAGTCTCTCTCATAATAATATCTGCCATGTGGACTAATTGCGATATTTAATCAAAAATAGTTCCCCCTCCTCATCCCCGCAAATATAACAAATACAAAACGTGTCTTTATCAACCCATTGTCAAATAGGTTTTTATTTATTTTTCCCTAAAAAAAAATCATGTTCTTTATATCCGTATCTTAAATAGCGGGCTAAGCCCGCTAGTTCTGATCGTAATATACACTATATGGCCAAAGGTGACCGGTCACTTGTGATTTTGGACGTTTTGTTAAATATCTAGTAAATTCATGAGGAATTAACCTGAAGCTCCAGGCGTGTAAACAGAATACACTGGCCTCCAAAAGTTAAGGTACAGGGATTGGATGCTTTCTATTGCACACGTTTTGTCGAATGTCCAGTCAAATGTTGGGAAAACTTAGAAAGAATCAGATTGATAGTGCTGATTGAAAAGTTGTGGAAAATCCCTTATAATAAAGCTATTTTTAGGAAGCAACTCACTATATCGACCCTATCTTTGTGAATTTTCGCTATATTTGACTGGAGTTTTTATATAAGTTGCCTCGAAATACTGACTACCAAATTATGAAATAAAAATTTTGAAATCTTCCGCGCATGCGCAATTAAAAATTATCTCATAAAAATGCCCATATCTCATCAAATATTCAATATATTCATGTTTTAATTCCAGTATACTGTTGCTACTATTCTTTGGCAAGTTTTCGGAAAATTGTGTTAAATTTGGTTGAAAACTCTGAATGCTATAAGCAAAAAACTTTTGAATTTTTCACAGACACAATAACATCTTCATGAATATGAGTGTTATGCTTACACAAATGCACACAAACGTTGAACAGGACCCAAATAGTCATTTAATGCAGTGACAAACCATTTCCAGCATTTTCTGTTGCATAGCTGATCGCAAATATTATTTTATTATTAAATTTATTATTAGCCCCCTATTGTTGGCCTGACTAAATCTTCACCGAGAAATATGAAATTAAACATGTTCTTTTCATCCCAGAAGTTCAAGAACAATTCGCCAATAATTTTTGTAGATATTAGACAAAACGTGTGCAATCGAAAGCATCTAGTCCCTGTACCTTAACATTTGGAGGCCAGTGTAGTATAGGTCATATATTTCCGCGAAGATTTTTTCCCATAAACTCCATAGAAAATCGTCAACAAATTGAAAAAGAACAATTCTATTTTGGGTAACCCTGTAAAAACTAGTGTAGCAAAAGCGTTAAAACTGTAGAAAATTATTAAGAGGCTTATTGTAATAAACTGTGTTCATTTGTATGAGGATAGCATTTATAATCGCAGAGAAATTAAGGTTTTTATAAAAACAGTCCCAAATTTCGCCAAGTTTTTTGCTTATAATTTGCGGAAATCTTAATATAAAAAATGTTCTTTTCCGAAAATATGACAAACAACAGTGTATACGATACCCTGCAATCAGAATTAAAAAATAATAATAATTGGATGAAATATGAGCATGTTTACTAAATAATGATTCACTGCGATTTTTTGTCATAGTTTCTGAAACGAACACTATAGAATCGTTAGTTATCAACACTAACAATTACGAAGTACAACACATTCCTTACAATTTAACATGGAATAACAGTGATTAGTGAATTTAAAATAGCATAAAATTTCAAATTAGATTAACATAGGCAGGGACGGCGAACCTATGGCACGTGTGCCACTTTTGGCACGCGAAAGAATATTTTTGGCACGGCACTGCTATGGCTCTAAATCAAAATACGCAAAATTGTGACTGATCTTTTCTAAATTCGATTAAATGTAAATTGAAAAAATTAAATCGTGCCATATTATATTCCAATCTAATTAATTATGGTCTCAAAAACTATTCGAAAAAATACGATATTTGAAAACTATAGATAAGAATTGGTTATTAGACATTACTATCCGATGGTAAAGTTGTGGCATCTTAGAATTTATTTCAGAGCTTTTCAAAGAAACTGTCGTTTGCTATTTTAAGTTTTTCTTCCTATCTATTCTTTCAAGTCATTGTTTTCACAAATTAATAATATCAAAACTGAAACTGAAAGCACTTGTCAGATAAATCTAGTTCAGTTTGCATTACAATTAACTTGATATTAAGATGCAACAACAGAAATCAAATTACATCGCATTAAATTTTTAGATTATTTTCAAAAGTATATTTGTTTCCATAATTATTATATTGTAATACCTACATGTATGTTACTCATATTTTTTAAATTTTAATAGAGAATTTTAAGTAATTTTAATCCATTATTTTTTAGTTGGCACGCCGTAGTCACGTAAAATATTTTTTTGACCGAATTTGGCACGCGGAAACAAAAAGGTTCGCCAACCCTGACATAGGGGAAGGTGGCCTAAAACAGTGTCGTAAGAACTTTGTACAAATAGGGGGAGCTGTGGCATATTGTGAAAAGCTAGTGGCGGGGATCATTTCATTCATAATTTCATTCCTTTCGGAAGATTCCTTTATAGTGTTGCACTTTTCACAAACAGGAGTATAAAATAGAAGCATATCAAAAGATCACCAACTCTTTAATCCAGTTAAGATAATTTTTATTAGACATACTTGATATATAGAAACTTAAATTATGGACGAACCCGAATACAATATTCAAATTTAAGGCTTCTCCCACTCCCATTTACCAAAAGTTAAAGTTCTTTCTGTTGTTTTGCTTACAAATTCTTTACAAATCTTCTCCAAATCAATATTAAAGACCTCCTCTTTATAAATATGCAGTAGCATCAAGTGATCGAGTCTCTGTTGCAGGGCCGGCCCAAGGACATTTTGGCGCCCGTGCGAGCACCTATCGGGGCGCCCTCCCTCCCCCCTCCCACACACAAGAAAAATTACTTGTGTTCTTAATTATTTTTTTCAATATTAGTAATTTTTATACGTATTATTATTAATTATTTAAGTTTTATTAATTTAAAGTGCATCAGAACCTGATAAAATTTGTAACTTTAATCCCATTTTTGAGTTTGGTAAATTGTAAAATTAAGTCTCATAAGGGAAATTTCAATTTTACAGCAATTACCACTATTAATGTGTAACATGTTACGAACCAAAAGTAAAATACAATGAATGGTATTGGACGAAAATAACAATAATAAGTTAATTAATTAAAATAAAAATCTTTGTTAGAAGAATACTGTTTGGAATATTTCGACAATTAAAGAAGTAGAACTACTAGTAAGTAGCAGCTATATAAGATGAAGACTGTAATCGTGTCTCGTTATTTAGTACATAAAAAGTACGAACACATTTCATATTTAATGTATATATTTTCGCAAAGGGCTCACTTTTCACGGTGAAAACTGTTAAAAATTGCGAAAACCCAGTTTTCTCTTCAGCGAATCCCGGAAATATAAATATTCTTATTCTTTCTTTTCATTTTTGGAATGGTTCTGCTTCTCTTCTTTTAAAACTAAATTTTCTCTATCTGTGATGATTTTTACCAAAAAAGGTAAAAATAATTTTTTTTCTTTAAGTAACCTAAAATAATTAAACATTAAGAGAAAACTATGATTGAGAATAAGAGTTGTATTTAAGGAATACGCTTAACAAAAAATGTTCCTAAAAAAGTTTACCCTTTCCTGGATTTCGTTCTACCGGCACCCACGCCTGAACTAAGCAAACCATTCCAAAGAAAGTCCCCGGTATATGTTTAAGTATTGCGAATTTACGTCTTAGTGCCGGGCAGGGGTTCAAACCTAACCATAAGCCAAAAGCGGGTTCCCAGGGTGGGTGCTTACTTACTTACTGAAATTGTATAAACAAAGTGTCATTATAATTATAATTGTATGAATCCAGTTAAATCATAGGATATTGGTGTAGGAAATCAAATCATCGTGAAAAAAATCAATATAGCGGACACTAAAGGGGAAAAAAAGAAGTTATTTAACGATAAATGTATTAAATGAAAGATTTTCCCAAGACAATTACTAAATAAAATTTATATGGAGATAAATTATTAATATTATTATTATTTAATAGGGTCCAGTTTCACAATTCTGTATTGTTACGATTTTGTTCACTTATTCTTTACGTTAGAGCACTTAGCTCATGTTAATGAGAAATCAAGTAATTCTACCCAACTTCTGCTTATTAGATTAGCAAATAATAAAGTGCTT
This sequence comes from Maratus speciosus, assembly GCA_963932465.1. Lineage (NCBI taxonomy): Eukaryota > Metazoa > Arthropoda > Arachnida > Araneae > Salticidae > Maratus > Maratus speciosus. The sequence goes on along the minus strand of OZ010794.1, from coordinate 89,865,240 downwards.
GTCATAGGCACCTGTGTGAGGGGGGAAGGGTGCAAGGAAGGGCCTTTGCCCCACTCTTTTGAAATAAAAAAAAAAAACAAAAAAAAAATTATCTTGGTTGATTTAAAAAAAAGCTGGGAGAGACAGTGTAAAATGTACTTTTTTCGCTTGATTTTAAATAATAAATCACTAACAGAAAATAATGTGCTTGGTCAAAAGCCTGTATATATTATAAAAAGGCTTAGCACAATATTATCCCAAAGAAACTTACCCCTAAGTAGATTTCGTTCTTCCAGTACTTAAGATGCAAAGTATCACAAAATAATGAAGAATCTCTGTAATATTGAATAGAATTCCCTTTCGGTTTATACAAAATTTGACTCAGTATCAAATGCATAATCTGATTCCAAAAAAAAACAGTCAAATTTCCAGCAATTTTTATTTTTAAATTAATAAAATTTCCTTTATTTATATTTCAGTATTGCGAAATATTTATTTTGTAATGGGCCAAAGTCTATATACCACTAATAAATAATCTCTAATGATGAATGAAACAGTGAATCATTATAACGCAATTATACATTTTTATGATGTTATTTTTTACTGGCTTTCAGCTCAGTGCTCCTTTCAGATCAAGTGTCTCGGAAAACTGGGGCAGTATACAAATTCAAAAACATAGTAGGCTGAACGAAATCCCTGAAGGGGAGAGATTTTGGAACAAATGTGTGCCTGTAGTAAGAATGGAAATAGTTTAATCTTTTTTTCGTCAAGTGCACTCCGACCTCCCCCCCCGTGCGCTTAAGATGATAAATATTGGAAGAATTAAACACTAAAAGAGAAATAAACTAAAGGTTTGGAATGCAGTTCGTTAATTGTACTATTGCTCGAAAATTTTCCCAGGTAAGGAATGGGGGCTACGCCGGCCACGATATGTGCCTAAAAAAAAACATTTTTTACGATCAGAGTTTGATTATTGCAAGGGCAAACGAGGCAGCTGCCTAGGCTCTCAACTCTAAAATGCCCTGCCAACCCAAACACCAAAATCGTTTTTTTAAGGGAATTTGCTTATTTTCGGTTGAAAAAAAAATCGATTTTCTTTTTTTACATTTTTCTATTTCCTACAGTCTGTAGATTATCCGTGTGCAGCAATTTGGCCGAAGACCTTTCGTAGCTATTGAGTGCTTTAGCGCAACGCATCCGTAAGCTTACAATGCTTTGAAGCATTATAAACGCATTTTACTCAAAATGACTTTTTTCAAAGTGGGCGGAATCAGAACGAAAAACTATAACCGATCTTGCTATTTATTTTTATTAATGGTGATATAATTTATTGGAACTTGGACCACTTTCAGCCACTTTTATAAAAAATAAATATATTTAGAACCACGCCAAAGTGCGAAAAAGGGGTGAGAAATAGATCTTTTTTTCCAAGCGCTGACACTTTGTTCTTTTCAACTTTTTTTTTAAATCTTAAAGTGGTCTAAGCTGCAGGCAATATTATCTTCTTTCATAATCCTTAACGGAAATTGATTGCAAACGACTTTGGCGATTTATCGGATCCCGCCCAACTGAAAGTGCACGGCGCGCATACTAGGACATCCACCCACGCAATTGGAGCCACATTATCAACTTTTTATTTAAATTTTTTTAATTTTTCTTCAAATGATAACAAATAACTCGCAAAAAACCGGCGCTAAAATCTTCATTCCTATTACAAAAAAATTGCTAAAAAATACCTTTTTTCGGGCTTACAGGCAAACCCCTCCTTGACGAATAGAAATTCTGGTTAAAACCGTATTAAAGGGGGTCCCATCTGAATTTTTGCCCCACTTACCCGGTCGCAGTATATAGGGTTAGTTGGGCTCTAGTTCCACCGTTATCAGATTAGGGCACTACGTCCTTCGTAATTTCAAGAACTGACAGCTTTCAAATACTACGAGTATGCATTGTAACTTTAAATATTCTACTATATTTCACATCCGCATGAAAATTACTCATTTAAACGAAATAAATAAATGAGTGAAGTTACTTGAAAAATCTTTGGCTTGATTCACTTCTACCTATTAAATATTCCATTTACAGCAGTTTAATAAAATAATTAGTGAACGACCGAATCGTATTGTCTCTATATTGCAATATTGCAGTCATTTTAATAAGAGTTATTTCCATACATATCTTTGGTTTTATGCCCTTTTTTTGTTTTTCATTTTCTTCAAAATTTCTGACACTTAACCCTATTGACTATTAGCAGAAGATGAGCTCATAATCCAGAAGACACTGCTAGAAAAAATCTTTTTCAAAGACGTCTGTTTTTCATTTTTAAATTTCTGCACCTTCAAGCTCTGAACGCTTTCTTTTTTCCGGTCATCTGGGGGCCAGTTTCAGATTCCCCGTGGAATAAGAGGATTCTACAATAATGCGCTTAAATAGCCGGAAGTGATATAGTTCACCATATAAACTTGTCAAAGGCTCAAAGTCGAGATTAATTAGCATCCCGCAAGGAAAGTATATTTGAATCGGGTGGTTCCTGGGGTTCGTGATTCTGTTTCTTTTCTCAATACAACGAAGCAATTTGAGCAATATTAGCTTAAAGGCAATTCCATTCCATTCATATAAAAAAAGAAGCCTCTGTCTGCATGAGAAAATTTCAGCGCCTTTGAATATTTTTTTTAACACAATGAAGAATCCTTTCTCGAACCGGCCCCAGCCTAGCTATAGAAAATGTAAAAGAAAAAAAAAACGCAGAATATAAAATAGTTTTTATCGGTGCTCTTGTAGCCGCCCTTTCATCTGGTTGGCGCCCCGTGCGGTGGCACACTTCGCACACGCCTAGTGCCGGCCCTGCTCTGTTGACACGTTGTTGTTCGGAGGTGTGTTTGAAGACGTCAAAGAGCGCTAAAAGATATCTCCGCTGTGGCTACTGATGTCGGAATCGCCAAAATAAATTCTTCCAAAAGGTAAACTGCAGAAAATAATTTCTTTACTAATTCCTCTGATGACATGATTTTAATTGCGGTCGACAACGCATTTATGTCAGTTCCGTCCTAGATTAGTGTTGGTAGAAGCCTCAACTGAGCAGAAGATTTGTTAAGTCAAAGTCATTAAGCATGTATTCCAAGCTTTTGTTTCAGATCTTCTGAAGTGGTTGAAGCTGTGTTCGTGAATATGGATTCGATTTTTATGAGAGAGTCAAAAGTTTTTTGATCAAATCGTTTTTTTTTATTTATTGGTAATAAGGTCCAGTGCTTCTCTAAAATTTACTCGCATTTTTTCTCTGGAGACACTCGTCATTTTCATTTCCAAATTTAATGTGGACGCCTTTCTCTTCATTTTCTTGTAGAGAGTTTCGAAATGGCTATTCTCTCTCATACGTTGTATGGTTTCTTCTAACGGTGAATCGGCGTTCTTGACGCTTGCGGCAAAAATTGCAGTAGTTTGCAGAACTTTCGCCAATATTTCGCAAGGACCAAAAAGTTCCTTGCCCATGTTCATGCCAACAAATGTCTTGATTTTTTTCAAGCTTCTTATGAAACATTTAACTTCAGTCTTTTTCTCCCGACGTAGTGCTGTTGGATCTTTCAGTAATGCATCAAGAGTCTGTAAAACTCTTAGATAATTTTTCACGAATCTCGACATTGCAGCAAATCGAACCGCCCATCTGGTCGGGCAGAGAGGAAGCAACTACTTTGGTTTTAAATGTATGTTGCTTTCTTCTTCATAGTTAGTTGGGCAAAGAACGATGTTGTAGACACCTCTCCGTCTGGATAATTCTCTAATCAGATTCGATATCGTCTTTATCAAACTTAAGGAATCAACAATTAATCTATTAGAACGCACCTCTTGCAGTGCAAGGTCCAAGGAATGATTTGCACAATGTACAAAAAAACATTTCGGTTCCAACTCCTTGAACCTTGCTTGGACGCCTTGCATGATGCCACACATATTACCGGCTCAGTCAAAACAAAGACCATGAAATTTATTGCGATCGATGTTGCAACATTGAAGTACATCCTTTGTAACTTTAGTTAGTGTTTCCCCTGTAGTATCAGGAGCATTGAATAGCCCTAAAAACATACCCTCCGTTTTCCCCCAAATGTTTCGCCAAGTATCGTAAACATATGGAGAACTGCTCTTTCCCGGCGGCATCGATTGTTCCGTCAGCAATAACGCCAAAAAAACTTGCATTTTTCATTTTTTCTAACAGTGCACGCAGCCAATATTTCCAAAATTTCGTTCTGAATGTCCGCCTTTTAGGATCAGACGGCCACGACGTGCAAAATGCATGCAAAACAAAATAAGATTAAGAACTGATCTGTGAAATATTGCCACTCGCCAAAACATAAGATCACAACACCGCCCTAATAAATGCCAAGGGACACTAAAGCAAGCTCTAGGCGGGGAGGGCCACACACCCTCATCGGTGCAGGTAATTTGTATTAAAGACCCCCTTTTCTCTTGGGAATCGAGAGGATTGTAAACAATGAGAAAAAGGGTGAAAGTACAAACAATTTGCTCACCACCACCTCTCTCTTGTGGCTTTGTTGTTTATTGTGTGAATTTCCTAGAAAAATTAGACTTTGTTTTTTAATTCAACAATGTATCGCAAACAGATGTGGTGCGAGAATTTCTCCCGGGGGAGCTGAGCGCGCCTTAAATATTTCAGGGGGAAACACAGCTCCCCCAGCTTCTACGCCCTTGGCCTAAAATTATCCTAGCGGGCAAAACGATCCACATAGGTTTTCTTGCAGACAGGTAGCACTATCTACAGGGTAACACATAAACTAGTTGTGACAAGTGAAGTAGAAGCAATAGCGATATTCAAACGATCCCAGCATTACGCGTCTGAATAGAATCCTTTGAAAAAGTGGGTTTTGTAACATCTGTTATAAGATAAGCACTAACTTTCATATTTATTTACATATAGAGTGTTTCATGTACAAAAATAAGACTTGGTTTACTTAATAGAGTGTTTTTCAGAAATGAATTGCACATGCTAAGTTTATTATGTTTCTCGACGTCATCTAGTTATATCACCTAAAATGTACGGTCATAATGCCGCGTAAAATGATCCATTACGTGGATTGTTTTAGTACCATTTTATTGGCTGAAGAAAATCCGGTACCAGTTCCTAGCCATCATGGGAGCCAAATGTGTGACTTTCTCTTTGAGTCCACGTGTTATCCTATCGCCTCCAAAGGAAATGGAATCAAGCACTTCGAGAAAAAGGAAATCGTTGGAAAGTGCCATTTTAACAAGCAGTCCGTATAAGAATCAACTGTGCTTGGAAACGAAAAACAGCTAGCAGAAAGAGAAGATAAAAGAGGCGACAGCTAAGAAAATCCAATTAAAATATGCTAAATCTGAAAACGAAATAGCCAGAACAAGCAAAGAAAACAGCATGAAGCCAAAGCAAAGACGTATTCCTATCAGTGTTGACAGTGGGCTACTTTTTAAAAATTCAGATTTCTTGATTGGCACCATTTTTCTTGAAATGGTAAAATTCCCTTTGTTTTCGCTTTAATTAATATGTCATTAAATAAGGCGAATTTTACTATTTCAAAAAAGTGCTGTCAATCAAAAAATCCGAATTTTAAAAAAGTAGCACACTGTTGGAATATAATAAAACAGATTCAGAATATGAACACATGTATATTTATTGCGATTAACTATTTGCCTCATCTTCAGCAGGTGAAGGTTCGATCCAGTGTCACAAGTGTTGTAACTGGGCGCAAAATGCATGCGCAGGGACAGATGAGAATGACGATTATGTATATCTTTTCGATATGTGCTTAAATATTCCGAATTTTCGGATGGGGCGGAAATAGGCATTATTTAACCTATTTCTGCGTTTATTATGGGCTATTACTTTTGGAACATAATTTTCAAATATTCCATTTTATTGTTTTTTCAAAATTATTTGTGACACTTTTTTATTTTAAAATTTACATAAAATTAATTATGTATGGTATTTGATTGTAATACTTATTTTATGTCATTATGTATTGTCCTAATTACTTTTATATCCTTTATTTTGCCGATAAAAAACAATTTACAATTATTTTTAAATGAAGGATCATTTTGCCCCTGGGTGAGGGTAAAATGATCCTTTGGACATGTTTTCAAAAATCTATTTTTTTCATTATTCAATTTGGATTTAAAATATTATTAAAGTATGTCTCTGATGCAAAATATAGTGTTAAACATGTTAGAATAGGACCAAAGTTTAATTTAAACAGTTATGTTATTTTACACAAGTTTTCCCCTTAAGGGGATCATTTTAGACCACCTTCCCCTATATGAAGAGAATTGATGAGAGCTTTATTGAAAAAATAATTTAACTCGAGCACCTCTTTGTGAATCAAAATCTTTTATTTGTAATTCCATAATACAGGTAATTTCTCGTGTTCGATCAGAGGCCCCGGGAGCCATATATTCATTTAGGCAATCTACAAGGTCACAGATGTTGCAGGCAACTCAAATTTACCAAAAATCAGTCTCTTCCATTTTGAAACTTTGTTATATACTCCAAATTGGGAGGGGGGAGGAGGTTCCCAGCAGACAGTGAACTAATCAAAATAGGCAGGCTCTTTAATTTAATTGGATCAGTATCCTTTAACCCTTTATGTACTGAATTATGAAAATTTTATCTTCTAAAGCATTTTTTGTGAATTTTTGAAACTAGGTCGGAAGATTTACTTAATCATTTAATAAATTTTTGAAGGATTTAGAAGGATTAATTAAATTTGAATTTATAGGGATTTTGTGCAATATTTATAACCCGACTCAAATCTTTTATTTTAAATGTTTTTCTTTGTTTTTTGTAGAATTAGGAAATGTACAAATATAATGTTTTTACAATAGAAATATAAAAATATTTCCGAATTGAGAATTCACCCCCCCCCCCCCAACGCCAAGAAAGCTGAAAAGACACAAAGGCAAATGAAATCATCCTTTTAAAAATATTTTTGTTTTGTGAAACGAATGATGCTTTTGGAACAAGATAAATTAATGCATCTATAACTCATTCTAAACTGTTACTACTAATCGGTGTATTAAAAGGATTTCATCACAAGTTATTTTAATGGTATTTATAAGTACCGTCAGTAGATAAAGGGTTAATGAGTGTGGTTTTGTGGTGGCCACAGGCTTGACTCAAACTTAATTGCATCACCAGCAGTCAATTCTAAATTTGACAGGTAATTGTTATTTATGATCTAAATGTAATAATAATTATCAGACAGAAAAAAGTTAATTAATATTTATGCCTTAACTGTGATACTTATGTTGACATTAATTATAATTTATCACTTAAATGTAATCATCATATATTTATTTTGACATTAATTATAATTTATAGCTTAAATAGAATCCTGAATCTAATAACTGTGATCTTTGAGGATTTACATAGGATTTATAGCTTAAATGTAATCAGTTAAATTTATCACTTGAATCTAATAATTCTCAAATTAACAAAAGTAAATTGCTATTTATGATCAGAAGTAATGATCTAATATAAACATGTTAATCAACTTTTATTTTGGTAAATCGATTTTACAAACATTAATAATAATCATTAATAGAGATCGACCGAAAATTCGGTTTTGTTTTCGGCACAAAATCTGAGTTTCGCTGAAAATTCGTTTTTGGCGAAAAGGCTGCCAAAAATTCGTGCGGACCGATACTATCTGTACCTCAAAAATCCTGTTTCTTCCTTCGGAAATTTTTAAAATGACTCACTGATTTGAGCTGTATCAGCTCAGATGAGATATACTTTATTTATTGCTGTGAACTTCACTGTTTATAATTATCAGTCATGACTGACTTAGGACGTGAGTGTAAGTTATAAAGCAAGCAATGCATATAGAACGCAACTTTGAAGACGCTTTTCAGGTACTAATTAAAAGCTGAAAATGTGTTTCGGATACTCTTTGAAAAAGTCTTAGTATGACAGATGATGATTTACAAAAATCATTACAAAAGACAAATCGAGGTATGTATACGTAAAACATTATTTAATTGGATGAAATTCGTATAATTTTAGAAAATCCTTCTGTGTTGTGGATGAATCATTACATTTTATTTTATATGGAAATGAAAAGTTTTGGTCAGAAGCACAGAGAGCCAACTTGGGTCACACGTATAATTAATTAATAATTATGCATATTTATATGCATATTAATTGCTTAATTTTTTTTGCACATTTTTGTTTTCATTTTTAACCGGAAATAGGGGGGGGGGGAACTAAAATTCGTAGTCGTTATCGGTGTCTTAAAAACCTGTTTCGCTCGATCCTTAATCATTAAGATGTTTATTTACGGGAAATTTCTTTTCTTATCATTTCATACCCCCCTTCCAAGCTGAGATCCACTAGATTTTCCTGGAAAGCTGGGGAGAGCGAATTCACCTAGAAGTTTGAGAATACAGTAAAGCACTGCTAATCCGCAAACCTGTAATTCGCAAACGCCTGTAATCCGCACTGCATAAATGAATGTAAACAAAGAATTTTAATTCTTAAAAAATAATTTGTGAATAGTGTCAATTTATCAGTTTTTCCCCTAGCTATAATGTTATGTATGATATATACCCAGGTCGAAATTCATGCTGGTATTTGTTTGCTAGACAAGCATTAAATGCTCTATCCCAGCAAAGTTAACTAGCATAAACTACCATAACACATTTGCTGGTTCCACCATAATTCCCAGCAAGTCATGGTGTGTATTGGAACACTTTACTCCTTGGCCAGCATACATATTCCAGCTTGTGTTGCTTGAATATGTTGCTGGCCCAGCAACAATCAAGACCACCACTTGCTTGTAATTTCTGCTTTCTAGCAGTAATTCACCAGCAACAGAAACTTTTTTTGTTGCTAGTCTAGCATTACATTTCTACCATCAGTTACTTTTAATTTTCTAGCATCACATGCTTTTAATTTTTGCTATGCTGGCATTACATTTCTAGCATCACTTGCTTTTAATTTTTGCTATTCTAGCATTATTTTTCTAGCATCACTTGCTTTTAATTTTTGCTATTCTCCCGGTTAGAAAAAAAATGACGCTGGTGGCGCCATCTTTGGAGAATTTCTGAAGTACCTACAGCTTTTAGAAGGGGAACTTAGGTCGGCTTTCCTTTTCCTCTGAGAAGGACAGAACTCATATCCGGTTTGAAAGCCATATGCTTTACTTACTTCGCCACTGGGGTCGTGTTTGTAAACGATTTTAAATGCGGGTAATGGGTGAAGAGCTGATTCTGCTGTGTGTTGATATTTTTATAAGATAGAGGGTTATCGATTATTATAAGATTATTCATAAGACATAGAATTTATCGATGCTGTTATCCTCCAAGTTTCAATTAATAAGGTTAATATATTATTAGGGTTTTTTCTATGTTTAATAGATAATTAGAATATGGCTCGATTATTATAATTCATTAGTGGAATTTTCTTTGCTTAATAAATGGTTTGAATATGGTCATAATTATTTGTTGCAGAAAAATAAAAGATTTTGAAGTGTATTTAGGATAGAATTTATCAATTTAGGATTGGGTTAAGATTTTAAAAATTAGTCCTTATTGGAGAGGGGGGGTGTGTGTCAATTGTACATAATTTCAATTCGATTGTTATGAACTTATTTCTTACATGAAACAGTGCTCCTTGAATTTTGAAATTTACTCGACTAAATTCTCTTTTTAAAAAGCACGGATTTTTTTTTTTTGTATAATTGAAATAATTAAAAACTAAGAGAATGAACAGCTAAGAATTGTATGATGGGGGAGTGGAGGATAGGCGCTTTTTCCCACAAATCCTTCACGGAAATTAATTTTCAGTTTTTTAAATATTTATGTGTTAAAATTTTATCTAAACCGGGGGGGGGGGGCGCTTTTTCCCAATAAATCCTTTATAGAAATTAAGTTTCAGTTTTTTTTTTTAGATTTATGTGTTTAGATTTTATCTAAAACGGGTGGACGAAGGCAGTATTGAATTTACGTTGAAGTGGTTCGAAAAAGGAAATCTACCGCCCCTGGATTTTGAAATTTAACAAAATAATATTTTTTCTCTGATTTTAATAAACATAGCAAATTTAATCTTTTCGAGAAACTTAACAGAATTAAATACTAAGAGAAAGTGCAGCGAGGAATTTTCTTCCAATTCGGCGGGAAGGGGAGGGGGCTTTTTCCTTTTAAGTATACCATGGAAATTATTTATTAATTTTTTTAAGTTTATAGGTTAAAAAATTATCTCAAACGTGTTCAAGGGGCTGTATTTAATTCAGGTGGCGGTGACACAGTCCTCCCCCCTCCCAGCTTTTGAAATGTAATAAACAAAATTTTATTTTTCTCCCATTTTTAAAGATATAGAAAATTTACAATTTACAGGTAACCTAAAATAATTTAACAGTAAGAGGAAGATCAGTTTAAAATTTTATGTTTGGGGGGGGGGGGGTTACTCTTCTATATCCGCTTTGGTAATTAATTTTTAGTTCTGTTTCTTTTGATATTTAGATGTAAAAATCTAATCTCAAATGGGTGATTTAAGACAGTATTGAATTCAGGAGATGGCCAGCCCGGATTTTAGATTTTAATGAACAAAATTTTCTTTTTCTACATTTTTTAAAGATATACTGCATTTTTTTTCGAGTAAGTTAGAATATTTAAATTCTAAGAAAGAGAGAAAAAATTCTTTTATAGGCGGGGGGGGGGAGGGGAGGGCTCCTCTAGAAGACTCTCATAGAAATTAAATCTCTCATAGAATTTAACCCACTCCATAGAAATTAACCCACCCCTATAGAAATTAATTTAAAAAATAGAAGTTATATTTTACATCTTGAAAAATTGCAATGTACAGTGAAACCTCCATAACACAAACTCCTTAGTATTCCGTTAAGGGAAGAGGGCTTAGGTGATCCATTAAGCCTCCCTCGAATTTGAAATGTAACTAATTTTTTTTCTCCGATTTTGAAAAACAAATTGAAGTTTAATCTTTTCTCTTAGCTTATAATAAAAGAGAAACTAAGAATTTTCTGTTTGGAGGCGGGGGGGGGGGGCGGAGGTGAAAGAGAGCTATTGTCTCTCCCTGGATTTGAAAAATTAATTTAATTTATAATTAAAATTTCCTTTTCTTCTATTTTCAAAAAACATAATCAAATTTATACTTTCGAGTAACTAAAACAAAACAACAATAAATAAATAAATTAAAAAAATAATAATAAACATTTGCTGCTGCCAAGCAGTAACAAGCACACAATTCTTCATTTAAGTACCTACCTCATCATTACTGGGAAGAGACTTGTGTAGCAAATTAGCATATCTTACTGGCACGTAGTACGTCATGCTGTTTTCTATCAAAGCAGATTGCATAGCATATTACGCTGGCAAGCATAAAAAAGCATATAATAGCATGTAAAGGTACCTACCTCTCCATGCTTTGACAGAAGCTTAAAAAGCAAATAAGCACATAAAATGCTTGTACATAGCTTGTCATGCTATTTCTTCCTGAGCTGGCTGCATAGCATATTATGCGGGCAAGCATAAAAAAGCATATAATAGCACGTTAAGGTACCTACCTCTCCATGCTTTGAGAGAAGCTTAAAAAGCAAATAAGCACATAAAATGCTTGTACATAGCTTGTCATGCTATTTCTTAATAAGCTGGCTGCATAGCATATTATGCTGCCAAGCATAAAAAAGCATATAATAGCACGGTAAGGTACCTACCACACCATGCTTTGGAAGAAGCTTAAACAACAAACAAGCATAAAATGCTTGTACATAGTTTGTCATGCTATTTTTCCCTAAGCTGGCTGCATAGCATATGATACTGGCAAGCTAAAAAAGCATATAATAGCACGGTAAGGTACCTACCTCTCCATGCCTTGAAAAAAGCTTAAACAGCAAACAAGCATAAAATGCTTGTACGTTGCTTGTCACGCTATTTCTACCTAAGCTGGCTGCATAGCATATTATGCTTGCAAGCATAAAAAATGATATAATAGCACGGTGAGGTACCTACCACACCATGCTTTGGAAGAAGCTTAAACAACAAACAAGCACAAAATGCTTGTACATAGTTTGTCATGCTATTTTTCCCTAAGCTGGCTGCATAGCATATTATACTGGCAAGCATAAAAAAGCATATAATAGCACGGTAAGGTACCTACCTCTCCATGCTTTGAAAAAAGCTTAAACAGCAAACAAGCATAAAATGCTTGTACGTTGCTTGTCACGCTATTTCTACCTAAGCTGGCTGCATAGCATATTATGCTCGCAAGCATAAAAAAGGATATAATAGCACGGTAAGGTACCTACCACACCATGCTTTGGAAGAAGCTTACACAACAAACAAGCACAAAATGCTTGTACATAGTTTGTCATGCTATTTTTCCCTAAGCGGGCTGCATAGTATATTATACTGGCAAGCATAAAAAATCATATAATTGCACTGTAAGGTACCTACCATACCATGCTTTGGAAGAATCTTAAACAACAAACAAGTTTACCGTTTGCAGGCTGAGATGTATTGGTTTTCCTCAGTGGCAACAGTAAATCCGAATTACGTTCAATAAACTACATCAGCATCTCACTATTAGCTCATAAAAAAAAGTGAATTCAAAAACCAAAGAACAATTTTCCTAATTCGAGAATTAAGGCCAGAATGTTCAGAGTTTTCCTTGCTAGTCATCCTAGTTAAATACAGTCGAACCCGGTTAAAACGCTAACGGTTAATACGCGACCCCGCTTAATACGCGGATTTTTCCGATCCCTTGAACATCTCCGATAAGGCTAATGCAAAAATATCACGTTTAATAAGCGAACGGTTATTACGCGTTCCCGCTTTAATACGCGATAAATTTTCGTTCCTTTGAGGGAAAAAAATCACGCTTAAGCCGCGAATACTTTGATCAAGATGCGAATTCCTTTTATCTTCTCGAGTGTTGCCAATTTAGCCATTTTTTTAAAAATTCAGATTAAAACACTGTTTACGAATAGTATTACTATTTACTTTATTAAATAACAGATTAATTAAGACGAAAATTACTAATCGGAAATAGTGGTAGATATTTGAATAAAACAAAAATCCGCTAAATTAGCAAAACTGCAATTCTTCTTTGATCCCTCCTCCTAACATTCTTTGTCTCTTGCTAGCAAAGATACAAATGGATTCAGGTTACTCAGTTATGTCAAAAATTATTATGATTGGAGATGATCATACCTGTTTTTGGTGAGGTTTTAAATGTACGTTATATAACTACTATGTTTTATAATGATTATTATAGGCAACAAAAAATGAAACTCGTAAAGATTAGGCAAATACAACTGCGATTGGATAATAGTTTTATTTTACTATGCTAACAATTTTTTTTTACACAAATCTAAATAAAGATAGATTTTCTTATATTAAAAAGAAGGACAGATTGTAACTGTACTCATTTTTACAAGTACTAAATATCATTTTACAAACTGTGTTGTGCTTCAAAGGTTTAATATGTTTTTCCTTTCTGTAAAAAAATTAGTCTAGTAAGAAAACTATTTTTGTTGTTTTATTTTTGGTTGCAACGTAATCGACTACAAATCCATGTTTAAACCATATTTATTTTATGTTATTATTCCCGTCAGTTCCATAAAAAGAAACAACGAGTTAAAGTGGAATACAATTAAATTTTAACACTGCGGCGCTACGTTCACTAAGCTACGTCCAGGCAATAGGGGATTTTACCTGGAAAAATTAATACTAGTTCTGGATTTCGACTCACTTTATGTTTTTTGGGTCGCTGAATCCGAATTTGTAACTTCCCACCAAAATTTCACCCGGCAACCCCCCAAAAAATTGATTTTTTGAAAAAATTTGATTTTTGAAAAAAGCGCGCGGGGAATTTTCCGAGGCAGCCTCCTTTCTCCCTGTTTATCCTACGTCATAATGTCATATATCCTATTTGTTGCAAATTTTGTTTAGTTTCTGAATTTCGTAATGCTTTTCCCCTAAAACACTAAGAAATTTAAGTTAATAACAACTATTTTGGGGGGTTTCGGGGGGGGGGAAATTTTGGGGGTAAGTTAAAAATTCGGATTCAGTGACCCAAAAAACTTAAAGTAAACCTAATAAGGAAAGTTCGGAGGGAAAATGGGAGGGCGAATGTAAACGTGTGAGTGATTAAGTGGAATTGCGCAACATAGTTCACGCAGCACCGCGCGCATGTTCCGAGGCAGTTCCCCCCTTCCCCTTCATCCTAAGTCATAATGTCATATATCTAATTTGTTGCAAATTTTGTCTACTTTCTGAATTTCTAGATACTTTTCCCCTAAACCAATAAAAAAATTACTTTTTTAATAAAAATCCTTTTTGGGGACATTTTACCAAAATTTGGGGGGGATTGCCGGGGGAAATTTTGGTGGGAAGTTACAAATTCGGATTCAGCGATCCAAAAACATAAAGTAAGCCGATTTCCAGAACTACCATTAATTTCGCTAGGTAAAATTCCCTATTGCCTGCACTATAAATACATTTAGATATTTTTTTACCAATCTCAAAGGCACAGAGGAACATTTTAAAACTGTTCGTGAATAAGAAAAAGTAGTTTTAACAACTACGATAAAAAACAAACAAACATGTGTAAAAGATTATTTTTGCTACTATGAGTCTACTCATCAATTCGAAATTTTAAGTGTAAAGCAACCTGTTGCTTTATAAATTATATGTTCATAGTTTCTTTGTACATTATTGTACTAATATAACTAACTTATTAATAATATTTTATTGTCTAAAATAAAATTCCTGCTTACACTGCATATAAGGTCACCCCGCTTATAAGGTCATATTTTTCAGGACCGCGTGGGTGACCCTATAACTGATACTGACTGTATATATATGCCCTGGTTCTAATCAAATAGGACAGTGATTTTAGTTTTGAATGCATGACAACTGTTAATAATTAGATCCTTTATTTTTTACAAAAACATTAACAGTTACCACATGTGCAGTGCATAGGCAGAAAAGTCAATGAACCCTTTTTAACATAGTTGAAAAGTGTTTATGAATTCGGTTTGTCTAGGAGTCTATGTCTACGCTCTAACGTGAGTAAATAGGTTCATATTTTCATGCAAATTGATAGATGTTAATGACGTTTACCATGGAATGTTTGGTATTGAATATGAAGTATGCAGAATGAATAGTTCATTTACAGGGGTACTCAAAATAATTTCGTTACATTGTCAATCGGGTGTATTTTAATGACATGACGCTCTTTCAAATGTATTGAAAAGGATATAAATTGCTGAATTTCACTACAAGATAATTACTTTACAATAAGGCATCCATAACATTTGTCGTTTATTTACAGGGACACACAAAAGAAATAGGTTACAGTACTGTCTTCGAGCAATAATGGCTGAAAGTGCGTTTTCAGTTTTGGTATGCACTTTTAAATTTAACAAATCTGTTGCAATAACATTAAATTTAACAAACTCGTTGTGAATAAGTTTTATACCTCACATACATGGTTGTATATTAGAATTCTCGTACCATTCTCCTCAAGGGGAATGGCTGAAGGGTACTTTTCAACTGAAATATCCTTTTTTAACTGTATAAAGGTTTCAGTATAAAGCTTCAATGGGGTGGATCATCTTTAAAAGAAATGAATGTGTAGATTTAGGTGTTAGTAGGTTTACCACGGTCATCTCTAAAGCAACTGCATATTCAGAGACTTGAGAGCTTACCATGGTTATGTCTAATCCTAATTGACCGATGAATTATAATATTTAAATTGAAAGTTTTTTGAGCACCTTTATGAGAAAATGCTTTTGAACATATTTCAAAGAAAGTTTCTCTCATTCGTATGACAAAGAGAATGCATTTTTAGATCATCTTTAGTGGGAAATTCCTTTGAACATACTTGGCAAACACACGGTTTTTCTTTCCCATGTGAGAAAAAATGTTTTTTTAGAGCAGCTTTACGGTAAAATCCTTTTGAACATACTTCACAAACAAAAGATTTTTCTTTTGTATGCGTCAAGAGGTGAATTCTTAGATTACCCTTTTGGTAAAATCCTTTAGAACATATTTCACAAATAAAAGGTTTTTCGTTTGTATGAGTCAATATGTGACTTATTAGATTACTTTTCTGAGAAAATCCTTTTGAACATATTTCACAAACAAATGGTTTTTCTTCAGTATGTAAGAAGAAATGTTTTTTTAGATAATCTTTACTGGAGAATCGTTTTGAACATACTTCGCAAACAAAGGGTTTTTCTTTTGTATGAGTCAAGAGGTGACTTCTTAGATTACCTCTTTGGTAAAATCCTTTAGAACATATTTCACAAATAAAAGGTTTTTTATTTGTATGAGTCAGTATGTGACTTCTTAGATTACTGTTCTGGGAAAATCCTTTCGAACATATTTCACAAACAAATGGTTTTTCTTTATTAGTGTGTGACAAAATGTGTTTTTTTAGATAATTTTTACGGGAAAATCCTTTTGAACATATTTCACAAGCAAAAGGTTTTTCTTTTGTATGAGTCAAGAGGTGACTTCTTAGTTGACCACTCTGACAAAATCCTTTGGAACATATTTCACAAATAAAAGGTTTTTCATTTGTATGAGTCAATATGTGACTTCTTAGATTACTATTCTGAGAAAATCCTTTTGAGCATATTTCGCAAACAAAAGGTTTTTCTTTGCTATGAGAAAAATAATGTTTTTTCAGATCAGCTTTAGAGGAAAATCCTTTTGAACAAATTTCACAAAGGAAATTTTTTTCTTTTGTATGAGTTACTATGTGATATTTTAGATTACTACTGTGGTAAAATCCTTTTGAACATATTTCACAAACAAATGATTTTCCTTTTGTGCGAATTGAAAGAGGTTTCCTCATATCATCCCTTTGAGAAATGGAGTGCTCTTTATTCAAGAAAGTTTTTTCACCGGTACCTATCGACATTATCTCAAGTGTAAAAGTTTTGTTTCATATCCCAACAGAAGTTTCTTTCATGTACCAGTATGAAGAGATGGTGTTGCCCTTTCCATTCACCAAAATAGTTTATTGCCTTTCAACAAATGAAGTTGTACATTTAAACTGCTTTGAAATCTAAAAAGAAAAAAGTAATAAATAATACATTTTTAATAAGTTGTGATATTTTAGATTACTACTGTGGTAAAATCCTTTTGAACATATTTCACAAACAAATGATTTTCCTTTTGTGCGAATTGAAAGAGGTTTCCTCATATCATCCCTTTGAGAAATGGAGTGCTCTTTATTCAAGAAAGTTTTTTCACCGGTACCTATCGACATTATCTCAAGTGTAAAAGTTTTGTTTCATATCCCAACAGAAGTTTCTTTCATGTACCAGTATGAAGAGATGGTGTTGCCCTTTCCATTCATCAAAATAGTTTATTGCCTTTCAACAAATGAAGTTGTACATTTAAACTGCTTTGAAATCTAAAAAGAAAAAAGTAATAAATAATACATTTTTAATAAGTTGTAATAATTGTTTACTCTGTGTTAAATATCTGATTTGACAAATTTCATTCCCTTAAATACTACAAAATTCATTCATTAAATTTATTATGTTGAAACAAATATTTATTGATTATGTAAATTAAATTTATTTAACCTCTTTATGTTTTTAACTTCTATTTTAAAATTGATTTTTAATTTTTAAGAAATTTTTCAAATCATTCTGTTATAGAAATTTTCATTTTCTTTTCTAAGATTAAGAATGAAAAAATATGCTTATCCATCCAATGAATCTATTTCTGTAGGTAAGAAGAAAATGTGTATCTCAATAAATTTCAAAATCACAAATACACAGCATAGACAATTGGTACGACTGCTGTTTTTTCCCACTGTGACATAATGAGACTGTTTCTCTTAAGGTATGTGCCTACCTTTGGGGCACTTTTATTTTAAATATGAAATTTTTATCAAACACATGCGTTTTTAGTTAAAACAGGGAACTCAGTTAAAACTATGAATTCATATAAATTTTTAAAGGAATATTTATTAACTTTTTTAATACAGGCAATATTTAGTCAAAGTTTAGTAAAAAAAATGTGTTTATGTCAAACCTTCTATTGGGTGAGTGCAAAAGTTCTACAAGTTTTTTAGCGAAAACAGAAAGGCGGAGAACACAAAAAGTTAAGCACCTATGAATTCACGTATGCACCATCATTATCTATGATCTCTTGTCATCTGTCTGGCCGTAAGTTAATCCCACGCCGATGAAACACCTCCGTTTTACAGTCCAAATACTGTTGTAACACCGTTTTTACAGTTTTCACATCATTGAAGGTTCGGTAAACAAAGGCGTTGTGCAACGATGAAAAAAGGTGATAAATCGAAGGTGTAAGGTCGGGGCTATACGCCATCTGAGGTAAAAGATCTCAATTAACGCCCAGTAATTTTTGCGGAGTCCTTAAAGCAACATGAGAGCTGGCTTTATCGTGGGTAAAGAGAATCCCTCTGCGAATTCTGGCCGCTTAGGCGTGAGTTTTGCGCACAATTTGTCCAATAGTTCGCAGAAGAGGTCTGCCTTGATCATTTGCTTCGGTGCGAGGAGCTCCTAATTGATTATTCCCCTGGCATTAAACCATACACTGAGCAAAACATTTTTGGAATGGAGTCCTCCTGTTTAAGTCGATGGGGCACCTCTGCAATATCGGCACATGTTCCTTTGACACTTCATATTACGGTACAGTACCCCCTTCTCATCATCCGTTACAACTCGGTTCAAAAATGGTTCCCTACTGTTACAGGAAAGCGAAGAAACACAGGTGCTGATCATCTCTTATCGTTGCCTTACTGGTGTGGCAACGCTGGTGTGGTACCCACTGATCGAATTTGGTGATGAAGCCAAGCGCCTGCATCCGTCTTTTGACTATTGTTCAGTGTACCGAGAAAGTTTACGCTAATTCTCTGACTATTATATGTGGAGGATTTGCTATGGCTGTGTCCAGATCCTCGACAGAAACCTCTGATGGGCGTCCAAAACGGGCATGATCTTTACAGCTCCTGTCTCCGTCCCAGAATTTCCTAAACCAACGATAGCAGGTGCTATCGTCCACGGCATTTTCCACATATACATCACAAATGCTGCGGCAAGCTTCGGCTGCAGTAACGGCCTCATCATACTCGTACCGTAGGCAATGTCTGACGTGGTTTTGCTTGCTTGCTATGTTGTTTCCCATTCCGCATCAATTCTTCTGACAAATATTGTGCCTATACATACCTACTGGTCCACACGTTATTATCCACTTTCCTGTCCTCGAAACATAAGCTGTAACGACTGTATTCCACGTGACATTTACATATGCTCAAAATGGGTAGAATTTTTGCACTCATCCAATATAACAAAATCGATTCAATATAACTACATGTATAATAATCACTTATAAACAGATTAAGTTAAATAAGGCTATAAAAAGTGATAAAATATCTTTATTAAGATGACGATCGTTTCATCGCACAAACGGCGACAGTTTCAAAATTTTCTTTTTCATTATTTTCTATCGTGAATGATTTTGAAAATGTCGCCGTTTGTGCGATGAAACGATCGTTATCTTAATAAAGATATTTTATCACTTTTTATAGCATTATTTAACATGATCGATTCAATATATTTCACTTTTTTCAACACTATATTAGCAAACCACTTACCTGTGTTATGAAGCAAAATATTTGCAAAACCTCTTAAATTTACTAACTTATGCCAAATTTTGTACACAAAACATTATTTTTTTTTCTAAAAAATGTGTACACTGCTGGCCACACAAAATGCAACACCCTGAAGGAAGCATGCAACTCATGTGAAATTTACATCATGCGTTTGCGACGATGAAATATGCAAATCATTAGCATTGCAGCGCAGACGCACATCACGGGCGACCGTAGCGCCACTCGCAAGCTCTATATAAGAGGAGAATAGATTGGCGATTTGAAGTACGGTAATTGTTTTTTCGTGCGTTTTTTTGGGGTAAGCTGTTTACCTATGCCTCGTGGAAGACATCGGGCGTCTTTTGACCAAGTTTCGGAATTCGACCGAGGAAGAATAGCAGCCTATAGGGATTGCGGATTATCCTTCAGAGAAATCGGTCAACGTGTTGGACGAAACCAAGCAATTGTGATGCGGATCTGTAATCGCTGGATGCAGGAGGGAACGACGGACCGACGGTGGCCAATCGCACCCATCTCGTTGCACCACTACCCGTGATGACAGGCGGATTGTGCGCATGACAGTGATCGATCACGCAGTCACATCACGAACCATAGCACAACAGATTCAGTCTGCTACGCATCATTCGATGTCCGCTCGTACCATTCGACGCCGTTTGCAGCAGAGTGGAATGTCCGCAAGGCGTCCATTGCTTCGTTTACCCCTGACTGGAAACAGCCTGACCTGCACAGGCAAATGGTGCGAGGAACGGCGGACATGGACAACGGAATGGAACGACATTGTGTTTACTGACGAATCTCGCTTCTGCCTGCAACATCACGATGGTCGGATTCGAGTTTGGAAGCACCGTGGTGAGAGGCTGCTGAACTGTTGCGTTATGCATCGCCACACTGGTCCTACACCCGGTATCATGGTTTGGGGTGGTATCGGATTTCACTGCCACACCCCTCTAGTACACATTGCCGGTACACTGAACAGTCAGCGCTACATCTCTGAGGTGTTGAAGCCCGTGGTCCTCTCATACATTCAGCGCTTGCCATCAGCCATATTCCAACAGGATAATGCACGACCACACGTGGCACGCAATGTTCAAGAGTTCTTCTTTACCCATCAGATTGAATTGCTTCCTTGTTCTCCCGATCTATCGTCAATCGTAAACGTGTGGTCCATGCTTGCACAACGACTGCCCCGGGAAACACCACCCGCTGCTACACCAGATCAACTTTGGCAATATGTGGAAGCCGCATGGACTGCTGTACCCCAAGGAGACATCCAAAGCCTCTTTGATTCCATGCCGAGGCGTGTGGCCGTGGTTATAGCCAACAATGGCGGCTACTCTAACTACTGATTTTGTCATCATCCACGCGTCACATGAGGCTGTAATTTTAATCGTTTGATCTTTCTACAGCATGTTATCTGCCTAATAAATTTCGCTGTGATATCTCTGTTCCTTCTTGGTGTTGCATTTTGTGTGGCCAGCAGTGTATTTTTCAATAAAAATGGCTCTTAAATTAATATATAAAAACTTACAAGGTATATTTTGCTTCATAACATACCTGTAGATGAGCAGAACCTTGCCACAAAATTTTATTTCAATATCTTAAAAAGATTTTAAGAAATTATTGTTCCCGTAAACGTACACAATGAAAAACGCAGTTTTCCAGAAAACGCAAATTAAGATTTTGATAATTATGTATAAAGTTTACAATTTTGAAATCCACCCTATTTGTAGGGTTTTATTAGGTTGAGCAAAAAGTTCTGGGAAATTTTTAAAGTAATAGTTACCAGAATTTGTATCGTATATGATGGTCGTGCCATCAACGCTGAGCTCTAATGCCAGCAGTTGGATCGCGTTTACGACAAATTGGTGCAGAAGTATAAAAGATTGGTCAGCCGAAAGCGCGTTTTGCTTCAGCAGGACAATGCCAAACCCGGCGTGGCCCAGATGATCAAGGACAAGTTTACACTGTTGGGCAGCGTCGAAATTCTCGCACACTCCGCCTGCAGTCCAGGCATGGCTCCATCCGATTATGGCCTCTTTCGATCAATACAACACTTTTTCAAGGGCCGTCGATTTGAATCCTTTAATGAAGTTGAAGAAGCATGTCAAGAGTTATTCGATTCCAAGGAGCCGCCATGGTACTTCGAACAAATCGGAACTGGCAGAACGATGGCAGAAAGTCGTGGACTATGATAGTCTCTACTTTGAAGAATAGTTCTTGTTGCTATTGTTGTTAATTTGCGCATAACAACGCAACTTTCACAAATTTCCCAGAACTTTTTGCTCAACCTAGTATATATTTGTGTATATGCTATATATTTGTGTACTAAAATGTATTCTTTACCTTTCTGTGGTTCTTTGAACTGTCACTTTCGGTTTCAGAAAGTTCATTTCCGTTTTATATTTTGGGCTATAACTTTGCTTCTTATTATCGCTGAACCAAAAGTAAAGCATTTTTGGAATCCTACATGTTTCAACTTTAATTTAAAATAATAAAAAAAGAGAAAAATTTTGCATAAACAGCAATTTGAGGGTCGTTTATAGAATCATATTCATTTTTATTTAATTAAACGATACTCCTCAACTGCAGCAAAGACAGTGCCCTTCTGAAACACTTTTTAGGCAAGATGGAGCCCTGCGTCATATGGGGTGATGTTCTACAGAGTACAACAATTCTTACGACAACATTTCATAAATGATAGAGCAATAAGCCGGTATTTTCATATGACATGGCCTCTTCGATCCCCTAATCTGATGCCATGTGATTTTTGGCTTTGGGGGTAATTAAAATCTATCTAATACATACCTTAAGTTAACATCAGGTTTACAAAAAAAAAAAAAAAATCCATCGACAGATCCACCTATTGCAGTTTTACCTTACTCATCATTGAAATAATTATCATGGAGGTGTATACCAATCACATCGCAGACAAGTTATTCATAGACCAATCAGGTTGCAAATGAGTTATTCATAAACAACCCAGACTGCTTGAATTCTTTTTACCAATATAGAACTAAGGATTGCCAGTTAATAATAAGTCATCTGTCAAATCATGTCAATAGCTACTAGTAGGCCCAATAGCAGAAAAATCGCCAAGTGTCTGCGACAGATAATTCAGGAGCAGAAAATAATCTATAGATAAAATATGAGTATGTATATTAGCCGGCTGCTTGTGATATAGATATATAAAGAAATAGCTGACAGGTTCAATGCCATGGAAAGTCCGACCGATGGAAAAAATGAGCCTAATAAAAGTCCAACAGAAAAGAATGTCTGCAGAAAGTGAAAAAGTCTGCGACGCTCTTCGCCCGTCTCGAACTTTCTGCTACCGGGTATGTCGGATACTAATAAAAATTATTATTATACTCTTAAAAGAATCATAAAACCCTTTTTAGCAATGTGTGATGAAACATTGATTTTTTTAGAAGATTCCACCCATGGGGGAATTCAATAAAATTAACATTTAATGTGGTCCAGTGATAGAGCCACATGTCCTGATTTTGACGTTAAAATAATGATCAACAGTCGCAATATTGAAGCTGCAATTTACTGAACACGAAAAGTAATTACAGGGTTCCTACACAATTCTGGTAAAAAAAATTCCCTGACCTTTTTCAAAAATTTCCCTGACCTTTCTCAGTAAGAATTTGGCTTATATATTGTTGTAAAACCCACCAAAATGGACAACTTTAATCTAGATAAATGCTAAAAAATATATGTGGTGTATGAATTTCCGATTTTTCATTATTTTTCATATTATGCTATTGATATATAGTTTGCATAAATTTTATATAAAAATTTTAGATTGAATGAATAATTAATTTAATTTTTTTTTTTTTCATTTACAATGATAATGGAGATTTTGATGGAAAATAGTATATCAAAAATTCCCTGACCACTTCAAATATTTCAAAATTTTCCTGACATTTCCCTGACTTTTTGCCTAAATTTCAGAATTCTTTGACTTTTCCCTGACCCGTAGGAACCCTAAATTAATAAAATGATTAATACTAGCTATGAAAAATAATTACAAGGATGTCGTTTATAGAATCATAGATATTCATATTCATTGAATTAAACGATACTCCTCAATTGCAGCAAAGACAGTGCCCTTCTGAAACACTTTTTAGGCAAGATGGGAGCCCTGCGACATATGGGGCGATGTTCTACAGAGTACAACAGTTCTTACGACAACATTTCATAAATGATAGAGCAATATGCCGGTATTTTCATATGACATGGCCTCTTCAATCCCCTAATATGATGCCATGTGATTTTTGGCTTTGGGGGTAATTAAAATCTATTGTGTACCATGAAGGTGTCACAAAAGAATTAAAAGATTGCATATCACAACATGTGCAAAACATCACTCGTGATGCATTACATTCTGCAGTTGCGCACGTCATGCACTACCTGGATTATGTCCCCTACAGTGGTGATCAAAATTATAAGGACAAGGCAAAATAGACAAATCTTGGCTACATTTGGCCGGAAACCAATGAAAAATGAAGAATATTTTTGTAAGTTTTCATGGAAATATGTGGAAAATTCATATTTATAAAACGTATGATGGATTTATACAGCCATCTGATATGGACAAAATTATAAGAACAACTGTATTTGTGTGTTCTAAAAAGTAAAATTTGCAGGTTTTTTCTCTGCACTCCCAGACGATATAAATACGTAGTAAGCGTTTGGGATCACCGTATTCTGTTTTTCAGTCATGCCGCTAGGTACAAAGATTTCGGTGTTTGAGAAAGGGAAAGTGGATGCATTTAAAAGTTCAGGACTTTCTGTACGCCAAATCGCAACAAAGCTTAACAGATCAAGAACCGTTATTTACAATTATCTTAAATATCCCGGTAAATATGGACGGCAAAGACATACAGGTAAGTCCATCTTCTGTTTCTGTACGGGAGAAAAGAATGATAATAGGGCGAGCTTGCTCCAAAAAAAAATGTCAACAGAAATAAAACGTGAATTGAAGTTAGAATGCAGTGCTCGAACTGTTCGACGTGTTTTACAAAAAGAAAAAAAGGTTTGCTATGGTAAACATATGTCACGACCGCCTCTTACAAAAGTTCATAAGAGTTTGTCAGGATGGAGTTTGTCTAAAAATGCATTACTATGGGGGAAAAAGTGGGATGATGTTGTCTTTTCCGATGAGAAAAAGTTTAATTTGGATGGACCAGATGGTTTTCTCTACTTCTGGTATGATCTCCGTAAAGAAAAAGAATTTTTCTCAAAGCGTGTATTTAAAGGTGGCTCAGTAATGGTCTGGGGAGGTTTCACAACTGGTGGAACTACTCCAATAATTTTTGTGCAGGGTAGAATTAATTATAAGAATTATGTTGATGTATTGTGCCATAAACTTTTACAGGAAGCACCATTAATAACGCGTGGAAACTATTTTTTCCAGCAGGACAATGCTTCAGTACATGTTTCCCAAACTTCAAAATCGTGGTTTGATGCTAATTTCGTGAAACTACTTGGTTGGCTGGCCAGAAACCTTGATCTGAATCCAAAGGAAAATCTATGGGGTATTCTGGCACGTGAAGTATACAAAAATGGTATACAATATGAAAACAAGCAAGAGCTCATGTCCTCCATCGAAAAAGCCTGGTCAAAAATTTCCAAGAACATTCTTAAGGAACTGTCAAACTCCATGACACCAAGATTGATAAAAGTGATTAAGAAGAAGGGGTGAGATTATTAATTATTAGTGTGTTTCATGCAAAAACATTCATTGTTCTTATAATTTTGTCCAATTTTTGCAATGACATATTTTGTTAATTATGACAAAACATTGATATTTTGCATTTTCCAATGTTTTGCATTCTACAAGGATTTCTAGCATAAAAAAGCATTCTATGTATAAATTTAACTTTATTTTGTTCAGAAATAATTTTTTTCTGTGCAATTTTCAATTGTTCTTATAATTCTGACCACCACTGTAGCACAATGGCCATGTGGAACCTGAACTTGATCAGCACCACCATGCGAAAGTGTAACCACATTCACTGTTACATTTTCAGATAAATTGGATACGCCATCCGGTTTTTAGGGCTTAATTCCTTTTTCTTGAATTACATATTACACTTCACACTCAAAAGCGTCATCTGTTAACGATTATTACAACTATTTTTTTTGTACTATTCCATTCTTCTCCCCCCCTTCTCGAATAGTAAGTGTACCGATTTTAGTTTCATTTGGATTATTTCTTCAAGCTACAGACAGCGCTCCAATATTATAACCATTTGGTACTATTAGAAAATTTAATGAAAACTTATTGTTTAGCAATTTTAAATAAAAAAGTCACCATTAGCCTATAAAAAGTAGAAAAAGATGCAATTGGTATAACTGGTCACTAATGAAATTTCTCAGTTTTGCCAGCTCAGTTACTTTTGGATAGTTAGAACTCAAAAGAAGATTATGTATCATTAAGTAGATTAACCTTTTTAATGCTTTCACTCCCAGTTAATTCAAATGGAATCATGACATTCCTTATTTTTTTTCTATATATCCGGATGTTCCTATATTATTTCAAATAACGGAAATAAAAGCTATGTATAGAGGAGAAGGTCTAAATACCGGCTACTAAATGTTCTGAGAACTGAGTGCAGCGCAGCCTAGCTGCGATAGGTATAGTTTGTAACTTTAATTAAGAGATGAAAGTTACGAAAAATACGCCGCTGGAGTTTACTCATTTACAAACAGTAAATGCAGAAGTATCAAAATAACGTAACTGGGTACATCAAAAGACTATCATATATGTGTTTCTCATTTTTTTTTTTAATGTACTGATCGTATATTGGGTTGAATTGAATATTAAGTTATTTTCTAGACATATTTAGCTCTCAATTGCCGCGCGCACTTTATTCATATGTTATTATATGAATGAGTAATACGGTTTTAACTTAAACATAGCAGTGGTCCGAATACCGGCTACCTAGAGTGGTCTAAATACCGGATGCCCGGTATTTGGACCTCTCTCGGTTTTTCAGCTTGAAGGGCAGGAAAATAAATTAATTTAAATAGTTCCATAATTAATAAATTAATTTAAATGGTTCAGAAATAGTTCCAGTCCCATTTCGCAATATGAAAAAAAGCAACCGTAACCCTAATTCTTCAGGAGCGACAGTGGTCACCTGATCACTTCACAAAAATGGTTGGACACTCCAAACGCAATAAATGTGAAGAGAAAGAGGGAAAATGACGGAGGAAAACAGACGAAAATTGGATTTTTAAAAAGTGAAACAGAAGATATCCAACAGAGGAAGATGATGCAAATTGTGTCTTCTGCACGGGCGCTTTCTCTGCGGACAAGAATTGGAGGAGGAGGTTCTGTGTTTGTGACCCTATAGCGACTGCACTGATGCAGAAAGTGATATTATGTTTGTGATTTTTTTAGATAAAATAATTCACATTTCAAGCAGCAAGCTTTTTTGTTGTTGTTTTACACGTTAAAAAAATAAGCTAGAAACATAATGGAGAGAAGACTGTGAGAGATAGTCGATAAGAATTTTATAAATTTGACAAAAATGCTTGTTAATTAAAAATTACGCATTCTTCTGTGCATAAGAAATGTTATTAATCAATAAAATTTATTAAAATAATATTTTTATTCCTTAATTGTCATTAGCTCTATTTGTGGAAAATTTTGGGGGAAAGAACTTAGGTAGCTGGTATTTAGACCCCATTTTCAAAACTAAAAATTTGAAGACTTTCCAAATTTTGCTTTTCATAAACAGAAAACGCCTTTTAAACAGATTTTTTTCTCTAAACAGGTGTAAAACATGTCGAGGTATCCTGCAGTCATTTTTCTTTTACTAATTTTGATAATTGTATGATATAGATTGAAAACAAAAGTGGTAGCCGGTATTTGGACCTTCTCCTCTAATCCCCAATAGATAAAATTTTTTATTTATCTTCAATAGATGACAGCACTATGCAAAGAAATGATTTCAATATTTATGATATGAGATTCAGTTCATTCCGCAAAAAAGACATGAATAACATTCTTTTTATATAGACTTTATAATTAATAAATGTTTTTATTTTTTTATATTGAATTAAAATATGCATCAATAATTTATTTTGTCTAGTTTATATAAATATTTTATTAATTTAATTTATAATTTATTTTTTTTATTATTATTTAAATTTTAATTAAAAAAAGAATTTTTTAAAAATGTTATTTCTTATATTGAGCATAAAACAGGTAATGTATGAGACTGAAAGGGTTAAAAACATGCATTTTACTTTACAGCTGAACCTCAATAACCCACGACAAGAAAATTATGTTCGACATAACTTTATGCTTAAAAACTTTTAACTCCTTGAGGAGCGATGGGATATGTTAGATCCCACCTAATTTTAATAAAGTTTAGCACCAAAAACTTTTAATTAAATTTTACTTTATAACTTTGCTGGAAAAAAGTCGAAAAATAGCTTTTCCTTATTTTAAAACAAAATTTTTCAAAAGTTCTGTTGAGAGTTCAACATTGCAGAAATGCAATTACTTGTACCTGAAAGTGCTAAAGGAAATTTTAAGCAGAGTTCCTAGACAGTTTCAAGATGTTGCTGTACCCTGCCTGCCCTTTGATTCAAGAAATAGCAACCTTCTTGTTCTTCCCCCAAAAAATTGCACCCTTCAGTCAAAAAATTTGCCCCTTCTTGCCCCTCAGTCAAACAATTGTACCCTTACTGTGTTTTGTATTGAAAAATTTGCTTACATAGCAGAAAGTGACTCATTTTTGTGATACCTACTTATTTCAGTGGTTTGTGATTGTAGTTCGATTACATGTCTTAAATTTGTGCTTTATTTACATATTCTTTTAATTTTATTTATAAAGTTTTAATTTCGTTATGGAATGTAAGCTGAAGACAAATGCATAACTATTTATATTAATTTCAATGTAAACGGATTTATCTTTTGTAACTGTCTGCACATGATATAGATCGATATACATATATATATATATATATATATATATATATAAATCATGCTTGTGAATTATTTTAAAAACTCCAAAATATGAGTAAATTGCAATACAGTTTTGAAAGAAATTACATTTGACAGTACAATTCCTACCCTGCTCAACAGTGTAAAAATTGAAAATTTGCTATGTTTAGAAGCTTAAAGTAATTCCGTAAAGGTGAAATTTAATCGTCTGGATTTGCCAACTTCAAAATGATGTCAGTGTTAACACACAGACACATTTGTTCTTTAAAGTACAGAAGTGCTGTTACAAATCTAAAGAAGAAAGAAAAAAATCATGCATCAAGCATAGTTTGTGAAACACTTTCCAATACATTCAGAATAATGTAACAAAACAGCACCGTTTAATAAGTTAAAATATTATGTCTAATTCAACAACATGGAAAGGCATAACACATTTGAAAACCCAATTTCAGCTGTTCCCATCTACAATTTGAAAATTATCCGAATTCTTTGAGCAGCCCTGAATATGA
Organism: Maratus speciosus; assembly: GCA_963932465.1. Classification (NCBI taxonomy): domain Eukaryota; kingdom Metazoa; phylum Arthropoda; class Arachnida; order Araneae; family Salticidae; genus Maratus; species Maratus speciosus. The sequence goes on along the minus strand of OZ010794.1, from coordinate 89,836,130 downwards.
CATATAGATTTGTATCTATTAACTACATGCAAGCCAAAATTTAGGTAAGTAAAAAATTACATATATGGGGCATTGTCACAATCTTTTGACTTTCATGTCCCTGAATAATAATTTTTATTTTAATACACTTGTTTCTGTTTTTCTTATTTTATATACTGGGGAACATCCCATTGCATGATTGCAAAACAATATTAACGAGATAAATAAATTTTGGAGATGTTGGGGGTCCAAACACCTGGAAAACTCCTATATCGTCCCGTGTCCCTGACGCTGTTTTAAGTTTGGAGCTCTCTGGATAAAATTGTTTCAATAAAAATAATTCGATGTAATTTTTTTCTGAAACTGGAACTACTGTTTTATATAAATACGCAGAAAAAAATTAGCTCGCACACATTTTTAGGGTTGTTATTATTTTTTAAACTCTGTCCCTGGCTTTTAGATTCCTTACCATCCCTCTTCTAAAATTATACAGAAAATCATTTCAGATGCAGCCACAGAATTTTTTTCAAGTTTTTTCTGAAGCAGAAGTATGCTCGAGAAATAATGTCTAAAATTCTTTGGCAGGAAATTTACTGCAGAATTTAAATCAGCATTTAAATATCAATTTCAACCATCGTGGCTTTATTCGTAGTCTCAGTGTCCCCAAGGTTTATTCCTGCACTTTTCGAGGTAAATTAAAAAAAAAAATTAATTTAATCCAATGTTAACAACTGTTTCTAAAAATGAATGAACATTGTGGCTATCACTTAGTCTTAACATGATTTTCCTAAAAATAGGTGGTAATTTTCCTTACCGTCCCTTTTTTTACCATTTCGTCCCTTTTTTCCAATACCATCCCCTTTTTTTACCTTACCGTCTCTTCTTTAACACCCCTTTAAGACAATGTTATACAAAAATTCTGTATTAAAAGTACTACATTTTTATTATTTCTTATTTGAATGTCCTGTGGGTACTATGCAAATTCATTATAAGTAAAAATTTAGAAGAAAATAAAAAGTTATAGGGGTAAAACGGTAAGGAAAATTAAACTCGCAAGTTTAACTTAAACCTCAGTTAAATAAAAAAATTTTCGCTGCTGGCCATTTTTTCTTTATTTTGAATCATTAAGGCATTCGTCTATCAGATTAAAATGTTATTTTAGCAAGTTTAATTTCGCCAGATTTTTTCCCTCAAAAGTCAAAAATTGTGAGAATGCCCCATATACTTTAGTTGACATTTCCCCTTCAGCAATTTCTGCTAATAAGGAGAATGGTGCGTGAATTATTTTGTACTGTCCTGTGTATGAGGTATAGAATTTATATACAACGAGTAAAAGGCAAAAAAAAAGTTAAACTTAAAAGCGCACGCTGAAATTGAAAATGTACTTGGAGCAATTGTTACTCAAAGAAAGTACTGTAACCGATTGCTTTTGTATGTCCCTTTAAATGAACGACACATGTTATGAATGTCGTATTCTATCGTCATGATGTTGTAGTGAAATTCAGTGATTTATATCAGTTCCAATACATCTGAAATAGCGCAATGTCATTAAATTACTCTGCAAACGATTTTTCTCCACACACCATAATGTAATGGAATTCTTTTGGGTGTCCCACTAAATGAACTATTAATCCCACATACTTCATATACAATACCAAACATGCCAAGGTGACCCTAAATAACGTTTATCAGTTGCATGAAAATCAGAGTATATTTATAGTCCAAGAGCTGTCAGCACAAAAACCTATGTTATCAAGCACAAGAAAAAAACCTTTATTTTATGGAAGAGTAGAAGTAGGGGAATCTAATGATCCATGTCTGCCGGAAGTGAAGTGGTGCATAAGCTAAAAATTAATACCACCAGTGGTTCACTCGTAGGTTTATCATTGTGTTATCCTGCTCCCAGTCCTCCCTGTTTTCATACCTTTGTTTGTAGGACAAACACAATGACAAATCCACCAGTGAACCACTGGTGGTATTGATTTTTGGCTTATGCACCACTTCACTGCCGGCAAACATGGATCATTAGATTCCCCTATTTCTACTCTTCCGTAAAATAAAGGTTTTTTTTCTTGTGCTTGATAACATAGGTTTTTGTGCTGTCGGCTCTTGGACTATTTCAGGGAGTTAGAGCGTGGACAGATGGCCAAACAAACCGAATGCACAAACATATTTCAACTTTGTAGGAAAGGTGTAGTGTTAACCCACCCAGGTCAAAATTCACTTTGATTCGGTGAAGGAATTAAAATTCATTTTCTTAACTGATAAATTTAGTGCAGCATTTGAAAGGGTTTGGCAAAACAGCATTTAACAAAATTTAATACAACATTTGGGAGTGTTTGCAAGTATTTTACTTGATGTTATACTTTAATTTTCATAACTTTTTAAGAGCACATTTTTTTTAAAAGATAGGCAATTAAAAAAAAAAATATTGAAATATTTTTGATAATTTAATTGCATATGTACTTTTATGTATAAAGTGCAGGAAATTAACCTTTTATGTACTGAATTATGAATTCATGAAAATTATATCTTCTAAAGCATTTTTCGTGACTTGTTTAAACTACATTAGAAGACTTACATAATCATTTAATACATTTTAGAAGGATTTAGGACGATTGATTAAATTTGAATTTATAGGGATTTTGTGCACTATTTATAACCCCACTCAAATCTTTTATTTTAAATATTTTTCTTAGTATTTTGTAGAATTAGGAAATGTACAAATATAATGTTCTTACAATAGAAATATATAAATATTTCCGAATTGAAAAATCCCTCCCCTCGCCTCGCCCCCCTCCCCCCCTTAACACCAAGGAAGCTGAAAAGATGCAAAGGCAAAAGAAATCATCCTTTTAAAATATTTGTGTTTTGTGTAACCAATAATGCTTTTGGAACAAGATAAAGTAATGTATCTATAACTCATTCTAAACTGTATTACAACTAATCGATGTGTTAAATGAATTTTATAGAGGGTGTCCAGCGAATAAGACACTGATTTCAAAATTAAATATCTCAAAAACAAAGATCAATAGAATTATGCGGTAAACGGTTTGTTTATTAGCTAAGCTGTAAAAATGTTATACAGAAGTTTGAAAATTTAGTTGCAAAAACCGTTAACAGGTGGCGCTGTAATCGCAATACTTGTAAACTGCTTCGAAGTCCAGAGCACTGGCGTCTCATTCCTAGATGGCTCCCTACGTAAAAACAAATATTGGGAAAGTCCATTTTTTCATTGTGGTGATGTGCAGGAGTGGAGACATCTGGTCACAGAATTATTGCATCAGCTTTAATTTTAGAAATTTCAATTAATAGAATGTTCAATAAAAAGTTTAGAAATCATTATAAGAATTTTTTAAATATTTTATTAAATTCAATCTTTTAACCATATAATTATTTAAATCAAAATGCATGTACTTAGAAAAATAATTTTGTACTTTTTATTTATTTTTTTTTTAATCACAGCATAATATTTTGGTATTATTGTTTATACCTGAATTATTATAAATAAAAAAGTAATTTTTCACTTTTAATTTATTTTTAAATCACGGCATAATACTTTGGTTTTAGCACAGCACATATATTTATTTTCTTTCTAAACAAAGTTTTAGAGACAAAAATTATGCATTAAAAATTTTTTTTTTTAAAGGAATTGATGATAAGTCATATCATCAACGTCAAAGCAAAAGTATTTTGGATGCTGCATTTCTTTCGAACACTTCGGATCCTATCGCTAGAAGCAGCACCATATTTCTGTGCTCAATGATAAAAAAATGAAAACGAGTTTTTAAAATTAAAATTATTTTTTTAACTTTATTAAGTTTAAAAAAATAGAAACTTTGTATTTTTTCTTTCAAACTATTCTCTCCAAAAAAAAAAAAAAAAAAAAAAAAAAAAATGATTTATGAATCATTATTATAAATGCTCAATGATTTTTAAAAAAGGGGTTTCTTTTAGCTTAATTAAATTTTAAAACCAGAGACTTTGGATTTTTTTTATTCAAACTTTTTTCACAGTTTAAACAAATATTAAAAAGTAAAGATTTCCATTTTTTTTTTTTTTTTCAAATCCTCCTCTACTTGGATTCGATTCCACGATCTACCAATTAGGAGAGAAAAGGCAAGCCACAGAGATATTGGCATCCGGACCGAAGTAGCTTATAACAAAATTTGAAACAAATCTCAATTCTGTCAACACATGGCTCCGCTTCTGCACATTACACAAATAAAATATTTCTTAATTTCTTATATAATGATTGCTAACTTTTTATTGAAAATTCTATTAATTGAAATTCTCTAAAATTGAAGCTGATGCAATAATTCTGTGACCAGATGCCTCCACTTCTGCACATTACCTCAACGAAAAAGCGGTCTTTTCCAATTTTCGTTCTGCCATAGGAAGCCATCTAGGAATGAGATGCTAGGGCTCTCGACTTAAAAACACAATTTATAGGCATTGCGATTACAGCGCCATCTGTTAGCGGTTTTTGCAACTAATTTTTGAAACTTCTGTACAACATTTTTACAGCTTAGCTAATAAACAAACCGTTTACCGCATAATTCTACTGATCTTTGTTTTTGAGATATTTAATTTTGAAATCAGGGTCTTATTTGCTGGACACCCTGTAACAAGTTATTTTAATGGTACTTATAAGTACCGTCAGTAGATAAAGGGTTAAATCACATTGAGTGAAAGAAACATTTTGAAACAATTAAGTTGCTATTCTACATCTTTAGTTTTAATGTCTGCTTTACTATTTTACTATTTAGATGCCAATTTGTCAGATAGCATTACACATTTTCTCTTCACTGGGTAGTTATCCGTCTCTATTCATAAATGTACATCTTTAATATTGTATCTTTAATCTTGTATGAACTACAAGACATATTTCTAGGATGTTAAGCCTACTATTCTTTTATATATTATGATATTTAAACATATTTTTAAAAGACCGACCAACATATCTTAATGATAATAAAGATTTAAAATTTTGGAAACCAAATTAGTTGATTTTTAAAGACTTATATTTATGAATAGAGAGGGGAAAATATGTAATGATGTCTAAGAAACTGGTATATATCCTCCAGAGACCCAAGCAAAATATATTGCATATATTTTTTTTAATATGAGTTTTTTTCAACAAATAGGCATCAAAAATGACGTTTTTAAAGAAATTAATAAATTTCGATTTTTTAATTTTGTTTTACAGCACATCCATCTAAATGGATGTTCAGGCCATAACTCGCTTTAAAGTAATTCAAAAAATGCTAAAAGTATGGGAAAGAATAGAATTTATAATAAAGAACTTAAGGTAAGTATTAACATCTGCTATTAAAATTGCCAAAAAAAAAAAAAAAAAAAAGTTTAAACAAATTAAAATAATATAAAAACGAAACTTACCAGCAGAACGTAGAATTTCAACACGACTCATTTATTACGCCATTTTGTAAACAAAGTAGTTACCGTTGCCGAATTCCAAAAGCTGAAAGTTGATTTTTGGTTCATACAATACCATGCCAAACTGGTTTTAGATTGCTACAATGAAATTTAATGCAATAGAAGAAGAAAGCAAAACATCCATTTAAATGGATGCCAGGTCTTAGGAGGATAAATAATAAAACATTTTAAGTTTGTATTTAGAACTCAAAAAATGATTTACAGATGTTGTTGTATTAAGTTAAGACAACTTCATATTTCATTCTGGATGAAATCAAACTTGGAAAATAATTTTTCTTCTGATGAAGAGTTAGCACAAACATTCACCAGGTGCATTATGTAATTTCCAAATTCAAAATTTCCCAATTTTTCATTACTGCCCACCAAATACTGTAATGTTACACTTTAAGAAGATATAAGATTTAGGAAATGCATACTTCTGTATAAAATATTACACAAGACACAAAAAAATTCCATCTATAATAATAATTGAAATTAATTATTATTATATATAATATAAAATTAATACTAACATAAATATTACGTTTGAGCAATTTATGTAAGCTAAAGTTATTTAATTTTGACCTCTTTTGAGTGGTTAAATCCAATTTTATCCACTTTTAGACTGTTAAAACTAGTTTTGAGCACTGCCCTGGTTAAAATTAGTTTTGACCAGTCAAAAATTACAACTTTTCTTTTCCCACCAGCACCACTCTGCCTTTTTTAAACCCGGAGGAAACTCTGTACAGTTTATAACTTCTAAGATCAGGAATCATCAGAAGCACAGAGATTCTGCATTATAGAATTTTTTAAACTACAATGCATTCAGATAAATAATTCTAATATTAATCATTAACATTGCAATACAAAAATCCAAGCAACTTGACAATTAAAAACAAATAACACTAAGAAATTCAATTAAAAATGTACCAAAATATTTTTTTAAAAATGCATATTTTACATGATACTGCTATCATTTCATTATGAAAAACAATAATGGTAGTTTTTTTTTTTCCAATTTCTAAATACTGAATTATAAAAAATAAAAATTATCAAAGATATAATAAGGAAAATATTGCAAATGAAACTAATTTTCTAAAAAAAAAAAGCAAAATGTTATAAGAAATTTAAAATTTACGATTATTTTTTTTGCAAAGGAATTCTTTATTATATGAAGTAATGAATAATTATACCATGACAATACCTACATTTAGAGAAATGTTATGAAAAATTATATATATTATTTTATATATACTTAGAAATGTCACATTAAACAGAAATTTATTAAACAGAATAGCATTAAATATTATTGGGAAGAATAGCATTATATTCTGAATTCCCTATGCTGTAAGTTTTTGTGCATAGAAAAATGCATTCTTAAACCTTGAATCCGTTAAAAGCAGTGGCGTATCTAGATTTACCATTTCGGAGGGGGCTGAGATGTAGTAAAATTTCCTAAGAAGGAATCGCAAAGAAGCAGGAAAAATTCCGCTTTAAACAGGTTTTTATCATAGCATTTTCAATTTCCTATTACATAATCAAACCTGCTAAGATGGAATCACGTGGACTGGGAAACATATCATTTTAGGCAGGTTTTCGTCTTCGCAAGTATAATTCCACGGTTATGCCACATTTTTTTAAACGGAATGGTGAAAATTATTTATTAAAAGATATCTCAACAAATAGTAAATAAAACCGAAGTAAACAGCAAATGGCTTAGATGTGTTATTATCCCAGGGTCCGCCATCTTGGATTTTTTTTCTTGCATGACAACTCCTTTTTCGCCAAGTAGTAATGTCGCCAATGGTTATATATTGTTGATAGCTTAATATAATATTGAAAAAACTGGAATATAATAATTATAACTATTAATAAAAAAATAATTTTTAATTCAAGCTAAGAAAAAAATCCAAGATGGCAGACCCCAGGATAATAACACATCTGTTCCCAGCCAATTTAAAATTATTTAAGAGCTTCTCCCTCTACTCCCTCCTACACACACACCTCCTTCAATTCTTCCAACCTATACATTACCTTAAATCGCAGATTTTCAAATGATAAATAGGAAGTGTAATTAATTTATTAATGTTTTTTAAACTAACTGAAATTAATAATGCACTTTTATTCACCACATATCACGTTTTACATAATAAAATGTGTGTAAAGAGATCCTGAATAATATAACAGAAACTTGGCTGAAAAATGGCTATTTAGTGATTTCTGTGAAATAACACACTTTCTAAGATACAAGATGAAAACCTGTCTAAAATGGAATAGTTTTCTGGTTCCTTTTGAATTTAATCTTAGCAGGTTTCATTACATTTTGCTAAACTTTTGTAATTAAACATGATATATTCTACAAATTTCGGAGGGGCCTGGAGCCCTGTCAGCCCAGCCCCTGAATACACCACTGGTTAAAAGGATTATTATAATTTTTTTTTATTTCAATGTGAAAATTGGTCACTAATATTTGACTATAAATGCCTTTTCTGACAACCCTGGTTAACTATGGCAACCTTTACCACCGAGCTTTCTTTTCAGAAGAGAAGGAGATTTTTTTCGCATTTCTTACAACAAATGCTCTAGAATTTTCGGTGATACAGTAGACTTCCTCAAATCCGCACAGCTTGGGACACAGGTTTTGCGGATTTCTGGTCATTGCTTTGTGTACATTTTTTAAACAGTAATTTGAAGGTAATAATTCAATCAAAATTTTAATGAATGTTTACAATATAGTTAAATATAATAATTAAGATAAGTAATAAACTAAAATCATAAAAAGTAAGATAATTTAAAAAAATTATTAAAAGGTCAAGTAAATAATTAATAATGTATAATTAAATATGCAAAATAAAGATATGTTTTCTTGAATTATTCAATGAAACTTTCTCTTAAAGGTAACTTATTAATTCACATCAAAATCATAAAGAAAGGAAGTTTTATTTCAGGTTTAGCCAGTCTTAACAACCAAAAAAAATTTGATTAATACATAAACATATTTGATAAAAAGATTGTGATTACCAGCTGTATCGTAAAATCTTGATTTTTTAAAAAAAAATAAATTTATACTTTCTTCATGGAAAAGCACGAGCTCAGTCATATTATCAAGAATTACATATTAAAATACATACAAAATGACATAAAACTGAAAAATTCTGCAATTTTGTCCTTACATCTGAACTGAAAGTTTCATCGTTTATATCAGTTATGATGTGCGGATTTTACGGTTGCAGATTTGAGGGCGTCTAGTGCATCAAGTGAGGCATCTATTTTGAATTTTATGTGCTGTACATTTTTCAAGTACAAAGGCACTTATCTTAATCTTATCTTAAAGGTACTTATTTTTATCTTATATTATTTTTAGTGTAATAACAGAAAACACCACTTTTTTTTAAAACAACAATAATTATTTCACTGAAGAAAAATGAGAAATTCTAAAAATAATTCAAGTTTTTACAAAGATTCCATACATCACTGTGTGATGGAATGTTATGCCTGCTGGAAAGAATGCAATACAGTAGACTCCCTCAAACCCACATAGTTTGGGACCAGAGGTTGTGAGAATTGTAGAATTTTGTGGATTTCAGGTCATTGCTTTGTTTACATTTTTAAACAGTAATTTCAATATAATAACATAATCGAATTTATAATGAATGCTTATAATGTAGTAAAATATTAAAATAATTAAGTAAAATAAAAAAAATTGAGATAATTTTAAAAATGATGAAATTATTAACAGTAAAGGTCAAATAAAAAAAAAATAAGATAATTTTTAAAATGATGAAATTATTAAAAGTAAAGGTCAAATAATTAATAGTAATGTATAATTAAATATTCCTAATAAATATGAGATACATTTATCTTGAATTATTCAATGAAACTTGCCTATAAAGATATCCTACTAATTCACATCAAAATCATAAACTAAGGAAAGTTTATTTCTGATTTAGCCACTCTTAATAACCAAAATATCATGATTAATACATAAATATATTTCATAAAAAGATTGTGATTACCAGTGATGTCAGCAATATCTTGATTTTTTTTCAGAAATAAATTTATACTTCTTTCATGAATAACCGTGAATTATCGAGAATTACATATTAAAATACATACAGAATGATATAAAACAAAAAAATTCTGAATTTTTGTCTTTATATCTGAATTTGATTGTTTACATCTGTAATGATGAGTGGATTTTAGGGAGTCTACTGTATTTAGTTATAAAAAGTAGTGCTTTCCTTCTAAAAAGTAGTAAAACCATTAAAACTTAGTCACTTGAAATAAATAATCAGAAATAAAATATCTAATGAATAATTTTATAGTTTTTCTTTATTTACTACTGTTTATTTAATTTTTTAGTAAATTATAATTTTACATTTTATTATGCTGAAAATTTTGGATGACAGTAAAGGAAGTTTCGTTTATATTCTAGGAGGAAAGGGGGGGGGGGGGGGTCACTCAAAGGGTTAAAGTGGACTTAATAGAATTTTATGTAGCAGGCCAGTAAATTCTCATGCTTACTGGTCCTTGGAACCAGTGATATTTTTTTTATCAATTCTACCACTGTGAAAGATGGCAATTTATAGCACTTCACATCATGATATCATATTTCACAGAAATCAAAGCAAGTCTATTGAAAATGCAATGATGATGTCCTCATTCTACTCTTATATTAACACTACACTGTTATATCAAAGTTTGACTTGATTTTTGGCTAAATAAGTTGATTGTGATTATGGTTTCTGGGCAAAAATTGTGTGCCTTGATGCCTATTATCAACCCTGAATGTTTTTGTATTTTATTTAGAAACATCCTTTTTTATGAAAAAGCAAGAAACAGATTATTTAACAGACAATGTTCAGGAACTTGCATTTGTACGTTATAAATTCCAATGAAAAATCACATTAATGGTTAATTTTTTAAAGTGATACTTAACGAACAGCAAATAAATAATGTAAGAACGTTCTCTTTTATTTGAATATGATTCTGTTTCTAATTATTCTGAATATATTTATAAGTTGACAATTAAAAGTAGACGTTGTGTAAAGTTTTCAAAAATATGTTTTAAAAGGTTTTTTAAGTAATCAGTTCAGCCGAATATTTTGATATTCAGTCAAACTCTATATTCGGCAGGCCAATTAGTTTGATATTCGGCAGATCGAATAATTTGATATTTTGCCTAACTGAATATACGGTAATGTTGTCGAATACTGAATAGATACTTTATATTAGGTGCATCCTTAATCAAGACACATTTTATAAAATGAATCTTCTGAGTTTATTCAAAAAGGAAAAAACTAAACAACAGAAGACTTCATTATACTACATAGTTACAAGTAAATACTTCTGAAATATTGTCTTTCATATGGCAACTATAGATTAACTATGCAGTTACAAAATAGAAAGAAAAAAAGGTTGTTTAAATCTGTATTATTGATGCCATTGTTCGTACCCTGTATATCTTCCACGCATAGGTAATATAAAAGTACAATTCTTGGAAATGCATTTAATACAACAAGAAAACATGTTTTGGTAGTTTTATGTTAGCTGGACGCAAAATACTGTTTCCATCCACATCATTCGTATTGCATATATTTCATTTAAAATACAAATAAAGATGATTATGATAATAATTATTATAATAAATCAAATCATTTTATTTCAATATCAAAGCAGTAATTCTAATTATCAGCCACAAAATATGCAAAATGCTATTTGTGACATTTGCGCGCCTACTTAATATAAAAATATACTTTTTTTATTTTTATTTTAAACCAGCGTAGGAAAAGCACTTCTGGCAACCCATCCAACATTATGAAAATACTGGAACTTCAAAAGATTAGTTTTTTGAAGTGGTCATACCGATAACCATTATATAGGTACAGTCAACTCTGTGAAATCTGCCGATGTATAATCCGCAAACATCTATTATCTGCACTATATGTTGGAATGTAAACAGTGAACATTTTCATTAACAGTTAAACTCATAGAGTTAAATGTGGTATTTTACATGAATTATCATTTTTCCAAAGAAATAAACTGTGATTTAAGAAAATTTGTATATTTTGAACATTTGAACCCTGCATTCAAAAATAAAAAAAATTGTAGATAGTAAAAGAGACAATCAAATCAAAATACAAATTGTTGTTTTAAATAGGCAGCAATGTTTGGTTGGTTATTTAATTTTTCTTTAACTTAGTTATTAAGTATATTAAACTAATTTTGCATTATATTTTTATTTTCCATTGTAATTTTTGTGGAGTTGTTCCTAATTTATAGTCAGATTTAAAAAAAAATGTAAACAAAGAGATGATCTATAATCCGCAAAACCCTCGATCCCTAAGACAAATGTCAGACGAACGACTTTTTGAACGCTTGTGGTTTCAACAAGAAAAATAAACACCTGCGCTATCCCGGTCAGACGAGCGATCTATGAAACGTTCCCGCCACACAGAGCAGACGACATTATTCGCCACAACAGAATGATTTCCATTCGATGTTTTCAATAAGCAAAATGGATTTTCTGCATGAAATAAATGATTTTGTAATTTTATATTAGTTATTCAAGAAATTAGAAAAAAGAAATATACACAGACGGTACTAGGTTCATCCTATTTTAAGTAATCGGTAGAAAATTAACTTTGCTGTACACAAAATTTTACAAAAAAAAAAAAAAAAAAAAAAAAAAAAAAAGAAAGAAAGGAAAGAAAACGGAACGGCCACTTTACCAAACTTAACTATATTTGCTTCAAAAATAGCAAGGAAGATAGATTTCCTTTTAACGAGGTTTATCAGATTTGAACCGGTATATCAGATTTGAATCAAATCGAATAATTCTGCATGAAAAACCCATTTATCTACATTAAAGGGGAACTATCACCCGTTACCCCCCTTTATATTTAACCAATAAACCTCCCAACCTAATCAAGGTAGTTCCTTCACATAATAAACTGGTGTACTAAATTTGGAGCAAATCGAATAATTCTGCATGAAAAACATATTTATCTAATTTAAAGGGGGCGGGGGACTAGCCCTCTTTTCCCGATTTATACTTAACTAATGAACCTCCAACTCTAATCAGGGAAGCTCCTTAACATAATAAACCGGTATACCAAATTTGGAGCAAATCGAATAATTCTGCATGAAAAACCCATTTATCTAAATTAAAGGGGAGTCTAGACCCCCCCCCCCCTCTTTTCCAACTTTATAATTAACCAATGAACCCCCAAAACTAATCAGAGGAGAGCTTTATCGGAATGAACGTAGACAAATTTTTTCAAGCAAATCGGATAAATCTGCATAAAAAAAAACATTTATCTAAATTAAAGTTGGAATTAGCCCCCCATTGTCTCCCTTTATACTTAACCAATGAATCCCCAAAACTAATCAGGGAAGCGCCTTATCAGAATGAAACTAGAAAAAAAAATTGAAGCAAATCGGATATTTCCATCAAGAGTTATCGCGTTATGTACATACGTACGTATGTATGTACGTATGTACGTAACAGAACCGGCGGGCACATTAGTTCTCAAGCTTTGATAGCCTGTGAACTAAAAAAATAAAAAATAAATTACAGTATTTTTAAAACTACATGTTCGCAGTAAATAGAACAGGTACCGGATATGACCACAGAGGCTCTGTTTTGCTGTCTCCTTTCCCATACTGGATTTTCAAAACCAGATATAACTTGTAATGATTTTAATTTCAAAGAATTATTATTAAGAATTCATTATTATTAAGAAATGCAACATTTGCTGTCTATTTAGGTCCCCGTCACAAAAATCCATTTAATAAAACAGGCTTCTCAAAAATCGTAATTATAAAACAGGCCCTTTCACAAAATTATATTCCATAAAAACATGCTATTAATTAATTATTTTAACATTGTTAGGTTTAAAAATCTGTAATTTGTAAAAAAACAAGTTCCCCCGAAACGAAAACTTTAGCATTTACTTTTCGCAAAATGCCTCCTTCGCCCCCTACCCCGCAAAGAAAAACCCCTGCAATTATCCATGAATTTAATTTAGTGTACATACTAGGACAAAATAGTATTATTATTAGTAGTATTTGATAAAGATTACATTCAGTTTTTCCTTATAATAATACTTTACTATTTAAATACTTTTCTTATAAAACGTTAACTTGCAACATTAGCATAATTTTAAATGATTTTTTAGGTGCGTTCGTAATTATATAAATACGTAGCACCTATAGTCGTCGTTCAGTCCGTCTGTCCGCATATAACAGAGCAAAAACAATAGCCTGAAATTTTGAATATATAATTGTTGCAAAAGTTTGTCGAGTCTTTTCAAATTTTATGAAAATCGGATGTATAGTTTAATGACAGGGATAGTCAAAAGTTTTTCGTCAGATTACGGCCAATGGGAAAAAATTATTGCAAGTGCATTTTAATGTTACAGCCTTCCGAATGGTCTGAAATTTTAAATATATAATTTTTGCAAAATCTTGTCGAGTCGTTTCAAATTTTATGTAAATCGGATGTATAGATTAATGACAGAGACAGTCAAAATCTTCCGTTACATTACGTCCAATGGGAAAAAAAATATTGCAAGTGTATTTTAATGATGTTACAGTCTTTCGAACAGAATGAAATTTATATGCACTTATAAAATGCACTCAAATATACAATCAGTACAATTCGGTGCAAAAAATATTTATAAAACTATTTATATTACGAATGCACCTCATTTACCACGTTTGACGAGCAATTTCCAACTTGTTTGTTTATATGAAACAAAATTAATTCATATAATTTATCGATAACTTCCTAATCTTCTTTAGATTTTTCTGATTTTTATTTTATTTTATTTTATTTTTTTGTAAATCAGGGATGCCTTTAACCAAGTTATTATATTTTAATTTTTATCTTTATATAATGTAAGCATGAGGTGTCCAACTATATTGAACACTTTTGTATTTCAAAAATTAGTTAATCTACGTGTATTAAATCCATTTTAAATTCTAGCGAAAAAATTCGATACGCAACCAAAACCAACAACTTACGAATCACTGATTAAAAAAACTTAATGCCAGCGTCAAAACTTCGGTTCGTCTGGACAACATAGAAGAAACAAAAGACTTGAGCACGCCACCAGCTCCCAGCGAGTTGGGGGAAACGCCGAGCCTCGACGTGCAGCTTTTCGGAATTTTTACCGCAACGATTTGTGGGCGCTCGTCTGAACAGACCAGAAGATTCGTCTGCTCTCAAGAGAGAGCGTCGAAAATGCTGATTTTCAAAATCGCTCGTCTGACATCTGCCTAAGTGTGCGGATTTCACAGAGTCGGCTGTACATTGGTATACGATCAATTATAAACATAAAATACTTACTTTCAATTAGTTGCACACAGCTAAAATCAGACTGTATGAGCAATGCGATGTTTTAAAATTAAAAGTTTCAAGGAAAATTCAAATCAATTTGCTATTTTTTCATATAAAATCTGAATAATAATCACCAAACTACTTGCAAATAAATAAATAATTTGCTACAAAAAACATTTTCATAAATGGGGATACATGAAATTTCGTGCCATCATAGGATCAAATCACAAATTGTAAAACTTTTATTACAAGAGTTATTGAAGAGATATACTTTAAATTTTAACATTAACTTATTTTATTAAATAGGGTGGGGTCAATAAATTTACATTTTAAACATATGATTATAACGAGAGCATAGAGATAAAACGCCAACGCAAAGAATGAATCATAGTACCTAAGGAACGAATAATGAATCAGATTAGATCAAATTATTGTCGATAACGTATTAATCTGTCAGATATAAGAGGATAATATTTTTAGGAGCTATTTACCATTAAAATTACGCCAGACTTTGAGAAAAAACTGTCATATTCAGCAATAAAAACTAACTGACTTTTAAGTGCAACCAACCAACCATTCATTTGCTATGAAGTATTATCGAGTAATCCGAGATCGATTTGGTGTCATCTTTTTTTTGTAATAAAATAAAGTAATAATATTAATGATAAACAATAGGAATTAGAATAAACTACGTAAAATTTATAATTATAAGAATAATTTATAAGTACCTTTAAAAAATCTTTTCTGAGAAGTTCTAAAAACTAACTGTTGTGGTCAATGACAGTCTTGATTCCAGAAAGCACTTTATTCATGCAAGTTATAAGGTACTAAACGAAATACATATTGTTTTATTTGTTGCTTAACACATGATACTTTCTTATAGGTCGCATGCCAGCGCTTAATCGACAAAGATTTCTGCTAAGGGTTATATATATGCCAAATACAGTGGGCCAAAGTAAAATTAGGACTGTTAATATTTACGAAGATTTATTAAAATAATAAAAAAATAATTTAAGCAAAATTATAAGTTATTTATTTTTTCTCATTGAATGGGATAATTTTTACAAAAATAAAAAAATTAACATTGATACAAAAACAAACATTTCAATTTATAGAATACAAAATGAAACATTCTCTAATGTCCTTGAACAATATTGAAACATAATATGCAGAAACAATTTTATACATATCATTCAATATTGGGGTTTCTTTTAAACTAATTAATAAAGTGAGTTTCTTTTTCAATAAGCATAAATTTCAATATAAGTCGAAATTACCCGGTGTCATTTATATTATTCCCTGTAAAGATTGCAATAGTGTTTACATTGGTGAAACAGGTAGATCATTGGAAATTCGCCTAAAAGAACATACTGGTTCTTTAAAAAATGGTAATTTGAATTAAAAAATTGTCCAGCATTCACTTCAAACGAATCACATCCCGCTTATTGTGAACGCCAATATTTTGAAATCGGGTTACAGCGGCTATCACGGTAGATTACTCCTTGAGGATTGGTTCACTCAATTGCGATCGCAGACTTTGAATGAAGCTCACTCTGTCCCTAGTGAATATTGTCTGTTTTTAAAATAACTAACTTCAACTGTTCTTGATTTGTTCCGTCATTTGCTATGCAATGGATATTTTGTACTGATGATGCCTCACGTGTCGCTTGGTGAAACGTTTACAAATTGTATTTTTAAGTATATTTTTTATAAAATTTTTATTTTTTAACTGTGCTCAAGTCTGTCTAAATTTATTTTATTTGGTGTTTTAACAATTTTATAATTAAAGAAATTGTATATTTCAAAATGTGTCCCATATCTTCCCACTAACAGGGGGTGGGGTATGGGACAGCTATAACACAAAGTATGATAAGGGTCAACTAGTCTGGTGTCGTCTACATATACAGTCTAACAAAGATTGTAGGGTGATAATGTATATGCCACAATATCAAATTCCTGCATCTTCATCACTGGAAGGTAAATTCAGGATTGTAAGTCACAGATGACATAAAAAAAAATCATCAGTTCAATTTATTTACATTTTGAAGTTAATGAATATATTATCAATGCTATAATTAATATATTACCCTCTTAAAAATATTTACATATTAGCCATATGAACAATTTACTTAAATATGAACAATCTTATTAATAAGAAGGGATTAGACTTGTCCCATTCTTCCCCACTATCTTCTTTTATGTTAAACTTCCTATATAATCAACAATGCTACTTTTAGGCTTAGTTTAAATTATGGATAATATACAGTATAATGTTCCATAAATAAACTATTACATCTATGTATAAACAAGTCATTAATATACAGAAAACATAAAAAGTAGTATTTAAAAATTAAAAAATGTGGAGCTATATGACATATTTAAAAATGTGGAGTTATTTGACATATTTAAAAATGTGGAGCTATTTGACATATTTAAAAATAAAAAAAATGTGAAGCTATTTGACATATTTAAAAATTAAAAAATGTGAAGCTATTTCACATATTTAAAATTTAAAAAATATGTAGCTATTTGACATATTTAAAAATTATAAAATTGACAACAAGAACGGGACAAAACTGTCATGATGGAATATTTTTTTTAGCTAGTTGCTGAAAAATCAAACTATTTTGCATTTAATGTTTACTTTGTGAATGAATTCATAATTACATAAATATGTAGCCACCTTTAGTCGTTGTTTGGTCCGTCCGTATGTCTATCTGCATAGAACAGCACAAAAACGACACCACTCAATGGTTTGAAATTATTGAATCATTGCAGAATTGTGTCATTTCAAATTTTATGAAAATCGAATCAAACCTTAAAAAGATAATCATAAAAGTTTTCTTCTTTCTATTAGATCTTATCATACATAATGAATTCAATGATATCCCATGATAGGTCGTGATTCTAGGTTGCCATGGTGATGACGCCCTATCTAAGAGGGAGTCCTGTTATTTCCGTATGAGTGAATTTAATCTATAGAATCGTAATAAATTTTGTATTCATGCATTTTTTCATAAGGGTGCAACAGCTGTGGCACTAAGATCTGAATATTTATAAAACGAGTTATAGTACAAACACACCTCATTGGTCACGTTTAATGCACAATTTTTAACTTGTTAAGACTTTAAAAGGAAAAGAAAGTTTCCACTATGTGTTTATTGGAATAGAATACAGTATAACTTCTTTAATCCGGATTCGTCATGATTACGACGATTCCGGATTATAGAAAATTCTGTATTACAGAAGTTTTGAAACTAGCATGCATTTAGATAAATAATAATGCTAATATCTGTCATAAATATGGCAAGATAATTTAAAATAATAAAAACAAAATTGAGATATAAAATGCTCTAAAATATATGGATTTTAAAAATAATTATGTAGATTTTATCCAGTGCCACCATCTGTTGTAAATTACCAAAAACAAGTAGCCATATGATTTTTTTTTTAATTACGATTTCTAACTTTGAAAAAATACTCAATAAATAATTTGAAATTCCAAGAATAACAGACATAATATGAAAAATATTGAATCTATGAATTTTCTAAAACCAAAAAAGTTACACTTAGAAAATTAAATAAGACACAATTAATTGAAAAGTAACTGTATAATTACATCAACATATTTAAAATAGTGATATATAAGGCTAATATTTAAAAAAAAAATTAAATATATAGCACCTAGAAATATCGAAGTAAGTCACAAGTTAAATACCTAAAAGAAATAATAATAAAATCCGATTTCGCGATGTTTTGCACTATCTTCTTATCTGTAGCGAAAGAAAAATTAACATTAATTCTGAATATTTACAACTTAATATGAAAAAAGACATCTATATTAATTACAAATATAATTCAGTAAGTTCTTACAGTTTTTAAAATTGAAAAAATCGTAATAAATTAGTTAGACTTTTCGTTTTTCTTAATCATTTTCTGAAATTCATTCATATATATATGTATTATGGCGCCATCTATGGTCTTTAATTGAAAATAAAAACGAATAAACATACCAAAATGTCCGGATTAAAGATGTTATACTGTATTTTGTCTAATTATGCAATGAATTTGTGCAGTTTTTTTCTATAACTTTGCTTGTATTTAGCATGGAGATTTTTTTTCTTTTGAAAGAAGGGGAAAAATCTTAATAACATTCATTTTGAAAAATTAATCGTTTAACTTATCTTTTAAGTTCTAAGATCGACGTAAGTTCATCAGATATTTTTGGATTTACATCTTTAGTAAACTGTCTTCAATTTTCTTCAAAGAACCTGTAAAATTATTG
The DNA here is from genome assembly GCA_963932465.1 of Maratus speciosus. NCBI lineage: Eukaryota > Metazoa > Arthropoda > Arachnida > Araneae > Salticidae > Maratus > Maratus speciosus. Next base: position 89,817,087 of record OZ010794.1, on the reverse strand, counting down.
TTCGTTGAAATTTGTTTCTAATAATTTGTAAGTTATTAAAAGAAAATAACAATAATGCTTGCAGTAATATTTCATCTTATTGTATAGATAACAGTTAAAGTATGTCTAAATTATAAGAGTTTGGTGCTATTGCACACAGGGCCGAAACTAGAGGGGGGGGGGGCAGAGGGGGCACGTGCCCCGGGCGCCGGTTTAACAGAAGGTGAAGGGGCACCAAAATGAAGATTTTGCTTGACGTTTGATACAAGAATGTATATATACACACGAAATTTGTATAAAAATGTCTCGCAGTCGCAGTCGAAAAATTTAAAGGAAAATTGAACCAAATGGATTAAACTTTACAAATAGATAAAAAGGTTTATCTACAATACAAAATTGCAAATGAATAAGAAAGAAGGCTTTTTTATCCTCCCATTCCAAAAGTATCATGTCTGTACCTTTGCCTTCTATCTTTTAAATCACTTCCTGTGAGGGAGAATCCCTACCATTTTTCAAAGTCAATCTCTATTGTGGGACACTGACCCCAACGGATAACTACAAAGTGCGAAGCGACCCAGTCTGACTTTTCTATTAGATAAAATAATTCCATGAAAGCTGTTTGTTTATTTTCCACTGAACAGCGTTGAGCTTTCTTTCTTTTTTTTTTTTTTTTTTTCGTCTTGCCATGGGTGATGACCGTCCGGGACAATAAAATCAAACGAGAGAGGGAATGAACAAAGTTAAATTCTTAGTAAAACCTTTTATTTTTTATTGTAGCATTTGTAGTGGTACAGTAAAATTTTGGACTGGGAGTCATGGCTAGTAAAGCAAAGCCACACCCGCCTTTAGCGCCCAAAAAGGTTTTTTTTTTCTCGTCTTTCTGCCATTTCTAGGCCTTTTTCCACCCTGCAGTGGCGTATCTAGACTCATCATTTCGGAGGGGGCTAAGTTATAGTAAAAGTTTCTAAGAGGGAGCCACAAGAATCGGGAAAAATTCCGCTTTAAACATTTTTTATCATAGCAGGTAACACACCGATTACACAATAAACCTGCTAAAATGAAAAAATACAAACGCACAGCAATAGATATCGACCTCATTTAGCCAATACAGAAAAAAAAAAAAAAAAAAAAAAAGATTAAAATTCAATTCGGTTCTTTTTTATTCCGTTTTCAAGATTTTAATGAACCAATATTTGACAAAGCTGATTACGTAGTTCAGTTTTATATATTTTAAATTTAAAAATAAGTTGTCTATTAGATACTTAGCAAAATTCTTTTTGTAAATTTACTTTGTAGTGGAGAGGGGGGGGGGGGCGCCAAAATCCATGCTTGCCCCGGGCGCCAAAAAGGCTAGTTTCGGCCCTGATTGCACAGATGGAATCAATTTTCCACCTTTTCAGGTTTCGTTTATCTGGCGAAATACTATTCCTCTCACTCCCCTCTCTGTCTGCCTGTCCGTCCGTCACAGAGCCCATTCTCAGAAACTATACGTTGGAGACTTGAAATTTTGCATACTTATAGCTGAACACCTCACATCAAACAACAAATCCTAAAAATTTGAAAAAGTCTAATATTTACCCATCTGGGCTCTAACTTGTGTATTTTAAGCATTTTTTTTTCTAACTGAGGGCCTAATTAAGTTAGAGACATGAAATTTTGCATACTTATAGCTGAACACCTCACATCTAACGAAAAGTCATAAAATTTTGAAAAAATCGTAATTAACGGATCGAATAGTTTGGCGATTTGTACAATTTGGTGAAATTGGTCGACGGGATAATCAAGTAGTACCTAATTTTGTTGTATAAAACAGGATGTTATTATTGTAAATGATTGAATGTTTGCCTGTAACACAATATAACCACTGTCGGTTGCATTCTGAATAAAAAAAATGTCTAGCTCAGTGTTGTTTAGGTACAAACGGTAGCAATTTCCAGCACTTCTCGTCATGTTTCCCAGAAATCAAAGTATTTCTGTTGAAAATATAGTTACAATATCCTTTTTTTTTTTTTTTTGTAACAAACAAAAAATCAAGTTTGACTTGGAGTGATATGCATTTTGATGAATGAACATGTTTGTATATCTTAATTTTATTGTCACACCTGATTATTATTATTATTATTTTTTTTTTTTTTTTTTTTGTCATTTTGTTCTGAAACATCTTGTTTGTGAAAAACAAAAAAACAGATTATTTATCAGATAATATTCAAGAACTTTCCTTTACACAGTCGTGGAAAAAAAACTAAACACCCCCTATCAACTCTGCAAAAATTATTGTAGAAGAAAGTTACTGGTACCAAACGATTGGAAACAAAGTCTACTTCTAAATGATGTCTATAAAATTTTCTTAGGGGGGGGGGGGGGCATCTACAAATCAAAACGTACCCAAACTTTGTTTTTTTTTTCAATTGCAATACCCAAGGCTGACACCCTAAATAGATTCTACACCCTTCAATTAGACTAAATTCAAATTTTCATGAATTTCGTATGAATAATTTCCGGGAAATTAATTATTTTAAAATGGGCCTATTTTAGGGGTTGTAACCAAATTGAAGTTCGGTACTCGATTGTTGAAATGCTACAGAATGACTATGTCACTTCTATTAATCTACACTGGTGTCCAAAATCAAGGACCAATCACAAAATGCTAATGTTAAAGTATGCGAATACACAAAAGGAAATAATAAAATTCCAATAATTACTATCTCTACAGCACAGCTAGTCCATATAACATCTCATTCATGTCACACATGGTCACAAGTGTCACAGTCAATCGGTGAAGCAAAAAAAATAGGAAATTCCTTACATCTCATTATGAATCTCAAATGATCACTATATGTGACTCCACTGAGACGTCACTGTGACTGCTGCTTTATGACGAGTCACCATGTGACTTTACAATGTAGTTACATTGTGACACTCATGTGACTGTCATCTGTGGACTCATTTTCAAAGTCATCGTGAACGCTGCATTGTGATAAGTTACCAAATAATGTCACATTAAAGTCACACGATGATTTTCAGGTAACAGAGAGACTACTGTGAAGTCACCATTGTGCTCTTTTGTGAAAAGTCACTATGTGACTATAATGTGATATTATTTGTTGACTTATCATAATGCAACATTCATGATGACTTTGAAATTGAGTCTAAAAATGAGAGTCACATGAGAGTCAGAATGTAACTACATTGTAAATTCACCTGATGACTCGTCACAAAGCAGCAGTCACATTGACGTCTCAGTGGAGTCACATATAGTGATCATTTGAGACTCATAATGAGACGTGTGGAATTTCCTATTTTTTGTTTCACCGTAGTGACTGTGACACTTGTGACCATGTGTGACATGAATGAGATGCTATATGGGCTAGCTGTGCTGTAGGGATAGTAATTATTTGAATTATATTATTTCCTTTTGAGTATTCGCTTACTTAAATATTAGCATTTTGTGACTGGTCCTTAATTTTGGACACCAGTGTATTATTTCTTTCCAATATGACCATTTCACTTGCTTAATATGCATCGACTATTGCCAGCTCAAATGTTCCATGAAAATGAGAAATATATTTTTTTCAAATGATGCTTTTCTGGACATCATGGACGACCCCTAAACCGTCATTTTGACATTTTTTGCTCATATTTCGAAAACTACTTGAAAGAAAAACTTGAAATTGAGAATTTACATAAAGCAGGACATAATAAACATAAATCTATCAAAAAAAATTGCAGTTTGCAATTCATATTTTTTGAATATTAATTTCATAATTCATATTATAAAATTTTTTAAATTACAACTACAGTGTATTTGGATTTTTTAGTATTATAATTTAAAAAAAAAAAAAACTATTACATTAGGATTATAATTTCAGGAGATATTATTAAAAATATGAAAATGTAATTTAACGTTATAAACTCAAAATTTTGAATGTTTATTTTGGTTTTTTAGTATCATAATTAAACAAAAATTTATCGCATTAGGATTATAATTTCAGGAGATATTAATAAAAATATGAAAATGTAATTTAACATTGGAAGTTCTAAATTTTGAATATTTATAATTCAAAAACTTATCATCCAAACGACTTGAAATTTCATTTCTCGGGATAGTTTGAACCAAAGATTTAAAATATAATGTTAAAATTGGGTGTTGCCATTGAAAAAAAACAAAGTTAGATGCGTTTTTTATGTGTATTTGACCCGCTGAGCAAATTTTATATGCATCATTCAAAAGTAGACTTTATTTCCAATCGTTTGGTACCTGTAAATGTTTTCTATTATAATTAGTTGCAGAGTTAGTAGGTGGTGTTTACTTCTTTTATGCCCTGACTGTAAATCATTGATTTCTAGAAAGGTTGTCATAATGTTTAAAGTTTTCATAAATGACTCTTTTCAAACAGCAAACAAATAATGTTAAAGTAATGTATAATGTTATAATAAGTAATGTATAATGTTACTAGCAAACCCCGCGGCTTTGCTCGCGTAATATTTGAAATAGTCCAAGTGATATTTATATGTCTAATTTTTATTAAAAGGTACTAACTAAATTTTTATTTTATTAAAAGGTAATATTTTATTTTATTAAAAGGTACTTATTACTTTTAGGAATAATTTTAAAAAATTACTATTTAAAACACAGTTTGATTAAACATCATTGTTACACTGCATAAGGCAGAAATGAGACTTAAATTAATAAAACGAAATAAAACTAAATAAATAATAATTTAGAAAATATTTTGAAACTTTTATGCTCAATTAATACGCTCATTTCAGTATTCATTTGAAGTTTTGAATTTTTTAGAAACCATCTTCTTACATCTTGAAATTAAACATCATGTCAAATTCCAAGTCCTACTACCTCTCTCAACATAAAGGGCTATGTTGAAATAGGAACTGTCACCATTAATTTGCCCACATTAATTTTGAAATTGGTTTGTTATTTCCTAATATTCCACAGAAACGTAATTAAAAAGCTTTTAAAGGCCATTTTTAGAGCGTTTGTTGTTCCTGTGAATCCCAGGTGGTAGAATCATCGGCATAAAATATAGCCTGTGTAGGATCAGAGACTGTTACCATTGATTTGCAACTATTACTTTTATATTTGGTTTATATTTCTGAAATAGCGTAAAAATCGTAATTTAGGACTTTTTTAGAATGCTTTTCGCACCTCCCCTTCACTTCACCCCTTTTTAATTCGAATTTATTTTCGGCAGTCCTTCGAGGGCATTTATATTTTATAAGTAACTACCATGCCATATTTAAAGTTTCTAGCCTTTTCAGTATCACAGAAATCGCTATTTAGAAAGTTTTTAGCTACTGCAACCCTCTGGTGGTAGTTGCACAGACATAAAATATAGCTTGTGTTTGAGCAGGTTCTATCACCAACAATTTGTTATCATTATTTTTTTAATCGGTTTGGTATTTGAAAAGATTACATAAAAATTGTAATTTATAACGCTTTTCGCTCACTTCATCTTTTTAAATTTGAAATTTTCTTTCGACAGTTCATAGAAAGCAGTTGCATCTTGTAAGTAAATAACATGCCATACTTCAAAGTGTTAGACCCTTCAGTTATGCAAAAAACGCAAATTAGAACATGTTTTGCTTTTGCAACCCTCAGATGGTAGTGACAGCAACATAAAATATAACCTATGTTATAGCAGGGAATGTCACAATTGATTTGTAACCATTACTTTTGAAATGGCTTTGGAATTTCCTGAGACTGAGTAGAAATCGCAATTCAGAGCGTTTTTAGAACGCTTTTCGCCCATTTTCACCCGTTTTTAAATTTCCAATTTTTTCGAAACTGTTCTTAAAGATCATTTATATGTAATACATATGTACCTTGCCTAATTTTAAGTTGCTAGCCCCTACCGATCACAAAAATTCCAAATTTGGAACGATTTTTTGCTCCTGCAACGTCTAGGTGATAGTGATACCGACTTAAAATAGCGCCTATGTTAGAGCAGAGGCTGTCAGCATCAATTTCTTAACATTACTTTTGAAATCAGTTTGATTCTTCCTGAGATATTGGTGACAAATCGGCATTTAGAACGTTTTTCGCTCATTTTGCTCCTGCATCTCCTCTGGGTTAGTGGAAACATATATAAAATATAGCCTATCTTGGAGCAAGATCTGTCACCATCATTTTAACACCATTATATTTGAAATCGGTTCAGTATTTCCTGAGATTGCATAGAAATTGCTATTTAGAACGTTTTTTACAACGCTTTTTGCGCATTTTGACCCTCCCCTTTAAAATTTCGATTTTTTTAGGAAATGTCCTTAGAGATGATTGATATCATATAACTAACTACCATTCTAAATTTCCCGATTCAAGGCCCTTCCGTCACGCAAAAACCGCAATTTAGAACGTTTTTCTCCTGCACCCCCTTTGGGGTAGTGGCACCGACATAAAACATAGCCTATGTTGGATCAAGGATTTTCACCATCATTTTGACGCCATTATTTTTTAAATCGGTTTGGTATTTCCTGAGATTGTGTAGAAACTACCATTTAGAACGTTTTCTAGAACGCTTTTCGCGCATTTTCACCCCTTTTAAATTTCGAATTGTTTAAGTACTGTTCTTAGAAATCCTTTGTATCTAATAAGTAGCTGATACTTCAAATTTCATATTCCTAGGCCCTTCAGTAACACATAAATCGCATTTTAGAACGTTTTTTGCTCCTACACCCTCTTTGGGGTAGTGACACCGACATAAAACATAGCCTATCTTGGAGCAAACGTTGTCACTATCATTTTGACACCAATATTTTTTAAATCGGTTTGGTATTTCCTGAGATTATGTAGAAACTACCATTTAGAACGTTTTTTAGAACGCTTTTTGTGCATTTTCACCCCTTTTAAATTTCGAATTGTTTAAGAACTGTTCTTAGATATCATTTATATCTTATAAGTAACTAATATTCCAAATTTCATATTTCTAGGTCCTTCAGTAACGCAAAAATTGCATTTTTAGAACGTTTTTTGCTCCTGCACCCCCTTTGGTGTAGTGGCACCGACATAAAATATAGCCTATGTTCTATGTTGGACTAACACCATCATTTTGATACCATTACTTTTGGAATCGGTTCGGTATTTCCTGAGATTATCTAGAAACTACCATTTAGAACGTTTTTTAGAACGCTTTTTGTGCATTCTCACCCCTTTTAAATTTCGAATTGTTTAAGAACTGTTCTTAGACATCATATATATCTTATAAGTAACTAATATTCCAAATTTCATATTTCTAGGCCCTTCAGTAACGCAAAAATTGCATTTTTAGAACGTTTTTTGCTCCTGCCCCCCCTTTGGGGTAGTGGCACCGACATAAGATATAGCCTATGTTCTATGTTGGACTAACACCATCATTTTGATACCATTACATTTGGAATCGGTTCGGTATTTCCTGAGATTATGTAGAAACTACCATTTAGAACGTTTTTAGAACGCTTTTTGTGCATTCTCACCCCTTTTAAATTTCGAATTGTTTAAGAACTGTTCTTAGACATCATTTATATCTTATAAGTAACTAATATTTCATATTTCTAGGCCCTTCAGTAACGCAAAAATCGCATTTTTAGAACGTTTTTTGCTCCTGCACCCCCTTTGGGGTAGTGGCACCGACATAAGATATAGCCTATGTTCTAAGTTGGGCGAACACCATCATTTTGATACCATTACTTTTGGAATCGGTTCGGTAGTTCCTGAGCTTATCTCCGACAAATAAACATTTTTTTCCTCTTTATAATATGAGTATAGATAGATAATAAGCAATGTTAAAAAAATTTCTAATTATTCTGAATATCTTTACTAATTGATGGTTAAAAGTTGAAATTATTTTAAAGTATTCAGCAGACCGAATAGTTAGATATTGGGTCTAATCGATTATATGGTAGTTAGACTGAATACCAATTAGATACAGTAGGCTCCCTCAAATACGCACACCTTGAGACCAGAAGTTGTGCGGATTTTAGAATTTTGCGGATTTCTGGTCATTGCTTTGTGTGCATTTTTAGGGTTTCGCTCATCTGACGAAACCCTATTCGTTTCGCTCCTCTGTCTGTCCGTCTGTCTGTCTGTCACAGAGCCCGTTCTCAGAAACTATATATGTTGGAGACTTGAAATTTTGCATACTTATAGCTGGACATCTCAGATCAAACGACAAATCATAAAATTTTTAAAAATTTGTACATTTAACCCTTTGGGCTCCTACATGTGTATTTTAAACAATTCTTTCTAAGTGAGCCCCTAATTACGTTGAAGGAGTGAAATTTTGCATACTTATAGCTGAACACCTCACATCAAACGACAAATCATAAAATTTTGAAAAAGTTGTAAATTTAACCCTTTGGGGTCTCACATGTGTATTTTAAACTACCCTTTCTAAGTGAACCCCTAATTAGGTTGAAAGCGTGAAATTTTACATACTTATAGCTGAATAGCTCACATAAAACGACAAACTATAAAATTTTCAAAAAGTCGTACATTTAATCCTTTGTGCTCCCACATTTGTATTTTGAACAATGCTTTCTAAGTGAGCCCCTAATTACGTTGAAGGAGTGAAATTTTGCATACTTATAGCTGAACACCTCACATCAAACGACAAATGATAAAATTTTCAAAAAGTCGTACATTTAACCCTTTGAGCTCCCACATGTGTATTTTAAACAATTCTTTCTAAGTGAGCCCCTATTTAGGTTGGAGGCGTGAACTTTTGCATACTTATAGCTGAACACCTCACATCAAACGACAAACTATAAAATTTTCAAAAAGTCGTACATTTAACCCTTTGGGCTCCCACATTTGTATTTTAAACAATGCTTTCTAAGTGAGCCCCTAATTAGGTTGGAGGAGTGAAATTTTGCATACTTATAGCTGAACCCCTCACATGAAACGACAAATGATAAAATTTTCAAAAAGTCGTACATTTAACCCTTTGGGCTCCCACATGTGTATTTTAAGCAATTCTTTCTAACTGAGCCCCTTATTAAATTGGAGATTTGAAATTTTGCATACTTATAACAGAACACCTGAGGCCAGGCGACAAATCATAAAATCTTGAAAAAGTCTTACGTTTAACCCTTTGAGCTAACAGATATGTATTTTAAGCAATTCTTTCTAAGTGAGCCCCTAATTAAGTTGGAGGCGTGAAATTTTGCATACTTATACCTGAACACCTCACATCAAACGACAAATCATAAAATTTTCAAAAAGTCGTACATTTAACCCTTTGAGATCCCCCATGTGTATTTTAAACAATTCTTTTAAAGTGAGCCCCTAATTAGGTTTGAGGCGTGAAATTTTGCATACTTATAGCTGAACAATTCGCATCAAACAACAAATCATAATTTTTTCAAAAAGTCGTACATTTAACCCTTTGGGCTCCCACATGTGTATTTTAAGCAATTCTTTCTAAGTGAGGCCCTATTTAGGTTGGAGGCGTGAAATTTTGCATACTTATAGTTGAACACCTCACATGAAATTACAAACCATAAAATTTTGAAAAAGTCGTACATTTAAACTTTTGGGCTCCCACATGTGTACTTTAAACAATTATTTCTAAGTGAGCCCCTAATTAGGTTGGAGCCGTGAAATTTTGCATACTTATAGCTGAACACCATCATGCGACAAATCATAAAATTTTGAAAAAGTCGTACATTTAACCCTTTGGGCTCCACATGCGTATTTTAAGCAATTCTTTCTAACTGAGCCCTTTATTAAATTGGAGATTTGAAATTTTGCATACATATAGCAGAACACCTGAGGCCAGGCGACAAATCATAAAATCTTGAAAAAGTCTTACGTTTAACCCTTTGAGCTACCACATATGTATTTTAATCAATTCTTTCTAAGGGAGCCCCTAATTAAGTTGGAGACATGAATTTTTGCATACGTATAGCTGAATACCCCAGACCGCACGACAAATCATAAACTTTTCAAACAGTCTTATATTATTTACTCCTCCGGGCTCTAACTTGTGTATTTTAAGCAATTTTTCTAACCTCCGCCCTTTTCACCGGGGAGCACCTTTCCAACTTTTGCCGACACCCCTTTGACCATTCTTTCATATTATGCACCATAGCCTTACATATTTTAGTTCCACTTTTTACCGCCAGGGGCGCCTACTTATCTCGGGTGCTGTGGGCCCAATCCCCGCGACTAATATATCTACGGATAGTATGTAAAAGGGAGTTTCGTTCGGATAGAGGTTTGTTTAGAATAGAGTGCGCCCCTGGTTGCGAAATGTGGAACTAACAGATTTTTCAAAAGTATGTAAGTGTTTTGAAAGAAATCTTAAACGAAACCCTCTGTGCGATCTGTGATCACACTTACCCACTTGTTTAAAGAGTAATTTGAATGTAATAATGCAATCAAAATTATAATGAATGCTTCTAATATAGTAAAATTTAAAATAAGTAAGTAAAGTAATAAACTAAAATGATAAATTTTTTTTTTTTTTAAATGATTAAATTATTAAAAGTAAAGGTCAAGTAAATAATTAATAATGTATAATTAAATATGCATAATAAAGATGAGATACATTTTCCTTGAATTATTCAATGAAACTTTCCTCATAAAGGTAGCCTATTAATTCACATAAAAATCTTAAAGTAAGAAAGCTTTATTTCAGGTTTAGCCAGTCTTAATAACGAAAAAAAGCTTGATTAATACAGAAATATATTTGGTAAACAGATAATGATTATATATGATATCAGCAATATCTTCATTTTTTCCAAATTTATACTTCTATCATGAAAAATCACGAGTTCAGTCACATTGTCAAAAATTATATATTAAAATACACAGAGAATGATATAAAACTAAAAAAAATTATAAATCTGCCCCTAGATATGAATTGATTGTTTCATTGTTTACATTATGTGATGATGTGCGGATTTTAAGCGTTTGCGGATTTGAGGGTGTTTATTGTTCCAAATATTCGGTACATTCCTATTTGAGACTTGATAAATATATATCAGTGCAGGACCGGAATGAAACTTTTTCGAAAATGAGCATAAACTTGATTTTGATTTATTCTAACATCAGAAAGAATTCTCACATAATACTTATTATGCAAATATAAAGTCATACTGGTCAGGAATTGCATCAAAAGTAATCAGGAGTTATTCTTACTTATTATTATTACAACTCTTTATATCTTGTTTAATTTTGGTATGAAATAAATATGCCACAAGTGTCCTGTGAAAAGGCAATCATATTCCCACTTAAAATTAAAGCTTTAATAGTTTTGTTAAGATACTTGTAATATTTGGCCAGTAATTTCTGTTTGGTGACTTTGTGTATTTAATTATTCTTGTTGTATTAGTAATTTTATATTTTTGTCACTGTAATGCATAGTTATTCTGTTATGTTTAAAAATAATAAATGATGTTCGTGCGTTTTTACTTATTACAGGTATTGATGCTTGTGCAATTTATTCTGGAGAAATGCATCATAGTGTGTCAGCATTTATACAGCCGAATCATGCTTCACGATTCTATCGCTTCTGTAATTCCAAGAAACCTGGCATTAAAAAAGCATATTGATTTATTAATTTTCTTTTCGATTTATAATTAATGAGAAACAGCATTTTCCTTTATTTCATATTTTCTTGAAAATTACAAAATAAAACTTAGGCAAACTTTCTTTTTAGAATATCATGTTGATACAAGGTAATTCGTTTCTAATAAATGCTGCAGTTGTTAGAAAATTATTGAAAATATTTATAGCATTTCTTCCCATAAGTGGAAAACTAATACATAAAAAACTTATTTTAATCAAAAAAAGATAATGAAAACATTTAAGTATGATAATTCATATGTGCATATTTTCTGGCAAATTACAAAATAAAATCCAGGCAAACTTTCTTTCTAGAATATCAGGTTGATACAAGGTAATTCATTTTTAATAAATGCTGAAGTTGTTACAATATTTTCACCATTTTTTCCCATAAGTGAAAAACTAATGCATAAAACAGTTATTGTAGTCGAAAAAAGATAATGGAACCATTTAATTATGAATGCCCTTATACTTGTGAGGTGTGTAACGCAGGATTTTCTCACAAAATTACCTTAAGTAGGCATATACGTGTACATACAAAAGACGAATCATTCATTTGTCAGGTGTGCAGTAAACGATTTTCTCAATTATCTCATTTAAAAGTCCATCTTCGTGTACACACTAAGGAGAAGCCCTTCATTTGTGAGGTGTGCAACAAAGGGTTTGGTAACAAAAGTAATTTAAATGGTCACCTTCTTGTTCATACTAAAGTGAAACCTTTTACTTGTGAAGTGTGTGGCAAAGGATTTTCCAAAAAATCTGATTTTAATAACCACCTTCGTGTACATACTAAAGAGAAGCCCTTCACTTGTGAGGTGTGCAACAAAGGATTTCCTCACAAGAGTACTTTGAATTGGCATCTTCGTCTTCACACTAATGACAAACCCTTTACTTGCGAGGTGTGCAATAAAGGATTTCCTCGAAGATCTCACTTAAAAGATCACCTTAGTGTGCATAGTAACCAGAAGCCTTTCACCTGTGAGGTGTGCAACAAAGGATTTTCTCGAAAGTCTCATTTAACCAGCCACCTTCGAGTACATACTAAAGAGAAGCCTTTTACTTGTGAATTGTGCAACAAAGGATTTTCTCGAAGACCCAATTTAAACAGACATATTCTTTTACATGCTAATGACTAGACGTTTATTTAAGTTGTGATCAAAAGGATTTCAAAGAAGTTGATTATGAAAGTTGGGCAATTCCATTTAGTGTAAACAATTAGTGTACATTATCCGGATCAGGTCAGATAAACATGCGCAAACAAGGGCTAATTATACTAATTAGAGTAACTCTTGTTTTTTGACAACTATATAGCGTAGCCTACGTAATAAGGGCTATAATGTAATAATACATAGTGTAGTTTATTTATTATATTTTATAGTTTTTATTATAGTTTTGTGTTATTTACTTATTTATTCATTTATTATATTTTTATTTATTTATGTTATATTATTTACCGTTTTTAATAATGTTATGTATTTAATAATGTAGAATTACTGATTTGAACTTGATTGGCAATGATAAACGAGATTGGCAATTGTCAACCATTTTTGGCGATCTATCACCTGGCCCGGATAATATGCAAGTACCCAATTAGTTAAAACTTATTAAAAATTAACATAAAGTTTGCGTTTTTAATCCGTACACAATAAACATCTTTTACTATCAGTATAAATTTGTTACTAGTCATTTATAGCGTTTACGCTATTTTAAATGCGTTGATTTTGATAATGAGGCCACATGGAAAACCTAGATAACCTGAAAAAGTCAGGGAAATTTATATAGGCTGGAAAAGTCAGGGAAATTTAACATTTCTGGAGAAAAGTCAAAGAAATTTGAAACTCTGAGAAAGAGTTACAAAAATTTGAAACTTCCAAGAAAAAATTTCTTATTATAAAACTAAGGATTTAAAATTGCAGCGCCAGAAAATCACTTTTGCTCTTTATAAGTACTGTAAAGAGTATTTCAACCTGTTGTGCAAATAATTTTGTCTACTCATTTTCCAACCTTCTTTATAGACCGGGAGGTGACAGCACAGACAATCACCTCATTGAGTTCACGGCTGAAATGCCAGAATGAGTTAAAACTCGATTCGCATATTAACCCTTTAGTGCGCAGCTTTGCTTATATGCAAAGAACAATGTTTTGAATTTAATAGATTTTTTTTATTCGTATATACCTAATTCACATCAGAAAATTAAAATAGCAATATCCGCTTTAATTAATAACAGACATTCCGTATTTAAATAAAGCGAAATTAACGATTGAGATTTTCTGGTGTAAAATCAGATTATCTGAACTACGTAATTTCTAGAACGTGTTCTATCATGGGCAGGGGTGTGGAATTTTCAGAAAATCTTACCAGCCAAGGATTTATTTTGCGAGCCAGCAACATACAGCTGAAAATGGTTATGACAAATTCGTACACGACTGCACAAATAATTACTATTACAACAATGCATTTTCATAGTTCTTTTTTCTACAAAATTAAGAAACATGTGCATGTACAACGGAGGAAAGCTTCATATAGGATAGAACTTAGTAGCATGTTTACACTGCAATAATTTGGAAAGTTACAATATCTAGGTTAAAAAAAAGTTTTGGTATATCTCTATAGCCTACAGTTTTTCAAAAATTACTTAAAAATTCACTTGCCCTGTCAAAAAAACCACACGCCACTGGCGAGTAAAATGATGTATTTCCCCACCCCTGATCATGGGAATTAAAGGGTTAAAATTAAAGTTTCATAAAATAAATAATGATATAAAATAAGCTATTTGGAGACATACTTATTAAAATATTTGCTAATTTGCAATATTTTAGCGTAAAACAGCCACACGACAGTAGTTTTCACTTATATCGCAGATGTGCAACAGAAGAAAAGATTGACATATTATATGAAAAATGTATCTCTGATTTTTTTTTTTCCCCACGTAATAAACCTTTCAGAGAATCATATACTATAATTTTTTTCGAAACAAAATAAAAAAATCGCGCATTTAAGGGTTAAACGCAATCGGTCTGCCAAGTCCTATCTTGGTGGAAAACACCTGAAAACCCGATTTTAGCGGTTGACTCGAAGGTTTACCATTGTGTTTTCCTGCACCGAGAGGTATGAAAACAGGGAGGACTGGGAGCAGGAAAACACAATGGTAAACCAATGAGTCAACCGCTAAAATCGGGTTTTCAGGTGTTTTCCACCAAGATAGGAGTTGGCAGACAGATTGTGTTTTAACCCTCTCGCTGTGGAACCCAATATTTTCTCGGGAATGCATTTTTCCGTCTAATTAATTCTCCTTGATTATTCCCACTAGTTATTTTTTTATTGTAAATTATGCTTATTTAATCGGAGCATTTTCCCGATTAAATTAGACAAAAATTTTTGTTTTTAAAAACCGGTGACAAAAGAATAATCTTAAATGCACAATTTTTGAAGCTATTTTGATAAAACAATTATGCAGCGAGAGGGTTAATATGCGAATCGAGTTTTAACTAATTCCGAAATTTCAGCCGTGAACTCGATGAGGTAATTGTCTATGCTGTCGCCTCCCGGTCTATTATAACTCAGAGATTTTCAGCTTCACTGAAACTTTGTACTGAGTGTTGTAGGATTGATTAGATATTTCAGTCTGTTTACATATCTTTGTTTTGGAACTGAACATTTATTAGCTTAATCTGTTGAATATTTATTATTTCTATTAAAATATGTCAAAGCAATCTATATTTAACTGTGACTCATGTGGTAACATGGGGGGGGGGGGGGGTCCGACACCTCGGGCCTAGGCTCTCACAAGTTCATTTGCTCCCGCTCGGAACTACCCGAGAGCCGAACCCCGCGAAGGTCGCCTCCAGACACGGCCCATCAAGGCAGCCTTCACAGAAGCTCCGGCCAGACCGGCGCACTGCCCAGC
The DNA here is from genome assembly GCA_963932465.1 of Maratus speciosus. Classification (NCBI taxonomy): domain Eukaryota; kingdom Metazoa; phylum Arthropoda; class Arachnida; order Araneae; family Salticidae; genus Maratus; species Maratus speciosus. The sequence continues at coordinate 89,801,640 of OZ010794.1, read as the reverse complement.
ACAGGTCACGTCCGTTATTCCCAAAAGAAGATGAATTGATCGAATACGATAATCCACACCACCCAGCTAGAAGAGCCAAATGGTCCCATCTCTTGGTTCCCGACCCGGTACGCCCCGACAGCCCGCATAAAGAATTTCATCCTGACTAGACAAAACATTTATCATGTAAAATGTCCAATAATTTGTAAATTTTAAAAGAATTTGTTTCAGTAATTACAATAAGAAATTACTTGGTGCAATACTGTATAAATTAAAGCAACGTTTAAAGCACCAAATCACTTTATTTCTTGTTGCAAACTAGTTTCGGTAGCCATTGCGTACCATCATCACTGCAAAATAGGATTGCTCAGAAAAGAAAATTGCTCAAATATATGTAGGAGAAGCGGATTCAATGATAAAGTTTATTAGCCAATAAAATTACAGGAAATTTTAGGAAACAACCAATGTAAGAGAAGTAGATTCAAAAATAAAGTTTATTTGTCAATAGAATTACGATAGGAAATTTTAATGGCCCATTTCCTAAAACTTCCTATCGTAATTCTATTGGCTAATAAACTTTATCTTTGAACCCTCTTCTCTCACATTGGCTGTTTCCTAAAATGTCCTGTAATTTTATTGCCTAATAAACTATCATTGAATTCGCTTCTCCTACATATATTTCAGCAATTTGCTTTTCTGAGCAATCCTATTTTGCACTGATGATGGTAGGCTATGGCTATCGAAACTAGTTTGCAACAAGAAATAAAGTGTTTTGGTGCTTTAAACGTTGTTTTTATTTATATAATTCAGTAGTTGTTACTTCAGAATCAGTTGTGAAAGTTAAGCTTCCAAATTCACAACTTTTAAGAGTTCACAAAATCTCGATACCTGGATTTTTTTTTCTAGAACCTGGAAAAGCCAGGGAATTTTATTGCTGATCTGGAACAGACACCCTGGCAAGTCCACTTTGATTAGAAATTTTTTTTCTAGAACCTGGAAAAGTCAGGGAATTTTATTGTTGATCTGGAATAGACACCCTGGCAAGTCCATTTTGATTAGAATTTTTTTTTTTGTAGAACCTGGAAAAATCAAGGAATTTTATTGATGATCTGGAATAGGAACCTTGGCAAGTCCACTTTGATTAGAATTTTTTTTTTGTAGAACCTGGAAAAATCAAGGAATTTTATTGATGATCTGGAATAGGAACCTTGGCAAGTCCACTTTGATTAGAATTTTTTTTTGTAGAACCTGGAAAAATCAAGGAATTTTATTGATGATCTGGAATAGGAACCTTGGCAAGTCCACTTTGATTAGAATTTTTTTTTTTGTAGAACCTGGAAAAATCAAGGAATTTTATTGATGATCTGGAATAGGAACCTTGGCAAGTCCACTTTGATTAGAATTTTTTTTTTGTAGAACCTGGAAAAATCAAGGAATTTTATTGATGATCTGGAATAGGAACCTTGGCAAGTCCACTTTGATTAGAATTTTTTTTTGTAGAACCTGGAAAAATCAAGGAATTTTATTGATGATCTGGAATAGGAACCTTGGCAAGTCCACTTTGATTAGAATTGTTTTTGTAGAACCTGGAAAAATCAAGGAATTTTATTGATGATCTGGAATAGGAACCTTGGCAAGTCCACTTTGATTAGAATTTTTTTTTGTAGAACCTGGAAAAATCAAGGAATTTTATTGATGATCTGGAATAGGAACCTTGGCAAGTCCACTTTGATTAGAATTGTTTTTAGGTTGCATGCTATCAACAAGCATAATTAAAATTTCATTATCAATACTTTATAAATATTGAGTTTCGGAATTAAGAAATAGAATTATAGGCATACATCTTATTAGCCCCCGATATGCTATTTCTTTCGGCCAGCTATTAAAGTGTTATTCAGCTATTAAAGTCTCTAAAAAATAACGTTCCGTTATATACTGTAAAAGCAGTTATTTTCGCGATCTTCGCGAGCCCGTCGTAATCGCGAAAATTTAAGCGTCGCGAAAAAAATTTTTTTTTCGCCTCAAATGATAATAAATAATCAGAAATTTCTCACTTATCCAAAATTTAATGATTACAGTTACTTAAATAAGAAATAAGTACAAAAATTTCTTGAATACTTACAACTATTTCTTGAATACTATACAACTACTTGTTGAATAAAAACAATAATACAACTAATAGAATGCAGCTCATTCACTTACAATATTTATATCAGCTTCTTTGAAGCCATTCATTTTTAGAGCGATGGTTAGAGGAGGGAGGGGAGGGGGTGAAGAACTTTTTGGACAAAAGGAAGTTTCTTAAATTGCCTTATGAAAAAGGGGTTCTATTTAGGTAGTTTCGGAATTTTTCAACTTTCCGTTTAGTTCATATAAAATTCGCGACATTTTCAGCTCGCGAAATCACCGATATCTTCATTTTCGCGAAAATTACGGCTCGCGAAAATAAGTGCTTTTACAGTAAGCCAGCCGTAAAACAAAGAAAATAAATCATTGTACGGGATAATCGCTACTGCAATTTTTTAAACTTCTAAGCATAGCACATTTTCAATTTTTACATGTCGTACGGGGGAAAAAAGCACTTTTAATTGCAATTTGTATGTAATTTGTTTGAAAAGTGCATCTCAATTTATTTTTGAGATATTAATTTTGTTGTACTTTTTAACGAATTTTTTTTTAATGTGGCATCTGAAGTACTCCATTTTTGTAGAAAGTAAAGGGAAAATAGTAAACTATTGTATCTTTTTGTTGCCATTTTTCCATAATAACTGAAAAAGTAATTAAAGTACGTACTATTTGAAAAAAGATAAATGTATTATTTCTGATAAAACAGAGAGCTATTATAAACTATATTTAGTTTTAAGTATCTATAATTATGTTACAAACAAATGAAGGCACATGAATCATTAGGTAGCCGATTGTTTTGGTCGAGTTTCTTGAACGACGACATCATTTTTTGCTGGTATTCTGTATTATGTATATTCTGTACAACTGCCGGTCAATCTTCTACCAGTAAAAACGAATATGTATAATTATGACAGAAATTTTGTGTGAATAAGGCCTTTCAAGAAGGGGGAAATTACTATTCATTTTTACTGATGGAAGTTTGTTTCGGCGGTCATAAGGCCCTGCGTAACCGGTTACAGTTGAAGCTTCGCCTTTTTGAGAATGTGTCAATTCCTCTTTATCCATAATTCCGTGATTGAAGGTATCCGAAACCTGCAATGCAAATTAAATACATTGGTGTGAGATTTAACTTAAAGCTGTTCTCAAATCCAAAAAGGCAACTTTATGACAAAAGTTTTAATTTATTTTTGTTCGGAAATGCATGAAACTGACAGGTGTTGTTCAGAAACTATGTAATAGAACTGTTTTTTCCATTTTTTTGCAAACGCAATAGATCTTTCAGAAAGTACTGCCAAAGTGGGCGTTCTGAACCAAATTTCCGCGCGAAAGAAGAATAACCACTCAAGAAAGAGTGAAAAACGTGTTTGTCACGTGATCAAAATCGCTTATAACTCAATATGCAATTTATTGATAAAAAAAATGGAAGACACAGTTCGATTTCAAATCACTTCCTTAGTCAGGCTTTCCAATTTTATATCTTTCCGTTAAAAAATAAATTTGTAATTTTTTTTTTATCTTTCCGTTAAAAAAATAAATTTGTAAATGTGTTTCGGCTCAAAATTAACTTTCGGTGCAACTTGTCTATCTGCGGCGCTCCATTTTTAAATTTTTATTTATTTATTTATTTTGCATCTTCACCCCCCCCCCCCCCTCCAATCCTTTTTCTTATGACAATTCTGCACCAACAATTCGGCTTCTAAACCCCAGGTCATTCAGAAGTAGTTCGGACAGCGGTGGCCCAGTTGGCAGAGCATCGAATCCGCAGCTAAGGCCGCGGGATCGAGGCCTACTGCTGGCTATAATCCGCCATGTACGCTAATGGCGCCTGGTGCATGCAAAATCCGTCGTGGGTGCAAAGTCCTCCAAGTTACCTGTGAATTATACCTCTGGAGGTGCCTTGCCAGGTGAAGGTCTCGTCATCTGATCAAGGTTCTAAATTACGAGACCAACATGAGTAGCAATGTGCAGGTGCCAAACAACAGGTTATAACGTTAAGTAATCGGCAAAACATAGTATACACAAACGAGCAGTAGGCACTGCAGATAGGATGACGATCGAGGCAATGATGTCAGGTTTATTGCCGCTTCGCGGCGGTTAGGCAGTCTTTCGCCCCGATGGCAGGTAGTAAACCCGTTAAGCTGGGGCATCCCGGCAGGTAGAGGCCTGGTCATCGGTTAGAAAGAAAGAAAATTTGTAAATGTGTCAAAACATTTTGCGCTTGTTGCACAGAGCAGTTGAGAACAGCCTTATAAACAAATTTAAGCTCTAAAAGCAAACTATACTCTGAAGAATAAGCTGTTTGACTCAAATTAGATTAAAAACACATGAATCGCAGTATCGTTTATATTCCACAAATCTTTATTATTTTAAAAGCCAAGACTTTATTTACAGCACAGCTTCTACACATTTATCAATAATCCAACTTGCATTCGATGTCTCCGTTTTTAGGCTCTGATTTTCGATGGTTGTTGAATCCCCGTCTTCTATTCAGGGCAAGTATTATTTCAGTTCAGTTGGCGTAGATTCCTCCTGAAAGACAAATATACACATTTTCATGGCTAGCAACTATTCGGGGTTTTTTCAAGTCAAATGAACAAATTCTATCTAGAAATTTTATTTAATAAATCAAAACAAACGAATTTCCGATTGAAACAAACACACATAATTAAATAATTTTTTTGGTTCAGAGTAATATTTATTAAATTTAAGATACGAAAGGTTGGCAAGTATACATTTGAAAAAAATCCCTGCCGGCTAAACGATATTCAAGTTCTTCCCACACACAGTTAAGGACGTCTGGTGTAACACACACTGTTAAAAATTTGCAGCATTCTGGCAGGTCATTTGACCGTTTTTTTTTTTCGAAAACGGTTAAAGCAACCGTAATTTAACACTATTCTGACCATATTATTGGCTATTTTATGGTCAGAATATAGTTAAAATATGGTTATGAAACCGTTTTTTCAAAAAACGGTCGAATGACCTGCCAGAATACTGCAAAAGTTTTAACAGTTCAGTGAATAACGTTTGTGATTCTCTGTTTCAGATGGAGGCCACATCAAACTGCACTTAACAGGTATGAAACTCCGAGAGTATTTCTTTTATTTGGTGAAGATTTCACATTTTCATCTTGTTTCGTCGATTTACTGTGACCGGTCAAAAGTGCACCATGACTTTACGGACACCGTATTTATACTTTACGGACATACGGACACCGTATGTGTATACCAGTGGATATATATAATGGTCGCCCAAATGAAAGTGGCATTCCTGTAATAACTCCGCCATTTGAAGAGAAAGATGACTGCGCATGCTCCTATAGAGGGCTCAGAGTGTTGGGAATGCTGACGATATCGTCAGACCCCACCAGATGCGTGTGTTTGCGTGGGAGTACCTTAAAAGCATCGTTCGCATCATGGATGGCTCCAAGCGGTGTCAACGTGCGGTCGTGCAATTTTTAACAGCGGAAAATGTGAGTGCTAATCAAATCTATCGTCGAATGCAAAATGTGTAAGGAAAGGAGTGTATAGCATGCAGATCGGTATGCCGATGATGTAGGGATTTTCGTAGTGGAAGAAGCAGTACTGACGTCAGGTCACGACCTGGTCAAACGCGTGTGGTCTTCTTCCACTACGAAAATCCCTACACCATGGGAATACCGATCTGCATGCCATACACTTTTTACATTCGATGATAGATTTCACTAGCACTCATATTTTCGCTCTTAGAAATTGAACGACCGCACGTTGACACCGTTTGGAGGCATCCGTGATGCGAACGTGGCCTTTAACGCGCTCCCACGCTGTCACACACGCATCTGGTGGTATCTGATGATAGTGTATGCATTCCCAGCACTCTTCACCCTCTATAGGAGCATGCGCAGTCGTCTTTCTCTTCAAATAGCGGAGTTATTATAGCAATGCCACTTTCATTTGGGCGACCTATATATCATGATATATATCCGATATTTATTTTCAAAATATCAAGACGTTTGATTTTTTTTCGATAATATCTCTGAAAACATACCTAAAATTATTGGGTATATTGCAAAAGTAAGTTCCGTTTTTCTAATAGATGGCGTAAATGTTCTTACATCTATTGGGTGAATTTGGTAATGCATATATATGCTTTTGAAAAGTCTCTTCATAACCTTCAGAACGTAGTCTATATGACATTTGATTAAAGTGTAAACAACGTACTTTTTTACTCGATTTAAAATAGATAGTTTTGTGCCAAAAAATCGTCATTTGCGGGAAGTTTTGTTTATACTTTTATAATTTAAAGAAAAGCGCTACTGAAAGACATCGTTTACTTGTAGAAGCTTAGGGTGAACATGCTTTTTTCTGATAAGTAGACTCCTTCAAATCCGCACAGCTTGGGACCAGAGGTTGTGTGGATTTTTGAATTTTGCAGATTTCTGGTCATTGCTTTGTTTACATTTTTTAAACAATAATTTGAATGTAATAATACAATCAAAATTATAATGAATACTTGCAATATAGTAAAATATTAAAGCAATTAAGTAAAGTAATGAACTAAAATGATAAAAAGTAAGATAATTTAAAAAATGATTCAATTATTAAAAGTAAAGTTCAAGTAAATAATTAATAACGTATATTTAAATATGCATAATAAAGATGAGGTACATTATCCTTGAATTACTCAATGAAACTTTCCTCATAAATGCACCCTATTAGTTCACATAAAAATCATAAAGTAGGGAAGTTTTATTTCAGGTTTAGCCAGTCTTAATAACCAAAAAAGCTTGATTAATAAAGCATAAATATATTTGGTAAAAAGATTGTGATTACAAATTAATATTAAAATACATATGGAATGATATAAAACTAAAAAAATCTGTAATTTTGCCCTTACATCTGAACTGAAAGTTTCATTGTTTACATCTGCGATGATGTATGGATTTTAGGCGTTTGCGGATTTGAGGGAGTCTACTGTAGTATTTGTAGAAAATAGTTCAGGCAATTTAAAGGAGGTTTATTCGATGTTGAAGACGCAGAACGTGAATGTAGACCGAAAAAGTTGATGATGAAAAGTTACAAGCATTATTCGAGAAGACAAAACGCAAAAAGAATACATTATTACTACAGTAATTCAATACCACTATATTAATGTACCACTTTTATATACTTACTAAACAAACATGTAAATTTAACCAGAAACTGAACTCACTTTTGCATATACCCAATAAAAGAAATGTATTTTTGAGTTCAGCGTTACAAAAGCTTTCCTACGATACCCCACACGATATGCAAAGAAATTTTTCTTTTTCAAGTAACTTAATGAGCCCCTCTACATTTTCCCTAAATATATTTGTGAATAGTTAATAATCTATAAATATGTGGGTCAATAGCCTTTATTACTTCAGCCAATTTGAACTTTTCACGTTGCATAGTTTACGAATAAAATGGCTGTGACAGACAGACACAGGAGTGATCTTATAATGGTTCCGTTTTTACTTTTTAAGTACGGAACCCTACACTAAAAAAACTGTTTTGTTGAAACAACTAAATTTTGGTTAATGTAGTAATATATATTTTGGTTGGAAGGATCAAATTTTGGTTGAACTAACCAAATGATTCGTTGAATTAACGAAATCATTTGTTTAGTCTAACTAAAATTTGATCATTCCTACCAAAATATTTGGTTGGAGCTATGTTAACCAAAATTTAGTTGTTTCAACAAAACAGTTTTTCCGTGAATAAAAAAGAAGACAAGCTTACATTTGTGTTAAAATTTTTTCATTAAAAAAGTTTAAAATTTTGTTTTGTAAAATATAAAATTTCTTGATATTCGATACTAAATCCTATAGTTTGTTTTTTCATAGTGTTTGAAGAAAATTGTTTCCGTTACCACTTAGTTGATTTTCAGTTTTTTTTCTAAGTAAAAAAAAAAAAAAAAAAAAAAAAAAAAAAAAAAAAAGGCATTTTTAGAATATTGTTTTATTAAATTTTCTTGTTTAGCGAAATATGTTTTAGTTTCTGATGTCTATTATGCTCGAAAATATTTATTATCAGCAGTATGTTGGCTATTTTGAAAATATCGGATACACAGTGTGTCCATAATTAAACGACCCTACTTTAACGTTGTCCGAATACGAAACTATTGGTCAAAAAGTTGTAAAAGTTTGTGTCGGACATAATGAAAGAATGGAAATTTGTTTGAACAAAACAAATTTTTTAGTTCAAAATTTCGCCACCAGAGGGCGTTTTTTACGAAATTACACATTTTGCTACCGCTTACTGAATATTAGGCATGAGCTCTATAAAAAATGTGCACAGTAATTATTAAGGTCTCGGTCAAGTTCACTGGTTAGTCTCATCCACCATGTTGTCTTAAAATGGCAGGAACTTCAAGATATCGCCGAATTTGGCAGCCAAATATAAGTTACTTTAAATAAAAGCAGCTTGGATAAAGCTGACTAATTTCGCGAAATTCTCATTCATAATGATTTAGTATCGATAAAAATTAGTATTGAGTCTCCTATAATCGGTTTCCACTAAATTGAGCTTCGTGTGTTTCAATAATATAAGCTGGCTTTTAAAAAATAAGGAAAGAATAAATAAGGAAATAAGAAAGCTACCTCTTCCTCCTGGCACTGGCCGGAAGGACTTTTTTTCAGGGGGCGGCCTGTATATTTGTCTTATTTATTATGAGAAAGATAAAGCGTAAAAACTTTTAAAAACTTGTAATTCATAAAAAGCCCCCTGGTAACGAAATTTTGTACTAAAAATGTTTTTTCGCTCAAACAAATTCCCATTTCTTTATTATGTCCGTCACAAAATTTCACAACTTTATGAACAATAGTTTTGTCTATAGACAACTTTAAAGTAGGTCGTTTAATTCTGGACACCCTGTATATAGAAAATATCTGATACTTTTGATATTTTCGAAAATGTAATGATATTTACGAACACTGGATGTCAGTAAATTTTTCGTTTTTTCACGGAATTAATTTTTTACAGCGTACCCTGATCATTCGCGATCCCTTTTCTCATTGATATGAGTGAAATAAGAAAAGCATCGCCTAAAAGGGCTCACAAGTTTAAACAAGTCGAAAATTGTACGCTAATGAGGTGCGTTCGTACTATAACTAGTTTTATGAATATTCAGATCCGGGTGCCATAGCTATTGCACTCTTATGCAGAAATGCATGAATACGAAATTTATTAAGGTTCTATATACAGGATGTGTCATAAAAGATGGGCAAAACTTTAAGAGGTGATAGTACACATCTAAACAAACAACTTTCATCAAAGAATGCATGGTCGGAAATGAAACGCAAAGGTGCTAGAAGGCGCCGAAGTTGTTGGTGTTATACGAGGTAACAATACACAGAGAACGATTAAGTGACAAAAGCAATGTGGGAAACCAGAAAATTGAAGCCATTTTCATTTGCAGTTCAGTAGATAAAATGCAAATCAGTCTTTATTCTATTAATGAAGGGCAACATCTTCCCATAGGTTCCTACCACGATTGACAGTTGCACACTCGTATCAGCGGCTTTTATGTATTAGTCGACGCGAAATTTTGCATACGCGTTCTTTTTCTTCCCCATACACATTTGCATGCTATTAGTGTCGTTTTCCTTCCGATAACTCGCAACAAGTTTTAACGTTTGCATGGACTATGTTTCTAAATTCGCTAGAACCTTTGCGTTTCATTTCCGACCATGCATTCTTTGATGAAAGTTGTTTGATTGGATGTGTACTATCATCTCTTAAAGTTTTGCCCATCTTTTACGAAACACCCTGTATATTAAATTCAGTCATAGAAATAATGGGACTCCCTCTTCAATAGGACGTCATCACCCTCGCAACCTAGAATCTTGACCTATCACGGGATGGCATTGAATTCACGACGTAGGATAAAGATTGAACAGAATGATGAAAACTTTTAGGAATATCTTTCTAAGTTTGGATTCGATTTTCATAAAATTGGAAAGGACTCGATAGAATTATGCATCGATTCTATCGATTCAGTTTCAAACCATTCGGTTGCATAGCTTTTACGTTGTTATAGGTGGACAAACAGACGGACCAGACGACGACTATGGATGCTACGTATTTATATAATTACGAACGCACATAAAAATAAATCCCTGCCGGCTCGGGCCTACAGGCGGAGGTAGATTTCGAAGTTAAGTACTAAATTCACCAACAAAACTTAAATCAAGATTAGAGATAAACCCAGTTCCTTCACTAAGAATGAGCTCTAGAAGCTAAACATTTTGTGAAAATTCTAATATACACGAATACACACACGCATGTATATGGAATAGGTTTAGAAATGGCTAAAGCAAATTCAGAGAACCTCAAAGTGTTAAAATATGTTAATACTTCCATAGTCGGGTTTTTATCAAGTTTTAATATGTTTCTTCAAACTTACATGACATTACATATTCACCTGCTGAGGTCCGTTATATTTCTAATATGACGCAATATTTTGATTTTTTTTTAATTCGTCAAACTATTTATTTCATTTTGAGTTTTCATGCGGAAATCTTGCTCTAGAAAACTTATGACGTAATATTCAATTTGTTTCCAATTCGTCAAACTGTTTATTTAATTTAATTTTCACGTGAAAATCTTGCAATAGAAAAGCAATTGTTGTGGTGAGAATTTTATTGCTTTTTTTAATTGTTGGCAACTGCTATAACGAAAAATATTTATTTTTTTCTGTCATTGTTGTGAAAGAGCTGGTTTTATCAGAATCATGTTAAGACGTATTCAAAATTTTGAACCCTGCCCATTTCCATTCCCTTGGGCCGATTTTGCCCATTTTCAATCCCCGCCGAGATATTAGCCGTCTCAAAGTTGTTGGCGAGTTTGAAGACGATCTGTGCATAATTGCGAGTTTTATCGTGCGGACAAAATTTAGTACATACATACATATATATATATATATATATATATATATATATATATATATATATATATATATATATATATATATAAACTTTTTAGATGGGGGTGGTTTTGGGTTCTTGGGGTCCTATAATGAAAAGTTATGAAGGAATTTTTCAAAAGTCGCACCATGGTAGCGACTGCAATAGGTAGCATTTCTTACGAAATCTACCTAAAAGTTGGAAACACTGTAAAAAAACGACATTTTTACAGTACATTGTTTACATTGTTTACTGTTCATCTCGCGCATAAACTCGATCACAATGAATGTGCTGTATCTTTCTTTGGTTTCCTGACTATATTAACATGGAAAATACAGTAGTTGCGTAAAATTAAGAGCACAATGTGCTGGCAATTTTACGCAACTACTGTATTTTTCATGTTAATATAGTCAGGAAACCAAAGAAAGATATAGCACATTCACTGTGGTCGAGTTTGTTCTGGCAAATCTACAGTGTTTTTTTTTTTTTTTACAGTGAATTGCACGTCAAACGTGGCACATGAGGCGCGTTCGTACTATAACCAGTTTTATGATAATTTTCTGCACCGCATAGTGTACTGAATGTCTAGTTTAGTGCACTCCATTAAGTGACTATCCATTTCATGCTGTTCGAAAAACTGTAACATCATTAAAATCCACTTGAAATATTTTTTCCCCAAGGTCCGTCCTGTAACGGAAAACGTTTGACTGTAACTCTCATTAAACTATATATCCGATTTTCACAAAATTTGAAATGACTCGCCAAAATTATGCAACCATTATACATTTGAAATTTCAGATCGTTCGGTTGGTGAGTTTTGCGCTGTTATATGCGGACGGACGGACGGACAGACAGACCAGGCGACGACGACTATGGTTGCTACGTATTATTATACAGTCAAACCCCGTTATAGCGAACCCGGTATATAACGAACTCATGGATATAACGAACGAAAACTTTGGTCCCGCCGGTTTCTTATTGTATTTAATGCTAATTTATCATTTTATAGCGAACATCCGAAATCTTAAGAATCGGCTAAAACGAACATTTTTTTCAGTCGACCACTGAATTTTTTAACTTTTCTGCAGTTGTGAAAACAATACTTCGACTCTAATTTCATAAGAAAATGTATGCTGGTCAGTGAAACACGGTGCAAATCAGCGATAAGTCTGTTTATTAAAGGGTAGAAACTAACTGCATTATTTCCCTTTTACGATAGCCAATCTGCAGGTGTGACTAACAATTAAAGCAACAGTTAAAGGTAAAATGAATTTATTTCCATTTGTCTTCATTTTTAGTTAATTTAATTAGTATTGTGTCAATTTATTGTAATGGATTTAGTCAATTTAATTAATTAATGATTATTTTTAATAGATTTTAAGTATCATTTTGTAAAACATTGTTATTGAATATACATAGCAACTAATGAGCTGTACGTTTTGTGAACTCTAACATTTTTCTTAACGGTTCGGATGTAGCGAACCACCGGATATAGCGAACAAAACCTTTGGTCCCTTGGAGTTCGTTATAACGGGGTTCGACTGTAATTACGAACACGCCTAAAAAAATGTGTCTTACCTCCGTACTGCTCTTCCGTGGTCACTCGCTTCTGTTGGATAAGCCTTTGCACGCATAGATAGATGAAGTAGTACTGCTCCTGGAATAATAACAAGCAATGTCACAAAGGAAGAACAAGTCATTTTTAACCCTTAAATGCATGATTTTTTATTTTGTTTCGAAAAATTATATCTGATTCTCGGAAGGTTTATTACACAGGAAAAATAATGAAAAAAAAAAAAATCGGAGATTCATTTTTCGTATGTTACCGGCTGTCCCAAAAATGACCGGTGATTTTAAAATTCATTAATTTACAAACGGTGACAGATATTAAAAAAAAAAAAACTTTCAGGGGGGTTATGTATAATGTCAGGAGATTTTTTTTACTGTGATTCTTTATTTTAGTTCGAATTTCATACAATAGATAGCGCTCAGAGCAATAGCTGCTCTGTCCAGACCCGATTTTTGGTACTTCGGGATCCATTCAATACATTTTAATCTCCTTTTATCGCTTGGAAGAAGAGAGAGGCCGAAAACTTGAGCCTGGATTTAGCGGTTATTGCTTACAGCGCCATCTTTCGATGCTATTTGTAATTGGAACTGAGAATCGCAGCATACAAACTCCTGACATCTTACATAATACTCCTGCAAGAATTTTTTTTAATATCTGAAACCATTTGCAAGTTATTGAATTTTAAAATTATCTATCATTTTTGGGACACCCTGTACGTCAACGTTTTCTTTATCTACAATACAAGTAAAAACTAAAGTATTGCAAATAAGTAAATATTTTAATAAGTATGAATCTAAATACCTTATTTTATATAATTTTTTTATTTTGTAAAACTTAAATTTTAAATTCATAAATTATTTTTTTAATTATGATTTTTGCTCTTATATTAAAGATTAGACACCAGAAATTTTAAGACATATTTTTAAGTTTATATTTTTGTAATTTTTTAAAGGTTTAAGGCTCCTGTCCCTGCCGGTGAAGACATTCACGAGCTAATGCTAATCCTATGGGGAGGGATTTTTCTAATATCTCGTTTGCATTTCGACATTTTTAAATAATTTTTTTTTTGCATTGGACAACCGAGGTTCGTCTCTACATCCCACCTTTTTTACTTTTTCGATTTTGGTCGCAGATATTTTTTTATAAACTTTCTTTCACTTTTAAAACCGGTTCTGAAAATGAAAGTGTCATTCTAAAAACTATCTGCAACCAAAATCGAAAAAGTAAAAAAGATGCAATGTAGAGACAGACCTTGGCTATCCAATGCAAAAAAAAGCTATTTAAAAATGTCGAAATGCAAACGAGATATTAGAAAAATCCCTCCCCATAGGATTAGCATTAGCTCGTGAGTGCCTTCACAGGCAGGGACAGGAGCCTTAACCCTCTCGCTGCGTAAGTAATTCTTCGTGATGAGCGTCTTTTACAGAATTTTTAATCGTTTATCACTGGTTCTTTAAAGCACAAATTTTTGACTATCGTAATCAGGGAAAATGTCCTAATTAAATCAGACAAAGTTTTCGCTAAAAAATAACTAGTGGGAATAACCAAATAGTATTAATTTGACGGGAAAATGCATGCCCGAGCATATCTCGGGCTGCGTAGCGAGAAGGTTAATATTTCTATATAAATATACTAGCTGCTAAGAATTAAATAGAAAGTGTTGTAGATATGCATCACTATGCATTTAAGGGTTAAGGGGGGGAAAGCATATTTAATATATAAATATATAGTTGGATCCGGTTAAGACGCGATCATGTTTCATACGACAAATTTTCCCAGTCCTTTGAACATCGTCCATAAAACAATTGTAAAAATATCCCATTTAATGCGCGAACGATTATTACGAGATCCCGCTTAATGCGCGATAAAATTCAGTACCTTGGGACAACAAAGTCTTGCTTAAGACGCGAATTCATGGTCAAAGATATGAATTTGTTCTCTCTTCTTCAGTGTTGACATTTTAACGAATTCTTTTAATTAAAATATCTACCACTATTTTCGGTTAATAATAACCTCTTTATTTAATGACAGGAATATACTATTCGGAAATAGAGTTGTAATATTGTAATAAAAAATCCACTAAACTGGCACTGCTGATTAAAGAAGGCGAATATTACTACATCGGAACTATTGATAGACATTTCAATAAAATGCCCTCCTAAACTAGCAAATTAACAATTTAGCAGATGTTGAACGAAGAGAGGAGAAAAAAATACTAAAATTTGTTAAAGACTGAATAAATGCGACTGTTTTTGTGTTTTGTGTGTTTCTTTAATATTTTCTACGTTTTGTTCTCTCAAGCAAATATCAATTTTCAATACCCAATTTTTTCAGGTAAACGCCATATCGACAAAATATGGCAAAAGCATTATTTTTGTCAGTTCCAGTAGTAACTGCAAGATTACAGATTATAAACCTGTTCAAAAATTCTAATTCTGATTTATAGATTTGTTGGTATATTATTTGGGATTATATGGGTGTGCGCAAGTTGAACTTCGACGCCACTTAGTATAATAATTGTTATTACATTAATGTTTTTTTTTCTTGTAAGATAGTTTGGAATATAACTAAATATAAAATAAAAAGATCTACTACTACATTTTGTTTTTATTAAAAATAAATTCCTCAAAAATGTTTAGATACAAGTAGTAGAATTTTCAAAACCCCCTTTAAGGAAGATCAAATAAATATGACACTCACCTCCGTCTGCACCAGGTTTGGCCTGTACCTCCTCATTTCCAGCACGGTGCCGTAGACATCTACCTCCTCGCACTCCCTCCTTGACAACTGCTGGGATAGCCTGTCCACGGCGATGAGAGTACCCGTTCTTCCAATGCCGGCACTACAAAAACACACATCCATGAACAGAAAAAGAAACTTACATTTGAAAGAAAATAATCGGTCAAGTACGTGTTTTAAAGATCTTGTACAAAGTTTAAATTTGGCATTGTGAAAAGCGCGCTTCGAAAGGAGGTCGCAAAGTTGCAAAACCGAATGGGTTCGTGCCGCTGTTTTCTAGATAGGCCTTTCAATTAATATCTTTGCTAATTACGGACAAAGTTTTTCCAAAATTATTATCGACAATCCTTAGACGATTCTGCGTCGATAGGTACCTAGAGCGTCTCTCAACTCACCCGCTGAGATCGCTTACACACAAAGTAAACTTTGTGTAACGGAAAAAATGCGATTTTCTCCAAAACTTTGTGATCTAGGAGAATCGCTATAGTTTCCTGCAAGGTTTAAAACCCTCAAGACCTTTTAGGTAGCTTTCTTTACAAAAAGCTACCTATTGCAGCCGTTCGGAGGAAAGCGATTTCAAAAAATTTTGGTATATTTTCATCGATCATGACCCCCAGACCCCGAAACCACCCTCCGTTCAAAATTGATATATATATATATATATATATCTGACCTATGTCACACTGTAACTCTCGTATTTATGAACCGATTTGGATGTAATTCGGTGTGTACATAGTACATACCAATGTCTCGACTGAGTTCGTTGGCCAGCTTCATCCGCCATTTTGTTTCAAAATGGCGGCCATTTAAAAATTTTTAAAAAATTTAAAATTTGAAATGTGGTACCAAAAAATTGAAAATGGAAAAATATTTTTTTTTTTATGTATTTTACCTTTATACAAAGACTCCGTAGCAGTTTTTGTTTCGTCTATATCTTAAAAAATGGCTGAGTTATAGCATTTTGAATTTCTAGCAAAGCAGACATTTTGAAACGTCCTGAATTTTGTCACGCGATAAAAGGCGTATTTATGAACCGATTTGGATGTAACTTAGTTTATACATAGTACAGACCAATGTCTCGACCGAGTTCGTTGGCCAGCTTCATCTGCCATTTTATTAAAAAATGGCGGCCATTTAAAATTTTAAGAAAAATTTAAATTTGGAATGTGGTACCAAAAAATTGAAAATTGAAAAAATATTTTATTCTTATGTGTTTGACCTCGATAGAAAGATTCGGGAACAGTTTTTGTTTCGTCTATATCTTAAAAAATGGCTGAGTTATAGCATTTTGAATTTCTAGTGTGGCTGACATTTTGAAACGCCCTGATTTTTGCCACGTGATAACAGACGTATTTATGAACCGATTTGGATGTACCTTGGTGGGTACATAGTACATACAAATAACTCAACCTATTTCGTTGGCCAGCTTCCTCCGCCATCTTGTTTCAAAATGGCGGCCATTTAAAAAATTAAAAAAAAATTAAATTTAAAATGAGATACGAAAAAATTGGAAAATGAAAAAGAGGTTTTTCGTATGTGTTTGACCTTAATACAAAGATTCCGGAACAGGTTTTGTTTCGTCTATATCTAAAAAAATGGCTGAGTTATAACATTTTGAATTTCTATTGTGGCTGACATTTTAAAACGACCTGATTTTTGTCACGCGATAACAGGCGTATTTATGAACCGATTTGAATGTAACTTGGTCTGTACATAGTACATACCAATGTCTCGACTGAGTTCGTTGGCCAGCTTCATTCGCCATCTTGTTTCAAAAGGGTTGCCATTTAAAAAAAAATGTAATTTAAAATGTAAAATGAGGTATTAAAAAATTGGAAAATGAAAAAGATTTTTTTTATGTGTTTGGCCTTGATACAAAGATTCTGGAGCAGTTTTTGTTTCTGAAAATTTGTTCTTTTGTTTATATCTTAAAAAGTGGTTGAATTATAGCACTTTGAATTTCTATCATGGCTAACATTTTGAAACGATCTTGTATTTGTCTCGCGATACCACACGTATTCACCTATTTCGATGGAAGAAGGCATGTGGATAGTATACATCAATATCTCGACCAAGTTCGCTGGCCAGCTTCATCAGCCATCTTGTTTCAAAATGGCGGCCATTAAATTAAAAAAATATATATTTAAAGTGAGGTGCAAAAAAATTAGAAATTGAAAAAGGTTTCTTTCTTAAGTATTTGACCTTGATATAAGGATTCAGGAGCATTTTTTGTTTGTCTTTATCTTAAAAAATGGCTCAGATATAGCAGTTTCAATTTCTAATGTGGGTGACATTTTGAAAAATCTGATTTTTTGCCTGCGACAGCACTCGTATATATCAACCGATTCCGATGTGAGTGAGCATATGCACAGCAATTACTAAGGTCTCGACCAAGTTCACTGGTTAGTCTCATCCACCATGTTGTCTTAAAATGGCAGGCACTTTAAGAAATCGCCGAATTTGGCAGCCAAATATAAGTTACTTTAAATAAAAGCAGCTTGGATAAAGCTGACTAATTTCGCGAAATTCTCATTCATAATGATTTAGTATTGATAAAAATTAGTATTGAATCTCCTACATTCGGTTTCCACTTAATTGAGCTTCGTGTGTTTGAATAATATAAGTTGGCTTTTTAAAAATAAGGAATATGAAAGCTACCTCTACCTCCCGGCACTGGCCGGAAGGACTTTTTAACATATGCCTTCGGTTTGTTTGACCGTCTATACGCGTTCTAACTCTTGCAAATATACTCGGATTGCCTTGAAATGTTTGGATATTATTGATATTTATCATAGCAGGGTCCCTATTTCAAATGAAGTCTGTAATATGTACAATTCATTTATAGGGACAGTCAAAAGTATTCAGTTACATTACGGCCAACGGTAAAAAAATCGTTCCAAATGATTTTTAATGATGTTACACCCTTTCAAACATAATAAAATTGATATGAAGTGCACTAAAATATGTATTCTTTAGAATATGTAATGCAATGAATATTTATTATTCGTTTACATGGAGCACACAAAATAATTCCGTTACATAATGGTATAGGGTTTAACATTCTTTGCGGTGTATTTTAATCATGGTAAATTATTGTATATAGGGTGACTGAGCCAGCAGGTGTTCAAATTTTTGAAATACCGCGTCATTTCAGGCGGAAATGAGTTTTACACGTGGCAGTAGACATAATATTTTTGTTTGAATGTTGGAGCATCTGTTGTCACATTGTTTTCAGCTGCTTGCTGTGAGAGAAGCAATTTTATGGAATTTGTTTATTAGAAAATGTAAAAATTTAGTTTTTGATTAGTTTGAAACAATTTCAGTAAGTTAAAATAATCCACTTAATTCTTGCTTATTTCAAATAATAGTTTTATATGAATTATTGTTAATCACAGCTTAAACATGATATTTTAAGGATTAATTTTTGAATTTTCGACAGATTTTTTCTATTGATCAGCTACTGGGGAAATGACAATTAAAGAAACTCTTTGCTTATAATTTTGTTGCTATTTAATTTCAGCAGATTTCATTTTTGCCCATTATAGGAAATTCATTAAGGGGACCGAGAAAGCAAAATTCAACCAAAAAATCGATTTTTACTTTTTTATATCATTAAATAGTTTAAACTTTTATCTTTCCAACGATGTGTCACACATGTTTATATATAAAGAAAAATAAGTGTTGAAATTATTTATTCTTTCTAAGAGTACTTCACAGCTTAATGGCCATTTTAAATCTTTGACTTTTTTTTCAAAACTTGGATTTTTCATGTTTATGTTATACTTTATGTATATACATGTTTATGTATACTTTAATACAGGGATTTAATCATTTTTGCCCATTATAGGACATTCATTAAGGGGACCGGGAAAGCAAAATTCAACCAAAAAAATCGATTTTTACTTTTTTATATCATTAAATAGTTTAAACTTTTATCTTTCCAACGATGTGTCACACATGTTTATATATATATAAATTTGTTGAAATTATTTATTCTTTCTAAGAGTACTTCACAGCTTAATGACCATTTTAAATCTTTAATTGACTTTTTTTTCAAAACTTGGATTTTTCATGTTTATGTTATACTTTATGTATATACATGTTTATATATACTTTAATACAGGGATTTAATAATTTGTTGAGAATGATTTATTTTAGGCAGAAAAATCTTACCAAAAATGCTAATTTAAAAATGACTTTCAATAAATAAATAATAATTAATTTTGAGTTTCACTTAGAAAGAAAATGGTCTGTTAAAATACGTAAATCATGTTATTCTAACTACTCTAAAAAATCTAGACCTCTAACTTTCACCATTTCTGAGAAAAAGGTACATAAAGTTGGTGGATTTAACATGGCGGAGATAGGACTTTTCCGGTCTCCTTATGGGTTGTAGCAATTATGTTACTTTACTTCTAAAACTTAAAAGGAAGGAAATATAATGAAAAACCCCGTAGCACCGGCCTTATTTGATCAACTGCTGGCTCGGTCACCCTATAATAAAATTGATATATGTTGCTGAAGTTTACTGTAAGTTACTTCCTGTATAATATACAGTTCATAGCATTTACAGAGACACACAAAAGTCATCCGTTACATTACCGCCAATGGCAAAAAATCGTTTCAAGTGTATTTTAATGTTGTTACATTCTTTCGAAAATAATGAAATTTATATACATTTGCAAAGTACACTAAAATATGTTTTATTTAGAATATGCGCTCCAATGAATATTTATTATTTATTTACAGGGACACACAAAAGTATCCCGTCAAAAATGGTAGAGGAGGAAAACATTGTTTGCGGCGTATTTTAATTATGTTAAGCTATTGCATATAGTATAATGAAATTGATATATGTTGCTGAGGTTTGCTACAAGTTACTTCCTAAACAATATGAAGTGCATAGTACTTACAGGGACACACAAAATATTTTGGATAAAATACTGTATATTAACGATGATTCCTGAAAGTGTATTTTTAACGTTTTCCAACGAAGTTGAAAGGTGTTTATGATTTCGGTTTGTCTGGCCGTCTGGCCGAGCTCTAAACATCTAAATATACTCTAATTCCCCTGAAATTTTTGGATGTTACTGACGTTTACCATAGCACGATCCCTATTTCAAATGAAGTTTCTAGCATGTTTAGTTCATTTACAAGGACAGTCAAAAGTATCCCGTTACATTAAGGCCAATGGGGAAAAATCGTTTCAAATGGTTTTTAATGATGTTGCACCCTTTCAAACATAATAAAATTGATATGCATTTATGAAGTGCACTAAAATATGCATTCTGCAGATTATGCGATGCAAAGAATAGTTATTATTTATTTACAGGGCCACACAAAATAATCGTTTCATAATGATATAGTGGAGGGGATTTTTTGCAGTGTATTTTAATTATGGTAATCTATGTCCTTTGTAATGAAATTGATATACGTCGCTGAGGTTTACTATAAGTTATTTCATGTATAATATGAAGAACATAGTATTTACAGGGACACACAAAAGATTTCCGATGCTATATTGTATCCGAAGTACTGTACATTAGCGGTGATTGCTGGAAAAGCATTTTTAATTATGATATGCGCTTTTATGTTTCACTATATTTATGCATACTATATGGTGTGTATATCAGGATTGTAAAAAGCACGGTTTTAAAAAAAAACAGCCCCGGCGGGTTTTATTACCACGTAGTATGCACCATGAGTTTAGGGACACCTGGGAGTATTAGGAGTTTTTAGGAGTTTTAGGGTAAATTATATATGCAAATTAAATAAATATCAACTTTGCTGTAACCATTTTTGAGACATGATTTTATTTATACAACAAAGGCTTTACAATACAACAATATCGAGGAAATAATCAAATTCTTATGAATTAGTAATTTATAACATTGTTTAATTCTTAAAGTAACATAAGATATTAATTGATTGATTATCGGAGCCTACGCTCGATTATGAGGTTTTTAGTTACGCTTCATTTGGCGGCTTTGTACCTCTAATGATCCAAAATTGCTAATACAGTTCTCTATAAAACAGTTGTTTCAGTTGACTTTACATCCACAGATGAGAATTTGTTTTTATTGGGATTAAATTCCAGGGAGAACTCCCCTTACTTCAGAATCTGTTGGTTCTCAGTTGAAAGGAAAGAATGTGCTTGGAGGCAGATTTGCCCGCTACAGCCAGGTCACATACATTATGGAAAGTCGCACTGTCAGTAGACAGATCTAATCGCTGATAGAGTTGAGCTCGCTCTGTGCGAAACTTTCGGCATTCTAGAAGGTAGTGGTCGGTGGTTTCCGGGACTTGACATTCTGAGAAGAGGGATGAATTCTATAAGCCAAAACTATGAAGTCGTGCCATGGTAGGCAACGAGCGGGTCTGTAGCCTATCTGGTAGCACCTCTCCCCTTCGGGAGAGCTTTAGATTCTTGTAGTCCCAACTCCTCTTTGTGAGATGGGGAAAGTCTGCGATTTAGCCACTTGCCAACCACTCTTCGGTGATTCACTCTTTGTATCACTTTCTGAGATAGTCTATGATATCTTCAGATGAGATTAGCCTGATAGATCCCGCTGGGTTCTTTAGGTGGCGATCAAGTTCATCTGCCAGTTCGTTGCACTGAATTCCGCTATGTCCGGGCACCCAACTAACTTCGATAGCTTCAAGATGTGAGCTTGTCTGGGCTATTGCGTCATGTAGAAATAGGATTACTTTTGGAGATTTTTGGTCCTCTGCTTCAAGGGCTGAGATCACTGATAAGCTATCGGAGAGTAAGAGAAATTTCCCGCTGCTAGGCGCGTACTGAAGGGCTTTCTAAAGCGCAAGAGCTTCTGTCGTAAAAACTGAGTTCAGGTGATGCAATTCCCAAGACTGGCAGCGACCCCTTTTGCGGTCCCAACATCCAATGCTAGTCCTGGATGAGCTTTTAGAGGCATCAGATATAATATAATAACATAAGATATAATAAATTAATTAATGTATTACTTATTCCTACAACAGAATCTCTTTCTCCTCTCTTAGTTGTTAATGTGTCCTATTTCACTTTTATATGTGTCGCGACTAGATAGCATGAACTGTTCGAAAGACTTATTTTGTTTGTCACTTTCGTAAAAGCACTGTGATGACAAACAATATTTTTTAAGGGGTCTCAGAACTCTTAAAACTGAGAAACATAAAAAAATCCATTTTCATCGCTTAATATCTTAAAATGTATAAGATTTTAAAACACAATTTTTATTGGGATGAAAGATATAAGTATGTTCTTTCATTTCATGTATTTAAAAAATTGCAAGATGCAGAATTAGCATTTATAGGAGGGTCCAAATTGTCAGATATTTGACGAGCAGAAAATTGGTATAACAGCTTACGCACAGGATTGTAAAATAAATATTACAACTAGAAAGAAAATTTTGCTGCCTACTTATACTTCAGATTGTGATAAATACCCTGAACCTAAATAAATTTGTATTTAAAGCATTTTCATATTTTTAATACAAAGTTGTATTTAGCTAATACAAAATTTTAAAATTTTCAACGGTATAATCACCTAAAAAAAATTTTTTTTGAACAATAAAAAATAAATTTTAGGTTCAGTTTATACAGACTAACATGAAACATATGTTTTGAAATTTCATGTAAAATTATTCAGACCTTTTTGAGATATCCTACGCGTTAAGCACAAAAATGTCATTTGGAGAAATATGACTTCAAAGTTTCTAAACGTCGCTCCAGCCATTGAGTGGGTATAATTCTAAAAGCCATAACTTCTGTTCTAATAGAAATTTCAAGGAAACAATTATATCAAAATGTTCAGAAAAAATAGCAGTGTAACATCTAAAAAAAATAAATTTCTGAAATTTTGAAGCTTTACGAGTCCTGAGACTCCATAAAAGGAAATGGCTAATGCGTAAAATTGAAAATACTTTATAGTAAATCACTAACTAGGCTGAAGAGGTAACAAATAATATAAAACGAAAAATATGAAAAAAAAGAGAACAGAAGAACTTTTTATAGTTGTTTATGTTAATATGTGTGAACCCCTCGCAACAAAACTTTAATCCAGAAAAAAAAATTGCATCAAATAATGGAACTCAATGACACTCCTTTTTCCTTTTCGATGTCAATGTACGAGCATTAATACTAGCTCATCATTTTCTGCAGCTAAGTGTGGTTAAAATGTAAAGGCATATGTTTCGCCTCTTTTTTCCCCCATCTCTGTCTTTTTAGTCAGTTGCTGTGTATATGTGTTTCATGCCGGGTTACTGGCTATTCACGCCCGGATGAAATTAAATCTTTCCTTTTAATATCATACTTAAGATAAATAAATTATGTCTACGCATCCACTGCTCCATCGTTGCCTTATACAGAAACATACTATTAGGCACAAATAATAGAATATATAATAATCCACATCTTTTCCTCTTTTGGAACAGATGTCATAAGTTCCTGGGGCCGCCATCTTGGAATTTTTCTTGGCGTGAAAACCCCTTTTCCGCCAAGTAGTAAATGTCGCCAAACACCGGTTTATACGCATGTTTGGCTTAACGAAAATAAAATGTAAATAATAAACAAAATTTTCTAAAGTGGCAATCAGTAATCGTTGTATGAGCGCTTCGCTCACATTAACCGAAAAAAATCACTGCATTGAGCAGTTCTCGCTGTGTAGCATTCTCAAAATTCAGCAGTTCTCGCTTTCTAGCAATCGCAAAATGTAAAAAAAACTCTTAAAGCAGCAAAATATACATAAAAAACGAAACTCGCTAAAGTGGCAATCAGTAATCGTTGTATGAGCGCTTCGCGCACATTAACCGAAAAAAACATCACTGCATTCAGTAGTTATCGCGGTGTAGCATTCTCAAAATTCATCAGTTCTCGCTTTGTAGCAATCTCAAAATGTAAAAAACTCTTAAAGCGCAAAATATACATAAAATTATCAACATACCTTAACAGATATCTGCTTTCTTGAAAGCTCCAGCACGAAATATCTCTCATAACATCACCGTCATTTTCCGAAATAGGCTTATGAATACGCATTGACACACTATAAACAAACCTCCTTTTCTTGTCAAAATTCCCTCATATTTCTTAATTACTTCAGCAAGAGCGTTTAAATGGACTACAGAAACCATAGTCAATCAAATACATCCAATAAATTTAACATAAAAATAAAAAGACAGCTACAACACAATATCAAAATACATCCACAAAATTCTAACCTAAAAGCTTCCTTGAGCTTCCTAGGGGTTGCCAGAACACGACACGTCAGAACACACACGTCACACGAGGTTCCACATATCGAGGTTGCCATATCCATAAACACCGCCAACACGCCAGCAAAAAATCGCCAAACAATTCAAAACAACGGCTGAGGGAACATAAAGCATCAAAGCCCCTCTTTTAAATAAAGATTTAGGAAATCTATTCAGAACATATGAATATGTTTTCACCCATTTCGCTTCTGGGCGGTCCTGATCGTGGAACCCAGGTAAGAGAAATTTAATTTCTTTGCCTTATTTATGACTTTCAATTATTTATTAACTATGAAATGAGGTTCATCCTAACAAGCCATTATATATTTATTAATAGTTTATTAAATTGCTAGGAGATGAAAATGATCAATTATTATTGAGTTTATTTTAAAATAAATTGTTTTTTATTAGATATATATATATTTTAATAATTAATGCATTATTTTTCGACTTAAATTAAAAAATCAAAATTTTGATCTGAACGCAAAAAAATATAGAAAAATGCGTATGCAAATTTCAGATCCAAAGAGAAAAATTAGAAACATGCTTTTTTCTTTTACAGATAAAGAAGGTTTGAAATTGAAATTTTATCAATTTTCTTTGCCAAAACTACGAAGAAATTTAAAATGAAACATTTTTCATTAAAAGAAATATATCCACCATTATATTGATAGATGGATGCACTATTAAATGAACAATCATTCTATACGAATTGAATATTGCCAACTGAGCGAAAAAATGCCCAAGCCGGGAATCGAACCCAGATCCTTGGCTACTTTACCAATCTGTTTGATTGCGTTAAAATAATTGTTTAATCATTCCATAAATGACAACCATTTGCTTTAAATTATCCTTGAATAAATATTATATTTATGAGGAAGAAATCTTTATCCACAAGATTGATGTTTTTGTATTCCAATTTTTATTTGTCAATTTTCCAAATTCTATCATCCATTTTGTTCTACATTTTTAATGCAGCATTCTACGTACATTTTAGTACGTAGCAATCTACGTACTATAATTAATTCGGATTGACGGAATGTAAATTGATTCAATTTCATTAAAAAATGAAGTGGAAAATTTAGTTTTCTTAAAGACAGGCATTTCAGAAATTAGAGGAAAAAAAATTATTACTGAACAGTTGTTTTAAAACTTCTGTTTTTAATAATCGCTGCGAGACAAATCACATTGAAGAAACCAGCCAATCACAAGGCCGGAAACTTCCCCATGGTTCGTACTTGAGTAAAGGTAGGTTATATGACTCCAGGGGGTTTATTCTAGAGATCCAGTGGGGAAATTGTACTTTTGTCCACTAAAAAGCATAAAATGTCAAGGGGAAATGTACCCCTCGGGCCACCCCTTGAATTCAACACTGAACCCTAATCCTCGTGCAAATTACACGATCGAAGATTTTCCTTGTATGCATAAAGACTTATAAATACGAAACATAGATAGCTTCACAGTTGAATTACCTGCAATGGACGAGAAGAGGACCTGTTATCGTACAGCCCACCTGGCTCCGGACCGTCTGGACAAAGGTCAAGAAATCATCTGGGCTTTTCGGACATCCGGATACCGGCCACTTCGTGTAGTGCAGATGGATGACATGTCTCTGTTTTCCATCCTGTAAAAAAAATAGAAGAACGGATACCTTCATTGTACTGTACACTTTAACACTTCAATATTTACGTGGGATGTAGCAGAGCAATTTTCGTTTTAATAATTGTTTTTAAATTACTTAGCATCTATATAAGGCAAATATTTGCAGTTCTAATGTTTTAAGTAGCTTTCATTACAAAAAGTAAAAAAATCCCTGCCGGCTCGGGCCTACAGGCGGAGGTAGATTTCGAAGTTAAGTACTAAATTCACCAACAAAACTTAAATCAAGATTAAAGATAAACCCAGTTCCTTCGCTAAGAATGAGCTCTAGGGAGCTAAACATTTTGTGAAAATTTTAATATACACACACGGAATAGGTTTAAAAATGGCTAAATCAAATTCAGAGAACCTCAAAGTGTTAAAATATGTTAATATTTCCATACTCGGGTTTTTATCATGTTTTAAGACGTTTCTTCAAATTCAATGACGTTACACATTCACCTGCTGTGGTCCATTATATTTTCAATATGACGTAATATTTTGTTGTTTTTTTTAATTCGTCAAACTATTTATTTCATTTTGAGTTTTCATGCAGGAATCTTGCTCTAGAAAACTTATGACGTAATATTCAATTTGTTTTCAATTCGCCAAACTGTTTATCTAATTTAATTTTTCACGTGAAAACACTGCATTAGAAAAGCAATTGTTGTGGTGAGAATTTTATTCCTTTTTTTATTGTTGGCAACAGCTATAACGAAAAACTTTTATTTTTTCCTGCCATTGTTGTGTAAAAGCTGGTTTTATCAGAATCATGTTAAGATATTATTCAAAATTTTAAACCTTCCCCATTCCCATTTCCTTGGACCGATTTTGCTCATTTTCAATCCCCGCCGAGAAATTAGCGATCTTAAAGTTGTTGGCGAGTTTGAAGACGTTCCGTGCATAATTGCGACTTTTATCGTGCGGACAAAATTTAGTACATACATACATACATATATATATATATATAAACTTTTTAGGTGGGGGTGGTTTTGGGTTCCTGGGGTCCTGTAATGAAAAGTTATGAAGGAATTTTTCAAAAGTCGCACCATGGTAACGACTGCAATAGGTAGTATTTCTTACGAAATCTACCTAAAAGCCACCTATTGCAGCTGTCTGGAGGAAAGCACTTCCGAAAACTTTTGGTATAGTTTCACCGATCATGACCCCAGACCCCAAAACCACCCCCGCCGTTCAAATGTGACTTATATATATATATCTCTGATTTTTGTCATCCGATAACTCTCGTATTTATGAACCGATTTGGATGAGATTTATTATGTGTATAGTACATACAAATGTCTCGACCGAGTTCGATGGCCATCTTGTTTCAAAAGGGCGGCCATTTAAATATTTAAAACTAAAAAAATACACAAAAAATTTAGAAATCCAAATTTATTTCAAGTCTTAGTGTTAGTCCTTGATACAAGGACTCCGTAGTATTTTTTGTTTTGTCTCTGACAAAATGGTTGAGATATAGCAGTTCGAAATTCTACGGTTTTTGACGTTCTTAAACAAGACAGCAATTAAAGAAAATCAGTTATTAATTATGAGTGGTAGTAAACGTTAGCTTCAAAATCTCGCCAAGCTTGGCGACACTATGCGAAATAACGCCAAATTTGGCAACCGAAACTAAGCAACCGTAAATGATGCCAACTTGGCTATAGCTTTCTAATTTGACGCAATTCTCATTCAAATTCTGTACTGACGCATATTCTTTTATCGGGTTTGTCGCATTATGGCTTCTTAAAATTTGAGTAAAATTTTAAAAATTTTAAAACCAAGAAATGAGGAAGCTACCTTTTCCTCCCGCCACACCCCGAAAGGACTTTTGTTGTTGTTTTTATTGGATTGTAGCACCTCACACTGCAATGGGCACTGGAGCTATAATCATATATATTATGTCTGTTGTCAAAATGACTTTATCTAGGCATATACTAAACGCAGAACAATGAATGAGGTATCATTCGAAAGCTTTTGAAACGGCTTCTGACGTAGTGTACCACATTTCGTAAAAACATTCTTTTTTTAATTAATTAATTAATTAATTTTATATTTTATTAAATTATTTTAAATTAATTATATTAAATTATTATTAAATTATTTTATTAAAATTTTATATTTTATATTTTATCAAAATTACACGGTTTGTATTTTTATAGCTAAAAGTTGTCCATTTAGTTACGTATTTAATAAAAGTATACTAAATTATTCTTTTGCAATACTTTAATTTTCTTTTATTTTATTTATCATTTTTAATGATGTTACGTATTTACTAAATGTGCATTCAATCACTGTTTTCAACACTATGGGTGATTGGAAACTATAAACACAATGGGTGATTGACAACCCTTTTTGGCGATCTATCTTTCTACCAGGTCTTGACTATCGCACGGGCACCCGGGTCCCATGCCCTGGGCACGAAATAATTGATAGTTTCATCTAAATTTCTATTAAAAAATCATACTTGTGCCAACGTTTTTATTTCGGAAAATTTAAGCATAACAAATTTAATAGTTGTTTTGGGACACTTTTCTAAGTTTTACTCATTTCAGGATCATGTCACTTAAAATCTGCAATTGTGCAAAAAAATTATTATTGTGAACAAGTTAAATCATACAATGTGCTTACAGAGGACTTTCCTGAAAGGAAAGCTTACATTGTTTCTCCACCAGATGGCGTATTCGACTGCTTGAATTTCCTGTATTTGAGATATTAAGGGGTCTCAGGACTCTTAAAGCTTCAAAATTTTCGAAATTTTAATTTTTTTTAGATGTTAAACTTCTATCTTTTCTGGACATTTTGATATAATTCTTTTCTTGATATTCCCATTAGAACACAAGTTATGGCTTTTAGAATTATACCCGCTCCATAGCTGAAGCGGCGTTTCCGAAACTTTGAAATAATTTTTGGCCAAATGACGTTTTTGGGCATAACGCGCAGGATATCTCAAAACTTCTGAATATTTTTTTATGAAATTTTCAAAACATATGTTTCATGTTAGTCTGTATAAACTGAACCTAAAATTTTATTTTTATTGTTCACAAAAATATTTTTTAGGTGATTACACTGGTGAAATTTTCAAAATTTTGTATTAGATAAATATAACTATTTCAAATGAAAATCAAATTTCAAATTTCAAAGTAATTGCTTAAAAGCCGCAAAGGCCAACATAGTGAAAAAGATTCCAAGCCGGGACTCGAACCCGAGCCATCAGTATAGCGCACTGACGTTCTACCGACTAAACCACTTGGAACGATACCTAGCTCGGAAAATTTCGCACTATTACATGTTGGCAAGGCTACAAACGCAGCACAAGATGGAATATTTTATCGTGAGTCACCGACCGGGGACAAACACGAAACATAATTAAATCCAGCATCGATAGAAATTATATTAATACATGGAAATTATTCCACAGAGAAACATTCGCCTTACATACAATATTTCAAATGAAAATCAAATTTCAAATTTCAAAGTAATTGCTTGAAATGCGCAAAGGCCAACATAGTGAAAAAGATTCCAAGCCGGGACTCGAACCCGGGGCATCAGTATAGCGCAGTGACGTTCTACCGACTAAACCACTTGGAACGATACCTAGCTCGGAAAATTTCTCACTATTATATGTTGGCAAGGCTACAAACGCAGCACAAGATGGAATATTTTATCGTGAGTCACCGACCGGGGACAAACACGAAACATAATTAAATCCAGCATCGATAGAAATTATATTAATACATGGAAATTATTCCAGAGAGAAACATTCGCCTTACATACAATATTTCAAATGAAAATCAAATTTCAAATTTCAAAGTAATTGCTTAAAAGGCGCAAAGGCCAACATCCGAGCTAGGTATCGTTCCAAGTGGTTTAGTCGGTGGAACGTCAGTGCGCTATACTGATGGCCCAGGTTCGAGTCCCGGCTTGGAATCTTTTTCACTATGTTGGCCTTTGCGCCTTTTAAGCAATTACTTTGAAATTTGAAATTTGATTTTCATTTGAAATATTGTATGTAAGGCGAATGTTTCTCTCTGGAATAATTTCCATGTATTAATATAAATATAACTTTCTATTAAAAATATAAAAATGATTTAAATACAAATTTATTTACGTTCAGTGTAGTTATTATAATATGAAGTATAATTAGGCACAAAAAATTTCATTCTAGTGCCAAAATTTATTTTGTAATCGTGCGCGTAAGCTGTTATACCAATTTTCTGTACGAAAAAAGTCTGGTAGATAGGAACACCCTATAAATACTAATTCTGCATCTTGTATTTTTTAAAATACAAGAAATGAAAGAACACACTTATATGTTTGATCCCAATAAAAATTGTGTTTTAAACTTATATACATTTTAAGATATTAAATGTTGAAAATGGTCTCTTTTTTCCTCTTTTCCAATTTTAAGAGTCCTGAGACCCCTTAAGACGATGGAATGATAAAAATATATCTCAATATGGTTAAAAGCACATTTCAATAAATAATAGAAAAATTATTTCCTTTTTATTCCTGGAACCGTTTTTCAATTTTACTGAAAACTTAATTTTTTGAGTTAACACTTTTCAAATAAGTATGTAATATGTAAAAAAAAAAATTTGTGTCAGTAAATCAACCAATTTAAGGGGGTACGAAAAGTTGAAAGTGCCTTGGGCACAGAAACTTGATAGTTGGGCACTGCTTTCTAGCACGGAAAATACGTAAGCAGGGTTTGTACGCATCAAGGGATTCAGGGAATTTTAGGTGTTTTAGTACCAGAAATTTCTTTAAGTACTGATCGCTATACCTGAAGATATAATTTTTTTCATTAAATAAGGCAAATATTACTTTATAAAAATTCTGGTAAAAGGTTCTTGAAAGCCCTTGAAGCGTACAAACCCAGGTAAGTACCGAAAAAGGAATGATTGAAAACAGATCATCTATTCGAAAGTTATGCGTTGACACAAATATACAGGCATGAGTTGTATAACCTCCTTTGTTGGAAGTCGGTTAGTTAACCATGTAATGCATGATTTTTTATTTCGTTCGGAAAACATTACATTTGAGTCTATTTGTTAATTATTCACTAAAAAAAGAGTGAAAAAATTTATTTATAATTCTGTTGGACATCATGTCGCTCCTGAGTGACATAACAAAAATCGCTTAAAAAATGAAAATTTTAAATGATATACTCACTTTAAAGTGTTAACACTGCACAATATCAACTATTCAACGATATAATAAATTTTATAATGCATTTAACAGTTTGCAGAATGAATAATGACTACCTTATAAAGAGAGAGGGGAAAATGTCAGTCGAGCCCATGGCAAACAGTATCAACAAAAGGGTTTATAACCTCCCCGTGATTTCAAATCAGAACAAAAACAGACTTCACATCTTCAATGCACGTTATCACACGTCAGTAACACTTAATAGATCAACAAAAGACGAATAGAAAGCGTCCATTGGCAAAAAATGATCATTTAACTCTTTAGACCGGGAGACGGCAGCACAGACAATCAACTCATCGAGTTCACGGCTGAAATTCCAAAATTAGTTCGATTCGCATATTAAAACTTTCTGCCAAGTCCTATCTTGGTGGAAAACATCTGAAAACCTAAGCGGTTGACTCGTAGGTTTACCATTGTGTTTTCCTGCTCCCAGTCTTCCATGTTTTCATAAATTTGGGTGCAGGAAAACACAATGCTAAACCTACGAGTCAACTGCTAAAATCGGGTTTTCAAGTGTTTTCCACCAAGATACGATTTAGCAGACCGTTTTAATATGCGAATCGAGTTTTAACTAAATCCATGGAATTTCAGCCGTGAACTCGATGAGCGGATTATCTGTGCTGCCACGTCTCAGTCTATAAGTTACACTAGGATTAGGATCACCTAACCGGGGCGCCCACCAAATTTGGCATAGGCTGAATGCCCCGGAGGAAAAGTCCCCTCTACCACCCACGAAGGCCCAGTCAAGGCAAAAGTCCCAGAACACAGACGGCAATTATATTATATTAAGAACAATAAACTAAGACGCCACTGCGCCTGAAAATGAAAAAAATATATAAACAAGTACAATATCATGTAAAATAAAACAAATGAAAGAAAAAAAATAACAACAAACGATATGACAGACGAGCCTACAGTCAAGGCTGCATCACTGGAAATAACAGTGCAAAAGTCAGTCAAAGTGACTGACGCCAAATTAATACACTAATTGCAGCACAAATATTAACTGAACTGTTCTACATTTATTAACGAAAAGTCCACAAAAGAATATCAGAAGTCCCAATAATACTAGTTATGTTATAACATATAATTCAAAGTGAAAACCAATCACTTCAACTGAAAAATCATTCCAAATATTGATGTTTTAATGACTGAGCATAAGTTCAAACTGCAATAAATATCAATCACTTTTAAAGAAGAAACTAAGAGGTCTTATAATGTCCTGTATTTCAAACCACTTCTTAGATGGCAAAAATAAAACAGTCAAATGAAAATGTCTTTAAAAATGTCATTAAAATAGTTTATCAATAGTCATTAAAATAGTTAACCCTAGAACTACCGGAAATTTTACTCAAGTTTTATAAAAACATTCTACACCAGAATTTTTACTTAAAACTATTTAATTTGTTTATTTAACTTATTATTGTCTGATTTATACATTTAGTTTGTTTTGAAGAAATTTCTGGTTTGAATAAATATTTTGAATGTACATGTCGGGTCCAATGGACCCGTCTGGTAGACGGAAGGTTAATCAATAGTCTATAAAATCACAACACAATTTGGATGTCTGATCCAAAATGTTGCTCTTAAGTAGTAAATAGACACTCACATAGTTACAATAACAAAGTTATAGAAACTCAGAAGACGTACCGAATAAATGAATAGTGCTTATTCAAAATATTGTAAATTGCACGTAACTTTACTTGATTAGAGCTGGATAACAAAATAGTTTGGATATTCCACTCCAAAGTGCGATTTCTTATAAAGTCAAACCTTCCAGGTACAAAGTCACAACTATCAAATAAGTAGTGTTTAACATCACCTTGTCTACCACAGGTACACCTATCATTGTCTCTTTTACCAATCTTGTAAAGGAAAACGGGAAAGGACGGTCAAGAAGTAAAGACTTACCTGAGAAATACACAAAAAATCCTGATCTACTTTTCTAATTATCCTATAAGTGTCTCTGCCTTTGGTGCTTTGATCCCAATAGGTCTGCCAATCCTGTTTTAATTTATCTTTCAAGAACTTCTTAACAAGGCTTAAAGGAACAGGTAGGTCTATTTCTTTGTCATATTTATTTTCCACAATCACCGATTTAGCCAGTTCATCAGCTCTCTCATTACCACCTATACCGACATGAGCCTTCACCCAGCCTACATGAATAATTTTATTCTGGAGCAACCGAAGATTAGTGAAAATATTATGCAAAATATCATCTGTGGGGAAAAGACGTTCTAGTGAACTGTAAGAAGACAGGCTGTCCGTATACAGATGAAAACTAATGTAAGGTGCCGAGCGACACCAGTCAACTGCCTCTTGAATTGCGACCAGTTCTGCCTGATAGATTGTATTGAAATTATTAAGCTTAATTCTTTGTTCAAAGATTGTGTTGTTCTTCAGAGAAACAGTAAAAGCAGCCGAAACACCCGTTGGCATCCTCGATCCATCAGTATAAATGATAGGGTGATTCATCAATGGAGCTTCCTTTACCAATGGGTTTACAAAATTAATTCTATGATTTAAATAATATTGTGGATATGTATAACTAGGGAGCTTTTTCATAATGTTGCCAGAATCTATCCGTAAACCTTCTATCTCTATATTAGAATTACCATGTATAATTTGATAATATAACGCAGAGCTTGCCAGCTCCAAGTGGATTGGAGGTATACCTGCCAGCACACAGAGAGCATCAGTTGAAACGGACCTATATGACCTGACAATTGAAAGCAAGCAAACCCTTTGACACGAAGACAGTCTGTGTAACCCGTGTTTTTTTTAAATCACCGAACCAGATTTCATGGCCATATGAGATTTGTTTTTTGAGGACTGTAAGGTACCAAATTTTAAGAAAACTTAGCGGAATACCTTGATCCCTAATTCTAGTTTTTCTTGCATTACAAGTAAAAAAGGTAACTTTTGCTCTTACCATTTGCAAGTGCTCCAGCCAATTAAAGGTACTATCAAGTTGAAAACCAAGATATAAAATACTGTCTTTCACAGGTATGCTTCTACTATTTAATTTGAAGACAGGTCTTCTTTTCTTCATCGTTTTTGTACCAAACAGAATAGCCACGGTCTTGCCCACATTAATGGTCAAATCCAAAGAATTACAAATTGCAACAAAATTTGCCACATGATCATTAATTTTATGTTCTAGGGCGGATCTTGTATTAGCCCCTTCTAACACAATAGAATCATCAGCATAGGAAATTGTATCTATTGACAAAGCCTTACTTCTCTTCAGAATTACGTCCGCCACTAATAACCAGACCAATGGACCCAGACATGAGCCCTGGGGACAACCAAAATAAACTCTAAACCATCTAACACCACGCAGAAATTTGAAGCCAATTTGTCTGTGAGATATAAAATTCCTTAAAATATAGATAAGATAATTATATAATGGTAGATCCTTCATTATCTCTGAGGCTATCATCCAATTTAGAACGTCGAACGCTCCTGAAATGTCAAAAGATATAGCTGCACAGTATTTAAAAATGCTTAACTTTTCTTTGACAATCATCTTCAATGTGTGTAATGCGGTTTTTGTACTTTTTCCTTCTCTAAATCCATGTTGATTATCGTCAAAAAAGGCGTTTGATTCCAGCATCGTCATTATCCTAATCTTCAAGAGCCGTTCGTAAACTTTCCCCATAATTGGCAATAGTGAAATGGGTCGATATGAGCGAGGACTGTTCAGCGGTCTATTACGTTTACGAAAGAAAATAATCACAGCCTTCTTCCAAACTCTAGGAAAGTGTGCCAAGCGCAAACAGGTATTAAACAATAAAAGCATCAGTGGAAGTTACACTATGTCTACTACACTAGTCTATAAGTTACACTATGCAATTAACGGCTAAAAGGAGAAACTTACCTGCGAGACTAGGAACAGCCTCTGCGTGAAGGTGGGCGCGATGTTTTCGGAGACAGCCCTAACCTCCAAGGCGCCGTATTGGGCGCTGGTACCGGGCTGTGGCCAGTACTGTTCGCAGTTCTTCTTGGCCCGTTCCACGCACTGGGTAAGCATGACGACGAGGAAGACGGACTCCTGCCACACCATCCTCCAGAAATCGTCCACGGTGTTCGGGAGGGGCCCTTGAGCGGCGATGTACTCTAACAGGTAGGAATCGCCCTGAAACACACAAGTACTATATGTAATGTAAACCTTTAATATTCTTTTATTGCAATGGGAACGTTAATTACTCTATTTAAGAAATTTAGTGCCTTTTTGATTATCTTTGTTTCTTAAAATATTCTAGTTCTTGATCTTTAACCCTTTATCTACTGACGTTACTTTTAAATACCATTAAAATAACTTGTTATAAAATTCATTTAATACATCTATTAATAGTAATACAGTTTAGAATGAGTTATAGATGCATTACTTTATCTTATTCCAAAAGAATTATTGTTTTCACAAAACAAAAATATTTTTAAAAGGATGATTTATTTCATCTTTTCAACTTTCTTGGTGTTGGGGAGGAGGAGGGGGGATTTTCAGTCCGGAAATACTTCTAGTGTAAGAACATTATATTTGTACATTTCCTAATTCTACAAAATACTAAGAAAAATATTTAAAATAAAAGATTTGAGTGGGGTTATAAATATGGTACAAAATCTCTATAAATTAAAATTTAGTTAATCCTTCAATCCTTCTAAAATGTGTTAAATGATTGTGTAAATCTTCTAATGTAGTTTGAAAAATTTCACGAAAAATGCTTTAGAAGATAAAATTTTCATGAATTCATATTATAGTACAAGAAAGGTTAATTTCTTTATTTCACTAGGTGTGGCTGTTAATTCAGGACTCTTAAAGCTTCAAAATTTTCGAAAATTTAAATTTTTTAGATTTTAAACTTCTATCTTTTTTTAACATTTTGATATAACTGTTTCCTTGAAATTCCCATTAGAACAGAAGTTATGGCTATAAGAATTATACCCGCTCAATAGCTAAAGCGGCTTTTCCGAAACTTTGAAGTTATTTTTCTTCAAATGACGTTTTTGGGTGCAACGCGCAGGATAGCTCAAAAACTTCTCAATATTTTTTCATGAACATTTATAAAACATATGTTTCATGTTAGTCTGTATAAACTGAACCTAAAATTTTATTTTTATTGTGCAAAAAAATGTTTTTTTAGGTGATTATGCTGTTTAAATTTTCAAAATTTTGTATTTGCTAAATAAAACTTTGTATTAAAAATATAAAAATGCTTTAAATACAAATTTATTTAGGTTCCATGTAATTATTACAATCTGAAGTATAATTATTCATTCTAGTTGCAAAATTTATTTTCTAAACCTGCGCGTAAGCTCTTGTGGTAAGCTGGGATAACTGGACCCAAGAGGTAACTGGGCCATAGGCTATTTTATAAAAAATCGCTGATGTTTTTTAAGTTTTAGCTTTTGTCAACATTTCACCGCAATCTCTACTTCTTAAAACAACGTGTGCCAACTCAATCATAACCCTGCCTTTGCTGTGACCCGATGGGATCCAGTTACCCCAATAGTTATAAATATCTTTTTGAGTTTCTCTTACTACGAGAAATTAATTTCTCCATTTTTTTTTTTTTTTTTTTTTTTTTTTGCTTGCAATAAAGAAAATTACATAATACCTTATTAAAATTACATAATAAAATTTTAAAAAAAGCATGTTGTGATATCAAACCAAATTTCTTAAGTGTGATAGCTATAGCTCGAAATTTTACGATACAGATGAAGAGGTGTACATAAGGCAAAATGAAATTATTAGAAAATTATTGAAACGAATAAAAAATAGCTCTGTCTGATATAAAATTTGCGGTTACATTCTCCGTAGGTTTATTGGGCATATAAAGCTTATATTGTGATAAATAAAAAACAGAATGAGATACTTAAGCACTTACGTAGCCGTTTGTTCATAGATTTATCTTGTTATTTTTTTCCTTAAAATACCCATGTAACTTTTATACCTATTACCTGTACTAAAGTACATAAGTACTTACTTAATTTTTACGTTTTTTGTATAAATAAATCTAACATTTACACTTTTAGTGCTTTTTTTAGACACATTGAAAGTAAAAGGTTTCCTTTACAACGCTCTTTAGTTGATATATTATTTACATGATCTGCCTGGTTTAAATTTCTTTCAGTTGGTTACACTGTTTCAAAAAGGACTCGATACCCAGCATAGACCCTCCTAGTCCACTTGTTCCATTTTTATGGGACAACTGGACCCATGAGGAAAGAAAGATGAAATATATATATATGTATATTTATTTTTAGATATTAAAAAGTAATTTTGAACATTTCTGTCTGATAGAGGGAACCTAACTGAACGCATTTACAAAAGTTCAGACTTTAATTCAAATGAATATTATCCTTTTGAAGCTGAATTGCCAGAATCTCCAGAGTTACAGCATAAAATCATGGCCCAGTTGCCCCACGTAACCTTACAAGCAAAAGTGAGATATTAATTAAAGTCATCTTATATAAGGACTTCAATTTCTTTTCATAGTTTACCCACAGTCATTTATTATTTTGGGAACAGATGTAGTATAATCCCGCATCCGCCATCTTGGATTTTTTGCCGTGTTTGGTTGCATTATTTAGAATTTGTAATGTTTGATTAAAATTATAAATTTGAACAATGTTCTTTTCTCAAAAAAAAAAATAATGTTTCTTTTTTAAAAATGCTCTGTTTATATTTTTTTAAGCGAAGAATAAAAATCCAAGATGGCGGATGCGGGATTATACTACATCTGCTCCTTCTTTTGTATTAATAAATTTCCACTCACTTTTTATCTAAAATTTCAGAATGTAAGGAAGAATTGTTTATTTTAGCATTAAGCGGGAAACCTATATGATTTCTGTCAAAAACTGAATTTAATTTATTCAACGAAAGGGATTACTTTACGTTTAAAGTGAACAAAAAATTTTGAACAACTTGCGAATACGCCCGGAGTCCGCCATTTTGTTTCTTTGTTGGGCATTTATAACCACTTTATGCTTAATTTAACAACATAAACAACAACAGACATAAACAACAACAAACATAAACAACAACAAAAATAAATAACAACAAAAATAAATAAATCCAAATAAAGAAATTTAAAATCGGCGATGATCAACAAAGAAACAAGATGGCGGACTCCGAACGGCTTTTTCAGGAAGGCTCACGTTTTCAGCACCAGCCTTGGCGAGTTGGCGAAAGCGAGAACGTTCAGCCAGCTCTAACGCCAATCGTCGTCTTATGTTTTATTTTGAACCGAAATGGCGGAAGACGAACTAGCATATTTTAGGATAACAGTCCTACCTAAATTAAAGAAATATCTTGAATTATTGTTCTAGATGAAAAGAAATCTTCTTCGAAAGAAATTGTATTACCAACTCTTATATTCTGTTTTATCAAAGGTATTTATTACTTTTGATGATATAGACTAAAATTTTGATTATTTGATCCTCTGAAAAATCTACATTTTCATTCAATTGAGTATAATTAATTCCATACCTGTTAAACAAAAATTCATTACCTTCATAAATTTAGATATATGATTACATATAAAGATGGATTTATGGGGATGATGAATTAATGCAGTTTCAGTGCATTTTGACGTATATAAACAAAGATTAAAAAAAAATACCTGTGGCAGAAAATTACTATATTTTCTGCGATGAACTTATATAATTAATTTAATACCAAATCATTCTGCAGAAACAGTAGCCAAAGTCGAGTGAAAATAGGCTAAACCAGAAAAAAAAAACCTATCACACCCCCAACCAGGATGTTTAGAAATTGCCTTTTTAATTTGAGATGAAATTCTTAAGGGGATGTAGGGGAGAAGGAATATTGAATGACTATCTTTTATTACTTCAAAGTAGCAAATAAAATCACTAGAGAAATTTTTTAACTGTGTATGATAGTGAGGGGCTGTAGATTTAAATAGTTCAAATTATCAATTAACAAATAGAAAACACAAACCAAAAAATTAAAAACTTGGAATATTTAACTTTTTCTTGGGGGGGAGGGGGGGGGGTAAAATAAAAACAAGCTTTTTTTTCTTCGGTGGGGGGGGGGGGGGGCATAATTTGAATAATGGTTCCTTTACTTATAGTTATTTCAAAGTAATAAATAGGACAGAAAATTAAAAAAAATGTAAAGCATAAAAAAAAAAAAAAAAAAAAAAAAAAATGAAAGCGTGTGCACAAAAAGTTAATCCTGATTTATTATTATTATTTTTTTTTTTATCAGTGCTCAAAACGTAAGCCTTCTTGAAAAAGCCTCCGGGCGTATTCGCAAGTTGTTCCAAAAATTTAAAATAAAATAAATAAAAATGAGTAACACCTTACAGTAATATTTCAGAGTAGTTCATTAGCAGTAGTTCATAGCAGTAATACTTCATTAATAGCTACTTACAGTAATACTTCAGAATTTTAATTTTACATTTTTAGTACTGCCATCTAGTACCATTTTTTAACTCTTTTTTTCTTAATCAAAAAGTTATTTATAATGTCTGGTTGGTTGATTTTGTGACGGCCGATTATCTACACTAGGGATATAGGCCCGAGGGGGAGTGCCCTTCGTGGGGGTCTTTCTAAGGGAACCTAACCCGTATTAACGCATGGAAATCCATGGTTCGAAGAAAACCACGAAAACTCCGAACGATTAGGCCGACGGGCGCGATTGGGATCGAACCCAGCACTTCCCGTCTA
This sequence comes from Maratus speciosus, assembly GCA_963932465.1. NCBI lineage: Eukaryota > Metazoa > Arthropoda > Arachnida > Araneae > Salticidae > Maratus > Maratus speciosus. The sequence goes on along the minus strand of OZ010794.1, from coordinate 89,761,532 downwards.
CCAGTTTCGAGAGCAGAACCTCTCAGCCACTGGTGGGGCATTTATAATGTCTGATTTATTTATTTTATTTTACATTTAAAATGCAGATTTCCTTGGAAGTCTGCGCTATAAGAGAGCTAACGCACTGCGTTCTTTTTTACGTTCTTTAGTGCTGCCATCTGTTGACAGTTTTTAAATACATTTGGTATTTTTGTTGTTCATAGAACACTTTGACTTTATTTAAGTAATCTTAAATAAATTGTTACCAGCGAAATATTCCTGTCAAATGAAATATTGGACAACCTTAAAAGTCTAAATATTTTTAAATACTAGATTAGTCTCTGTTGGTTTGCGATCTTCGTATTAGTGTGGTGTATTATGAAATCTTTCCTTCTTTAACATCTGTTTATTTTATTTTATTTCAGATTTTCCTTGCAGGATTTCTCTGAATTTGCGATGGTAAACATTGTTTTTATATACTTTTAATTTTCTTTACATTATTTTAAAGAATTTCGGGAAAGTGGAATTGCTTCTTTTTCCAGTAATACTTCAGCATATTAATTTTACATTTTTAGTGCTGCTATCTAGTACCATTTTTTAACTCTTTCTTCTTAATCAAAATGTTATTTATAATTTCTGATTTATTTATTTTATTTTACATTAAAAATGCAGATTTCCTTGGAAGTCCGCACTATAAGAGAGCTAGTGCACTGCGTTCTTTTGTCATAAGTTCTTTAGTGCTGCCATCTTTTGACAGTTTTCAAATACATTTGGTATTTTATCTGTTCATAGAACACTTTGACTTTATTTAAGTAATCTTTTTGTTTAAATAAATTGTTACCAGCGAAATATTCCTGTCAAATGAAATGTTTGACAACCTTAAAAGTCTAAGGATTTTTAAATACTAAATTAGTCTCTCTTGGTTTGCAGATCTTCGTATTAGTATGGTGAATTATGAAATCTTTCCTTGATTGACATCTGTTTATTCTATTTTATTTTAGATTTTCTTTGGAGAATTTCTCTGAATTTGTCATGGTAAACATTGTTTTTATATACGTTTAATTTTCTTTACATTATTTTAAAGAATTTCGAAAAAGTAGAATTACTTCTTTTTTCTGTAATACTCCGGAATTTTAATTTTACATTTTTAGTGCTGCCATCTAGTACCATTTCTTAACTCTTTTTTCTTAATCAAAATGTTATTTATAATTTCTCATTCATTTGTTTTATTTTACATTTAAAATACAGATTTCGTTGTATTTTCCCTGGGAAACGTTCTCAGCCTTTTGGTGTCCTTTACCTGATATTTAAAAAAAAACGGGAAAATCTGATAATAGTTCCTTCAATAATAAAACTTAGAAATATGTGGTAATTTTTCATGTTTAGTGCTGCCATCTTCTGACACCGTTTAGAACGTTTCTTTCCAAATGAAAATAATAATTTTTTATAGTTATTATTACTTTATTTTAGCTACATTACGTTAACATTATCAATGTGACTGATTAAATAAATATTTTTTTTTTATAGTCTAACATTTTAAGCTATAAAGAAGAATGTTAAATAGCATATAACTATTTTTTATGAGCAACATTTACATTAAAGGATAAAAATTTTCAAAAAAAAAAATAAAAAATAAAATAAAAATTGGAGATTCACTTTTTAAAATACTTTAAACTAAATAAATCAGATTTTAGATTCATAAAAAGTAATTAATCCCACTTTTTTAAAAATAAATTATATCTATTCGTTTTATTTATTTTACCCACAAATACCCATCATCAATTCATTTTTCCTATGTGTTTAAATCTTTGAAATCCGCAAAGAAAACAAAACATTGTCCGGGAATACACTGCATTTTCAGTTTAAAATAAATAGTTTTAGATTAAAATTAACGAATTTTAATGACATTATCTTATCTATTATTATTATAACAAATAATTTTAACCATACATTACTACATGCATCCTTAAATTTAATTTCTGAAAAACTCTGGTAATTTTGCCTGAGTTTTTTCTTTTAAAAAGTGCTTTCTTTCATAATACGTCTCGCATCTTTACAATGTACCAAAAACCCTTCATGCGTATTTTCTTCAAACTATAATGCGCATCTGATTGTTTCAAATGATTTTAGCATTTCATCATAGGAAGTTTTGTTAATTCCCGCAACATGGTCATTTCCATCTTTATCATATTCGTCTTCATTGCAATTCATTGCTGTATTGTTTTTATTTTACACACTGTCGAAAATATCCAATTGAGTTAGTGGCTCCGAGGTCTCCATTTCAGAATTAAGTGAAAGACAATCAGCAATCAGTACATCATCGTTAATTTCTTCTTTTCTTCTCAGCTGTATCAACATTTTTTTTAAAGTTACTCTGAGCACTCTAAGGAAATATCTTTTTCGTCCTCCGTACTTACCGAATTCTCACTGCTGACAAAGAAGGCGCCTGGTAAAACCAGTTCAAGGCCATTGAACCTCATAAAATGTATTAAAAGAAAGAATAAGTTTGAAATGTCAAGAAATATTTTGAGAAATAGGGAGAAAAAAATTTTAGATCACAAGAAAAATTTCGTGAAATAGAGAATGCACTTCGCTATTTGGATGTTATTTTACGAAGAAATTCCCAAAATGCTCTTGGTTCTAAGGTAAATTTTTTTTATAGAATATTAGTTAGTAATATTTAAAAGAAAGAATCTCTCCTTTTATAATAAGACCTGGAACCGGCTGCCTATTAACTGTCTTTACATTTATACAGACAGAACATTTTCCTGTGAATTCAGTTTTCAGATAAAAAGAGAAACAACTTCATTTTTTTCCCTTAGAAATAACAAAAAATTTTGAAGTTAAAATCTTGTTAGTTTTCTGAAATGTAAACATCTAACTGCATTACAATATCAGCAGATTTTATATAAAATTATATATAATAATAAATATTTTTCTAATAAATAATAGTAAATATTTTTCTTTCTTTCTATTTTCTAGTTATTTTTTACGGAAAATAATCACCTTCTTTTCTTACACTATACAGGGTGTCCACTCTCAACGGTGTCAAATGGCTAATTCCTGAACCGTTAGTCATAGATATATATAATTCCAATTACAAAAATGTTTTAAATCAGGTAATGAAGTATTTTAAAAGTGATTTGGGTCAATAAAAACATTTCTTAAAAAATTACGAAATTTAAATTTTTATACGGTTCCCCGGTCCTATAAGATATATTTAGTAAAATTTTCCTATTACATTGACAAGTAAGACAAAAAAAAATCCCGTTCATATAACACTAAAATTGAGAAAATTGAAACTTTAAAAATGCATGACTTATGCCGCTTTTCTGCATCTGAACACAAATAAGTTTGGCTAGGATTTAAGGGGTCATATACCAAGTGCTTAAAGTATTCGAAGATCTTATTTCATGTGTGTCTGCGTTTTGAAAAACATCGAACAAGTATTACGATTAAGTTAAATTTTATTCAGTTTTAAATTGGTTAAAATAACATATGTTTTATTTAGTAAGGATTTAAGACTGTTTCTTTTCTGATGATTTCTTTTAACAAAAATTATGTTATTTTTATAAGTTTTTATGTTACTTTAACGATCGAATGTAAATTTTAGGTAGCTTTCTTTACAAAAAAGCTACCTATTGCAGCCGTTCGGAGGAAAGCGATTTCAAAAAATTTTGGTATATTTTCATCGATCATGACCCCCAGACCCCGAAACCACCCTCCGTTCAAAATTGATATATATATATATATATATATATATATATATATATATATATCTGACCTATGTCACACTGTAACTCCCGTAATTATGCACCGATTTCGATGTAATTCGGTGTGTACATAGTGCATACCAATGTCTCGACCGAGTTCGTTGGCCAGCTTCATCCGCCGTTTTGTTTCAAAATGGCGGCCATTTAAAATTTTTTAAAAAATTTAAAACTTGAAATGTGGTACCAAAAAATTAAAAATGGAAAAATATTTTTTTCTTATGTATTTGACCTTTATACAAAGATTCCGGAGCAGTTTTTGTTTTGTCTATATCTTAAAAAATGGCTGAGTTATAGCATTTTGAATTTTAGTGTGGCTGACATTTTGAAACGTCCTGAATTTTGTCACGCGATAAAAGGCGTATTTATGAACCGATTTGGATGTAATTCGGTGTGTACATAGTACATACCAATCTCTCGACCGAGTTCGTTGGCCAGCTTCATCCGCCGTTTTGTTTCAAAATGGCGGCCATTTAAAATTTTTAAAAAAATTTAAAACTTGAAATGTGGTACCAAAAAATTGAAAATGGAAAAATATTTTTTGATTATGTATTTGACCTTTATACAAAGATTTCGGAGCAGTTTTTGTTTCGTCTATATCTTAAAAAATTGCTGAGTTATAGCATTTTGAATTTCTAGCGTAGGCTGACATTTTGAAACGTCCTGAATTTTGTCACGCGATAAAAGGCGTATTTATGAACCGATTTGGATGTAACTTCGTTTATACATAGTAAATACCAATGTCTCGACCGGGTTCGTTGGCCAGCTTCACCCGCCATCTTGTTCAAAAATGGCGGCCATTTAAATTTTTAAGAAAAATCTAAATTTGAAATGTGGTACCAAAAATTGAAAATTGAGAAAATGTTTTCTTCTTATGTGTTTGACCTTGATAAAAAGATTCGGGAGCAGTTTTTGTTTCGTCTATATCTTAAGAAATGGCTGAGTTATAGCATTTTGAATTTCTAGCGTGGCTGACAATTTGAAACGTCCTGATTTTTCTCACGTAATAACAGGCGTATTTATGAACCGACTTGGATGTACCTTGGTGTGTACATAGTACATACAAATATCTCGACCGAGTTCGTTGGCCAGCTTCATCCGCCATCTTGTTTCAAAATGGCGGCCATTTAAAAAAATTAAAAAATTAAAAAATTTAAATGAGATACCAAAAAATTGGAAAATGAAAAAGATTTTTTTTGTATGTGTTTGACCTTAACACAAAGATTCCGGAACAGTTTTTCTTTCGTCTATATCTAAAAAAAAAAATGGCTGAGTAATAGCATTTTGAATTTCTCTTGTGGCTGACATTTTAAAACGACCTGATTTTTGTCACGCGATAACAGGCGTATTTATGAACCTATTTGGATGTAACTTGGTCTGTACATAGTACATACCAATGTCTCGACCGAGTTCGTTGGCCAGCTTCATTCGCCATCTTGTTTCAAAAGGGTTGCCATTTAAAAAAAAATAAATTTAAAATTCAAAATGAGGTATTAAAAAAATTGGAAAATGAAAAAGATTTTTTTTATGTGTTAGGCCTTGATACAAAGATTCCGGAGCAGTTTTTGTTTCTGAAAATTTGTTCTTTTGTTGATATCTTAAAAAATGGTTGATTTATAGCACTTTGAATTTTTAGCATGGCTAACATTTTGAAACGATCTTGTATTTGTCACGCGATAACACACGTATTCGCCTATTTCGATGTAAGAATTCATGTGGATAGTATACATCAACACCTCGAACAAGTTCGCTGGCCAGATTCATCAGCCATCTTGTTTCAAAATGGCGGCCATTAAATTAAAAAATATATATATATTTAAAGTGATGTGCAAAAAAATTAGAAATTGAAAAAGGTTTCTTTCTTAAGTATTTGATCTTGATATAAGGATTAAGGAGCATTTTTTGTTTGTCTTTACTTTAAAAAATGGCTCAGATATAGCAGTTTCAATTTCTATTGTGAGTGACATTTTGAAAAATCTGATTTTTTGCATGCGACAGCACTCCTATATATTAACTGATTCCGATGTGAGTGAGCATGTGCACAGCAATTACTAATGTCTCGACCAAGTTCACTGCTTAGCCTCATCCACCATGTTGTCTTAAAATGACAGGCACTTTAAGAAATTGCCGAATTTGGCAGCCAAATATAAGTTACTTTAAAGAAAAGCAGCTTGGATAAAGCTGACTAATTTCGCGAAATTCTCATTCATTATATTGATAAAAATTAGTATTGAATCTCCTATATTCGGTTTCCACTAAATTGAGCTTCGTGTGTTTGCATGATATAAGTTGGCTTTTTTAAAATAAGGATTATGAAAGCTACCTCTTCCTCCCGGCACTGGCCGGAAGGACTTTTTCCAGTTCAAAATTTGTACTCGAACTTTAACTCACTTTTAAATATCCGATCGAGATTACATTTTACATACTGGTGCAAATCCAATAACAACCTAATATTATTAGGATTTTCGGTGGTTACCATTTGTACTTATTTTACAGGATAACACAAAAAATTTCGGATGGATTACCGCCAAGAAGTTTAAGAAAAAGTTTTAGATTAGATAACATAAGACTGCGATGGTTGGGTTTTTTAACTTTTTTGTATTTTTTAGCACTGAATCGGAAAATTAACTTAATTTTAAACCGTCATGTCAGGATATTTCGCAAATCATAAATTGTCAAAGTTAAAGAATAACAAAAATCGGATACTATAATGTAGAGGAGATGGCTGTGTTTTTTAACTTTTGATAATTGACATTTACGTACTTTTTAGCACTGAATCTGAAAATGACCTTCATTTTTAACCATCATGTTACAATTTATTTGCAAATCGTACATGTGTAAGTTAAAATATAGCGAAAATCTGATACTATAAAACAGATGTAAAACTTTTATTTTATTTTATTTTATTTTATTTTATTTCATTCAATAATTTATTCAATATTTTTAATTATCCTGGGATTTTTACAGTTAAACAGCTGAGTGGTCTTCCGATGAGATGGGGGAGGAGGTTTAATTTTAACTTTGAACTTTTTAACTCTGAAATTTGCAATTTGCGAAAAATCCTGATGTGATGGTTAAAAATGATGGTCATTTTCGGATTCAGCGGTAAAAAATTTATAAGGATGAATCATCAAAAGTTAAAAACAGAACAATCGCATCTATTTTATAGTATCAAATTTTCGCAATTTTTCTTTTTTTAATCTTAAAATTTACGTGAAAATCTTTACAAGATGGTAAAAAATGAAACTCATTTTCGGATTCAGCGGTACAGAATACATTAGAATAAATTATCAAAAGCTACAGAACATGACATAACCCAACTTTTCCAGGCTAGTGTAATCTAATAATATTTTAAAATACGTATCATTTTGTAAAGAATTGAGGCTGTTAATTTAGCATTATTTTATTTAACAAAAATTCTGTTTTTTCTCTCTTCTTAAATGTTTATTACAAATTGTATATTTTGCATTAATATGTCAGAATGATTAAAGATTTCAAATTTATATTGCAATGTTAATTTTACTCTCAACCATTTTTTAAATATGTCTGACGAAATTTTATTTCGGCTAAATTTGTGAATGACCCCCTATTTGCAGCAAAAAATATGCTCCAACTTTAAACAGCTATTACTCGGTCAATTTTAATCGTAGAATAAAGGGGCTTTTTTTGTATTACTTGTCAGTGTAAAAGGAACATTTTACTAAATATAACTTATAGGACCGGGGGACCGTATAAAAATTTAAATTTCGTAATTTTTTAAGAAATGTTTTTATTGACCCAAATCGCTTTTAAAAGATTTATTTACCTCATTTAAAACATTTTTGTAATTGGAACTATATGTCTATAACTAACGGTTTAAGAATTAGCCATTGGACACCGTTGAGAGTGGACACCCTGTATATCTTATCGATCCACTGTAATAAAAACTGTACCAAACTAGATACTGTCGATTTATTTAATTGGTAATTACTTGTCAGAATTAATTAAAAATTTTATATACAAAACCATTAATAAAAAAATATATTTTTTTAATAGTAAATTTTACTTAATAATAATAATAATGAAGAAAAAAAAATAAATTCTATATATTTTTATTCAGAAATAAAATATCTTTTATTATTGAATTAAGTTATCAGAATACTAACAATATCAGAAAAACATCTGATACAAGGAGCAGGTCACGCTTCCTTTAGAGCAGGTTCGGCGAACATTTTTGTTGCTGCGTGCCAAATTTGATCAAAAAATATTTTACGTGACCATGACGTGCCAACTAAAAAACAAATTTAGTAGGTGGAAAAATAATGGATTTTAAAATTGTGTAAATTGCTTAAAATTTTCTATTAAGATTAAAAAAATATATAAGGAACATACATGTAGGTATTACACTATAATAATTATGGCAACAAATATATTTTAGAAATTAATTAAAAAAAATTAATGCTATGTAATTTGATTTCTGTTGCTTCATCTTAATATCAGGTTAATTTTAATGCAAACTAAATGCCGGATTTATTACTTCCGGGATGAGTTTTGATATTATTCATTTGTGAAAACAGTGGCTTGAAAGCATAGATAGGCAGAAAAACTGTTAAAATGGCAAACACCAGTTTTTTTTAATAGCTCTGAAATAAATTCAAAGTTGCCATAACTTTAGTATTAGAAATTAGTAATGTCTAATAACCAATTCTTGCCGATAGTTTTCAAATATCGTCTTTGTTTGAAATTTTTTTGAGTCTGTTATTAATCAGATTGGAATAATTCGAATAAATCGAATTTAGAAAAGATCTGTCGCAGTTTTATGTAATCTCACTTTATTTTGATTTAGAGCCACAAGCAATGCCGTGCCAAAATTATTTTTTCGCGTGCCAGAAGTGGCACGCGTGCCATAGGTTCGCCGACCCTGCTTTAGGGCAAATTGTCCAACGTGGCGCCATTTGAAAACTTTCTTGCGTCCTTTTGCAGGTTTCCTGTTATTAGACTTTTTCGAAGAAAAAACATACTTTAAAATCATTAATATTTGCATCAGAAATATTTTTAAAACTCATTAGAAACCAGAAACATACTTTGAAAATTTAATCATGCATATTTTCACGATTTGTAGTTATGGATTATAAAGTGTAATTATGATGGTTAAATTTGGTAATAATTTAGAAATAGCTCTTTTTAATACTTAAGAAGTAACAGAAAAATAAATGTTTTTCACCTTCCACCGTCCATTTGAAGATACATGCGTATGAAAGTTTAACTTTTTACTTTTGTTGTTGTCACATTATAGTTCAGGCAATAGAGACCGTATAGGGACTCTACCTAGCAAAATTAATGGTAGTACTTGAAAATCAGCTTTCTAGATGTTTTTTGGGTCGCTGAATCCGAATTTGTAACTTCCCACCAAAATTTCCCCCGGCAACACCCCCAAATTTTGGTAAAAAGCCCCCCCCCAAAAAGGTTTTTATTAAAAAATTCCATTTTTTTAATTGTTTTAGGGGAAAAGTAGCTAGAAATTCAGAAGGTAGACAAAATTTGCAACAAATTAGATATATGACATTATTACATAGGATGAAGGGGAAGGGGGGATCTGCCTCGGAACATGCGCCGCAGTGCTGCGTGGACTAAGTTGCGCAATTCCATTTAACCACTCCCACGTTTACATTAGCTCTCCCATCTTCAGTCCGAATTTTCTCTATAAGGTTTAATTTAAGTTTTTTGGGTCGCTGAATCCGAATTTTTAACTTACCCCCAAAAATTCCCCCCCCCCGAAAACCCCCCAAATAGTTGTTTTTAACTTAAATTTCTTATTGTTTTAGGGGAAAAGCATTACGAAATTCAGAAACTAGACAAAATTTGCAACAAATAGGATATATGATATTATGACGTAGGATAAATGGGGAGAGAGGGGCTGCCTCGGAGCATTCCCCGCGCGCTTTTCTCAAAAACCAAATTTATTTTTAAAAAGTCCTTCCGGCCAGTGCCGGAAGGAAGAGGTAGCTTTCATAATCCTTATTTAAAAAAACCCAACTTATATCATGCAAACACACGAAGCTCAATTTAGTGGAAACCGAATATAGGAGATTCAATACTAATTTTTATCGATATAATGAATGAGAATTTCGCGAAATTAGTCAGCTTTATCCAAGCTGCTTTTCTTTAAAGTAACTTATATTTGGCTGCCAAATTCGGCAATTTCTTAAAGTGCCTGTCATTTTAAGACAACATGGTGGATGAGGCTAAGCAATGAACTTGGTCGAGACCTTAGTAATTGCTGTGCACATGCTCACTCACATCGGAATCGGTTAATATATAGGAGTGCTGTCGCATGCAAAAAATCAATTTTTCAAAATGTCACCCACAATAGAAATTAAAACTGCTATATCTGAGCCATTTTTTAAGGTAAAGACAAACAAAAAATGCTCCTGAATCCTTATTTCAAGATCAAATACTTAAGAAAGAAACCTTTTTCAATTTCTAATTTTTTGCACCTCACTTTAAATATATATATATATTTTAATTTAATGGCCGCCATTTTGAAACAAGATGGCTGATGAATCTGGCCAGCGAACTTATTCGAGGTGTTGATGTATACTATCCACATGCCTTCTTACATCGAAATAGGCGAATACGTGTGTTATCGCGTGACAAATACAAGATCGTTTTAAAATGTTAGCCAATCTAGAAATTCAAAGTGCTATAATTCAACCATTTTTTAAGATATAAACAAAAGAACAAATTTTCAGAAACAAAAACTGCTCCGGAATCTTTGTATCAAAGCCAAACACATAAAAAAAAATCTTTTTCATTTTCCAATTTTTTAATACTTCATTTTAAATTTTAAATTTATTTTTTTTTTTAATTAGCAACCCTTTTGAAACAAGATGGCGAATGAAGCTGGCCAACGAACTCGGTCGAGACATTGGTATGTACTATGTACAGACCAAGTTACATCCAAATAGGTTCATAAATACGCCTGTTATCGCGTGACAAAAATCAGGTCGTTTTAAAATGTCAGCCACAAGAGAAATTCAAAATGCTATTACTCAGCCATTTTTTTAGATATAGACGAAAGAAAAACTGTTCCGGAATCTTTGTATTAAGGTCAAACTCATACAAAAAAAATCTTTTTCATTTTCCAATTTTTTGGTATCTCATTTAAATTTTTTTTATTTTTTTATTTTTTTAAATGGCCGCCATTTTGAAATAAGATGGCGGATGAAGCTGGCCAACGAACTCGGTCGAGATATTTGTATGTACTATGTACACACCAAGGTACATCCAAGTCGGTTCATAAATACGCCTGTTATTACGTGAGAAAAATCAGGACGTTTCAAAATGTCAGCCACGCTAGAAATTCAAAATGCTATAACTCAGCCATTTCTTAAGATATAGACGAAACAAAAACTGCTCCCGAATCTTTTTATCAAGGTCAAATACATAAGAAGAAAATATTTTTTCAATTTTCAATTTTTGGTACCACATTTCAAATTTAATTTTTTCTTAAAAATTTAAATGGCCGCCATTTTTAAACAAGATGGCGGGTGAAGCTGGCCAACGAACCCGGTCGAGACATTGGTATGTACTATGTATAAACGAAGTTACATCCAAATCGGTTCATAAATACGCCTTTTATCGCGTGACAAAATTCAGGACGTTTCAAAATGTCAGCTACGCTAGAAATTCAAAATGCTATAACTCAGCAATTTTTTAAGATATAGACGAAACAAAAACTGCTCCGAAATCTTTGTATAAAGGTCAAATACATAATCAAAAAATATTTTTCCATTTTTAATTTTTTGGTACCACATTTCAAGTTTTAAATTTTTTTTAAAATTTTAAATGGCCGCCATTTTGAAACAAAACGGCGGATGAAGCTGGCCAACGAACTCGGTCGAGACATTGGTATGTACTATGTACACACCGAATTACATCGAAATCGGTTCATAATTACGGGAGTTACAGTGTGACATATGTCATATATATATATATATATATATATATATATATATATCAATTTTGAACGGAGGGTGGTTTCGGGGTTTGGGGGTCATGATCGATGAAAATATACCAAAATTTTTTGAAATCGCTTTCCTCCGAACGGCTGCAATAGGTAGCTTTTTTGTAAAGAAAGCTACCTAAAAATCAATTTTTTGGGGGGGTTGCCGGGTGAAATTTTGGTGGGAAGTTACAAATTCGGATTCACCGACCCAAAAAACATAAAGTGAGTTGAAATCCAGAACTAGTATTAATTTTACCAGATAAAATCCCCAATAATTTAGTGCACGTAGAGCCGCAGTGCATGTTCAGAGGCAGCCCTCACCCTCCCCGTTCATCCTAATTCATAATGTCATATATCCTATTTGTTGCAAATTTTGTCTAGTTTCTGAATTTCGTAATGCTTTTCCCCTAAAACAATAAGAAATTTAGGTTAAAAACAACTATTTGGGAGGGGGAGGTTTCGGGGGGGGGGGAATTTTTGGGGGAAAGTAGAAAATTCGGATTCAGCGACGCAAAAATTTTAAAGTAAACCTTATAGAGAAAGTTCGGAGGGGAGATGGGAGGGCGAATGTAAACGTGTGAGTGGTTAAGTGGAATTGCGCAACTTAGTTTACGCAGCACCGCGCGCATGTTCCGAGGCAGATCCCCCCTTCCCCTTCATCCTAAGTCATAATGTCATATACCTAATTTGTTGGTAATTTTGTCTACTTTCTGAATTTCTAGATACTTTTACTCTAAAACAATAAAAAACGGAATTTTTTAATAAAAACCTTTTTTTTTGGGGGGGGGGGGGCTTTTTACCAAAATTTGGGAAGGTTGCCGGGGGAAATTTTGGTGGGAAGTTACAAATTCGGATTCAGCGACCCAAAAAACATCTAGAAAGCCGATTTCCAGTACTACCATTAATTTTGCTAGGTAAAATTCCCTATTGCCTGGACTATTAGCCCATTGGCTGTTTTATACGAATGATAAAGAGGCTTAATTTTTCCTTCTTGACTTTTAAAATTTTACGGGTTTTTTTTTTTTAAGTTTACATAGAAAAATTAATAAAACAGTGAGAATCATTTCGATATATGGAAGTCCTTCCAGACTATCTCTCTGGAACCACCCATAAGGATTGGTCACTATCATGCCTGTGTTTGTTTTTTTACTTTTTAGAAAACTAAATTCACGCCTTCAAAATAAGTCAAAGCGTATTTTCACATCTTAAAAGAAAGTTTGAGTTTGAGTTTGAGTTGGGGGAGCTTTGGGATCTCTTAAAAGAAACCTAGCAATATCTCTGATTCCCATGTTTATTTTATTTATTTTTGTTATTTTTATTGTAGGCGCGATTAAAATTTCTGGCACCTTACCCTACAAACATTTTTGCGATAGACCTCTCATAGAAAAATGTATAATTTGAAATTTAATAAGTGTAACTCCAGAACCGTAGGGGCCTTTTGTCTATCGTTGTAACATTTTTTTTTTTTTTTTTTTGCATTACGTTTAGACGTGCGTGTGTGCTGATACTGTGCCATAATACTGCCGCATGTTTTCCGTCATGTGAATATTGGCGCCCTTCATTGAGTGCCAAGAGCTGATTGGCGCTTCTGCTTACTGAAAGGTTGGACAGACCTGTTTTAAGGGAACCAAAATTCCACTTTTGATGCCTTTGATCACTCGGTCATCTCGACTTCGACAAATTACCAGGGCCCGGCTACGGTTCTGGTTTTTGAAAAAAAAAATATATATATATATATATATATATATATATCAGAAAAAGAAGACTTTTTTTGTGCCAAAATTTTTATTTGAAATAACTAACAAATATTGAAATTCAAAAGTCAGAATTGGTTAAAATGTATTTATGAGGCTGCCAGCCCCAGAGCCCATACTCCTGAGTATATATCAAACATTTGAAAATTCATTTAATATCAAGAAAGTTTTAAAATGTCACTCCTGTTTCAATGATGTGGCTGATTTCAGATAAGCGAACAGGAATTACGTGGAAATTTGGCGAGGAACAGCATTTTGAATTAAAATCGCATAAATTCATGTTGCGCTTTTTATTTCTTTCATACGTTAAACTTTTTCATTAAAAAATAATTTATGAATTCAATTAAAATTCAATTATATTTTTAATATTTTAAATTTTTATTTAAAATCTTTAGATGAAAATACTAAAATTGTATGCAAATACTTTATATAGAAGGTATTATCTAGCAAATTTTCTAATAGAGTAAAGCCTTTTTATAACGGAATTCTGCTATAAACTTAAAAATATCATGGTTCAACACCCTCAAAAAATGTTACGCAATTATACATTCTAAAATGAAAACAATCTACTATATACAACGGGACTTTACTCTAGTCGTCTGCGTTTCCATCTAAGCAGGTTTTATTGTATGTATAGTGTGGGGGGGAGGGCGTATTGAAATTCTTTCAGAGGCCCATGGTCTCTTTTCGCTGTCCTGCGTCGGTATTGGCCCGAGCAGGAGGTCTTTCCAAGGCATTTGAGATCAGAACCTCTCAGCCACTAGTAGTCGAAAAGCACCCTAAAGCTTCACTGTGCACCTCAGAACAGTAGAAATCAGTCTTAACCCCTTCGGGATCGGCGGATTTTACAGAAATTTTATTCGGTTGGCACCGCTTTTTTTTTAAATAGTTACCTTTACTTAAACAATCACGAAAATGCTCTAATTAAAGAAACTAAATATTACTTTTCTTTTTTACTGGTATCTAAAAGAAATTTTGTATGCTCTTTTTGAGGGTGCATATATGCACCCATGGTCCCGAAAGGGTTTAGTATTCTCCTTTGCGTCTTAGGTATACACATTATAATAAAAGAAGCTATCTTACTGGTACGTAGCTGGCATTGATGTAATCTGGCTCTACCTCATCTCCAACTGGCAACAGCTTCACCCTGGAGTGATCGACTAAAAAACAAGGAAAAATTCACAAAAAGACAAACAAACAAACAAAAAAAGTAACTTCTCAATAATACAATAAAATTAATAAATGCTCAATCAACAACCAATCACACAAGAGCATTATGCAATCAGAAAACAGAACAGGAGAAATATAAAGCAAATTAAAAAAAAAAAAAGGTGAAAAGTTAAAAGAAATTAAAAGAAAATTAAAAATATACATAATAAACATAATTCATTAATTAAATTAAAAATAAAGAATTATAAAAAAAAAAAAAAAAAAAAATAGATACAATAATAATAACAATAATAAGAAGAACAAGAAAAAGAAAGAAAAAGTTCTTTCGAAAGACCTTGCCATTTCTTAATTTTATGGCGTTATTGGGATTTATTTTTTTACTTTATTTTATCACACCAATTTATTCAACATTTTAATGAAAAAAATTAAATTTACTTTCACGAAATTGACTGATGTCTATAACAACTGTTATAGACTAAGTCAGTCTTACTGGACTTTATGCACATGACGTCATACACCAGAGCTGGCGGTATGTTGATCTGTTATTCTCTCCACTGTACCGTCAGAATGCTAGTATGTGCAAGCGCAAACACCATTAGCAGACGACTTCAGCCTCGACCCAAGTTGAGTGCGTAAATTACCGAAATTTTACAAATTTAGGGAATTTTCTCGCATACAGAACAGCATTTTGAATTCATATTACAATATATTAAGTATATACAGCTACAACAAAGATTTTTTGCGGTATTTATAATAAACAAGCGTTAATAACTCACACTCCATAGACTGCTATGCTAATGTTCAACAGTAAATACCGCCAGCAGACGAATTTTAGCCTCGACCTCAGGTCGCGTGCAAAAGATCTATCTAGCTCAGGCATGTCAAACTCATTTACCGCCACGGGCCAAATTAAGCATTATATACTAAGCCGCGGGCCATATTAAAAAAAAAGGTAGGTAATAATATTACATTGCACAGAATAAAATTTGTCTGTACAAGACACATCCATGTTAAAGAAATTTTAACGAAAAGTTCCAACATTAAGTACATAGTAAGTTTATATTATTTTTTCGAAAAATCACTCACATTCACTTTTATCAACTAAAAAAAAAAAATAATAAAAAATAATTGAATATTATAAATTAATTGAATATTATAAATTATAAAAAAAATTGCTTGTGCACGCTAATCTAGCTTTAGCATAGGCATAGCTGTCAATCTTCCGTGTTTTCTCAAAGTAAAAAAATAAAAATAAATATATTTTGAATCAGAAAATCTATTTAATAAAACATGTCATATATAATCACTACTTTTTTTTTATTTCATTTATTAAATACATTTCCTGGTTCAAATTATTTTATTTGACTTGAAAAATAAAATGTTGCATATTGTATTTCAAAAAATTAGTCGATTGATGAATAATTACAGAAGTTTGGAAACTTCGTAACCGTGGCGATAATATGGAATCGTGCTGAATTTTGATTAGCTGCAGTAATAAATTCTGAACAATAATTTGAACATAAAATATTAGAGGTGAGGGAAACAGATTAAACATGTTTTTTATGATTCAAAACTCTTCTTTTGAAATAATTTTTTAATATATTTTTTAAAAATTTCTACTCTGATGATTTTTGTAATGATGTAATCCGATACGTCCTTGGAAAAACTCGACTTATGGCAGGCACTAGGCAAAGGATAATTAAATAAATGTAAAATGACAAAGGCTTCGCGGGCCATAGATAAATGGTCAGCGGGCCAGTTGTGGCCCGCGGGCCGCGTGTTTGACATGCCTGATCTAGCTGATGAATTTAAAATGAATAGTTCCGTGCAGGAAAGTCTCTCTCTAGAGACTGAAATTCCTTCCGCGGAATAGTTAGTGCTGTGTAAGAGTAAATACCCCTAGAATTCTTCAATGTTCTCTCATAAAATAATACTTTAACGATGTATTTGTGACATCAGGATGAGAGTTTTCACAGTCTTAGCTAAATTTTTGTTTTTCAATGTTTAACTTTCATTGGTTAACATAACTGACGTTAATGTCAGTGGGGTAAATTAGCCTTAAGTTATGCAGATATCAAGATGTAATTTTTTTCTTTTTCATTCAGGAAAGTATAAGGAAAAATTTCCGAATTGGAAATTTTACCCTACGAAGGCCGTATAAAAATTTAGTTTGTGTATTTTCTCAAAATGACCCCCCCAGGTAGCTGCAACTTATGTTATCAAATTTTACACCCTTTTTTGTGAAAATTTGCAATTGGAAATGTGTGTTTAGGTGCAATATTTACGGAAATCGGTTATTGATTCCAACTTTATGAACTACTCTGCATATATATCACGGTATGTATCACGATATATCACTGCGGCGCTGTTGTCTATCTTCTTTTTTTTCTGGGACAACCTGGTGATTAAAACGCATGGTGTATTCTAATTTTTTCTTGTGTTTTAGCGAACTGCACATAAAGAGGGTAAACATACTCACACGGCAAGATCTTGACCCATCTGTTTTTGCTGAGATTGTCGTTTTTCTTCGCTTCGTTCGCCGGGAAAGCCGGACTCTCTCTGCTCAGTTGCTACATCATAAAGCGAAAAAAAAAAAAGCCAGAAATCAGTACTTTCTTAACTATCTCGCTGGGTAATCTTTTTCTTGATCAAAATAGGTTCAAAAATTGCGCATTTATTTTATTACAACATATTTGAAATCTATATATATTTTAGAGTTAAAATATGTAATTTTTTTTATAAAAGAGTTCTTTTTTAAATATAGAATTAGATCGTAAGAAAAAAAAAGATCGTGGAACTCGTGGGTTGCGCAAATATTGCTACTTTAACGTTGCCCGTGGAAATGGCGAGATGCACAGCGAGAGCGTTAAATGATTAAAAAGCAAGCAATTACTATAAAATATATATGGAATGATCATTCAACCGTACGAATTACTCTAACCCTTTTTTGCTTTAAGTCACAATATATTTGAAATTTTGATGCGTCCTTGTTAAAAGAAAAGAAAAAGAAAGAAAATTGAAAAATGTTTGGCAGCCCAGTTGCCGTCAATTCCCCATTTTTTCAAAAAATTCCGTTTTGGTATTCCCCTGCTTTTAAATGAAAATTTTCCGCTATTCAAGACGACAAACTTCTCTTTTTAGAAATAAATGTAAGCAATATCCCAATATTTAAATCAAATATCTAAATAATAATCATATACTCTGATGCATATTGACTTGGAACAGGTACATATGTATTGAATACTATCCCTCCCATTTTTTATCACCTTAACTTCCTCCGAATTCGAATCTTGGTTCTTGCCAACAGCGGATGTATATTCTCTGTCCTCTACATCAGCTGTCCACATGACTTGGTTAAAGGCCAACTATTAGACGATGTTGGTAGGAATGGGTGAACCATGGTCGAACACAGCGTCAAGAAGGAAGCGTCGATCTATAGAGACGACAAACCGTAAAGCCCGATGCCCGATCAATCGTCAGAGCCCCAGATTTATCATTATCATCAATCATACGTGCAACTACTGCTTCTGTAACCGCAAGGACCATTAATAGGCGGCTCAGAGAAAGTGCACTGAGCTCACGACGCCCCTTGCGCCGACTACCATTGACCACTACACATAGACAAATCCGTTTGCATTGGTGCTGGGGCCATTCGACCTGCAATGTCACTGACTGGAATAGAATTGTATTCAGTGATGAGTCTCGCTTCGCAGTGAGTCCCAATGACCAGCGAAGACGTGTCTGGAGACATCTCGGTTAGCGGCGGGATACGAACTTGACAGTCCCCGCCATACGACCCGACAACCAGGAGTAATAGTCTGGGGTGCCATTTCATTTCATAGCAGGACCCCTATGGTTGTCATCCGCGGCACCCTTACAGCACATAGGTGCGTTTTTGTCTTAGAGTGTACTTTTGATCGTCTTTATTATCGCAGTTGAAATGATGTATTTTTAGAACTGATTTTCTGAGCATAACGAAAATTTGGCATCTTGCCAAACAGCAGCTCCAATTACATATGATGTGGCGTCAAAGTGCTCTTCTTTAGGGGTGAAACGCTGCTTTGTGATTGGCCAATTTTCGCCAAGTTTTGATGAAAATGAAGAAGGAAGAAAACATCAGTTCTCTGTTGTTTTTTGATAGTGGAGACTGCGCACATTCGAGATTCATAATGTAACCGGCGCCATGAATATTTAATATTCGATTCTTGTTGTTCTGTAACTAGTTTAAAATTTTAATTAAGTATGTTAAATATCTTCATCAAGTCCCAGCGTATATTTCTGCTACACACATGAAATCACCCGAACGTATGCGGATTTTTTTAAAGTGGATTCAAGTGTAGAATAATCGAGCAAAATGGTATAAACTCACTTCGAATTCTTGAGCCAGCTTATAATAGCTATTAGACATAAGTTTCAGAACGTATTCGTCGAAACAGCCTACGCCGATCTTCCTGAAACAGAGAAATATAAAGATACTGACAGTAAATATAAAGATAAGGCTACAGTAAGGCCTTGATAACTCGTGGCGACCGAAAAACACATCGCCCCTAGCAGATTTCGAGTGAGCAAGTTTCTGCATAATTTCATCAAAAAAGTACATATTTTAAAAGTTCTTCACGTACTATGATTTTAAAATCATTAAATATGCATAAGTATGGATGTACTACTAAATTATGTCTAAAATTAAATAATGTATTTAATATTAGAATTATTAAACACGATGTAAAAAAATCTGCTGTTTTTACAGGAAAAAACTGTCGGCCTGGATGCAAGTAAAAAACTGCATATTTTGTGGAAATAATCTGTATTTATTACGAACTTACAGGCAAAATATGTTAAAATTACAGAAAGCTCAATAACTCTTCACCTGAATAGCTTGAGTAAAACTGCTACTCGACGTTTATTATTCACATGGTTGGTACCAATGTACAGTGAGGAAGAAACTCGGTAACTCGACATTTAGTATCACATGGTTGGTACCAGTGCACAGTGAGAAAGAAACTCGATAACTGGACATTTATTATTCACATGGTTGGTACCAGTGTACAATGAGGAAGATACTCGGTAACTCGACATTTACTATTTGCATGGTTGGTACCAGTGTACAGTGAGGAAGAAACTCGGTAACTCGACATTATTCACATTGTTGGTACCAATGTACAGTGTGGAAGAAACTCGGTAACTTTACGCATTTTAGAAGGAATAAACTTAAGCCGACAAATGGTTGAAATATTCTATCATAATTAATCTAATCATCGCTTTCTAATTAAAATTATTTAACCCCTTTGCACTCGAGAGGTGACTTCCCCTCACCACGAGTGTTGCTAGGTGTTCCGCGTAAATCGGGGCTCTAAATTCTCCGGACATCACTATTATTTTACAGTTTATTTCGCCATCTTTAATTTCGGATAATTCTGCTATTAACCCTTCCCACTCTGTTGGCTCCTCTGCGGAGACATCCCAAGTCTTTGCAAAATTTGTTTTTCGTACCAGTAATAAAGGAAAATAAAATTCACTTTATTTAATCAGAGCATTTTTGAAATTGTGTACTTGAAGGAAACTGCTTTTTAAAAAGTGGTACCACTCCGACTATGAACATGATTTATCCAATTGAAAAAACTTTCCTTCTCTTAATTATTATGACCAAATTACCGGGTGTCCCAAAAATGACTGATGGATTTTAAAATTCAATAACTTGCAAACGGTGACAGATATTAAAACAATTCTTGCAGGAGGGTTATGTATGATGTCAGGAGTTTTTGTACTGTGATTCTTGATTTTAGTTCGAATTTCAAACAATAGATGGCGCTGAGAGCAATAGGTGCTCGGTCCGGACTCGATTTTTTGTACTCCGGGATCCATTCAATACATTTTAATCTTTTTTTTTTCGCATGGAAGAAGAGAGAGACCGAAAAATCGAGCCTGTATTGAGCGGTTATTGCTTGCAGCGCCATCTATCGATGCTATTTGCAACTAAAACTGAGAAACGCAGCATAATAACTCCTGCCATCTTACATAACACTCCTGCAAGAATTTTTCAAATACCTGTCACCATTTGCAAGTTATTGAATTTTAAAATCCATCATTTATTTTTGGGACACCCAGTACAAGGTATACAGGAGTTTCCGAGTTATCAAAACATTTCATCTTGTAAATGCTATAGTTATAACTCGGATGAATGAAACTTGCGCTGCAATTCCCAGCCATGTCCAACAAATAAAAGTGAATTATGTCAGCCAGGTAGAGTTGCAAAGGGTGGAAAAAACCGGGTTTATTCCCGGGAATAAACCGGGTTTTTTGGGAAGGAAATTTTAAAAATTTCCGGGAGTTTTCAGAAAGTTTTAAGCACGAAAAATTTTTAATTTGTTATTTTTAATGATTTCAATTTTTGTCAATGTAAACAAAACTAACATAAAATAGAAAGAAATTGCCCGGTTTACATAAAAACTAACGAAATACAGGCTTAAGCTGCAGAAATATTAAGTAATAGAAATTAAATTATCATAACTAATTTGGAAGTTTAATCGTTGATAAGTAAAACGTTAAAGAGGCAGGTGAGAGATTATCTTTCCTAGCATGAATATAAACTTCACCTCTGTTCTTCGAATCAACGAATGTAAACAAAAAAGAAAATGAACAAAATTAAAAGAAATCAAGGGAAAAATACAAAGCAACTCGTTAGTAAATTAATATAAAGTATGCCTGAATAAAAGATATGCGAGGCAACAGAATTTTTTTTTAAAAAAATTATTTTTAAAAGAAACTTTCAAATCCTCACCTATTTACAGCCGCCATTGTTGTAAAGCTAATAAATTATAAAGATTTAGACTGTAAAATCATAAGTTTTGTGATTTTAAGTTTATTGTTAAGTTTTCATGATGCAAAATCTATCTTTTTGGAATATTCTTCCCTGAAATTTCTTTAAAATGAAAATTTCAAATTGAAAAATAACTGGTTTTGTTTATCTTCAAAACTCCTTCAAAATTTCCAATATTCCCCAAAATTCCGGGTTTATTCCCCAAAATTCCCGGGTTTATTCCAGTCCCTCAAAATCTGCGGGTTTTTTTGCAACTCTACAGCCAGGTACCGTCCGAATTGCTTAAGTGGTAGAGCATTGGCATACCATCCAAGGTATTTAGGTTCCAGCCCTGGTCTGGATATTTTTCATTCAGATGGAATAAACTTCAACTGTACTACTCCAACTATGAATATGACTTATCCAGTTGAAAAAAACTTTCCTCCTCTGGGGGGTCCGGGACACATTTTCAAATAATTTTCATTTATTGAGTTAAAAATTCGAAAATTTTTGTGACGGTTAACCATATCATTTGTAAATAAAATCACGTGATAAAACTTCTCATAATTAAAAAAAAAATTAATTTAAATTTTATTAAAAAAGTGGAGTAGTTTAAAATAGTTATAACTCGAAATATTATTTGTAGAATTTCATTTTTTTTTTTTTTTTTTTTTTTTGCATTAAACAAAAATATATAAGTTTTAATTTAGATTCAGCATTTAAAAAAATATTAATTTAAATAAAAATTAAAAAATATTTAAAGTAAAAATTTGAAAAAAAATGACGTAACTTTAAAAAAAAAATCATATTTTCAAAAGTAAATATTTTTTTCAAAAAATATTAATTTAAATAAAAATTAAAAATATTTAAAGTAAAAATTTGAAAAAAAAATGACGCAACTTAAAAAAAAAATCATATTTTCAAAAGTAAATATTTTTTTCAAATCTGCTGAATCAAAATTAAAGTAAATCAATAGAAAAAGGCCTGTTGCAAGTTTGAACCATTTATCGTTAATGGTTCTTGACTTATAACAATTTTAATGCGAGAAATGCTGACAAAACCACATCATGAAGTAAAACGTATTTTCGCAAAAAGTCGTTCTCATGACAACCATTACTTGAAAGCTAGATTTTGATAACAAACCAAAACTTAAAAATGAATATTTCCTGTTCCAATTAAGGTAGAAACAGGATTTAAACTTCATTTTAAGCAGAAAAAAAAACAGAGAAATTTTTAATGTAATAAAAATTTTTAAGAAAATTTTAAGATTTTTGTGTTTTGGACCCCTTAACCCGTTTGTACATGAATTTTTGTTTTCTCAAATTTGTTTGTAAAATCACTTCAAAATGAACTGGAAAAATACTAAAAAAAATTACGCTTAAAATTTTTTGTATTTATTTGATAAAATATAAATGTACTAAATATGGGAGTATGCATAATACTTGTAATAGCATAATATGCATAATTATAGGTTTTGTCTAAATTTATATAAAATAAGCCTTTAAATTGTATATTATGTACTATAATTATTATGAATTACTAAAAAATATATATTTATTTCTTTACAGAAAAGTATTCTAATTATTATTATTAATAAACTAAGAATAATAGTATTTGAGGCTTAAAAACAATTTGTTTCATAATCATTTTGAAAAGAACTTTGCATAAATAACTGTCCCCTAAATGGCTAATAAAAATATGTACCCATTCGTGCCCAGCGCTCTATATTTTGTACGTTGCAAACATGCAGAAAAAAATAGGCTTGAACATATAATCTCACAATTAAAAAAATACGTATTTCAAAGATGTCTACAAGCTAAGATTATGACTTAATTTATTGGGATTATTGGTAGAAAAAACAAAAATAAACATACTTTTTACACTTCGCCATCTTGAAAAATGAAAAATCCATAAACTCCGAAGAAAACCTTCATTTTAAGCAAATAAATATGCATCTTATGCTGTCCGGTAAAAGATAAAAACATTTACAGATAACTTATTTTATACAATTTTCATGTTATAAAGAAGGAAAAAAATGATACAAATTTACTAAAATTCGAAGCGCCCCCGAAATGGGACGCTAGGCATAAATGGGTTAATTATTATGCCGAAGAAAAATACTTGAAAATACTGATGTACAGAGCATTTGGAGTCCCAGTTTACGCGGAACACATGGCAACACTAGTGATGAGGGAGAGTCACCTCTCGAGTGCAAAGAGTTAAACAATTTTAATTAGAAAGCGTTGATACATCAAGAAGTCATTTTAAAAGTTTAATTATGATAGAATATTTCAAATATTTGTCGGCTTAAGCGTATTCCTTCTAAAATGCGTCGAGTTACCGAGTTTCTTCCTTGCTGTACTGTACATTGTACCAACCATGTGAATAATAAATGTCGAGTTACCGTCGTAGTCGAAACTGTTCAGGTGAAGAGTTATCGAGTTTCAACTGTGCTTGCTTTTTCTTTCAACTTTTTATTGAATTCTAAATAGGTCTCTAAAATTAAATAGCTGAGGAAGTTTTTTTTTTTTCTTTCAAACTAATAGTCCAGGCAATAGGGAATTTTACCTAGCAAAATTAATGGTAGTACTGGAAATCGGCTTTCTAGATGTTTTTTG
Organism: Maratus speciosus; assembly: GCA_963932465.1. Taxonomy (NCBI): domain Eukaryota; kingdom Metazoa; phylum Arthropoda; class Arachnida; order Araneae; family Salticidae; genus Maratus; species Maratus speciosus. Next base: position 89,737,458 of record OZ010794.1, on the reverse strand, counting down.
GGTCGCTGAATCCGAATTTGTAACTTCTCACCAAAATTTCACCCGGCAACCTCACCAAATTTTTGTAAAAAGCCCCCCAAAAAAGGTTTTTATTAAAAAAAATCATTTTTTTTAATTGTTTTAAAGAAAAAGTATCTAGAAATTCAAAAAGTAGACAAAATTGACAACAAATTAGATATATGATATTATGACTTAGGATGAAGGGGAACGGGGGATCTGCCTCGGAACATGCGCGCGGTGCTGCATAAACTAAGTTGTGCAATTCCACTTAACCACTCACACGTTTACATTCGCCCTCCCATCTGCCCTCTGAACTTTCTCTATAAGGTTTACTTTAAGATTTTTGGGTTGCTGAATTCGAATTTTCAACTTTCCCCCAAAAATTTCCCCCACGAACCCCCCCCCCCCCAAATAGTTGTTTTTAACCTAAATTTCTTATTGTTTTAGGGGGAAAGCATTACGAAATTCAGAAACTAGACAAAATTTGCAACACATATGATATATGACATTATGAATTAGGATGAACGGGGAGGGTGAGGGCTGCCTCTGAACATGCATTACGGCTCTACGTGCACTAAATTATGAAGTCCAGGCAATAAAGGATTTTACCTGGAAAAATTAATACTAGTTCTGGATTTCGACTCACTTTATGTTTTTGGATCGCTGAATCCGAATTTGTAACTTCCCACCAAAATTTCACCCGGCAACCCCCCAAAAAATTTGGTTTTTGAAAAAAGCGCGCGGGGAATGTTCCGAGGCAGCCCCCTCTCTCCCCGTTTATCCTACGTCATAATATCATGTATCCTATTTGTTGCAAATTTTGTCTAGTTTCTGAATTTCGTAATGCTTTTCCCCTAAAACAATAAGAAATTTAAGTTAAAAACAACTATTTGGGGGGGGGTTTCGGGGGGGGAAATTTTGGTGGTAAGTTAAAAATTCGGATTCAGCGACCTAAAAAACTTAAAGTAAACCTTATAGAGAAAGTTCGGAGGGAAGATGGGAGAGCTAATGTAAACGTGAGAGTGGTTAAATGGAATTGCGCAACTTAGTCCACGCAGCACTGCGGCGCATGTTCCGAGGCAGATCCCTCCGTCCCCTTCATCCTAAGTCATAATGTCATATATCTAATTTGTTGCAAATTTTGTCTACTTTCTGAATTTCTAGCTACTTTCCCCCTAAAACAATAAAAAAAAATGGAATTTTTTAATAAAAACCTTTTTTGGGGGGGCTTTTTGCCACAATTTGGGGGTGTTGCCGGGGGAAATTTTGGTGGGAAGTTACAAATTCGGATTCAGCGACCCAAAAAACATCTAGAAAGCCGATTTCCAGTACTACCATTAATTTTGCTAGGTAGAGTCCCTATACGGTCTCTATTGCCTGGACTATAAAGTCAAATACTGTTACTAATGTTGTTAGGCCATTTTGAAATAGGGCTAAAATTAATTTTTTTAAAAACAATTTACATTTGAAAAGGAATTTATACATAAATATAATTTCAAGAAAAGAAGAGTAAAATAAATTTATAAATAAAAAATTTATAAAATTCTCTGTTTCTCGTTAGCGTAAGAGCCTACTCTTCTTTACTCACGCATCTACGTTTGCAAATTAATGCTAAACCAATTAAAGCGTTTTTTTTTCAATTTCTCATTTGCAATTCAATAGTTTTTAATCATTCCTTTTGCATACTATGTCTGGCAGTTTTGTATCTATTTTTTTTTATTTTGGTTGCAGGTTAATTTCGAGAGCAATTTCAATTTAACCCTTTACTGCGCACCTTTGCATATATGCAAACAACAGTGTTTTGAATTTAATAGATTTTTTTTATTCGTATATACCTAATTCACACTAGAAAACTAAAATAGCAATATTTGCTTTAATTAATAACAGGCATTCCGTATTTAAACAAAGCTATATTAACCATTGAAAATTTCTGGTGTAAAGTCAGATTTTCTGATCTACGTAATTTCTAAAACGTATTCTATCATGGGAATTAAAGGGTTAAAGATTAAGGTTTATAAAATCAATAATTACATAAAATAAGGTATTTGGAGGCATACTTATTAAAATAATTACTAATTTGCAATATTTTAGCGTACAACAGTCACACGACAGCAGTTTTTACTTGTATTCCAGATGTGCAACAGAAGAAAAGACGTATTATATGAAAAATGTATCTCTGATTTTTTTCATTATTTTTCTTGCACTGTAAAAAAAAACCGATCAGTTTTCCTCTAGGAATCGGAAAAATAGTTGCCCTTATCGTACCGGAAAATTTTCCGACCCAGCTCGGAATAAAATCCGTAAAAAAAGGAAACAGTCAATAAATCGGTATTTTACGGATTTTATTCCGATTTTACGGATTTTATTCCGAGCTGGGTCGGAAATTTTTCTGGTACGATAAGGGCAACTATTTTTCCGATTCCTACAGGAAAACTGGTCGCATTTTTTTTACAGTGTATGTGTAATAAACCAGTCAGAGAATCATATATAATTTTTTCGAAACAAAATAAAACATCGCGCATTTATTGATAAATTTTAGAATCAACCAGCGAATCAGTCAATTTTATTTATTTATTTATTTTTTTTTTTTTATTGAAAATATTTTCATGATTAAACTGAAACCAATATCGAAAAAGCACAAAGAACTTCGATCTGAGAAATCTTCAAAAACAAATCTGCAAAAGATTGGCTTTAAAATATTTAAATGCAAAGAAAATTGATTTAACATTAGCTTGCGAATGACATTAAGGGACTAGTGTAGGATCTAATAGTATGCAATAGCAGGAAAAGTAAACTGCCTTAATTTACAAACGAGAATCAGACACTGAGACAAAAATGATCACCCCCGCCCCCATCCCTTAAAATATGGAAATGAAACAACTGTAATTTATTCAAATGAAATAAAGTTTGTGGCATCAACGATACTTACTTCGTATCAGTGAGAGGTTCGAGCGGCAAACAGGTGGTTACTTGTAACGTTTCTTGAGGTTTTTCGGACGGTTTACATCTGAAAAGACATAAAATTGAAATGCATTATCGAATTCGGAAGAAGTTATTTAAAACTAAAAGAAAAAAAAAGAAAAAGAAATAAATTTATTGAAATACCGTATATACTCGTGTATAAGTACAAGAATTTTACACAAAATTTGGGAGTTGAAAAGGGGGGGGGGGGGGCTCGACTTATACACGAAGTAGTAAAAGAAAAAAAAATCGGAGATAATCGGCGAATGGGCAAGTGTTTTAAGTAATCATATGAGAGATAAAAGCGGACATTTGTAATTTCCCTGTGACTGACAAACAAAAAAAAAAAGCTCAACAATAATGTCCCTGTAATTTTTCTGCAGCCATTTTCTCTTAGGACACAATTCCGTTCAATACAGGGGAATTCCTTTCAACATTTTAATCCCCTTTTTAAAAAGAGTTCAACTTCAGAATGCTTCTAGATATCTCTCCTAAAAGTCCTACAGTAAAAAGAAGCACTATATTTTAGCAATCTAAGATGTTGTTTACCCTTCTAAATTTGGCTTGAATTGATTTTTTTTCTTTTTAAGTATCACTGAAATATGTTTCAAAATAGTTTAAGCTTCTTCGGTTTTACATAATTATACAGTTTTAAAACGTTGAATTAGGAAAAAGTCTGATTGAAAACGTAAAAAATTTACAAATTTAATGAAAATTTATTATTATTTTTTTTTTATCCTCGATTACAAATCATTTTTTAACATACTACCAGAAATGAGGTTCGACTTATACACGAAAATTCAATTTTTTTTTCAAAATTTTGCTTATTAATTCGGCGGGTCGACTTCAGCACGAGTATATACCGTATATGCAGTTCAGAAAAACTGCATTCACTGTATCTTTTCTTGAAGGAGCTCGGTATTTTGCATCCTAGAAAACGATTTTCCAGTTTGAGAAAACTGATGAATATCCTATAAAAACTGCTCTGACATATTTCCAAAAATCAGTGTCAGCAAAAGAAACTTTGTTTTTAGGTGCGTTCGTAATTATATAAATACGTAGCACCTAGAATCATTGTCTGGCCCGTCGGTCTGTCTGTCCGCATAGTACAACACAAAAGCGACCCAGCAGCATGATTTGGAACTGAATCTATAGAACACTAAAAAAAAAAAAAAAAACGGACTAAAAAACGGAAATACTACTGGCAATCTAGACGCCAGTACTATTTCCGTTTTTTACGGGAATTTTTACCCATAAATTACAGAAAAATTTCCGTTTTTAATTAGAAAAACGGAAAATTTTCTGTAATTTATGGGTAAAAATTCCCGTAAAAAAACGGAAATAGTACTGGCGTCTAGATTGCCAGTAGTATTTCCGTTTTTTAGTCCGTTTTTTTTTTTTACAGTGAACAGTTGCAGAAATGTGTCAAGTCCTTTCAAATTTTATGAAAATCGAATCAAAATTTAAAAAGATATTCATAAAAGGTTTCTTCATTCTATTCGATCCTGTCCTATGTCATGAATTCAATGATATCCCACGATAGGTCATGTTTCTAGGCATTTCTTTGTCATGGTAATGACTTCTTATTGAAGAGGAAGTCCTATTATTTCCGTATAACTGAATTTAATCTATATAGAATCGTAATACATTTTGTATTCATTTGCATAAGAGTGCAAAAGCTATGGCACCAAGATCTGACTATTTATAAACTTAGTTGTCTGAGCGAAGCGAAGGCTAATACTCAGCGAAATATTACTGTCCGGACACATTACTACTACGATGGATATTAACGCCATGTCCTACAAAAAAAAAAAAAAAAAGCCTAATAAAAACCTTTCGTCAAGCATAACTCAAAAAATATTTGTCGGATTTCGTTTCTGATTGCACCAGAATGTACCTATGAGGGCCACCTACTGAATGCACCTACTATGAAAAATAAGTTCCAAACCGTTTAAAAATTATATAGAAAAAACTCTTAAAAAAGCACAATTTATCTGCATGCGTCACAGAAATTTGGTGTGCGTCACTTTCACCGGTGGATGTTTTCGTAGACAACTGGTTTTAACACATGGAGCAAATAAAAAAAAAATACGCACGCAGTAATATTGAATAGATCAGTTTCAACCACGTGATCACAAACCTTGCAACAACCCGTGGCAACCAGTTTTGGTGGGCAAACAAATAATAATACAGTATTCCGTACCACGGTGACCGTTTTTAGCCTGTTGTATAAAATCTGGCATGTTGTATGACATACAATTGTGGATGATTAAAAGAAAAGACATGAGTGTTTATTGATCCGGAGGTTATCTTTCTCTGGATGTCTGTCTGTCTATCATACAGCATGCAATTTTCTTGTAAAGGATGATATTATTATGCAGTAAAACCTCCATAACGGACACACCCGATTAGTGGACACCTCTATTTAGCGGGCATTTTTTCGATTACCAACCCTTAAATAACTGTACATTTTTTACTCTCAGTAGCGAACACCTCCAAATAGAGGACAAATTCTGCCCTCCCGAGGTGTTCGCTATTCAGAAGTTTTACTGGTAAAACCTCCATAGCGGACACACCCAATTAGCGGATACCTCTATTTAGCGGACATTTTTTCGATTACCAACTCTTAAATAACTGTACATGTTTTACTCTCAGTAGCGGTCACCTCTAAATAGAGGACAAATTCTGCATTCTCGGGGTGTCCGCTATTCAGAGGTTTTACTGTATATAATATTGATAATTATTTTACAGGGCCGCACAAAAGAATAAGAATATATGAAACGAATATAAACTAAATTCGGGATTGGTAGATCGCTGATGGTAATGTAATTTTAGGATGTTGTTACAGTCATCCGCAGCATGTTTTTAGAGTTTCGTCCATCTAACGAAACCCTACCTGTCTCACTTCTTTGCCTGTCTGTTTGTCCGTCTGTCACAGAGCCCGTTCTCAGAAACTATATATGTCGGAGACTTGAAAATTTGCATACTTATAGTTGAACACCACACATCAAACCGTAAATAATAAAATTTTGAAAAAGTCTAATATTTAACCCTCTGGGCTCTAACTTGTGTATTTTAAGCAATTTTTCTAACTCAGCCCCTAATTAAGTTGGAGACATGACATTTTGCATACTTATAGCTGAACACCTCACATCAAACGACAAATAATAAAATTTTGAAAGAGTCTATTATTTAACCCTCTGGGCTCTAAGTTGTGTATTTTAAGCAATTTTTCTAACTCAGCCCCTAATTAAGTTGGAGACATGACATTTTGCATACTTATAGCTGAACACCTCACATCAAACGACAAATAATAAAATTTTGAAAAAATCTAATATTTAACCTCTAATATTTTGTCTCGCGCAATTTTTAAATTTAAACTGTTTTGCAATACTATTTTTTGTTCATTTTGCATAATAAGTGTAATGTGACGTAATTTGTTCTATTTCAGATTTCTAACGCATGTTAATGAATTTATTTTACAATATCCTCTCTCTTTTAAAATTCACATGTAAATATAGTTTTTATGGCGTAATTTCCAATAAGTGCCTGCTTTTTATACCTAATTATTTAATTGTAATTTGAAGGTTTTTTTCCTGTTTATATAGTAACGTGTAAATATTTTTTTTTATTTAAAGCAAACATTATTGTTTGCGCTGTTTATACAGTTGGCAACAGTTTAAATTAATACCATTTTCTAAAATATGTAAAAAATATCTGCCAAAATGCAGAGTATTTGAATTTAAAATAGAAATAAAACCTCAAAAAATGAGTCAAATTAAAAAAAAATTAATGAAATCTGCAGACCGGGATCTTCTATTGAATAAAATGATCTAAAAATGATTAAATTCCCATGTATAGCTTTTGCTCTTATAAAGTTTTTTTAATGGAAATTTTTTGTCCAACTTTAGCATTAAATATCTCTTAAAATAATTCTTCGATTTGAAAACTGTATGCATTAGTGTGTTGATCAAACATTTCGCTATAATATCACCGATTTTCATATATTTGTATGCAATAGTTTTCTTTATATTAACGAAGAAAGACCTCCGGTCACAAAAAATTCAAAACCGGCGGTGGTGGCGGAGACAGCGTTAGTTACTTTTCATAGAATAGAGAGATATATAAAAATGAAAACTTGTCTATCTGTCTGTTTGTAATTATATAAAAAATCCACAATTTGGAAGCCAAAATTGTGAAGAGATACGTACATGTGTATTAAAACATGGCCGAGACAACTAAAGTAATCCGGAATCGAAATAACTTATAGTTAATTTTTAATTAATAAAAAACCACCCATTTAACAGCAATTTCTTATCAAATTTAAACATTTTTCGTTATAGCAGTTGCCAACAATTAAAAAACACAATAAAATTATTACTCCAACAATTAATTTTCTACTGCAAGATTTCCACGTGAAAAATGAAAATGAAATATATAGTTTGATGAATTTAAAAAAAAAAAAGGTGAATATATCGTCATAACTTTTCTATTGCAAGATATTCACGTGAAATATGAAAATGAAATAAATGGTTTGACGAATTTAAATGAAAGTGAATATAACTTCATAACATTTCAGGGTTTCCACGTGAAAGAGGAAAATATTACGTCATATTGGAAATATAAAGGGCATGGTGGATATAGTATAACGTCATATGAGTGTGAAAAATGTATTGAAGCATAATAAAAACCCGATTAGGGAAATATTGGCGTATTTTAACATTATTGCTCCAATTATAAATTGAAATAAGTTCATTTATAGCTGTATTCTTTTGCGTATGATATATAAATTTATACATTTTTATATAGCGTTTTCATATGATTCATTCAACAACATTTCGACTGCTTTTTTTAATGTTTGTTTTGTGTTGTATGTTAAATTTTGAAATTGATTTTTCTGAACAAACATCCTTCAAATTCTGGGCAACGCCGGCACTTTAGCTTGTAACAGATAAATGGCTTTTGTATCTGTACATTTAACGCTAATATTATAAAGCGTTATAATATTATAAAGTATATAAAATTATTAATGCTTGTACGTTTGTGAGGTGTTATCTCTGAAACTACATAGCCAAGTTAAAAAAATGTTGGTGGCCATCTCTGCTCCGAAAAAAAGACTATTTTATGTCAGTGCAAGAGCCTACATCGCTGCAGGAGCAAAAAAGTTCTAAAATTGTGATTTCTGCGACATTGATTGGGTTAGAAACTTTAAATTTGGTGCGGTAGTTACTTTTAAGATGTAAATACTTGTAATGAACGCTCTCTAAAAGGTTCAATTTGACGGATAAACGTAAAAATTTCTAGAAAGTTTCTGAACTATGATTTATTTGGAATACTGAAATTTTTGGGATACTGTTGGGGTTAGAAACTAGAACTTTGGCATGGTAGTAATTAATAAGATGTAAATGCTCGTTGTAGAACGAATTCTAAAAAATAGAAAGACTAAACAAAGCGGAAAAAGATCTAAAGATGATCTAAGTAACGAAGAACATGGAACTGTTAGGAATATAAACATGAAAATTGGCATGGCTGTATTTATCATGACGTAAATTCTCACAATAGAACAATTTCTAAAAATGTCGCTATAAAAAACAGTGCAGAAACAAAAAACTTTCAAAAATTTTCTATTTCTCTGTTACTGCTGAGCCCAAAATCTTGAAATTTTTGCTTCGGGTTAGTTTTAAAATATACAATTGTCTCTATGAATGGTTTCTAAAAAATTTAAAATTTAAAAAGATGAAATTAACGGAAAGCGATCTCAATTACCATTAATTTGGAATTATTAGGTACAGCAACTTTAAATATTTCATAATGCTGCATTTCCTCCGCAAAACGTGCGATTTAAATGCAACAAAACTGATAGATACCCACCTAGCATTAAATAAATTATGTAAATATAGAATAAAGACCTGTATGAAACAGTGAGTAGGTTGCCCGAAAGTACTTGTTAAAGTGTTCCTTCTCTAGGCTTTTTTCTCTCTCGCCAAGGCGACTAAAAGAGGGAAGTGCCGTTTTAAATGTGATATGAAATTTTTATCCGATTCATTTTTCTAGACATTTTATCATAAGGTCATATTCTCAATTATCATTAGTAGATTTTTTATATATTAACTTATTCTGGTGAAATTTTGTAATCGGGTTCATATTGGCGTATGTTAGCTTGCATGATTTGCTGAATAAATATGTATGGATTTGTAAATTACTTCAAATGACACTTTGACAGCTCAAAAGTTATGTAGACGATGTATTCAGATCTTGTGTCATACTTTATGTTGTAATCATTGCCGATTTCTTTTATTTAATACATGCTAAATACAGCTCAACTTGTGCAGAATATGTTTGAAAACAAAACATTACAGCGTATGTAGTGGCCAGCATACACTCATCATTTAAATCCGATCGAGCATATCTAAAACACACTCTAACGAAGCATTGCATGCCACTTTTGATGTATTCGGTACTTTGATACTATATTAGATTTTGAGAAGAGAATTCCTTAAATGTTATCGACAACCTCATTGCATCCGTGGAAAACAGATATTGTACAATATTAACTATTCCGGGAGACTACACACCATATAAAGTATAGTCCATTCTTTTTAAACATCATATATTTGTCATTTAAAGTTACTCAAATTGGTGCGGAGCGTCTGATTATGCTCTTGACATCATTTTATACAGTTAAAATTCCGATATAAGTAAATTAGTGTTTCATTTTCTATTTTACTTTTCATATATTGCGTACTTTCAATTTTATATCCATGCATGGCTGTCTTGAATGTTTTGATTTCCCATTTTTTTAAACAGAGTATACGAATTTATATATAAGATTTTGTAATTCTGCAATTCGTTTATTTTCATCATTTCAATTTTTCGCAGTATATGGGCAATTAAAGATAACATCTCATTTTCTTTGCTTCCACATGTTATTATTAAATCTATGTTCTCAGTAATATCGCTCAGACTAATCCCTCTGAGGGAAGTCCTAGTTATAGTACGAACGCACCCATTGGCCACGCTTGACGCACAATTTCGGACTTGCTATTAATGATTCTTTAAATCTCAGAAATAGATTAGTTTCTGAGGTTTCTATTGATAAAGAAAGTTTTTCAGAATCGTTAGTAGCGCGGGAGAGGTTTTTGTACATTTTGTTTGTTAGAAATGTGCTTCTATACACATATAATTAATAAAAAAATATGTATATTTATGTATAATGTTATGTATTATGTTATGTTAATTATGTATATTTATGTATGTATTATTTACTTTAAAAAATATGGGCGTTTTCGTTTTCGGCCGAAAATGGGAATTCGGTTTCTATCTTAAAAACCTGTTTTGTTAGTAAATAGATCTCAGTGTGAAGTGCAAATAGAATGAGCAGTTTTGGCTATTTGAAATGGCATTCCCGTAAATAACGCGGCCACAGAATATTGTATTACACGGAGAACTCCTTGTTTTGTTTTGCTGTAATACCTGCAAAATACTTGTTTATTAAAGTTAAATCATGCATTTAGAAAATTATGACTTTATTTACAAAGCACACTTATAATAAAACCACTTTAAAGTGTCTTTTATTTTGGACTCTCCAGGCCACATTTAAACAGCGACAAGAGTATACATATTGTGAACATATGTATAAATATTGCATCTAACAACATTTAAAATGTTAAAACTGATATAACGCATTTTATTTTGATAGGAAACTTTAACATGGGTTTATTGAGTTCTGGTACCACACGATAATTAAAACAAAAGTTCAAAATTTGATCAATAGATGGTTCTGCTAGTCTCAAATTAAAAAACATTATAACAACATAACACTGGATGAAAATTCCCACCGCTTTTACTCTCCCTTCTGTATACCCATGAAAAGACGAAAAAAAGAAAAAGGTTTTAAGTTTAGCAATTAATTTGAAACTTCTTACCGGTGAAGATAATACTATGTCGTCTATTAATTGAAAATTGACGTTTTGAAAGTTACTGTATTCGAAATTTATGTCTTTTGATATCGACCTTATAGATATAACGGAGAAATACACAGTGTTTCCTCAATGTTTTTCAAGTTATACAAATAATTTTTTTTATATTGTTTTCTATTCCTTCCAAAAGATACAAATACCGATGTTATTTGTCCTGTGGTGAGTATTACAATTAATCGATGTTTTATATTATTTTCTATTCCTTCCGAAAGACTGAAATACCGATGTTACTTCTCCTTTGGTGAGTATTACAATTAACCGATGTTTTATATTGCTTTCTATTCTTACCGAAAGATAGAAATACCGATGTTATTTCTCCTGTGGTGATTATTACAATTAATCGAGGTTTTATATTTTTTCTATTCCTTCCGAAGGATTGAAATACCGATGTTATTTCTCCTGTGGTGAGTATTAAAATTAATCGATGTTTTATATTGTTTTCTATTCTTCCCGATAGGTTGAAATACCGATGTTATTTCTCCAGTGGGGATTATTACAATTAATCGAGGTTTTATATTGTTTTCTATTCTTCCCGAAAGGTTGAAATACCGATGTTATTTCTCCTGTGGTGATTATTACAATTAATCGAGGTTTTATATTTTTTCTATTCCTTCCGAAGGATTGAAATACCGATGTTATTTCTCCTGTGGTGAGTATTAAAATTAATCGATGTTTTATATTGTTTTCTATTCTTCCCGATAGGTTGAAATACCGATGTTATTTCTCCAGTGGGGATTATTACAATTAATCGAGGTTTTATATTGTTTTCTATTCTTCCCGAAAGGTTGAAATACCGATGTTATTTCTCCTGTGGTGATTATTACAATTAGTCAAGGTTTTATATTTTTTTAATTCCTTCCGAAGGATTGAAATACCGATGTTATTTCTCCTGTGGTGAGTATTAAAATTAATCGATGTTTTCTATTCTTCCCGAAAGGTTGAAATACCGATGTTATTTCTCCCGTGAGGATTATTACAATTAATCGAGGTTTTATATTGTTTTCTATTCCTTCCGAAAGATTGAAATACCGATGTTATTTCTCCTGTGGTGAGTATTACAATTAATCGATATTTTATATTGTTTTCTATTCCTTCCGAAAGCTTGATATACCGATGTTATTTCTCCTGTGGTGAGTATTACAATTAATCGATGTTTTATATTGTTTTCTATTCCTTCCAAAAGATTGAAATACCGATGTTACTTCTCCTATGGTGAGAATTACTATTAATCGATGAAAGGCGCGTATAAATACAAAGAACTGTCGTCTTCTGTTTGCGTACTGAATATGTATTGTTCTTTTAAAATGGTGCATAATTGACGTATATTATGAGTATAATGCAAATACATGGTGTGTTCACAAACTTTCAAGACTGATTTTAGAATACAAAAGTTATTAAACATTTTTGTACAGCGAACTAAAATTATTCGAAATTTGACCCTTGGGCAGCAACTCACAGCTGCCAGCGTTTCTCCCATTGTTAATAGGCTGTCTGGAAGTCTTCGACAAGGCTGTTAAGGGACCTCGTCGAAGCTCGCTGGAATCGTGTCGAATCGCTTCTCCTTCAGGTCTTTCTTAAACTGGGGGAACAAAAAAAGTCGGGAGGGGGAGCAAGGTCGAGGCTGTAGGGGGGCTTGCGGCAGTATTGCCATGTTAAACTTAGCCAAACTTCAGCAACGGTGAGCGGCGGCGTGTGAGAGGGGGCATTCTCGTGATGAACAATCCAATCGTTTCTGAGCGGGCGCACCGGACTCTATCCTTCAAATGTTGGTGCATTCCAGCGTAAAACCGATCTGATCCGGCGCGTCCACCCAGACACCAGAGACAATTGCATTGTTCACCACGACAATGAGCCCTCTCACACGTCGCTCGCAGCCGCCAAAGTTTTGGCTAAGTTTAACGTGGCAATAATGTAGGGATTACAACCCCGAGACTAATTTCCAATCCCGGGATTTCAGGATTGCTTATACTAAATCCCGGGATCACGAAAATTAGAATTTATCTAATATCATCAATTTTTACAATAGCTAAAATATCACAATCTTATAGAAAATATAATTAAAGCAAAAGTACTGTCTAACTTAAATATTAAAATATACCAAGTTAAAATTTATGACTTCAATTAATTATCAAAAAGTACAATATAAATTATAACAATTGAAAATTAAAACAACTATGATGTTGATGTTTAACAATGTAACAAAAAACATGAAATGTCTATGTTTCAACTTCTAGCTAATGTCTTTTTAGGTGCGTTCGTAATTATATAAATACGTAGCACCTATAGTCGTCGTTCAGTCCGTCTGTCCGTCTGTCTGTCTGTCCGTCTGTCTGTCCGTCTGTCCGTCCGCATATAACAGAGCAAAAACTACCCGACCGAACGGTCTGAAATTTTAAATATATGATTGTTGTAAAATTTTGTCGAGCCATTTCAATTTTTATGAAAATCGGATGTATAGTTTAATTACAGGGACATTCAAAAGTTTTTCTTTACATTATGGCCAATGGGAAAAAATTATTGCAAGTGCATTTTAATGATGTTACAGTCTTCCGAATCGTTTGAAAATTTAAATATATGATTGTTGCAAAATTTTGTCGAGCCATTTCAGATTTTATGAAAATTGGATGTATAGTTTAATTACAGGGGCACTCAAAATTTTTCCGTTACAATTATTGCAAGTGCATTTTAATGATGTTACAGACTATGCACTTATGAAGTGTAAAAAAAATATACATTCAGTACAACATGGAGAGCAAAAAATATTTATAAAACTAGTTATAGAACGAACGCACCTCATTTGCCACGTTTGACGAGCAATTTCCTACTTGTTATAACTTGTTAAATAAGTTTTAGAATGGCTTAATATTTACAATATTAAAAATAATTAATATCACTAATTAAATTTTGAATTATTCTCATAACCATGTAATTAAAGATTAAAATTCTAGGATATCGCATACGCAAGATTTTTCCCTAACATGAAACTTTTTTTCTTGAAATAAAAGAACTCAGTATACACATACATACAACAGTAAAAAATTATATACATTATAGTTTAAATTTCTAAACAGCGATAGATGTTAAAATTCGATTCGAAAACATTGCATAATGCAACAAATTATTACATACCACGAGAAAAAAAATAAAGATTAATTTAAATAGTTCACTGTTTCTTAACTAATCGGTTTTACTTTGAAAATATGACCTAAGAAATATCATCTAAAGTATCATCTCCCAAGTCGATTTCTAATTTCATCGATTTCTCGAAAATTATAGATTGTCATCCCGTTTAAGATTATTCAAATAATTTAAAACACTCGATAATTCCATGCTTCGTCGTTTCCTGATGCGTAGTTTTAGCGCGTCTATCATTTTATAAGCAAATTTTTATTTTTTTTTTCTCTGAAAATTCGTTTAAATTTTTTTTTTAATAAAAGTGAAAGATTTTTCTACACATGCAGCGGAATGGAAATAAACAAGCGATTTAAATTTTCCTGACTTATAGCTGTGCGGGTAACATCTCTTTGCAGTTCAAAAGATTTCCACGTTAAAAGATTTAATTGCTTAGAAATAAAGTAAAAAATACTTGAGATATATATTCATTTTCAATGATATATAAATTTCATAAAATTAAATTGATTTTTTTCCAGAAATGAAAGTCTGTAAATTATTTAAATTTCAGCTGAATATTGTTCCATTTAAAAAACAATCCCGAAAATCCCGGGATTTGGCAGAAAAAATCCCAGGATTTTCGGGATTAAAAATAAAGCGGGATCCCGGGATTGTAATCACTACAATAATGCCACAACCCTTTCTACAGCCCCGACCTCGCTCCCAGAGACTTACTTTATTCCTCCAGATCAAGAAAGACCTGAAAGGTAAGCGATTCGACGTGATTCCAGCCATCCACGTTTCCAGCTTCGACGATGTCACTTAACAGACTTGTGCGCGAAGACTTCCAGGGAGCCTGTGAACAATGGAAAAAACCTGGTAGTGGTGTGTTGATGCCCAAGGGTCATATTTAGAAGAATTTTAGTTTGCTGTACAAAAATGTTTAATAACTTTTGTATTCTAGGACCAGTCTTAAAACTTTGTGAACACACCATGTAGGCCGGATGGCGACTGCACAGACCGTCACCTCACTGAGTTGACGGCTGAAATACCAGGATTAGTTAAAACTCGATTCGCATATTAAAATGCAACTGGTCTGCCAAGTCCTATCTTGGTGGAAAACACCTGTAAAACCGAATGTAGTGATTGACTGGTAGGTTTACTATTGTGTTTTCCTGCTTCCAGTCCTTCATATTTTCATGCCTTTGCGCACAGGAAAACACAATGATAAACTAACGATTAACCACTAAAATCAGGTCTCCACGTAGATTCCACCAAGATAGGAATTGGCAGACAAATTGCATTTTAATATGCAAATCGAATTCTGTCTAATCCTAAAATTTCAGCTGTCAACTCAAGGAGGTGATCGTCAGTGAAGCTGACTCCCGGTCTAAAGTATTATGATCGGCACAAAATACCAGTGATGATGCAGAGAGTTGGGCGTTGTTCCCAGAGCATTAAAATGCGGAAATGGCTAAAAGTTGAAATTTTCCTCTGGAACTATATACTGTCCCCCAAGTTGCAAAATCCATTCGGGGGAAAATGACTGAATTCAGTACTGCAACGTACACATTATAATAACAACATTTTTCTACCATGTTACAACTAAGGCATTATTAGCACACTTACTGCTGTGCATGTTTCTTTCTCAAAAAGAAGAACAGGACTGCGCCGCCAATCAGGAGCACGGCGACGAGAGTGCCGACCACGGAACCACTGATCACGGCCGTCGAAACATCTGCAATGAAGAACACGAAAAATTAGTGCATTTATACTAACTAGTTGCGTAGCAAGCCGTTGTGTTGCTTTTGAATTGCATGAGACAATCGATCTTTTTGCGGAAAATGAAATCTTAACTTTATTGTAAATTTAGAAAGCCATTGCAATATTAATTTTATTAAATACAATATTTCAAATAATAAGTTATATTTACAATTTAAGTCAAAACTTTCCCAATAAAAATGCACATATTCTATAACTTTATTTGCCTAGAGCTTTTCGCTCATCCAAGATTTTGCTTCGAATTTTGGAGTTCGTAGAAATGATGTCATTTGGGTCAACTTATACAAAAATGAATTTGTTTGGACGAATTTATTCAGAAGCATTTTATATTTATGAATTAAAATAAATATTTAAAGAATTATTTTTTTTTTTCTCGCTAAAACTTTTCTCTTTTTTTCTCCCTTTTTCGCATTTTTAATGTCTGCTTCTGAAATGTTTTATAAGCCATCTTAAGGCAATGGTTGAAAATCTACTTTACGACTTTAAATTAAATGAGAATAACGTACGATGTTTTTTTTTTCTTTTGATGTCAACAGAATTTATCTGAATGTTCCAGTCGAGAGTCGAGTTTGTGTTTCTAAAATAAACGGATTCCTGAAGCTTGAATATATGTGAGTTCGTATTTCGTGAAATTTTCTTGAAAACTACAATCATTTTTTCACTTTTTATTCAAATATACGTTAATTTCAATTTAAAAATGATTTCAAACAATGATATCTAATAATCCTTGTCATTTCCCCTTTTCTCTCTTTTATCCACAAAAATGGAGCAATTTTAGTTTCCATCATTACAGAAATGTCATAAAAAATAACGTAAAAATTTATATCTCGAAAACTAAACAAATTTTTAAATTCTACGACCACGTTTAACATCCTCAGACCCATGCGGATAACTGGCGTTAATTCGATGACCCAACATTCCATATTCTAGGAGAAGCTGTGAAATACAAACGGACAGTCACTTTTTAATATAATAGATTGATGAAGTTTTAATTTCGCTATAAAAAATTAGTCAGGGACAAATGCTGAATTATTTATATTATTTTAAGTGCAAGGCTTATTCCGTAATGGAGCCTGTACGCAATGGATATAGATTAAAAAACATTATTCTTGAAAATTATTTAAAAAGACATAATAAATAAATCAAATAAGATAAAGTTTTCAAGAAAATTGCATTTGAAAGTAGAATTTTTCCCTATATAACGAAGTAAAAATTGAAGATGCGCGATGTTCAGAAATTAAAAAAATTGCTGTAGCAAAGATTGCAAATCCGACATTTAATCGTCAAGCGTTGCCATTCTCAAAATGACGTCAGCCGTACGCACGGACATATTTTTCCTTTATAATATAGATAGATTTTCAAACGTGAAGTTCCGTTTGTCAGCTAAAACTTTGCATATGAAAATGTATTCTTTTGGCTTGAGGGTCTAATTTCAGTACCGCGGAAGTACCAATTCCAGAAACTGATGTCTTTTAGATGTATTCGTGTAAAAATACATAGTTTTATCAAAGAAAAGGATTGTTTTCTTTTAAATATGGCACTTACTGAAGCATTACGCCAAGTGTCTCAAATTCGGTATCAGCCGAATGAAAATATATTGTAACATTAGCTTTATGAGCGGAAATGTTTTTTAAATAGTGACGTCATTTTCTGTTCAGACTTAAAATAAAGTTATTTTTAATTGTAATGAGTAAATGGCATCAATAAGGATAAATAAACCCCAATATTTCTTTTTTCTGCAACAGTGGAAATAATACGATTGCTACCATTTTGATGAAATTTCAAAAAATCTTTTCAAATTAAATTAAAAATATAAAAATGAAAATATTTAGAAAAATAGCTAGTGCGAGGACATCTACAAATGAGCAGCTTTCAATTAAAAAAAGAATTATTAGCAAAATTGGTACAGTAGAAAGTTCAAGGAAGATGTCTGAAAAACTATCTTGTGTTTTCAATATATAGATTATTTTTTCTCTTTTACTTTAACAGTTGCCTAGCAACTCTATTTCATACAAATTACATTTAAAAGCACATATTTTTCTCAATTCGGCTCTAAAAATTTAAATTGTTCGACTACATATATGTTAAATTCGTGCTTTTTTATATATTATTCTTTTATTTATTTATTGATGAAGCTTTAATTTCGTTGTAGAAAATTAGCGGGAGAGAAATTCTGAACTTTTTTTTATGTGCAAATTGTTTATTAATATTTCGCAATGGAGCCGGCACGGCAAAATCATTTAATTGATAAATAACAACGAAATAAAGCCAAAACTCACTGGGTTTTATAACAGACGATATTCTTGACATAGCACGTATTTTAATTTCAATTTTTTTTTTCGGTTTTTATGAGAAAATGGCAACAAAAATATACAGCAATCTACTATTTTAATTTTTCCCCCTTTAGTTTCAACAGAAATGGAGTACTTCAGCTGCCACGATTACAAAAAAAGTAATAAAAACTACAAAAAAATTAATATCTTAAAATTAAAATCAGATGCAGCTTTCAAACAAATTGCATTTAAAAGAGCATTTTTTTCGTTATACGGCGGTGCAAAAATTTAAAATGTGCGATGTTTAGAAGTATAAAAATTTTCAGTAGAGAAAATTACAAAACCAAAATTTTATTTCAAATTTCAAAATGTTGCCATTCGCAAAATGACGTATGCGTTACGCACAGATATGTTTGTCCTTTATAATATAGATAGCCTGGATTATACGTAAAGTACGGAATTGGCTTATTAAAATTTCTGATTTGTTCTTTGGATGGTTTCTACAACTTCCACGATTTTGGCCCTAATTTCTTGCCGAACTCCCTGCTGATTGTCCCTGCTCTTTGTGGTATATAAAAAGAAAGGAAAACTTTCCAAAACTGTAAATTCCTGCAATGATTAACTGAGCTTTCGCAAGCGTTTCATCATATTAGCTGCTTTTTTTTACTTTATTCTGTCTTTACAAGAAGAAAGTATTGGATACATGAAAATTTTCGAATTCCGGTTTTCGACGAATTTACATGTTTTAGGGGTCAGAGAACCATGAAAACAAGTTTTTACAAAATGTCTGTCTGTGAGTATGTCTGTGAATCTGTCTGTCTGTGTGTGTGTGTGTGTGTGTGTGACACAAATTTTGTGGGCACTCTATCTCAAGAACTGATGAACAAAATTTAATAAAACTTTAGATTTAGTTATTCCCTGATATAAACTGGTGCTTATTAATTTTTGGTGTAAATCGCCCAAGAGGTGGCGCTGCTATGCTGCCTTTTTCACGATTTCTGCAATAGCTATATCTCAAGAACTATTGCACGAAATTTGATAAAAGTTCAGATTCCGTTAGTCCTTGATATAATTTAGTGCTCATTACTTTTTAGTGTAAATCCCCCAACAGGTGGCGCTTCTATGCGGCATTATTTATGATTATCGCAATAGCTCTATCTCAAGAACTAATTTTCATCAAACTTCAGATTCAGTTGGTCCCTCATTGGTCCTGATTAGTTTTTGGAGCAAATCGATCAACAGGTGGCGCTGCTCTGTATATTGTTTTACGATTTTCGCAATAGTTCTACCTCAAAAACTAATGCACGAATTTTCCCCAAACTTCAGATTCAGATACAACTTGATATAAGTTATTTGCTGATTAGATTTTGGGTTAAATCACCTAACCGGTGGCACTAACATGCTTTATTTTTCAGGAAATATTAACATGTATGAAATAGAAAAAAGTTTTGGGATTGCCAAATCCGACTAGTTTACCGTTTATTTTGAGGAATATATTTTCTTTAATTATCAGCAGCTATTTTTACTCCGCGAATCCCAGCAGATGGCAGCAGTACACAAAGTTTATCAAAGCTTGATGAAACAGCTCAGGAAAATTGGCGATAACACACAGTTATATAATAAAATTTTATATTTATCACCATAAAACAAAAGCCTACATAGGACGCGTTTCCGGTTGGAAATTTTAACAACCCGTCAACAACCAATGTAAATACGTATCCGTAAGGGGACAAGGTCAAGAGTTTTTCTTTTCTCATTTTGGCAACACTGTTCTCTTCTGCATGTGCTCCTCTGTGATTAGTCTTTACCTTTGAGCTAGCGCCACCTGTCGCATTCCTTGTAAGTTCTTCTCTCGGCCCTTACTGTTCATTCCTGACCTTTCCACCCTTACGGACGCATGTTTGCATTGGCTGATGACGGGCTGTTAAAATTTCCAGCCCGAAACACGTCCTGTGTGTGCTTTTGTTTTATGGTGATTAATACAAAGTTTTATTATTTAATTTATCAAAGCTTGTTTCTAAAAAGTAGACGAGAAAAAACTTGATTGGCTAGAAAATATGACATCACTAATACGAGACGAGGGTGGTCAGAGTGAGAGAGTTGATCTACTGAAAGGCGATCGCCAAAGATATTCAACATCTACGTGAACAGGCAGTGAGCACGAAAACCTAACACTCAAATAGTATTCACCATTAACTTGATTGGAGATGATCGCGGCTAAAGTCCAATGAGATTCATTATGAATAACATTTGGCATTTCGACGAGGTTTTCGTGTTTAACTGTCAGTTGAGGTAAATAGTAAATACGAGAGTAAGATGTGGTGAGAAAAAATTAAAGTTTACCGCTCTACTGCTGTTTTTAAGTAGTGCAGCAGTAATGCTGTTTTAACACTAGAAAAACGGGGAATTTTACTCAATTTTTATAAAAAATATTTCACACCAGAATTATTATTTTAAATTATTAAGTTATTTATTTAACTGGCTTTTTTCCTTTGTATATTTTAAACTCGTTTTATAAAGAATTTTATGGTTCGAAGCGAGATGTATTTATTTGGTAGCGGTCAAAATGACCACTCGCCGTCTTTCTAGTGTTAATTTATTAATTTCTGTTGTTTAATAAAATTAAATATTTTAAATTAAAGATAAATAAGATTACATATTTTTAACAAATACAGCACGAATGTCAGAAACTCACCTTTGGTCTCCGTTCGCACGTAAAGCCATTCCGTCGAAGGTCCGCGGCCAGCAGCAGTACGCGGACTTATCCGGACCGAGTAATTGGTGAGGGGATCTAAAAACCGGATACTGTAGGAAGTAGCGTTAATGTCGTGAGAGTGGACGACACTGCTCGATACTTTTTTCCACTCGACGCTATATTGCACGAGGGGAGCGTTGGGATTTTCGGGTGCAGTCCACTGAAGCAGAATGCAGTGGTCGCTCACCGAAACCACCTCCATATGCCTCGGAATGCTTGGAGCTAAAGAAAAGAAAAAAACACAAACGTAAAATAATCAAAACCTCGTAACACACAGACATCAACATAACATCTGCGGAGGGGGGATGCAAACTTTCACCATTTTTTCTGAATATGCAAATCAGTAATGGTTACACTGGTTATATTGCTTTATTACATTTTACTATGGGTGCAACAAACTTTCGTCATTCTCGCTGATTTTCATTCTGCTGGTATTTAGATCATTTTCCAAATTTGATACGAACTAAACGCTGATGAAACAGACGTAATTTTGAAAATGAAACTTAAATTTAAATTGTTATAAGCTTCTAAATTCACAGGAGTTCTGTGAGTTTAGAGGAGAATGAAACATAAAAAGTCTAAGTGAATAAGTCTAAATAAGCAAATTATACTTATTTAGACTTATTTGGATACTGGAGTAAGTTTGTATAGTCTATAAGTCTGCTCTGAAAATTTGGACTGAAGTAAGCGATTAAAAGTAAGTTTGAATTTGGACTGAAGCATAAGCATGGCACAGTTTAGACAAAACATATTTCAGACAAAAGTTTTTATCATGCGCACTATGGTACTACTTTCTTATAAAGATATTCTAGGTCAAACAGGCAGAACACGACTTACTGGAGATATTCGTCCTCTTATAAATCAACTTGGGCTGGCCTACCCCTCCTTCGCTCGTTGCTGTGACTTCGAAAAAATATGCAGTGTAAGGCCGAAGACCCAGCGCTCGATAGGAATTCTCAGTCGTGTGGTAACGGGAACCGCCGGTCCCTTCCACGCCCCACCGCAGCTGGTAACCTTCCAAGGGTCCACGGCTTACTTGTGGAGGGTTCCACTTCAACGTCATTTCAGTCGATTTCACGTTTACAGCTTTAACTGCGGTCGGAATGCCTGGAACTGAGAAAACAAGATAAAAAAAATCATGCACAAGGCATAGATTATGAAACACTAACAAAATATTATTAAGAAAATTTAATTTTTTACATTGAATGAAATCGACCAAAGCCCGAATACTTTTGTGCGTCTCTGTAAATGAAGACAAATGGACAATACTTAATATGTAGAAAACATACCGTACTTCACTGATATTTTTTCATTTAAGTATATTTGAAGTATTATAATATCATGAAAATGCATAGTAAGCAATTTTTACCCGTAGATTATTGTGCAATTGATTTCTTTTGTGCGTACCTGTAAACAAACTATAAATACTACTCATTCTGTACTCCTAAGAAAGAACGTTTTCGTACACCTTAGTGATGCATATCCATTTAATTGTGGTTGGAATATTGTAACATCTTTAAAAGCAATCGGAAAGGGTAGATCCTATAGACCATAGTCATAGCGCAACGTCATTCTTTTGTGTGTCCCTGTAACTTTCAATACTGAACATTTTATAGTAAACATCAATAATATGTAAAATTTTCCTGGCAATCCGAGAATATTTACAGGAGTTAGAGCAGAGACAGACAGACTGACGGATAAACCGAATTCATAAACACTTTTCAACTATGTTGGAAAGCTATAAAAAACAGTATGATTCTTAATTAAAGAAAGTTCTATTATTATTCAAGCCCTGAAACTGACAAAACATGAATAAGGTCTTAAATAAATTTTAATCATTTTCAGATAGATTAAAAAATATTTTAGTGAGGTGCCCAGTAGTAGGAAATGTGAGACAAGAGACGTACATAAAAATTTTTTTTACTTAAATTTCAGGTTATTTTGAGTGTAAAGTATGCCATTTCATGTATAGGGAAGCTGTGTATACCCGAGGTGTAGTAACGATTTATCGCGATCAAAAATGTTTGTGACACTAAGTGTCGGTTCGGCTGAGATATTGTGTTCTAGGTAAATATTTATAAAAGTCCAGGTTTCGAGATAAATCCTAGATAAATTTGGTATAGATGATAGGAATCAAAAGCAGATACAGTAAAACCTCCCTAAAGCGACCACGTTCCGTTCCAATACAAATGGATCGCTCCGAGAGGTGGTCTCTTAATGGAGATCATGTTTAAATCTAGATTTTAATTGCTGAAAAAGGTAACAATTAATGCTACTAAAATTTATTTTTCACATTAGGAAAATGTATGAAAATTTAAGTATCAAAACAAAAGTTAATTACATAAGTTAATTAGTGCAGAGTTTAAAAAAGGAATACATTAACGTTTGCTTTGATTTTATGGGTTTATCTTCTATAACTTTTATTTCCAAGTCCTTTCGAAGCTCAGTAAATAAATGCAATTTTTTTTTGGACGGGAACAAATTAGGACGATTTCATTAATTTATCTATTTCTTTGAGAGTTTCTTGACAGAATAGGCAGGGAAGTTTATTGACCGTCATCCTTACTTTGTCATCACAGTTAAATTCATTGCCTAAAAAGGCACAAAGGGGTTTAAACACTTAAAAGTTACCGTAATAAATAAAAATTCTAAACTTAGTTTAGAAGTTTGAAGAATAATGGGCTCTCCGGAAATGTTATTCCAATAAAACCTTCTTCAAGCGACCATGAAAAAACGGAATTTGTTTTATTTTCTTCAAAGAAATGGGTCACTCGTGGAGGGAGTTCAACTGGGATGGTCTCTGAATACAGGTAAAACTAGTATTGAGCCTATGGGAATAAATTTCGTTCCATGAAAAAAATGGTCGTTCAGGGAGGTGGTCGCACAGGGAGGTTTCACTGTATTATAGTCCAGTTGGTTTTTATTTTTAATAAAGCAGACATCTAATATCAGTGCTAGAGAGGGACCCGATAACATGAGCTTTTACTTAGACCAGTATCAGAGAGTAAGTGATGAACAGTTGTCAGACGTTATTCAAAGTGCATCCAGCCAAAATACAGGAACTCCAATTATCATAACCCTACAGGATACCTCATTTAATGTTATTTTGAATTTTAATGCAGTCAAATCCGTTAATGGACGTTTCAGAAATTTTAACTTTCTTATTCGATGCTAAGGATGAACAATTGGAAATTTGTATTTTGGAGCAACAACACAGACATTAATGAAAGCTTGACGCCTGTTTTAATACACAGAACAGATCTTTGAGACCGAAATAAACATTTGCATTGACTATCAATCGGAGCATTAATAATAACATTTAAATTACTGCTGCAAAAGAGTGAATAAATTTATTTTTTATTTTACTTATCTGTTAAGGCGACAGCGGACGTTCAAAAACATTTTCTACAGTTTTTGCTCAATTGTTTTCAAATTTAATACACATATAAGTTGTGCAATAATTAAGAAAATTTCTTAATTTCATTAAAAAATATTAATATGCAAATGAGTAATTAATAATATGCTAATGAGTGATACAAATAAAAAATGCTCCATGCGCATTAAATTTTGTTTCAGAAACTTGTAATTTTTTTTTGGGATAGCTTTATGACATTATACCAAAAATTGGTATACATTTTAAAATTATACTAAGTACCTTGGCAGAAAAAAATTGTAAACATATAATATTGATAATTTCGCATAAATTTCAATGATAAAATATTACTTTTTTATACCTTTATATGAAATAATGTACACCCATTAATAGCAAGTTTTGTAATAAAGTATATCAACAACACTATTACCGAGTATTATGAAAATTGGTATAAAATTAAGACGCATGAAGCATTCTGAACTTACTCAGTCGGCGAAAATTCTCATTTTGAGAAAACTGGATTTTAAGTTTTATTTTAAGTGTAGATTAACGATTGTTTACGTTAGAAAAACAGCTGTATGTCTGCAAAAAATGATCGAATTTGAATAATTTTTTTTATTTGAAAGTAGAAGATTGCCAGAAATTTTTTTCCCAAAAACGAACACATGAATTCTTGAATATTTTTTGCAATTTTGAACGTCCGCTGTCGCCTTAACGGAAACGGCAGCATGTTTCCGTTGTATATGTAACATATGCAACAGTCTTGTTGGAGATTTTAGCATGAGAACGTTGATTTATTTTTTATTTATTTTATTAACGGCTGAAGGGAGCTTGTGAACGTTAAAAATGAATGTTATTTATTAAGCACAAGAGAATAAGATATATTTTAAAATATTTGTAAAAGATGATTTTACTCTTAATTTGGGGGATATATGATGATTTGTTAATCACATAATAATACGAGGCACTTGAAAAAAATAATTGCATTAACATAAGTAAAATGTTATTTATAGGGTCAGTGGGGAAATAGGTACTGGGGCTAATTCGGTACTAATGTTTTAATTATTTTTTTATAACACTATCGTCTTCGTCCACACAAATAAAAACACTTGTATTTGTATAGCTACATTCACTCAATTTTTTTGTATTTGTTCTAAGCCAGAAGGTTAGCGTTATACATTTAAAAAAAATTAAAAACACTAGTGCCTAGTGCGCGACTTTTTGGGCTATGTAAACAAAACCTTAATCAGCATCGATTCATGTCAAATTCCAAAAGAATATAAAATTTTATGAAATTCCGTCCATTAGTTATTGAGATATAGCTATTACCGAAGTCGCGAAAGATGCAACATAATATTTGCCACCTGCTGGGCAATAGACACTGAAATCTAATTGCCACCACTTCATGTCTAGAACTAAGGAAATACAAGTTTAATGAAATTCCGTGCATTAGTTTTGAGATAGAACGGCCGCAAAAATTTTGTCACATACAGACTGACAGACAGGTATTTTACAAAAATAGTCAAATAGTGTTCAGGACATCCCAAAACGTGTAAATTCACACGCAAAAAAAAAAAGAAAAAAAAAAGAAGTCGAAAATTTTCACGACACTCTACTATAGCGTCTAGAAGATTTAGTGTGCCAACTGCCTATTTCTGTAATGCTTTAAAAAGTGCAAAAAAGTTAAAGCCGATAAATGTCGATCGTAGCGATATCTCACATCTCTTCACAGTACAAAACGTTTTCTATATTCAATCCTTATACTTGAGCTGCCAGACAATTATCGGCTTCAATTGTTTAGCAGTATTTAGAATAGTCAATTGCCACACTATATTTTCTAGACTTTTTAACTCTATCTAGTTCCAATGTGGGCCTGCGCGCGGCCAACGACATACAAGGCCAGTTGATGACTTTTAAAACGTCACACGGAGTGCATCATCTTTACAGGGCGATTGACACAAAACGATGGGCGCTTTTTACCAATCACACTGTAAAGATCACTCACTCCGAGACTAACGAAAAGAAAGGTTACTGCGGTGTTTTACGCGTATCTTTTTTTACAGATCGCTGGAGTCGAATGCACCAATGCAGTTGTACGGAAAGATCATCACGTCACTCTAGCGGTGTGTAAGAAAAGACACATGAAATGCAGCGGTAGCCTGTCTTTTTCGTTATACTATGCTCGCACTGAGATAGTTGATTCACTTAACTGCTAGTCACTTAACTTTTATGAAACGGGATACCCGGAATTAGGTTTCACCTGTTCACATTGCAAAAAGTTTTAAGAGGCTTAACTTATGTTAAATTTGTAACTACAACTTCTAACTACATATAGCTTGTTATTGTTTTTATTCTTTGCGACGTGTTAATTAAATAAACGATTCAAAAGATCATTCGAAAAAGCTGAATAATTATTTGTAGAACTCAACTCTAATTTTAATAACAGTTTCAAATAAGAAAAAGAGTTCATCAGGTAGATTTCCACTCAACTCATAGTTAAGAGAGTATCAGAAGTTAAGTGAGTTTCAGAAACTTGCTCAAGCAGAAATCTTGATTCCGGGTACGACCGCTTCAAAAAACTTCAAGTTAAGTGACTCAACTATCTCAGTGCGAACATAGTATTAGCCTAAGATCCACTCCCTGAGACCTTTTAAACGTCATGAACTGGCCTTGTATGTCGTTGATAATGGTCTCCGCTTTGGGCTCACGTAGTTGTCATCTTATAAAGGTATTCTAGTTGCTATAGATGTTAGAAAATTTACTAAACCAATACTCACCTCCCGCCTTTGTTTTAACTAGGAAGGGCTCCGTAAAATTTCCTTTTCCTGCCACTGTCTTGGCACACACTTGTACGGAGTAGTTGGTGTACGGCTGAAGCCGATGGATGGTGTAGGAGGTCGTGGCATTGACTTCGTCCTCCTCGAAGGAAGAATCCTCTTCTGCGGATGCATTTTCGTCTTCTTCCAAATCCTCTGTTCTCTTCCAGCGGATTCTGCAGAGTAGAAAATGCGTTATGTGTACCTCGTGTGTTCATAGACCGTACAGTAAGTGTTAAAAACCCCTTTCTGTTGAAAGCTTGTCGAAAAAGAGGTATTGCCAAGAATTATTGTAACCCTAAACTTAAAATCAGGGCTGCGGAGTCGGGCCCATTTTTGAGCGAAAGAGTCGGAGTCGGATCTGTTAAAATTCCCGGAGTAGGAGTCGTCCATTTATCAGCAGGTTTGCATTGTCGGAGTCGGAGTCTGCCCATTTTTGAGCGAAAGAGTCGGAGTCGGAAACGGATCTGTTAAATTTCTCGGAGTCGACCATTTTTCCCACCAACTCCGCTTAAAATTACACTATGTTCTACTATACTTTGAATTCTCTGACGAAGACTATGTGTATAGTTGAAAGCACTAAGGATATTAAAGTATTTTAACACCTTTTTAAATATTTTTCATCTTTTAAGTAATTTACACATAGTGTAATTTTAACTTTAACTTTTTAAAGATGGATTTAGCATTCTATTTATTTATTTGCTGATATTGTAACCCTTTTTTATTTACTGCGTTTCATTTTTAATGAAGATGTAATGTAAATTTTGAAGCGAGTGGTCGGAGCTATAACCGACTACATCTGAACCAGGCTTATGGCTTGGTAATAATAATTGTTAATTTTAATTTATCACAGAGTTTTATTTATCAGTGTACATGAGTCACATTTTAGTGTAAAAGGTCAATCAGAGTATTTAATTGGATTAAGTTGACACTGATCTGATTCGAAGAAAAATTGTTTATTATTGTTTCCCAGAATCTTCATTTCTGGGGCGTCCGCGACAAGATACGAACTTTCAATCTTCTGAGTAACCGAACTTTTGTGTGTTCCTGTAAATGAACGAAGAATGCCAAGCACACCCTATTGTATTGTACTCATCCTGTAGCATCAGTGATGTATATCAATTTTAAGAAAAATTGATATAGTGTAACATCAATTAATATACCCCACAAATGATTTTCACCCATAGGCAGTAAAGCAAAGGAATTCTTTTGAGTAATTTCTTTCAATTTATGTTGGACACTTCATTTTCAATACCGAATATGCCATATTGAAACCTTATTACATGACAATCCGAGTGTATTTACGTGAGTTCGATAAACACTTTTTAACTATGTTGGAAAGTGTTAAAAAGAAAACTAATGTCTTCAGAATATAGCAGTCTAATATTTATTAATAGTAGATAAAATACACAAAGCATTTCCTTCTAATGCACTCATAAATGACTTTGAAATTTCTTAGTAAATTTATCCGATCATTCAACTTTTATTACGGTCAAAGTCTGCATTATCTTGCTTAAAAAAAAAAAGACTTAACACTTTGTTTACATATGAAATATAGTGCAGATTATAAGCATTTGCGGATTATTGAGTCACGGATTATAGGGAGTGAACTGTATATCAATTTTAACATGCTTTATATAACATAACATCATTAAAATACCCCACAAACAATTTTTCCCCATAGTCCGTTATGCAACGGAATTATTTTGAGTAATTTCTTTCAATTTATTTTGTATGCGTTTTCTACACACTTTATTTTCTACACCGAATATTCCATAGTGAATCCTAATTGCATAACAATCTCAGTGTATTTACATGAGTTCGAGCACGGACAGACGACTGTAATTGATAAAGACTTTTTAAGTATGTTTGAAAGTGTTAGACAGAATACTCCTGCAGTAGATTCTAGATCGGAATTGAAGAAATCATACAGGTGTTTCATAATTGGGTCCCAAATTTGGAAAATCAATTATGCATTAACTGTGATAAATATAAAGACGAAATGAGTAATATGTTTAGAAGGAAATTTATAAATTTTGTATATGTTATTTATAAAATTCATTCAAACGTTTGCCAATAGACGGCACAGCTGTAAGAATGCCAAATTTCCGTGTCAATAAAACTGCATTAAAGATCTTCCAGTTTTAATTCTCCTTACGTACTCCTGGAAAGAAATCTAAAACATTTTAGGCTAAATGAATTATGCAATACATTGATTATTTGAAAATTTTACATCGGCATCCCCCTTTAGAACTCAGAATATCATTATCTCTCCCCTGGTTGGTACAGGGTAGAGGTCTGCAAGGGCCGGGCCGGGACAGGTCTTCACGCTTTTCGAGCCGAGCCTAGTCTATTACTCTTTCCGGATCGGGACTAACTAATTTTTACGTACCGAGCTCGGACTGTCTTCATTCTTCCTGAGTCTGCACTGGCAGAAATTTTCAGTTCCGTTCTCGACTCAGCCCGTATAAAAATCATTGTCTCGGCGTGGCCTGGTCCGTACAAAAATCAGGAAAATTTACCAAGGCACAAACTTTTTTGAAAAACATGCATAGATTTTAAAATTGACATTAGTTTTCAATTAAGCTTTAAACTTTATTCTTATTAAAGAATAAAAGATTTCTAGGCAATAAAATTAAAATACAGTAAAACCTGTAAAAAAGAACCTGCCTATGATGGGATCCTGTCTTAAACGGAAAAAGGGTTGATACATGCAAAATTAATATAATAATAGGTGAGAAAAGAATATACTACATTTAACACCTGCTCAGGAGGGAAGGCGGCTTCGAGGCTAAAAAGCATTTTTTTTTCACCTTTGCGACTTCGTCTTAAAAGATTTTACTGCATAGCATTTATCAGATTTTTAAGTCTCCAATACATGAAATATGGATTACGATATTAATGATAACTGAAACATTTGAATGCAAAGAGAGATTTGTTAAAAATATATATATATGTCACAGCCCTTTAAAAATAAAGATTCTAAACATGAAAAAAAAAAAAAAAAAAAAAAAAACTAAAATGAGTATTTTTGATCAGAACTCCTCGTACGAAACAATTTTGAAACACATCGACGTAAAAATCTAAGTTTTACCGAAAATAAGTCGGGCCGGACCCAGACTTTAATTTTAATTCCAGGCTGGACCAATAATTTTTTGTATGGGCCGAGCCGAAGGTTCATCTTTTATACAGGGCCTGGATATTTCGACCAGTGGAAAACTTTAGTACAAGGTTGCTGTAGGATTTTTTTTTTTTTTTTAGTCTGATGAGTAACCCTGAATTTTTTCGCACAAATAGTGTCTGTTGGAATGTTCTCTGTCGATTTCTTTAAGGATTCTTGGATCAGAAAGTTTACAAAGTTTCCAAACGGTACAAAAAATATCTTTTAAATTCATTTTTTTAAAGTAGATGGCAGCACCAAAGAACAAGTTCTTTCGCAACGCGAAATAAAGTGGGAGAATGTTTTTTACGATGTATGAATAACTTTTGTAAATTTACGTTGTTTGTGTGAAAATGAGATGAAATTTTATTAATATACTTATGGGTTTTTTTTAATTCAAACTTACAACAGATTCTTAAAATATTGGCAGAAAACACTTACGTTTTCTCACTTTAAGACCTGTGATATGAGAGGCAGAAGTTTAAAATTACATTATCAAAATTTATAAACATTTATTTATAGCGTCTTTTAAGAAGCAGTATAACGTTAATTATTTATGCTACTATGCATACATCAAATTAAATATTAAAAAAGTTATAAAATCAAATTATGTTTACGGTTATCATTCATAGTTCATTTCAGTAATTTGCGGTGCTGCCATCTTTTGGCAGTTTTGTAAAATTATAAGCATTTTTCCCCAAAGCTAAATTATTCGACAATCTACAATTGCTTAAAAACAAGATCGAATACCACTCGGAAGCAATAGTGTAAAATTCGGAAGTGTAAAATTCACGTTTTTGTATGGTGAAATATAAGGTGTTTTCAGTATTCTGTCACTTATTAATATTATTATAATACATTATATTGTAATAAAATAATATTAATAATTAATAAGCCTTGGCAAATGCAATCGCCAAGTCTCCACTGGCGACCAAGTTTTTTTTTTTATCTGGCGAATAAGTTTATTTTTTATCTATTGACCAAATTATTTAATCTGGCAGGGTTTTTTTCTGAGAATAACTAATGTTTTTTGGCAAGCAGTAATATTCATTTTCTCTGGTACTTTTAATGGAAGAGCCAAATTTAAAAGGCATTTTACATCCCAGGCACAGAGATAGGTTGTATAGGAAGTATGTAGGATTAATAGTTCATTGACAGGAGTACTCAAAATAATTTCATTACATTATGGTATATGGGGGTAAATCGTTTGCAGAGTATTTAATGAAGTTATGCTATTTCAAATGTTATGAAACAGATATAAATCACTGAATTTCACTACGATTACGTTAGAACAGGGCATTCATATCATTTTTTATTCACTTACAGGGACACACAAAAGAAATCGGTTACACTGTCTTTGAGTCATAATTGCTGGAGTGTGTGTTTTAAAATTCGGTATGCGCTTTTTAATTTAACCAATTCTTTGCATGTTACTCGTTATATATGAATTCTATAAACTCCTATACAGGGCAGCACAAAAGTTTCCACGTACCATTCTCCTCATTAGAGGAAGTTGCTGAAGGGGAATTTTCAGCTGAGGTATATGTATTTCTTAAGTGAACTCAATTTTGGCATGCATGTAGTTAATAAATACAAATCTATATATCCTATACAGGGATGCTGAAAAAATTCGGATAATTTTCCGATTTTAGATGGGAACAGCTGAAATTGGGTTTGCAAATGTGTTATGCGTTTCCATAGGGTTGAAATAGACATAACGTTTTAACTTATTAAACGGTGCAGTTCTGTTGCATTATTCTGAATGTGTTGGAAAGTGTTTCATAATCTATACTTGACGCATGATTTTTTTCTTTCTCTCTTTTTTTTTTAATGTTTACCAGATATCCGCACTGCATACAGAACACATCAGTCTGAATAATTGAAACCTCACTTTTTTTAGGATAACCGTGCATTCAAAATCTCCGGACAGTACCTGTAAAACAAAAAAGACTTACATGTAGGCGACGTAGGGTGCATTCATATGTTCAGGTGCAGTCCACAGGAGCTCGACTTCCTCGCTGGTTCTCGCCACCGCAGTCACATTCAGTGGTTCGCTCGGAACTGAAAAAGAAAAAGAAAACGTAAAACACGAAATGTAGATCCGTAAGAATGTGTTTTAGTCACTTTTTTACTTTATTCTGTCTATAAAAGAAGAAAGTATTGCGATCGAAATTTTTGTCGACTTCCGGTTTTCGACGGATTGACACGTTTTACGTGTCAGAGATCCCCAAAATCACGTTTTTACAAAATATCTGCCGGTCCGTATGTGTGTATGTCCTCTTTGTATCATCGAAAAGTGAATAAAGTTATGCATATAGAATTCAACGAAATGTTCATGTTTTTGGCTATGGCAAGTAGGTCCTACTTGAATTTGGAAACATTGCGTCGGAAGGGGGCGCTGTAATAGCAGTTTCTGTGCCATTTTCATTATTGTATCAACGTAAAAGTGTATATCTAAAGTTATGCATAGAATTGGACCAAACTTTATATAATGTTTTTGGCTATGGACGTCAGGTCCCAGTTGAAAATGGGGATATTTCACTGGAAGGGGACGCTGTAGTAGCAATTTTTATGCCACTTTCATTATTGTATCATCGAATAGTGTCTAAAGTAATCCATATAATTGGATCAAATTTCATACATATGTTTTTGCCTATGGGCGTAAATGGACAGTCCCTGTTAAATTTGGGGATATTTCCCCGAAAATGGCAACTGCAATAGCACTTTTTGTCTAATTTTCTTGATTTTTTGTAGTTCTGTTGTCTATCGGCAGCTCGTGCAACTACGGGCACTTCACATAGTGCTAAGCCAGCCGGTTATTCGCAAACAGCTGATGTACAACAGAATAACGAATAAAAAAGAAAAGTGCCCAGCTAAACTGATGGCATTGAGCTCACAGGCTATTCACACTAATTGTATATCATACTGTTATTTTAAAGAATAATGCCCCTCAAAAAAATAAGTGAAGGGGAATTAGCCCCCGTTTCCCCTTTATACTTAACCAGTGAACCTCCAAATCTAATCAGGGAAGCTCCTTATCATAATAAACCGGTATCCCAAATTTGGAGCAAATTGAATAATCCTGCAAAAAACCATTTATCTAAATTAAGGGGGTGAACTAGCCCCCCCCCCCCTTAATCCTTAACCAATGAATCCCCAAAACGAATCAGGGAAGCTCCTTAACATAATATACCGGTATACCAAATTTGGAGCAAAGCGAATCATTCTGCATGAAAAACCCGTTTATATAAATTAAGGGGGGGGGGGGGAGTAGCCACCCTTCCCCCTTTATCCTTAACCAATGAACCCACAAAACTAATCAGGGAAGTTCCTTAACATAATAAACCGGTATACCAAATTTGGAGGAAAGCGAATAATTCTGCATGAAAAACCCTTTTATCTAATTTAAGAGGGGCGGGCTAACCTCCCTTTCCCCCCCTTTATCCTTAACCAATAAACCCCCAAAACTAATCAGGGAAGTTCCTTAACATAATAAACCGGTATACCAAATTCGGAGCAAATCGAATCATTCTGCATGAAAAACCCATTTATCTGAATTAAAGGGGGTGGACTAACCCCCCTTTTCCCCCTTTATCCTTAACCAATGAACCCCCAAAACTAATCAGGGAAGTTCCTTAACATAATGAACCTAGAAAAAAATTTTGAAGCAAATCGGATGTTTCTATCAAGAGTTATCGCGTTACGTACATACATACATACGTACGTACGTACATACATACAAAACGGGCGGGCACATTAGCTCTCAGGCTTTGATAGCCTGTGAGCTAAAAACTATTGATTTTAATAAAAATTATGATCGAAATTCACTTGTTTTGACTCCGATTCATTGAATGAAGCAGAAATTTTATGGTGAAAATCAAAGTTCGCACAGTATTGAACTAATAATAATCGAAGTATTAACATGCATAACTACTTTTTGAAACGTTAAGATGTATGAGATAGCAGAAAGTTTTGGAAGTGGCATATCCAACTAGGATTACTGGCATATTATGACCGAGATGAACTCGTTTTGACTCCGATTAATAAAATGAAATACAAATTTAAGATGAAAATCAAAGTTGTAGCATTGAAGTTATACATTAAAGAATGAACATGCGTAACTACTTTTTGAAACGTTAAGATGTATGAGATAGCAGAAAGTTTTGGAATTGGCATATCCAACTAGGATTACTGGCATATTATGACCGAGATGAACTCGTTTTGACTCCGATTAATAAAATGAAATACAAATTTAAGATGAAAATCAAAGTTGTAGCATTGAAGTTATACATTAAAGAATGAACATGCGTAACTACTTTTTGAAACGTTAAGATGTATGAGATAGCAGAAAGTTTTGGAATTGGCATATCCAACTAGGATTACTGGCATATTATGACCGAGATGAACTCGTTTTGACTCCGATTAATAAAATGAAATACAAATTTAAGATGAAAATCAAAGTTGTAGTATTGAAGTTATACATTAAAGAATGAACATGTGTAACAACTTTTTGAAATTTTAACATAGATGAGACAGAAGAAAGTTTTGGGATTGTCACATCCGGCTAGTTTTCATAAACAAAATGATTCTACAATGAAATCATAAAGTATTTTTTTGAGCAATTGTAACAAATGACGGCAGTTTTTCTTATTTTTATGAGCTATACTTATCCATTTTTTTTTCAGGTTTCTTGTTCAGATTAAATGAGATTTTAGTTTTCACTTTCTGATTTAAGAATTTTTTTTGTAATCAATTACATTAAAATACCAATTATACGCATCGGTTCGAGGGTGACCTATAAGTTCTCAGCTTTTTAAAATTTCTGTAAAGATGGCAACTCCAGTTTTGTAGATAAAAGGGAGAAAAAACTATAAGGATAGGGACAATACTCTATTCAATTATGGAATTTAATGACTGAGCTGTA
Source organism: Maratus speciosus (assembly GCA_963932465.1). Classification (NCBI taxonomy): domain Eukaryota; kingdom Metazoa; phylum Arthropoda; class Arachnida; order Araneae; family Salticidae; genus Maratus; species Maratus speciosus. The sequence goes on along the minus strand of OZ010794.1, from coordinate 89,702,324 downwards.
TTTCAAATTGTTTGTACTTTGCTTTGCATTTGAATATGCAATACGTCATGCAAGTGTTGAACTGATTGTGATTTTGGTTAAAACTATCAGATTTCGTCCGCTACACTGGTCGGTTTCATTAAATGAACCTCGAATCAAATGAAATATATCAGCGAATTGGACCTTCTCTTTTAAATAAATATGGCCCTTTAAATGGAATGTCCTTTCGTATTGCTGAAAACCATACGAATGCCAAAGTTCTATTATGTTTTCGAATGTGATAAAATTTCGATTGTTAAGAACGAGCTCTTTTAGTGGGCATTTTATAGTAGAATTGGGTAATAAACGGTAGAACGATATGCAATATACTATAAACATCCCTGAGACATTATATAACTAACACTGAAATCCCACCAAAATCCGTTCAGCAGAACACATGTTATATATGGTTGGAATCAAATACGAATTAGCGTTATTTATATAATATATACAGGGTGCAAAGGAAAGTCCCTTTAACCTGAAATTACTTGCGAACGGAGAGAGCTACAGCTATGCATGTGAGGTAACGGTATAGTAAAGCGACTACGCCCGACCTAATGCAAACGACAGCAGCGTCCCTAGTGACGAAATTTGGAAGATAGCCATTGCAAATCGAAAACGAAAAGAGAAAGAGCAAAATTTCCAAATAGAAAATTTTAGAGCATCAATTAATTAGTACGAAACGACATTTGTTTTGCACGGATAAGAAAAATCGTCGCCTGTATACCCCAAAATGCCCGAAATCGATGAGCGACGATTCTACTTTGCACATTCACATTCAGGAAATGTAGCAGTGTACAATTGCAGATTGTGGCGTTGTACTGTGCTATAATGTCTGTAAAAATTTAATTTTCAATGTATTTAAAATTTTAGATTAAATCTATGTTGTCGTATTGAAGAGGCTTGCAATAGACATTCCATGCTGAGAAATGTGCATGCAGAATTACTCTCACGAATACAAACGTGTATCCTGACCAACTTTTCGAACATACTGAATATCAACTTTTTATCACTGAGAGACAGTTTGTCTTTTTTTTTTTTGTGTGTGTATGTGTGTTTGATGTTATCAAAATGTATTGAGATAAGTACGTATTTATACTATAAATTGTGCGTATTTCTTCATAGTTCTGGCTATTCCATTCAAACGTTTACACAAAATGGAGTGCATAGATTTCGGACATTTTTGGGTATACATGCGAAGATTTATCTTATCTATGTAAACCAAATGTCGTTTTGCACTAATTAATTGATGCTCTAAAATTTTCTAATTGGAAAATTTGCTCTATCTCTTTTTGTTTTCGATTTACAATGGCTAACTTCTAAATTTGGCCACTAGGGGGGCGCTGCTGTCGTTTGCATTAAATCGGGCGTAGTTGCTTTACTATACCGCTACCTCACTTGCATAGCTGTAGATCTCTCCGTTTGCAAGTATTTTCAGGTTAAAGGGACTTTCCTTTGCACCCTGTATAGAGAGAGTGATTAATGCAGAGCGAGAGACAGAGAATAATTTAAATTTTCATAATCGTGTTCACCTGATTAGTCAATTTTCCCATATAGCTCTATAACTAAGCAACGTAGAATCTTTCGATGATTTCGAGTAAAGAGGTATCTCGAGCGCTCCTCAACTCCCCCGCTGAGCGTTCACAAAGCAAAATTTGTGTGTAACCGAAAATGCAATTATCTCAAATCTATGCGACTATAGTTTTCTTTCAAAGTTTAAATAAACTCCTACTAACTCTAATTTTTTCATAATGTTAGTTTCAGCAGATTAGTAAATAGAAGGAGAGGGTTTGAGGTATATTTTCAACCATATCTCTGAAAAAACCTAAAACTGATCGAATATATTTTTGAATTCGGTGTTACGAGATCTTTTGAACGATACCCCACACGATAATGATAAAAATAAAATCCAGTTGGAAATTGTACGTCAAACGTGGCAAATGAGGTGCGTCCGTACTATAACTAGTTTTGTAAATATTTTTTAGATCGCATAGTGTACTGAATGTATATTTTAGTGCACTTCCTAAGTGCCTATCCATTTCATTCTGTTCGAAAGGCTGTCACATCATTAAAATGCACTTGCAATAATTTTTTCCCATTGGCCGTCCTGTAACGGAAAACTTTTGACTGTCCCTGTCATTAAACTATACATCCGATTTTCATAAAATTTGAAAGGACTCGACACCATTTTACAACAATTTTATATTTAAAATTTCAGACTATTCGGTTGGGTAGTTTTTGCTCTGTTATATGCGGGCGGGCGGACAGACAGACAGACAGACGGACCGAACGACGACTATAGGTGCTACGTATTTATATAATTACGAATGCCCCTAAAAATTAGTAATTTAATAAGCCCTTCTAAATTTTTTTCTAAAAATATATGTGAAAAGCTAATAATCTATAAATATGTGGGTCTATAGCCTTTATAAATCTACTAAGTTTAAACTTTCCATGTTTCATAGTTCTCAAGATAAACGGCTGTGGCAGACGGACGACTTCATGTTCTTTCAATTCCTACTATTAGTTCACACTCTCCCTATTATATATCTTGTTCAAATTTTCAATCGTTAATAAAATGCTTATTATTCATCCTATCAAGTTGAAATAAATTGTTTTAAACTTATAGTGGATGACACTTGATGTTAATACAGTTTTTTCAAATATTAATTCATTTATTTAATTAAATTAATTAATTAATTTTGGTTTTATATGGAAGGTAAAATGGCGGCCATTGGTAATTGAACAGCATTTAATGCATTTCCATGCATTGCATAACTATAATGCATACCTATAAGGGCGGTTACCATAGAGGGAACCCTGTTCTGTCTCCAAATACCTCAAAGTTTATCGCCAAATTTGGCGACCAAAATTAGTCGTCAACTTGGCGATATATCTAACATTTCGCAAAATTCCCATAGCCTTCCATTGTAAACCTAGTAGTAGGAGAGCTGTTGAACATTTTGGAGTAGGTATTTGAGGCACCCTGAAATTTTGTGCAACACTTCTTTTGTAATGCCTGAATACAAAATCGAATGTCTGGCTGAAAGATCGTGGCCCAAAACCTGTGCCAGACACGTGTCAAGTGCCATTTTTTGGCACTACCCAAAAAAGGTATTTGAGGCACGCTGAGATTGAAACAGAATAATATTTATACTTAGAAAAAAATATTTTGAAAATGACAGACACTTTAGTCGGCCCAAAAACTGTGCCAGACACGTGTCAAGTGCCATTTTTTGTCTGGCACAGGTTTTGGGCCACGATCCTTCAGCCAGACATTCGATTTTGTATTCAGGCATTACAAAAGAAGTGTTGCACAAATTTTCAGGGTGCCTCAAATACCTTCCCTAAAATGTTTAACAGCTCTTGGACTATAGTTGCTTATAGAAAATCAACAAATTGAGATATTTTAATGCAACAAAAACTAATATTAACTTAGGGGATTATATTAAATTTTTCTTTGATGATCTAAGTAGGAATTGACTTAAATTGTTTTTTATTACTTTTTAAATATGAAGCCAAAAAAAGTAGTGTATTTTTCTTCATCGAGTTCGGAACCCACGTCAAATGAATAAATACAGTAATCCCTAAACATTCGCGAGGATTAGGTTCTCGGACCCTCCGCGAACGTCAAAATCGGGAATGTTGAGACTATCTTCGCGTGCATAAAAGAGGATTAGGTTCCAGGATTTAGTTTTAATGTATAAAAGTAATTGAGATGTAAAAATATATTTATTAAGTATAAAAAAATACATGCTGTAAATAAATTTGAATATTTATAAACATATTGTAGAAAGTTTAGTTGATAGTTGATGGCCGAAAAAAAATATTGATATACGATTGTTTGGAAGAACATATCTTATGTTTAGGAATTTTCATATAAGGAAAATTTGCGGTCTCGAATTTTCTTTTAAATTTGAGACTCTTACCTCTTAAGGATTGCATTCTATTGCTTTCTCAACAAGTTGTTGTTGAAGTTTTAAAATTTCCCAGAAATTCCCGAGAAGAAAAATTTTCATTTCGAATCAAAGTTTAGAATTTTAGAAAATTTAGGATTTTTTTAGCTTTAGAATCAATTTAGGTCTCGGGTTTTTCGGAATTATTTATCTATATTTTGCCTCAAAACAAGGGTTGAAATTAGATTATACAATACAATGCAGCTATCCAATGTCAAATAGTTTTATGTTAATTGGTAAAACAAAGCGAGTTTACTTTGTAAAAAAATATTCTTTATGAAACAAAAACCGCAAATAACCAAGTTAAGTTTTCGAAAATGTTGAAATGTTCATTATTCTTTATTTAGCGAATAATCAAAACTGGTGAATGTTAAATCCGCGAATGTTAAGGAATTACTGTATATTTAAAAGAAATTTTTTTGAAAAGAAACAAGAAATTTTGCATTATTACTTTTTTTCTATCTTTACAAGACGAAAATATTGGATTTGTGAAAATTTTCGAATTCCAGTTTTCAGCGGTTTGACACGTTTTAAGGGTCAGAGATCCCGAAAAACATGTTTTTACAAAATATCTGTCTGTGAGTCTGTGACCCTGTCTAATATGTGACAAATTTTGTGGGCAATCTATCTCAGGAATTAATGCACGGAATTTAATAAATATTTAGATTCAGTTAGTCTCTGATATAAATGGGGGCTGGTTAGTTTTTGGTGTATATCGCCTAACAGGTGGCGCTCAAGAACAAATTAACGTATTTTCAACTAACTTCAGATCAGTTAAAAGTTGACATAAGTTGTTGCTGTTTATATTTTATAGTAAATCACCCAACAAGTGGCGCTGCTAGGTTTCATTTTGCAGGATTTACATGATTTTATGAATTCTCAAGAACTAACGACCGGAATTTCCTATCTAGCGAATTTTGAGGTGTTAACATGTATGAGAAAGAAGAAAGTTTTGGTATTGGCACGCCCGACTAGTTATACGAAAAATACTTCTCCAAACTGTCATATAAGCATTTCCAATTGCTCTTTATTTTAATTTGCATTGATAACATGAACTGAATTAGAAGAAAAATTGTTATAAATAGTCACACGTGTGTATTTTTCAGATATTTGGATTAATCAAAAGCAATATCGAATGTTATAAAAAATTTTAAAACGGCACATTTATTCTATTTTGTATGATCTTTAGCATTTTTCAAAAACGCGTGGTAATTCATTATCTTTTACGTTAATTTATCGTTCCAAGATTCAGTCGAGTTAAATTTGCTTTTTTATTTTTTTTAAATAGCAGCGAAACTGCATAATTTTTTAAGTAAGGGTTATCGATCCAGACTGCATTTATATATTCTGCATACATTTTGATTTTGCTCTGGGGTCATTAAATGTGAAAATAATGATTCAAAGACAGCTATTTATTATCATAGATGCAGCAAAAGTTAACAAACATAAATAAGAATTATATTTTTTGGAAAATCATTTTTTTATGGGGATGAAGTAAAAGCTATCAAACGCCATTTCTTTTATTTAAATTTAAATTGAGTAGCATAATGTTTGCAATCCAAACAAGTCGGAAATTGTACATCAAACGTAGCAAATGAGGTGCGTTCGTACTATAACTAGTTTTAATTAAATGTCATAAGGTGAAATCATTGAAACGCAAAGTGTGAATTTATTAGGATAAATTTTTACAAAATTTAAGAGAAGAAGTAAGGCGTGCAGATATTTTTAATGGATCGCAATAAACATTACCTTTATTTTTATAATGTAAATTCTGAAAAATAAAGAAGTGCTCCTTGAAGGCATGCATGAACTTGAATTAGTACTTTCTATATCTATATTATAAAGCACAAACATTGTTATCAAATAATAACGATACAGAAAACAATCTATATTATAAAGCACAAGCAAAATCAAATAATAACGATACAGAAAACAATGCGGTTTCAACTGTAATGGGAGTTGCAAAATTGGGCCAAAGCTCGCGAAATGTGAATGTTGACTGTGGAATGTACTTGCATGTACGTAGACATATTTACCGATGTGTATGCAGACACATATATGTACAAATAGCTCATCCTCTTTTACGCCAAGAATAACTCGCCAAAAGAAAGTGATTTTTTTTTGCTAATGAGCTAATTTGGTTAAATTATAACTGTATTATAGTGTTTAAAGCAAGGTTGGCCAACTGTGGCACACCGGACACCACTAATTTTTTAAAGAAATAGCCAATTTCTTGAATAGCAGAGATCCGATGATTAGATAAGGCAATTATTACTATAAAATTTTAGTGGTGTCGAGCGTGCCACAGTTGGCCACCCCTGGTTTCAAGTAATAGTTGCACGATTTATTGCCCAAGCTTGTCGAGAAAACATTTCGCTGATAATACAAATTCAAAATCTTACCTCCAATGTCCGTTGTAACTTGAAGTGGTTCAGTATAGTTTCCCCATCCGGCTTCCGTTTCGGCACGCACCTGGAAAACGTATACGGTGTAAGGTTCCAGATTCTTGAGAGAGAAGTTCGTTATATCGGTATGATAGTTCTCCGCTGAGGGTGTTACTCTGACCCAGTACCTGAGGATTATGCCGTTCGGTGGGTCCGGTACGTCCCAAGCAATTTCAATGTGACTGGACGACTTTGATTGGGCTTTCAGATGTCTTGGGCTGGACGGAACTGAGGAAAAGAGAACAGTGTTAGTGCACTGTAAAACAAGGCGAACGTTTCTTAAGGGAGCTGGTCACCCAGCGTCCGATTTTCCCCTCACTCATGTAAAGTCTATGGGCATTGGATGCATTCGTCCATTTAAAATACCTCCAATTAATATTTTTAACTTCTATTTTTTGTGTACACTTCCTAAAAGATGTGTCTTTTTTTCTTAGTTCTCGAAATTTTTCTAAAGTATAGACTTCATTTTATAGGAAGTGTTAAAATCTTACTCACAGTTCGCCCTCTTTTAACACATAAAATATTAATTTCAGCATAGATTTTAGAAATATTTTGAAAACCAAGAAAAAAAGAGACATCTTTTAAGAAGAGTACACTGAAAAAAAAATGTTAAAAATAGGAATTTCCCGAGAAGATATTTTAAATATAAGAATGCATCCAAAGTCCATAGACTTAACATGGCGGAGGAGAATTCCAAAGCTGAGTGACCAGCCCTCTTAACCCCTTCAAGGGGGTGGTTCAATTTTGGACCACCTAATTTTAATCCCTAAATTCCACATTGGCACCAGAATATCAGAATGAAAAATTTCCTTTTAGTAAGTACGTGAACAAAAGCTTTTGCTTATTTTTAAATAATTTTTTTTGTAAATTCTGGTGTCATTTACTCATTACAGCATTTTGCGAATAGGAGTACCTTGCCCCTGAAAGGGTTAAGGGGATAGTTTAACCTTTAGGATCTTACAATTGGTCAAAAAATCGATTTTTTTTTTAATAGTCATGAAAGCCTGTTTAAATGTGAATATTTTGACACTTCATTTTTACCCGTACGGCAATTATATCGCGAGATAGTTTAAAATTTGTTATACACTCATCGCAGTGACCCACACAAATTAAAAATTTAAATGACTTTTTCTCCGTGTTCCTATTTTCGTCACTTTTATGTTTTAAAAATTCTAAGGATTTTTTTTTTCTTGTATTTGAGATAGAGTTGTAAACTTTTTATACATGTTCTTTATTATATATGTGATAAATCCGCGCATGGAATCAGCCTTAATTTTTTTTTGTTATTTAAAAAAAATAATAGTACATGAAGATGTGTGTTAGATTTCATCGTTTTACATTATGTATCAGTAAAACAATTATATTAAATGTAATATTAGATGTACCTAAAAATCCATGCGCAGTCTTGTGTAATTTACATTTAAAAATCTTTAAAAAAAATGGACAAAAATATAATTAAAAAAAAAAAGAAGTAGGAATTTTTAAAAATTCGAATTTTGATAAAATTTTTCAAAAATTTTATTTCAAAATGAAATTAATTTTTTTTCTTCAAAATTTACTTTTAGTTGAACACAAAAATGCAGAGAGTTCACCATTTGAACCATATTTTTTAAAATAAACAAAATTGTTGTAAAAGTAAACTGTCCCCTTAATCGACTAAAATATAATATAGAATTACAGTCACTAAAGAAATAAATAAAAATGGTGAGAAATGTTATAAAGCAAAAGACTATATAGGCATGAACTTAAAGAAACTTAAAATCCGTTTGAAAGAACATATTTCAGATATTAAATTCAATAGAGTTAAAACATCACTTTCAAGATAGCAAGAGAAATCAGTCAAAATACATTTTTTATCAAGCTAAAATAATTAAACGTACGTCAACCTATTACGAATCAATAATTTATGAATCCATAGAAATTTTATGTAAAAAAAGAGAAAAAAAAACATGCAATGATCCATTATCCTACAATATTCTCCAATATTCCCAAATTATGGTATACACTCTTAGGAATAGTTCAAAACTAGATGTGATTATCGCATACCCCCCACTCACTGTTTTATTTTAATGGTTTGTTCCATTCTCCAGCAATTAAACAATCTATTTCACTGATTTTATCATTGCGTATTTGTGTTCGTTTGTAACCCTGATGATGAACAAGTGTTCGCTCAAAAGCACTCGGTTTATATGAAAATACAGTTTTGTATATAAAGTTTATCTTTTAAACACCTTCGGTAAAGTTTTTATAAAATGATATAAGTAATGATAAAGTTTTTATAAAATGATATAATGATAAAGTGCCCATATTTCGTCCCCTCTCCTAATTTCGTCCCCCTTAACTTCTCCGCTTCTGCGAAACTGGCGCCACTTATGACGCAAGGCACAGGGGACGGGATGTAAAAGGGGCCAGTGTTGAAAGTTTCGTTCGCCAAGACGCATACATAAATTAAAGACTGCGAATTTCTATTTTTAGAAGACATGAGTTCTTATTACGTCGTTTGTAGAACTTTATTTACTGTACTGTAAATATTTATTTCTTATTCATTGCATGTAATTTACGTTGGTAAGATGCTGACAGTAGCATACAGTTAGTTTTAGGACGCTCAGTTCGCCTTACGGAAACTGAAACTCTGTCATATTGGGAAGTAGCGTGGCCCCAATTTCGTCCCCCTTACAGTTCTTATTTTCGTCCCGGGGACGAAATTAGGAATGCTTTTTCATGACATTTTTTTCAATTTTTTCCTCATGTTTGGATGACTAATGTTTCTTTATGTTATTCTTCCACTGATAATCAGTACATTTCTTTGTGCCTTACTTTAATGTAAATTAAATTACTTACTCATTTAGAAAGATATTTTGATTTAGTTATAAGTTAAGCCTCGGCGTATTGGATTTTTTGGGGGACGAAATTGGGACCATTTTTTTTCTTTTGAATTTTTTAGATACTTTTGAAAAAACAATTTTTCGCATTGTTAAAATTTTTTTGTACTATATTTGCCTATGTTTCTATGTGCGTGGGTAGTTAGTCTAAGCAAAATCTAAATTTGGTAGATTTTCACTGAAAATTACAAGGGCCTAAAAGTGACTGGGGGACGATAATAGGGCACATTACCCTATGTGTTTTTGTTTTTAGAATATTTCTATAACTCTTATTTATTTGTTTGTAATATAAATACGAAGTAAACTCTAAAATAACCTCTCACATGATTCCGAAAAAGCATCCTTTATCATTAGAAACCTCAGAAACCGAAACATTTTTGAGCGTTAAATAATTATTTATAAATGCGAAATTTCGTTTGCTGCCACTGATTTTCAGAAACGTTTCCGAGTAGTTTTTGTGGTTTGTTAGTCATTTTTTCTAAACCAGAATATAGGTTTTTAGAATACTATTAATTAAAAATTTTCAGCTGCGCCATGGAATTTATAGATGCAAGCGTAACAAATTATGTCAATTTTAATGTTAACCTCTTGCGCTCTATGACGTACACAGCGTACGCCATGCTATTTTGGTCATTTTCAACAGTGACGTAAGTATTTTTAGCTCGCCATGGAATTTATAGATGCAAGAATAACAAATGATGTTAATTTTAATGTTAACCTCTTTCGCTCTATGACATACGCAGCAAACGTCCTGCTATTTTGGTCATTTTGCAACAGTGACGTAAGTATTTTTAGCTCGCCATGGAATTTATAGATGTAAGCATAACAAATTATGTTAATTTTAATGTTAACCACTTGCGCTCTATGGCGACGCAGCAAACGTCCTGCTATTTTGGTCATTTCCAACAATGACGAACGACCCATACGTCATGTAACATGTGTGAAAATTCTTTACAGTCGTGTTGTGGTTTTCGAACAAAAACATAAATGAAAACTAGTTGATATGTGTGAGGAAACGTGTAGGGATACTCTGCGTATGTGTTGTAGCTGCGTAGATTTTCCAAGGTTTTGTAACCACAGACATTTTGATGTTTATCACCGAGAGTACATTATGAAACTATATTTCAATGATAAGTTTTGTTTTTATGCATTTGATGTAGTATTCGTATTTGCTTTATGTCATCATTTTTCATTAGCATTAATTATGTAAATTTGCAAACATTAATTACAAACGTTTAATTCAATTTTCATAATTAAAATTGATTAATTAGATTTGTTATTTTACGAACTCACCAACACATTTGACGTATAGCTATCATGCTCTAATCATTTGGCATAGCCGACATAGTTTTTATCCAAAAGTTCTTGTTATTATGTAGCCCATTCGCTAGTGACATACATACGCTAACAACTCTAGAGCAGTGATTCCCAACGTGGGGCGTATGCCCCACTGGGGGGCAATATGACTTCTCAGGGAGGCAATTTCAGATTTCTTATTAACAAATTTTCTGTTTTTTTCCCCTAATGAAAGTAGTGTCGTAGTCTAAAAATAGAAATAATAGGTGACAAAATTTAAAAATAACTGAATAAAAATTAATTTTTAAAACGTACTTATTTAAAAGTTCAAAATACATTGACACAGGAATAATTATGCGCATTGTTTCTGAAAATGTTTTGATACCTTTTATATATTAGAAAATACTTTTAATTTTTCTGGTTTCAATATTATTTCAGTAAAACACACACCTCTTTTTTTTTTACTATTTATTAAAAAAAACTTGAGCATCTATTCATAGTGTAATATGCCCTATGAAGGAACTTTTACATATGAAATTTTGTAGGGCATATCTAAAACTGACTATTTGGAGAAAAAAAATGTTTTGAATTATCTAAATGAGGTACTACTTTTATGAAATTAATAAATTCCTGTGCGCATTACGGAAGGAAATGGGTAGAAAGTAAAGTTCGTGCGGCTCTTCTGCAGCTTACATACACAATATATAAACTTACTTTATGACATATGCATTTTTAAATTTCAAATCGGTGAAAACAAAAAAGAAAGGAAAAGTGGGAAAAAGAAAGCCCGCTATCAAAGAAATGTGTTATGAGGGGAAAGAAAAATAGTTACTTAAAATGGATAAAAGCACGAATCCTGAAATGTTACTTGAATTATGTTATCTATACAGTTTCGGTAATAAATAAATGTCACTTGCTCTTAATGACTATAAGATGCAATACAAAATGTGAGAGCGATTTCAAGAAATTTTACGAAGATAAAAATGTAGAATATTTATCTGTTTTAAATTAGAGGTAATTTTCCAAAAAGAAACAATAAAGTTTTTGTAGATGTAAATGCGAAGATCAATGGCCTCATTTCATTCATAGAGTTTAATTGTAATAAAAAAAATAGGATTTTGATAAATTTAAGAATGAGAAATCACTTATCAGAGACAATGCTATTATCGGATTCTCCCGGAAAAATAGAAGTTTATTTTTCTGCAATAAGATTTATATGCTATAGAAAGGAGGGGGGACATCATGATTTTAGATATGCGTAGGTGGGACGCGCCGCCCAAAAGAAGGTTGGGAACCACTGCTCTAGAGAGCAAGAGGTTAATGTTAATGTTGTTAAGGCTCTTGTCCCTGTCGGCGAAGACACTCACGAGCTAATGCTAATCCTATGGGGAGGGATTTTTCTAATATCTCGTTTGCATTTTAACCTTTTTAAATAATTTTTTTTGCTTTGGATAGCCAAGATTCGTCTCTACATCGCACCTTTTTTACTTCTTCAATTTTGGTCGCAGATATTTTTTATAATGTTACTTTCACTTTCAAAACCGGTTCTGAAACTAAAAGTGTCATTCTAAAAAATATCTGCAACCAAAATCGAAAAAGTAAAAAAAGTGCGATCTCGGCTATCCAATGCAGAAAAAAAAAAAAATTAAAAAGGTCGAAATGCAAACGAGATATTAGAAAAATCCATCCCCATAGGATTAGCATTAGCTCGTGGGTGCCTTCACCGGCAGGGACAGGAGCCTTTAATCTATCTGCGTATATGTATATCTGTAAAATATGTTTGTTGAAGATGAAAATGTTTGCTTCAGAATAAGATAGCATCCGAAAAACATATACTCCGGATTAAGAACACAAAAAAATCGACCCCAAAACATTTATGAAAATCGGAATCTTATACACTGGTTATCAAAAATTAAGGAAAAGTCACAAAATGCTAATTTTCAAATACGCGAACACTCAAAAGGAAATAATATAATTCGAATAATTACTATCTCTACAACACAGCTAGTCCATATAACATCTCATTCATGTCACACATGGTCACAAGTGTCACAGTCACTACGGTGAAGCAAAAAAATAGGAAATTCCATACATCTCATTATGAGTCTCAAATGATCCCTATATGTGACTCCACTGAGACGTCACTGTGACTGCTGCTTTGGGGCGAGTCACCATGTGACTTTACAATGTAGTTACATTGTGACTCTCATGTGACTGTCATTTGTAGACTCAATTTCAAAGTCATCGTGAACGCTGCATTGTGATAAGTTACCAAATAATGTCACATTAAAGTCACATGATGACTTTCTGGTGACAGAGAGACTACTGTGAAGTCACCATTGTGCCCTTTTGGGAAAAGTCTCCATGTGACTATAATATGATATTATTTGGTGGACTATAATATGATATCATAATGCAACGTTCATGATGACTATGAAATTGAGTCTCAAAATGACAGTCACATGAGTGTCACAATTTAACTACATTGTAAAGTCACCTGGTGACTTGTCACAAAGCAGCAGTCACATTGACATCTCAGTGGAGTCACATATAGTGATCATTTGAGACTCATAATGAGATGTATGGAATTTCCTATTTTTTTGCTTCACCGTAGTGACTCTGACACTTGTGACCATGCGTGACATGAATGAGATGTTATATGGACTAGCTGTGTGGTAGAGATAGTAATTACTCGAATTATATTACTTCCTTTTGAGAGTTCGCGTATTTAAAAATTAGCATTTTGTGACTTTTCCTTAATTTTTGATAACCAGTGTAGAAAATTTGGAACTTCACTGATGTTCTGCTTGCGGTCGCCTTTCGTAAGACTTTTCATCCGTCATCATGTATTGAATAATAGGTTTTTGTGTAGTTTACGGAGCTCTTACGGAGATTTTAAATAAAGTTACCTAGTATCCTAAGATAATTTGGAGCTTCGTCGTTGCAATAAGTGATTTGTGACAAATCAAATAGTAGGCGTGTTTTAACTGATTACTCCTAGTCTCTCCTACTTTATTTTAGACGAAATCAAGTTCAAATTTTAACATAGAAATTGCATATTAATACAATAATCCTGGGTATTATTAATAAAAAAGTCTGAAAACAAATTTGATTCGCAAAAAAAACTAACTTTATACTCTTAAAAAAAAAAAAGCTTGGAAAATATTTGAGAATTTAAAACATAGCCTTAAACGTTCAAATATCTCTTTAATAGCCAAACCCTCTTCAAAATTAAACGATATAATTTCCACTAACATTGGAGCAATCCAATTTTGAAAATTATTCAGGAGTATATGAGATCCCATTTATTAAAACTGATGGATCAAATAATTATTATAATAGCACGACTAGCAGAAAAATTAATTTTATGAAAAAAGAGCTCGCAGCTGATATAAAGTACAACAGAAAAACCATAGCACTTGAAAGTTTATATCAAAAAGAAAACACACAAATAAATTTCAATGAAATCAAAGCGATTTTTCCTTCCAATCTATACGATCCATCCATTATAAGAGAAATTAAGGAAATTTTAATTCGTGCAATTTCAGTATGCAACAATACAGCATTATTTAACTTATCAAAATGATGGGTTGAGTTACTCTATGGTTACGAGTATGAAAAGAAACAAACATAAAAAATGAAATAAAATAATGCGAGAAATCTGATAGAGAACGTGAAAGACGTGAATGCAGGCGTCTCAAATCATTGCATTTTAATTTGTGTATTATTAATATTCTCATTAGTCTTGAAAATGTCTTCGGTGAAGGCGAAACATGTGAACATTTTATATATAAAACTTTTTTTGCTGTGTTTTTACCCTAATTTTCCCTATCAAATTTTATAAACAATTATGAAAACAAACCTAATAAACTTTAACGCTTGTTTATATATGAATGTATATATATTTATAAACAAATATATATATATATATATATATATATATATATATATATATATATATATATATATATATATTATTAATAACTTTTATGTACAATTTACTTCTGTTTGTATATAAAGATACATAAGCGGGTTTTTTTGTATTAAATAAGTTGTATAAAGATCGAAAAAAACGGCTTTTGTCTATGAAACAGTAAATAAATAGGTTGTCAGAAAATATGTTGCCACATTTCTTTCGTTCAACAAAGCCTCTTTCTCCATCTCGCCAAGGAGCTCTTGGCTGAAAAAGTACCTTTTTTACTGTTTTATGTAACGCCTTTTAGCAATTAACCTTTTGATTAGACTGGCGACTATTTTTATATTCATTTGCATCACAATTTACAAAAAAAAATTCTTCGTTGTAGGTTTCTCTTGAAAGTATCCTAGTATAAGTGTATGGCAGATATTTATTTTTAAAAAGTAGTGTGAATAGAATAAACAAATAGTCGCTGGGACGATGTATGTCCCAAGCCCGTAATCAAAGGGTTAATGAACTATAATTATTAAGAAATTTTAGTAAATAAAATAATTTTTGTCATAAAAATAAACATATTAAAGGAATAACAAGTCATTTCTTATCGTCTTCAAAATAAGGTATGAAGTAGGGGGCTGCACAAACCGAAATATCCAGGCCCGAGAAAAAAAATTCTTCCCGGTCCGATACAAAAATTAAAAATTCGCCACCGAGCCCAGCCCGTACAAAAAAAATATTGGCCCGGCCCGGTAAAAAAATTAAATGTTCGGCCCGAGCCCTGCCCGGTCCGTAGAAATAAATTAATGGCTCGGCCCGGTATAACAGCTAAAAGTTTGGCCCGAGTGAATTTCTACAAAACATTGATTTTTACGTCGATTTAGTTAAAAGTTTGTCTCGTACGAGGAGTCCTGACAAAAAATACTTATCTTAACTTCTTTTTTCATGTTTATAATCTTCACTTTTATAGAAGTGCCGCAGGCTGCAATATTTATTTTTTTTTAATGAATCCCTATTTCTTGTATGTAAATGTTTCAGTTATCATTAAATTCATATTCCATGTTGAAGTGTTAAAAATCTGAAAAATGCTATACAGAAAAATCTTCTAAGATGGAATTGCATAGAAAAGGGAAAAAAAATGCGTTATAGACATGTTAAATTCTTGGGAAGTGTAAATGTATTATAGATTCTTTTCTTACGTATTTGTATAGTAATGTTGCATGGATTAACACGTTTTTCTGTTTAAATCAGGATTCCGTCATAGGCAGATTCTTTTTCACACATTTCACAATAGTTTAATTTAGCTATATTTTAATCAGCGTAGAAATCTAATATTTTTTAAAAAGAATAAATTTTAATTTTTTGTGGAATAATGGCGATATAAAAATGTATGCATTTTTGTAAAAAAATTTTGGACCAGGCCTAATTTTACTGACTTTTGAACGGACCAGGCCACGCCGAGACAATGATTTTCATACGGGCTGGGTCAAAACTACGATTGAAAATTTTGGGTCGTGAAGACTAGCAATGAAACTAGTCCCGGCTCTGTACAGAAAAAATAAGTTAGGCCCGGCCCGCTCCTTCAGGAGAAAAGTAAGGCCCGAACCCGGCCCGGAGTAGTCACTAGGCCCGGCCCGAGAGTCGTTAATGAAAATAGGCCTGAGCCCGGTCCGCGGGCCAGTCCGGTCTCGGGCATCGGACCACGGACCGTGCTCTCTGGTATAAAGTAGCATCAATGAAACCATCAAAATCCAATCTTACTTCCAACAAGTGTCTTGGCTTCAACTGATTGCGACCAATTCCCGAGTCCAGCTTCATTGAGGGCTCGTATCTGAACCTGGTAAAGGATGAACGGCTCCAGATCAGTTTTGGTGTATTTGCCATCCGTAGAAGCTTTGTCAATAGTCGTTATGGCAACGAATTCCTCCTCGCTCTCCCGCTTCCATCTGATTTTGTAGGTAGGGTCGGGACCTCTGTACGTCTCTGATATTTTCCATCGGACCGTGAGGGTCGAGTTGGTGACTCCTGAAATTTTCAGTTCAGGAGGACCCGGTACTGACAATGAAAAAGGAAATACTTTTAATCAACAAAATATTAATTAGCAAGGACATTTTATTAAAAAGTGAGAGTCAAGTCAAATAATCTCATTGTTTTAACCCTTTATGCTCCAAATTATGAATTCATGAAAATATCATCTTCTAAAGCATATTTCGCGAATTTTTGAAACTACATTAGAAGACTGACACAATCATTTAATAAATTTTAGAAAGATTTTGCCCATTAAAATTAATTCATTAAATTTGAATTTGTAGAGATTTTGTACACTATTTATAACTCCACTCAAATCTTTTATTTAAAATCTTTTTTTAGTATTTTGTAGAATTAGGAAATGTACAAATATAATGTTCTTACAATAAAAATATAGAAATATTTCCGAACTGAAACTCCCCCCACCCCAACCCCAAATTTTTCAACGTCAAAAAAGCTGAAAAGATGCATAGGCAAAAGAAATCATCTTTTTAAAAATATTTTTGTTTTATGCAACCCATAATGCTTTACAAGATAAGGGCTTGAAAATAAGTATTTGGAACAAGATAAAGTAAAGCATCTGTAACTCATTCTAAATTGTATTACTACTATGAATTTTATAACAAGTTAGCTTAAAGATACTTTAAAGTATCGTGCAGGCATAAAGGGTTAAACTTCTAAGTAACTGCATGGCATTCATAAGGAAATCTGATAATTATAACAGACTAGCTGCGTATTAACCCGTTGTGTTGCATTTAAATTGCATGAGGTCTTTTCACTGTTTGGCGGAAAAGAAGTATTTAGTGATTATAAGTTTTATGATGCATTTCATGTTTCTAGCCCGAACAATTAGAAATTAATTGTTCGGGCGTTCTGAAATTAATTGTTCTGGACGTTATACGTTCTGAAACCGTATTTCAGAACGTTTTCTGCTCATTTTCATTTCGATTATTTTTTAAAAAGTTCTTAGATAGCAGAGTATTTACATCTTAAAAGTAATCCATGCGAAATTTCGAAACCGGTTCCAAAAGAGTATCCTAATAAAAAAAATCTGCAAACAAAATCTAAAAAATAATAAATTTAAAAATTCAAAAAACCCGACTGCGCGAACTAATTAATTATTTCTCATCAATGGGAAGCTATTTTTTATATTACTTACATATTTTTTTATTTACTTGTATTGATTACTTATAAGTTGTGTTTAATGGTTAGTTCTATCTATAAACACTGTTTTGACGAGGCCTATAGATGTCTATTATGATTAGAGTTGCAGTAAAGCTAGAAATCCTGCCAGCACAACTTCCAGGTTGTGTAATATTTAAACGGAGCTTCTGACTGTAAAATAGTCAATGAAACATCGTCTTCATTTTGAAAGACCTATCCAATGATATGCCACTCAATAGGGTGCGTAAAATCTTTTTTCGTCTCTACCGCCATTTTGTATATTACGGCCGCCATTTTGAATTTATAAAAACAAAACCTAACCTATAACCATCGGACGGTTAAGACGAATCGATAGAGACCTCATTCATTAAAATCCATCTTGCCGTTGGGATGTTTCGAAGGTATAAAGAAATCTACATATACCCAGATACACGTGAAACACATAACCCTTCTTGGCAGTCCGGTAAAAAATGGGATTTGAAGAGATTTATCTCAGCTATCCTATGAAAAAAAAAAAGGTATCGAGATATTTCAAAAAGTTCCTTCTTCATACGGGGAAATTTCTGATACGGGAGATTCCTCTAAACGAGCATTAGCGAGCGTATTTTCGCCTGAGTGAAGTAGACTTTAAGAGGATACTTGAATATTTTTTTTCCACGATGTGAAATATTTATTGAAAATTCACATTTTAGAGGATTATATAAATGTTGAACATTACATTAAAAGGTTAAAGTTCAAGTACTTCAAAGTTAGTTCTTGCAATACAAGTTCAGTGCCCCCAAACAACAAAGTAAAGCTAGTTCTAACATAGTTTAAATGAAGAAACAGAAGAACTAACAGAATCGTGCTACGAAGGCGCCACTTATTTAAAAATAAATTGAGGTCGATTTTCTTCTTGGAAAGCCTATTTCGTAAGAGATCCTAGTGCTCTACGTTCATGACAACCATAAACTAGTAAAAATCTTGTTTCGTCATTTCCGTTCCTAGAATTAATTTAGTACCCACTCTGACAAAAGCAATGGCCCAATTACAAGAAGGTAAATATAATGCTCCTATAAGAGCTGAGGTTGCCCTATTTAACCCTTTCAAGGGCGGTGGCTAGACGGTCTAGCCACCTAATTTTAATTCCAAAACTGACAGTGGTGTAGTCGTAAAAAAATCAGAGAGCATACGCTCTAAGCAGAGGGTATACCCTACAGTGTATATACTATAGCTTTTTTGAGAAATAGAGGGTATACGGTATTCCTTAAAAAAATCCAGAAGGTATCTGGCGTATACCACCTTATATCCTGCACTACATCCCTGAAAACTGACAAATGGCACCAAGAATATTTTAATAAAATTTAATGAAAGTGTAAAATAGCGGGGTTTTATTTTCTAAGAAATTCGTTTGAATATTCTGATGTTAGTCAATGATTTCATCATTTTATGAACAGAATTCTTCTGCCTCTGAAAGTGTTAAAAGGCCTATCGCTCTCCCTTAATCCTCAACGCTAACCGGTTTCAGCTTGATTTTTGGTTCTGGGACCATAAACGGCGGGTATGATTCAGCTTGTATTGTAGGAGCTCTAGGTAAATTCGTAAGTGTTCATTTAGCATTCATAGCAAACAAAGACTATAAACCAATTACCGGCTAATTTTGTTTTCTGCGTCACATTGGCGGAAGGTCCAGCTCCAATAGAATTCACGGCAGATACGGCTGCGTGGTACAACGTGTAAGGGAGAAGATTTTCGATTACGTAGGATGTAGCATTGCACCAATCCTTGGAAAACTCCATCGTACCGTCTTCGATCCACCAGATGTCGTACCTCAAAATGAGTCCCATTTCCGGTTCCGGTGCATCCCATTCCAGCGCTAATCGGTCGATGGCGACCTGCTTCACCACCAGGTTCTTGGGGGCAAAAGGAACTGAAAATAAAAATACTCTTTCAATAAACAGCGATAAAATGTGCCATAACGTCAGCGGTTGCAAAAGAAGGAGTAATTGAAGATAATGAACAAAAATAATTCCAATTACCTATTTTTATAGAGCTAATTTTGACTGAAATTATGAGACAAACATAGCCTGAGAAAGGTTGTCATGAGCTTATAATACAAGACATTGCAGATATTGCAAGAGTTAAGGCAGCTAGTTCTCAAAGAAATATTTTTTGCCGATCAACGTTTAGAATCGAATAGCTTTTTTCATTTTTCGTCAATTTTACTGCGTCTTGAATTATAAGCTCATGACAACCTTTCTCAGGCTATGTTTGTCTCATAATTTCAGTCAAAATTTTTTGAAAGATCCTTTGCGTTTATTGAAAAATGGAAAGTGCTATTCGATTTCATAGTTTATGAATACAAACACCTGCCAATGCTGCGCGTTTAAGTATAAAAATGAATTCAAGAATATATCAGAAAGTAACCAGTTTGAATTCGTGAACAGTGCTGTATTTAAAACCAAAGTGATTACATTCTGTCAAAATCACGGTGTCATTTTTATTCTTAGTCGCATGAAATTTGCAAGTGCTCTTATTCAAAAGGTATGAAATGGAATAGTGTTTTCTATTTTTTGATAAAGGATCTTTCTAAAACGCTGTCAAAGTTGGAATTTTTAGCCAATTTTTTGGATAAGAGAAAATTAGCATGAGAGGGCAGTCTCTTATAATTCGAGATGAAATATATTTATCGAAAAATCAATGATACTGTTCGATTGCGCCTGCCAATTTCATGCTGTTACATTTAAAAATGCGTCAGAAAGTTTCGCGTTATTTGGCTGTTGGGAAATATATTTTTAATGACTGCATTACTAGCTTCCTTTGCTGTCACTTTGATGCTGGCATCATAGTCAATGATTTCAAGTCTTTCGCCTCAGAACTATTTTAACAAAATCTTCAAATTTATAGTCACAATAATTCATTTAAAGTACCTTCATATCGACTGTTTCACTAGTTCATATTTTTAAAATGCATTATAGCTATATACATATGTATACAGGGTGAGTCTAAAATCATGGAACAATCTTTAAGGGAGGTAGAGGACATCACAAGGATTCAGATTTACATAGTAACCCATGGTCGAAAATGTTTTCCTGTCGCGGTAGTGACGACTCAAAACACAAGAAAGAAAGGACACAAACAGGGAGAGAAAACATGATTATTATTCGTAGTGCTGCAAAAATGCCGGGACAATACTGGAAAGTGTTGAGGAACTTGTTGCACGCATCGTGGCAGCTGCTGGAGAAGTCCGGGACACTCACGGTATTTTCGAGAACATTAGATCTTCCATGCGCCGGAGATGCGCTTCCATGCATCACGGCCCGGGGTCCCAATTTCGAACACCTACTTTGATGGCTATCATTGTCTCTTTAATGTTCTTTTATCTTAGTTTTTTGCTGTACTAAGGGTAATAAACATGTTTTCTCCTCTTATTCGTGTCCTGCCTTTCTTGTATTTTGTGTCGTCACTACTGCACCAGGAAAGCGTTTCCGACCATGGGTTGCTATGCAAATCTGAATCCTTGTGATGTCCCTAACCTCCCTTTAAAGTTTGTTCCATGATTTTAAACTCACCCTGTATATATTCTGCTATATACATATGAGGACGTGAGTTTCAAAACTCGCCTTGTCCAGAAAATTAAATTTTGGGAAATCGCGAAAAACCTCTGACTGCGTCCATGGATTTTCATTATAAACCAAGACTTTACAATAGCAGAAATAGAGGATAAACTATTTTTTTTTTTCAGATTATTGTGTTTTTTCGGTGGAGGTTTACCAACAGAGAAAACACGATTTTTTAAATTTTGAATAAGGCGAGATTTGAAACTCAAGTCCTCATATGTATATTATAGCTTATATACATATATTATATGTAACGTATATATCTGCAGATATAGTTGCTGTAATCACAAAAGATCTTTGTGGCAAGTTGAATATATTTAGGACATTTCTTTTTATGATTAAAATGTTTTGATTACCGTTAAAACACATGTAGATTTTTGTAGACATAAAGTTATCATTTATCATTGATTATAACACTTTAAGTTCCATATTTGCTCTAATTACAACACATTTCTTCATAACGATAATTAGCTAACGATAGACGTTGATAATTTCGTTTGCACTCAAAGAACTATAAATAGTTCAGCATTTGTTTCCGGCGCTCGTATTCTATATGTTACTTCACCAATAAATAAATATAAGTAAAACACAAATTAAAGATATGTAATCGAACTAAGCACTTAAACCATTAAAATGATCAGAATGAAAAAGTCTGCTGTAGGTGAAGAAATCTTGGTTGATTTCCATTGGTATTCACTTCTGACACGCGGCCAATACAAAAGCATCGCTTTTAATAAATTTCAAAACTTTATTTTAGTGCATAAATGCTATTTTTCATACAAAAATGCTTTTTACTGTTGATTGTGGGTAACCTAAAAATGTACATTAATCGTTTGTATTACCAAGTTGCATATATGGGGCATTCTAACAATCTCTTCTGCTTTTGAGTTCCAAACTTAAAAATCAGCATCAGAGACAGGGGACGGTATAGGAGTTTTCCTGGTATTTGGACCCCCAACATCGTCCAAAACTTATTTATCTTGTTAATATTGTTATGAAATCATGAAATGGGATGTTCCCCAGTATATGAAATAAAAAAACACACAAAAAAATGTATTAAAATAAAAATTATTATTCAGGGACATAAAAGTCAAAAGATTGTGAGAATGCCCCAACTACGACATAGTCAAAAATCTTTTTTGTTTATTACAGTGGGATTTTATTGATTGTTGCGCCTTCCCAACACATCAGTTACTATAAATTATACATGGAATTTTCAGCAGACGGCGTTACTGAGTTCATTTTTCAATCCTTAGTTTTACAGATCATTTGAAAATTTTCGCATAGTTATTGCCAAAATGAATTTCTTAAATTTTGTCATATTAAAAATGTTGGAGACGTCC
This sequence comes from Maratus speciosus, assembly GCA_963932465.1. Lineage (NCBI taxonomy): Eukaryota > Metazoa > Arthropoda > Arachnida > Araneae > Salticidae > Maratus > Maratus speciosus. Next base: position 89,679,684 of record OZ010794.1, on the reverse strand, counting down.
GAAAATAATTTTTTTACAAAGGTCATTTCCCATATTTTAGAAATTTGTATTAGAAAATGGACAATATTTATGAGAAGTACGTAATTTTCTGTTTATCGGAGCAGTAAACAAATTACCTTTCAACAAATAATTTTTTAGTTTTATGTTCTGCATTTTAAAAATTATTTTTTACACGCTCATAATGCTCACAATTTTGTGGGCGCTCTGTCACAAAGACCAATGCAAGAATTTTCATCCAACTTCAAATTCAGTTAGCCGTTGACATAAGTTGTTGCTGATTAAGTTTTGGTATCAATGGCCCAACAAGTGGCGTTGCTAGGCTGCATTTTACAGGATTTACACGATTTTAGCCATAGTCGTACCTGAAGAAGTAATGTACGGAATTTCATATCTTTAGAATTCTCGTGATGAGCAAATATTACCATTTAATTTTGTCACTGTGATAGCGAATTTTGAAGCATTAACATGCATGAGATAGAAGAAAGTTCTGGGACTGACAAATCCGACTGGTTTATTTTTATATTCTAAATTTTTGTAATTACAGTAGAGCGCCGATTATCAGAACAAGTCGGGACCAACCCTAGTTCGGATAAGCAAATAGTTCGAATAAATGGACAAACAATTTAAGGATGTTTCTGACTATACTAAAATCTTCACACTTTATCCACGCTTCGGACTGACAGCACTAGTTAATGCTGGCATGTTTAAAAATTGATTTTTGTCTTTTTAATTTCTTTTGTTTACTTTTCTATATCATTTTCTGAACTCCAGAGATTATAATTCAAGCAAAAAAGCTTTCAATTGTTGCTTGCTTCAAAAAAGACATTCTTCTCAATGCTGCTATATCTCTAATTCTTTTTAAATACTTTAGTTGAATAGGATCAGCATTCTTCTGCCGTTCGAGCCATTTCATAGCTGTTTCCAAACATTCAAAGGCTTCGTTATGTGATAGACCTGGGTCATTTTCAGAGCATTCATTTTCACTTTTTTTTCAATTTCTTTTTCGTCTTGAATCTCATCCACAATCTCATAATCATTTAAAATATATTGATATTCGGGTCTAATAGAGTGTTTGAATAATTAGAAGTTCGTTAAAAAAAAAAAAAAAAAAAAAAAAAAAAAAAATTGAGAGAAACAGGCTGTTCGGATAATTGGAAGTTCGGTTAATTGAAGTTCTGATAATCGGCGCTCCACTGTATTTTTTACATGCTTAAAGTGGTGTATTCTAATATTGAGTCAATACAGGGTGCCCGAGCTAAAAGTATCCAAAAGTTATGGCTTATTATTACAGAACTATCCATTAGAATATAATAGACTGATCCTCTGTGGATTGGAAAACCCCGCCGAGATTTTTTGGGACTTCACCATACTATCACAGAGCTGTTACCGCGTTTTTGAATACGACATTTCCTGGTACTTGGATTGGAAGACGGGCCCCAATGGCCTGGCCGCCAATGTGTCTGGTTTTGACTTCATTAGATTTTTTTGCTTGGGTATTCATTAAATCTATTATGTATAAACAAATTATTACTGTGGATGATATTAGATGTAAATTTACAACCGGGCGAAAAATGTCCGGACCAGGATTCGAACCAGGGATCTCTTGGCTGAAGCCGTCAATGCTCTACCATCTGAGCTATCTCGGGCGAATCTGGTGGAACTTTTTCACCCAGCTAACCTTATTCATTATAGCATCTGGTTCAGCTCAACAGAATAAATCGCAGGTAATGGAACTCCAGAAATCGCTGGATACGTAATTACACTAGATTAATTTTAACACAATTATTCTAATTGGTAAATAAATTTATTTAATAAAATTTTATTATTACGTAACTACATTAGATTAATTTTAACACAATTATTCTAATTGGTAAATAAATTTATTTAATAAAATTTTATTATTACGTAACTACATTAGATTAATTTTAACACAATTTGGTAAATAAATTTATTTAATAAAATTTTATTATTACGTAACTACATTAGATTAATTTTAACACAACTATTCTAATTGTTAAATAAATTTATTTAATAAAATTTTATTTTATTTACCAATTAGAATAATTGTGTTAAAATTAATCTAGTGTAATTACGTATCCAGCGAGTTCTGGAGTTCCATTACCAGCAATTTATTCTGTTGAGCTGAACCAGACGCTATATCAATAAGGTTAGCTGGGTGAAAAAGTTCCACCAGATTCGTCTGGGATATCTCATATGTTAGAGCACTGGCGGCTTCAGCCATGAGATCCCTGGTCCGAACATTTTTCGCCCAGTTGGAAATTTACATCTGATATCATTTATTTACCAATTAGAATAACTGCGTTAAAATTAATCTAGTACTGTGGATGAATTGAAGAAGTGCATCATTCAAGCAATTCGTCTAATAACTCCTGATATGCTATTTGGACGAAACACTCGGAGATAACTGTATTACTGTTTAGACGTTTCTCATTCTACAAAAGGTGCACAATCGAAATCTATTGATATTAAAACTTGGCGAGTTGTTCTTTCCATTTAAATATATATATTTTTAAAATTCTAATGGGTAGTTCCGTAAAAATAAGCTATAATTTTTAAATACTTTTAGCTCGAGCACCCTGCATTTTTCACATCGGAGTCAGTGAGTGACTAAGCGTTAAATGTAAACAATCTATTAGAATTTTTTATTTAAAAAATAGTTTTCCCCCTATATTCTGTAACTCAGGATACTCGGGTTGCATCCCCTGCAATTGTAAGTAACTGAAAACAGGAATTCTGCTTCTTCAGAATTTACTGTCGCCCCCAATGAATATATATATATATATATTAGGGTGTCCCAGGAGAGGCCAAAAAAATAAAAAGTTTGAAAATGCCAAGTATCACCTTTTAAAAATGTTCTTTCTGTCATAATATGATATTACAAAAAAATGCAAGTCATTTCACAAAGATTTAGGGGTTCCCCAAGCGAATAGAAAATAAGGAATTAATTGAAAATTTTAATTTCTAATTAATATGCAGGATTGCAAAATTCTACCACACTTCCCTTACAATTTTTTTTTATCCTAAACTTGTTTAAGAAACACTTTATCATGTTTAACAATGACTTCATTTGATGTTATATTTTTATTAAATTTTTTTATAAAAATTTATAAAATTACTATCTGAGGACCCTATTTCATTTTTCTGATCATTACTCTTCTAATGCTCTTCATTCTTTATTAATCTACTGGATTTCATTAAATTATTATTATGAACTACAATATTTCTAATATTAATAATAGATGGCAACTCTAGCAGGTGTTAAAAGAAAGTTTCATTGATTATTTATCAGTCTTCGGCTTTGGATATTGATGAAGATAATATATCTTCTGAAGAAACCTGCGAGGAAGAAGTTGTAGTAAAAATACATTTAGATGATAATACAAAGCCCAAAGGAAATAAATCTAAGGTCTGCAGTCGCAGACCCATTATTTCTGCAAGAGTTGCTGGAGTTTTAGATTGAACTAAGATTAGCATTAAATGAAACTAAGACTAGCATGATAATAGCATCTGTAATAAACAAAGAAGACTCTGACATCTGACCAGCTTGTAAAAATCCATAGTGCTTTAAAAAAATAGTGTTCATCGGGAACGCCAATATCTTCGCAAAGAAACCATTCAACAATTAAAAACACAGTTTGAAACGTCAAAGTCAGTTCTTCATTGAGGTGGAAAACTTTTAGCCAATTTGTCATAAAAAAGCATAGGAAATATTGATCATTTAGCGGTACTAGTTTTTTCTTTGCAAAATAAACATACTAAGCTTCTTGGAGTTTCTAAGTTATTGTCTGGAACTGGCAAAGAAGCAGCTGATACTACCGTAGAAAATCACAGAATTGTGAATCTCAAGTAATTGGCACGTGTTTCGATATAACCCATACAAATAGTGGAAGATTCAAAGGAGCATGTACAATTCTTGAGAAAAAAAAAAGCAGAAACCTTTTGTGGATAGCATGTAGGCATCACATGTTTGAGGTTCTACTTTCTGATGCATTTAATGTGTGTTTTGCACAATCTACTGGGCCTGAAATCTTTTTATTTGAGAGATTCCGAGAAAACTGGTCTAAGTTCAACCACCATGAACCAAAAAAGTAATCAGTACCCATCAGAACAGCATCAGACGGTTTAAAACCATTTACTTCTGATCAGGTAAAAACAGCTACAAAACTGCTTTGGGATGATTACAAAGAAATTTTAAATCTTGCATCATTAATGATTGGATTAAACATTCAATTTAGAATTCGAAAACCAGGTGCTCTTCACCGAGCTCGCTGGATGGCAATTTATTCCTTGGAAAGCAATTGCAAAGCAATTTATTGCTTGAAAATGAAGTTATTGTTTAATGAGAATAAAAGCACAATGGTATTAACTGCTCAAAAGTTTCAAGGTATACAACAATTTAAACGGTTTGTTGTGTGTGTATATTTGCAGTCTTGGTTAACTTGCTGATCTGCCACTGATGCTCTTTCTAATGACGTTTCACTAATTCAAAGGTTGAAAGAATATGATGTCAAACACATAAGCAATATTGGATTAAAAACTATGTTGCATCATTCATAGTATGTGAGTGGAAAACTGCAACACTTACCTTGTTTTTAGATCTTCTTTCTGGTAAGCAAAAATAAAAGATAGTTTTGAATACTAAAAAAGAAAGAAGTTCTAATTCACATCTATTAGAAATACTTTCTCTCAAATTGGATGGTTTATATATTTCTAATAGTTTCTTTGAAACGTCTAAAATTGAAGATTGTTTCCTCTGTGTATCAGTCAAAGATTGGTCCAAAACGCCATCCTATAAAAAAAGCTGCAATATTTGCTAAAAACTTGCCTTGTGTAAATGATGTTACTGAACAAATTATTGTATTCATACACGACTTTAGTTGTTCAACAAAGAATGAAGAGCAAGAACAGTTTTTTTTACAAGTCGTGGAGATAGGGATGCACAGAAAGAAATTTTATAAAGAGCAATCGCCAAAATCGTTTTGAAATGTAGTTGATAAAAAAAAATGTGTAAATAAGTATGTGATAACTTTAAAACATTCTTCTTCGATGGTTTTATTTATCAATTGTAAGATAATTGTTTACCTAAGTTCGCTTTTTGTGCATAATTATACAAAAGGTAGAAATGTCTACAAAATCACATTCTTCTTGATTTCAGCAATATATTATATCTCTTCCTACCAGAGCAAAAACATAATTTGTACAAAATTATTTTGAAACAATATATAAGAAGATAACAAACAATATATAACTATATATAAATGAAAAAAAATGTCATTTGAACATTAATGGTTTTTACTGTAGCTAATAAAAAAATGCTGCATTTCACATTATTTTGGCCATTTTTATGAAGGTTCAATGACCTTGGGGAACCTCTAAATATTTTTTTAAAATTCTGAAACAATTCAAGGTGTTTTATATTCACAGGAAGAACAGTTTTAGTGGGTGAGAGTTCACAATTTTAAAAGTTGATTTTTTGGAGACACCCTAATATATATATATATAAATAGTGCAAAACATATTTCAATTTTAAGACTTAAAGTTCACGCTTTTATTTTATGTAAAATGACGTCATTCGCATCCGCTTAAGAATTCCACATATACGATCCGCTCTTAAACATCTACAGTAAAGCGTGCATAGAGCGTCACTATCGCAAAATAATACACAAATGCAGCAAAAAGATGCCGTCATTAAAGAAACTCCGCAAAAAAAGGATATCTCATGATTCATAGGCCTTTATTTGTTTATAGCATTAATATAGATAGTTAAAATTAAATATAGTTTATTAAATATAGTTTATTATAACAGAAATCATTTGTTCATATTTTTTTTTCAAAATAGCACGTACCCAGCAAACACATACCTTTCGGCACACGATCGAACCGCAGCCGGCAGTGTCGTTTAAGTGTCGGCATCGAGACAGTGGTTTCAGTGAAGTGTCGGCAGCACATCAGCAACTGAAACTTAAGAATCTGCTTTTTCGACTGCCGGTTACCGTAATTGGTCCGCTTATGGTTACATATCGGCAAGCGACTTATACCGGCAAGTGACGCAGGACCGATATGTGATATCTGATAGTGGTACGATTAGATGAATACCAACATCGGTCCGAATTCGGAATTTTTAGTCTTAGCCGACATTTTTTCTTTTACTTAATTCTGTGTGAGCTTGAGTTTTGATAAGAGTTCTATATTTCACATAAAATTCTAATAGTGATAAACATAAAAATTGTCAAAAAAAAAAGCCTATATTTATTTATTTAAAAAAATGTTTTGAATTCATTTTTAAAAGGATTTACAATTTTTTGAATCATCAAAAGATTCTTTTAAATCGTTCCTTAAAATGATTATTCATTGTAAACTTAACCATAGAAAGAAAAGAAAAATACTTCATAAGTTAATTCAAATTATTTTCCAATTATATATTCATTTTAAAAACTTAGCTATTTTAGAAACTTAGCTATTAGCTAAGTATCTTATTTTATTTAAAAATCAAATTATTAAAAAGCTTTTAAAATTATTTTACAAGCTATGAAAATATCAAAAAGTCTACACATCTTTTTAGCATTAAAATTTAAAAGAAAATATTCCGAAATTTCTCCCTTCTAAAAAATTATTTACAAAACGAAAAAAAATAATAATAATAATATTTCTATTTTATTTTAAGATTAAAAAGTGCTCATAAGTAAAAGAATAAATATTGCTACATTGTCATTAAAAATATATTCTACTTTAAATCATCAAATGACAGATAATGAATTCTTATTCTAATTAAAATTTTAATTAAAGTGATTACTTTCCAACTTTATTTATTAAAATAAGTTTTTCCATAAACACATGTATAAACACATGTACATGTAGATACACATGTATTATACATGTGTTTATACATGTGTTTATAAGTTTTTCCATGTTAAAACTAGTATGTTGTGGCCATCACAAACTTTCTTCTACATAAATCAAGTCAATTAAATCATTTAAATAGTAGAAGAAATTACATCAATTTATCACCAATTCATATCAAAGTATATCTGAATTTCAAATTTGATGAAATTTCGTGCATTAGTTTTTGAATTAGAGCTACAGCGAAAATTCTGAAAAAATGTAGCATAGCAGCGTCACCTGTTTACCGATTTACACCAAAACATAAACAGCACCAATTGATATCAAGGTATACCTGAATCTGAAGTTTGAGGAAAATTCGTGCATTAGGTATTGAGATAGAGCTATAATGGAAATTCTCAAAAATGCAGCATGGCAACGCCACCTGTTGAGCGATTTGCGCCAAAACAAAAGCAGCAGTAATTCATATCAAGGTATACCTGAATCTGAAGTTTGATGAAAATCTGTGCATTAGTTCTTGAGATAGAGCTATTGCGGAAATCGCGAAAAATGCAGCATAGCTGCGCCACCTGTCGGGCGATTTACACCAAAAACTAATCAGCACCAATTTATATTAGGGACTACTGGAATATAAATTTTTATTTTCCATGCATTGGTTCTTGAGATAGAGCGCCCACAAAATTTGTGTCACATACAGACAGACAGACTCACAGACGGACATTTTGTAAAAACATATTTTTTTCGGAATCTTTGACCAATAAAACGTGTAAATCAGTCGAAAACCGGAAGTCGAAATTTTTCATGAATCCAATACTTTCTTCTTGTAAAGATAGAAGAAAGTAAAAATATGTTTTATAAATTAACGCGACGCATGTAATTATATTATAATAACTAATAAGAAAATTTTACTAACTGAACAAAACCTCTAAAAATAATTAATTTCATTAAATATTTAATAATTTATAAATTTATAAAAGAAAACCAATTCGTTTGCTATAACTAGTTCGCTAAAATATTTATTTCATTCATTTAAATACTAAATTAACTTTTAAATAAATGCGGATAAGACAATTAAAAAAAAAACAAACTTTAAAACACTTCAAAATTCCAATTTTGCCATCTACGATCTATCCACAACAACAAGCTATCACTTAAAGAAATGTCTTCCCTGTATTACCTCCATAAGAATCCGCCCCGCAGCAGGGCTCAGTGGCTGAGTTGTTAAAGCGTTTACCTTCTGTCCCTGGGGTCCTCGGATCGAAACCAACCTGTTCCAACGCCGAAATACGCTCCCTTGAAATATTGACAAAGGCACATGCCAAGATGGCTAATAGATGGCGCCATCAAAAAAGATTATTTCTTCAATTTATGCTGCTGTCGGGCTGCAATCGGCATAGTATCCTGCCGGCAGTTTCGCCCATCTTGCCGGCACCGGTCCGACCAAGTGCCAGCCCAACGGACCGACTATCGCTCGGGGGACCACAAAAGTGTTGTAACCGATATCGGCAACCTGATATCGTGCCGTTACCGCCAGAATCGGCAAGTGGCAGTCGTCCGATTGCTTACCGATAGCTCTGTGTTTGTTGGGGTACTTCAATTACATTTTTTTTCGGTTATTATGAGAAAATGGCAACAAAAATACATAATTACTATTTTAGAACTATTTTTCCTTTGCTTTCTACATAAATGGAGTACATCCGTTGCCAATATTAAGCAAATGGCTCTAAAAACTACAAAAGAATTAATATTTCAAACATAAATAGAGATTCAGTTTAAAAAAAAATTGCATTCAAAAGTACATTTTTTCCTAATATGATGGTATAAAAATTGAAAATGTGCGATGCTTAGAAGTTAAAAAAAAATGCTATAATTTAATCGTACAATGAGACAACTGCTTTGTTTTACGGCTGGCTTATACAAAGTAACGCTATTTTTTGGAGACGACACAAAATAAGCTGGGAGAAAGAAATAGCATACTGGGGGCTAATAAATGTTTGTAGTAATAACAATAAGAGCGATATGTAAAGACGATTTGACACTATTTATTTTATGATTTGGATATTAAAATTCTTGCGCTATTTTTATTGCATTCTGCAGTATTTTTGCTTTCGCTCTCGTGTTACGTTTTGTGCAATTCCGAGATACAATGAATTTTGATAGCCGAATTCTCCGAGTGAAATAACAGAAGATAAGATTACCTTATCAGCCGCATGCAAAATTTAATAGACTTTTTTTTTTGAGGATTTAAATGGTGTTCAATCCGTTATTTTCACTGCATTAAAAATACTGAATGTTGATGAAATGTTTATTTCATTTTCAATAAGCGTTCGATTATTCCCATAGCTTTTGAGAGTTGATCGGTTACGTACGACTTATGTTATCACAGGTTGACTGATATGTTTGAAACACTGTTTTAACGCATACAAAGTGGCATAAGCAAACAAAATATAAATATGATGATTCATAACTAAATAATAAAACTTTGTATGAATCCCCATAAAAGAAAAGAACATATAACATAACTCAACACAAAGCGTTTCGGATTGGAAATTTTAACAGCCCGTCATCAGAGAAAAATAACATGTGCCCGAAAGAGGACAAGGCCACAAATGAACTGTAAAGGCAGAGAGGAGAGCCTACAAAGATTGCGACGGGTGGCGCTAACGAAAGGTAAATACCAATAACAGAGGAGCGCATGCAGAAGAGGAAAGTGTTGCCAAAATTATAAAAAATAGCAGAAAAGAAAATAGTAACGGAAATAAAAAGTAATAAATAAATGAAAAAAATGAATAAATAAATAAAATAAAATAAATTAAAAAATAAACGGAAAAAGAAAACGCAGGAAAAACATATGAAATAAAAAAAAATCTGTAATAATATAATGAAAAGAGACAAGAAAAGAAAGGAAATAATTATAAATGTAATTTCCAAGCTGGAGAGAGACAAGGTGATGATAAGAGATCATTGACAAGTTTATAGGAAACATGTGATAAACTTGACGTTCCGATAAATTTGTCAGTGATCTTTCATCATCTCTCTTTCTCTCTTCAGCTTGAACATTACTTTTAAAATTATTTCCCCTCTTTTCTAGTCTCTTTTGATTTTATTATTAAAAGAAAAAAAATCATTCTTTGTAAGAAATAAGAAAACCATTCATCCATCAGAAAATCAGTAAGAAATCAAGAATCATTAAGAAAGTGATTTATTGTAAGCACTTCTCTCTGCCCTTAATGTTTATTTGTGACCTTTATCCTTTCTGACACGTGTTTACTTTGGTTGATGACGGGCTTTTAAAATTTTCCATCACGAAACGCGACCTGTGTATTCTTTTGTTTTATTGTGATTCAAATAAAGTTTTATTATTTAATTGTGATTTATTGCCAGTTTTTCGGTGCTGTTTCATCCATGATGATTCATATTCAGTATTTGAATAAACTGATTGATAAAGGTATTCAAAATCAAATTCAGCTTGCATGCAGGGCGATTCAAAAATGTTAAAATTGTATACTTCTGGTTATAAAAATAAGGTGTGTGATTGCGGGAAAGTTCATTGTACGAGGGTAAGTAGATCACAAACTGATATGAGAGGTCGGAAATTAGTAGTAAATTGTTCCCAAATATGCCAATAGGTCGTAGCATAATCCAACTATAAGATGTTAATTTCGAATTTATGATACAGCATTTGTATAAGATCAGCAGGGTCGTTCAAAAGTTGTTGATGAAAAGCGAAGTGGTTGTCCAGTTGTGATTGCGACATAAAAATCAGTGTGGAAGGTTGAAGAAATGGTTAGAGCTGACATGCGAACAACAATAGACAGAATAGCAGCCATTTCTTCAATCTTCGGCACTGATTCTTCTGTCGCAATTTCAACTGGACGACCACTTCGCTCTTCGTCAACAACGACCCTGCTCATCTTGTACAACTGCTGTCTCATAAATTCGAAATTAACATCTTATAGTTGGATTATGCTGCCACCTATTGGCGTATTTGGGAACAATTTACTACTAATTTCCGACCTCTCATATCAGTTTGTGACCTACTTACTGACTTACCCTCGTACTTTGGGTATAGAAAACAGTTAACATATCACTGACTGTTGAAAAAGACAATTGTTTCTTATTTTATGGAAATATAATATAACTACGAACGAAAATAAACAATGTTCCGAGTAACCCACGTTTTCGAAAAGCGTTATTTTATCTTCATAAACCACAGAAAATAATATATTTTAGAGATTTAAAGAACCATTTATAAGAGCACAGTTTCTTTTGCTGCCACTGATTTTCTGGGACTTTTTATTGTGTATTAATCCGTTTTCTCAAACCGGAATATCGAATATTATGAAGCTAGTCTATTCTTAATGAAGCATTTTCAGCTGCGTCATTGAATTGATACATGCAAGAGTAACAAAATTATCTCTATATTTAAAAGACAAGGCTGTTTTTTAGTCATTTGGCCGGAGCTTTCTACTGAACCGATTTTGATAATTATTTTCTTTTAATGAAATCCTTTATTTGTAGATGTGCCCGCACTAACTATTATCTATATATATATATATTACGCTATCGTACGTCGCACAGAAATCGCGATTTTTTGTTAATTGTTTAATGGCAACGCTCGAATGAAACGCATCTCATTGGTTATTAAACGCCATTTAATGCATCTCCATACCTAGAAAGGGGGTTACCATAGGGGGGACGCTGTTCTGTCGCCAAATACCGCTTACTTTGTCGCCAATTTTGGCGACCAAAATGGGTTGCCAAAAGTGCCGCCAACTTGGCGATATCTATAATATTTCGCCAAATTCCCATAGAATCCCATTGTAAACCAATAGGGTTTACTTGCTTACTGAAAATCAACCAATTGAGATATTTGAATGCAACAAAAACTAATATTACCTTAAGGGATTCTATTAATTATATTTAAGGGAGTCCAAGTAAATTAAATTATGAATAAAAGTAGCAGGATACAATGCTTAGTATGCTTTCCTAAACATAAATTTTAAGGGAGACTAAACTAGGTCGCCAAGGATGGCTAGTTTACAATAATCCCCTTTTTATATTTTAACCCCTTGAGAAGTTGAATTAACATTTACACCAGAAAATTTCCATCAAAGTGACGTTTCCTAAAATGGCTGACAGCAAAAAAAAATTTGTTTCTAAAAAATGCTTTTTTAAATTTTGAAAATAGATTGGTTTCTGAGGTTCCAAAAGATAAAAGTTACTTTCCGAAATCGTTAGTAATTCGGTAGAGGTAATTGTATATTTCGAACTCAACCATCCATGATTAGGATTCTTACCTCCTTCTAGTGTTCTTACGGAAACAGCCCTGGTCTTGCCCCAGTACTCTTCGTTGCGGGCCGATACCGTGACCCTGTATTCGGTATACGGTGTCAGATTGAAGAAAGTATAAGACATTTTAGGCGTTTGCTTTGATCTGGTGGTGTTGTCCCTCTGTTGATCTTCTGCTTCGCAGGCCACCTGGTACAGCTGTATTCTTCCAGGTGGAGAAGACCACTCTACCAAGAGACTCGTGTTTTCGGGCTTCAAGTGAACGGCTGGTGGGGCTGAAATAATCATACATATTATTTCTGTTCTCAACATACCCTTTCTACTCAAATACAGGAAGCAACACGATGAATGAGGCATCATTCGAAAGGTTTTTGAACCATCTTTTGACATACCATACTCACATTTCGTTAAAACATGTTTTTCATTAAAAATTGCAGAAAATAAACTGACAAGAAGAGGGTCCGAGGTTGGTCTCACCGAATGCGATGAACATCTGTGTTTCGATAGAGTATAGTTAGTATATAAATATATGACCGTCATAAAGCGCAACCCCCAGGGGGTCTTGAGAAAATAAGTCTCAAAGTTTAAGCTACAGTTTATAATCGGATAAATTTCTTTCATTGGAAAGCGCTCCGTGGTGTGGTCGGCAGCATACTGGATTTGAGTTTTTTTTACTCGGGATCAAACCTGGCTCGGACTTGTTTTTCGGAACGAAAATTTTTATCAATAATTTTCGAACCGCAATTGAAAAAATATGTATAATAATTGAAATTTACCAAAAATATGAATTAAATGTATATTTTATAGCATATAAGTGCTTTTTTAACTACGAAATTTTGCATGTTTAAATACATAAGGAAAAAAAATGCATATTTATATGTCTATAGGCCAGAAATTTTTTGTTGATTTTTAAAATTACTTAAAGTTATTTCAATGAATAATCTATTTTTCACAGAGAAATAAGTTAAAACACGTGATATAAATGCGTGAATAATTATATTACTTTAATTTTGTTTCTATGTGAAAGTATTTCGAATATTTCATGATTTTTTTAATACCCTTTTTAAAATTCTTAATATGACTTTTTTTATTTCGGATTTTGGTTTTGTATTTATTAACTACGTAATAACTATTTTCAGCAGTTCAATATCTTTTAAGAACTTATTTTTAAGCACAAAGACAGTTATTCTAACTACTAGCAGACTCGCCCGGCGTTGCCGGGATTTGTAACTAACATCCTTAAATAAAACTTAAGTTTGTATGATTTTATATCTTTGGAAATTCTTTTAAATGAACCTAATTTCGGAGGCTCCATTGCCTTCCGCAGTGACTAATGCGTTCCCATCAAACTTCTTTTCGAACGAATCTGTAATCTAGATCCCCACTACATATGGCATCATTTACCGGAAGTCCTCGCACGTGCCGGAGACAATCGAAAACCAAGTTCAGTGAGCCAAACCTCATAGGAATCAAACCCACAGAAACAACAACAACAACAACAAAAAAGAATGCTCCATTAATGTTAGAAAATGTTGGTAGCGAAAGTCTAAGATAAGATTTCATAATTCAGAAAGTAGCTGAATTGTTATCTAAGTTGAAGGAAGCAAATCCCGTTGAAATTGGGCCCTTAAACTCGAGGAAATAATGCGCCACCAAGCGGTGGAAGATGCCTCCTCACCTTGTAAATTTCCCGAATCACTGTTAGCATTAACACAATATTTAATAAACGGATGAAATCCCTTATCTAAAGTTACCTATAAAGTAACGCGATTTTTAATTTACGGCTGTAGTGAGTAGACGTAAGTTGATGCTGAAAAAAGAGATTAATGTTCGAAAAAGGTGGTAGCTGAGGTATAAAGAAAGACCGGGCCCTGGGGGCCAGGGTCGTAACTGGAATGTAGTTGGGTATAAGAAAAAAATTTAGGGGTTTTAAAGTAGCTGGAAGACGTTAAAACTATGTTAAAGAAAATTGCAATAAAATAGGATAGTTTTTAAAGAAGCTGCCACAAAGGCCCCATGAAGATGATTAATATTCAAAATTGGTGGTAGCTGAAGTCTGCAAATTTTTTTTTGTTGTTCATGTAGTAGCTGGAGAACCGAAGAAGTTGTTAGGGAAAAAAAAGTTCGTGATTCGGACCATTTTTAAGGGAGCTATAACAATGGACCGAAAAGGGCCCAACTGTTAGTTGAGAGCAGGGCCCTAACATGAAAACATGTTTAAATGTTTTAGATCTTCAATTAGTCAAAATTAATCATAGTGTATGAAATAATCATTAAAATAATATTTTAAAGAAATGCGAAAAAATGGGGTAAATGCTTAAAAAGGGGCCCTAGAGCTCCAATAAAAATATGAGGGTGATGGTCTAGGGGGAAGAATCCAAGACTCAATTTTAAAATCATGCAATGAGAAGATGAGAAAATTAGGGTGTAAAAAATGCATAGCACACAAAAAGTTCAAGGGGCCCCGGGATTTTAACTGGAATATAGAAACCGGAGAAAAACTAAATGGAAAAATAGTTCCAAAAATGAAGATCGGATAAGAGAGGCAATTTATTAATAATTTATGGTGCAAAAGCTTCAAGGGGCCTTGTACCGGGCCCCAAGGGGGAAGCGACTTAAGTGGCATGTAGCTTGATATAAATACACTTTTTAGTAGTTTTTCATGTAATCTGAGTACGCTAGAACTATGGTAAAGAAAACTGCAAGGAATTGGGATAATTTTTAAAGAAGATGCACCAAGGGCCCTAAGAAGAAGATTTATATTAAAAATTGGTGGTAGTTAAGCCTGAAATTTTTTTTGTCGTTTATGTAATAGCTGGAGAACCTAAGATGTTATTAGAAAAAAAAAGCTAGTGAATCGGACTATTTTTAAGGCAGTTATAATAGGGGGCCCAAAAGGGGCCAACTGATAGTTGAGAAAAGGCCCTAACATGAAAACATGTTACAACGTTTTAGTACTTAGCGTTTTAGATCTTCGATTAGTTGATATTAAGCATAGGGTACGAATTAATCATTAGAAAATAATTTAAAAGATGTGAAAAAAATTCGGGAAATGCTTAAAAAAGGGCCCTAGGGCCCCAATTAATATATGTGAGTGTTGGTCTAAGGAGAAGAGTTCAAGACTCAACTTTAAAACTACGCATTGCGAAGGTGAGAAAATTAGGGTGTGAAAAACGCATGACACACAAAAATTTAAGGGCCCTGGAACGGGTCCTACAGGACCCTAGACTGGCCCATGGTCTTAACTGGAATGTACATACGGAAGTATAACTAAATGGAGAAAGTATTCCAAAAATGAAGATCGGATAAAAAGGAAGCAATTTATTAACAATTTAGTGCACTAAAACTTCAAGGGGCCCTGTACCGGACCCCTTGCAAGGGGGCCAGAGTTTTAACTGAAATGTATAAATGGGGTAGAAACTGAAAGGAGAATTCACCCCCAAAACGAAAAAGATCGGATAGAAAAGAGGCATGTTATTAACACTTTAGTGCACTAAAACTTAAAGGGACCCTGTACTGGGCCCCTTGCAAAGGTGCCAGGGTCTTAACTGAAAAATAGAAATGGGGCAGAAACTGAAAGGAGAATTTACCCCCAAAAACGAAGAAGATCGGATAGAAAAGAGGCATGTTATTAACAATTTAGTGCACTAAATTTCAAGGGGCCTTGTACTGGGCCCCTTGCAAGTGTGCCAGGGTCTTAACTGAAATGTAGAAATGGGGCAGAAACTCAAAAGGAGAATTCACCCCAAAAATGAAGAAGATCGGATAGAAATGAGGCATGTTATTAACAATTTAGTGCACTGAAACTTCAAGGGGCCCTGTATTGGGCCCCTTGCAAGGGTGCCAGGGTCTTAACTGAAATTTAGAAATGGGGTGGAAACTGAAAGGATAATTGAGCCCCAAAATGAAGAAGATCGGATAGAAAAGAGGCATGTTATTAACGGTTTAGTGCATAAAAACTGAAAGGGGCCCAGGGGCTCCGGCACTTAAAAAAATTAAAAATCCGAGCCTCAGGTGTATCAGGACCTGCCTTGGACTAATCACATCTGAATTTTCAGACTTCTACGTGCGGTAGTTTTCGCTAGTCATCGCACACAGACACACACAGAGCGATTTATTCTTTTATTAGTATCATAAGAATCCAAGATTTAAAAAAAGAAAAAAGCTAAAAATCTACTTGGTAAAAACGATACATTTATTTCACTGTGAAAAGTAGTAGCCTATTTGTGTACATAACAATAAATAAATTTTAAAATTAGCTTAATTTTGTGGTCTATAAAAGTTCCATTTGACTTTTATTTAATTTGTTATTATTATTATTTATTTGTTTTATCTTTACTTTTCATTAAATATATAAACATGCAAAGATTCGCATTTAAAATTGTATTTATATAATTAAACTGCATTATATAAAAATATTAAACAAGAAAAAAATATTTCCGAAAGAAATTACTACGTAAGCACTTATTCTAATTAAAAATCAAGAATCCCAGGCTTTAAAAAATCATATTAAAAATATAAAAGCATATTTTTTAAACCATGAAATATTTGAAGTATTTAAATGAGAAAACAAAATGAAAATAATATATTTGTTCACTTATTTTAATTTATTTCTCTGTTAAAAACTGTAGATATTCATTGAAATAACTGTAAATAATTTTAAATAACAACAAAAAATTTCTGTTCTATAGACATATAAATATGCGTTTTTTTTTTCATTATATATATTTAAACATGGAAAATTTCGTAGTTAAAAAAGCACTTATATGCTACAGAACATATATTTAATTCATATTTTTGGTAAATTTCAATTATTATATATATTTTTTCAATTGCTGTTCGAAAATTATTGATAAAAATTTTCATTCCCAAAAACAAGTCCGAGCCGGGTTTGATCCCGGGTAGAAAAAACTCAAATCCAGCATGCTGCCGACCACGCCACGGAGCGTTTGCCAAAGATGGAAATTTATCCGATTATAAACTGTAGCTTAAGCTTTGAGGCTTATTTTCTCAGGAACACCTGGGTGTTGCGCTTTATGGCGGTCATGTATTTATATACTAACTATACTCTATCGAAGCACAAATGTTCATAGCATTCGGTGAGACCAACCTCGGACCCTCTCCTTTTGAGTACCCTTACTTTTGTACAACTTTGGAACCGACCGACAGCATAGCCTCACCCCTTTTTCATTTTGAAGTTTGGATCAGCCCATCTGTATAAAGGTCTCAGCCTCTGACTTTTTATTGTTTTTAACCCTGATGATGAGCATGATATGCTCGATACCTGGTTTTTTTTAAATGTATCGTATTATAAATAAAAAATACCTTTAAGTAATTTGAATACTCTTTATGTTTACAAAATTTTTAAAAATCGCAGCAAAATAAAACAGAATTGTTGCCGTAAGTGAAATGAAATTTTTTTGTCAAATCAGTGATGCCACAAAAATTAATATCGTATTAAATCAAGCAGAGCAATGATTATAAAAAAAATAAATAGTACTGTTTCGGCGTAATGCCCTTGAAGAAGTAATCAATTTTATTGTTCATAGTTTAATTCTATAATGATAATTTATTGCATGAAAAATAAAGTCTGTTTATATTATAAAATACACAGGATAAGATTGATAGATTGATCATGATAGAAAATCTAATTTGGTACTTTTCAGTCATACGGACACCCTGCCAAAATGTATGCTAATGCGCCAAAAAATGAAATGTTTACTGCAATGCTAAAACATATTTGTAATTTTATGCCAGCACCGTAATATGAGTTTTATTTTATTACTTTATTGTATAACAGTTATTTGTTCACTTATTTTAAGTATATATTTGTGATTTAATAAAATAGTTCGTAAAAGTCTGTAATTTTCAAATGTTATATTTTTTAAATACTCACTTTACTATCGACAATGTTTTTTCTTTTATTTTTCAAATGTTTTAATTCACGTGATTTTCATTTTGTGCCAACTATTAAACTTGGCGACAATGGTGTCCGTATAACGGAAAAGTACCTCTAAGGGATATACATTCGTGTCTTTTAATGAGTATTTATGAGTAGTATAATTATTTGAAGTAGTATAATTATTTAATATAGATTTATTAGCTTTTGGAGTCTTAAGGATGATTTATTAGTAATTCAATAATTTTAAGGTTTCTTGATGAATATTTATGAGTTTTATAATGATTTTGGGATCATTAAAATATATTTATTGGTTTTATAATTATTTTGATGTCATTAAATGAAGATTTATAGCTATTTATAAAAATTTAGAGCTAATTTAATGTGTGTTATCATATTGGAATTATAGTGATTGCAATAGATTTTATAAATAGCATATGCCAAATTTATTTTGATGTTTCTCTTTGTAAAAAACATGAATCTATTTGAAATAGACAGTTTTGGTTTTGTATTCATAGAGAAAAGATGAAACTTCATGGCTCTGTATCAGAGAAACATGTCAATATTGACTCGGTAGGCACAGAGAGTATAAATGTAGTATCTTGGCTACAAGTTCGTAATAACAGGGAAGTAGTGGAGGGTATATACGGGGGTATACGCCGTGTACTTACTGGATTTTTTAAAGAAGCTCCGTATACCCTCTGTTTTTCAAATGAAGCATTAGCGTATACCCACCTATGAACGTTCATGACACCAGCGTATACCCTCTGCCTACACCGTATACTCTCTGTTTTTTTTACGACTACAACACTGCTTAATAATTCAGTCTGGTGATTTTATTTATTTTAATTTTATTGAATAAACTATTATAACCTAATGACTCTCCCACCCTTTTGACTTTGACTTTGTTTTCAGATAATTTTGGATAATGAGACATTTTCAAGTACAAAAAGTCCCTGCCGGCTCGGCCTATAGGCGGAGGTAGATTTCGAAGTTTCGATTCGTACTATTTTCACCAACAAAAACTAAATCAAGATCAGAGATAAACCCAGTTTAATAATTTTATCTGACCGCTTTCGATGAATTTTTAATCTCATTTATCTGTAAGAGCTGATTTTTATCAGAACCATGTTAAGGAGGTATTCAGAAAATTATTTTTCCACGCTCAACAACTCGAAATGTTCTGACACATTTTAAAACTCATTTTTAAAAATAAAACATGAAACTTGCTGACGTAATTTTTTGAAGAGATTTATAAGCGACCTGTGTTTTTATTTTTCGTTCAATTAATTAGAAATTGATTTAAAAACAATTATTTTCTTAGTACGACCATTTTTTTCGTTTTCATTACTGGAAAATTCGGTTCAAAATGCTCACTTTGACAGCATTTTTTGAAATATATTCTGTCTTTAGCAAAACATCGACCAATACGGCACACTATATAGTTTCTAAATAAGAGAACCTGCCAAGGGGATGCGTTTGAGAGCAGAAATGAATTTAAAAATGAGTCAGAAAATAAGGAGTTTGGATTTGAGTACACTTTTAATACGATAATTTTTTCGTCAACAACTATTTTTGTTTAAATTTGTTTTTGAGAAAGGAAAACGATAATGTTAAGTCTATGGGGTATCATTTTCAAATTTCTCGCTGTAATATTTTTGAATGATTTTTATGAATTATTATTTGCATAGGATAGCTGAGGGCTATCTACAACTGGGCTAGTTTTTACTTTGTCGAATTTGGTTATAGTTTTTTTAATATTAGGATAATTTCAATTTCAGAACCGGTTGAAATTGAAAGTAATTTTTAAAAAATCTGAAACCAAAATCGAAAAATAAAAACTATCTCGGTTGTAAATTGTTTTCAGCTATCCTATGCAAAAAAATCCATTCAAAAATATTAAAATCAAAGCGAGAAATTTGAAAATAACGTCCCCATAGATTTAACATTAGCGTTTTCCTTTCTTCCCGTGACTGAAGTGGGCTCTTAAGAGGCCACACTAGTCACTCTAAAAGACCCGGATGATAATGTTAATGCTAATGGGAAGTTATTTTCAAATATCTCGAAATAGTTTTAAGAAACTATCCTTATATAAAAAAAACTATACCCAAAATCTAAAAAGTAAAAACTAACCCGGTTGTAGATCGTCCTCAGATATCCTATGCAAAAAAAAAAAAAAAAAAAAAAAAAAAAAAAAAAAATCCTTCGAAAATATCAAAATTCAAGCGAGATATTCGAAAATAACTTCCCCATATGATTAACATTATCATCCGGGTCTTTTTGGGTGACTAGTATAGGCTCTTAATAAGAAATGAAACGTACTAGCGGTTTGTTTGGCTCTTAGTTTCCAAACAAAAAGTCACGACTAATGTCACGTTGAAAGCGTCTATGTGACTCACCGACCGCCACTGGTAATAATACAGTCGGACCTCTATTTAACGAAGTCGTTAAATCCCGAAAAAAAGTTCGTTATGTGGAAAATTCGTTAAATAGAGATGAACCTTTTTAAATACCTTAAACTACACAAAACAGATTTCTAATTCATAAACCCTAAACATTATTAAAAAACTTAACTAGTCACACTTTTTTTGTAAATCATATTTATTTTTTTTATTATTATTCATTTTACCCATCAAAAAGAAATCTGTAAGGACAACAAGAATTAAAAAAAAAATACTGTCCGGATATACACTCAATCCGGAAATACACACAATTTCAGTTTTAAGAAAATATTTGCATTAAAATTAATGAATTTTAATGACATTATCGTATTTATTATAACAAGTAATTTTCAGCATTGAATTACTACATGCGTCCTTAAATTTAATTACTGAAACTTATTCACTATAGAACAGCCCTTTTGAGTGTGAAAGGGGGATACTGAAAGTTTGCATTTCCTGGATGAAATGCAAAGAATGACAGGGATTTTACTGCTCTCCTTGAGTTAGGCACCTGGTAAAACTAACTCAAGGTTATTGAGCATTATAAAATGTGTTAAAGAAAGAATAAGTTTGAAGTGTCCGGAAATATTTTGAGAAATAGGGAGAAAAAAAATTATATCAGAAGAAAAAGTTCGTTAAATAGAGAATAACACTTCGCTATTTGGAGGTTATTTTACGAAGAAATTCGCAAAATGTTGTTGGTTCCGAGAAAAAGTTCGCAAAATAGAGAAATTCGCAAAATAGAGGTTCGTTAAATAGAGGTCCGACTGTAATACAAACTAAAGTGGGTTTAACACGACTTACCGTCAGGTGGCGTGCGTTTTGTCATATTCTGTTGCCGGTTGACTTTGTCGCAGACGAGAGTGACTGTTACGGTGTAGAAAGCGTTGCTGCAAGGGTTTTTCAGCGTCATGTGTCGGTCACTGAACTGGGCGACTAGTGACATGTTGCTATCACAGTTGCGGCCGTAACTGTCCGGAGTGGATATGTTGGCGACGACAACGGCATCTCTGTCTTCTCCGGTCCACGATACCGCAATCTCTTCGGTCAGTGAGACGTACCAGGGTTTCTTGCATTTCGCATCTATCTGCAAGAAGAAAGAATGAAGGAAATGAAGTCGGAGTTGGCAAGGATTGAACCAGGGATGTCTGAATACGAGGCGAGTGACATAGTGTCGAGCGAAAGGTTATCCCAAATAGTCTTTGTTAGAAACTCGTTATACAGGGTGTATCTCAAATGCTTCAACAAACTTAGAGGGATGATAGTACTCATGAAGACGAACAAAAAATGCAATCGAACATGGGGCCGCAAATGACCTTTAAAGGATGAAAATCGAGAAAATGCTTCTGGAAATCGAAAAAGTGAGACAAGAAAGAAACACTCCAGAAAAATTTTTATTGCATAGAATAGGCACAACACAGCTCGTGATGTCCAGAGAAAACAAATATTTTACAACAATTGTTCAACGTGTCGACCGCGGACATTATTACACAGAGTACATCTACGGAGGAACGACTGGCAGACATGCTCGAAGTCTTCGGGAGTCCTGCATACGTGGATTCCTGCTCACAGATTTGTTTGGCTTTCTTCCAAGTTTTTGTTATCTCTTTCTGACCGGATATGCACAAAGTGAAAGGAAAACCAGTTTCGCGCTACTAGCCAGTTCTGCAGAAAAGCAGTATGCGAGATTTCGATATTTTTATTAGTTTTGCGATTTTCACCCTTTAAACGTCATTTGCGACCCCATGTTCCATTGCATTTTTTGTTAATCTTGATGAGTACTATCATCCGCCTAAGTTTGCTGAAGCATTTCAGATACACCCTTTGTATTGTTCATTCGAGATGGCATCGCTGCATATCCCACCTCTAAAGAGGAAAACCCTTGTCAGACGAGCGATATGCATTCACGAGCTATGCTGTCGGCATGTTCACAATACCTACTCGGTTCAGATCTGGAAACATGGTTCGCCAGATTAAAATATTCAGATCATAGCGACTTTGAATGTTTTGTAATAGCTGGTTGGTGATTTAAAATTTCGTTCCGAGACATATCGGAGTGGATATGTAACAGCTATGTGATAAGGGGACAGAGACAGACTGGGGACAGAGAATTCTCTGTGAAGTACCCGACTTCGAATCGAAGCAGCGGAAACTCAGAAATATCGCTGAAGGAAACGGTTTTCTACAATCCTCATTAATAAACTTATCTATGAATTCAGATTTCACGAAAATATAAAAAAAAGTAAACCATAAAGAAATGACATACAAAAAGGTTGCCTATTTTCATAGCCTGTACGAAAAGTTAAGATATGCTCTACTGGAACACAATATAAATTATTGGCCTGTCCACCAAGAAAATTAAAAGAGCTAATTTGTACGAAAATTGATCCAACACTGAAAGATGAATTAGATGGTGTATATGCCATTCCTTTTAGAACTGACAGAAATAGAATAATGGAATACAAAGGAATGACCAAAAGAAAACTCAAAGAAAGAATAAAAAACATAAAGCAGGTATAAAATTTTGTTGTCAATCTATAGCTCTCTCCCGTTTAAGTTTCAATCAGAATACCACAATATTTTTTGATAATGGAAAAATCTTATACACAACATCCAATTATTACGCATCCACTACCAGAGAATCCATAGAAATCCTGTGTAAAAAGAGTCAACGGCGACCTATCGTACAATATCCCCAATTTATGGTTCAATATCCTGAAAATAAATTTTGAAAACTTGAGTAAAGTGACGTATTAAAATTTATGATACGGCAGTTAAATATTTCTTCTACACAAATTTAATCCGAAACACTGCCACTTCGACTGTTCAGCTACACATTTAAAACGAAAGTGACGTATTAGTGATGTAAGAAAATAAATGGAAATGAAGTTAATAATAATATATATTTCCTCTAATTAAGTCCAATATAAGAAACTGCTACTTCTACTTTTAACTCTATTAATTTCAATCCAAGAAACTGCTACTTCTACTTTAAACTCTATTAATTATTGGCTCCCTCATTTCAAAACGAAGTGACGTGTTTGTATAAATAAACAGCAATTAGAGCAATTATTTATTACAATATTCTCTGTTTAAGGGCTTGGTAAAGCCTGAGAGTACTAAAAAGTTTCTTCTACGATAATTTGTTGAGGAGTTAGTAGGGGATGTTCATTTTTTTTCCACGACTGTACGTCCCAGTAATGTACTATTGGGAATAACAGAACAGTTTGTGCCAAAGTCTTTACAGGATATTGCTTACCAATTTTACTTTAAATATCCGGACAAACCAATCTTTTTTCTATAAATACATCGTACATAAGAAATATTTTCACTATGGATCAGTAAAACATAAAACTGGTTCGCCTTCTCAATAAATCACATCCTTTAACTATTTATTTGCTAGATTAAAAATAATTTTATGCTAAAAGTAGTCGGATGTGCCAATCCCAAAACTTTTTTCTATCTCATACATGTTAATACTTCAAAATTCTGAATCACAGAGCCAGAATTAAATGATATACGCCCATCCTGTGGATTCTAAAGATAGTTTCGTTGATTTTGATGCATTTTAAACGAGATGTAAGCATCGTATTTTTCAAACAAATCATTGAATTTTCCCTTAGGCAACAAAAATCCCCAACTCAAGGAGCATAATAGTGACAGTTTTGGACAATAGAACAATGTATGTGAAAGAGTAACATAATGCGGAAGTTTTATTAAATTCCGTGCATTAGTTTTTGAGATACAGCTATCGCGAAAAATGCAAAATAGCAGCGTCCCCACTTATATGATTTATACAAAAATCTAATAAGCACCAACTTTTGTCAAGGTCTATCAGAATATGAAATTTGATGAAATTCGGTGAATATGACTTTCGCTAAAATCATGAAAAATGTAGCATAGCAGCTCCACCTATTGAGCGATTTACATCAAAACTTAATAAGCAACAACTTATGTCAATGTCTAACTGAATCTGAAAGTTGATGAAAATCCGCACATTCATTCTTGAGATAGAGCTATTGAGGAAATCGTGAAAATGCAGCATAGCAGCGCTACCTATTGGGCGAATTACACCAAAACCCAATCGGCGACAACTTATATCAACGTTTAAATGAATCTAAAATTTGATGAAAATTCGTCCACTAGTTCTCGAGATAGATCTTTGTTTAAATCGTAAAAATTGCAGCATAGCAGCGTTACCTGTTGGGCGATTTATACTAAAAACTAATAAGCACCAGTTTATATAAAAGTATAACTCAATCTGAAGTTTGATGGAACTCTGTGCATTAGTTCTTGAGATAGGGCTAGTGCGGTAACCATGAAAAATGCTGCATAGCAGCGCCACCTGTTGGGCGATTTGCACCTAAAATTAATAAGCACCAATTTATATCAAGATATAACTTAATCTGAATTTTGATGAATATCTGTGCATTAGTTCTTGAGATAGATCTATTGTGGAAATCATGAAAAATGTAGCACAGCAGCGCCACCTGTGGAGCGATTTGCACCAATTCCTAATGAGCAACAACTTATTTCAAAGTTTAAGTGAATCTAAAGTTTTATTAAATTCCGTGCGTCAGTTCTTGAGATAGAGCACCCACGAAATTTCTGCCACATACAGACAGAGAGACTCACGGACAGATTCTACAGACAGACATTTTCGACAAACAGATCAAATCGTGTTCAGGACTTTTTAAAACGTATAAATCCGTCGAAAACCCGAATTAGAATTTTTTCCAAATTTCAATATTTTCTAATTTTAAAGATAGAAGAAAGTAAATAAGTCAATTTTATTTTTTAAACTACGGTATCATTTATTGTTTTCGATCGTCGAGAAATGTTTTGTCATTTTTTACTCAGACCAAGAAAGTGAGTCACTGTTTTAGCGATTCTTGCCGTGATTATGGAAGCTTCCTTATAGGTCAGAGATGATAATTTATAGCTTTTCATAACAAGTTTATTTTTACATTAAATTTTTTGTAGAGAAGGTCGTTATACACCTGGCTTTATATATAGAGCTTCGATAATAAAACTAGTATGTTGTGGCCATCACAAACGATTCTTCTATATAAATCACGTCAATTAAATCATTTAAATAGTACAAGAAATTACATTAATTTAGCACCAATTCACGTCAAAGTA
This sequence comes from Maratus speciosus, assembly GCA_963932465.1. Classification (NCBI taxonomy): domain Eukaryota; kingdom Metazoa; phylum Arthropoda; class Arachnida; order Araneae; family Salticidae; genus Maratus; species Maratus speciosus. The sequence continues at coordinate 89,654,049 of OZ010794.1, read as the reverse complement.
TATCTGAATTTGAAGTTTGATGAAAATTCGTGCATTAATTATTAAGATAGAGCTATAGTGGAAATTCTGAAAAATGCAGCATAGCAGCGTCACCTGTTGAGCGATTTGCACCAAAAACTAATCAGCACCAATTTATATCAGGGACTAACTGAATATAAATTTTTATTAAATTCCGTACATTGGTTCTTGAGATAGAGCGCCCACAAAATTTGTGTCACATACAGACAGACAGACAGAGTCAGAGACAGACATTTTGTAAAAACACGTTTTTCGGAATCTCTGACCCCTATAACGTATAAATCCGTCGAAAACCGAAAGTCAAGAATTTTCAGGAATCCAATACTTTCTTCTTGTAAAGATAGGAGAAAGTAAAAAGAATGTAACTTAATTTCTGTTGTACAGATATAACATATTTGTCAAAAGATTTCGTAAAATTTGATCAAATTGTTTTGTGATGTCAATTTTTTCCCCTTTTTAGACATTGTTTGTAGAGAACTTAAATTACTTTGTTTTTTATTTATAAAAAAAGTTTAATTTCGTTAATTTGTTTAACCCTTTCTGCGCCGACGGTACTTTAAAATACCATTAAAATAACTTGAAATAAAATTCATTTAATACGGATTAGCAGTAATACAATTTAGAACGAGTCATAGATACTTTACTTTATCTTGCTCCAAATTCTTGGTTGCACAAAACAAAAATAGTTCTAAAAGGATGATTTCTTTTTCATTTGCAACTTCCCATCTTTCTTGACGTTGAAAGGTTGAAGGAAGGAAAGTTTCAGTTAGAAACATTTTCTGTATTTCAATTGTCAGAGCATTCTATTTGTATATTTCATAATTATATAAAATATAAAAAAAATTTAAAATAAATGATTTGAGTGGAGTTATAAATAGTGCACAAAATCCCTATAAATTAAAATTTAATTAATTAATCTTAATTGACAAAATCCTTCTAAAATGTATTAAATGATCATGTAAATCTTCTAATGTTTCAAAAATTCTCGAAAAATAATTTATAAGATGAATTTTTCATGAATTCATAATTTGAGACGTAAAGGGTTAAATGTTATCGTTATAAAACAAGCGAAAAACAATATTTCGAGATAAATGAGATGAAAGTTTTGCTATTTTTGGTCTACCCCACTTAACGTTTACGGCTCGCAAGACCGTCATTTTACAAATTTCCCTGTCGTATCAACTTTATGACGCTCTTACAAGCAGAGGGCCCGAGGTTGGTCTCACCGAATGCGATAAACATTTGTATTTCGATAGAGTATAGTTAGTATATAAATATATGACTGCCATAAAGCGCAATCCACAGGGTGTCATAAGAAAATAAGTCTCAAATTTAAGCTATAGTTTATAACCCGACAAATTTCAGTCATTCTCAGCTCCGTGGCATGCTTGGCAGCATGCTGGATTTGAGTTTTTTTCTACCCGAGATCAAACCCGGCTCGGACTTGTTTTTTCGGAACGAAATTTTTTATCAATCATTTTCGAACCGCAATTGAAAAAATGTGTATAATACTTGAAATTTACGAAAAATACGAATTAAATGCATCTTTTGTAGCATATAAGTGCTTTTTTAACTACGAAATTTTGCATACTTGAATATATAATGGAAAAAAAAACCCGCATATTTAATGTCTATAGACCAGAATATTTTTGTTGTTATTTAAAATTATTTACAGTTATTTCAATGAATATCTACAATTTTTAACAGAGAAGTAAATTCAAATAAGTGAACAAGTATATTATTTTCATTTTGTTTCCTCATTCAAATACTTCAAATATTTCATGGTTTGAAAAATATGCTTTTATATTTTTAATAGGATTTTTTAAAGTCTGGGATTGTTGATTTTTAATTAGAATAAGTGTCTACGTAGAAAATTAGAACTTTTATAGACCGTAAAATTAAGCTGATTTTAAAATTTATTTACTGTTATTTACATAAATAAGCTACCACTTTCCACAGTGAAATAAATGTATCATTTTTTACCAACTAGCTTTTTAACTTTTGATTTTTTTAAATCTTGGATTCTTATGATTATATTTAGAATAACTGTCTTTTTGCTTAAAAATAAGTTCTAAAAAGATATTGAGCTGCTGAAAATTGTTATTACATAGGTAATAATTACAAAACCAAATATCCGAAATAAAAAAAACTCAAATTAAGAATTTTAAAAAGGGTATTAAAAAAAAATCATGAAATATTCGAAATACTTTCTTATAAAAACAAATTTAAAGTAATATAGTTATTCACGCAGTTATATCACATGTTTTAATTTATTTCTCTGTGAAAAATAGTAGATTATTCACTGAAATAACTGTAAAAAATTTTATATAACAAAAATTTTCTGGTCGATAGACATTAAATATGCGTTTTTTTTCATTATATAATTAAGCATGCAAAATATCGTAGTTAAAAAGCAATTATCTGGTACAAAACATACATTTAATTCATATTTTTCGTAAATTTCAATTATTATACACATTTTTTCAATTGCGGTTCGAAAATGATTGATAAAAATTTTCGTTCCGAAAAGCAAGTCCGAGCCGGGTTCGATCCACGGGTAGAAAAATCTAAAATCCAGCATGCTACCGAACACGCCACAGAGGGGATTGCAAAAGAAGGAGATTTATCCGATTATAAACTATAGCTTTAACTTTGCTACTTATTTTCTCAAGACCCCCCCTGGGGATTGCGCTTTATGGCGGTCATATATTCATATACCAACTATACTCTATCGAAACACAAATGTTCATCGTATTCAGTGAGACCAACTTCGGACCCTCTCCTTGTTAGACCAAATTAAATTAAACCAAAACATGAGTAAAATACGACAACTGGTAATCTTTCACAAAAATTCGGGACGAGCTTCGTTTTTGCATTAGAAAGGAAGATCGAATGAGAACCCCCCCCCCCCCCCCCTAAAAAACAAGGTGGAAATTGCACGTCAAACGTAGCAAATGAGGTGCGTTCGTACAACAACTAGTTTTATACATATTTTTTGCACCGCATGTTATACTGGATGTCTATTTTAGTGCACTTCATAGGTGCATATCCATTTCATTCTGTTCGAAAGGCTGTAACATCATTAAAATGCACTTGAAATCATTTTTTCCAATTGTCCGTCATGTAACGGAAAACTTTTGACGGTCCCTGTCATTAAACTATACATCCGATTTTCATAAAATTTGAAATGACTCGACAAAATTTTACAGCAATTATATATTTAAAATTCCATAGCATTCGTTTGGGCAGTTTTTGGTCTGTTATACGCGGGCGGACGGACAGACAGACGGAACGACGACTATAGGTGCTACGTATTTATATAATTACGAACGCACCTAAAAAGGTTGTTTTATTATGTTTATGGGGGGGGGGAGAAAGAGGGCGTTTTAACTCAGAGCTGGGGGTATCTTTTATTATGTATTCTTTAATTATGAATCGAATGACAGCATTCGGAAGTCGATACAATCATTCGTTAAAATGTTGCGGCAAGTTTTATGAATACAAAGTCGAAAATTATACTTTGTTATTGAGCACAGCTTTGTTACATTTATTTTACATGTAACATTACATTTCAAAACATGTTCTTCATATCATATTAAATAATCTCAAACCTATCAAATGTCCTCAAATTAGAGATAAACAAAATCTTCTTTAAATTCATCAAAATTGTCAAAATCAATGTATTTATAATTTTGCATTCATAACCCATTGGTGACTTTGTATTCATAGAACTTGCCGTAACTTTGTAATGAATGACCGTATCCGACTTGCGGATGGTAGCATTTCGATTCAGAATTTAAAAAATTCATTATAAACGAAACCCCACTTGAACTATTTAAAGAAAGTTGAGTTTTCCACCCCCTAAGTTAATATGCACCACCTTTTGCGCCCCGAAAACACAATAAACAACTTTAATTTTTCGGGACTCATCGGATCTTCATTTCTAGTGCCAAAACGAAGTTCTTCCCAACATTGCATGAATGGCCATTAGTTGTAGCTGTAAAAACCTATTTTTCCTGCACTGAAGTATAACTTTCGACTTTGTATTCCTAAAACCTACAGTAAATTTGTAACAAATGATCGTATCGACTTTCGTAGAGCGTCATTTGTTTCAGAATTACAAAATACTTTAGAATCCCTCTAATCCGTAACCCTAAAATCTGCAAACGCCTGAAATTCGCACATCATCACAGATGTAAACAATGAAATTTTCAGTTTAGATGTAACGACAAAAATTACAGAATTTTTTAGTTTTATATCATTCTGTACGTATTTTTATATGTAATTCTCAATAATATGACTAAACTCATGTTTTTCCACGAAGGAGATATAAATTTTTTCTTTTGAAAAAAATCAAGATATTGCTGATATTACTGATAATCACAATCTTTTTACCAAATATATTTATGTATTAATCAAACTTTTTTTGGTTATTAAGACTGGATAAACCTGAAATAAAACTTCCCTACTTTAGGATTTTGATGTAATTTAATAGGGTATTTTTAAGAAGAAAGTTTCATTGAATAATTCAAGAAAAATGTAACTCATCTTTATTATGCATATTTAATTATACATTAATTATTTAATTGACCTTTACTTTTAATAATTTAATCGATTTTAAAGTTTTCTTACTTTTTATTATTTTAGTTTATCGCTTTACTTAATTATTTTACTATATTGGAAGCATTCATTATAATTTCGATCGCATTATTACATTCAAATTACTTTTAAAAAATGTAAATAACGCAATGACCAGGATTTCGCAAAATTCTAAAATTCACACAACATCTAGTCCCAAGCTGTGCGGATTCCAGGGACTCTACTGTACATAATAAACTATACCCCATGGGACCTAATTTTAAAAAGTTGAGTTACTCCCGCCTGAGTTAACATGCGTTTGTTGCACCCCCAAAACATTGTAAAATAACTTTACTTTTTGTGAACTGATCGGACCTTCATTTTTAGTGTCAAAACGAAGTTCTTTCCAAATTTTGGTGAATGGCCATCAATTGCCTCTGAAAAAGCCTATTTTATCTGTACTACTTTTAAAGGTTCAAACATTATAAACAAATAACCTGAATTAAAACGCCTCCGGTTGCACTCCAAAATTACCAAATTTTGGTGAATGACCATCAATTGTCTCTGAAAAAGCCTATTTTATCTGCACTACTTTTAAATGTTCAAACATTGTAAACAAATAACCTGAATTAAAACGCCTCCGGTTGCACTCCCAAATCCCCCAAATTTTGGTTAATGGCCATCAATTGTCTCTGAAAAAGCATATTTTATCTGTACTAATTTTAAAGGTTCAAACATTATGAACAAATAACCTGAATTAAAACGCCTCCGGGCATTCCCAAATTTTGGTGAATGGCCATCAATTGTCTCTGAAAAAGCCTATTTTATCTGCACTACTTTTAAATATTCAAACATTATAAACAAATAACCTGAATTAAAACGCCTCCGGTTCCACTCCCAAATTTTGGTGAATGGCCATCAATTGTCTCCGAAGAAGCATATTTTATCTGTACTACTTTTAAAGGTTCAAACATTATAAACAAATAACCTGAATTAAAACGCCCCCGGTTGCACTCCTAAAACATGGTAAACACTTTTATTTTTTAAAACTTTCCAACATAATTGAAAAGTGTTTATGAATTCGGTTTGTCTGTCCGAGCTCTAACTCACGTAAATAAAGTCCGATTGCCATAAAATGGATATAGGTTATTGGGGTGCTGCTATGGTATGTTCGGTATTGTAAATGAAGTGAGTAGCATTTACTGTTCATTAACAGAGCCATTCAAAAGAATTACGTTACAGGACGGTCTATAGGGGAAAATCGTTTGCCGTGTATTTTAATGATATTACATTATTTTAAATATATAGAAATTTGTATACATCACTGAGGTGTACTACAAGGTTCTTACTATAGAATAGGGTGAGCATAGAACTTAACGTTTATTTACAGGGAGACACAAAATAATTAAGAAATGAGCAACCGTTGAACTATTGAAGCCTACCAACAATAATGGCTGGAAGTGCGTTTTCAGTTGTGGTATGCGTTTTTAAACTGAACTATTCTTTAAATTTTACTTATAAATTAAATAGATACAGGGTCGCACACAAGTTATCAACAACATCCGTTTATGGATGGAAATGGCTGTGTGGAAATTTTCAACTGTCCTATGCATTTAACAGAACTCAGTTTTAATATACTAAGTAGTATGCATACATATATGTAGATCATATATACGGGGCTGCAAAAAATCGTATACTTTAACGACTCTTCCTGATAATAGCAGGAATCGTGTTTTCAAATGCATTATGCGTTTTCTAAATTGTTCATTTAGACGCCTTAATAAACTGAAGTTTTCTTATAATATTCTGAATGTGTTGGAAAGTGTTTCATAATCTATTCTGCACGCATGATATTTAGTTCTTGTTTTGAGAACTCATTGGACCTTCATTTTTAGTGCCAAAACGAAGTTCTTCGCAAATTTTGATGGATAGCCACAAATTATCTCTGGAAAAGCCTATTTTACCTGTACTTTTAAAAGGTTCAAACATTTTGAATACATTTTTTCATCATTTCAAACTTTTCTGGCTCCTAAAAGGTGGCAAAGACCTGCAGAGTTAAGAATCGCTTACCTCCTCTTGTGCGCGTAACCCTTGGATCAGTAAAAGAAAGGAGACGTAGAGAGTTAGAAGATAAACATCTTTAGAGACTGCCATTCCAACAATAGAGTGAGTGTATCACTTTATTCAGAGACATCTTTCTTTTTTTATTTAATCGGTCGGAGATAATAATTTATGACTTATCATATCTATTTATCGGAACGAACGACTCCTACCTCAAAGCAACTATGTTCCGAAATAAAAATATCTAGAACCGATAACAACGAGAGGGTTTTTAACATTAATAAAGGGTATACTAATTTTAATTGCTAAAAGGTGTAAATTAGAACTTTAAAAACAGTCAAAATACGTTTATTTCGACTGTTGACAAGTTTTGACTCTCCCCGTGTTATTTAAAAAAACAAATAACTAAATAAAATAAAATAAAATAAAATAAAATAAATAAATAGCTTATTTTTATAGAGTTAAGCATTAAACCCTTATGTATGCGGCATCATCTAAAATATGTGGAATATAAAATTTTGAAAGGAAACTTCGCGTATGAATTCCTGATGAAGGGCTTGTATACCAGCTATTTCAGTAAACTACTTCTAATCCGGCATACTAAGGTCCGGTACGACTTTAGAAAAAAAAATAGTATTCCTTGTTTAATCACTTTTGATGTTTATAATAATCTGATGAAAAATCATGGTGTAAACTTTGATCTGAAGTAATGGACGAAAATGTTAAAGTTACTGAAAGAGATACAGTTGAAGATGAACTAGATGTTTTAGGTTGTTTGCTTTGAGAAAACCCTATGTCACAACTGAATCAAGAAGAAATAAAGCAGTGGGTTCAAGCAGATTTTGTTGAGCCGAAAGAGGAAATTTTGACAGATGATGCCATCATTCAGGGTATTATTAACCCAACAGCCCCCAAAGATGTTGCTTCGAATGAAGTTGATGTGCACGAGACGAACAGAATCAGTTGGAATCAGGCAGTGGGTGCCTTGAATACATTTATCAAGATTTTTGAGAGCACAGTTTGTTCAACGATGCGGGAATTATGAAACTCCACATCATACGAAATGACTTTCTAAAAAAAAGAAAAGAAAATACTACCACAAAACAAACTGATATTCGAGATTTGCTTAAGATGGCGAGTAGACCTACAAGTAGACCTACAGTGCACTTTTTCATTTTATAGTCATGTACATATGCTGTAGTTTACATTATTTAGTATTTATTTTTTCTATTCAATCTGTTTAAAGAATTAAAAAAAAAAACAGGATTTACTGTTAAGTTATGTTTAATTTTCATTTCTGAACGTTTTCCCAGACATTCATCTGTAATCCGGAAAATTTCAAATCCCGAACGTGCCGAATTAGAGGATGTTTACTGTTTTACAGAGTTATGCATTGTACTATTATGTATATCGCATCATTTAAAATGCGCAGGATATAAAATTTTGAAATGAAACTTCGCGTATGGAGTCCCACTGAAGGACCAGCTATTTTCATAGAGTTATTCATAAAATCTTCATGTATGTCGCATCACCTAAATTGAGTGGGATATAAAATTTTGAAAGGAAACTTCGCTTATGAACTCCTTCTGAAGGGTTTGTATACCAGCTAATTTTATAGAGTTATGCATAACCCTCATGTATATCGCATCACCTAAAATGCGTGGCATACAAAATTTTGAATGGAAATTTTGTGTATGAATTTCTGCTGAATGGCTTGTATACCAGCCCTTTTTGTAAAAGTTATCCATAAATCCCTCATGCATATCGCATCCCCTAAAATGCTTGGGATATAAAATATTGAAAGGAAAATTCACGTGTGAACTGCTGCTCAAGGGTTTGTAAATCAGCTTTTTTTTTTTTTTTTTTTTTTTTTTTTTTTTTTTTTTAAAGAGTTATGCATTATACCCTTATGTATGTCGTATCACCTAAAATGCGTGTGATCCAAAATTTTGAAATGAAACTTCGCGTATGGAGTCCTGCTGAAGGGCTTGTATACCAGATATTTTTATAGAGTTTATGCATTAAATCGTCATGTATGTCACATGACGTGTGGATTCTGCGTGGGATATAAAATTTTGAAAGGAAACTTGGCGTACCAATGACTTCACCAAGGAAACCTCCTGGTGAAGTCATTGTATACCAGCTATTTTTATATAATTAACCTTCTGAACTTATTGGCTTGTATACCAGCTTTTTTTATAGATTTAAGCATTATCCCACGCATTTTAGGTGATCCGACATACATGAGGGTTATTGCAAAACCGTACAAAAATAGCTGGTATACAAGCCATGCAGCAGGAGTTCATATACGAATTTATGTTTCAAAATTTTTTATCCCACATATACTAAGTGATGCGACAGATGAGTGTTTAATGCAGAACTCTACAAAGAATAGCTGGTATACAGATTGTAACTACAAATGTTTAGCTTATGACTACAAACAAATTTGTGTCTCAGTTTTTCTACATTACACTATATCTGGGTGAATATAACAAAATGTGAGATTTTGAAAACAAAAATTTTTGAAAATTTAAATCCTTTCAAATCTTCTGATTTTTTTAGCTCACAGGCTATCAAATCCTGAGAGCTAATGTGCCCACCCGTTCTGTATGTATATGTACGTACGTATGTACGTATGAACGTACATATGTACGTAACGCGATAACTCTTGATAGAAACATCCGATTTGCTTCAAAAATTTTTTCTAGGTTCACTGTGATAAGGCGCTTCCCTGATTAGTTTTGGAAGTTCATTGGTTAAGGATAAAGGGGGAAAAGGGGGGTCAGTACACCCCCTTTATTTCAGATAAATGGGTTTTTCATACAGAATGATTCGATTTGCTCCGAATTTGGTATACCGGTTTATTATGTTAAGGAACTTCCCTGATTAGTTTTGGGGGTTCATTGGTGAAGGATAAAGGGGGGAAAAGGGGGGTTAGTCCACCCCCCCCTAAATTCAGATAAATGGGTTTCTCATGCAGAATTATTCCACTTGCTCCGAATTTGATATGCCTGTTTATTATGTTAAGGAGCTTCCCTGATTAATTTTGGGGGTTCATTGTTAAGGATAAAGGGGGGAAAAGGGGGGTTAGTCCACCCCTCTTAATTTAGATAAATGGGTTTTTCATGCAGAATTATTCGATTTGCTCCAAATTTGGTATACCGGTTTATTATGTTAAGGAGCTTCCCGATTCGTTTTGGGTATTCATTGGTTAAGGATAAAGGGGGGCAAGTCCACCCCCTTAATTTAGATAAATGGGTTTTTTGTAGGATTATTCGATTTGCTCCAAATTTGGTATACCGGTTTATTATGTTAAGGAGCTTCCCTGATTAGATTTGGAGATTCACTGGTTAAGTATAAAGGGGGAAACGGGGGCTATTTCCCCTTCACTTATTTTTTTAGGGGCATTATTCTTTAAAATAAGAGTATAATTTACAATTAGTGTGAATAGCCTGTGAGCTCAATGCCATCAGTTTAGCTGGACACTTTTCTTTTTTAGGTGCGTTCGTAATTATATAAATACGTAGCATCTATAGTCGTCGTTCAGTCCGTCTGTCTGTCCGCCCGCATATAACAGAGCAAAAACTACCCGACCGAATGATCTGAAATTTTTAATATATAATTGCTGCAAAATTTTGTCGAGCCATTTCCAATTTTATGAAAATCGGATGTACAGTTTAATTACAGGGACAGTCAAAAGTTTTCCGTTACATTACGGGGAATGGGAAAAATATTATTGTAAGTGCATTTTAATGATTTTACAGCCTTCCGAATGATCTGAAATTTTTAATATATAATTGCTGCAAAATTTTGTCGAGCCATTTTCAATTTTATGAAAATCGGATGTATAGTTTAATTACAGGGACAGTCAAAAGTTTTTCTTTACATTACGGCCAATGGGAAAAAATATTGCAAGTGGATTTTAATGATGTTACAGAATTCCGAATGGTCTGAAATTTTTAATATATAATTGCTGCAAAATTTTGTCGAGCCATTTCCAATTTTATGAAAATCGGATGTATAGTTTAATTACAGGGACAGTCAAAAGTTTTCCGTTACATTACGGGGAATGGGAAAAATATTATTGCAAGTGCATTTTAATGATTTTACAGCCTTCCGAATGATCTGAAATTTTTAATATATAATTGCTGCAAAATTTTGTCGAGCCATTTTCAATTTTATGAAAATCGGATGTATAGTTTAATTACAGGGACAGTCAAAAGTTTTTCTTTACATTACGGCCAATGGGAAAAAATATTGCAAGTGGATTTTAATGATGTTACAGAATTCCGAATGGTCTGAAATTTTTAATATATAATTGCTGCAAAATTTTGTCGAGCCATTTCCAATTTTATGAAAATCGGATGTATAGTTTAATTACAGGGACACCCAAAAGTTTTCCGTTACATTACGGCCAATGGGAAAAAATTATTGCAAATGCATTTTAATGATTTTACAGCCTTCCGAATGGTCTGAAATTTTTAATATATAATTGCTGCAAAATGTTGTCGAGCCATTTCAAATTTTATGAAAATCGGATGTATAGTTTAATTACAGGGACACCCAAAAGTTTTCCGTTACATTATGGCCAATGGGAAAAAATTATTGCAAATGCATTTTAATGATTTTACAGCCTTCCGAATGGTCTGAAATTTTTAATATATAATTGCTGCAAAATTTTGTTGCGCCATTTCCAATTTTATGAAAATCGGATGTATAGTTTAATTACAGGGACACCCAAAAGTTTTCCGTTACATTATGGCCAATGGGAAAAAATTATTGCAAATGCATTTTAATGATTTTACAGCCTTCCGAATGGTCTGAAATTTTAAATATATAATTGCTGCAAAATTTTGTCGAGCCATTTCAAATTTTATGAAAATCGAATGTATAGTTTAATTACAGGGACAGTCAAAAGTTTTCCGTTACATTACGGGGAATGGGGAAAAATTATTGTAAGTGCATTTTAATGATGTTACAGACTATGCACTTACGAAGTGCAAAAAAATATACATTCAGTACAATATGGGGTGCAAAAAATAATTATAAAACTAGTTATAGTACGAACGCACCTCATTTGCCACGTTTGACGAGCAATTTCCAACTTGTTATTTTAAATGTTAATTGAACAGCTCCTATTTGATACCCTTTCAACAGCAGTGAATTTTAAGAAAATTTAGATATAGGAATAATTTTCTAAAAAAAAATATCAAATATTTGAAGCCACGATGACATGGGTTTCAGGACAATGACAAATTTCATTAAGGTCTTAAAAAATTATGATTTTAAAAAGTTTTCTTCAGATAATTTATTAGCGTTTATTTAGATACTAGAAAGATAGCTCGTCAAAAATGACGGAAAAAGAGACATAAAGATATATACAACACGTGTGCAAGAATACGAGTAGTTTTTCTCTCTCGTTCCGCAGTGATAGATGAAATTAATGCATTTTAAAATGTGGAAATACGTTGCCAAATTTTTTCTTCGCCAAGGCGGTTCTCTCTATTTTGGCCAAGCCCCTACACTGGAAAGATACCGAGAATTTAATTTCTGTATCCGGGTATGTAAAGCACATTAAAATCGGACAGTTAGGAGCTCAGATAGCACAGCGCCGTCTAGTGGCGGTTATGTTATTAGTTGCATCAGGATGAAAATGTAAAGACGAGCATTTTCGTATATTACACATTAAATTTTGACCCATAGATTTTGGAAAAAACCTTCAATACGCGGAGTTTAATTTAAATAGCAGTGAGCTCGATTATGAAAGATTAATGGTTTTTTAATGAGAATTTGCCAAATTAGCCAGCTATCGCCAAATTGTCTTCAAATATAGCAACATATTTTTGTCGCCAAATTTGGCAAATTTTTTGTCATTTTGTCAAGTTTGTCAAAATTTGGCGCTCTTGTGGCAACCCTGTCATTAGTACTTTTCAACAAAAACTCATTGTTGAAGCTGGTACCAATTTCCCCATAAGAAGCCTAACCCTGACATGGATGCGACCGATGAGGCGGTCCAACCGGAATTTTGAGGGATACACAGAGACTTGGATTTTATATAAATAGATAGTAAATATTTTTACAAATTTGTTGTATAACCTTTGACATTGTTTAAAAAGAGTTTGAAAAATATTAACAGAAATTTCTTCTTGAAAAAAATGCAAAGAATTTTTTTTCTTTTTTTATTACAAATTGTATATTAATTTGTAAAATAATAATAATAAAAAAAAGAAATATTTTTTCTATGAACTTTTTTAATAACTGGGCTGAAAATCTTTCAGTGATACAGTAATTGCATGATGAGACACAAAGATAATAAAAAGGGGAAAATTATATAAAATAAGTTTTGTGAAAATTATATAAAACTTTAAATCTAACTACATTTTTTGATGTTATTATGAAAAACTGATGAATATTTTGGAATATTAAGAAATGATAATTAAATTATGTGTTGAAATTTAGATGATATATTCTTTGTCTCTATAAGCTTGTGCTCTGTCTTTTCTCTCTTTTTTTCCTACATGAAGACTGTCTTTGATCGACTGCTGAGTTTGAGGGTAAATTTTAAATCCTTTAAGCATCTGGCAGAAATATTCATGTATGTTTAAAGATTCATAAAATAATAGCGATGAACACAACTGGTATGAGATTTTGTATTTTAGTATCGTACATATTTATATTTATCTTAAGCACTGAAAAATTACTTTAAAATCAATGTAATCAGCAATTGTTAAATCAGACTTTGAATTAAAAAAATACATAATGGAAAAACACGGTTATGACACTTAAAGGGTTAATGGTATCAAGGGTTTTCAATTACGTTAAAGCTTGAAAAATCTAATCGTTTTGAACGTTCTCTGAACTGAGCAGTATTTTTCTTCCACTATTTTAAACTCTTGTAGCTTTTCCATATTTGTCATCTGTGTAATTTATTTTATAATACCTTCCTTTTTCTTTCTAACATACTTTAATTTTCTCTAACTTTTCTTTTTGAAATAGCTCTCCATTTTTTTTTTTTTTTACTCTCTCATGGCGCCTTTTTTCTACCTCACACTTATCATTAATATCTCCTCTTTTGACTGTTTTCTACGACTCATTCGCTATAAACCCCCCCCAAAAAAAATTCCCAGTTGTCTAATTATAATAAATATTAAATTATTTTATACATATGTTCTGTACACAAAATAAAGGGTTTCATATTCATCTTTTTAACACAAGATACATAACATTAATCAGTGAACAGTGTGTGTTTATACATACGTAATGTAAATAAACACCCAATAATTTAAAATTATCCATTGAAAACACTTCAAAATTTCAAGAGGTAAATTTATTTTCTATTAGAGAATAAAGGATTTTCCATGTGAAATTGTTAAATTTTGAAGAGCTTATTTTATAAGTTCATTTTTATGTAATTATAATTATATGTCATTTTCTTGGTATATGTATGCCAGGATAATGACAATTTCATTCTAAGACATTTTTTATATTCTTGTATTTTTTATTTTTAGGTCTAACATTTTAATTTCGTTTGAAGGAACATGTTTTCTCTATAGTAGTTCAAATTCAATTTAATTTTCAGTTTTATTTGTAATTTATTGAAGCCAGGAAAATCACATAATAAAAGTCTACCCAATTTTTAAAAAGACTTTGAAAACATTATTTTCAATGAAATATCTAAAACATCTTGCTGGTAGTTATGATTTTACTGTTTCTGACTTCAACTATGTCCAGATCAAGAAGAATTACTATCCAGTGCCATCTTTATACCTCATAAAGAACTAAAATGACCAGGCCAGGAAAATGACATTCATTTTCACTGACAGTCATATTTTAATTACGGAAAATTATTTGTAAAATACAAAATTTGTTACCTTCCTCATATATGTGTTTTATAAGGTATATTTATTAATTAGAATTTAAGAAAACTAGAAAAAGATCTGTACAGTATAACAGAAAGCCTTTTACTTTGCACACATCACAGTGTGACATGCCAGGAAAATGACAATATGGAATTTTAAGTCCTTTAATGCTTTATTTGTGTTATTATGAATATAATATCTCTTGAAAATACTTCTAAGAATATTTTTATTATAATGTAAAAAAAAAACTTGCATTATATAATATTTAATAAAAATTTTACTGTGCGGTCTGCAATTTTCATATTTTGTGATATTCTTCCATTTATTATTAAATCATAAATAATACGCTTTGTAGATCAGAGGAATTCAACAACATTCATAATATTATACAAAATTTGTACATTCGTGGACTTAAAATATCTGAAATTATAAGTCTTCTTACCCAAATTCTTTATTTGGCCATCGACATATCTTTAATATTCATGGTGAGTTAAAAAATATGGAGCTTTTAAGCTATCTTCTTTAAAATCTTTCTTACACGAAAAGATTACGCTTTCTTTACCTACCTCGTATTATGTTTTTTTTTTATATACACTGTTCGAAATAATTAAAGTTATTGAAAGTCTTATATATAAAAAAAAAGTTATAAGAGAAATTTTTTTGCAGAAAATGGAAGAAAAGAGTCAAAAATGCAAATTTTTCTCATTTTCAAACTTTGTAGTATGCAAATTTTGAGTTTGACGTCAAAACGACACTTTTGCGGTAGCTAATGAAATCTCGTTTTCTACTTACTGAAAGACAATGCGGAAAGCAACGATCGACATTCAGTGTTGTAAGTAGCTAAGACTTTGGCGAATTCTTCTGATATTAACACTTTGCATGCGCTAAAACAAAAGTATCACTTTTAATAAATTTCAAAACTTTATTTGCCTACATTATCGGAGTTTTTGATATAAAAATGCTTTTTGGTGTTACTAATATACAATCTAATCAAATATATTAAGCGTAAAAAATCTATTAGAATTTTCAATAATAACTAGCAAAAGCCATGCTTTGTTTGGATTCGCGAAGCATTATTTAATAAGACAAATATTTGAAAGTATCAATATTTTTTCTATATTATTTTTGCATCTTTATTAAGCAAGAACGTTATTTTATGTTTTGGCGCTTTTTAATTTTAGAAATGTAAATTCAGCCAAATAACTAAGAATTTCCTCGGAATTTTTTATTTGTGATATAAGACTGGTATAAATAAAAATATTTTCGAAGCAAAATTTTACAAAATATTTTTAAATTTTTAACTAAAATCTCTTTTAAACATGTTTTTACATTTTAAAATAGACTCTGTTGTTTTTCTCAAATGGTTTGAAATAGGTATGTCTCCAATCTTTGTAATTTACATCAAATAATCTTTGATAACAATCTTAGAATAATATATTCCAAGAGAGCTTGAAGAAAGTTACTTCTTCAAAATCCTATTTTCTGGAAAAACATTTGAAATCTGCCCTGGTTGATACTAAGAATTATTAACGGTAAAACTTTTCATTCTAATTTCTTCTTTTTTTCTGCATGTTAGCATAAGAGAATTTTTGATATTGTAGAATCTCTTGTAAGGAAATTTTCTATTGAATGCTAAACCTTGAAGGGTTTTCACTCTCGACAACGCTACGTACGTTAAGCGAACCGATATCTCTTTATCCCCAATATCTACGACTGCTTTATCTAATGTTAAACCTTGGGATTTATGAATTGTAACTGCAAAAGCTAACTGCAGAGGAAATTGTTTTCTTGAGCAATTTATATTTCCATTTTTCCAGAATTTAGTTATTGGTGGAATCGGAAAGCAGCCATTCTCATAAGTTGAATGACTGTAGTTTTCATATTTAACCATGATTATTCGCGGCATCTGGTCTGGTGGCCCGTGATTCTCTTCATAAATAATATTTGCAACATAACCTAAAGCCCCGTTTACTAAACCTTTTTCGGTCCACAAATTAGAACGTTACATTACTTTAGACCCAATTGATAAAGTAAGAAATGGTTCAAGTCTGTTTGTCATTTCAGAATAGGCCAACTTTGCTTTAGTACAATTATGAAGAGCTTGAATCAAGGCAACAGGTTGACGCAGTTCTTTTAATTTCATTATTATATTCTTTTACATCTTTATTCGTTGAAAACAGCCTAATTGCATCTTTAAATAAATGCTGTTCGCTTTTTGAAAGAGACTGTAAGCTTCTATTCATTAATATTTCATAGTCTTCAGTAGTGCATTCTCCATTGCTAATTCGATCAAGTATGCTACCTCACTTCCTTGATTTTTGTCACTGTAAAGAAGCCTGTCGTTTACTGGAGGTAGTTGTTTGATATCTCCAAATAGATAAAAGAACATTCCACTAAAAGGTTCATCTTGTTTTGATGGCACAACACAACGTAATCGTAAATCTATTTTTCGCAAAAGACTGCATCCAATCATACCCATTTCATCTATAATTATGAATTTACAATTTCGAAACTCCTCCTGAAGTTGACCAATCGAATATGGACTAAGATCTCTTAGCTTTTGATTTAGTCCCAATAAAAGTTTTGAATGAATCGTTGATCCATTTATATTGACTGCGGCAACAACAGTTGGTGCAAGCAATTGAAATGAAGATGGACCAAATGTTTCATTTAATCGAGCAGTGAAGTAATGTATTAAAGTACTTTTTCGAGAACCTGCTTTTCCTTGGACAACAATTCTTTTTATTAGCATTTCTCGCCTATGACCTTGCAAGAAATTGAGCTGTTCTTCAAAAATATTTTTTTTCTGTTCATCGGAAAAGTCGAAATTTGGCAAATTACTAGAAGGAACAGTGACACAACCACTTTTTTCACTCTCTTTCACCTTTTCATTTTCAATAAAATTCTGTAATTTATTAAGCAAATCTTGACTTTGAATGGTATGCCAGTTATACCTTATATCAATGTCCCTTCTGCCCAAATCTAATTCATCCGGTGCATTATATTGTCTTTAAGCGACATTCATCCAGTCAAATGGTTGATCTATTTCAGTAGATTCAATTTCTTCCTCATCTTCTAAATTTTACAACAGATATTCTAAATCCAATCTTTGAATTTCATTATTCTCAAAATGCGGTTCATATATAACTTTCCATGAAGTATTATTTGGATTCATAACTTGAAAATCACGCCAAGGAATATGCAGCATAACTTGTTGCTTATAGAAATCTTCATTATTTACATTATTGTGATCATATTTCAATTTCGGTATAATTCTGGGGATAAATGGTTTTTTTCTGATACTGAAATTTTCACCGCGTTTATAAACGTTCGTGAAATAATTCTGCAATGACATTTTCAAATCTCACTGGGCGTTCCTCGTACTTTTCTAAAATATTTAAAACGGGTATGCTTCCATCCTGCTTACTCATATCTAATTGTTCCCATTCGTTCCTTGCTAAATTAATGGTGGCAAACTGACGAGATGGCTTATACAAAGGCCATCCCATTAACACCCAAAATATTTCCTGGTCAGAATAATCACGTTCAGCACACATTTTTATTAAAATCTTCCGAATTATCTGCTGAACATTGATATTATCGCATGATTCTTGAACTGTTTGTCTGATGAAATCTTTCATCCCTTCTGATCTGGGTTCACCTTTGATAGCATATTTAGCAATATATTTTAGAACTGCCTGAATGGAAATGACTGCTTGGAAATCCATGTTTGCTTGCCAAATTTTTAAAATTTGTGGGCTATGACTGTTTAAATAAGGACTATTTCTTTTTTAAATGTATTCGAGTTCATTAGTAAGGAACTGAATTTTACTTTCATGAGAACACTCTTTAGGAAATTTGAAACGGCATGTGACTTCAGAACAATCTTTTTTCTTTCTCTGACAAACTTTAGAACATTTATGCATTTGTACTGCACGTATTAAGTGATTATAGTCATCAGCTTCATCAGGCATATCCGTAAAATGAAATTTAGATGGATGTATATCAAACTTGATTAGGATCTGGTTGCCAAGTCGATACGAATTCGTCAAAGTATTTTACAATTTTACGTATCTTTTCATCATCCTTTGAACTAAGATTGTTTACATCAGGAGCATCTTCAAACCAGAAAAGACCATGCATGTGAGGACTACCTCTATGTTGAAATTCAACACGAAACCAAAAGTCCTTGACTTTGAAGTATTTCTTGAAAAAATGTTCCATAAGAAAATCCAACCGCTTATGAAAAAAGTAAGCAACGATTAAAGGATTACAATTCAGCAATTTTGATTTTCTGATGAATTCAGAATTTTGGTTACAATTAGTGTAAATATAGTCTGCATCAATAATGCGATAAATTTCAGGCCAGTATAAATCAGCTGCACTAAGTGTAATGAAAACAGTAAGAGTTCCCAATTCCTCAACCATGTCTAACAACTCTCGTGATCTGATAAACCAATAAGAGCTCGATGATCTTAAATTAGCATTGAAAGATAAAATCGACTTGTACAATGTAGGATCTTTCTGCAACCGTTCCTGGAGTTTTTCAACTGTTTCAACATTATGTAGGCGATAATTTTTTTAAATACAAATAATTGCATTTTGTAATGCTGTCCAACGCATTATGCTATTGAAAGCAAAAAATCTAAATCTTGGATGCCGTGCAAATCTTCCATCGTCATATATCATGAGAAATTTAAATAGCATGGCAGAGGCTAATTTCAAATATTTGTTTTTACAGAATATTGTTTTGTCACCATAAATACATCACGCTACCAAAAACTGAATTAAATGCAGCACAGGAAATGTGTCAAAATTAGATCGCAACGCTTGAGTCGGACGGACATAGAAAAAAAATTAACTCTAGAAGTGCCAAGAGCCGTCAATTTGAATGCTATCAATTATGTATAGTTCAATTTGAACAAGAAATTTATTTATAAAAGAATTAAATATATTTATATCACACAAAAATAAGTTAAATAGATATGTTAAAAGAGATTTAATTAAAGATTTTGGTGTTCATTTAAAAAATTAAATAAAACATGAGTGAAATTTCCGTCTCTTGTAGTATTAAATAAAATCTTGTAAAAATAAAATACTTATCAACAAATTTCTAACTTTGTTTTAAAAAAAAAAATGTTTATTAATTTATTTTTATCAAATCGATAAATAAGCGAAAAAAGCGTAAAACAAACTCAATGGCGTATATTCACAACCCTTATGTTTATTTAAGTTTTCTCTTTATTTAGAATGAACCATAGCTTAAATTTTGGGACACACTAAATTAATTTCAACGCAGAAATAAAGACTAGAATATCACTTTATTATTTATCTCGTTTTCAAAAGCATCCACAATTATATGTACATAAATAACAATAAATTAGTAAAACAATCTGTTTATGACCATAAAATAAAAATTTAGATAATGGAATGTCAATAGATCAACAATTCTATGAAATGAAAATAACGCAGAATTGACATTCAAAAATCAAAACACACATGCACACGAACGTCGTTTCAATACCATTAAATAATAAAATGAGGTATGCTTAGCGCATCCTTCGTTTTAATCCTTATCATCACAGATGTCCTTTAAAAAAAAAAAAAAAAGAGTTCTTTGCACTCAGGCCGTTTTCTTCAAAGAGCTATTTCACAGAATTTACGGAATGTTCAGGTGTAGTAGTTTACAGAACGTCTTGACTCAGTCGAAAATGTCGCTCTTTGTTCAGATCTAAAATCTTTTTTGGAAATTTTGAAAAGAAAAGAAAAAGTCAAAAACTTAATGAAGTAGTTTGTTCAATCACCGAGGAAGGTCTGGAGATGTAGGCTTTATGGACCTCGGCAAATCTCTTTCTATCGCCAAGTTGGAGTAGATATTTTCTAAAAGAAAAAAAAATGTAATTAGAAGTTCAGAATTATAGTTTACTAACTAAAGTATCCGGCGTTGACCGCCGATCTTAATAAACATTAACATTTAAAGCTATATATGAGCTTGGTTTTTTTTGTTTTTAATTAGTATGTATTTTTTAAATTTCATTTTTCTAAGATATAATTTTTATATAGGCACATTTTTTTTCCAACGTTCGTTTATTTCTACTGCATTTTATATTCTAACCCTTTTACTTCAAGGAGACTTTTTCTTTCTGAAAGCATTAAAATTTTAGTATGTGAAACCATTTTCATCAAAACTCTCTTATAAAGAATATACACACAGAAAATAAAATCTCCAAATAATACAACTAAATGACGCTAAACCAGATTTCACAGTAAATCGTATAGTATGAATTTTCAGATAAAAAATTATCGGTGCTTCTGCTAATTTTTAAAATCGGGATACAAGTTGGCTTAAAAATTTCACGGCACACCTGATGCACTTTCATGGCGCACCACTGTGCCGGAGCACACCGGTTGAGAACCATTGCTTTAGACTTTCAGAAATCAATAAAGTTTCTACATTTTAAGGAAAAATTATATATATATATATATAAAATGTTTATTCGTTTGTCACCGGTTTTCGGACACGTTTCCGAAAATCAAAGACAGACAAATAAACTTTGTTTTTTTAAAAATCCCAATCTCTATGAGGTTTCTAAAGAACGCTTTTCGAAATCGTGGATAAACTCGGAAGAGGTTATTGGGTATTTTAGTTTGTTCTCATATTATATTTTTCGAGACTAAGAAATATTTGTCTTGTTTACAATGAAATATAATATTAAATAAACGGATCGGTGTTGTGATTGAATATGTAATACCTTGGCTGCCCGTCGCTCTTGGTCGGTCCCTGTCCTCAATCAGCTGCCTCACGCACAGGTGGATATAGATGTACTGGTCCTGAAAAAAAGAAACAATGCTTTGAAATCGGTACACGTGGTCCGTAACAATGAAGTAAGGAAAATCATGCGTCAAGTGTAGATTATGAAATGCCTTCCATCGGAACATTGTAATAAAACTTACGTCTTTTATGAGCCGAAAAATGATAATTAAAGGAAAAACAATTTTTAAAAGCGCTTAACACATTTGAAAAAACAATTTCAGCAATTATCATTCAGAGTCGGGTAAAATATTCAAATTCTTTTGTGAAGCTCTGTATAGGATCTATATAGCATAAAATTGAGTTTCATTAGGAAACGCATCACACAGTTGAAAAATTTTTTTCAAGCATTTCCTTCAATGAGAGAGAAACCGAGACAGACACACAGCCAGAGGGACAGAGACAGAGAGGCAGAGGAAGGAACAGAGAGAGAGATAGAGAGAGGCAGAGGGAGGAACAGAGAGAGAGTGAGAGGGACAGAGAGAGATAGGGACAGACAGGGATAGAGGGGGAGGGAGGGGGAGAGAGAGAGGGGAAGGGAGAGGGAGAGGGAAAGAGAGAGAGGGAGAGCTGAATAAAAAGAAATCAACCAGTCAGAAAAGAGTTGTCATGACAAATACAATAGCTAGGAATAAAGAATGTTTCCAATATAAAATTCGAAAATAAAAGATGGAAAAATAAAATTACAACAAATGCTGAAATAATTCCAATGGAAGAAAATAATTAAACACTTACAAGCTGTTAACGATTTAAGTTAATTAATTTAAACGGCGGTGCTGCAAAATACATTTCTAGAAGTAGAAATACTATCTGTTTCGAAACGTGTTTTTATTTAATCTTTATATTTTATTTTATTTTGTTTTCCTATTTAGACTGCTTTAAAAATATCCTAAAATTATAAATATGCTTCGGAAAACATTGAAAAAAAAATGCTTCAAAAAACTTAAATGAAACTCCACTCGACCTAAAACAACAAAAAAAAAAAAAAAAAAAAAAAAAATTGCAAATGTCTTTAAAAATCGGATTCCGATCACAACACAGTTTTTCAGCGGATGCAAATGACGTCACTTTATATAAATTAAAAGCGTGTATTTTAAGTCTTAAAACTGACATACGTTTTGTACTATTCATATTTTCTTTCATCGGTGTCGACACTTAAATTCTGAAAAAGCAGAATTTCTGTTTGTTCTTAAGCTTACTTCCGTCTGCACCATGTTAGTCCTGTGTTGCCTCAGGTCGAGCACCGTCCCGTAGACGTCGACCGTGTCTTCTCTGTGGTTAGATGCGCCTGCGTGTTGCAGCTGTAGCATGAGCCTGTCCACAGCTATGAAGGTGCCCGTCCTGCCGACACCAGCGCTGAAAAATGAATAAAATGTGAAGCACAAACAAATTTGGCGAAAAAATTGTGACTTAAAAATATTATATCCCTCACTAATGCATTCATTAGTGAGTGAATGCATTAGTGAGTGATTCATTATGTACGTTCTGTTTATAAAACCATGGTCAAGTGCAAACTCATTTGATTTCTATGGTTAAACAAAAATGTGCCATGAAAAGAACGATCAATGGCAAACATAAGCGCGCCAGTACGATATAATACTTCCAGAGTTCCTTAATGCAACTTCGCTGTTCAATAAAAAAACATTTTAGAAAAGGCATAAAACATTTGAAAACCAGATTTCAGACATTACCGCCCACAGCCGGAAAAGTAGTCCAATTCTTACGTTCAACCCTGTATTTAATCTACAGATATACATATTATGCTAAAACTTGGTAAGAAAATGCATAACAGGTTTAAAATTCACGTTCAGTAATTTCTACGTACATACGGAAACTTATTTTTTTTGTATAACCCTGTATATTGCCAACAGATTTTTATATGCGCTGCATAATAAGCTACAATTTAATTCAGGAAAAACATGGCGTAAACTACTAAAATCATACTTCCAGACATTATCATCCATAGGACGGCATCAGTTCTTTGCGTGGTCCTGTATGTAATTTTATTTATATTATAGAACCATCTCTTTGTATACAAAATATAGTTCAACTTGAGAGTGCATAACACAATTAAAGGACGCCCTTAAGCCTTAAGCCATTCACTCTGATACACTTCCATTTTTAAGTGCGTTCGTAATTATACAGTCCTCAGCAAAAGTTTAGACACTGGTGATTTTTAACCTTTAAATAAAAAATGCTAACACTTGGGTTATACAAATGGCTGTACATATTTTTTAATATATTTTAAACGTTTTAGGACAAAAATAACTGTTTTAATGTAGGATATTACTTAATTTAATTGAAAAAAGTGAAATTTGCATATTGCAAAAGTTTAGACACTTTTGTGATTTTTAGGCAACTGTTCGCCGAAAAACGCAAATTTCAAAATTATGACGTCACATGCATGAAGTATTTAAGTGTACCTCGCGATAGTATCGGTTAGTGAAGATGCCGCGAGCTAGAGATTTTCAGTCAGATGAAGTAACTAAAGCATTGAAGTTGAAATCGAAAGGGAAGACTGTTGCAGAAATTTCAGCTACTTTGAATCGTCCAAAGAAGTCTTTCTATTAAGTACTGGCTAAGGGTGACTCTTTCAAAGCAAAACATAAATCAGGAAGTCCTTCTGTGGCCAGAAAACGAGATTATAGAAGGATCCATAAACTGGTATCTAGACAAATGATGACTGATAATCGCATTAAAAGTGAGTCAGAGCTTTCTGTGTTAACGGATACTTTCGTAGATGAATTATAGAAAGATGTACATTAGTTTACATGAAAATGATAAAACAACCAGCCTTGAAATATCACAACAAATTGACCCCTTTCCGCCGCGGTGTAATTCTGTTTATAAAACTGATGAAATAATGGAATGAAAACATAATTTATAAACGAATTTATTAGAAAATATGAACTTGCTTATTTTAACGTACATTATAAAAGGATAATTTTAATTAAATTTTCTTGATGCCATCTGTCAGTTTTGGAATTAAAATTAGGTGTCCTTTTTAAGGACACCGCTCCCGAAAGAGTTGACGATTTGGGCCTCACTTTGTTTTAATTCTGAATTATCTCTGGAGTTTCTCAATGGTCGCCATGTAGCGTAAGACTACATACATACATTGGAAAACAATTTACAGCCATTTGGTGAACTTTTAGCCAATCCAAAGTATGTATTTGAGCAAGATAATGCGTCTATTCATGTTGCATACAATTCAAAAAATTAGTTTAACTCTCTAAATATTACTGTTCTCGACTGGCCCGCGTGTTGTCCTGATCTGATCCCAATCGAAAACTTTTGTGGCATCATATCTCTTACGGTTTATGCAATTTTTTGACAATACTCCTCTGTAAATGAATTTCGATCTGCTGTTGAACGTTTTTGGTACGAAATAGACCTTCAAGTGATGCAGGATTTAGTTTCTTCGATGGGAACCCACATTTTTGCATTAATAGCAGACAACGTAGTTGCACTTCGATTTTAATTTATGGATATTTTCCTGTTAACAGACAAATTGTCTATACTTCTGCCACAATGTTAAATATGTTTTTTATTCATTATATATTATGTAAAGTGTATAAATTAAAATTTATTGTTTGTGTATGAAAGATAAGTCCCCAGTAATATATAACAGTTGAGTTACAAAAATTCGTTTCATACTTATCAGTACAGAAGCATAATCAATCATTGTCTAAACTTTTGCTGAGCACTATATAAATACATAGCACCTATAGTCATCGTACAGTCCGTCAGTCTGCATATAACAGAGCAAAACCTACCCAACCGAATGGTTTGAAATTTGAAATATATAATTATTGCACAATTTTGTCGTGTCGTTTCAAATTTTATGAAAATCGCATGTATAGTTTAATTACAGGGACAGTCAAAATTTTTCCGTTACATTATGGCCAATGTGAAAAAATTATTTCAATTGCATTTTAACGATGTTAGAGCCTCTCGAGCAGAATGAAATCGATACGCATTGAGGAAATGCACTAAAATATACATTCAGTACAATATGCGGTGCAAAAATATTTCCAAAAATAATTATAGTACGAACGCATCTCGTTTGCCACATTTGTCGCGCAATTTCCAACTTGTTACGAATTCTTTTATGTAACCCTGTATATGATCTATAGAATTTATACACACCACATAGCAAGCAAACATTGTCACACATACCATAAATGAAACCGCATTACCAGCAATTATGGCTAAAAGAAAATAGGCACAGTACTTTAGGCACAGTACTGTATCCGAGTGATGAACGGTAACTGTAAATGAATGATAAATTCTATGCGCATCATGTTATGCAACATTTATCTTGTAGTAAGACTCAGTGATGTATATCAATTTCATTATATTTGAAATATTGCAACAGAATTATAGTACGCTGAAAACAGTTTTGCCCCGTAGGCCATTATGTAACAGAATTCGGAACAGCTGCCGTATTCGCCCGGAGTCCGCCATTTTGTTTCTTTGTTGGTCATTTACAACCTCTTTATGCTTAATTTTTGAAAATTTAGAGATTAAACATCAACAACAGCAAAATTTTAAACAAAAAACCAGCACTCCAAACATTATTTGTAAAAAAGAAAAAAAAATAGGGGAGACAGAGAGTGGAAATTAGTAATTAGCAAACGGTAAATACATAAATTGTAATACAGTAGAGTAAATCAAGTATTCATTTTTAAAAATATATATTCCGAAATTACAGCCAAAAAAGAATCTGAGATTAAACATTTAAAGAAAAAAAATCTAAATGAAGAAATCTAAAATCGGCAAAAAAAATGGCCGCCATCTCCGGGCGAATACGGCAGGGTCGCCCAGAATTCTTCTGTGTGTTTCTGTAAATGAATAATAAATTATTATTCCTATTTTACAGAATGTATGTTTTAGTGCACTTCAGAAATGCATATCAATTTTAGGTTTAAATTGTCTAACATCATTAAAAGCAACTTGAAACGATTTTTTTTTTCCATTGACCGCAATGTAACAATATTTTTGTCCCTCCTTGTAAATGCTATAAATGAAACACACTTAATTTTCAATACCGATCGTGCTATAGTAAAAGTTAATAACATACAAGAAATTCGGTGTGATATGAGTGTTATTTACGAGAATTAGAGCTTGGAGAGACGGACAGACAAACCGATGTCAAACACTTAAACGATTTTGGGAAGTATCTTTATAATAAAAACCGAAGTCATGTGTCTGTCATCAACAGTTCCGGGCTGACCGCTTCACTTTTTATATGCCAAACGGACATTTCGGTACTTTTATATTAGTCGGGCGCAGATGATAAACCGCCAAATATTCTTCCATCGCCATCATTTCTTTAAAAATATAAACCTATCACTCATTTCATTTAAAACAAATCTTTCATTTAAAATACTAGGGGACTCTGCCCCCTACGAGCTACGCTCGTCAACCCCCGTTCAGACACCGCAGGCTCTAACAGCACGCTAATTTGATCGGCTTTAAAAAGATTTCGGAAGATTGAATTATAATTTGAATCTGACAATTATAGTCTGACGTAATTTTCACCAAACTTTTCTTTCTCTTTTTAATATTAACGTAAAAATACTTTTGTTAGAAATAAAATATTATGATCATCTTAAAATATCAAATATATGTCTCGCGCAATTTTTAAACTGTTTTGCAATATTATTTTATGTTCATTTTACGTAACAAGTGTATGCGACGCAAATTCTCCTATTTAAGACTTCTAACGCATGTTAATGAATTTATTATTTTACAATATTCTTTCTTTTTTAAAATTCACGTGTAATTATAGTTTTTATGACGTAATTTTCAATGAGTTCCTGCTTTTTATATTTTCTGTTTATAATAGTCACGTGTAAAATAAATTTTTTATTTGAAGCAAACATTATAGTTTGCGCTGTTTATACAATTGGCAACAGTTTAAATTAATACAATTTTCTAAAATATCTCACGAAATGCTGAAAATTTGAATTTAAAATAGAAATAAAACCTCAAAAAATGAGTCAAATTAAAAAACTAAATGAAATCTGCACACCGGGAAATTCTGACGCATAAAATGATCTAAAAATGATTAAATTCCTATGTACAGTTTTTGCTCCTATAAAACTTTTTTAATGGAACGATTTTGTCCAACTTTGGCATTAAATATCTCTTAAAATAATTCTTCGATTTGAAAACTGTCTGCATCAGCGTGTTTATCAAACATTTCTCTATAATATTACCGATTTTCATATTTTTGTATGCAACAGTTTTTTTAATATTAACGAAGAAAGGCCATGCTTAAGCATTCAAATTGGATGTCGATCTTCCGGGAATATCTACGCAGATTTTCATTGGTCCATTTCCAAATCAAAACTTTTTTTTTATATATAGAAGGACACATATTTCATTTACCTCATGCAAAATACAATAAATAAATAAGTAAATAGATAATTTTCCAGGATAGGTTCTTGGCGAGGAAAAAAAAAATTGGCATCGTATTTTCCGGCAATCTATATCCTATTTCATATACATAAGCAATTTTTTCTATATGTATACAATTTGTTTAATCTAAAGAAGCCAATAATCTATTTTTATATAGAAACAGAAGTAATTTCTATGTAAACAAATATTGTATAATATGTGTAAATAAAATGTTTATATGCAAATAAATAGATATAAATAAAAGTTCACCACGTTTGTTTTCATAGCTATTTATATATTTTATCAACGTATTTCACGTTCTGAAGCCCGAATTGCGCCAAGCTTTAAAAAAAAAAATGCCAAAGCTCCTGGAATGGAAAAGTACCTAAATAAACAATTAATCGTAATAATAATAACATAAACTAAAATATTTCATTTCAACATCAAAGTATTGTTTCTAATTTACATTCAAATAAATACATATTCCAAGATAATTTCAATTGAAATTAATTTGACAGCTTTCTATTTGACATCATAAAGTAAGCAAACACAAGAGATTCATTCATCATAAAACAGTAGAAAATATTAGACCATGGTGGTAATCATCCGCAAAGCAGATTCTCCAACAATGAATGGACAATATTCTTATGACATCATAGTAGGTAAATTGGTGGTGCCAACGTTTGTTAACGGCTTGCATTCACGAGGGTTTTATTTTGCTATTTCTCTTAGTTATGTTACTATATTGTCATATTTATGAACTCAGAAATCAAATCAAATCAATAAAATGAATAGTATATATATTCATTATTTTGTTATTAAGTAGTGAAAAAAAATATAAATGCATGACTTGCAAAATTTAAATAAATTTAGTAATACTAAAAAATAGTATCGAAGTAACAGCATGTTTAAGTAAAATAAGTTTAATTTAGAAAATTTATGAACAAATCACTTAAAATTTCACTCATTTTTACAGCTACGGGAATTAATTGGTATTTGTCAAAAAAGACGAAGTATGCATAACAACAAAAATGTATGAAATGTTATCAAGTTCGCAAAAAACTCCTGATTTCTCTATCAGTATCTTTCGGCTCGGGGAAGGATTGAGGAAGTAAATTAGTTTAAGAATGAAAGTAACATGATGCAATGCTTAGCATACATTTAAGGGAGACCAAACTGGTCGCCAGAGGCAGCTAGTTAATAATAAAATTCCAAAAAGGAATACTTTCTTTAAAATTTTCAACAAAGCTAAAACTGAATCAACCTAATTTTAAATAAATACAGTGAAACCTCCTGTGCGACCACCTCCCTGAACGACCATTTTTTCATGGAACGAAATTTATTCCCATAGGCTCAATACTAATTTTACCTCCATTAAGAGACCATGCCAGTTGAACTCCCTCCATGAGCGACCCGTTTTTTTGAAGAAAATGAAACAAATTCCGTTTTTTCCTGGTCACTTGAAGAAGGTTTTATGAGAATAATAATTCCGGAGAGCGCATTATTGATCAAACTTCTAAACTACGTTTAGAATTTTTTTATTCCGCTAACTTTTAAGTGTTTAAACAACTTTGTGCCTTTTTAGGCAATGAATTTAACTTTGATGACAAATTAAGAATGGCGGTCAATAAACTCCCCTGCCCAATTCTGCCAGGAAACTCTCAAAGAAATGGATAAATTAATAAAATCGTCATTATTTGTTCCCGTCCAAAAAAAAAAAAAAAAAAAAAAAAAAAATTGCATTTTTTTACTGAACTTTGAAATAACAGTTATAAAAGATAAAACCGTAAAATCAAAACA
This sequence comes from Maratus speciosus, assembly GCA_963932465.1. Classification (NCBI taxonomy): domain Eukaryota; kingdom Metazoa; phylum Arthropoda; class Arachnida; order Araneae; family Salticidae; genus Maratus; species Maratus speciosus. The sequence continues at coordinate 89,624,517 of OZ010794.1, read as the reverse complement.
AACGTCAATGTATTCATTTTTTAAGCTCTGCAGTAATTAACTCAAGTAATTAACTTTTGTTTTGATACTTAAATTTTCACATTTTTTCCTAATGTGAAAAGAAACATTTAGTAACATTAATTGTTACCCTTTTCAACAATTATAATCTCCGGGCGTATTCGCAAGTTGTTCCCTAGAGGAATTTAATCATGACCTCCCTTAAGAGACCACCTCTCGGAGCGACCCATTTTTATTGGAACGGAACGTGGTCGCTTTAGGGAGGTTTTACTGTATCTTGCATATTGAAGATTCCATCCCGTAGTTGCATATATATAGCCATTACGAAAATCACAGCAGCGACACCTGTTTTACAAGTAAGTAAGTAAGCACCCACCCTGGGAACCCGCTTTTGGCTTATGGTTAGGTGTAACCCCCAAGCCCAGGGCAGGGAAAAGTTTTACTACCTGCGGAACTCCTTCAATGATTTTTTTTTCTTTTTTTCTTTTTTTTTTTAGTTTAGGAGAAATAACAATGTCAGATATATGACAATTATTGAAAGTGTGTGCAATAAATATTTACAGATGACCCCTATAATTACATTTGAGAGAAATATTCATTATTATAACATATAAATATGCATAGTTTTTAGAATTTGATATTAAACTTTTTTGATCACAATTACCTACATATTTACAACACTTTTATGTTATTTTCAGGATTCACAATGCTAACATCAATTTAAACCATGTACAAATGTGATATTTGCAACACTTAAAGCTATTTTCAAGGTATATATATGATGCAAAATTATTTTTAACTCTATACTAAAAATAAGTATTAAGGTACAAGATGCAAATAATAATTAATATTATGCACTATTATGAAAGTATAAGTAATTGTAGATAATAATTATTTACAAATTTACAATACAATGATACTATGTTTGAGATATTATGTAAGATACATGATACAAAAATTATTTTTAAATCTACACTAAAAATTTAGTATTAAGATACAAGATGCGAACAATAATTAATATTATGCACTATTATAAAAGTATAAGAAATTGTGTATAATAGTTATATTTAAATTTACAACACAATAATACTCCAATAATAATTAGGAATCTGTACTGGAATAATGAAAGTTGCTATTTACACTTTATACAAAAGCATTGGTATTTGAAGATGACTCAGTCGAAGAAAACTTACCAGGAGTATAAATTAATTACATTTTATATAAAATATGACCACGCCGACACGAATACCCCAGACCACAGCCAGAACTACGTTTGGAAAAGTTAAATAGTATAGAATTAAGCTAGAAATTTATAATTTATAAATGAGTAAAAACTGTTGAGAATGTTATAGTTTTCATATAACTTTTTGAGCTGAATGGGATCATTAATAATCTTAAGAATATCTGCGAAGATTGAGGGACCTGTTCGCTTGAATTTAAATTTCATAAATTTGCAATTGCCAAATAGATAATGTAGTGGGTCTCCTCGGACACCACACTTGCAGAGATCGTTATCTTTCTTGTTTATGCGATGAAGAAAAGATGGAAAGCTACCGCAGCCCGTTAGGAAATAAATGGAAACTTTGTCGTTAACAATTAGCTTTTGTTAAACCTTTGGCACAATCTGATGCGTAAATCGGACGCTCCCTGAGTGATCCCAGTTGTGCTGCCACCTATCCAGTAATTGTGAATTGATGCATTTTAATAAATATGATCGAGGTAATCTAATACTCCGATCTACTGGAAGGTTGCAGTACTGAGCAGCGTCATTCGCTAGCTTGTCCGCCAGTTCATTTCCTGCTATTCCAATATGACCTTTAATCCAAGTTAAGTAAATTAATTTATTTTGATGTTTTTTAATTTTAATTTGAATGTTATACATATCGGGATTTGTTGGAAATAATTTAAGTAATGCTTTAATTGCCGATTGGCTGTCAGAGAATATTTGGAATCTGTTGTGAGTAGAATTTATTTCCCAATTAATCAGTAGGAATTTACGTCAAGGTCTAATTGAATATGAAATTTGACGAAATTTCGAGCATTAATTAGTTCTTGAGATAAAGCGCCGGCAAAATTTATGTCACATACTTAGTGCAGAGTTTTTAAATATAAAAATCTGTAGATGGCAGCACTAGAAATCCAGGTAGAATATTTTAACGACATTTTCCAAGCTCAAATGCAAGCTGATTCAGAATAAAATGCAATTGTTTTCTTTACGTCATGTTATGTGATTATCTGTGAAATAAATGCTTTAATGTCATATTGACTTGATATATGTTTTATTTAACTAACTAAAATAGTACATGCACTTACAGACAGACAGACGTACATTCCAGTGTGGATTCAGCTCACCATTTAGAGGGTGGGGGGTGGGGTGGGGAGGGGGGGGGCCATGGATTTCCATTTTTTGAGTGGGAGGAGATCACATCTCTTTATGAGAATTTTTTATATTGAAAGCTATTCCCAAATCTAAACTAACTACTTTTCTGATACTTTCGCGAAGTCATTTTCATTCGTAAATACAAAAAAATTGCGTTAATATTCGTAAAAATATATAATTTACCGATTTTGTTCAGATATCAAGAAATTAAAGAGTTTCCCATTTTCTTATAAAGGCATAGATTCATTCAGAAAATGTTGCCAAAGTTAGCATTTTTAGCTAAGTTTTAAGAGTTGACAGCCACAGAAATATCGTCAAAAGGGAACAATTGGCTGTCACTCCGGAAATTCAGTTTAAAAAGTCTTATAATTGTCAACGATTAACCCCTTCTCTGTTGGCGTCGCATGTCATACGTTCGGCGTCGTGTGTCATGCGACGCGAAGAAAATTTTCATCCTTCAACTTCAAAGTGAAATTGTTGCAACTTGTACGTTGGTACATTCTGGCATCGTTTTTTGTATTTCTGTATAGTGCTAAGAGATGACGCAACTAGTTCTATTATTTTCGAATTTGCTTTAATATCGGCATTCGTTAGTTATTGTTCCATGTCAAAATAGCTTATATGGTGGATTCAGAGAGTGATTCTTCTGAGGGAAGTGATTATAATATCTCTCAGTCAGAAGATGAGACTGACTTATATAATACCTATGTATAATAATTTTTAATAATTCTTTTTTATGCAGATATTTATCTAATATTATAACACGAGAAAATATTTTATATTACAAATGAAAATCAAATTTTAAAGTAATTGCTTAAAAGGCGCAAGGCCAACATAGTGAAAAAGATTCCAAGCCGGGACTCGAACCAGGGCCATCAGTATAGCGCACTGACGTTCTACCGACTAAACCACTTGGAACGATACCTAGCTCGGAAAATTTCTCACTATTGTAACATTGTATGCAAGGCGAATGTTTCTCTCTGTAATAATTTCCATGTATTAAAATATTTTATGTGTGTAAATTTTATGTAAAAAGCTGTTCAGAAAATCAATGTTGGCAAGATTTTGCCAAATTTGGCGAAATGTTGCCAACTTTGTGTTTATACTTCAAATAGATTAGGTAAATATAGTTTCAGAGTATATTTTTTTTAATTTTAAACTTGAGTGCATTACAGGAAAAACTGGGGTTCAGTGACTTTTTTTTTTTACCAATGGTCAAACAAAAATTGGTTACAAACGAAAATATTTTACATTTTCCAATTCAGGATAGAACATATATTAATTTTCAGCAATTAAAAAAAATGCTTTTTTGGGATTGGAAATTCGAAAAAAACCCGACAGAGAAGGGGTTAAATATGGCAAAAATTTATATTAAATTTTAGAGGTAACAAAACCGTAGAAATATGCAATATTTCATTTTAAAAACGATCTTTAGAATATTTTTAATGGTGTTCAGAAAGGAGTCGGAGTGGCCCCCATGACCTCTCTCTTGGATCCGCCGTTGCGTACAGTTTCTGAAAACAGTAAAATATGTTCAGGACATTTCAAAACGTGTTAATCTATCAAAAAAAACGGAAGTTGAAAAATTTTCACCGTTCCTATATTTTCTTTTTATAGGAGAAATCAAAACGTGAAAAAACAAAACATTCGATTCCAAATCGCTTCATTAGTTATTACCCGACTGCCAAGAAGGGTTATGTGTTTCATGCGTATCTGGGTATGTGGATTTCTTTATAGCCTCGAAACATACCAACGGCTGGATGGATTTTAATGAATGAGGTCTCTATCGATTCGTCTTAACCGTCCGATGGTTATAGGCTAGGTTTTGTTTTTATATATTCAAAATGGTGGTAAAGACGGAAAAAAATACGCACCCTATTGAGTGGCTTATCATTGGATAGGTCTTTCAAAATGCAGACGATGTTTCATTGACTATTTTACAGTCAGAAGCTCCGTTTAAATATTCCACGACCTGGAAGTTGTGTAGGTAGGATCTCTAGCTTTACTGCAACTATAACCTTCATAGACATCTATAGGCCTCATCAAAACAGTGTTTATAGATAGGAACTAACAATAAACACAACTTAAAAGTCATCAATACAAGAAAATAAAAGAAATTGGTAAGTAATAGAAAAAATAGTTTCACATTGATGATTAATTAATGAAATAATTAATTAGTTCGCTTTTTACGCAGTCGGGTTTTTTGATTTTTAAATTTAATTTTTACTTGTACCTGCTTGTTTTCAAAATGCGTCCGGGAATTACATATGTAGTTGAGCAGGAAAAGATATATACCGGGTGTCCCATAAATTCGTTATTAGTTTAAAAATTCATAAAAAGTTGAAAAATTGGTTTATTTGAAAGCGGTCTGCGTCAAAATTATTCTCGCGCTGGGGGATTTTTTTCTTTTAGTAAAGAGAAAAAAAATTGTGAAAATCTTTGTCAACAGAGGACACTTTAATATCCAAATCCCAAAATGGAAAATTACGTTTATGGGGCCAGGTTCCCTTTCAACCAGAGACGTCGTGATGGGGGGTTATGTGGGGGAGGCTCCCCCCTCCCCAATATATGTGAATTTGAGAAATTTGAGCTTAGAGTTGGGAAATTATAGATTTTGAAAGACTTTTTTTTTAAGTAAAAAACATTTATTGTTTTGCTGATTACCTTTCTAAATTCTGTAATAGTAAAATAGTTAAACACTTTCAAAATAAATTTAAAAAGTAGTCAGACTCAATTTCTCATTATGTTTCTCTGTGCTACGAAAATATCTTAGATCTACCAGGCCTGAATTTCTCTACTCTTGTCCATAACAGTGTCTGTAATACATTTCCTCCGAAACTGTGTTCCCTTCTCAAAAATCTACAAATATGAGGCTATTTTCATATGAAGTACGATTATGACTCGTACACAATTGAAGACAAAAACTTTCATTAAATGAACCAATAATTATAATTTTTAGGTTTTTAGTTTCAGCCTCTTTCTTTGGAAAGATTTTTTTTTTTTTTTTTTTTTTTTTTTTTTTTTTTTTCTTCGTATAAGTATCATTTTTATTAAACACACATTGAACATATCATTTTAGTTGAAAAATAGAGCAATTTGTTTCACGTTGGGAAATTTTTGAATTATAAGTTGGGAAAATTTTGAACTCTCCCCTCCGAAAAAAATTTTGTAGCTACGACCCTGCTTGGAACCAACAAAGCACATGGAAAAGTAACCACTGTAAGAATTGCAGTCACTCTTTAACTAATTAAATTTTAATTATAAAATTGAAAAAAACATGTTAGGCACGATTAATTTTATCAATTAAAGTTGTTAAAAAAGGTATACACAGATATAGTTTTTTTTAATTTATTTTTAAAGATAATACAATTTTTACGAAAGAATTATTCTTGCATGCATTGCGCGCATGATTTTCCGCCTTTGAATGGCTGAAACAAGACAAGATTTTTTTTTAAATCTCTACAGATATAAAGTGTTTTCAAAATGACATACAATGAAAAAAAATAAAACATGTAGATCCCGAGAATTTTTTTTTTTTCTGAGAGATAAATTTGAAATACCATTTTTTTTTTACAAAAGTAGTCGTGAATTCTAAACTTCTTACTTGAGAACCATAATAATAGGTCATTTTGTGCTTCTGTACGTTTAATACATCCACCGGAAATTTCGTGAAATTCTAGGTAACCGTTTTCCAGAAATCGTGCGCGCAAAATCGCTGCTTTGAGAAAATTGGCGTTAAAGATTGAATCACCCATTGACCATATAGCAAAAGCTCAAAGTGTTTTAGACATAACATCTCTTCTAATGCAAATTTTTGAATGGGATTTGCTTTTAAATGTTCCTAAAGAATCATATTTAATTATAAGCTATTTAAAAAAAATCGATTTTTGGACGCCTTAGGGTACCTGACCCCTTATTATGGAAGGATATGAAATATCGATTTCTTTGGTATGCCAGTTATTCTCTGTACTTCTCTTGTGCTACTTACCCCTATATTATATATAAATGAATAACGACAAACGTGTCCGTGCGCGAAGCTGATGTCATTTAGACGTTGGCCAGACTTGACGATTAAATTTCGCTTTTAAGTGCTGTTTTTTTCTTACTTCTAAATATCGAATATTTTCAACCTTTACACCGTCGAGTAAGGAAAAATATGTTCTTTCAAATGCAATTTGTTTGAAAACTCTATCGCAATTTACTGATTTTTTATGATTTTTTAAATAATTTCCAAGCATGATTACTCTATTATTATTTTTTAACCTGTCATCTGTCATCTTTATAACGTACAGACAATTATGAAATATTAATCCGTTTGCACTTTAAACAATATAAATAATTCAGAAATTTTTTCCGGTTAATATTCTATGAAATAATAGAAATATAAAATAACAGACATGTAATCCAAATGCGCGCTTAAACTGCTGAAATTATAGTAAAACTAGTATTTTGTGGCCATCACAAAACTTTCTTCTATATAAATCACGTCATTTAAATCATTTAAATAGTAAAAGAAATTATATCAATTTAGAACCAATTCGTATCAAAGTATACCTGAATTTGAAGTTTGATGAAAATTCGTGCATTACTTATTGAGATAGAGCTGTAGGGGAAAGTCTGAAAAATACAGCATAACAGCGCCACCTGTTGAGCGATATGCACCAAAACACAAACAGCACTAATTCATATTAAGGTATACCGGAATCTGAGGTTTGATGAAAATAGGTGCATTAGTTCTGGAGCTAGAGCTATTGTGGAAATCACAAAAAATGCAACACAGCAGCGCCACCTGTTGAGCGATTTACACGAAAAGGTACAAAACATCAATTCACGTCAAGGACTAACTGAATCTGAAGTTTGATGAAAATCCGTGCATTAGTTCTGGACATTGAGCTATTGTGGAAATCGTGAAAAATGCTGCATGGCAGCGCCACCTGTTGAGCGATTTACACCAAAACATAAACAGCACTAATTCATATCCAGGTATACCTGAATCTGAAGTTTGTTGAAAACTCAATCATTAGTTCTTGAGATAGAGCTATTGCGGAAATCTCAAAAAATGCAGCATAGCAGCGCCACCTGTTGAGCGATTTACACCACAAGGGGCAAAACGTCAATTCATGTCAAGCACTAACTGAATCTGAAGTTTGATGAAAATCCGTGCATTATTTCTTGAGATTGAGCTATTACGAATATAGTGTAAATGCTGCAAAATGCAGCATAGTAGCGCCATCTGTTGGGCGATTTACACCAAAACGTTACCAGCACTAATTCATATCAAGGATTAACAGAATCTGAAGTTTTATAAAAATCCGTGCATTAGTTCTTGAGATAGAGCTTTTGCGGAAATCCTGCAAAATGCTACATAGCAGCGCCATCTGCAGAGTGATTTACACCAAAAACTAATCAGCACCAATCTATATCAGGGACTACCTGAATATAAATTTTTATTAAATTCCGTGCATTATTTCTTGAGATAGAGCGCCCACAAAATTTGTGTCACATACAGACAGACAGACGGACAGGCAGACAGACAGACATTTTGTAAAAACATGTTTTTTGGAATCTCTGACCCATAAAACGTGTAAATCTGTCAAAAACTGGAATTCGAAAATTTTCATGAAACCAATACTTTCTTCTTGTCAAGATAGAAGAAAGTAAAAATGTGATGTGAGTAACGAAATTTTGGGCAATTAATTGCCGCAATGTAGCTAATACGAAAGTATCGCTATTCATACATTTCAAAACTTTATTTGAATATAGTACTGATATTTTTGAAGTAAAAATGCTTTTGGTTTTCTTAGTCGGTAATATATATATATATATATATATATATATATATATATATATATATATATGGTACATAAAATTTCTACTTCGCGACATTCACCTAAATTATTCTAGTTTTCCGGTTAGAATAATATCTATTATTTATTTCTAGTTAATTTCCTTTAAACTCAAAACACGTATATTAATCTTATTCAAAATCTTAATCTAAAACTTTTTATCCCTTCACTAATTTTTCTCTACTATCAAAACAATAATATTCTGAGAGAAGCAACTTTTTATTTTCGAATGTTTTTGAAAGCCATTTTACTATTTCTAATTTTATTCCACGAATCAACTTCCCGCGCATTTACCGGCGTCGACTTTTACACCGAAATCCTTCCATGAGAAGTTACGGAACTCTTTTCCTATTACGCTCCTCTATCTCACGTCATTGGCTGAGTAATCTTGCGCCTCTTACTGAGTGGTTCGTTCCTGAATGTTATTTTGTCTTGTTTTTAGAGTGCTTGAAAGAAGTTACCCGATATCCTACATGTTCTGTAGCATTCAGTTTCACTTTAAGACCTTAGCACGATGTAGCTGTGACGGGATTGTTTACCATATCCATTTTTGTAAATAAAAGACCTTCGAACATCAACTGGCTATGCCTTTCCTTGGGAAATTACTGGGATAATCGCCATTTGCTTTGAGATATTTACCTCAAACCATCGAATAAATGATGCGACTGCACAAGAGGAATCCTCGTGTTTTCACTTATATTAAATCTCAGCCACGACAAATAATTCTATGTAAGTTGAGTGAATTTGTCGACTTAAAAATACTACGGCTTTACTCCACCTGCCAGTAAATTATGAACTCATTACATAAATCTACAGCCTTCCATTCTTTTGATGAGAAGTTTATTGGACTATTACACACACATATACCGGGTGTCCCAAAAATAACTGATGGATTTTAAAATTCAATAACTTGAAAACGGTGACAGGTATTAAAAAAATTCTTGCAGGAGGATTATGTATGATGTCAAGAGTTTTTTTTACGATTATTCTTGATTTTAGCTCGAATTTCAAACAATATATAGCGCTGAGAGCAATAGGTGCTCAGTCCAGAGCCGATTTTTGGTACTTCGGGATCCAATCAATGCATTTTTCGCATGGAAGAAGAGAGAGGCCGAAAAATCGACCCTAGATTCAGCGGTTATTGCTTGCAGCGCCATCTATTACTGCTATTTGTAACTAAAACTGAGAATCGCAGCCTAAAAACTCCCGACATCTTACATAACACTCTTGCAAGAATTTTTTTAATATCTGTCGCCGTTTGCAAGTTATTGAATTTTAAAATCCATCAGTCATTTTTGGGACACCCGGTATATATATATATATATTAAATGTAAAAAAAACTTTAGAATTTTTAATTAAAAGGGTTTTTACCTATATTCTGTAACCCGGGGAGGAAATCAATAAAAAGTTGAAAAACTTTTACTTTAATGCAGTTTCCGGCAAAATTATTTTTTTTTTTGTGTGTGTGGGGGGGGGGGGGAGAGAGATTTTTTTAGTAACATGGAGAAAAAATATTTAGTGACATCTTTGTCAATAGGGGGCGCTTTAACACCCAAATCCCAAAATGGAAAATTACGTTTATTATGGAAATGACATGGAATACCGCTGTCTTTGGTACACAACTTATTCTCTGTACTTCTTTTGCGCTATTTACACCACTCATGGACAGTTTACTTATAGTGTCCATTTGGGAAGCTACCGCAGAGCTCCTGATAAACGCGGAACTTCGCTGCGAGGTCCACCACACAAACTTTCCGTATCTTCAAAATGTTGAATAAGGGAGAGCAGTCCAGAAAGCGTTATTGTGCCTTCTTCATACCTTTCAGTGATCGAGACAGTCGTAAAGCTCCGACTGGCGATTCCGACTAAGTTAAACCTTTCCGGCACAGTGATCCTACTGCGAGAATACCTAATTTTAATTCTAAACTTGCAAATGGCACAAAGAATATTTTAATAAAATTTTGCTTTTATAATAAAAGCTTTAAAATACAAATTTTTACTTTCTAAGAAGTTCGTTTGTAAATTCTGGTGTCAGTCAATTATTTCATTATTTTATGAACAGAACTTTTCTGTGCCGGAAAGGGTTAATACAGCTTCACCAACAATGCCTTATCCACAAACGTCAACGGCTCATGGGAAAACATACGACTGCGTTGTTAGTATATAGGGGAAATTAGAAATAAACGTGTACTCGGTATTTTATAGAAATCTAATTTGCACATTTCTTCTAATTAAAATGTGTGAAGAGCAATCTATTGACAAAAAAATTTTTTTTTTCTTTTTACAAAAAAATCCCCCGTATGAGAATAATTTTTCAAGCAGACCACATTCAAATAAACCCATTTTTCCACATTTTATGGATTTTTAAAGTATTAACGAATTTATAGAACGTCCGGCATATACGAATATATTTTTTTAGAACACCCTTAATACATGCATTTTAAAAAATTTCAACAAAAAGCTCTTACTAAAATTTTTGAACTTTTGAAAAACTGATTTCAGCAGTTATCGTCCATAGCCAAATATTATTTCAATTCTTTTGACGCATAACAAGTTGAAATTTCTCTTACTGCAATTTATACTAATAGATGGAAACGTACTTGAATACTTTTGTACAACCCTGTAACCTAGAATCTTTATTACAAGCCACTATTTAGCGAAAATTTAATTCAAACTAAAACACTTTTAAAACTACTGAAATCACATTTCTAGAAATCATCATTTATAGGCGGCCATGTATCCAATTCTTTGCGTGACTCTGTATATCATTTTATATATATTTTACAAACATTTCTTAGTAAACTAAATGCAGTTCAGCGTAAAAATGCATAACTCATTAAAAAAACACCTTTAAGCAATTTGCGCTCATACCCAGTAACCCTTACGAATTCTTTTGTGTAGCCCTGTATATGAATTATAGCATTTATACATACCATACAGTATGCATAAATATAGTGAAATATAAAAGCGCATATTATAATTAAAAATGCATTTCCAGCAATTATCACTCATGTACAGCACTTCGGATACAATATAGTACCTGAAATATTTTGTGTGTCCCTGTAAGTGCTATGCACTTCGTATTATACATGAAATAACTTATAGTAAACCTCAGCGACGTATATCCATTTCATTATACATAAAATTGTTTAACATAATTAAAATATGCCGCAAACAATTCCCTCCACCCCTATATCATTATGTGACGGAATTCTTTTGTGTGGTAAATGAATGCACTTTGTAAATGAATAATAACTATTCTTTGTGCCGCGTATTCTACAGAATGCATATTTTAGTGCACTTCATAAATGCATATCAATTTTATTATGTTTGAAAGCGTGTAACATCATTAAAAATCATTTGAAATGATTTTTTTCTATTGGCCGTATACTGTAACCAGTGACCCGGAGCCGAACAGTTTTTGATGCTCCAGCTCCGCTCCTAGAGAAAATACTGTGGCTCCAGCTCCGGCTCCGGCTCCAACTCGGCTCCGACTTCGCGCTTTTGAGTTGCAGATTTTAATTTACACGTTTAATTTTTTGCTCACAAATACTTTCTACCTTCATTAAAGATCTGACAAAATGCATTTTTCTTCTCATCAAACTTCAAATGCTTGTTCAGAAAGTATGACATCTTTTAGCTTTTGCTTTTAAAATAGAAAGTTTGGTGGAATTTTAAACACAAAAATCTTAAATTTCTTCTACACTTTTCAAACAGCCAAAATTGTACAACTACACATGCAAACAACAGGCGGCCATATTTGTTTTCGAATAGTGTTGTCAATTAGTTCAAGTAGAAAGTAGAAGTAAAGTAGTGTTACCATGTTTCGAGAAGGTTTCCTAGGTACTAATAATAATAATAAAAACCTAAAAAATGATATAATTAAAATACTGAATAATGATGTACAGTAGAAGATCTTTATAACGCAAACCTAAACATGCAAGGTTGTGCGTTATATAGAATTTTGCATTATATGGATCACATTTCACACATCATTAAATTTACCTTATAAACACGACCATATAAATCTGAAACATACCAAAATACATTAGAGTATCTTTATACTGCACTTCTTGTCACCGGGAATTATCCAAATTATAAATTTTTGCATTATATGATCATTTTATATTGTTTATTTTATAAACATGGTCCAACTATACCTGGACCCAATCATTCATTATATTACTCATTTACAAAAATATAATATTTATTGTAATAGCAATTTTTTTTTTCATTAAAAAGTTTTGAATTAAGGAGATAAAGTTGAATTAATGTATCAAATGTAGTTTTCTAGAGAGTAGCAATTTTTACGATGTGGGATTTCAGGTGCTTCTTACCTGCAAAATTCATTGTTTACTCTGAGAAGTTGTGCGTTATATGGAGAATTGCATTATATAGAATCGCGTTATAAAGATCTTCTACTGTAATTAAAATATTTTAAGCCTAGAAATTTAAAAGACTGAAAAAAAAAGATTTAAAAGAATATTAAAAACTAAAGGAGCCCTGGAGCTGGGGAAAATTTAGAGCTCCAGCTCCGGCTCCAGCTCCAGGGAAAACACAGCTCCGGAGCGCTCCGGCTCCGGGCTCCAGCTTCAGCTCCGGGTCCCTGACTGTAACGGAATATTTTTGACAGCCCCTGTAAATGAACTAAACATGCTACAAACTTCATTTGAAATAGGGAACGTGCTATGGTAAATGTCAATAACATCCAAAAATTTCAGGACAATACGAGTATATTTATGAGAGTTAGTCAAACCGAAGTCATAAACACTTTTCAACTTTGTTGGAAAGTGTTAAAAAGGTAGTTTAAATAATGATTTATTTCATTCCTGTTATCCTATTTTCAAAAACAGACAGAGTAAAAATGTTTTTTTTTATTATTAATTTTCTAGCTCGCGCTTTCGACTATTCGTAAAACAAGGTGGAGAGTTTTCCATAATCGGGTTTGGCACCAAATAAATGTATTGTAACGGAATTCTTAAATAACCGTGAATTGCCCTTTAACCCCTTCAAGAGCGGTGGTTCATTTTTGGACTACCTAATTTTAAATCCTAAATGCCACATTGACACCAGGTTTATGGAATCAAAATTTTCCTTTTATTTACACGAAGAACAGTTTTTACTTATTTCGAAATAAATTTGGTTGTAAATTCTGGTGTCAGTCAGTCAATCATTTCAGCATTTTACGAGTAGAAGTACTTTGCCCTTGAAAGGGTTAAGCGTTCTAACTGTGTTCTTTTTTCACAGGACTTTTGAACCAAAAAACTGATTCAATACATAATTGATATTAATGTTAATTTTTTTAGGTGCATAAGATAAATAAATATGGAAGGTTATCAAACACAAATCCTTATACCAATACCTTTCGTAGCTATTACTTTTAGGAATTGTTAAACATGTCTGCAGGACGCTTAAAGTGTTAACACTATTTCTACCTTTGTTAAATGACAACTTTTAAAAGATTTCGATTTATGGTTTTTTACATTGGTAATTTTTGAATTGAAATAATTAAAAATCATTTTTAATACAACGAAGATTTTTTTGTGCTTATTACATTCATAACCTACGAGCAAAATAAACATAAATCAAAATTTTAAAAAGGTGTCGTTTGACACCGGTAGAAATAGTGTTAAATGGAACCTGATTATCAAAGCATTAGATGATTATAAAAAAAGAGGTTTTTTTTTAAAGACTATTTTTAGTTTTATATTTTATTTTACTATATTTATACTATATTTTATATTATTTTACTATATTTATACTATATTTTATATTATTTTACTATATTTTGTATTATATTTTAATTAACACCTCTTTTCACTCGTGTCTTCAAGTTATGATTTTTTACTTCCAGAGAGATTCATTTACGTTTTAAAACTCAACCTAACTTTTAAAAGTTCAACATTACCATAATTTTACTATGCGCATTTAGATACAATTTTAGAAATACTTATATTACCACAAGGCTGAAAATACGGTATTATTTATTCACAAGTATAAAACAATACCTAAAGGAAACATTCGTTATTTAGACATATTTATAATTTTGAAAAAATATGTATTACATAACATTAAAAAGGTGGGGGGGGGGGGAAGACGATGATACTCACAGTTATAGGATAGTTATTTTCCTTATGCACAGGGATTTTCATTGTTATTCTTCTTTTATACCTATATTCGGCAATGCTTTTGAAGGAGCTACCATCGTTTATACCTCTATGTGATATTTTTATTTAACGTTTCACAAGAAATATCTTCAAATATGTAATAGATCTTACTTAATTCATCACGAAAACAGCCGCCAGCAGACGGAAGAGCGGTGAGATGCCATCGGGAGCCGAAATATCAGAAAATCAAAGGGAAAATGAACGATGTCCCGACTACGAATGTTACCTTGGACGATAAGAAAGTCAAAGCAAAGTGAACGCTGCCCCTATTATTGTGACATCGTGCTTTCGACACACAAAGACCGGGAGACAATCAGTAAATATTTCAGGGCCTTATTAGTCTTTGGTGCAAAAAAATCCAGGTAGAGGATAACAAAGCTTACCTTTCACTTTTAGAAATGTCCAAGGGCGTGTGAAAGGTAAATCTCTACATTTGTAGAAATTACTGGGCTTGGATGAAAAGAAAGATGATGTCATGACTGAGCAATAGGAGAGAACCTCTTCAGGTCTCTGGCTGGGGGCAAACGAAAATAAAAGAGTAGGCAATGAGTTTTAGCGAGGAAAGTTGAACTTTCGATTGTGAATAGTTGTATAACATCATATGTGTGTGTAACATCATAATGTTGAATCCTGAACATGATTGTATACACTCACGTAGTTTACTCTTTACGTAAAAATTTGTTAAGCAATCTGAGAGTCTCACTAGCTAATGTAATTTTATTTTTATATTTAATTTAATTGTTCTAATAAAGAACTTAGGAAATATATCATGAAAGATATATATATATTTGAACTTTATTTATGTACAAGATGAGAAGGGGACCACGAGACCACATTATGGAGTTGGCACGGTCTGTTCGGTTTACATTACTTTGACTTTGCGATATTGCAGTCCCCGACGCCTCATACACCGCTGTGTCGACTGCTGAGGCTATTTTCGCGATGAATTAAATAAGATACATAACATATTTGAAAGTACGAAACTTTTAACTAAAAATATCGATGTGGTCTATAGCAGAAAGCATTCTCAAGATAGAATCTCATTTTACAAAAATGCACGTCACCGTTTTTCCCCTTCACGCTTCAATTTTTTTGTTTCATACATAATAGAAAACAAAAATTGCATGTTACCTGCAGTGCACGAGTATGGGTCCTGGCGCCACCCTGGGTAAGTGTTCTCGGACGGCACTGACGAAGTTGATCAGGTCTTCTGGACACTCCGGACACCCGAAATCAGGCCAGTGGGTGAAGTGCATCTGTTTCACCAGGCGTTCGTAAGAACCCTGGAAATCACAATTCAGAAATAGTTTAGAAGAGGAAGATACTAACGACATAAGTTATTTCAACGCAATCGCGATAACTCGACATTTGGATAACTTGGCTAACCCGGTAACTTGATATTTATAATTCAAATATATAGTGTGATTAAAGAGAAAAAATATATAGTTTTATGTGTATTAAGTATTTGCATTTGATATATTTATTTGTATATGCATATTTAAATATATGCATTAATTTATCAGAAATTAACATAATTACTTTGAGTTATTTTGATTACACAAATAACGCCCTCAATCCGATATAAAAATGCAGATGTGCCTAACTGTGCTAAGGCGAGCTTTTTTTAACACTTTCCAACACAGTTGAAAAGTGTCTATGAACGCAGTCTGTCTGTTCGTCTGTCCATCTGTCTGCCGTCTTCTGTGCTCTAGCTCTTATAAATGTAATCAGATTGCCAGAAAATTGATATATGTTATTAAGGTTTACTATGGTATGTTCGGTATTGAAACAAATGGGTAGCATTGATGGTTCATTGGCAGGGACAGCCAAAAGAATTCCGTTACATTATAGCTTATGGGTGGAAATCTTTTGAGGTATATTTAAATGATATTACACTATTTTAAACATACTGAAATTTATATATGTTTGTGTAATCGTACTTGAAACATTACAACAATTATACTGAAACGAAATCAGAATCTAATTCCTAAATCAGCGAAACTTACTGACTGGATGTGGAATATGCGAATGATGTAGGAAGAGAGCATGGAGACTGAGACCGTGGTGATGCGCAAGTCTCCGTGGTATTGCGTGTCGCCGGAATCGGGCCAGTATTTCTCGCACTTCTTCTTGCCCCTCTCCACGCACTGCGTCAGCATCACTATGACGTTCACGGACTGCTCCCAGACCATGCGCCAGAAGTCGTCCAGGACATGGGGCAAGGGACCCTGGGTAGCGATGTACTCCCGGCGAGAAGAATAGCCCTGTGGAAATGAGAGAATGATAACTATATCACTTGAAATAATATTGTGGTAATGTAGAACACTCATGTGTATATTTACTATCTATATTATAAAGGACAAACATATCTGTGCGTAACGCATACGTCATTCTGCGAATGGCAACACTTTGAAATTTGAAATGAAATTTCGCTTTTGCAATTTTCGCTACTGCAAATTTTTAAACTTCTAAACATCCCACATTTTAAATGTTTACACCGTCGTATGCAGAAAAAAAATGCACTGTTAAATGCAATTTGTTTGAAAGCTGTATCTCAATTTATTTCTGAGATATTAATTTTTTTATAGTTTTTAATACCAATTTTCTAATCGTGGCAACTGAAGTACTTCATTTCTATTAAAAGTGGATTAGTTATTTTTATTGATTATATTCTTACTGATGCCATTTTCTCATTACAATTAAAAATATCTTTTTTAAAAATTTGAACAGAAAATGACGTTATGCTTTAAAAAAGACACAATTTCCCTGATGATGCTCTTATATTTCACTATTTTTTCATTTTGCTGATATTGAGTTTGAGACAATAGGCAAAATATTTCAGCGAATGAAAATGACGTCATATTTAAAAGTAAACGATAATTTTATTTGATAAAACGAGATATTTCCCCTTGAATACGTCTAAAAGTTATAAATTTCTGGAATTTTTACGCGCAGGTACAGATATTATACTAAGACCTCAAATCACGAGGGGGGAATTTTAACATGGAAAGTTGCAATAGTTGACAAACGTGACTTCAAGCTTGAAAAAATATTTATTAATAACCTATTGCGCGTTGAAATGTTTTTAAATGGTTAATATGGATGTGAAACGTCGAAAATGACTTGATTCGGTTTAGAAGTAAAGGTAGAAAATGCTATGATTATGTCAAGGTGAAATCATTTATGCGGATTTTTCATTCCGTAACCAAGCATCAATTAATAACTTAATCAAAATTACTTATCTTGATTATATGTTACTGATTATACGTATATGAATAAAGTTTAATTTTTCAATAATTTTAACAGTTGAAGTTTATGAAAAAAGTATTTTGTTTATCTTAGGTTAAAATATGTCTTTGAAGAGTTAAATTAACAAGTGTAAGATGTATTTTTTATTCTAATTATTTTTTGTCGATGTATTATAAATTTGATGCAACACTTCCTTTGTAAACATTTTCTTTCGTCGAAATTCGACGGGTTCCACCTATATGGACAAACGTGTAATACAAACAATATATTATAATGGACAAACGTGTCCGTCCATAACGCTGGCGTCGTTTTGACGGATATTTGATAGTAAGTTTTTTTTTTTTTTAATTTAATCTTTCCTACATATATTTCGTTTGATTCAAGATCCTTTTAGAGAAACTGACAGCATAGTGGTCGAAGGCTGCCAGTATGTGTATAAAAAAGTATTACAGCACATTAAATAATATCTGCGAAAACAGACCACTTTCCGCTGAAGTCACGGGTTTTCTTGCACAAATAAACGTTCCACACCCAAAAGTGGCGGATGATTTTATTTCACTGCTGAGGAGGGAAGACGATACCTCTAGAAATTTTCATTTCAAAAAGTAACTTTGTACAACATAGTTTTAAAGGATTTCAATTCAAACTGTATTTTTTTTTTACAACTACTATTCTTGTATACTTATGAACTATTTTATAAAGCGAACGAGAAAAATCATGCATCAAACATAAATTATGAAACTCCAATACATTCAGAATATGGTAACAAAAATTTGGAAAATGTTTCGTAAATCCATCCGTATTCAATACTCACCGGTATATAGTTGGCGTTGATGAAGTCGGATCCTGGCTCATCACACAGCGGCAGAAGCTTCACACGGGAATGGTCAACTGTAGGGAGGAATAAAAGATAAATAGGCGCTCGATAAGTTGCATAATGTAGTTGCATTATTTATTTCAATCAGCATTGATAGTGTTGGAAATCTGGACAAAGTTTTGTCCGTCAATTTGTCGTGTGATTTGTTCGGAAGTGATAACGTTCCGAACCGGTTTTTCTTTCTTCATTCTGCTCGTAAAGGCACTCTCTTTTAGCTGTAACTGTATGCATACTTTTATTCCAGTTTGATGTACTGAGTAAGTATATCTAGTGTGAAACAACTCGGCTTGTGACAGAAGTCCAATTGAACTGATGAGTTTAAGCTTACTCTTTGCTGCAGTTATATTAGCAATATGTTAATACATCCAAGTTCCCAGTAAAGGCTGGAGGTGCATGTAGATGTCCTTATTATTTAAGTATTAAATTCAAGCTGAATTAATAAATGGAACTGTTATTTTTAAACTGAACTGTTTGATCAATGACTTTTTCGATTTTGATTATAGTTTTTTTATTATATTAGGATAGTTTAAATTTCAGAACCGGTTCAAACCGGTTGCGAAAGTAAAAGTAATTTTTTAAAAAAAATCTGAAACCAAAATCAAAAAAGTCAAAACTAGCCCTGTTGTAGATTGTCCTCAGCTATCCTATGCAAAAAATCATTCAAAAATATCAAAATTCAAGCGAGATATTTGAAAATAACTTCCCCATATGATTAACATTATCATCCGGGTCTTTTTGAGTGGGTAGTGTGGCCTCTTTACAACCTTGCGCGAGAAGGCTTCCAGGGAGCTTATGAACAATGGAAAAAATGCTGGCAGCGGTTTGTTCATGACCAAGGGTCATATTTCGAAGAATTTTAGTTCGCTGTTCAAAAATGTTTAATAAATTTTGTATTCTCAGACCAGTCTTGAAACTTTGGGAATACACCCTGTATAATGTATTCAAATTGCATTACAATACCTTTTAAATAAAATTATGTATATTTAAAACAAATGATAATGGTAAGTAAACTGAAATAAACGACCTAATGAACTGTAGCAATGCAGAATTAAAATTGACTTTTCAACGTTTCTCGATGGTCAGTTATTAATGACCTCACAGGTTTATATTAATGGCAATTTAAAGAAATGAGATAAACTTTTCTTAAAGTTCGAAATCAAGCTTTAATATGTACTTCCTAACAATAATATGTCAAGAACAATATCGTAATGCAATATTACACTGTCTATTTATGCATATGGGATTTTGGAGAAATTTGGCTATGGAACTGTTGTAATTTTTTCCATTAAATATACGTATAGATTAGTGCGATAATCGTGCACTAATCGAGTAACACCTGTACTTACAAGGTCCGCAGCCCTCTTCGCGTAGATACCACCAGTTATTAAAAGCATTTTTTTTTAAATGGTCTGCTCGTTAACATGAAGTGAAATCCATACTGTTGTTTGTAAATAAAATAGTGTACTTTTCGGCTAGCGGGACGCAAGTTTTATATATGCATACAGTGGTAATCAAAATGTGGATATTTTTTGAAATTTTCACGTTTTATAACTTTTTGTGCTTATAAAATATATTAATTTTCACTTAAATACAAATGTTTGCATATCAAATTAAAGGAAATTTAATTTAGAATTTAATAAAAAAAACAGAATTAAAATAAATAATTTAAGTGAAATTTATTATATTCTTCAAGCACACAAAGTTATAAATCATGAAAATTTCAAAAGTGTCCACAATTTTGCCACCACTGTATATATATACATGTATACACACACACACACATATATACACATACACTCACACATATTATATATATGTGTATATACATATAACACTGGCGCCGGCTACCCGAGAATACTACTAATTAAAATATAAAATCTGCATTCCAACCTATTTTTAACCTTTACGTGCACAAAACGGATGAAATATTTATGAATTCTGTCTATCCTCTATCCTATATTTGAAGAATTATTTTAGCAGTTTCAGCAATTTCAGAACAATCGTGAGTTTAAAACGTTTTCTGCTCTTTTCACCTTTTTAAATTTCAAATTTTTAAAAACTGCTCTAAGTGATCATGTGCATCTTAAACGTAACCGCTATTTCAAATTTCTAGCGGTAACTGTCTCAAAGAAATCGTCATTTTAGAACATTTTATGTTTTTACACCTGCGTGGGTGCAGGATTTCAGAGATTTAAATATAGCTTATGGTTAAGTAGAAGTATTCACCATTATAAGAATTTTCGAAATCGGTTCGATAATTTCAGGTTCTATTCGTTAATTCGAATGATACACATACTTTCTCTTGTAGTCTAAAGTCTAAGAATAGACGTTATTGGAAAGAAAGAAAAGGACTCACACGGAAATATGTTCATCCATCTGTTCTTCGCCCGATTCTCCTCCATTTCCGCGATGGTGCAAGGTAAGCGAGGACTCTCGTTCTTCAATTTCTTGGAAAAAAAACAACAAAAGGATAAAATTAAAACCAGTCATTTTTAGCAAACAATAAAACAAAATTGCAGAGAATGCTTCTTAGCTTAATTTTTTTCTGTCATTTCTGTACTGTTATTCACATTCACGAGTTGGGTTATACCAACAAGTCAACCCGAAAACCCCTCTTTTTACTACATTTAATCCACATTTGAATGCAATTATAAAAAAAAAAATATTCTGTAATTGTTCTTATAATACCAACTTTACCTTTTATCTTAAAAATTGCACACATACACATATTCATTTATATTCAAATATATAGTTCTTTTTTTTTTCTTCTTAAGCACTATTGCGGACATTCTTTCAGGAAAACGGATTACTAGTGGTAGTGGGGGGGGGGGGGGGGCTTTGGGACCTATAAGCAGCACGGCTGTTGTCCCAAATGATCCAAACAAACAGAAACGTCAAACATAGACAGCACTAGACGCCTAGCTAGAAGCAATCAATACTATGGATAAACCGTAGCGTAGAGTTACGAAAAACACTCGACGAACAAAACTTTTTGATAAAGCAACCAAATGAACGAAAACACTCATCGCTCAAATCAAAACCCGCCCAACAACTCCTGCGTTGAGCGTGGTACCTGACACAAGAAAACAAAATATGCTCCAAGGAGTTTAAAACACCACACGCACGGCAGTTGCCGTCCGCAACCAAGTTAAAGCGAGCTAAAATCTCCGGGGTAATAAGCATCCTGCAGAGGAGACGAGACACAATCACATCATCTCTACGATTATGAACCCAACACCGAGAGTGATTGACATTGGGGATATCCCCATAAGAAGCATAATACTTGCAAGTACGGTAGGAGTGCTCACCCTGCAGCAGAACACTGTGAGAGAACCTACGGATAGTATCTTCTGGCGAGGTCCAATCAATCAGAGGGTCAGATACAGAAACACTTTTGGCAAGGCCATCGGCCCTTTCATTGAGGGGGATACCACGGTGTCCCGGAACCCAGTAAAAGGAAAGGTGAATGGAGAAATGCTGCATCCGAACAATTTTATTGTGGAGCCAAAGGATAACTCTGGGAGACTTCAGACTAGCGGACTGGAGAGCCAAAAGGACCGACAAGCTGTCTGTTAAAATCACCACGGGACGAGATAACGAGATCAATTCGTCGAGAGCCACACCTATTGCGAGAGCTTCCGCTGTGAAGACGGAGTTGACATGCTGCACCCTATAGCCAAAGTGGTGTGAGGAAGTGCAGCCTGCAATCGAAGTGAGGGAATCTGTCTTTGAGGCATCGGTGGCAATAATATCCCACGAGTCAGTAAAGTTCTGGAAATAATCAGCAAACATCGGGGCAATGATGCTAGCATCAAGGTCCGTACGCTGAAAAGGAAGATCAGAGGTGAAAAATTGCACTGCGTTTGAGTCAAGAGAAAGAGGAACTTGGAAGCTGATGAGGAAATCCAGATCAATGCCCAGACCGGCAAAAAATTCAGAAACATGAGAAAGATGATTTCCTGGTGAGACCAGGATATCCTCACAAGAGTCCAAGAGAGGAGACCAGCTGCCAAGGGCAAGATGCTTCACCCAGAAGCCGAAAGCCAGAACCCTGATTCTGTCAGCTAGGAGACAAACCCCAGCATGCTTGAGAAGAAGAATATTAGGCGTCCACTTCGGGAGCCCCAGAGCAACCCGTAACGCACTCGTCTGTATCACTTCGAGCATCTTCAGTAGCGAAGGACTAGCAGCCGTGAGAAGAGCAGCTCCATATTCGATGATACTACAAATAGAAGAGAGGGCCAACGTCCGCAGATGATGTGAACGAGCCCCATACCTTTTGTGGGCAAGAGCTTTTAAGATGTTGATCCTTTTAAAGCATTTCGTCCGGAGGTATTCTACATGCTTCCGGAAGCCTCCACGACGGGCAAAAAGGAAACCTAGGAACTTTAGAACGGGGCACCACTCGATGAGTCCACCGTTCACGCTGAAGTGGAAATCACAGACCGCTCTCCGTCTCGAGAGATTAATCGAATGGCATTTGTCAGCCCGGATGGAAAGTTTCCAATAGGAACACCACACCATTATAAGTCGAAGAGCCTCTTGGAGTTTGGCTCTACAGGTATCCAAACAATCATTCACACAGTAGATAAAAATGTCGTCAGCATAGATGAGGAACTTGATGCCCAGGCCCACCAGGACCTCATAAAAATCTGCCATGAAAATTGTAAAAAGGATGGGACTCAAAACCGCCCCCTGGGGAACACCTCTACCAATAGTTCGGGAGGAAGACACGTGACCCCTCCACGCAACCTTGACGACTCTAGTAGAAAGAAAGCGATGAATCCACCGAAGCATCCGTCCTGTGATGCCCACCTGGGCACATTTATAAATAAGTCCATCAATGTAGACAGAGTCATAGGCTGAATGTAAATCCAAAGAGACGCCCAAAATATATTTCTTCGCCTTTTTGGCAGACGTGATATCATGCTGAAGAATCGCTAACGCCGTATGGCAATCCCGGAAGGGAAGAAATCCAAGGTGCCTAGGGACCAAGGTTTTATGGCAGAGCAGGTGGTGCACCATCCTTCTGGCAATCATCCGCTCACAGATTTTACCCGTTACCGAGGTTAAGGCAATCGGACGGTATGAAGAAATATGATGTCTCGGCTTGTCAGGCTTCAGAATTGGGAGAATGGTCGCCGACGTCCAGCTTGAGGGAATGTCCCCTGAGCACCAAATGCTGTTGTACATACTCAACAAGCAATCTAGAGAGTGATCGTTTAGCCCCTTGAACAGGGCCGCACTAATCCTGTCCTCCCCAGGAGTAGAAATTCTCGTTCTTCCAATGGCCATCTTTAGCTCTGATATCGTGAACAGACAGTTGAGCGAATCATTACACTCATCACCATAAGTAAATGGGATTGGCTCGTGGCAGCTTCCCTCACCAAAGTGATCTGCAAAGGCTTCAGCTTGGGCCACCGCATCAGCAGAAAACGAGTCAGGCAGTTGTAAGTAGAGGTGGGAATCCAGAGAAGAGCTGGACCGAGATTTGAGGTTACGAAAAATTTTGTATAAAAGGCCAGGGTCGTTCGCATTACAGCAAATGGAGTCCCAGTACCGACGCTTGGCTTCCCTGACCACCTGGCGGAGCTTGGCCGAGAACCTTTTATATTTCATCCAGTGATCCACAGAAGTTAGTTGACGAGCTCTTCGCAGATGGAACTTTTTCTGTTTGCTGAGGGTGCTGCAACGCGCAGTCCACCACACAGGGAGGCGTTTCAGAGACTTAACACAGGCTGTACTGTGATTCGACATGGCACCACGAACCAAGGTCTGGAACGAAGACGGCTGGATGTCGGTAGCCAAATTTAGGCTGGAGTTAACTTCCTGGGCGATGCGGGCCCAGTTGTAAAGAATGGGGCCGGGACGCAGAGAAGGATTAAGCTCTACAGAGATAACAATGGGGAAGTGATCGCTGTCGAAAAGGTCATCCTCAACGACGATCGAGGAGCAAGTAAGAAGCCCAGAAGAACAGATCGAAAGATCAATTAACGAAGTAACCCCACCAGGGGCCACATGGGTAGGAGCAGAATAGTTCATTAAGCAGAAGGGGCTATCAGAAAGCCAGTCCACCAAACGCACGCTGGC
Organism: Maratus speciosus; assembly: GCA_963932465.1. Lineage (NCBI taxonomy): Eukaryota > Metazoa > Arthropoda > Arachnida > Araneae > Salticidae > Maratus > Maratus speciosus. The sequence goes on along the minus strand of OZ010794.1, from coordinate 89,599,911 downwards.
CCGCGAGGACACCGGGGATCCCCACAGCGGGTGATGAAGATTAAAATCTCCCAAGATAAGAGAGTGACCAGAAAGATCACGGCAAACCTTCAAAAGATCGTCAACCACCAACCCAGATGAGGAGTAAACGTTGATAATGTTGAGACAGGAAGAACCAAGGGAAATGCGGACGCCTAAGAATTCGTTAGCTGAGCCCAAGTTATCGAAACACAACCTTGTAGACGACCAAGCAGAGTTCACCGCCAAAGCCAGACCACCACCGGCCCGACCGACTCTGTCTTGACGGTAGATCACTTTGCCCGACACCGACAGAGGCTTCACGGGTGAAAGAAAAGTTTCCTGGAGAACCAAGACATCCGACGACAAGAAAGGTTCAAGCTGGAGGAAGGGGAGCTTGTTGGAGATACCGCGGCAATTCCACTGAAGCACACTAATACCCATAAGAGACAGAAAAAAGAAAAACAATCAAACACAAAACAAAAATCAAGAACCTGCCCCCTGCAGGAACACTCACCCAAAACACAAGAGAAAAACAAAAACCTTTTTTTTTTTTTTTTTTTTTATCCCCCTTTACCATGCACGTAGGCACGTTTCCGCTCCGGGGATTTGTCACTGAGTTTAGCCATACAGTTCATAATAATATTACTCAGAGCACTGATAGTTTCTAGAATTTTTGCAGACTGCTTTTCTGAATGATCCACTAGAATCTTTAACATGTTATTCGTCCTGATCTCAATAGCTTTTTTTAATTCATCTTGGTCGGGTTTTTTAACACTGGTTTTCTGTGCATATGTTTCAGAATTCGCCCTCGTCGAAAATTTTCGTCGAGCTTCAGTAAAAGATAGGAAATTTCCACTTTTGAAGCGGAGAAAATCCATTTCTCTCAAGCGGGTGGGGCACTGGAGATAATCTGACCTGTGGCCCCCCCCACAGTTCACACATTTGACTTCTAGCGTGCACGGACCAGTATGCTTTTGGCCACACGTGGCGCAGATATTTTCGGACTGACATTTTCCGGTTGCATGGTTAAATTTGAAGCAACGTACACATTGCCTTGGTCTATCGATAAACTGACGGATCTTCTGAAGAGTGAACCATAACTTAATTTCAGTCGGTATAGCAATACCAAGCGAGGTAATTAACACTGGGGAAACAGTACTAGGTGAATCTTTCTTAATAAATCGTCGCATTTCTAAGATCTGCACATTGTTATTGATCATTATCTCCTGGCCCACCTCCTCTAGGGGGATGTCGACAGGTACGTTGAACACCAAGAAGCGATTCGAAATGTTCTCCCAAATAACTCTATGTTTAACTGTAACCCCCAAAAAGTTCGTAACCTGACAGATGTCAACAGCACAGTTGACGTCTTTCGTGCTAATAAGTAGACTGCCTGTACGTGTGTGACGGACATTCTCTATATGATTAGCATGAGGAATTGTCTTTTTAATCTCTACTTGCACAGCTCTAGGATCTCTATTTGGAATAGATTTTGAGTCTGTACTTTGTAAAAAAATATTGAAACACTTACCGCCATTCTCGGCAGCCATTGAAAGAAGCAGCTCTGTGGAAGCAGTGGACCGCGCCACATTTTTATTATCGCTGTCACATGTCAAGAAGTTTTCTACCCCGTTTTTCTTGTCGCTGTCACATGAGGTATTTTCTTCACATTCCACCATATCAACATTGACAACAGAAGAATCCGCTGTTCCATCAATATCCACAATCTTAAATTCAGAACAAGCCATAACACTGTCCAGTGACATAATCAGCAAAAAGTAGAGGTAAACAAACCGTAAATAAAACTATTACACCTACCAAACACCCACCAAATCACCAATAAGATAGTTCACTAATAACCACCACGAAAAGAGAGAAAAAATAAACACCTTACTTCGAACCACAACAACGTAAAAGCAAAAGCTTCACCGAAAAGAAAGCTAATACCGCCGGCTGCAAAACGGTCACCGCCCCCCCACGTGTAGAAGGAGGGAGCACCTCGCACAGCCAACCTCCACTTCCCAGAAAGAATCCCTCTTTTCCCGGATTACTAAAACCGAGCCGCACGAGTCAAAAACAAACTCGAAATTGAAAAAATTTTACCAAACCCATCCGACCCAAACTGCAAGTCAGGTAGAGTAGCGACAAAGCTTGCTGACATGACACAAGGTTGCAATCTACATTCATTTTAAATGTTATTATCGCTTATTTTGGGGCGCAGTAGACGATAATATATTAAAAATGTTAAGCTAGTTTCTGTAAAAAATATATATAGTTATGCAATTTTTTATTTATGAAGCTTGAATTCTAAACATACACGTCGAATATTTTTAAAATATCAAGTAGTGCTGCGTACTTTAAACACCCTATTAAAATTTTGTAATGATAGGTCAATTTTTACGAAAGTTAAAGTAGATGAAGTAAAAAAGAGACATATCGTTTTTAGATCCTGTTATATCAACATGACTGTAGATGTTAGAATGGTGTTGGCTGTTATTGAACCAGGGACCTCTGAACAAAACATGAGCGCTGTAGCACCGAGAAAAAGGCTCCATTGTTTTGTAATACACTGTAAAAAAATCTGTAATGTTACTAAGAATTTTCTAGGAAACTAGGATGCCTATAACTTTGTATGTAACGGCAACAACAAAACTTAATGTAACTTTTGCACTGTAAATCAAAAAATCTGTAAGGTTACTAAGAATTTTGTGATGCCTAGAACGTTTTATGTAACTACAACCCGGGTTACAGATAAAATTTTAATAAGATTACTGTAATTTTATTAGATTCTTTTGTAAAGCTACAGATTTCTGTAGCTTTACAAAAACTAGTTTTGTAGATTTACATCTTTTTTTGTACAGTGTACAGATAAAATTTTAGTAAGTATACAGATTTCTGCAACTTTACATCTGTAGAATTACATCATTTTTTTTTTTATAGTGTAAAGACTCCTTATTCGTCGAAAATATCGTTCATTGTCACTACAGCCATCATCAGCATATCCAGACCTTTCCAAAAAAATGTATAGAAATCGGACCAGCCGTTCACGAGATACGAGTGGATATACATTAAAAAACTGCATAACCACCTTCGTTGAAAATCAGTTAATAAAGCAGCCGTAGATTATGCCCTACAAAGAAGCAAAATAATTATATAGTTTGTATGCCATTGCTATATTATATAGGCAAAATGTCCTTAACTGATGGGTCAATCCAGGGCTAGAGAAAAGATCTTCTTTAGCCCTGGGGTCAATCCGTATAATTCCCTTGCGCGAAGGACATGTGCAGTAGCTCAGTATAGGAGACTGTTTATAAAAGTGCGAAATCCCTATAAGTAATTGAGCATTTTTGTAAACAATCTTGTTTTCTATTTTACTGCGTTCTTCACACATTATTTACGCATCCTTTTTACAGGATCAACCAACCAATCAGTTGACCACATTTTGCCTACGGAATCATGCACATATCCAATTTTTGATCCAGAAACTTCTAACTTTTTAAGACCTCACCTACACAATTGTGTAGGTGATTTCATAGCAAAAGGAAAAAACATTTTCCTCTTTTTGTGCGATTTAAAGTCGATTTCGCACCCACAGAATTGCATGGATTCTCCCTTGGCCTAACCTGACATCGGGTTTTTTAAAAATATTTTTTCAGTCAAATATGATCCTATTAATTAGGGGAAACCATCAAACTTTTCATTTCTACCAAAAATCTTCCGGTCTTAAAGGGCTAAGCATGGTCTTACTTTCCAAGTGGCAGCTTAATGTACAGTTTTTATGCTTAAGAGGCCAAGAGTTTTGAAGTATGAATTGAAGAAAGTTTTTTTTTTTTTTTTAAGTATATGCATTATAAAGGATCAATGTGTCTGTGCGTAACGCTGACGTTTTGCTAATGGCAACACTTGACGATGAAATTTCGGTTTTGAAATTTTTGCTAATGCAATTTTTTAAACTTCTAAACATCACACATTTTCAATTTTTGCACAGTCATATAGGGGAAGAAATGTACTTTCAAATGCAATTTGTCTGAAAACCGCATCGCAATTGACTGATTTATTATGGCTTTTAAAATAATTTTCAAGTATAAATTATTTAATATATCTCCATCGTGTACATTTTCACATATTCAAGCTTCAGGAATAACTTTATTTTAGAAAGCAAAAAATTCTCTGTCGACTGTAACTTTGAGATAAATTCCATTGACGTAAAAAGAAAACATCCATCATAGCTTTTTTAACTCGCAGGCTATCAAAGCCTGAGAGCTTATGTGCCCGCCGGTTCTGGGTGTACTTACGTATGTACATACGTATATACGTACGTACGTACGTAACGCGATAACTCTTGATAGAAACATCCGATTTGCTTCAAAATTTTTTCCTACGTTCATTGTGATAAGGCGCTTCCCTGATTAGTTTTGGGAAATTATTGGTTAAGGTTAAAGGGGGAAAAGGGGGGTTAGTCCACCCCCCTTATTCAGGTAAATGAGTTTTTCATGCAGAATGATTCGATTTGCTCCGAATTTGGCATACCGGTTTATTATGTTAACGAACTTCCCTGATTAGTCTTGGAGGTTTATTGGTTAAGGATAAAGGGGGAAAAGGGGGTTAGCCCAACCCTCTTAATTTAGATAAATGAGTTTTTCATGCAGAATTATTCGATTTACTCCGAATTTGGTATACCGGTTTATTATGTTAAGGAACTTCCCTGATTAGCTTTGGGGGTTCATTGGTTAAAGATAAAGGGGGGGGGGCTAGTCCACCCTCTTAATTTAGATAAATGGGTGTTTTTGCAGGATTATTCGATTTGCTCCAAATTTGGTATACCGGTTTATTATGTTAAGGAGCTTTCCTGATTAGATTTGGAGGTTCACTGGTTAAGTATAAAGGGGGAAACGGGGGCTAATTCCCCTTCACTTATTTTTTTGAGGGACATTATACTTTAAAATAAGAGTATAATATACAATTAGTGTGAATAGCCTGTGAGCTCAATGCCATCAGTTTAGCTGGGCACTTTTCTTTTTTAATTTAATTTAAAGCAGAAAAATAGATTTTCAACCATTTCCATAAGATGGCGATTAAAACTTTTCACATGGATGTTAAAATAAAATGTTTTAGAGAGAAAATTATATATTTCTAATCTTTTATTTTATTTCAGAAATATAAAATGCTTTTGAATAATTTCGCCGAAACAAAAATATTTTTGTGTAAGTTCACCCAAATGACGTCATTTCAACCAGCTCAGGAGTTAGAAGACAAATCTTGGAAGACCAAAAAACTTTTGGCAAATAAAGTTTATAGAATATGTGCATTTTTATTGGGAAAGCTTTTTATGTAAATTGCAAATATAATTTGTTATTTGAAATATTGTATCTAATAAAATTAATACTATAATTGCCTTCCAAATTTACAATAAAGTTCGATTTCATTTTCCTTAAAAGAATCGAACGATCTCATGCAATTCAAAAGCAACACATCGGGCTTATTTATAAGGTCAAATTTCTTGACCTTCTAAACATACTTTAAGTAGATTTTAATAATTTGTAAATCATAAATAAATCAGATCATAAATAAATAAATTTAAATAAATCAGATAGTAACGATTTTTTAATGTTCACTTTCATTAGATTCATTTAAAATTCGACAGAGAGAATTCGATACCGAACCACAATTAAAGGTCTGCAAGAGCTAGGCCCGTGGGAAATTATCGGGATTATTTTCATTCACGGCATTTGGACTGGCCCGGGTCTGGTCTGGTCTTCATTGTTTTTGGGCCGGGCCCAGTCATTACTCTTTCTGGGCCGGGCTGGGCTCGGGCCTTACTTTTTTTCTGAAGGATCAAGCCGTGTCTGGTCTGGTCTTCACTGTTTTTGGGCCGGGCACAGTCATTACTCTTTCTGGGCCGGGCCTGACTTTTTTTCTGAAGGGTCAAGCCAGGCCGGGTCTAACTTAGTTTTTCCGTACCGAGGCGGCACTGGCTTCATTCTTCCTAGGTCTGCACGGGCCGAAATTTTCAATCCCGGTCCGTGCAAAAATCAGTAGAATTTGGTCCGCTCCAAAAATGTTTGCAAAAAATGCATATATTTTTAAAACGCCATTAATCAACAATTAAATTTTATTTATTTTATTTTTAGAATAGATTTCTAGGCAATAAAATCAAAACACAGTAAAACGTATGAAAAAGAACCTGCCTTTGACGTAATCCTATCTTTAACGGAAAAATGTTTTGAATAATACGCGAGAAAAGAATGTAATACATTTACAACTGCTAAGGAGGGAACTTGTCTATAACGAATTTTTTTTAATTCCCTATGCGATCCAGTCTTAGAAAAGATTTTACTATATAGCATTTTTCAAATGCTTAAGTCTCCAGTACACGGAATATAGCTTAAAAATATTAATGAACTAAAACATTTACATATAAATAGAGTAGATTACTCTTAAGCAGATTTTTTTTTCAGTTCCATTTTCGGCATTAGAAATAGGAACTGGTTGTATGTTTTCGTTCATGATTATGTCATATTTTCGTAAACAAACATTTGCCTTTTTATACAGTGTAGACCACGCACAAAATCATGGGAGGTCACATTAAAAATTGCAGATTTAAAAAAACCCAAGAGATTTTCTTACCTCGAATTCGAGCGAGAATTTCAGGTGAGAATCCGACATCATGATTCGGACGTGTTCGGCAAAGTACTTCGTCTTGATGGGCCTGAAAAACACAAATCACTTCATTCCAACAACCAATAATTTGTGTTTACACAAAGCACGTTCATTCCAACAAACAATAGTTTGTTTTTACACAAAGAACATTCATTCCAACAATTAATAATTTGTTTTTACACAAATCACTTCATTCCAACAACCAATAATTTGTTTTTACACAAATCACTTCAATCCAATAATCAATAATTTGTTTTTACACAAAGCACGTTCATTCCAACAACCAATAATTACGCAGGCCTGCAAAGTTGAAATTTTTGAAAATTACAAGAGAAGTTTTCGCGGATTTTTATGTTATTTGGTGTGCCGATTCCGAAAATGACCTCCATTTTGTGCCATCACATCAGGATTTTTTGTAAATCGATATCGATATTTTTGCTAAAATCCTATTTGAAAAGGAATTCTCTCGAACAATTTTGCATCTACTATCTGGCAACAGTGGTTTTTATCCATGGAAATGTATGTAAAATAATCGATTCTCGGTGACGCAAATTGATTTTTGAGTAATCAGTTACTTTTTAATAGGTTTAAGTGGATGAAAATAACTGTTGCCATATCGCACGACCGCCTCTGGTCGAGGGCAAAACAAAAAGTTCCCTCCAGCTTAATCTTTTTACATCAAATTATGGTGCAGTTTCTAGAAAAATATCATCTACATACTATTTTAATTTGTTTTTATTAAGGCAATGTACATAAAATAGACAACTGATCAAGAGGAGCAAATATTATGTATGTGTACATTAAAGTTTCAAACAAATTTTGAACTGAACATAAAACAAAACAAACAAAAAAGTTTCTATATAAGTACGTACTATTTTTACATCAAAACTTCTTTTTGATTTCTTCTTTTATGTTCAATCTCAGGTCTATCTCGTGTTCTTGTTGACATCCAACAGTAGTCGGCGAGCATGATCTTATCCCGTCTTTCTTTTGAGCGATCCATATCTTTGATGTCTTGATGGAGTCCTTCACCTTGTTCTTCGCTAACTGATCCTAAATTTGCGGGTGAAAAAGTGCACATGTGTGTGAAGGAAATGTATTTTGACACTTATGGAACAACACAACGCTTGAAATTTGTCCATCATATTCATTACAATTGGTTTTTAGTCAGGATTCTTGTAATTACACAGAAATTTGCTGACGACATCTTTGAAGGCAACCCAAGTTCTTTTTCCTTTGTTGTCATACTAGTCTCAAATTCTTTATCCTTCATAAGCTTGCGGATATTTGGACCAACAAAGATTTCCTCTTTCAACTTGGCTTCGGATAAACCTGAAACTTTTTGCACAGGTATTTGATAAAATCGCAATCATTTGTAACAATCGCAATTATTTGAAACAATACAATTTTTGGCTCAACTAAACTGTTCCGAATCACATTCTTAATGCCTGGTTTAAGATTTTGTCTTTTCGACCATTCTTTTTTGCCCCAATGTTGAGACATATCACGGCTGTCCCACTCACAAATGAAACAGATACTTTGTGTATCCGCCTTGTTGACCAAGAATTATGATGGTAACTTTTCAAATCACCGAAAAAGGTCCAACCGAGGTCGGCATATATAATTTTGTTCAGGACGTAAGCCAGGTTTTAATAGCGTTCTTTTAAATGCACCGAGTATCCAACTGGTATAGATGCATACTGGCTTCCGTGATGAAGAAGGCCAGCTTTAAGGCTCCTTTTCGATGAATGTATAAACAGCCTCCATTCATCTTTATCATAGGTGATATTAAAATTGCTCATCAATCCGGGAACATCAGAACAATAGACCAGGTTCTCCTCCTTCTCAAAGTACTACTTAACAAATTCCTTTTCTAGATTCCTGTACTAATAAAAAGCGGTTCATTTGGCCAATAAGTTTAGTTTCTTTCAATCTGGAGCCCAGCAATTCTGCTGCCTCTTTCAAAAGGCCCAGATCTCTAGTCAGATCACTAAGTTCAACCTGAGTGATGGACTGATGTGAATCGCTTCCAGAGACTTTATATTCATTATCGGAGCCTTGAACCTCTGGATGTTCCATGTCTGAAGACCCTGAAAAGAAGACTTTGCAATTCAATTGAAGCCAAAGGCAATGGCACATCAGGTCCATGAGGAACGGGGCACATGAATGATGGAATGTTCATAAAAATCCAACTAAAATTGAATTTTTCAAGAAAACGTGACGTGAAATAATTTTTTCATTATATATTTTTTAAATTAACACAAAAAAATACATAGAGATCAGCTATCAATTCCTTTGTATTTTTTTTTTCATCGCAGGCCTGTGTTATTTTTACTCAAAGCACGTTCATTCCAACAACCAATAATTTGTTTTTACTCGAATTACGTTCATTCCAACAACCAATTATTTGTTTTTTACACAAAAGAACGTTCATTCCAACAACCAATAATTTGTTTTTACACAAAGCACGTTCATTTCAACAACCAATAATTTCTTTTTACTCGAATTACGTTCATTCCAACAACCAATTATTTGTTTTTACACAAAGCACGTTCATTCCAACAACCAATAATTTTTTTATGCACCCTTTTATTTAAGTCAACTTGTTTTTTCTATGTAAAGATGCAATTTTGAAATCGATCTTTAAACCACTTTCTGATAGGTTATAATTATAAAAATTGGCTTCACAGGTGTGTTTCCGATGACAATATAACATTTTAATAGTTTTAGAACTTTATTATTAATTAATAAATTTTAGAGCGCTTTTCCGTTAGCCCGCCACAGACGATAAGCCGCCCACAATTCGCTAACTCGTACAATTGTATGCTAGTTGAAACAGCAATGGAATAACCATTAAATGCTCGCCAAAATAGGCCAAATAGCTGTAAAACTGCAACAATGAAGCTTTTTATAGGCTAAAAAGTAGAAAACAAGTTATCTCTCTATTCTAAAAAAAAGTAATTACCACTGTCACCGCCGCGCCGGTTTTGATTTTTTTGTGACCGGAGGCCTTTCTTCGTTAATATTAACAAAAATAATGCATACAAAAATATGAAAATCGGTGGTTTTATACAGAAATGTTTGATAAACACGCTGATGCAGACAGTTTTCAAATCGAAGAATTATTTTAAGAGTTATTTAATGCCAAAGTTGGACAAAATCGTTCCACTAAAAAAATTTAAACCAGCAAAAACTATACATGGCAGTGTAATCATTTTTAGATCATTTTATGCGTTAGAATTTGCCGGAGTGCAGATTGCATTAATTTTTTTATTTTGACTCATTTTTTCAGGTTTTATTTCTATTTTAAATTCAAATTTTCAGCATTTCTAGAGATATTTTTTACAGATTTAAGAAAATTGTACTAATTTAAACTGTTGCCAACTGTATAAAAAGCGCAAGCAATAATGTTTGCTTCAAATTAAAAATTTATTTACACGTGACTATTATAAACAGGAAAAAACTTTCAAATTAGAATTAAATAATTACGTATAAAAAGCAGGAACTTATTAAAAATTACGTCATAAAAAGTATACACGTGAATTTTAAAAGAGAAAGGATATTGTAAAATAATAAATTCATTAACATGCGTTAGAAGTCTTAGGAGAAATTACGTCCTATTTACGTCACATTATAGTTATTACATAAAATGAACACAAAATAATATTGCAAAAAAGTTTAAATTTAGAAATTGCGCTAGACATTTATTTGATATTTTGAGAATTAATTTAAAATGTCTCATTTAAAAGAACTTTCTTTTCGCTTTGTTAAAAAATATCAGGAGACAAAGACTCTCTTTACTTAATTCCTTTTATATTAGCTTATTTTGAAATGTTGTTACACGTGTATACGTCATCAAGTTATTTTCATTTCGACGTTTTATTTGTGTTTTTATTAATGTTGTACGAATTTATTTGTTCTTTCGTTATTTAAAATAAAAATTATATCAATTTGTATAATTTGGCGAGTGGTTTGGCGATTTATATAATTTGGCGAAATGGGTCGACAGGATAATCAAGTAGTACCGCAGCGGATTTGGCGTTAAAATTCCCCAATCAAAGAGAAATGAATAGAAATTCGTTTATAGGGAGATCGCCACTGTTTTTTAAATTATAATTCAATCTTTCGAAATCTTTTTAAAGCCGATCAAATTAGCGTGCATTTAGAGTCTGCGGTGTCTGGACGGGGGTTGGTGAGCGTAGCTCGTAGGGGGCCGAGCCCCCTAGTAACTAAAAAAAATACACTTTTACCAATTAATAGTTTAATATGAATTAATTTACGATTAGGGTAACTCTAAGACAGGTGGCCATAGTTTTTAAAGATTGAAATAAAAATTCTTAGAATGCAAATACAAGAAATATTTATGCATATTTAAAATTCTTATACATATTCTCATCATATTTTAAACAAAAAATAATTAAATATCGAAAACAAAAAGTGGCAAACAAAATTGAAATTAAAATGGCAGATGGCCATCTCTCCTACAAGCCGAGGAGAGATGGCCATCTAATACAAATAAGAAAAAATGAAGTTAAAACAGCAAAAAGTAACAAATTTTATGTAGTTGATCATGAAAAACACATAGAACTTTTTAAAGATGCAATTATAACACGGAAAATCAATGAACAAAGTTTGAATAAACAAAATTAAGTTTAATTTCAATCCTTCACTTTTCGTAAAATTTTTCCACATTTTCGCGAAAGATCTTCATAGTTTGTACACGATTCATGGAACCACTTCTGGCCCCTTATGCATTGTATCCAGTCATCATTTTTGGTTGTGGTATTCTATTCTTTTCCACAACTAATGCAGTGATCCTTGTCCAATTCTATTCCCTCGTACTCATCTTCTTCGCTGCTGAAAATGTCGTGGTTTTGTTTTTTCTCGCGTTTATTTTAGACTTTTTCACGGTTTTAAGTTTATTTATCAACTTTATCTGTTTTTGTGATGAACCTTTTTTGAAGTTTTCAATATTTTATGAAATAAAAATACATCGTTAGACTCTATACTATATTATTGTTATTGAAATGTATGTATATTAGTTAAAATTTAAACATATGTCAATTAATATAATTATAAAAATAAAAATGATGTAATTATTTTAAAAATAATTATTTTTAGTTAAAAAGATCATTCTGTATAATTTTGAAATATTGATTACAGGTGGCCATCTCTCCTAAAATTGATGGACCACCCAATTTAAAGCGATACTCCGCCATGGTACGTCTTTGTTTTAGACTTAAAAGCAAAGATTGGATTATAAGTCCTTAAAAGTCCTTATCCTTCTGTATATATAAAAAATCAACGCTTTGGAAATGGACCAATGAAAATCTGCGTAGATTCCGCGAAATGCATCTGATTGGTCAGAGCTTTATGACCGCTGTAATGGGGGTTACCAAGGGGGGGGGGGGAACCGGCTCTGTCGCCAAACTTCGCCAAGTATTTCCCAACTTGGCGATATATCGCCAAATTTGGCCACCAAAATTAGCCGCCAAAAGTGACGCCAACTTGGCGACTTCCAGTATTTCGCCAAATTTCCATAGACCACCATTGAAATACAATAGGGTTTACTTGCAAATCAGCAAATTGAGATATTTCAATGCAACAAAAACTAATATTACCTTATGAATAGAGCTTAATTGAACTATTTACATTATTTTTAAGCACAAACAATAATCTGGGGTTGACTAGAAAATAGGAATTGCTTCGCGATTCCGAATGGGATCGCGAAGCGATTACGCGGGGGGTTGGTGAGCGTAGCGAGCAGGGAGGCGGTGACCCCTAGTAGTAAAAAGAAATGTAATATACGTACTGCAAAACGTTCAGATACCTAACTCAACAAAAATATCCAACCACTAAATTAAATAAATGTTAAAATTACTCTTTCGGTACTTCTTAGTTATCCCGTCGACCAAATTACTGCCGCCAAATTGCAAGATTAAATGCCAATAATGGTTTGCCATTAATAATTGTAAGATTAAATGCCAATAATGGCCAATAAAACCATTAATTCGACGTTTTATTTGTACTTTTATTAATGTTTTACTAATTTATTTGTTCTTTCGTTATTTAAAATAAAAATTATCTCAATGTGTATAATCTGGCGAGTGGTTTGGCGATTTACATAGTATGGCGAAATTGGTCGACGGGATAACTAAGAAGTACCACACTTTCTTTTTATAACTGAAAACACAGCTGCACGTCGCATTGAATGAACACGTTGAACTATTTTTTTTATGAACAAAGTTGATGCTGCAATCTATGATATAATTTTTGAAATATTTATACTGGCCATCTCTCTTCTATGGCCATCTATCCTAGAATTACCCTATACGATGAGAAACCAATTTAGAAATCCGAAAACGGGATTTTAAATAAGGTTTAATTTCTTCTTTCCTGTTGCCCTATCTTAAAAAAGAAACAGAACGAAAATTATATATATTTTTTAAAAAATTCACTTGCTTGCGCTTCTACCAAGCGCTAAGAAAAGCCGTCAAGTTTTCATCATAGAGTCCAGTGTCCACGCAAAATCAATGTATTTCAACAGAAATTTTGAGGAAAAAAAAACAGGAATTGCAGTTAGAAAATGAATTGTCGTTTTCAAAAGAGTGTTTTTTTTAAAAATATATTTTTACTTTTATGCTGATTCTTTATCTACCCTGTCTATATTATAAAGGACAAACATATCTGTGCGTAACGCATACGTCATTCTGCGAATGGCAACACTTTGAAATTTGAAATGAAATTTCGGTTTTGCAATTTTCGCTACTGCAAATTTTTTAACTTCTAAACATTGCACAGTTTCAATTTTTACACCGTTGTATAGAGAAAAAAAAGTACTTTTAAATGGAATTTGTTTGAAAGCTCTATCTCAATTTATTTTTGAGATATTAATTTTTTTTATAGTTTTTAGTACCACTTTTGTAATTGTGGCAACTGAAGTACTCCATTTCTATTAAAAGTAAAGGGAAAGTAGTCATGGTTTATTTATTTTTATTGACTATATCCTGATTGATGCCATTTTCAAATTACAAATAAAAGTAACTTTTTTCTAATTTTTGAACAGAAAATGACGTCAACCATTAAAAAAAGAAACACGCATTCTTCTTCATAAATCAAAAGATTGAAGAAGATATTTCAATATTTTTACATTACGCTGATACTGAGTTTGAGACGCTAGGCAAAATAATTCAGTGAATAAAAATGTCATATTTAAACAAAACTATCATTTTCTTTGATAAAAATAAATATTTGACCAATACTAAATGTGCAATACTATGGCAACAAAAGGTAAATTTCTGAGTGGCAAATTTTCGCGGGTACTGAGATTAGAACTTAAATTTTATGCGAATGTTCACATGAAAAGTTGTATCGGACAAACGTGACTTTAAGTTTGGAAATACATTCATTAATAATGTATTGCGCGTTAAAATACTTTTAAATTGTGAATTTGAGTGGTGCGTATGTAAGTTTTGAGAATGTGAAAATAACGTACAGTTTAGATTTTATGGGGAAAATTTTATGATGTGACAAAGCGAAATTCTTTTTACTGATTTTTCATCCTGTAAAAACAAACGTAAAAGCCTGAATCGATGACTTCAACATAATTACTCATCTTGATTACGTAGTCTAATACAGTTTAATTTTTCAATAATTTTAGCAGTTGAAGTTTTTGGAAATAATATTTTGGTAATTTTAGGTTAAAAACATTATTTGTTTCAAGAGTTAGATAACCAATGCGAGATGATTTTTTTATTGTAATTATTTTTGTAGGTTTATTATAAATTCGATCTATCTAACAGTTTCATTCTAAACATTTTAATTCGTCGAATTTCGACGGGTTCCAACTCGTATATATAAAATCCTAATGAATCGAATTGAAACGAATTTATGTAACGATTCTATGAAACGACTGATTAAACAACTGATTACGTTTCAAGGCGATTTCTCCTAAAATATGGAATATTTTGCGATGAAATTAACACCAAAAATCCGTATTGATTCACAGATCTCAAAATTGGTATTAGAATTTTAAAATTAGAATTAGTTTTCGAAATATTAATTTTTTTCTAATTTTAAATACTTTTTTCCTAATGATGGCAACTCAAATTTTAATCATAACAGATATTTTTTTTCATATTTTAGAAAAGGTTATTTTAAATTAATTTGGTGATGAATTGGGCATCCCTTAAATGTATGCTAAGAAATGCATCATGTTACTTTTATTCAGAATTCAATCTGTATTTCATTATCATTTTATTTAATACAAAACTTTCATTTAAAATTGAAACCTTTAAAATAAATGGCTTTTACTGCATTCTTTTTTTTACACGAAACGAAAAGAAAAATATTAGACACAGATGTCATACACCCAACGGGGTACCTAATTGGCGCCAAAATGCCAAAATTTTGCCTGACATGGTAACCCGGCTATTGTTGCTTATTTATTAATAAATGTTTATTTGAATTTATTTCCTTTTTATTTACAAAAAATGTTAAATTGTTTTATTCTATATATTTTTTATTTATTGTTATTTCATTTTAAAAATTAGTCGGATGTACCAATCCCAAAACTTTCTTCTATCTCATACATGTTAATACTTCAAAATTCGCTATCACACTGCCAAAATTAAATGGCAATCTATGCATCTCATGATGATTCTAAAGATATGAAATTCCGTGCATTAGTTCATGAGATATGACTATCGCTGAAATCGTCTAAATCCAGCGAAATGCTGCCTAGCAGCGCCACCTATTGGGTGATTTATACCAAATCCTAATCAGCAACAATTTATGTCAATGTCTGACTGAATCTGAAGTTTGGAGAAAATCCGTGCATTAGTTTTTGAGATAGAGCTATAGCGAAAATCGTGAAAATTCCTGCATAGCAGCGCCACCTATTGGGTGATTAATACCAAAACCTAATTAACAACAACTTGTGTCAACATACAACTAAATCTGAAGTTAGATGAAAATTCGTCCATTAGTTTCTATAGATAGAGCTATTGAGGCAATCGTGAAAAAGGCAGCACAGAAGCACCACCTGTTGGGCTATTTACACCAACACATAATCAGTAGCAAGTCATATCAAGGACTAACTGAATCTGAAGTTTGATGAAAATCCGTGCGTTAGTTCTTAAGGTAAAGCTATTGGGGAAATCGTGTAAATCCTGCAAAATTCATCATAACAGCGCCACCTGTTGGGCGATTTACACCAAAATGTAATCAGCATCAATTCCTATTAAGGACTAACTAAATCTGAAGTTTGATCAAAATCCCTGCATTAGTTCGTGAGATAGAGCTATTGCGAAAATTGTGAAAAATGCAGCATAGCAGCGCCACCTGTTGAGCGATTTACACCAAAAACTAATCAGCACCAATTTGTATTAGGGACTCACTGAATATGAATTTTTATTAAATTCCGTGCATTAGTTCTTGAGATAGAGCGCCCACAAAATTTGTGTCACATACACACAGACAGACTCACAGAGTCACAGACAGACATTTTGTAAAAACATGTTTTTTGGAATCTCTGACCCCTAAAACGTGTAAATCCGTCGAAAACCGGAATTCGAAAATTTTCATGAATCCAATACTTTCTTCTTGTAAAGATAGAAGAAAGTAATAACAGAAAATAATTTAAAAATACATATGTAACAGATATTTCAAAACGAAGTTTTCCCCAAATTGTCGTAAAAAAAAAAAATCACGCCAAACCCGGTGCGTATGTAACAATGCAACAAATCATGAGATTTAATTTCCACTTTAAAGCAACGTTTTAATGTTATTACTTCTCCCGTCGACCAATTTCGCCAAATTATATAAATAGCCAAATTATACAAATTCAGATATTTTTTTATTTTAAATTACAAAAGAGTTTAATAAAAGGGAAATTTTCATCCCAATATTCTGATGCTAATGTGGCATTTAAGAATTAAAATTAAGTGGTCTAAAAATGAACCACCGCCCTTGAAGGGGTAAAAGCAGCAAATTTTAGTAATTGTATTATGTCAATCGTTTTATAACGCTGTTAAAAAATACAGAGACAAAGACTCTGTTTACTTAATTCATTTTATTTTAGCTTCTTTTCAAATGTTTAACTGATCTTCTTTATCCAAACACGAAAACAACCATTGGATGTCTTAACAGCAACTGATTCTACCATAAATTTTTGCAATCAAAGGGAATTGAATGGAACACCGTTTACAGGGAGATCGCTACAAGTTTTTTCAGTATAATTCAATCTTCTTTAATCTTTTTAAAACCGATCAGATTAGCGTGCTTTTAGATTCTACAGTGTCTGAACGGGGTTGGCGAGCGTAGCTTGCAGGGGGGCAGAGCCCCCTAGTTTAAATATATTTATAAATCGAATATATAACTTAATGTGAAATACATACATTTAAAATTCACTCATTTCATGTCAAAAAAAAAAAAAAAGAATTAAATAATTAGATATAATACTATAAACCAAAGTATTTGTTTCAATACTAATGACTTGTTTATAATTTGCACACCCAAAAAAATAACTGCTACTGGCGAATCAAAAAATTGGCAAGATTTGCGTCCGGATAACATAAAAGTACCCAAATTTAAAATTTTTAGTTATGGAAAAAAAAAATGCAGAGAAAGTAAACAAATTTTGTCTCCGAATTACCAATGTAACATATCTTTTTTCCTCAGATTGGCAAGGTAATTGACATATACTTATGAAACAATCTCGCAAAATAAACAAATATCAGTAAAAATTAACTAACACAAAATTTTAAGTAGAAAGTTCAAATAGAAAGGGTAAAACTAAAACCTAATACAGTTTAATGAAATATTGGCATTTAACTTTCCCTCACCTCAAATACAAACTTGATTGTTCTTCCTCAACACATCGAAAACAACAGTCACCCATATCTCAACAGCGGTTTTAAAAATCAATCGAATGGACATTTATAACAGGAAATGTTTATTTATTTACAATCATTACTAAATGCAAATTTATACGCAACACGAGCCAGGGGTTTTTAATCACGGTACCGTTGCATACGTAATTATAGAAATTCCAATTCATTTATATGAAAACAGCGCATAAAGCACAGCTGGGCTTAGACACATGGTTTAGCACAAACACTGCCTAAAGTATTATTCAATCAGCTGATTTCTACCCTCCCTGACAGCGGATTGATCAGGATTAAACTTTAGTTTTGGTTCAGATTGATCCAAATTTTGTAAGTTGCAGCGCCTACTAGTAATTGACTTCACACATTAAAAGCAGATGAACATACCTTCTTTATATCCTATGCCTTGGTCAGTACATATGGAAAGAAAAACAACTGAATGTAATGTCATATCGGAAACATTGCCTTTAAAATTCTCCACTGTTTATAATTCTTAAAACATGTATCATTCAGAATGACAATTACAGAAGGAAACCTTTATTTAAAGTGATTACTAAAGACAAATTTATGTACAACACAAATCCGACGTTTTTAATCTCAGTACATATGGAACGGAAAACCGAGTGAATGCGAGGTTATGTCGAAGACATTGCATTCAAATTCGCCAAAAGTATATCATTCTAAATGCATGCAAATAAAAAACAATCGAAAACGATGTCATACATGACGTTTCACAGTCGTGAAAATTTCCTATGATTTGTATGAATAATGTTAGACGTTTGTAGCTGATCGTGACATCACTTTCGAACGCTGAAACGACAAAAAACATTTCTTTGCTGAAAGCACTTGTCTTACTTATTATTCATGTTTTAAAGCCACGTTTATTCATTTGGAATTACTTTATTTACAGATTTACTGTTTTTGATATAATAACGCAGAAAATTAATATTGAATTGATCTGGTCATAGTCCACGAGGCGACGACATAAAAACCTATGTCATCAGATACAAGAAAAAAAAAATCCTTGCCGGCCCGGCCTACAGGCAGAGGTAGATTTCGAAGTTAAGTATACTAATTTTACCAACAAAAACTAAATCATTATTAGATATAAATCCACTTTAACAGTTTTATCTGTCTGCTTTTGACGAGTTTTTATTTCCTTTTTATAAAATAGCTTGTTTTATCAGAATCATGTTAAGGCAATATTAAAAAAATATTTTTCCATACTCAACAACTCGAAATTTTCTGGCACATTTTCAGATTCATTAAAAAAAAAAAAAATATGAAACATGCTGACGTGATTTTTGAAAAGATTTATAAGCGACCTGTGTTTTTATTTTTCTTTCAATAAATTAAAACTTGATTAATAAACAATTATTTTCTCAGTAGGGCAATATTTTTCGTTTCTAACACAATCGCATCGGGAAATTCTGTTCAAAATGCCCACTTTGTCATCATTTTTTGAAATATATTCTACCTCTATCAAAAAATCGATCATTACTGTACATTATATAGTTTCTGAATAAGAGAATCTAGCAATTGGATGCGTTTGAGTGCAAAAATGAATTTAAAAATGAGTAAGAAAATAGACAGTTTGGATTTGAATGAACGCTTAATAAGATGATTTTTTTCTTCAACCGCTATGTATTTTTAATTTGTTTTTGCTGTAAGAATTGGCCCTATCAAAAACTTGTCTATATAAATGTTGAAGACAATATTAAGAAGATATATGATAAATTCATGGAGATTTTATATCATGTGAATTGACGAAGTTATGGATTTTTTATCAAAAATCTGTGATGCATGAATTTTTGGCGCTATTTTTAGAAGCAATAAAAACTTTAAACTGATTTGTTATGTACAAAAATTAAGAAGTTAAGGGTTTTTTTCGGTTTTCACAAAACCCCTCCCTGTTTCCATCCCCTTTGTCCACTTTTGCCCATTAAGGAACTTGACCGAGATTTTATGTCCCTTGATTTTATATATCAGTTTGGAAGAGATTTGTGCAGAATTGCGGAAGTTATCGTGTCCAGAAGAAAGTGATAACACAATTGCTTCGGGAAATTCCGTTCAAAATGCCCAATTTGACATCATTTTTTGAAATATATTCTGCCTCTATCAAAAAATTGATCATTGCGGTACATTATATAGTTTCTGAATAAGCGAATCTACCAATTAAATGCATTTGAGAACAAAAATGAATTTAAAAATGAGTCAGAAAATAAGCAGTTGGGATATGAGTGCATCCTTAATGCAATGATTTTTCCAACACAATCCGCTTCGGGAAATTCGGTTCAAAATGCCAACTTTAACAGCATTTTTTTAAAAA
Organism: Maratus speciosus; assembly: GCA_963932465.1. Classification (NCBI taxonomy): domain Eukaryota; kingdom Metazoa; phylum Arthropoda; class Arachnida; order Araneae; family Salticidae; genus Maratus; species Maratus speciosus. The sequence goes on along the minus strand of OZ010794.1, from coordinate 89,580,036 downwards.
ATTATTCTGCCTCTAACAAAAAATCGACCATTACGGTACATTATATAGTTTCTGAGTAAGAAAACGTACCAATTGGAAGCCTTTGAGAGCAAAAATGAATTGTAAAATGAGTCAGAAAACGCGCAGTTTGGATTAGAATACACCCTTACTTAGATGATTTTTTTTTCAACCGCTATGTATTTTTAATTTGTTTTTGCTGTAAGAATTGGTCCTATCCAAAACTTGTCTATATAGATGTTGTAGACAATATTAAGAAGATATATGTTAAATTCATGGGGATTTTATATCTTGTGAATTGACGGAGTTATGGATTTTTTACTTCTTCAAACACCCTTTTTGTTTTCGTTTTTAATTTTGTTTTGCGGTACGAATTGGTCCTATCAAAAACTTGTGAATATAAAAGTTGTAGATAATATTAACGAGATTTATAATAAAATTAATTGGAATTGATATCTTGAGAATTGACGAAGTTATGAATTTTTTTCTCCCAAAAACCCTATTTTTTGCGCCCCTTGAGCCCATTTTCTTGAGCCCATCGATCGATCGATCGATCGATCGATCGAGAGAGAGAGAGAGAGAGAGAGAGAGAGAGAGGGAGAGGGAGTTTTTTACTGAGGATGGTTTTGGGTTCTAGGGGTCATGATCGGTGTAGATCTGCTGCAAAAATGTTTCAGAAATTCCAACATAGGAACGATCCCAATAGGTAGTATTTCATACGAAATCTACCTAAAAAAAAACTATATTTTATGTATGAGTAGAAATAGGGTTTCTAATGACCCATGTCTGCCGGAAGTGAAGTGGTGCTTAAGCCAAAAATCAATACCTAAGTTATGTAATACAAGAAAAATAAGAAATGGAAATGTTGAGTTCTTTTAGTACTATAATAATACCCTGGTATGCCTTGTCACAAACGATGCCATACACGTATTTTTATCGTGCATGGCAGACGTATTTTTATCGTAATTATTTTTAACTAGTGTAAATGCCCGTCCTAAGACGGTGGGTAAAAATTGTGTTTTTCACTTAAAATTAAAAACTGATAAAAATAATTGACAATACGGAAGCGTTAAATGAGCAAAGTTCGGCTAGTTTGTGTTCTAATAAACAAACTATTAGCATTTACAATACTTCTGGGTAAGCCAGTCTTTCCGGCTAATATACAATAACAAAATTAAGATTTTTTAATAAAACAAAAATTTAGCAAATATGCAATAAAACTGCGTAATTAAAAAAGTATGCTGCAACTATTAAAATAATGCTAATTTTTTTTATAACACTTTGAAATTGTATTTTTATCGTTTACCCCTCCCCTTCCCCCAAATATTTTTTAAATGTATATTCATTAATAAATAGGATAAATTTCAAAGAAATAAAACAGTCTCAGCTTGTTTTATATCTGTCAATAAAACTTGTAAGAAAAAAAAAAAAAAAAAAAAAAACGAAAGCTATTTTTATTCAAGTATAAGAATAGTGTTTCGTAACCTGTTCTCTGTACGATCTTTGCGTCACATTTCAGCAGAAACGATTTTTCGGAAGTATCCCCTCCGATAAAACGAAGGGGAAACATTGTTAAAATGTTCTTCACGCCAATGTTTTTCTTCTGTTTATCCGCTTCTGACGTCACATGAGTATCAGGGGGTAGGACAGTTTCAAGTAATGTCATTTATGTCGTCTCCTTTAATCTTTATAGCTCCATGGTTTAATTTTTTTTTCAATGAATCACAAAAGGAATACTCTCTACCACAGTTTCTTATTTACGTTTTACGCACGGAGTACGTTACGTTTGTTTTCGACTCGATTCCTGAAATGGCTGCGCAAATCATTGAAATTTTGTTAGTTTAGAATCTTTTATAGAAAATTTTGTTGAAAAGAAGGGATTTCAGGTAGAAAAGATTTGTATTTAGGCAGATAAATTTTCTCATAAACATCTTAAATCGAAATTAAGCCTAACATGACTCCATTTTATCGAAGACTGGTAAGAATTGATGGGTTCGCCCCGGATTCGTTACACTGTGTTTTATTATATAGAGATGTTTACCTATGTTATCGAATACAAGGATAATTTGTATTTTAAAATTAAGTTTAAATAGTGTTACTATCGAAAATCGAGGTCTGCTAACAAACAGCTGTTGCTAGACCGTCGGCAGAGCCCTTTATAAAATGTGCGTTCATGTCATTTTGTATCAGCATATATTGAATAATATGTACTCAAAGTAACATTTTAGTGAATAGAAAACACTTTCTTGTAAGTTAGGTATCTGTCTTAGTTTTTTAATGCCCTTGATTTTATCGCATTTATTGGATTGTACCGCAAATACGTAATAGAAGGATGGGCCATTGTATTACTCTGTGTTCTGGATTTCAAGAATAGATTGGTTCTTTTAATAAACTCTGAAAGTAGTGACTACTTTTGGAAAGTAATTTGTATTCTCTGCTTTTTAAAACAAGCAGCTGTAGTCGCAGTTAAATACATTTTCGATAAAGTAGTTGTCGTTGTAGTTGGCTACAAAAATAAAGTAATTTTTCGGACCACTGCAATAAGCGTTTCTTTAGTATATTTAGGGAGGTTTCTACATTCCCGATTTCAAAATATCGATTTTTTTTTTGTTACATCGGTCCCTTATAGTCTCAAGTATATCCGGACGAAGCGATTTTTTGGGGGAAAAGGGTTTTTGTCTAAAAATGCTTTAGAGTAAGAAAGCGCACGGAGAGTGAAACCAGTTCATAACTTCTTCCACTGGCAGAAAACGTGCAGTTGGCGATAAAACATATCTGCGAGGACGCAAGTGCTGACAACTTGCTCGAAAGATGTTTCGGAACAAATACACAAAACGATAACGAAAGATTAAATTTATTTATTTGGACATTTGCTCCGAAATATATTCACAGTAGAAAGCTATTATCAAAATACAGGGTGTTGTAAAATGGACTGTCTGTTTTTTAAAATTTCATAACTTGCAAATGGAGACAGCTATTTAAAAAATTCTTGCAGAAGAGTTATGTAAGATGTCAGGAATTTTTTTTATTTCGATTTCCGGTTTTAGTTCTATACAGCACCGATAGACAGCACCGCAATCAAAAGGCGCTCAATCGAGACCAAAACCGAAATCCCCAGCATTGATGCCAAGGGAGAAGGTTAAGTACATGGAGTTGGTCTCATTCTTTAATACAGTCTTGTTCTTAGGGCTCAGTTCTGCACTCAGCCGATATGATTTCGATGTCGTTGGCGTCGGAGCAACAATAGAGAGAAGCATTGTTTCCATGGAAATGGCTTCCTCAATATCAAAATGTATACAGACAACTTTTCGAATAGTGCCCTAAATCTGAAGCATTTCTTTTTGAAGTAATCTTAAACGCTAATACAACACAGTACATTATAGTACATGTTTAAACAAAAAGAGATCTTTATAAGTCTAAACTAGTATGTTGTGGCCATCACAAAACTTTCTTCTATATAAATCACGTCAATTAAATCATTTAAATACACTGCTCAAAACAATTAAAGGATATTGCAGTTTTAGGTGGATTTTGTATCTGGTAAACTGTTTAGCTGGTTGATACATGGTCGACAGACATAGTAGGTTATATGAGAATAAATTACACATGTTTGGCAGAAAAAAATGCATTTTATTGCGCATTTGTGTACTAAAGGAAAAAAACACAATTTGTGCATATGAGAAAAAAAGAATAAGAAAAGGTGTTTTCTTCAAAGAAAATCATTTTCAGTAAGGGGTATGGTTTCCACGGGCGGCCAGCAACGTTGAACACCTTTGAGGCATGGACTCAATGAGGCTATTAATGACGAGTTGGGGTATTCTGCCCCACTCTTCCAGAAGAGCTCTTTCCAGTTCTTGGAGAGTTTGTGAGGGTTGTTGGCGGCCAGAAACTCATCTTCCTAGAGCGTCCCAAACGTGCTCGATTGGATTCATGTCTGGAGAACACGCTGGCCATTCCATTCGAACGATTCCTTCCTCGAAAAGGAAATCCTCCACCAGGTTTGCACGATGTGGCCTGCAGTTATCGTCCATTAAAATGAAGTTATCTCCGATTGCTGCAGCGTAAGGGACTACAATAGGTCTGAGGATCTCATCCCTATATCGGCGACCAGTCAGAGCTCCATCTCGAATGATGTAGAGGTCAGTGCGCCCGTCAATGGAGATGCCACCATACACCAACACTCCTCTACCGCCAAATCTGACACTTTCGTGCACGAACGCAGGATTATTCCTACTGCCACGGTCCCTCCAGATGAAAATACGCCTATTATCCGGATGCACAGAAAAACGGGACTCGTCAGAAAACAGAATATTGCTCCATTCATTTCTCCTCCAGTTGACATGCTCGGTTGCCCACTCCCTGCGGTCGCGACGATGCCTTGATGTTAATCTAACACATACCATCGGTCGGCGAGCATACAGACCTACAGCATGGAGCCGGTTTCGGACAGTCTGAGTTGAAATCGTGGTGCCTGTAGCCGAGCGAAGGTGTTGTTGGAGAAGAGTAGCGTTCATGGTTCGGTGTCTCCGAGCTGTTAACGCTAAATACCGATCTTCATTGGGCGTTGTTGCCCGTCTACGACCTTGCCCTGGTCTTCGGCCTGCACATCCACTCTCCAAAAAACGGTTCCAGATCCTGGAAATGACACTTTGTGACACTCCAATGGCTTGCGCTACTTCGGCTTGAGTTTGGCCCCCTTCTAACCTACCAACAATTCTCAAAGCTTCTGAATCTGTCAAATGACTTCGCTGAGACATCGTACTCATCGAAACAAAGCAATCACTGAATGCCGATCATCCTTGTCTTCATTCTCTTTTATCCAGTTGAAAGTCAAATTTCATTCGCTGCCGCTGAAGCGACGTTTTTGACGTCGAACTCAAAATTTGCATACTCCACAGTTTGAAAACCAGAAAAATTTGCATTTGTGATTCTCTTCTTCTATTTTCGGCAAAAAAATTTCGTTTATATCTTTATTTTATATAAAACTTCAAATATCCTTTAATTGTTTTGAGCAGTGTAGTACAAGAAATTACATCAATTTAGCACCAATTCATATCAAAGTATATCTGAATTTGAAGTTGGATGAAAATTCGTACATTAGTTCTTGAGATACAGCTCTTGCGAAAATCGTGAAAAATGAAGCACAGCAGCGCCACCTGTTGTACGATTTACACCAAAAATTAAACAGCACTAATTTATATCAGGGACTAACTGAATCTGAAGTTTGATGAAATTCCGTGCAGTAGTTCTTGAGATATACCTCTTGCAGAAATCGTAAAAAATGCCGCATAGCAGTGCCACCTGTTCGGCGATTTTCACCAAAAACTATTCAAGTCCAGTTTATATCAAGGTCTAACTGAATATACAGTTTTGTGAAATTCTGTGCATTAGTTCTTGAGATGGAGTGCCCACAAAATGTTTGTCACATACAGACTTACAGACAGACATTTTGTAAAAACCATCAAATCGTGTTCTGGGCATTTTAAAACGTATAAATCCGTAGAAAACAGGAAGTTGAAAATTTTCACGAATACAATACTTTCTTCTTGTAAAGATAGAAGAAAGTAAAAAGGGATACATTTGATGGATAAAGAAAATCCCAATTTTAAAAAATCGAAACTTTCTTGAAATGTAACAAGTTTTAAAACGGTTGCTAAAATATACACTAAAATTAACAAAGAAACCTACATTTTCATATTAGCATAGTTGTTTTAATTTGAGGATGCAATGGCATTGTTAAAAAAAAAGTAATATGTAGAAAAGCTGTTCCACACTTCATAGGGAATGGCCCTTTAATAGGTTTAAAAATCTCCGCCTTTTAAACCCTAGATCTTTGTAAACTGCCCTTTTTTTTAATAATAAATATATAATAAATATAATAGATAATAAAAATCTCCACATTTTCAATCCTAGAGCTAAGTAATCTGCCCGTTTCAGGGCCATTCCATGAAAAACTGACAAAATGTCCTGCGGGCGACACTTACATAAATACCTGTATGAATTAAGTTATAAGCTGTTAAAGCATGAACTATGCATTAAAGATAACACAAGATTCTAGATTTGCATATTAGCATGGTTGTTTTAATTTGAGGATATAATAACATTGTTAAAACAGCAGAAATACGTAGAAAAGCTGTGCCATACGTGACATGGAATGACACCATAGTAAACTCCAATAACATATATAAATTTCGTGGCCACTTGACTAGCACTACGCCACCATATCTAGAGCACGGATGGACAGGCTGACAGACAAATTGAATTCATAAACACTTTTCAACTATGTTGGAACGTGTTAAAAAGAAAAGTTACACTTACTTAGGCGTGTTGCACTCTTCCATCTGCATGGGGGGTTCCTCTTGCTTAGAGGGCGGTTCTTCCTTCGGATTCAAATGGGACCTGCAACACAAACATGAGGTTTTTTGAGATGTGCTGGAATATATTATGTCCCACTTAATTTTATTCAAGATTTGCACCACAATCTTTTAATTAAATTTCACTTTTATAACTCTGGTGAAAAAAAAGTTGTAAAATTGCATTTCCTCATTTTCAAATAACTTTTTTTGAAAATTCTAGTGTAAATTCAACATTACAGAAACACAATTAATTTCCCCTGAAAGGATTAAAAGGAGTTTTTTAGAAGAATGGCAACTTTCCGGGGTTTTCTCGAGTCAAATATACGAATTGAATATTTCCAAAAAAGCGAAAAAATACCCAGGCCGACTTATGAGTCGAACACATATCCGTGTCTTACAGGGCCAATGTTCTACCGTTTAAGGTATCTGGGGCTGACAACTGGTGAGCATATTTCGCTCAGATATCGCTTAGATAATCAGCTCAGGTTATATGAGCGAAATATGCTTACTGGTTGTCAGCCCCAGATACCTTAAACGGTAGAACATTGGCCCTGTAAGCCAAGTATCTGGGTTCAATTTCTGGCTTGGGCATTTTTCCGCTTAGTTGGAAATATTCAATTCCTATGATAACTTTACCAATTAACAAATTAACCAATAAAACATTTAACAAAATGTTTCTTCTTTCTATGTGGTTATTAGTTAACATAACTTCATTAATTGATAAAAGATGTTCGATGAAAACAGTAAAAAATGTTTTTATGTTTACAAACTATCTACAGTGCGTCTCAAAAGTATATGGACAAGGCGATTTTTTGAAGCAACAGTTCAAAAAATGAAGCCATAATCACGAAAAAAAATAAGCATATGGAATTATTATACAAGTTTATGACAACAAAGAAATACCGTATATGTTTTACAGAATTTTTGTAAAAAAATAAAAATCAAAATAGGCTGTCTCAAAAATATATGGACTTTTCTAGTTTTTTGCATTTAAATTCAAATTTTGGATCCGTTCCTTTGAATTATCTTGAAAAACGTATCAAGTAAGCTTCAAACTAGTGTTTCGAGATGTGTGGCTGTAAAGAGAACATATTCTGCTCTACGTTTTGCTTTAATTCCTGAATAGTAGAAAAATGACGACCATGAGCATATACATCTCGTGCAAGTACTCCCCAAAAGTTTTCAATTGGATTTAGGTCTGGGCTGATAGCTGGCCAGTCTATAACAGTCACTTGATTCAGCGTAAACCAAGCTGTTGCTGAATGACTGATGTGAATCGACGCATTGTCCTCTTTGAATTTTCAGTTATTTCTTTCAAAAATATTTCCAAATGGAAGTAGATTGCTTTTAAGGACATTTTAATATTCCCCAGAACTGTTGACCATTAAGAAAAGCAATACCCTTTGTTCTATCGAAACAAATCGCGCCCCACACCATGAAAGAATCCCCTCCTTGTTGTCGACTAAATAATTCCCGAAATTCTCGTTGCAGATCATGCCGATTGTATGCCCAGCCATCAGGACCAGCCAAATTGGTTTTGTTTTCGTCACTGAAGAAATACTTAACAATTCATTTTCCAAAGGCGCGTGTTTTTTTAGTTCAAAGAACGCGTGCATTTCTATGGCGCACTTTCAGCATAGATTCCACGCATATTCTGCGATATTTATAAATTTTGCTGGCCTGTATGCAACGGTGAATAGTGGATCTCGTAATAGGAAACGCTAAAGTCTTCGAAATTTCACGAAGAAACTTCTTTTGGGTTGAAATTGCTCGAAAAATCTCTCTGTCTTGCTTTTTTGCCGGATCTGTTACTCTTTATTTGTTTAGCAATATCAGAAATTTTAACATTTGAGTCTTTAAACGCGAAGTTTTAGCTATATCAGCAGCAGAGAATTGAACGTTGCGAGAGAATTTCTCACTATTCGATAATTGAAGAACGAGCAGGGATTTTATGTTTCAAAGTGGGCACTTCATATATAGAGAACGCAGAAAAGGCAAAATTTTTTTGATGCGGTGTAAATAAAAGCAATTCTCTTCATTGTCCATATATTTTTGAGACAGCTTATTGTGAATTTTATTTTTTTACAAAAATTCTGTAAAACCTATAATGCATTTCGTTGGTGTAACAAACATATATTATGATTCCATATGCTTATTATTTTTTTCGTGATTATGGCTTCATATTTTGAGCTGCTATTTCAAAAAATCGCTTGTCCATATACTTATGAGATGCACTGTAGAAATGTTTCGGCTTCAACAAAGCTTTTTTTAAAACAAATAAGAATAATTTATAGTTAGACAATTTATAATCCAAAGATTTGAAATGCCATCATTCACGTTTATAACTTTCTCTCTTAGATTAAGCATGTTATTTTAATACGTTGATGTTTATTTTCATATTCGTAACCGGCATAAATATGATGTCGAAATTAACAAATCATCATATATGAATTATACCCCAATTAAAAGTGAATTTATCCTTTTACGAAAATATTAATCAAAACTCCCTCCCTTTTTTTAAAAATATATATTTCTCATCATTTCTTCTGCAGATAATAAATATTATTACGTTTAATGATTACTGGATATATTTAGCCGTTAATAAAGTAAATAAATAACCAATCACGGCAAATCTTAGATAATTGGGTACTTCTCCATTATCCCGTCGACAATTTCCCATTAAAAAACTGTCGCTAAACTATTAGCCAAACTGTAACGCCCAATAAACCAATGGAAGAATGTTGCAATTCTAATCTTTAAAAATATAAGAAATCTGGAAAAGCCCACTCACTAAAGTGTGAACTATCAGAAACTTTAAACATTAAAATTTACAATAGGCTAATGAAAACAGAAATAAAACTTTGATATTTATTTATTTATATATATTTTTTTAATTAACTCGCTTGGCTGGTGGCTAAATGTTAGTTGAAATTGAACTAGTGTACGCAAGATTTTTTTCAATGCTTTTTCTCCTTTAATATCATGGCGGCGCCGTTTCAGGACGTAATTGTTATATTAATTAACGAAATATCCAATACATTAGTAAAACATCATTAAAAATACAGATAAACTTCGAATTAAAATTATTTGATGATATAAACACGCGTAACATATCTGACGACAAGTGAATGTGACGCTACGATCATGCATTTTTGGTGTTAAATCGTATAGTTTGACGATTTGTTTTTGTGGAAAGTGATTATCTCTTTCTTTCCTTGTAGTCAAAAAGTTTGAACAGTTTTATTCTTTAAAAGTAACGTCTTACTTTCTTATGGCTAAGTACATTTTATCATTTTTATTCAGCGCTCGTAAATTCTCTTTTCATAAACGCAGAAATAAATAATAAAAAATTAAATGGATTGAACCATTTTCGTTCTCGATATCTAACATCTGCAATACAACGGACTTTTTATATTGAGAAGATTTATGATAGTAATTTCCCAGTTCATTTTATAAAATTTAAAGCTGATCTATTTATTAACAAGAGTTATTACGTATTTATACCATTATATTCAGGCAATAAATTTAACGCAAATGAATATATGTCAGCAGTAACGTAAATAGATTCTAACTTTATAGATGATTCAATAGGTTTACATCTCGTGATATAGTTCTGATCACATTTATCGCCAATAATTTAAATATCCCCCATAGTATTTATATTAACGGCTAATTTTGACGGTTGTTCTGGACTCTCATATTGGCTTTGATTTCATACGATGGCTAATTCCATGAAAACTTGTGATGTCTGTCACACAGCTGAAAACCGATATACTTGTTGGCTACCAGTATTTTAGAACGGAAAAATGTGACTTATTTTATCGGAGATATCTCATCAATTGAATAACGCGAAGCAAACTTTTCGAAAATAACGGTGGCCAACAAGCATAGCGATTTTCAGCTGTGTGACAGACATGAAAAGTTTTCATGGAATTCATCACGATGTTGGCATGAAATGTTTTGTAAGTGGTACATTCTGTTTCGGTCCTTGCGGCTGATTAGATGCCTGCTACTCTTCTATTGTAAGGATCTATGGCTTTTGGTCAGACCACCCCAGCTGAACTGTTTTTATGCAATTTAAAATAAAAACATATTAATATGTAATCTTTTTCAGTTAATTTCTTCAGGATGAGAGCTCATGTGAATGGGGTGTGATGTACGACCGTTAGTACATCTCGGCCAACCTTTTATTTTAAAGTGTGGGTGCATTTCTCCTCCACAGTGATCGATGGGATAAAGAATAAGTACTGATAATTCCTACAATGTCTTACTGAATGCGGACGATGACCTTGTCCAGATGTCCTTTTTTCTTCATGACGTATCCGCCTCCGACCAGAGCCGCCAACAGGAGGAGCACAACCACCACAGCAGCGACCTTGCCTCCTACGCTTGGCTTAGGGATAGGCCCTGAAAAAAGAAAATTTCTCTCCGTTACTCTCACATTATTAACTGGTTTACTATAGTAATAATACAGGGTGTTTTAAAAAATTGCATGATTACAAAGGACAATAACTTGACCATAACTTAACCATCAACACATCGTGCCTAAATTATTGAGGACTAACAATAAAATGCTTTAAGTCCAAAAGAGGAAATTTTTAAACAGAGCGAACAAAAGAAAAACTCTTACTTCTGGTACTTACAGTGTTTTCCCTTTCACTTCTTTTGAGCACACACTTTAAAATGTAAGTATCTAGCTTCCTTTTGTTTAGTGTTTTAATACCTAATATCATTATTTGTAAACATTTATTTTATTTATGTTTTAAATATTTTTCACTTTGCTTAAAAAGATCCTACTGATGTAAACAATAACAACTAAAGCAAGTTATGTAATTGCCACCAGACAAAGCGCATCTTATCAATGACAATTTCAACGTTCTTCGCTTCACTTCGTGTGGCACATTCAACCACAGACATCTTTAGACTCGTTTCTGAATCATTACAACTAGGGTTGGTACTTAGAGCGTTCTCCTGTTAAGCTTGGCACTTAAGATATTTTTTGTAAAAAAACAGATTTTCGATTTTTTCGTACTTTTAGCGTTTTTTATCCGACTACCAAGAAGGGTTATGTGTTTAACGCGTATGGGTATGTGGATTTCTTTATACCTTCGAAATATCCCGACGGCTGGATAGATTTTAATGAATGAGGTTTCTATCGATTCGTCTTAACCGTCCAATGGTTATAGGTTAGGATTTGTTTTTATAAATTCAAAACGGCGGCCGTAAAAGACAAAATGGCGGTAGAGACGAAACAAATTACGCACCCTATTGAGGGGCATATCATTGGATAGGTCTTTCAAAATGAAGACGATGTTTAATTGACTATTTTACAGTCAGAAGCTCCGTTTAAATATGACACAACCTGGAAGTTGTGTAGGTAGGATCTCTAGCTTCACTGCCACTCTAACCATCATAGACATCTATAGGCCTCATCAAAATGTATTTATAGATAGGAACTAACAATTAAACACAACTTAAAAGTCATCAGTACAAGTAAATGAAAAAATAGTTAAGTAATATAAAAAATAGTTTCACATTGATGAGAAATAATTAATTCGCTTTTTACACAGTCGGGTTTTTGATTTTTTAAATTTAATTTTTACTTGTTATTTTAGTCCGCAATTTATTCCAATGCAAGAAATAGAATAGAATAGTTATAATAAATCTAACTTACTCGACCATGCATGTATTGGGTCGGTCTCTGTAAAGCCACCTCTGGTAAAAGCTCGGATCTTCAGCCTAGAAAAAATATTTCATTATTACTCATCCACGAAAAAAATAAATGGAAAATCACATTTCAAATAGGGTGGAAAACTATCTACTAACTTTTTCTGCAATTTTTTTCTTATGGCCCTTTTTTCTACTCGACGTTGTTGCCACACTCATGGTAGCACCCTCCTGTTGTGAGTCATATTTTTTGCGACACATTGTAAGTGAAAATTTTATGCCCAAAAGTTATATACGATCCATTAAGGCTGTTCTCCAATCAAAAAGGGCAACTTCCTGACATAAGTTTTAATTTATTTTTGTTCGAAAATGCATGAAACTAGCCGGTGTTGTTGTTCAGAAACTATGTCATCGAGCTGTTTTTTCCATTTTTTGGCAACCCCGATAGATCTTTCAGAAAACAATGTCAAAATGGACGTTTTGAACCGAATTTCCGCGCGAAAGTAGAAAAATCACTCAAGAGCGGGCGAAAAACGGGTTTATCACGTGATCGAAATTGCTTATAACTCAATGGGTAATTGATTGATCAAAAAATGGAAAAAACAGTTCAATTCCAAATTGCTTTCATGGCCAGGCTTTCCAATTTTATATCTTTCCATTAAAAAATGAATTTGTAAATGTGTCAGAACGTTTTGCGCTCGTTGAGCAATGCAGTTAAGTACTTAAGTACTGATATAAAAAGTATAAAACCTACAAGATTTTGCTGGCGTTTATATAAAGTTGTTTTTATTGAAAGGCAAAAATTACCTAATGCTATTTGAGTAAAAATACTTAGTTTTTATGAACTTTCTTATGCTGCTGTCTAATAACGCGTAATAGTTATTTTTTCCATAAGGTATGCACAATAGGTTAACTCATCATGTAATGATGCAATTATCTAAAAATATTACATATTTAAGTATTGCGCGGTAGCGTAATATTTATTTCCAGTGTCACTTCTCAATATTAATTTAACATGGAAAAGCCTACGGAGATCATAACTTTTTCATTTTTTCTTCCCACTTTTTTGTCCCTGATGACACTCATTTTTTATTCTTTATTAATTCTAATGATATTATAAATTTAAAGTGTAAAAACGTTTGGCTGACGTCATGGTCAAAACGAATAGTAAAATGCCTTTGCATATGGGTGAATTATAATCCAGAGAGAAACATGGGCCATTTTTTTTTTACATTATTCAAATATTTTTCTTAATTCCAATTTTAGCTTTTTTCATTGAAAATCAACAGACATTTTCCATAGAAAATGTAACATATTAACTTCATTGTTGCAAAAATTTCAAAAGCAGTAATAATAATTTATTTCTTTTTAGTTGAAAGATTTTCACGTGAAATATTAAATTGAGCTAGATTTTTTTTTTCAAAAATTAAAAACGTGAATATGGCGACATAGTGGAAATAAAAAGGATATTTACAGAATAAGTTTTTGTTTTGGTCAAGTTTATATTTTAGTAAAAAGTTTGTAGTGGATAGCTATTTTTACTCAAGTAGCGAACTTAGTGGGGAATTACATAACTTAAATTTTAAAATGTATTTTTTTCCGAGATGAGAACTATTTATACCGTAAGTTAAACTTAGGTAATAATTTTCTGATGTGTTTACATCACCCCTTGGGAGAGAATAAGGTTTGAAAATTTAAGTAAAACTTTTATTTTTTATTTTTTACTGTATCACAGCTTATATATTGTTAAATATTAGCAGTAAGGATTCAACACAATTTACATTTACATTCGTAGCGTTCCCGAGTGGGAAATAGGGTATCTAAGTTTAAGTGAAGTTCATTTTTTATGTTTTGATCACAGATTTTTTGCGTTCAGATTAGAAGATTTTGTCCAAACTAAAGCAACCTGCATTACTACAGTTGTGAAACATTTTGAATTACACATTGATAAACTGCATCCCACATTGTGATGCAATACAGCATACATCAAAGCCTGATGATGATACTCGCTATTAATTTTGAAATGCGTTCATCTGAGTGCATTAGTTATTACAAAACTTGACATATTAAGCAAAAACATAATTTGAAGAACAAATTAAAAAAACAAAATTTATTTCCTACATTGTTTAAGCCCGAGAAGGGACAGATATTAAGATATTTCATTCAATTAGTTCTACATTTAATGTTAAATTTTTGTAACAAATTAGTTAAGCCAATTGAAGATTAAAAAATAAAAAAAATCCCTGCCGGCATGGCCTACAGGCAGAGGTAGATTTCGAAGTTAAGTATACTAATTTCACCAACAAAAACTAAATCAACTAAATACAAAATAATACATAAATCAACAAAATATAAATCCACTTTAACAGTTTTATCTGTCTGCTTTTGACGAGTTTTTATTTCCTTTTTATAAAATAGCTGGTTTTATGAGAATCATGTTAAGGCGATATTTAAAAAAAAATTTCCATACTCAACAACTCGAAATTTTCTGGCACATTTTCAGATTAATTTTTAATAAAAAAAAATATGAAACATGCTGACGTGATTTTTTAAAAGATTTATAAGCGACCTGTGTTTTTATTTTTCTTTCAATTAATTAAAACTTGATTAATAAACAATTATTTTCTCAGTAGGGCAATATTTTTTGTTTCTAACACAATCGCTTCGGGAAATTCTGTTCAAAATGCCCACTTTGACATCATTTTTTGAAATATATTCTGCCTCTATCCAAAAATCGATCATTACTGTACATTATATAGTTTCTGAATAAGAGAATCTAGCAATTGGATGCGTTTGAGAGCAAAAATGAATTTAAAAATGAGTAAGAAAATAGACAGTTTGGATTTGAATGCACCCTTAATAAGATGATTTTTTTCGTCAACCGCTATGTATTTTTAATTTGTTTTTGCTTTAAGAATTGGCCCTATCAAAAACTTCTCTATATAAATGTTGAAGACAATATTAAGAAGATATATGACAAATTCATGGAGATTTTATATCTTGTGAATTGACGGAGTTATGAAAATTTTTCTTCTTCAAACCCCTTTTTTGTTTTCGTTTTTTTTTTCTTGCAGTACGAATTGGTCCTATCAAAAACTTGTGAATATAAAAGTTGTAGATATTATTAAGGAGATGTATAATAAAATTAATTGGATTTGATATATTGAGAACTGACGAAGTTAGGAATTTTTTTCTCAACAAAAACCCTATTTTTTGCTCCCCTTGAGTCCATTTTTAATTTTATCAAAAATCTGTGATACATAAATTTTTGGTCCTATTTTTAGAAGTAATAAAAACTTTAAACTGATTTGATATGTACAAAAATTAAGAAGTTATGGGGGTTTTTCGGTTTTCACAAAACCCCTCCCTATTTCTATCCCCTTTGTCCGCTTTTGCCCATTAACGAACTTGACCGAGATTTTATGTCCCTTGATTTTATGTATCAGTTTGGAAGACATTTGTGCAGAATTGCGGAAGTTATCGTGTCCAGAAGAAAGTGATAACACAATTGCTTCCGGAAATTCCGTTCAAAATGCCCACTTTGACATAATTTTTTGAAATATATTCTGCCTCTATCAAAAAATCGATCATTGCGGTACATTATATAGTTTCTGAATAAGCGAATATACCAATTAAATGCGTTTGAGAGCAAAAATGAATTTAAAAATGTATCAGAAAGTAAGCAGTTTGGATTTGAGTGCATCCTTAATGCAATGATTTTTCCAACACAATCCGCTTCGGAAAATTCGGTTAAAAATGCCCACTTTAACAGCATTTTTTAAAGTATATTCTGCCTTTATCAAAAAATCGACCATTACGGTACATTATATAGTTTCTGAGTAAGAAAACGTACCAATTGGAAGCCTTTGAGAGCAAAAATGAATTGTAAAATGAGTCAGAAAATACGCAGTTTGGATTTGAATACACCCTTACTTAGATGATTTTTTTCTTCAACCGCTATGTATTTTTAATTTGTTTTTGCTGTAAGAATTGGTCCTATCCAAAACTTGTCTACATAGATGTTGTAGACAATATTAAGAAGATATATGATAAATTCATGGGGATTTTATATCTTTTGAATTGACAGAGTTATGGATTTTTTACTTCTTCAAACCCCCTTTTTGTTTTCGTTTTTAATTTTTTTTGCGGTACGAATTTGTCGTATCAAAAACTTGTGAATATGAAAGTTGTAGATAATATTAAGGAGATTTATAATAAAATTAATTGGAATTGATATCTTGAGAATTGACGAAGTTATGAATTTTTTTCTCCCCAAAACCCTATTTTTTGTGCCCCTTGAGCCCATTTTTAACTTTATCAAAAATCTGTGATACATAAAATTTTGGCCCTATTTTTAGAAGTAATAAAATCTTTAAACTGATTTGATATGTACAAAAATTAAGAAGTTATGGGGGGTTTTCGGTTTTCACAAAACCCCTCCCTATTTCCATCCCCTTGGTCCGATTTTGCCCATTAACGAACTTGACCGAGATTTTATGCCCTTTGATTTTATGTATCAGTTTGGAAGAGATTGGTGCAGAATTACGAAAGTTATCGTGTCCAGAAGAAAGTGATATATATAGATAGATAGATAGATAGATAGATAGATAGATAGATAGATAGATAATATATATATATAAAGGGTTTTACTGAGGGTGGTTTTGGGTTCTAGGAGTCATGATCGGTGTAGATCTGCAAAAATTTTTCAGAAATTCCAACATAGGAACGATCCCAATAGGTAGTATTTCATACGAAATCTACCTAATAAAATTCATAGAATATGATACTTAAAACACCCTAAAATATTAGATTCCGTTCAAATGAAATCGAAATATATCTTAGACATTTTTTTAAGTTTTGTATTTTGCATGCATCTTATCATTTTATGCTCAATTGTCATAAACATAATACAAAATCTGCAATACAAATATTTTCAATTAAAAATGGAAGAAGTCTAAGATTTATTACGATTTCATTTGAACGGAATCTAATTTTTTAGCGTGTTTTAAGTATGGTATTGTATGAATTTTATTTTTATTTTTTAATCTTCAATTGGCTTAACTAATTTGTTACAAAAATTTAACATTAAATGTAGAACTAATTGAATGAAATACTTAATATCTGTCCCTTCTCGGGCTTAAACAATGTAGGAAATAAATTTTGTTTTTTTAATTTGTTCTTCAAATTATGTTTTTGCTTAATTATTTATCTTCCAATCAAAGTTTTCTTGATACTGATATAATTAAAATTTCGTCAACCTTTTAAAAACATTTTATTCATGCTTTTGCTGTTAATAAATACCATTCCTTTTAAAGCTTACCAGGTTTTTAGAAGGTAATAAAGAAAAACAAAAACTTTTCTATACTGGTCACGGCACCATTAATATTTTCGTAAGGAATGTTACGTGGTCTATTATTTTTTAGCGAAGTCTGCGTGGTTAGTGATTTGAATTTTTATTTTTCATGATTTTCCCGGTTACGTTTAGATAAGTCTTCCCCTGTCATATTGTGTTACACACAGCAAATCCCTCATCCCTCTTGAATTGTGACGTCATTAATGGATGACTTAAGTTTGGTAATTTGGTTCTGTATTAAAGAGCAAACACTTGTTGATTATTTAAATAGATCCTTACTCGTATAGCGTGTCAGGCTTCAGCGGTCCATTGCAGTACGTCTCGTTTCTTGGACAGTTCTTGTCAAGGCCTAGGGTGCATCGCAGCACTGTACGGTTGCCTTCAGTGTGATTCCGACAGCCGAGTGGGTCTAAAGCTGAAAAAAGAGGACAATGACTAGAATCTTAAAGCTTACATAATCGAGAGAGTAAACGACAAGTAGACTAACTTATTTCTGGATCCTGATGAAATCGATCTATACCGAAGCGTGTACATTTTAACAGAAAAATAATAAAACTAAAAATACCAATAAAAATTATGCGCAGACATACACTAAAAACTTATAAACGAATTGTCTTTATTGGGAGTCAATAATAGAATCCTTACCGCCATGGGAAGGGTTCCAGCCTGGAGGGGTGGCCTGGTAGAAGTCGCTGTAACCGGAACTGAAGTTGAACCACGGAGGACCCACGCTCGTCCTGGTGCCGCTCGTTGCATTGCCTGAAAGTCAAATTCAATGAGATCTTGTAAGATTTTTCCTTAAATACATAAGAAAAGTATTATATTGATTCGTTGTACCGTGGGTTTTAATAGGGGGGGGGGGGTGTCACGTATAATGCACATGATTCTATAGAGGGAAAAAATCTAGGAATTTGAAAAAAATAAAATCTACAGAAATCTTGATTCACAATATTCGAGGGTAACGCGTAAATGTTTAAGGGGGTAGGATACCTTTAAACCTACAAAATTGTCGAAAAATTTTTAATACATATTTTGATTCCGTAATCATTTCTGAACAATATGCAAAGAACCGCATTAAAAAATTCCCATTAGTTTACTAATTATGGCAGTTTTATTAAGACTATATTTTAAGACTACATAGGATAATTAAACTTTGCGATGCGTTTATTCAAAATGGTGAATTTTGATACTGCGCGCAGTGTTACTAAAAAACTATGCATGGAAATCAAAAGAAATTTTAAAAACATATTCATTTCTGCATTATCTACAAATCAAAACCAAAAAAAGGTAATATTTTATTTTTTTACTGTTTTTTTTTATGAAAATATTTTGTAAAAAGTGAAAATTTTTAATTTTCAGTTAATTTTTTAATTTAGTCAATATTTTTTTCAAATATTCTGGTTTTAGTATAAAGGGAAGACTATTATGTATTTATTTTCACAAAAATTTCCTCTTTAAATGCATATTTTCAGATTTTATCATGTGCGCAAGATTTTTTTTCTCTTATTATCATATATTTTTAAACTTATTTCAATATCTATTTATGAATTTACAAGTATATATATATATATATTTAAAGGTAAATTTAAATATGAGCTTTATATTTAAATGAAGCTTGATTTATATTTTTGACTTATTACACAAGTTTTGAAGCATGGAACATAGTGATATTTTTTACTATTTCGACGCGTTCAAAGGTATCCTACCCCCTAAGACAGGATCTGATGATATGCGCAAAGAAAACAATCTGTATATTGGTCGGATATTTAAATTTTATATCGTCTGCAGACAATAATTTCTAGCAACAATTGTAGCAAACATTCTAGAAATAATTGCTATCGTTGCTTAAATTTTGAAAAAGAAAAAACGACAGTATTATAACTCTAAATTTCTATTATTTTAAAGCGGGACTTAATCCAGAAGAATGCCTTCAACGTTCTACAATTAGCATATGGAGATGAAGCTCTAACACGTGCCCAAAATTTAGAAGAGGTTGAAATCTTCTTCTGGATGAAGATCACACAGGAAGACCTTTGCAGCTATAGAACCAGAAAATGTGCGGAACAAACAAAAAATGTTAATGAATGATAACCATTATACCTTCCAAATGATACAAAAGGAACTTAACATTGCGTCTGCAGTTGGCCATAAAATTATTCATGAAGAACTGTATATGAAAAAAATTAGTTTGTCTTTAGGTCGTGTCAGGACCAGTAAAGAAACCTTAGAATTACTTAATGGGAGTGATCCCAGCATTATTTCTAAAATCGTAACTGGTGATGAGACGTACATACATTTGTGACGATCCAAGACGTCAAGAAAGTGAAGTATGGATCTTTGATGATGATCCCAAATCAACAATGGGGAAATGGCAACGAGCTATGAAAAATGTAATGTATGCCGTATTCTTCAAAAATACAGGGCAGGTCAAAGCCATAAAGCTAGAGGAGCAAAAGAAAGTGACAGGTACACCACTAAGTGTCTTCTAGAACTTTTTCAAGAGATTAATGTTAGGGGACTCATGCTTCACCATGACAATGCATATAAAGATTTACAGTTGAATTTTCTGAACAAAAAAAATGGGAGTGTTAGAATATTCATCCTATTTTCCTGATCTTGCTTTGTGTGATCTTTGGCTACTTTTTAATCCGAAAACAATTTATGTAGGTCTCTTTTTCATTCCTAAGATGATATTGATGAGGCTACAAAAGCTTATTTTTCATTTAATCTAAGAAATGGATGACTTGAGACTAGTATCCTTTTGTCGTATCACAAAAATTTTAGTAGGACCCTTTGTATTCGGCCCCTTGAATTTTCATTGCCGTAATCACTGACCTATATTTCGTCCGCCCATTGAGATAACAGAAAATGGAGATTTCGACAGTGTGTACTTTTCTCTCCTTGTATTTACTTATACTGGAAATCAATACGTATATTTGCCCGTAATGCATAAACCACAACCTGCAAAAGTGAGGTAATATTTCATCTACGAGTGTCAAACAGCAAGTAAGTTTCCCACGGCCCGTAAAAAGAAACAAAACATAATTAGCTAGAAAGATTTATTGCCAAAATATACATCAATGTTTCAACTACTTCTCAAGATAAGAATCGTCGGAACTGTAACACTTGTCACAGCGTAGGACAAGTTTTTGTAGTCCAGTGTAAAAGAATTCTGCCGCCTGGTAATGGAGCCAGCTTGTCACAGTCGTCAACCCACGTCTAATCAGCCGTAACGATCCTGCTGAGGTACTTGTTGCCCTCATCATGGTAGCGCTTCCCATGCATTTGGTTTTGTGTTCTGGTGTAAGGTTCTTCGGCAACCAGCTGGCGCACAATTTCCGGAGCAACAGGTGTTTCTCGATCATTTCATGCAACGCCGATCTTTTCAGCACATTTCTTCAGTGATACCACGATAAAGGCAACGAGTACCTCAACAGGATCGTTACAAGTGATGAGACGTGTGTTAGCAACTTTCAAAACTAGCTCCATTGGCTGGAGGCAGACTTCTACGGCATTGGACTACAAAAACTTATCCCACGCTATGACAAGTGTTACAATTTCGGAGGTTCTTATGTTGGGAAGTAGTTGTATCTTTTGCGATAAATACTTCGAAGTAATTATGTCTTGTTTTTCTTTACGGGCAGACGGCAACTTACTTTCTGGATGACCGTTGTATATCTATACATATTTATCACACACTATACCTGCTTGAATTTGATGAACATAATTTAAACTTCGTAAAACCCTATGACTTTTAATAGAGAATTTCGCGATCTTTATTTTAGCAATAATTTCATCTTTTAATTAATAGACTAACTAAGCGATGGAAATTCACATATGCTTATATGTCTCTTCTCTGTACCCGCTTCGACTTGGCAATCTCATCATGTTTGCTTTGCCATTGTTATATACTATTAGACATGGATGCGGCTGCACAAACCATTACCTCATCGAGTTGTCGGCTTTCAGGATTAGTTAAAACTCGATTCGCATATTAAAATGCAACTGGTTACGCAAGTCCTATTTCAGTAGAAAACACGGTCAAACAATATTTAAGTAGTTGGCTGTCAAGTTTAACATTGTGTTTTACTATTACCAGTCCTCCCTGTTTTTCATACTTTTGGGTGCAGGAAAACCCAATGATAAATTTATGGATCCACCACTAAAATTAGGCCAGCCCATGGTTTCCATCATGATATCGATTAGCCCGACCAGACGCATTTTAATATGCTATTCGAGTTATGTCTAATCCTGAAATTTCAGCCATCAACTCGATAAAGTGATGGTCTGTGCAGCTACCTCCCGGTCTATATCTTTTTTGAAAATTTCAGCTTTTAATAAATGAAGTAGGTTTTTTTACAGTCACCACTTGGGCTAAGATGAGTCATTGATAACCTTCACTTCTTTAACCGACATACGTGATTAATCGTTCAACTGTGTTTCTAAAAATGCTGCGAAGTCGTTGGGAATAATAGCAGACTTCGACATATTTTAACGACTCCGGGCTGGGTAATATACTAGTGTGGCCTGTTGGTTAAAATAATGATGGAATATAAAAAAAAATAAAGCTAAACTCTCACTATTTTGGCATTGATTCTCTTTTTTGGCTTCAAAAATAAAAAAACGAAAAAATCATAATTTCCGCTTTATTAAATTTAAAAATTCGCGCCTGCAAACTCGGATAATCCAACTATCGAAGTCTAAAAAACACAAAGTGGAAATTTTACTATTTTGGATCTGCGGACTAAGAAGAAAAAGCGAAATCGTCACAATTTAATGGTTATTTTGTTGTGTCCTCCAGACTGGAAAAATTTCTGCGGGAAGGAGAAAAAAAAAAAAAAAAAAAAAAAAAAAAGATGAAAACTTTATTATTTTGGAAATAATTCGAATTCTGTGGATTCTAAGGAACAGATAAAAAAAATTACATTTTTTGAATTAGTTTTACAATTAGGGCTTTTTTCAGGTTCTGCAGGCCTGAAAAATCCGAAATTCAAATGGTGAAAGATAAAAAAATTCACCATTTTATCGTTATTTTGAGTACCACCGATTCAGAAAAAAGGAATTACAATTTCATGTTATTTTGACTCCTGTGCACAAAAATAAATAAATAAAGGACGGACATTTTAGAATTTTGACCATACAGATCGGAAAAGTTTGAGGAGAGAAAGTCTTCTATTCCAATACTGTACCGGGTTCCTTGTTCTTTTGCTTCCAAACATAGCACAAATTTATAATTTTCGCATTATCTCCTGTAAGAGATCTGCATGAGCCGAAATTTTAAGGCCCATCCCCTAAAACGTTCGGCCGTTCCTTTGTATTTATTCTCATCCCGATCATACCCATTCTAAATTGTTCCTATTTTATCGCGTAATTTATTTTTTTCAAATTTGTTATGTTTGGCTTGTCAGCCTGCTCAATTTTTTTATCAGTCTGATCCGGCCCATTAATATCAATTGTCATAATTCTACTAAAACGGCCTTTTTGAAAAATTGCCTTCATTTTTCGGACCTTAGGTCCTTGCAGACCTTTGCACCTCGGATTCTATCCGCAACCCCTCAAAATACGAGAGGAAGTACTTATGTACTAAATCTAAAATATCTACTACAGTTATGAATAAAAATGGTTTTCATTTACTCTGTACTTACTCTGTATCTACCCCTGTATCTACTTTATACACCACAGTAAATCGGACATCTTTAACTTGAGTAGCCTGATATAGTCCATATATAACAATAATAGTTCATTTTATAGATTTAAAATTATATATAAATAGTTTAATTTCACTTTAAAATGTTTAACAAAAAAATCTGGAGTCTGAGTCGACTTGTTTTATAGCGACTCCAACTCTTTTTCTCAAAAATGGGTCCGACTCCAACTCCGCAGCCCTGATTTCTTATTGCAGGCGGTATCGTAAGTGATTATTGTTGATAATAAACGTACCTAGTGCGTTGGTTCTGCCGACTAACACAGCATACTGCACGATGTGTCCCATGTAGTCGGAGAAGACCTCTTTGGCCCACACCAGCTCGAGGGACTCGGATCCAGAACCTTCAGCCTGGAGACTAGATGGATCGCCCAGGAATGGAACTGAAGAAAAATAAGAAAGAAAAATCATGCGCTAAGCATATGAGGTTTACTTCTGATGCAGAGATAAAGAACAATTGTAGTGGAGTTGAGGAGTAATTGTTTTAAGTTATCTGTATTACTGTTTGTCAGTTTATCTTTATACCTTATTTGGAAAGATGCGTATTCATTGATTCACCGTTGGCTTACTACAAAAATATTAATTTTTAAAATGATTTTTATGGCCTTTAATTTGCGAAAATAACTGTAAATGTTGTTATTGAATATACATTATTATTGTTATTGAATATATTGTATAAGCAAAACTCAGACCCCTTCTCACTAACACTACTCAACCCGCTAGAATTGCAACGCAGTCACACTGAGAACCGCTACGTTATCCCAGATCGCTTCCTTTGTTCTCCACTATTTGCATGAATTCTAACGAGAAAAAATAGTATCATAAATCATTTTAACTAATGAAATTTACAAATATTTTTAATGTATAAAAAAGTAGTGGAAAACTTCATTGCAAAAGCAAATAAAAATGCATTTTTTCGCCAATAAAATTGCACAGCACGGCTTAAATCCATTTAAAACTGTTTGAAAAATACTACGGATTCTAATACCATGGACATGCTAACGAAATGTAAACAAAATGTTTTCTGCTGTGTCTAACAGGCAATCTTGAAGAGAAAGCTGATTCGCTGGATGCAAACGTCCACGTGAAATGAACCAATTGTATTGCTATTCCTACATTGATCAAACTATCCGTCTTTAAAAAGAGATTCTTCCTGAATTTTGATTTGTCGAATTAGTCGAGTCGGGTCATGTGACCGTAAATGAATCACTGGGAATCGTCGCTGTGTTTGTTGCCAAGTTGCAAGCTATAAATTCAGCCTCATTTCTGAATCATGTAAGGTTATAGATATAATGTTTAAAATGTAAAAACGAGTCTTATGTTGCGCAATGTACACTGGGTTCTAAAATACACAAAAATAGGACATGATTCGAAATCAAATAAAGTAAATTTTCTGAGGTAAATAAAACTTAAGAAAACATTCTTTTAAAAATAATTTACAGTAACCTACTTCCAGGCGGTAGGGTGCAGACGCTGCTGGGCTGTGAAGATGTGCCGTCTTCACTTACGTTTTCTACTCTCGCCGAAATAGAGATGAGGTAGCGGCGTTCCGGCCTTAACCCTGTCAAAACGTAACTCTGACTCTGGCACATATTGTGCACGTGAACCAGCCGTGTGAGGTTTTTCCTCTGCATGGGAAAAGAAGAGACTTTTGTAATTTGAAGAAAAAATAACTCAAATATTAACACATAGAGTATAAAAATAACAAATAAAGCCTTTGTGCAACAATATTAAAAAGCAGAAAATTAACGTTTAAAAATGCACAAATAACACATGAAAAGCAGCAAACAGCTGTTTTGAATCTACTAGCGAGATTCTTCTTTACTGCAAGATATGGTAAGGCATAGCGTGCTAGGAAAAGCAAGGTTCGCTCAGCCTTGCTTTTCATAGCACGCTGTGTCTTGCCATATCCCTTTAAGACTCAACTCGTACGATCGTGCAGGTTAGGCATTCATTTAAATGTTTGCTTCTGAGTCGTATGTAATAAAAACTCGAATCGAAGGATCGTTCTGGTTTGCAGATAGAGCAAAGTATCATTTTTTATCAACAGGTAGCGATTGCTCTCCATGTTTTACTTTCTATAGGCATGACTAGCTTTGTTTACAAATACATCGGGTCTTAAAGGGCTATCTTGCACTGAAGAAGAATCTCGTTAATAGATTCGAAACAGCTGTTTGCTGCTTTTCACGTATTATTTGTACATTTTTAAAATCTTGGTTTTCTGCTTTTTAACACAGAGTATAGAAAAGCAGAAATTTTCAAAAACACCGATTTATAACTTTTAAGTAGCTTCCAGTACATCTGCCCTTTCCTTCGAAGTCGCGACCACTAAAAGATTTTAAGCTTAAAAATATATACAGGGTGTTTCAAAATTCGACCAACAGAGGCATCAAGAGGATGAAAGATTACCGTAGACCATGCGACCGCAAACTACGTACTGAGTCACCAACATAGGGTGTTTCATCCTAACTGAACTTGCGTTGACGAACACCGTGTATTTTTGATTCAACACGTGGTTTGCGATCCGATGTTCTATGGTCAATTTATCGTTTGAATTTTGGAACACCCTCTCTTTCTCTCTCTATATATATATACCGGGTGAGCCAAAAGTTCGTTAAAATTTTAAAAACTCATAAAAAGGTATGAAATTATGATAAAGATGTACGATTTGCAAGAAATAGCTCACAAGATAGTCTGATTTTTTTTAGCAGCAACAAAAAATTTAGTTACAAAATCGCATGTAGAGGGTGCTGACGACCCGAAACACAATGAACAGGTACTACGACACAGCCTGGTTTTGTCGTAGAATGTTCTGGAGGTCATGTTGAACAAAATCGTATATAGAGGGCGCTGACTACCCGAAACACAATGAACAAGTACTACGACACAGCCTGGTTTTGTCGTAGAATGTTCTGGAGGTCATGTTGAAAATTTGTTATTGGAAGAACAAATGAATGGAGCGTATTGTTGTCCTGTTCATTGTGTTTCGAGTCATCAGCGCCCTCTACATGTGATTTTTTTTCCAGCTAAAAAAAAAATCCGACTACCTTGTGAGCCCTTTCTTCCAAACCGCACTCCTTTATCCTAATTTCTTCCTTTTTCATGAGTTTTTAAAGTTTTAAAGATCTTTTCGCTCCTCCGATACATATATATATATAATCGAAAAAGTATTTTCCCAGAAGTGTGTGTCCTTATTATAAGGATTCTGGAGTATCTTTTGTTTCGAGTCTATCTTGAAGAACGAAAACTCATGCATCTAGCATAGACTATTAAACACTTTCAAGCTCACTCAGAATACCGTAACAAAACTTTACAGTTTATTAAAGTGAAAGATGACGTGTAAATAAACAATTTAGAAAACGCATACCAAATTCGAAAATAATTACCATGAATAGTATGAAAAATATCAGAATTTTTTTAAGAAGCCCTATATATGATCTATTTAGATTTGTTTGTATACTGCATAGTACGCTAGATTTTAGTTTAATTAGGAAACGTATAGCACAGTTTTAAATTCTCATTCAGCAATCTCCGTCAATAAATAGAAATGGACTTGAGATCTTTTATGCGGTTTTGTATAGGATCTATAGAATATAGAAATAATTAGATTTCGAAACGCGTACCAGAACCGGAAACGCACTTCCAGCCATTATTAATAGGCAGTACTGTCCCAACAATGGAGTTATGTATAAAGCGGAGAAGACATGTAGTGTACTGTCTACCAGTTGCGAGTGAAGTAACTGAAGATGCTGTCACAAGATGTCAGCTGCTTTTTTTTAATCGAATCTACAGTTTCCGAATACCGCTGCGGCAAACTTCCCACCAGTAAAATTGAATAGAAACTTTTGTCTTATTTAAGCGTCATATTTAGTGAAATATTTTCTCACAAATATGGTAAAAACTTCTATTTGTTTTTACTGGTGTCAATTTGTCCAGTAAAATTGTCAGTTTGTTTCACCGGTTGTCACAATATGGTGGCGCCTGACTACCGCAAATTTAAACTACCACCAGTAAAAATGAAAATCTGTCTCTGCTATTATTTATGACTGAGATTTTGAAATCATAAGGCCTTTAAATACGGGAAAAAATTCTGTATGAATTTGCTGGTAAAAGTTTCCACCGGAGGTAATCAGTCCAAGCGAAAGCGGTTACAGTTAAAGCTTCACTGTTTTAACGATATGTCAGTTCCTTTTTATTAATAGTTCCATTGTCCCAACACCGAAATCAAAGGGATAATAATGAATTTAATATCAGAACTTCCAAACTTTAAACCTGCTGCATCATTCCTAACTACTTGACCGAGTGACTCCCTGTTTTGGTATCCAAAACGTAAAGTTTACCGAAGACTCAAATAAGATGTGAAAATTGTGTTTTCATACCGTGAACCGGGGCTACTTTGGGCCACTTTTTCCTGGTTCCACTCACATTTCCAATATTAAAAAATATTACATATGATTTTTCAACGTCGAAATGGGGTTGTAAACAATTAACATGAAACAATGAAGGAAAACTATGGTTTTAAAGAGGAAATTTTTATTTATTTTTATTTTTTAACTATTTTTAAAATCTTGGAACAAAGTAGCCCCTGCTAGTGGCTTCTTTGGTCCATTCACTTAGTTTCATATAAAATGAATACATTTTATATGTAAATGAATGCATTTTTATTGAAACTCCCTTGCAATAACATCTGCTACTAAATGAACACTGGAAACTTGATAAACAAGTGGTTTTTTTTTTTAAACATTTAAACACAATAAACCAATTGTTGATATTAAAGAAACGAAAAACAATTTTCGTCATGTTACCCTCAGCAACTGGAACAAAAACAATTAATGCAACATTTTGCTACAGTAACATTTGAAAAAAATGTTACATAAAACATGTTTTAAGAGATTTGGTTGTATAAAAAGGCATTTCTAAATAATTAGGGCTATTTTCGGACCAAAAAAGGCCTGGTACAAAGTAGCCCCAAAATACTAGTTAATACATGGAAATTATTCCAGAGAGAAACATTCGCCTTGCATACAATATTACAAATGAAAATCAAATTTTAAAGTAATTGCTTAAAAGGTGCAAAGGCCAACATAGTGAAAAAGATTCCAAGCCGGGACTCGAACCCGGGCCATCAGTATAGCGCACTGACGTTCTACCGACTAAACCACTTGGAACGATACCTAGCTCGGAAAATTTCTCACTATTAATGAAAATTTCTCACTAATAGTGAGAAATTTTCCGAGCTAGGTATCGTTCCAAGTGGTTTAGTCGGTAGAACGTCAGTGCGCTATACTGATGGCCCGGGTTCGAGTCCCGGCTTGGAATCTTTTTCACTATGTTGGCCTTTGCGCCTTTTAAGCAATTACTTTAAAATTTGATTTTCATTTGCAAAATACTAGTTTTCATGTTAGCTCTATGAAAACGTTAACATTTCCTGTCAAAATAAAAATTAAAGGAAAAACTATGATCACATATCGGTTACAGGTTACTAAAGGTACTATTTTGACACTTACCTTATTTGTAGCTCTTATCCAGATTGTTTCGCTATAGAAAGTTTGGAGAGTTAAAATTTATACACAAAAACAGTTGCTTACAAACACATCCAGTGTTGCCACTAAAAAAATTTAAATTGCCCTCAAACTATTAAAATACCCTATAGTAGGGTATAAAATATTTTTCAATGGCAAAAACTCCAAATTATCTTGTATTGTTTGTTCTATAGAAGGAATAAAAACTTTTTTTATGGGATGGACCAAAGTACGGCGGTGTTGACGGTACTGAAAAATTTCAAATTTGGTACAATTTCTATATGTAGACGATCCTCTGAGCAAAATTTAGGCATATCACTCATTAGTAGGCGTTATTACTAATCGATTTGTACCAATCGAATTTTTATAGGATTATGCGCAGTAGAGTTAGTACAGAGAGTGAATAGTTTTTCGAGGACTGTTCAAACATTTAAATTAGCAACACACAATTCAAACAAAAGTTGAAGAGAAAGTTAAGTTCGAGTGTCTGATATTTCAAGTTGTTTGGACAGAAAGGTCTTCAATTATTCAAAGTGTTTTAACCCTTAAATGCCTGATTTTTCAAAAATCGTTGCAATAATGTTTTTCGGCTCTCATTTTTTAAATAAATCATGGGAAAAATACTTAAAAAAATCATATTTTGTTTTAAGTATAGTTTACGGCTGAAAAACAGTTTGTTACTAATCGGCAATACTGGTGTTTAATTGAAAAAAATAATTTTCCTTGATAAAATTCTATAATATTAAACACACAAGGATTTTAGGAACTATAATAAGAAATAAATGTTACTTGCTCGCTGCAGAACAAAATAGATTATTTCGCAAGCTTCCAAACAAAACAAAAAGAACAAGTAGCAACAATTGAAAAAATAAATCTATCTTTATTCATAAACAGCACAAGTCTTGCCATCTACATGTTGAAAATCGATTTAATAATATTTTCAAAATGTATTTTATTGGCAACATTAGGCATTATAGCTTCAATATTATTCTAATAGTATTTTAGAGCCTAAATTGGGTATGTTGCTGAAAAGCAACACCAGTCATTTAAGGGTTAATATTCTAACGTAAAATTACTTTAACGCATTTTCATTTATATTCAACGAAATTACAATTATTTGAAAGAGCATTTCTCGGAAACATGCAGAATGTCCGGAAAAACAGTCAAATTTTAAAATTTAGTAATAATCACTTTAATTGAAATAAATTCTTATTTCTACGATGTAAGAAGCTCATGAATTTTGTTTCAAGTCAATTTAAAAATAGGTTTAAATTTAGATAAGAGATGACGCTGCTCCGCCTCAACCTCCAAAAATGGTCCAATTATAATCAAAACTTCAAATTTTATAGTTTCGCTTTTCAATAGTAACAGAATCAAGAGTAAAGACTGAGTGATACTTGATGCAGTTTTACATGGTAGATAGTAAAATGCATGGTAGCATTTTTACCCGACTGCCAAGAAGGGTTGTGTGTTTCACGCGTATCTGGGTATGTGGATTTCTTTATACCCTCGAAACATCCCAACGGCTGGATAGATTTTAATGAATGAGGTCTCTATCGATTTGTCTTAACCTTCCGATGGTTATAGGCTAGGTTTTGTTTTTAGAAGTTCAAAATGGCGGTAGAGACGAAAAACTTTTTTTACGCACCCTATTGAGTGGCATATCATTGTATAGGTCTTTAAAAATGAAGACGATGTTTCATTGACTCTTTTACAGTCAGAAACTTTGTTTAAATATTACACAACCTGGAAGTTGTGTAGGTAGGATCTCTACCTTCACTGCAACTCTAACCTTCATAGACATATATAGGCCTCATCAAAACAGTGTTTATAGATAGGAACTGACAATTAAACACAACTTAAAAGTCATCAATGCAAGTAAATAGAAAAAAATAGGCAAGTAATATAAAAAATAGTTTCACATTGATGACAAATAATTAATTAGTTCGCTTTTCACGCAGTTGGGTTTTTGATTTTTAAAATTTAATTTTTACTTGTTGCATATTAAGCCATCATTACGTCCTTTTTTGAATAAAATTTGTACTACTTTTAAGATAAGACTGGAAACAAGCTATAGGCAAAGACCATAAGACTGCACGCAAAATTTACGGAGTGCCTTATAAATATGCCATTTGTATCCTCTTCTATTTATGACAGTTATTTTTTAAAATTAAATAATAAACGCTTTAGTTATAATAAATATTAAAATGCCATAAGCAAGACGTTTTTAAGTAATCTCGTAAACTTTGCTTCGAGTCATTTTAAAAATAGTTGCAAATTTAGTCAACAGAGAACGCTGCACTACCTCAACCTGAAAAAATAGTCCAATTAACACCCAAACTTCAAAACGTATTTTTTATGAAGAGTTAAGACCATAGCTGCCAACTTTTACGCTTTTTTATTATCACTAAAATTTAATAGAAAATTTTTCTTTACTAAATCATCGAAATCTGCAATTTAAATAAAGCAAAATTTTCTGTTAAATTTTAGTGGTAAGAAAAAAGCGTAAAAGTTGGCAGCTATGTAAGACTTAGTGATACTTGATGCAGTTTTACATACGGCATTCTTAACTATTAAGTCAGCATTGCGCCATCGATTGACTAAAATGTGTACAACTTTTAAAATGATTGAATATAAAATTTACAATGTACCTTATAAATACGTCAACTGTTTCATTTTCTATTTATTATAGTGAATGAATATTATAGAGTTTTGATGTTCGCATATCTTTTTTTAAACATCCTGTATGTTTGTGCATGTTGTTAAGGAAAATAGTTCTTTTTAACCAAAATTTCTAATTCTCACTTCTATTCCGTACTGTATGCGGTAACTAGTGATGAGTCCATTGGGTGCATTCGGGGGTTTCCAGCTGATCTTCAACTCGGTTGGGCTACCAATGCACTCGGCTCGGATGTCCAGTGGCTCGCTCGGCGCTGGAAAAGTGAAAAAAAATTCAGATCAATGCGAAAAAATGTTCAACTTATAAACGCTAACTTCAAGAAAAATGTTTATACAAGGTACGATAATAAATTTCGGTGAATGCAATAAACAACGTATTCTTACTTAAATCGGAGAAAATTCTTTGCATTAATAACGAAAACGAAAATAACATCTATCTTTTGGAATGTACTTTTGACGACTGAAAATTCATGAAAATTGCTGGCAAAGTTTTGCTGCACCAACCCTATTTCTTCCGGAGCTGGTGCATCTACTCCGATCAAGTAGGGCGCCTGGCCCTGAAGACCGGCATACATAGCCAAGATCATTAAGTTTTTTGATAAAAATCCCATTTTATCATAAGGTAATTATATTACTTTTTTTTGTTCTTGTTAAGAAGTTCGATATAAAATTTGGAGTGGGTAGGTTAAATGTGCACTACAAAAATCATTGCTATAAAAAAGAAAAATTAGGGGTGGGGCTTAACCTCTTGAGGATGAGCGACTGGTATACGTGCCGTGTGAGGTGCTCAGAATCCGTGATTATTCTCAACAATAAATTTTTATTGTAAATTTTGTTTTATTTAATCCTAGAATTTTCCCGCTTCAACTATGCAAAGTTTTCTGTTTTGAAAAACCGGTGGTAAAGGATTAAAAATTCTGTAAAAAACGTTCATCCCGAAGGGATTAAGTGGCAACTATCAGTGGCTTACGCTATATAAAATTTAAATGATGAACCAACGTGCAAATAGCTCGTTTTATCGGTGCTCGTACTGGGCGAATTCGACTGTACTTATTTTCAACTCCATTTGCTTAATCTTACAAAAATCACACATACAGGTGCTAAAACTCAAGTTGTATTTTCTACTATCTTATAAATTTTATCTATTTTGAGTAATAGCTGATTGCTATCCAATGCATAACATTTTGTCATTGCCATTTATTGTAAATGTTGAGTTTGACTGCATTTGCGTAAAAATGCGTTACTTTTATATGAAAACGAAAAATTCGGTTCGCTTCCATCGCCACTGTCAAAAATTTGCTGCAAACTTTTCAGTCATTCGACCGTTTTTATAGAAAACGGTTACAAAACTTTATTCCGACTATAATATTGTCAGATACATTTAATAATAGGCTCAAGCAACCGTCATCTTTAAACACCTTCCAATGTTTGTTAAGGGGGTCCGGGACACAAAGATCTTCAATTTTTCATTTTTTTATTTTTTATTATTGGATTAAAAATTTCTCTGCCGTTTTCTTCTTAAAATGATGTTTAAATCATGTTTCTATCTTAATTAGAACAGGAAATATTAATTTTTTCGTTTTGGTTTGTTTTCAAAATCTGGCTTTCAAGCTATGGTTGTCAAGGAAACGAGTTCTTGTGAAATTGCGTTTTTCTTCATGATAGGTTTTTTCACCATTTCCCATATTTAAATTCTTATAACTCAAGAACTGTTAAAGATACAGGGTTGAAACTCGGAACATATCTTTTTCAATTATTTTACTTTACTTTTGAGCCAGTATATTTGAAAAAAATATTTATTTTTTAAAATATGATTTTTTTTTTAAAAGTTGCACCACTTTTTTTTGAAATTTTTTCGTTAACTATTTTTAATTTTTTTTAAAATTAATATTTTTTAAAATGCTGGCTCTAAATTAAAAAATATATATTTCTGTTTATTTACATGAAAAACAATTTAAATTCTACAAATAACATTTCGAGTTATAACGATTTTAAGTTATACCACCTTTTTCATAAATTTTAAATTAAAAATTTTTTTTTAAAGCTATGAGAAGTTTTATCAATTGATTTTGTTTACAAATAATATGGGTTACCATCACAAAAAAATTCAAAATTTTAACTCAATAAATAAAAATTTTTTGAAAATGTGTCCCGGACCCCCTTAAAAATATGCAGGAAACAGTCCAATGTATTAATAACAAGAAAGAAAATAACATGAATCAAACAGAGATTATGAAACACTTTCCTATACATTCTGAATAAGGAAACAAAACTTCACCGTTTAACCCCTTGCCTGTGACGCCCGAACTCAGTTCGGGCAACACAAACTCGCCAATTTTGGAATGCCCAACCTTAGTTCGGGCAAGAGAAAAATCAGTGTTTTAATTCCGTGAAGCTCGATCTCAGTTCCTCCTATACATAATATGTAATTTACCATTTTCCCAATAGATGGCGATAATTTCCCGCGAAAAGTTCGATAGTTTCGCTTCATTTGTCGGATTTTAGTAATTTTGCAGTTCTTCCCAAATTTCATTCAAACCATTCAGAGAAAAAAAAATTTCCATCTTTGGCACGTTTTTCTCAAATATATTCCACAGGAAGCCCGAACTCAGTTCGTTCAATGCATAATATGTAATTTACCACTTTCAAAATAGATGGCGATAATTTCCCGCGAAAAGTTCGACAGTTTCGCTCCATTTGTCGGATTTTAGTAATTTTGCAGCTCTTCCCAAATTTCATTCAAACCATTCAGAGAAAGAAAAATTTCCATCCTTGGCACGGTTTTCTCAAATATATTCCACAGGAAGCCCGAACTCAGTTCGTTCAATGCATAATATGTAATTTACCATTTTCCCAATAGATGGCGATAATTTCTCGCGAAAAGTTCGACAGTTTCGCTCCATTTGTCGGATTTTAGTAATTTTGCAGTTCTTCCCAAATTTCATTCAAACCATTCAGAGAAAAAAAAATTTCCATCTTTGGCACGTTTTTCTCAAATATATTCCACAGGAAGCCCGAACTCAGTTCGTTCAATGCATAATATGTAATTTACCACTTTCAAAATAGATGGCGATAATTTCCCGCGAAAAGTTCGACAGTTTCGCTCCATTTGTCGGATTTTAGTAATTTTGCAGCTCTTCCCAAATTTCATTCAAACCATTCAGAGAAAGAAAAATTTCCATCCTTGGCACGTTTTTCTCAAATATATTCCACAGGAAGCCCGAACTCAGTTCGTTCAATGCATAATATGTAATTTACCACTTTCAAAATAGATGGCGATAATTTCCCGCGAAAAGTTCGACAGTTTCGCTCCATTTGTCGGATTTTAGTAATTTTGCAGTTCTTCCCAAATTTCATTCAAACCATTCAGAGAAAGAAAAATTTCCATCTTTGGCACGTTTTTCTCAAATATATTCCACAGGAAAGGGATTAATAAGATGAAATAGGATATCTCATGGAACCATTTGGAAACACATAAGACATTGGAAAACACAATTTCAGCCATTCTCATCGTCAGTCGAAAAAGGATTCAAATTCCTGGAGCAGCCTTGTATAGGATAGTTAGATTTCTAAAAATAAACCAATTCCTTCAGCTACATAAACAATAAAAAAAAGCAATTAAAAAAATTACGACCATTTGGAAAATGATTTTTTCAAAGACTAAAATTTAAGACATAAAAAATCGCACGAGTTGATCATACATTACGTACGCCATGAATTAGACATTAATAGTGTTATTACACGTAAAAATTCCAAGCGACAAAAATCGCCTGCGACTCGTACGTGTTTTCCACCTGAAACTTATGTATTATCCAATCATTTCATTGGCTGTTCGGGAAAAGGCTTTTCCATCGTCAGATTTCTTGGAAATCTGACGGCCCATTTTAAATGAAATTTCATTCTTAAACTTCTAAACATCCCACAGTATTACTTTTTACACCGTCCATCGGAGAGAGAGAAAAATGTACTTTTAAATGCAATTTGTTTGACAGCTGTATCTCAATTTGTTTCTGAGTTATTCATTTTTTTTGTAGTTTTTATTACTTTTTTGTCATAGTGGCAACAGAAGGTATCCATCTCTGTTGAAAGTAAAGGGAAATACAGATTAATGTATAGACCAAACAGAAAACGAATAAAATGCGGATTAAACCAATGAAAACCTTCAGATATGCTTTTGATTTACTACCCTGACGAGAAAAATAACCATTTTTCCAAATGGTTAATAAAGTTTCAACTTAGCTATAAATCTCTTTATAGTGCTAATGAATTTAACCTTGAAATTCCTGTAAAGATAATGACTTGTTGAATGGCTAAATTATACTCATAAACTGCAATGAACTGATTTGTTGTTATTATTATGTATCTTGTATAGTAAAGTGGGGACAGATGCCGCAGGTTTTCTTTTCTTCTTGTAAAATGTACAATAAAGCAAAAAACAACAAACTAAGTCAACAAACCCTTTAGAATCTAATTTCTATGTTAAACAAGTTAAAACCCTCTTAATAAAGTAGGCATAATTATTTTCCCACAGGTCCTTTTTTTAACATCATTTTTTATGTGCTGGATAAGATGACGCATGGGGTGTGGGACAGATGCCACATGGAAAAATATGCTAGGCTGTTTATTTTCTCAAACTACTTAAAATGAAAATAAATAACAGTAAACTTACAAAAATTATATATATCACTAAATTGTGAAAAGTGTAAAATGCAAAAGTGTAATCTCTATAAACAAAACTTAAGACAAAAGTGAAAATGAAAAGAAAATCATTTGAATTTACACGAATGGATAGCATATATACGGGAAACAATAGACAGCATAATTCCAAAAAAAGTATAAAACAATGATTTACATCCAGGCGAACATTGCAGTTTGCTCTTAATGTAAGTATTAGTTCTATTCTATTTAGGCCCTAGTCTGTTTATTTTTTGCCTTTCTTCTCATTCTTTGATTTTGTATTTCCATTCGCCCCCAATCACACCACACTACCCGTTGCAAAATTAAAGTAAGTGCTTTTCATGCAGCTATCGATTGAATTTGATGCACTGAATTCTGTGCGCTTTAGACTTTGCTCCTTGATAAGACTCCAGCCGCTTAACATATGCAGAAACATCAAATTCCAATCTAGTTCTGCCATCAGAATCCATAAGAGGAACAATTTACCCATTGTCTGAAGATGACTTATATTTTAGTTTTTTCCTCAAGTAAGGCGTTTTCAAGTTAATCTTTCCCTTCCTTTTTTCACAAATTTTACTTCTGCCACGTTTTCGTTCTTTGACGCTTTCTAGTTTCTTTTGTTTTTCATTTCCTTCTTTTCTATTGTTTATAAACTCTGTACTTGCAATATTTGCATCCTTTTACTTTCTCTTACTTGGCTGAATAGGTCTTTTGACCATTGAGGTAGGAGATATTTTGTTTAACAGTTTAGATGATGAGAATTGTAAACGGCCTACGTTTTCCTTATTTATACATGGTGAACCAACATTGTTGCTAAGAATATTTTGATAAGTAGCAGAATGCGCTAATATACATTCATTTAAATGTAAGTTCTACTTAAATCGCAGTGATGAATTTATTGAACCGAAAAACAAAATATATTTTGCGGCATCTGTCCCATAGTTGCGGGTAAGATGCGGCGCTGCCATTTTGTATCATGTGAGCGACGTGAGAGAAAGGCAAGCACATGTCTGTATTCCACGAGGATCTAGTCTACAGTTGCAATCGATTTTGGGATGAAATCTCTGTTTATTTTTCTTAAAATATGTAATAAAACTTCATTAGAATACTTTTAGCAACTTACCACGCAAGTTCGAGCAATAAAAACTGGCATAAACATGTAAATACTGACAATTAAGCGGTGGAAACGCATACAACACATCACACAGCACAGAGGAACACTACGAACTTCTAAAATTGGTCTAGGGAACGCTAGTGTCGCCTACAAAATCTCTGCGGCATCTGTCCGACCGCGGCGTCTGTCCCCACTTTACTATAATGTAAACATTTTCTTTCATTCTGAAAAATGTAGCTAACCAGGAAAGAGGCATATGAAAATACTCTCTTATTTACAATCTAAATAGTGTGAATTAAATAATTAAAATGTTACCATTTCTTCATTTGAAATACACAAATAATCTACAATTTCTTCACTTAACGGAGGCAGGAAAAGTCATTGGGGTATCTGGGAGCACGGCAGTGCGTCCGCCAAGTTCGCACAAGCCGTAAGCTACCTTTTCCTGAACCATTTCGGCATACTTTTCACCCCCTCATAACGTCGTTTTAGGGAGAGATATAGAAATTTTTCTTTTATACACATGTTCGTATGGTCAAACTGAACTAAAATTCCGCGATTTCATGTTTCTATATTTAGTAGTTTTCGAAATATTAAATTCCGAAAAAGCGCTTTTTTGTCACTGACTCACTTCGCATCATCAAATAACTAAGGTACTTCTAAAAGTCGTAGAATCATGAAATTTCACAGGTAAGTCGGGTTTGTAGCACAATTAACCAGAAAAATCTGAAAACACAGAATTTCCGCCTCTAAACCCTTCAAACAGGGGGTGTTCATTTGGCCGTAAACAGTTCCTTAACACATTCAATTGTGCCAATGTTGGTCGCCAAAACTCGATTACAGAGTTTTGAAGGGAGTCACGTGATTTCAAGCAGAATAACATTTTATATATATGCTTTTCCAAAGATGTTTGTTAAATAGAAAAAATGAATATACCTAAAATTTTTAATCAGTATAGGTTATGATATATTTACGATATTAAAACAATAAAACATTTAGCAAAATATAACCGCTATTCGGTACGTTTCCGATATAGTAGCCTTAGCGAAATGCAGAAAATAGCCTTGACGAGAAAAGAAATTTGATAATAACGTATTTTCTGGCAACTTATTTACTGTGTCACGTACACAAGCAATTTTTTCAATATGTATACAATTTATTTAATGTAAGAAACCCGTTTATTTATTTTTATATACCAACATAAATAATTTGTATATAAAAAATAATATTTTATACATGTATAAATAAAATGTTTATATGTAATAAAAACATATATAAATAACATAAGAGTTCATCAGGTTTCTTTTCATAGTTGTTTATATCATTTGGCAACATATCTCAGTTTCTGAAGTCCGAATTGCGCCAAGATTTAAAAAAAATGCCAAGGTCTCTATAGTGGAAAAATATCCTAATTCCATATGAAAGTTTAAAAAATCTCCTTTTAATTAAATGAAATGTGTAACTAATAAACTGTCTTTAACGATGTGCGACAGATGCGGCGTCCGAAGTCCGCTGCTAATGTTATTATATTGTATTATTAGCCTACTTACTGTTAATTTATTGTTAATTTTATATCTGTAAAAGAAAGATTATAGTTATAGATAAGATATGTTGGTCGCCAAAACCCGATTACAGAAAATTAGCCTGAGTTATAAAGGAGTTACATGATTTCAAGCTGAATGAATTTTTATATGCTTTTACAAAAATTTTAATAAGGCAAATATTTCAGTTTATCTGGCCATCTTTTTACCTTTCACTTCCTTAAAACAAATTTTATTAAAGACCGGGAGGCGGCACAGATGTCATATTCGCCCCATATTGGCGCGATTTTTTTCTGACGCCAATGTCATATACGTAATGTATACTTAACCTGCGCCAAAGTGTCGTTATTTTGCTTGATATGGTAACCCGGATGTTGTTGTTTAAGCTGTTGATGTTTTCGCGAAATCGGCGTCGGAAAAAATCGCACTAATATGGGGCGAATATGACATCTGTGCCCGGGAGGCGTCTGCACAGATCATCACCTCATCGAGTTGACGGCTGAAATTTTAGGATTAGTTAAATATCGATTAGCGTATTGAAATGTAACTGGTCTGCCAAGTCATATCTTTGTGGAAACCAATCTACAGACCAGATTTTACGGGTTAATTGGTGGATTTTCCATTGCGTTTTCCTGCACCCATTCCTCCATGTTTCCAAACTTTTGGATGCAGGAAAATACAATAGTAAACCTATCAGTTAACCACTAACATTAGGTCTTCAGGTGGTTTCTACCAAGATATGACTTAACAGACCAGTTGCATTTAAATATGCTAATCTAGTTTTAACTAATCCTGAAATTTCAGCTGTAAACTCGATGGTGTGCGAAGACACCTCCCACATAAATGTCGGAATTCTAATCTCAATAGCACTCTGGTCAATCTGGCAATTATTCATACTATTTATGGAACACTATTCCTTTAAGTGCGTTTTAGTGATGTTAATGAACTTATGCATATGTATCATACATATGATACATATGCATATAATACGTAATACATTTGCATCATACATATTATAGGTATGTGTATAATACATAATACATATGCATCATTATGACGCCAGAATAAACAAAACATTTTTTGTCGCCAAATTTGAGAATTGACATGATATATTACCAAATTTGGCGAAACTTTGCTAAATGTCGCCAAGCTTGGCGAATATTTGACGCTAGTGGCTATTTTTCAATGAGTTAATTATTAATGCGAGCCATCTATTTTTATTTATCCGCATATCATCTGAATAGTTAAATGATATAACGTACTAATATTTCCAAAGTGCTAATAGTTTCGTCACTGCCCAAAACCTCTGCTATTGTTATTATATTGTACTGTTATTATACTTACTGTGACTATGTTGTTAATCTTTACACCGTTAAAACTTCTGTATCATATAAAGGGAATTTACGGAAACTATTAAAGCATTAAAACTGCCAGTTCACCTTATATGATTATTAAATTTCTATAATATGTAACCTGTTAATCGATATGTACGTTAGAATGAATGAATCTTCTATAACCCGGTTCCTCGCATTTTAGTTTTCAGGTTTCGAGTAACATTAGCTAAAATCTTAAAACCATGGCACATTGACTAATTCTTCAACACGATCAGATGAGAAGAATGAGAGATTTTCAAAAGGATCATGGCAGTGAGCCGGTAGACCTTCTATTCTTCCGTAATCGAGTCTATTGAAAAGGTTAACGTGAAGCAAAAAGATATTAGCATCAATATGGTTTAATACAAATGCAGATATTGTCAAAGTATTTCATAAGAACCATTTCACTTGTACCCAGTCATATCAGTTAAAATACAACAATTGGCAGTGAGCCCAATTAGAAAAGATTACTTAATAGGTTTAAAAATTTCCGCATTAGAGAACGAATCGTAACTGCTAAGTGAGTTAAGAAATATTTGTCACGAATGATGAAATACATAACAACACAAAATATATGATGTGCTTCCATGATCGTAAAGAGTTCTTGATTTCTCTATCAAAAGCTTCCGACTTGGCGAAAGAATGGGCAAGTAAATTAAATTATGAATAACAGTAACATGATGCAACGTTTGACATGGAATTAATACGGTAAATACTGCTTGCTAGAGGCGGCTAGTACTTTAATATAAAAAGAAATAAAGTATAAATTTGTAAAGCTCAATGAAATAAATTTAGGTATTTTTATGTTAGCCGGGCGCAAGTGGCAAATCGCCAAATACTGTTCCCAACTCCATTGTTCATATTGCATTCATTTCATTTAAAGATATATACTTTTCAGTCATCTCATTTAAAATAGATGCATTTCCCTCATTTTATTTAATAGAATATTTAACATAGAAATAAATAAATAAATAAATAAATAAGAAATAATAACATAAACCAAAATATTTTATTTGAAAACCAAAGCATTGTTTCTAATTTACACATGTGAAAAATGAAAACTGCTATTGGCGAAAAAACAAAAGGCTAATGAGGAGATTTGCACCCGGCTAACATAAAAGTACCGATATTTAAGTTTTTTCATATTAATATAGTTTAGAATAACAAACTTGAAGAAACATACAAAAAGTAGTGATATCCCAACAAAAAGTTTTCGGTTAAAAAGAAAAGCGCCAAGTTCTCCTAAATGTTTCGCCCAAAAAAAGTAGTGATATCTGAAGTTCGCACAAGTTAAAAGCCAAACATCCCAAATCTTTCATTGAAAATGGCTTCCTGCGACTTGGCCGTTAATGCCTTCGAGAGAGTTTTTCAAATTTTCAAATATGTACAAATGATTTACATGCCAACTACATTTTTTGATTATTTTAGACATTTTGTGGCACAGAGAACAGAAATAAAATACACACTTGAAAAAAGCATTTGACCAACTTCAGTCTATTTAAATGCTTAGAAGTTAAAAATAGCAAAATACTTGTATTCAGAAGATAATATCCCTAATTGCTAAAACATAATTAGTATCAGCTTTTAACAGTTTATAAATCGAATACCTCTTAATGTATGCAAACAAACTATAATAAATGTTCAAACGAAAAAAATCTCTTACGTCAATACACAAGATTTCAATATTATACAATAAAATATAATGTAACATATTGTGAGATTTGAAGTAAGTACATTTTGTTGGGTTTTACGTTAATGACTTTAGCTTTAGACCGTACAAAATGGCAATTAAACCACAAGTGGACTAAATGATCTGTAATCAGAACTAATGTTTGTTGAAACTGAATGGTAGTTATCAGAAATCTTTTACTTATAATGTCTTTATGTGAATTTGCCTCTTTGCATTCTAATATTACTTTTGATATTTAAATAATTCATAAATGCGTAATTTCCAATCATTAATTTTAAAATGCTGTAGAAGGCATTAACGGCCAAGTCGCAGGAAGCCATTTTCAATGAAAGATTTGGGATGTTTGGCTTTTAACTTGTGCGAACTTCAGATATCACTACTTTTTTTGGGCGAAACATTTAGGAGAACTTTAGCTTTTCTTTTTAACCGAAAACTTTTTGTTGGGATATAAATATATCTTCAAATATAAAGTGAATAATATCTTCAACTAATACATTTTGGATAAAGGTAAAACGAGGATTTACACCGTTAATGGATAAGTGTCGTGAAAAAGGGTAAGTCCCAATTTATATTTCTTACTCACGCCTCCTTACTGGGATTCAAATCCTATCAATAACTACATGTAAGCAAAAATTGAGTTCAGTTAGGAAATACAGACCGCAGTTTAAAATTCCCCTTCAGAGATTTCCCCTCACAAGGAGAAGGGTACGTGAATTCTTTTGCGCAGCCCTGTAGACGAGGGGCAGAATGAATACACAACGAGTCACATGCAAAAAATGGTTTCAATGTATAAGCGGATACCGAAATTGAAAACACACTTTCAACAATTATCGCTCAAAGACAGTACTGTAATCGATTTCCTTTGTATGACTCTGTAAATATAAATCCCATGAACGCTCTATTCTAGAGCCATCCTCTTGCAGTGAAATTCAGTAATTTATATCAATTTCAATCCATATGAAATTGCATCTTTCATCAAAATAAACTGCAAACGATTTTTCCCCATGGACCCTCCTGTAACGGAATTCTTTCCAGTACCCCTGTCAAGGGACTATGAATGTTACACACTTCCTATTCAATACAGAACAGGCCATGGTAAATTTCCTTAACCTATATCAATTGTATGAAAATCTGACTCTAGGGACGGGCAGACAGATGGACAGACAAACCGAATTCATAAACACAGTTCAACTATGTTGGTATGTGTTAAAAATGCTTGGAAGTTTTATACACTTATGCGTGGAAAAGACTGCACTAACGTGTCAGGAAGCGGACTTTAAATATGGGAATATCCCATGAATAACTTACCAGAGTTATTCGAATCATCTCGGAGATTCGGCTGAAGCCGTTTTTTTCTGACGCCGTTCTTTTTATCAATATACTGGAGTGATAGACTTCACAGGCTTCGGACTCTCTATTTTTGTCAAATGTTCTTGTCGCCATTCATTTTCTTTTGTGTTTCATTTTGTCTCTTATTGACAGGGAGGTAACTGCACAGACCATCAACTCGGGTAAATTTCTAGGATGAGTTAAAACTCGATTCGCACATCAAAATGCAAAGTCCTATCTTGGGGGAAAACACTTGCAAACCCGATTTTAGTGGTTGGCTAGTACGTTTACCGGTCGTCTTTAAGTCATTGTGTTCTCCTGCTCCCAGACCTCCCTGCTTTGATACTTTTGGATGCAGGAAAAT
Source organism: Maratus speciosus (assembly GCA_963932465.1). Lineage (NCBI taxonomy): Eukaryota > Metazoa > Arthropoda > Arachnida > Araneae > Salticidae > Maratus > Maratus speciosus. The sequence goes on along the minus strand of OZ010794.1, from coordinate 89,536,670 downwards.
ACAATGACAAGTCCACCGATCCACTCTAAAATAAAGTTTGTAGGTGTTTTGCACCAAGATAGGACTTGGGAGCCCAGTTGCATTTTAACGTGCGAATCGAGTTCTTTCTAATTCTCAAATTTCAGCCTACTCGATTCAAATTTCAGCCGACGATTTGATGAGGCGATGGCCTGTGCAGCCACTTCCCGATCTATTAGTAGAGTTGCTTATCACTGCCGGAACAGATGCCGCTAAATGTCCACGTTTTCAAGGTGTAGTAGACTGGACCGGGATGGGGTCGCTTCGTTATCCAGTGAGGTAACGTTTTATGACTTTCTCGACCAAAGTCTTTCGGCCGTTCCGAACAGCGGGTCGGGTCTTTTAAAATTTGTTCACTCGATCTGATTCACGACTACTTTGAAATAATAATTTATGTTGCAAAACGGAAACAAAAATGGTATGTTGTTATATCTATCTAATTCTGTTCTAATACAACATTTTTCAAACTTTTTCCAAAAATTTTCCATAGTCATGTTAACAAAACGCAAAATAACTACTGACGTATTCACTTGGTTTATTTAAACTTAGTTTTTACTACTTCGATAACTATTTTTACTTTCTTCTACTTCAATAGAAAGAAGTATTGTAATCAAAATTTTTTCGACTTCCGGTTTTCGATGGATTGACACGTTTTTAGGGGTCAGAGATCCCAAAAAGCATGTTTATAGAAAATGTCTGTCTGTCCGTGTGTCTGTCGCCACTGTACCATCAAAAAGTGTACGAAGTTATGCATAGAATTGAACCAAATTTCTTTTTAAAGTTTTTGGCTATGGTAAGTAGGTCCTTCCTTCATTTGAAAAAATTCGCCGGAAAGGGGCGCTGTTATAGCGATTTTTGTGCGATTTTGAATATTGTACCATCGAAAAGTGTATGAAGTTATGCATATAATTGAACCAAATTTTTTGTGTATGTTTTTGGTCATGGCATGAAGGTCCTCCTTGAATTTGAAAAAAAATCTGCCGGAACGGGATACTGTAATAGCGAATTTTGTGCTATTTTCATTATTGTATCATCGGAAAGTGTATAAATTTATGAATAGAATTCAATCAAATTTTTTGTGTATGTTTTTGGATATGGCCAGTAGGTTCTCCTTCAATTTCGAAATAAATCGCCGGAAGGGGGCGCTGTAATAGCGATGCCAGTGCCTCTATTTTATTGTACCATCGAAAACTGTATGAAGTTATGTATAGAATTGAACCAATTGTTTTGTGTATGTTTTTGGCCATGGAAAGAAGGTCCTTCCTAAATGTAAAAAAATTCCGCCAGAAGAGGGCGCGGTAATAGCGATTTTTGTGTAATCTTTTAATTTTTACTTTCTTCTATCTTTACAAGAAGAAAGTATTGGATTCATGAAAATTTTTGAATTCCGGTTTTTGACGGATTTACACGTTTTAGGGGTCAGAGATTCCACAAAACATGTTTTTACAAAATGTCTGTCTGTGACTCTGTGAGTCTGTCTGTCTGTGTGTATGTGACACAAATTTTGTGGGCGCTCTATCTCAAGAACTAATGCACGGAATTTAATAAAAAATTATATTCAGTTAGTCCCTAATACAAATTGATGCTGATTTGTTTTTGGTATAAATCGCTCAACAGGTGGCGCTGCTATGCTGCATTTTTCACGATTTTGGCAATAACTCTATCTCAAGAACTAATGCACGGATTTTGATCAAACTGCAGATTTAGTTAGTCCTTGATATGAGTTGATGCTGATTATGTTTTGGTGTAGATCGCCCAATAGGTGGCGCTGTTATGATGAATTTTGGAAGATTTACACGATTTCCCCAATAGCTCTATCTTAAGAACTAACGCACGGATTTTCATCAAACTTCAGATTCAGTTAGTCCTTGATATGACTTGCTACGGATTATGTGTTGGTGTAAATCGCCCAACAGGTGGCGCTTCTGTGCTGCGTTTTTCACGATTGCCTCAATAGCTCTATCTATAGAACTAATGGACGAATTTTCATCTAATTGCAGATTTAGTTGTATGTTGACACAAGTTGTTGTTAATTAGGTTTTGGTGTTAATCACACAATAGGTGGCGCTGCTATGCAGGAATTTTCACGATTTTCGCTATAGCTCTATCTCAAAAACTAATGCACGGATTTTCTCCAAACTTCAGATTCAGTCAGATGTTGACATAAATTGTTGCTGATTAGGATTTGGTATAAATCACCCAATAGGTGGCGCTGCTAGGCAGCCTTTTGCTGGATTTAGACGATTTCAGCGTCATATCTCAAGAACTAATGCACGGAATTTCATATCTTTAGAATCCTCATGAGATGCATAGATTGCCACTTGATTTTGGCAGTGTGATAGCAAATTTTGAAGTATTAACATGTATGAGATAGAAGAAAGTTTTGGGATTGGTACATCCGACTAGTTTGTAGTTCTATTGTTCACCAGAGGCTCGTGAATCGACGGGAATCTCCCATCCTGATAAGACGACTATTCGCAACTATTCGTGATTTTAATAAATATCATGATCGAGATTAACTCCTTTTGACTCCGACTCATTGGCTGAAGCAGAAATTTAACCCTTAAATGCCTGATTTTTCAAAAATCATTGTAATAATGTTTATTGGCTTTCATTATTTAAATAAATCACGGGAAAAATACTTTAAAAATTCATATTTTGTTTTAAGTATGGTTTACGGCTAAAAAACAAAGTTACTAATCGGCAATACTGGTCTTTAATTGAAAAAATAATTTTCCTTGATAAAATTCTGTAGTATTAAAAACACAAGAATTTTAGGAACTATAATAAGAAATAAATTTTACTTGCTCGCTGCAGAACAAAATAGAGTATTTCTCAAGCTTCCGAACGAAACAAAAAGAATAAGTAGCAACAATTGAAAAAATAAATCTATTTTTAATCTTAAACAGCACAAGTGTTGCCATCTACATGTTGAAAATCGATTTAATAATATTTCCAGAATGTATTTTATTGGCAACATAAGGCATTATAGCTTCAATATTATTCTAATAGTATTTTAGAGCCTAAATTGGATATGTTGCCGAAAAGCAACACCCGGCATTTAAGGGTTAAGATGAAAGTGAAAGTTGATATAGTATTGAACTAATAAAAATGAAATATTGACATTTGTAACAACATTTTGAAATATTAAAATATATGAGGTAGAAAAAAGTTTTGAGATTGGCACATCCAAGTAGTTAAATTTGAGAACAAAAAAAAAATAAGTTGGTACCCAACGTACGCTTTATTTCGAGATTTTAAGCAAAGACGTAAAAATTAAAATCACAAAAATAAAAATTATACTCGATTCTTTGGTGACGTCTCGCTTTATCTTTAAAACCATCTTTTGGAGTGAATTTTCTAAAAGGCTTTTTGAATATCTCCTTGATTATTTATAACATGTAAATAATATTTTGCCGATTTGTATTTTAGAAAATTAACTCCTGAGGATGGTTTTAAAATAAATCGAAACGTCGAGTATAATTTTTATTATAGATATTTAATTTTTACATCTTCGTTTAAAATCTCGAAATAAAGCGTACGTTGGATAGCAACTTTTTGTTGTTGTTGTTCTCACATTTGAGTATACAACGTAAAGTCTTTATTTATAATTTTCAAAATTGTGAACTAAAAAGTAATTTTCCTCCCAAAAAATGATAGGCCCCGAAAAGGTAATAACTCACCTTCCGGAGCGATTCGGATCATGAAAGACATTTGACTGACGACGTCTTTCTCCGTCGCCGATGTTTTCAGCAATATCCTGAATTGATAGACGCCGAAGGGAGACAGATTGCCTATTTCCATCACATGTTCCCGTCGCCATTCATCGGCTTTTTGGTTTCCTTTCATCTCTTTCGTGACTGTTTCCTTTTCGCTGCCCGAGCAGAGGCCGGGGAACTTCCTAGTTTCCAGGGTGTAGTCGACAGGGCCGGGATAGGGCCCTTCCGTTATCCAGCGGAGCAGGGCCGTCTTCCGTTTCATGGCTTTCACATCCAGGATCTTAGCAGGTAGAGGAACTGAAATAGACATCATATGGATTACAAAATATTATTAAATCTACAGGAAATTTAATACCATTAACAATTACCGGCAAATTCTTCACTCCAGATGAAATACGTCTTGAACGCCCTCCAAGCCAAGCATCACGGCAAAACAACCTAGAATTCCTCACACAGACACTTTTTGGCCCCACGGCACACCCATCCACAGACAACACAGATATCCGGTTTTCAGCGCCGGATGGCAAGCTCTTTACAAAAGCCGAGTTAAAAACTGTACTCTATACGCTAGACGACAAGAAAGCCCCAGGACCGGATGCGATAGGTATCAAAATCCTCAAGCTCACACACAAAATCACCCCACAGATATTCTCGCGCTAGCCTAACCTCTGCCTCATACATAAATACTTCCCACTTGTCTTACGACAGGGCGAGGTCGTCTACTTTCTAAAGCAAGGCGAATCCCTCTCTGAGCCCCATTCTTATAGACCTATATGTTTTCTACCCACCGTAGGAAAGCTGCTGGAGGAACTCTTGGTTTTCCAACTTACGCACTTCCTAGAAACAAATAACCTACTCCATCCACATCAATTTGGGTTCAGAGAAGGGAATTCATGCGAACTCGCACTAAACGCAATTATGTCTGCTTTCAACGAAAGGCTATGTCTGCTTTCAACCAGGGCAATCTCACCTCTCTGGTCTCACTTGACATCCAGGGCGCCTTCGACACTCCTGCAATTACTACACCTCAACTATCCGGGGAACATAGGTAGCCTCATCGGCTCGTACCTCTCACAGAGGACCGTCCTAATTAATTGGAGCGCGGTCACCTCAATCCACCGGTTGCAGAAGATATGCCCCAAGGGCTCTGCCTTGGGCCAATTCTCTGGCAGTTTGTCGCAAATGTGTTATACAGAATTGAACCGGTTGGGCTTTATACTATATGCCTTTGCCGATTACTTTAACTTCATCATCTTCTCCAGACGCATACGCAAAGATCTGGAGGAACGATTTCTCGAGGCCCTTCAAAACTTTCTGTCAGCTCCTAGAAACACTCCATCTCAAGCTGTCACCATGCAAGTTAAAGGCACTTATCTTTACTAACCACGCAAACTTGACCCAAAACGGCATCCAGTTATGAGAATCTACAATACAAGCATTCACCACGTTCAACATCTTAAAATTTTAGGCATAACAATAGACGATAACCACAATTGTATTCCACATATCAATAACCCAAGACTTACTAACTGCATGCCACAATAATTCACTCAGACTCGCATCTAAACTGGGGGGTATAGACAACACTACACTTAAAACTTGGTACCTAACAATAATAGAACGCATAATTTTATATGGAGCATGTATCTGGGGGAGCAACCTCACGCAACAAGCTCTTATGAAACTAACATCAATACAAAGCATTTTGCTTCTACGAATTTCTCGGGGATACAAAACAATATCAACAGACGCATAGCAAGTACTCGCAGGCATTCCAACCATTACACTACAATTAAGGTACGAGCACGACAAATCCATTTATATTACATATTACAACTTAAAAATAATACAACAGCGCACGCTCTTTTCTCCAACAAAGACATACAACACAATGTCAGGGGCTGGCAGCTTCATCCAGCAGAAGAGTCATCACACTTACACGTGAACATTAAGCCCAACTGTTACACATCTGCCCAAAGTCTCACGCGTTTCACTGACGGCACTGACATTCTGGCACCAAGACCGGCGTTGGCGCAGCTTTCTGTGCAACGGAAGGCACGGTGAAGGTACATCAGTGGGTCTGCAGACTGAACGATAATAACTCCGTGTATCAAGCGGAACTGTACGCCATACTTAACGCATTAGAATGGGTTCAAGCGAACCCAAGCAGAAGTATTCCCATCTTTAGCGACAGTCTCTCCGGTGTGCAGGCTATACACGCACACAGAACAAGACTCTCTTGTACTATAAATTAAGGAAAAACTAAAATAACTCATTCACCGTACCTCGCTGGGCCATGTCTTTTCTCATAAAGGTACCTTTGGGAACGAGCTGACTGATGACCTAGCGAAACAGGCTACACAAAAACCTACCATAGACATATCTCCCAGTACCCCAATCATACATCAAGAGGATCCTGAGATCCAAGATTCTGACGTCATGGCAGGAGTATTGGAACACATCAACAAAGGACAGGCACACACACGAACTCATTCCTAAAGTTTCCCTTCATCTTTACAACCTCACGCCGTACACGACGATCTTTCTGACGGACCATGGCCCTTTCAAGGCCTACCTAGACCGATTTAAGTGCGCCTCTCCCAGCCTGTGTGAGAACGATGAGGTGGGCACGGCAAGCCATGCCTACTTCCACTGTCAAATCACGCGACGATGACACTTAAAACGCCCAGCATCTCCACCAGAAGGCTGGCCCCATAATATACTTACACGCACCCTCCTACTAAACAAACTAAAATACATCTATAAACACCTTTTTGAAATTTCAATACTAACTACGTAGTCTGGGCATGCAACAGTTTCAGCTGGCCCGGTCGCGAAGTAGTTTTGTCGCACATCATCCGCCCCTTGTCGCGTAGGGGATTTGTTCCCCGGCGGAACGAGTCTTGTTTTGTAATTTTCTCCGCCTATCTTCTCTTACTTGCCCCCTGTCGCATTAGGTTCTTTTTCACGTGGTAGGTGCGGTCCTGACACGGGATTTTATACATATACCGTCCACTGTCGTGATTCTGGCGGTTTCAGCTCTGGCTGAAATTGGTATTTTTTTAAGACCTTAATAAAAAGCGACCGGTAGGGACACTGTGCTCTACAGACTTGGTTTCCTTGTCCGAGCTGTCCCTCTTAGGCCATCAAATACTGTTAGTAAGATTAGTTAGAAAAATATATACAGCGTCAGAACACAATACATTTTTGCTCTAGTTCATAGAGTACCTTTATTCAGATTAGCGCATACGGGCAAGAAAGATGGATAGACAAGCATGGAATTTTGTCCCACTATACTGTACAAGTTTTCCTAAGTAAAAATCTTGTCTCCAAAAGAAAAATTGAATCTTACTTTTCGGATGTCCCTCGTAAATTTAATATACCTTCAATTTTTGTCTGCCCTATGTAATCATCCGAAGAAAGGCTTTGTCCTGTCGGACTTAGGAGATACCCTGGTGGAATAATAGGTCTAGGGCCGCAGATTTTTATTGACGCTTTCAAGAGCAGACGACTATCACGCTGATGAACCGCGTCCCTCAATGGCCTATTATAGGTCAAACGATAAGTTCGTTACTTAAGCGAAACTGACTTTGCTATGAAACGGATTTGCTTACTAACTGACTATAGTTCATTTTTTTTTTTATGTTGCACCATGCCCGAATCGCACCCGATGACACAATACGATAAGAAAATCTGCAATGGCGTCGAAACTTATGCAGCTAAACATTGCAGAACATTTTTCAAATATAAGAGTTCCTCCGAATTTTCAAAAATTCTGTGCCACTCCGTCCATGATTCCGGAATTTCTTCCCTTATTTTCAAAAATAATTTGTAGACTGACCAGTCTTAAACCTTAAAGAACAGTAATTTTTTGAAATTAAGAAAAAGGCCTTTTCCCAAATATTCGGATAGCAAAAAGGTATTAAGCTTTTAATAGCAGTTTCTTTGAATACTAAACAGAGGCTCCTATCCAACGTATACTTTACTAATAAATTTAAAGATGATGTAAAATTAAAAACACATGAATAAAATAAATCTCAAAGTTTCGGTTTAATCTTTAAAACTATCTTCAGGAGTAAAATTTTCTAAAAACACAAACAGGCAGGATACAATCTACATGTTACATCGTCAAAACTTATATTTAGTATTATAAATACAATATTAGTTATATTATAAATTATATAATATAGATTATTATTAATATAATTCTTGACGATGTAGCATGTAGATTGTTTGCTGAGAATTTGTGTTTTTAGAAAATTTTACTCCTGAAGATGGTTTTGAAGATTAAACCGAAACGGCGAGTTTTTTTATTTTTATATCATCTTTAAATTTATTAATAAAGTGTACATTGGATAGCAACCTCCATTTTGTTTAGTAAACGATTTATCAACGTATAGTCCTTAATTATTTTAGTTTCTTTGGATGTCGGACGTCTGTTTACTTCTAAAATTTTTGATGGATTGGTTTCTAAAGATAACGGAAAGTTTTTCGACATCGTGGATAACATTGAATTTTGCATTTTTTTTTTTTTTTTTTTTTTGGTACAGTGCAGACAAAAATACAAAATTTAGATACTGACGTTGTACTTTAATTATTGCAAAAAATCTTGTCTCTGAAAGAACACAGAGGAAAATAATTACCAACTTCTTTTTTTTATGAAATAAATAAAATTTGAACTTGAAAATATATTTAATGAAATGTTTCTACTTTCTATTGGTTATAATTAATTTTTTTTTATTTAACGGAATTTCTGCTTTATTTAATTGAGGTACCTGCCTACATTAAAATTGCCGTTTTGGTGAAATTTTTCGAACATTTTTACGATTCTAAATCTGTTTTCATTTTACTCCTACGATAAGTAGAAGAGGGGTTAAGGCCAATTTAATAAACATAAAGTCATGAGTCAAATATCGGAAGTGGGTATAGGAAGGCCAAGAGGTAAAACATACCGGGTGTCCCAAAAAGGACTGACTGATTTTAAAATTTAATAAATTGTAAACGGTGACAGATATTTAAAAAATTCTTGCAGGAGGGTTATGTATGATGTCAGGAGGTTTTTTTTTTTTTTTTTAACCGTGATTCTCGAATTTAGTTCGAATTACAAACAATAGATGGCGCTGAAAGCAATAGGTTCTAAATTCAACCTGGATTTTTTGGCCTCTCTCTTCTCCCATGCTAAAAAAGTGATTAAAATGTATTGAGTAGATCCCGAAATACTAAAAATCGGGCCTGGATTTAGCGCATATTGCTCGCAGCGTCATCTATTGTTTTGTAATTCGAACTAAATTTGAAAATCGCAGTCAAAAAACTGTTACATCATACATAACGATCGCGCAAGAATTTTTTAAATATCTGTCACCGTTTGCAAGTTATTGAATTTTAAAATCAGACAGTCTTTTTTAGGACACCCTGTTTTATCAGTAAGCCCAGTGGTGTAGTGGTCAGCACGCCTTTCTGCCGCACCGCAGGTCGAGAGTTCGACTTCCAATTGGGCAAGGTTCACTCAGCCTTTCATCCCTTCGGGGTCGATAAAATGAGTACCAAGCTTGCTTGGGAACTAAACACCGAGGGTCTCGCATTAGGTTGACCACCTGGCCGGGACGCATGCTGCATAGCACCTCGGGACCCAGGGTCAAGAAAACAGAGATGGGCACTGTCGGCTCAGATCCTTCTTGGATTGTATAGCCGCAGAGTTTAGTTTTTAGTTTTTTTGTATATCAGTGCCATTTTGTCAGAATGCTTTCTATATGACTCACTCTGTTCTGAACTAGAATCAAATCTCTATGTGATAATGTAATTATTTTAAAAATACTTAAACATAAAAAAATGGTATTTTTTAATAAAAAATATGTAATTTTTTACCCATTTTGAAATATTTCAGTTAATTTTGGCGGTATTGTAAAACTCCTAGCTCAGTGCTACAGGTAAGTGTCGTAGTAGTATGCAGTACAAAAGAAATTGAGCTATATTGAGTTGAATGGAGCGCACCTTGTCTGGCGTATGCATAAAATTTTGCAAAAAACATGCCACCCCCACTCCCCCATATTTTAAATATTGATAGGAATTTATGTTTTTCATCGTTCTGAATTACAATTAAACAAAAAATATGTGTATTTATTCAGTATTGTACATTTTTCAAAAACAGCGCTCCGAACGAAAGCAGATACCTTAAATAAATAATATATTAAATTTAAAAAATCAAAAAACCAGACTGCGTAAAAAGCGAACTAATTATTTCTCATCAATATGAAACTATTTTTTATATTACTTACCTTTTTTTTTTATTTACTTGTATTGATGACTTTTAAGTTGTGTTTAATTATTAGTTCCTCTCTACAAACACTCTTTTGATGAGGCCTATAAATGTCTATTATGAAGGTTAGAGTTACAGTAAAGGTAGCGATCCAAAGTACAGAACTTCCAGGTTGTGTAATATTTAAACGGAGCTTCTGACTACAAAATGGTCAATGAAACATCGTCTTCATTTTGAAAGACCTATCCAATGATATGCCACTCAGTAGGGTGCGTACTTTTTTTCGTCTCTACAGCCTTTTTTTTTACGGCCGTCATTTTGAATTTATAAAAACAAAACCTATCCTATAACCATCGGAAGATTAAGACGAATCGATAGAGACCTCATTCATAAAAATCCATCCAGCCGTTGGGATGTTTCGAGGTTATAAAGAAATCCACTTACAGATACGCGTGAAACACACAACCCTTCTTTTCAGTCGGGTAAAAAGAAAAGTGCCCAGTTAAACTGGTGGCATTGAGCTCACAGGCTATTCACACTAATTGTATATTATACTCTTACTTCAAAGAATAATGCCTTTCGAAAAATAAATTAAGAGGTGGGAGGGGATTAGACCTCCACTTGTTGCACATCTGTATACTAAACCAATGAGCCTCTAAATCTCATCAGGGAAATGACTTATCAGAATAAACCGGTATACCAAATTTGAAACAAATCGGATAAGAAAACCCATTTATCTAAATTAAGGGGGTATTACAACCCCCGATCCCTCTTCATATTTAAACAATGAACCTAGAAATATAATCAGGGAACCGCCTTATCAGAATTAACCGGTATATCAAAATTGAAGCAAATCTGATAATTCTGCATGAAAAACCCATTTATCAAAGTTAAGCGGGGATTAGCCTCTCGTACCCCCTCTTTATACTTAACCAACGAACCCTCAAAACTATTCAGAAAAGCGCCTTATGAGAATGAAAAAAAAATTAAAGATATAAAAATTAAAATTGAAAAAAAATTGAAGCAAAGCGCATATTTTCATCAAGAGTTATCGCGTTACATACGCACGTACATACGCACATACATACAGAACTTGCGTACACATTAGCTGACAGCCTGTGAACTAAAAACGGAAATTTGGCAGCCATACTTTTTAGACATGCCTCGTAAATATAACCTACCTCCAATTTCCGTCCGTACGATGAGTTCATCCGAATCGGAGCTCTCTCCTGCCAGACTGCCAGCAGATACCCGGATGGAATAGTAGGTGTAGGGCAGCAGATTTGGAAGGACGTGAGAGACGCTCTCTTGACTGGCTGGAACGACGATTCTCATGCTGACGGGATGGAGGTCGTCTCTCAACATCAAACGATAGGTCAAACGATATTCCAGTTCTGGTGCGTTTGGATAGTCAGGGCGGTTCCATTTTAAGGATAGAGTGGTGTTGGTCACCTGTTTGTAACGGAGCTTTTTAGGTATTGTCGGAACTGGAATAGAAAACAGGAAATAATTATTAAAAGAGCAAAACTGACGCAATGACGACTTATTTATACGCGAGAGTTGATATTACAGTATATAATCACTTATCCGGAATGGTTGGGGTCAGCTATATTCCAGATAACTGGTTTTTCTGAATAACTGGCTGGGCATTAAAGCAACATCCATCTGATGAGATTGGTAGATTATATGTGGTTGTGGTATTGAATCTGATTTCAAATTAACTATTAGATTACTCAAATTACGATTCAGTTCAAACAAGATCAAAAGTTAATTGGAGTTAGAAAGAAGACAATTTATGGGAATATCTTGGAAACAAAAATTCTTATGTTTCCTTTTCATAAAAATCAAAGCGTCAAATATCTAACTAAATATGCCGCTATTTGAAGTATTACTGTCTGGCTGAGAAAAGAAAAACCTTGAGTAGATTTCCTGCTTTCGGAGGTTCCAAAACTTGTAGGAAAAGATCTTCATCCGTAGGAGGGGAAGGGCAGAAAAGTTTACGGTAATTCTCGGAATGACCAATTGAACGGGAGAAAAGCAAGTGCCGGACTTCCTAAAAACAAAGCAAACTGACCAGTTACTCTGGCAATAGAACCGTGTCAAGACCAGTTCCAGGGTTTTTCTTGTCTGAGCCAGACAGTTGATGTTGGCATCAAGTTATACTATGCGTATTGTATTGTATCAAGCAATGCACATGTCAAACTGGCACAATATGGAACTTTTTTTCAGAAAAGATTCCGAAATCAGTGAATTGGAAAAATCATTCTGGATAACTAGTTTCATACATATTTTTTACATTACCCCCGTCCGGATCCCGCAGGCTCTAAAAACACCGTTCGGTGTTCGTTAATCGATACTGGTGCGGTCGTCTGATGGCTTCAGAGCTCCGAGCTCAACCCTTCCCGCTTTTAGATGCCTTTAATTAGAAGAATTTAGCTTTTAAATTTGTCCGGTTTCAAATTTTCATTTTTTTACTGGCTTCCGTTAGTGTCTCGGCATAAGGACCGTATGAGGGAAGCTCGGAATCGCCGCTCTCCACGAATTCCGCGGCGGTCGGCCTAGCATCCCTCCTCCCCTCCACCGTGCCGTTAGAGAGATGAAAATTAAGCAGGAAGCCACGCTGATTTGCTTGATTTTAAGGGGACGATGGACATAAAAAAAACAAAACAAATTTAATTTTCATCATAGAGATATGATATTTTGTGGAAATATACATTTCACCATAAGTACACTGTTAAAAATATCTCTGTAAAATTACGGGCAGAAGCCGGCATCAGAGATTCCAGTCATACCCCGTAAAACAAAAAACCAATGCCCATCATTTTGTGCAGCCCGTAATTTTACGGGGTAAAGTAATGCAGCATTAATCGTATGCACTCTAAAACGCAATAACACTTTACTTACTGTTCCATACACTGAAAAAAAACGACATTTTTACAGTACAAAGTACTGTTCATCTCGCGCTCAAACTCGATCACAGTCGAATGTGCTGTTGCTTTCTTTGGTTTATTGACTATATAAACATGAAAAATACAGTAGTTGCGTAAAATTAATAGCACAATGTGCTGGCAATTCGGACACCAGCAGTTTGGGCTGGCAAATCTACAATTTTTTTTTTTTTACAGTGTAGCACGTTAGATAATCATCACAGAATCACTTTTTTGGCGGGTTAAAAAATAAGTTGCGGTCGCAGTTAAGTGACATTTTTCGAAATACGACTAAAATGAAGGGTTACACACTAGCGCAAGAAAATGTATGAGGTGGTACAGTATTTTTGCTAACAGGTGGGCTTAACTGTAAGAATATGTGGATTGCTCTTAATTTTCTAAGTATCTAAGTTATAAGGCTGTTTATTTAATAGATCAGGCCGTTTTTCATCAAATAAGGCTTTTGCCCGTGAAAATTGAAGGGCAAGCGCTCATAAATTTACAGTTTTTTTTTTATGAGTGTGTAATATAGAACATCTCAAAAGCGATTTCCAATCCTATTATAATTTTATGATTTTTTTAAAAATAAAATTTTGAAACGAAATTTTAAAATGATCCATGCGTCACAACTTTTGAGATGTTTTCTCGATTTTGCATTTTAATCACTTAAAACTATTACAAACAAATCTGTGCATCGATTTTTTAATTCCTTGAATAGTTAATTTTTTAGAGATTTTTTTCTGAATTCGATATCGATTTTCATCAAAATTTTGCCATTTAATAAGTTAAAATAAAATTTAATTAGTTTAATGAAATCACACATACAATGCGTGCACAGTTTCTTTGTAAGCAATATCAGGATTCTTCCTTATCAATTTCGTAAATTTTGTTAAAAAATTAAGACGCATGGGGTATTTAAAAAATCTAAAAACGTTGAAAAATCCGTTTTGAGAAAAACAGATTTAAAGTATAATTAAATGGCCGAAAAATTATGTACAAAATTCAAACGCTTCTAACCTTTCGAAAAATAATCGCATCTATATGCGATTTTTCGCCAATGGATCCAAACAAACTGAAGACTAATAATATGCACAACAATATTTTTCGATTTTTGGGTCAATTTCTGCTCAAACAAAGGCTCACATTCTCCCTTTAACCCTTGATGTACTGAATTATGAAATCAGGAAAATTTTATCTTCTAAAGCATTTTTCGTGAATTGTTTAAACTACATTAGAAAATTTACCTAGTTATTTAATAAATTTTAGAATGATTAAAGGATTTAGAAGGATTCATTAAACTTGAATTTATAGGGATTTTGTGCAATATTTACAACCCCACTCAAATCTTTTATTTTAAATCTCTTTCATAGTATTTTGTAGAATTAGGAAATGTACAAATATAATGTTCTGAGAATAGAAATATAGAAATATTTCCGAATTGAAAAATCTCACACCCCAGGCCCCAACGCCAAGAAAGCTGAAAAGATCTAAAGGCCAAAGAAATCATCTTTAAAAATATTTTTGTTTTGTGTAACCCATAATGCTTTTGGAACTGGTAAAGTAATGTATCTATAACTCATTCTAAACTGTAATACAACTAATCTATGTATTAAATGAATTTTATAACAAGTTAATTCAACCCATATTGGACAGCTGTCCTATAAATAGGACAGCTAATAAAACATTTAAAATAATAAATTGGTAAGGATTTTTTGGATGCATTTTGTTATGACGTCTTTAAAATACATAAAAGTATAACATATAAACAAAAAAAGCAAGTAACCAATTAAAATTTAATTGAAAAAAATCTATTTAAAAAATCCTTTAAGAACTGTGATCTTATAATCTAGAATTTTACCGTTATTATTATCATTTTATTGGTGAAATCAGAGTATTTTTGTACAACATAAACAGTATTTTTAAAGTAAAATAAAATATTTGCTTATAAAATTAGTTTATGTACGCATTTTATATGTCCTTATTATGTGTCCTACTAATATGTTCTGTTTATAGGACAACTGGTTACTTAAAAAATTAAAAACTGTTTTTCAAAATTTTGCTAGTATCTACTTAATTAGACCATATTAATGATATAATTGAAGTTTTAAAAATTTCACAAATATTTAATCGGTGTGGTCCAATATGGGTTAATGTTACTTATAAGTACCGTCAGTAGATAAAGGGTTAAAAGGATTACCAATTACGTTAGATTGGATTATATTGTCATGACTTACGCGATCTTCCGTAATTGGATTGCTATTCACTTTCGTTTGACTGTGGGATTTTTCTGTTCCCAAGACTGCATACACCGCTGTCGCGAAGGTGACAGTTGTATTCGTTATTTATTAAGTAAGATTAATTACACATATAAAAATCAGCCACATTTAAAAATTATGTAAAATGGTTAAGTAAAATAGCGGTTGCTTGGAGTCTTTAAGAGTGGTAGATTAGAATTGGTGTGATAACACAAGCCTGCAAAATTTAGGTTGCGTCATATTGCTTAGCTTTTAAGGGGCTATGCATTGCATATATAACGTTATCATTTAAGGTGGGGGGGGGGGGGAGTCTGGCACATGATATCGTAAGATATCTCTAGGGGGAGGGGGGTTGTCTTTTGATATCGTTATCATTTTTGATCCAATCAAAGTTTCTTCTTTTTATTTGAAACCTGGTCTTTTCATCAAAATAGTAAATTATCTTTTATAGTATGTTATCGAATTTTATGAAAATCCGAAATCATTAAATGATTATGAAAATTATTAAATTCCAAAATATTGAATACCCCAACGTTTTTCATTTCTATTCTGTTATACGTGCATGCATATATAATCCGCTGTTCTACAAACAATATGCGAAGTATGTTTAAAATGATAATTGTATTTACTAGTAAATAGAAAAGAAAAAATGTTGTCCACCTGTTTTGTTGATAAGAAGTTCTGTTTGTCCCATCCCGTGCGGGGACAAGTGCAAAAAGACATTATTACTGCTGAACGCATTATGTAACAAAAAGCTATTATTAAATACTTTTAAATAGTAACTAATTACTTTAAGTGTTATTTGATATAAAGTTATTTCATATATGTAAACTGATATTTTACTGACTTCTCTTCATTTGAATCAATAAAGTATGCAAAAAATAAATGTAACCATATTTTTATATCACTCCAAACAAAAGAAAAAAAATTCCAAAAATCTAAAGAATTTTTATACACTGATAACGATATCATTACGGTGGGGAGGGGGTCCAAAATTACCAAAAAGTTGATAACGTTATATATGCACAACCCCTAATAATTGATTCTTACGTATTTTGCAGCGCTGAATCCGAAAATGGCCTTCATTGTTTACCATCACGTCAGGATTTATTGCAAATTCTTTACTTTTTAACTTGAAATTTACGACTGCGAAACATTCTGACATGATGGTTAAAAATGGAGTTTATTTTCAGATTTAATGCTAAAAAGTACATAAAATCAGTTATCAAAATTTAAAAAACACAAACATTACTTTTATTTTATAGTATCAGAATTTTGTTATTTCTTGACTTAGAAATTTACGATTTGAGAAAATTTCTGAATTTATGGTTAAAAATCAAGGTCATTTTCGAATTCAGTGCTAAAAAAATATATATAAAAAAATTAGTTATCAAATGTTAAGAAACACAGCCATTTCCCGTATCTTTCAGTATCAGATGTTCTCTATTTTTTTACTTTTTACCATTGAAATTTACGGTTTTCAAAAAGTCCTGACGTGACGGTTAAAAATTACAGTCATTTTCGGATTCAGCGCTAAAAAATACATAAAATCAATTATCAAAAGTTAAACAACACAACCATCGCAGGCTTGTGTAATCACCAACCTATCTTCGTTTTTCATTCGTAATAATTATTAAGCAGCATCCTAATTTTCAACCATACGTGTTTTTAAACATTTAAAAGGAAATTTATAATAAGATTTTAAAAAAATCCCTATTAAATAAATTATTTTTCTTTTAGAATATCTAAACGCAATTTTTTCGCTCATTGTTCAATTCATTTTAATTCTTTTTATATAAAAAGAAAAAAAAAATTCTTATAATATAAGATAAACATTCTTTTTTTTATTCGAATTTTATTTCCACAGGAGAGGTTTAACAACATTTAACAAGAAATTGCGATTAAAATAAATTTATTACTGGATCTTTTTATTTTTTTATGTTGATAACGTTTTAAAATACACTTTTTAGAAAACCTTCCCGTTAGTTCTGCATTGTGTATTTGAAAAAATATATATATAAAAGAAAGAAATATTATGTAATGAAAAGTAATTAAAACTACTATTTTTTTTATTAATCTAAAATTCTGAGCGAATTAAACTTCTTTTTCACCTAAAACATAAAAAAAGCGTTTCTTTTCCGATTATAAATGTCTCAATGTTATTACTTAAAATTACGATTTGAGAAAAAAACTATTTTGTTTTTTTTCCTACAAATGAAACAGTAACAATGCCAGTGTTACCCTGAGAATGGATATCGTCCGAAAGACCTGTATTTCGGGTTGGAGGAAACTTATTGACGCACAGCAAACACTACTCGAAAACATTTCCAAAAACCAGTTACAGCAAAAGAAATTTTGCTCTAAATCTCAGAAATACACTAATTTCTGGTGTTTCTAAAGATAAAGGACACAATATGAAATTTAAAAGTTTATCGTATACTTAAAAAGTGAGAAATAATAAAACAAGTGTTAAAAGTTTTGAAATATACATTTTATTTAAATTTCCGAGTACTTTCTGACTGTAATCTTGCAGCCATCGAATACGTCACTTTGTTCACATACGTCACTTCATTTTAAATGGGTAGCAGGAAAGTAGTAGAAGTCGTAGTGCTTCGGATTAAACATACGTAGAGGAAAATTACTAGGTGTTTAAGTTTTCAGGACATTTAACAACACTGCAAATTCGTGAAACACTTTTGCAACACTAACTGAACATAATAATTAACACTTCTAACTAAAATCATTTTCGATTGTGTTGTGAATGTGTTCTGCCAAATAAAAAGGTTGTGCAAAAAGTGTTGTTAAAAATTACAAGAGCAGAAAATGTGTTTTCAAAACATTTCAAAACATGCATTTTTAAAATTGCGTAATTTTAAAGGCACCATGTAGAATGTGTTTTGAAAGTGTTTTACACGTGTTGTTTTATCGTGTTCTACAATGTGTTGTTAATTTGGTGACAAAGTGTTGTGCAGCACAACACTATTGTAAGAAAATATTTTCATCGCCTCTATTTACAACACGATTTCAACACAATTAACAACACTATTTTTAGAACACATTTTTACATAGCAACTCTTTTGAAACATACTAAGAACACAGCCACAACCCAAAAAATATTTTGTATATGAAGTTTTCTAATTCACAACACATTAAGGTGTTGTTAATTTGGTGACAAAAAGTGTTGCAAAAGGTGTTTATTTTTGTGTTTGAAAATTTGCAGAGCATATATTGGGGGTATTGCACAATAGGGCGTCGTTACATATTTAATTCATTTTACACAAAATTTCTATCGATTCTCCAATAATGTATATAATATGATAATCATCCATAGTAATATGTTGGGTTTATAATTCTTGCTTGATCAAAATCTATTATGATATTATTATTAAAATTTAAGCGTGACACGTCGTTTTTAGAATCGTCGGTAACTCGGAAGAGATGGTTGTATATTTTTCTACTTTGTTATCATTATATTTCTTATAGATTAATAAATATTAGTCTTTTTGGTGCGTTCGTAATTGTATAAATACGTAGCAGCTATAGTCGTCGCCCCGTCCGTCTGTCCGCCTTGACCAGCGACAAAATGACCCAACCAAATGGTTTGAAATCACATCTATAGAATCGTTGCAGAATTGCGTCGAATCCTTTTCAATTTTATGAAAATCGAATCAAAACTTAAAAAGATATTCATAAAAGTTTTCTTCATTCTATTCAATCCTATCCTACGGGATTAATTCAGTGATATCCCATGATAGGTCATGATTCCAGGTTGCTAGGGGGTGATGACGTCCTGTTTAAGATGGAGTCTTATTATTGCCGTATGACTGAATTTAATCTATAGATAATCGTAATAAATTTTGTATTCATACATAAGAGAACAACAGGTATTGTGATCACCAAGATCTGAATATTTTTTAAAGTTAGTTATAGTACGAATAGTATAGTTCCTTAGCCACATTTGATGTACAATTTCAGACTTTTTTTTACAGTATAAATATAAATTATAATTAAAAAACAACCATACGTGTTTTAAAAAATTTTAAATGAAGTTTATAAAAAGATTTAAAGAATCCGGATTAAATTAATTAGCATTTTTCTTTTAGACTATCAAAACGTATTTTTTTTTTCATTATTCAATTTCTTTTAGTTATTTTAACATAAAATAATCTTATAAGATAAACATCCTTTTTTTCATTCGAATTCTATTTCAGATGGAGAGGTTTAAGAAATTTTAATAAGAAATTGCGACTAAAATAAATTTATTAATCGATATTTTTTTGTGTTAACGTTTTACAACATATTTTTTAGAGAACCTTCCCATTTATTCTGCATGTTGTATTTGGGAAAAAGAAATCCAAAAGAAAAACATTATGTAAGCAAAAGGAATTAAAATTACTATTTATTTTTATTAAATTCAAATTCTGACAAATTAAACTTTTTTTTCATATAAAACATAAAAAGGCGTTTCTTTCCGAATGGTAAATGTCTCGTTGTTATTACTTAAAACGACGATTTGAGAAAAAAACTACTTTATTGTTTTTCCTTTCAAATTTCTCGTTTTTAAAATCTCTTTAATTATCTTAACTTTGTTTTTGTATTTAAAGATGGAATTTTTAAATCAATTTTTCCCACACATTCCAATAGGCTAGAATTAAAAAAATTGTGTACAAAGGTATGTTACCGATTATAGTACAACATTTGGATATTTTCAGCACTAAATTATAAATGACTACATCAATTTTAACCTCTTCGGTTGCTGGGTCCCATGTAAAAACTAAAATGTCCGATTTTTTACATTTTCACATCACTTCTTAATAGCTGAATGTTTTTTGCGTTCAAAGAAAACGAATAAATGGCAGCATCTCAGCTGATTCCCATACAAAATAAATGTTATTTTCATCTGAGTTTGCAAAATGACTAAAAATGCCCAAAAGACAGCATGACCAAGAAAGTGAGAAACTTTCGTAAGTATTTAACTTAAATCTTTTTCAATAAAAAATTTTGAGGATTTGTAGATTATTTACTTGTTTAAAGCTCTTAAATTTATGATTGCATTAATTTAGGTTAATAATTATTAAATTGATGTTTTTAAGGGGTTTGTCGTTTTAGACCCATATTTTTTAACCTAAATTACTAAGCGCCAAAAGGATCCATTTCAGAAAAGATATTTTTTCTGTCATTTGCGATGCCATTTTGTTTGGAAAAAACCAATGAATAAGCATTTTTATTATTATTTTAGCTTCGGAACTGAAGAGGTTAAGCCACTTTTCCACAGCTAATAAATCATCAAAATCCTTTGTAACTGGCTTTAAGTTTAAACAAGAATGGATTGTACGGTGCCCACTTGAAGGATCTCCAAAATAGGCCCAATGGCTATGAAACGGCGGCAATGAAACATTTAAAAGGCTAATAAATTTTTAAATTTTAAAATCTTGTATAAATTTCATTTTAAAATGGTTAAAAACACGTGTGGCTGTAAATAAAATATAAAGACGTAATGCAATATTCCACCTTGATTCAATCGCAAATTACACAATATGAACTTTAAAAGTTCTCCATTTATTTAAAATGTGACAAATAACAATACAGATGTCATAAGTTTAAAATATTAATTTTATTTAAATTTCCTTTTACTTTCGGTCTGCATCTCTGCTTTCGTCAGGGAATGTTTTCATTGACTGACGTCCCATTCATTCAACTTAATTTATTCCATTCATATCCCTAAGAATTATAAACTCATCCATTTCAAACGAAGGGGCGTATTTGAACGAATGGAAGGGCAGTAAATAAAAATATTCCCTGACGAAGGCTGTGGATGTAGACCGAAATTATTAGGAAATTTAAATACTAGAAAACAGGAATTCTGCTTTTTCAGAATTTAGTGTCGCCCCCGATGAAAACAATATATATGTATATATAAATAATACAAAAACATTTCAATTTTAAGACTTAAAGCACACACTTTTATTTTATGTAAAATGACGTCATTCGCATTCGCTTAAGAATTTCACATTTACGATCCACTCTTAAACATCTACAGTAAAGTATGCATAGGCCGTCACTATCGCGAAATAATACACAAATGCAGCAAAAAGATGCCGTCATTAAAGGAACTCGACAAATTAAACGTCTGTGTAATGATTCATAGGCTTTCATTTGTTTGTAATATTAATATAGATACTTAAAATTAAATATAGTTTATAATAGCTCCATGTTTTAACAGAAATCATTCGTTATATTTTTTTCAAAATAGCACGTATTTTAATTAACATTTTCTTTCGGTTGTTATGAGAAAATGGCAACAAAAATATATAATTACTATTTTAGAACTATTTTTCCTTTACTTTCTACAGAAATGGAATACTTCCGCTTCTAATATTAAGCAAATGTCTCTAAAAACTACAAAAAAATTAATATTTCAAAAATAAATGGAGATACAGTTTTCAAACAAATTCCATTTAAAAGTACTTTTTTCCCCAATACGACGTTATAAAAATTGAAAATGTGCGATGCTTAGAAGTAAAAAAAAATTGCAATAGAGTATTTAATCGTACAGTGATATATCTGTTTTGTTTACGACTGGCTTGTACAACGGAACGTTATGTTTTGGAGACGATATAAAAGATGCTGGAGAAAGAAATAGCATACCGGGGGCTACACTTTTATATTTCTAGCTTTTAACATATGTATTGTTATTTGTCATCTTTTAAGTAAATGGAGAACTTTTAAATTTCATATATTGTAGTTTTGATTGGATCAAGATGGAATATTGCATTTACTCTAATGATTTTATTTACAACCACACGTGTTTTAAACATTTAAAAGGAAACTTATACAAGATATAAAATTCCAGATTAAATAAATTAATTTTTTTCGTCCCTCATTCAATTCCTTTTACATAAAAAAAATCTTATAAGATAAACATTCTTTTTTTTTATTCGAATTCTATTTCAAAAGGACAGGTTTAAGAACTTTTAATAGGAAATTGCGACTAAAATAAATTTATAACTGGATCTTTTTTGTGTTGATAAAGGTTTAAAACATATTTTTTTAGCCTTCCCATTAATTCTGCATTTTGTATTTAAAAATATATATATATATATATATAAAAGAAAAACATGTTATGTTAGCAAAAGGAATTAAAACTACTATTTATTTTTTTTATTAA
The DNA here is from genome assembly GCA_963932465.1 of Maratus speciosus. NCBI lineage: Eukaryota > Metazoa > Arthropoda > Arachnida > Araneae > Salticidae > Maratus > Maratus speciosus. Next base: position 89,514,327 of record OZ010794.1, on the reverse strand, counting down.
TCTCAAATTCTGGGCGAATTGAACTTCTTTTTCACATAAAACATAAAAAAGCGTTTCTTTTCCGATGATGTCTCGCTGTTATTACTTAAAATGACGATTTAAGAAGAAAATACTTTATTATTTTTTTCCTAGGAATTTCTTGTTTTTAAACACTTTTTATTTATTAGCCCCCGGTACGGTATGCTATTTCTTTCTTCCAGCTTATTTTGTGTCCAATAAATAACGTTACTTTACAGAAGCCAGCAATAAACAAAGCAGATGTATCATTGTACAATTAAATACTCTATAGCATTTTTTAAAATTTCTAAGCATCGCACATTTTCAGTTTTCATACCGTCGTATTTGGGAAAAAAAGTACTTTTAAATACAATTTTTTTGAAAACTATCTCCATTGATTTTTGAAATATTAATTTTTTTGTAGTTTTTAGCACCATTTGTTTAATTTTGGCAACTCAAGTACTCCATTTATGTAGAAAGTAAAGGAAAAATAGTTGAAAAATAGCAATTATACCCTTTTGTTGCTATTTTCTCATAACAACCGAAAGAAAATGGTAATTAAAATACGTGCTATTTTGAAAAAATATAAACGAATAATTTCTGTTAAAACATGGAGCTATTATAAACTATATTTAATTTTAAATTATCTATATTAATGTTACAAACAAATGAAAGCCTATGAATCGTTAGAGAGACTATTTTTTTGGTCGAGTTTCTTTAATGACGGCATTTTTTTCCTGCATTTGTGTATTACTTCGCGATAGTGACGTCCTATGCCTACTTTACTGCAGCTGTTTAACAGTGGATCGTAAATGTGGAATGCTTGAGCGGATGACGTCATTTTACATAAAATAAAAGCGTGTGCTGTAAGTCTTAAAATTGAAATATGTTTTGTACTATTTATCTATATATTTTTTAGGTAGATTTCGTAAGAAATACTACCTATTGCAGTCGTTAACATGGTGCGACTTTTGAAAAATTCCTTCATAACTTTTCATTATAGGACCCCAGGAACCCAAAACCACCCCCACCTAAAAAGTTATATACATATATATATATGTATGTATGTACTAAATTTTGTTCGCACGATAACAGTCGCAATTATGCACGAATCGTCTTCAAACTCACCAACAACTTTGAGATGGCTAATATCTCGGCGGGGATTGAAAATGGGCAAAATCGGCCCAAGGGAATGGAAATGGGGAGGGTTAAAAATTTTGAGTACCGTCTTAACAAGATTCTGATAAAACCAGCTCCTACACAACAATGACAGGAAAAAATAAATATTTTTCGTTATAGCAGTTGCCAACAATTAAAAAAAAAACAATAAAATTCTCACCACAACAATTGCTTTTCTATTGCAAGATTTTCACATGAAAAAATAAATTAAATAAATAGTTTGAAGAATTGAAAACAAATTGAATATTATGTCATAAGTCTTCTAGAGCAAGATTTCAGCATGAAAACTGAAAATGAAATAAATAGTTTGACGAATTAAAATATATATATATTGCGTCATATTGGAAATATACTGGACCTCAGCAGGTGCTTAAGTAACGTCATGTGAGATTGAAGAAACGAATTAAAACATGATAAAAACACGACTATGGAAATATTAACATATTTTAACACTTTGAGGTTCTCTGAATTTGTTTTAGCCGTTTTTAAACCTATTCCATATACATGAGTGTGTGTATCCGTGTATATTAGAATTTTCACAAAATGTTTAGCTCCCTAGAGCTCATTCTTAGTGAAGGAACTGGGTTTATCTCTAATCTTGATTTAAGTTTTGTTGGTGAATTTAGTACTTAACTTCGAAATCTACCTCCGCCTGTAGGCCCGAGCCGGCAGGGATTTTTTTTTTTTTTTTTTTATCGGGCTCGACACTAAATTCTGAAAAAGCAGAATTCCTGGTAGATGAAATTTTGCAATCGATTTCTAGCATTATTTAAACTATCTTTCTCAGTGTATAATCATATATTTATTAATATTAATCTATAAATTAACAAAAGCGTATTTTTTACATTATACACTTCATTTTTGATTCATTATTCATTTTCTACTTTTTTGTCTATAAAAGGTTTTACTGTTGCAGTTTCACTTTATTTGGCCTATTTTGACGATCGTTTAATGACGCATCGTTCAATCTATTCTAGTTTCAATTCGCATAGAATTGTGCCAGTTACAAAGAATAGTGAAAACTGTGGTGGGCTAGCGGAAACATGTCTTAAAATGCATATATTATTATTAGAGTTAAGTTTTTAAAAGATTAAAATGGTGCATTGTCGTCGAAAACACGCCTGATAACGTTCATTTTCATCATTCTAACCTTATCAGAAAATGGGTTAAAAATCGATTCAAAAATTCCATCTTTTCATGCAAAATCCAGGTTGGGTTAAACAATTCGGAAGTTGACCGTCAAGCGTGGCTAATGAGGTGCGTTCGTACTCTAATTCGTTTTATAAATAGTCAGATCTCGGTGCCATAGCTGTTGCACTCTTATACAAAAAGGCAGGAATACAAAATTTATTACGATTATCTATAGATTAACCCATTTAGGCTTGAATTTTTGTTTTCTCATATGTGTTGTTTAAAATGTTGCAAAATGAACTGGAAATATACTTAAAAAAAAAAAAAGCAATTTAACAAATTACAACGACCATTTGGAAAACGATTTTTTCAAAGACAAATTTAAGACATAAAAAATCGCACGGAGTTTATCCTACATTACGTACGCCCTGAACCTGAAACTTACGGATTATCCAAGCATTTCATTGACTGTTCGGGAAAGGCTTTTCCATCGTCAGATTTCCAAGAAATCTGACGACACATTTTAAATGAAATTTCATTCTTAAACTTCTAAACATCCCACAATATTACTTTTTACACCGTCGTATAGAGAAAAAAAAATGTACTTTTAAATGCAATTTGTTTGAAAGCTGTATCTCAATTTGTTTCTGAGTTATTAATTTTTCTTTTGTAGTTTTTATTACTTTTTTGTCATAGTGGCAACAGAAGGTATCCATCGTTGTTAAATATAAAGGAAAATACAGATTACTGTATAGACCAATCAGAACACGAATAAAATGCGGATTAAACCAATAAAAACCTTCAGATGTGCTTTTGATTTCCTATCCTGACAGAGAACAATAACCATTTTTCCAAATCGTTAAAAATATTACGCTAAAATATTTTTTGTATTTATTTGATAAAATGTAAACGTACTAAATATGGGAATATCCATATGTGGAAAAATGCATAACTACATGTTTTGTTTACATTTATATAAATTAAGCTTTTAAATTGTCTATTATGTGGTATAATTAGTATTTTTATGAATTATTAAAAAATATATTTATTTCTTTACAGAGACTAATACCATTAAAAGTATTTTCCTTATCTAAACTAATATTATAAAGAAGTAAAAATTGTTTGTTACAGGTAATCTCTGGAGCTACCGAACCGATTTCAAAAGTAATGGTATCAAAATGATGGTGTTAGTCCAACTTAGAACATAGGCTATATTTTATGTCGGTGCCACTACCCTAAAGGGGATGCAGGAGCAAAAAACGTTCTAAAAATGCAATTTTTGTGTTATGGAAGGGCCTAGAATAATGAAATTTGGAATGGTAGTTACTTATAAGATATAAATGATATCCAAGAACATTTTCTAAACAATTCTAAATTTAAAAAGGGGTGAAAATGCACAAAAAGCGTTCTAAAAATGTTCGAAATGGTGGATTCTATACAATCTCAGGAAATACCAAGCCGATTTAAAAAATAATGGTGTCAAAATGATGGTGACGACACTTGCTCAAAGATAGGCTATATTTTATGTCGGCGCAACTACCCCAAAGGGGGTGCAGGAGCAAAAAACGTTCTAAATTACGGTTTTTGCGTTACGGAAGGGCCTAGAAATATGAAATTTGAAATATTAGTTACTTATTAGATATAAAGGATTTCTAAGAACAGTTCTTAAAAATATCTAAGTTTAAAAGTGGCGAAAATGCACAAAAAGCGTTCTAAAAAACGTTCTAAAGGGTGGTTTCCGCGCAATCTAAGGAAATACCAAACCGATTAAAAAAAAATAATGGTGTCAAAATGATGGTGACAACCCTTGCTCCAAGATAGGCTATATTTCATATCGGTGCCACTACCCCAAAGGGTTACAGGAGTAAAAAACGTTCTAAAAATGCAATTTTTGCGTTACTGAAGGGCCTAGAAATATGAAATTTGAAATATTAGTTACTTATTAGATATAAAGGATTTCCAAGAACTGTTCTTAAAAAATTCGAAATTTAAAAGGGGTGATAATGCGTGAAGAGGATTCTAAAAAGCATCCTGAATGGTGATTTCTACTCAATTTTGGGAAGTATCAAATCGATTTCAAAAGTAATGGTTGCAAACTGATGGTGACAGACCTTGCTGTAACATGGTTTTATCTTTGTATGTACTCTGTTTTATCTTTGTATCACTACCACCTTGGGATTGCAGGAAAAAAAAAAAAACGTTCTAAATTGCGGTTTTGTGTTATGGAAGGGCCTAGAATCATGAAATTTGTAATGGTAGTTACTTACAAGAAATCAATGATCTCTAAGAACATTTCCTTAAAAAAAATCGAAATTTAAAAATGGTGAAAATGCGCGAAAAGCGTTGAAAAGCATTTTTAATTGCAATTTCTATGCAACCTCAGGAAGTACTGAACCGATTTCAAATAAAACGGTGTAAAATGATTATGACAGCTCTTGCTCCAAAATAGGCTATATTTTATTTCTGTTTCCACTACCTCCAGAGGAGATGCAGGAACTAAAAACGTTCTAAAAATGCAATTTTTGAATTATGGAAGGACCTAGATTCATGAAATTTTGCATGGTATATATTTATTACATATAGATGATCTATCGTATAAAAAGCGTTTTAAAAATGTTCTAATTGCCGATTTGTGAGCAATCTCAGGAAGAATCTAACTGATTTCAAAAGTAATGGTAGGCAAATTGATGTTGACAGCCTCTGCTGTAACGTAGACGCTATTTCATGTCGATGTGACTATCACCTGGAGGTTGCAGGAGCAAAAAACGTTCTAAATTTCGATTTTTGTGATCGGTAAGGGCTAGCAACTTGAAATTAGGCAAGGTACATATTTATTAGATATAAATGAACTTTAAGAACAGTTTTGAAAAAAATGGAGATTTAAAAGTTGTGAAAATGCGCGAAAAGCATTCTAAAAACGTTGTAAAAACGTTCTAAATTGCAATTTCTACTCAATCTCAGGAAATACCAAACCTATTTCAAAAGTAATGGTTGCAAATTGATGGTGACAGTCCCTGCTCCAACATAGGCTATATTTTATGTTGCTGTCACCACCATCTGGAGGTGCAAGAGAAAAAAATATTCTAATTTGCGTTTTTTTGCACAACTGAGGGGTCTAACATTTGGAAATATGGCATGGTATTTACTTACAAGATGCAACTGCTTTCTACGAACAAAAAAAAATTCCAAATTTAAAAGGGTGAAGTGAGCGAAAAGCGTTCTAAATACGTTCTAAATTACAATTTTTATGCAATCTTATCGAATACCAAACCAATTTAAAAAATAATGGTGTCAAGTTGTTGGTGATAGAACCTGCTCAAACATAAGCTATATTTTATGTATGTGCCGCTACCACCAGAGGGTTACAGGAGCAAAAAACTTTCTAAATTGCGATTTCTGTGATACTGAAGAGCCTAGAAACTTTAAATATGACATGGTAGTTACTTATAAAATATAAATGCCCTCGAAGGACTCTTGAAAATAAATTCGAATTAAAAAGAGGTGAAGCGAAGGGTAGGTTTCAAATGCGTTCTAAAAAAGTCCTAAATTACGATTTCTATGCAATTTCAGGGAATATAAATCGATTATAAAAGTAATAATTTCGAATCAATGGTAACAGTCTCCGATCCTACACAGGCTATATTTTATGCGGATGATTCTACCACCTGGGGTTCACAGGAACAACAAACGTTCTAAAAAAGGCCTTTAAAAACTTTCTAAATTACGTTTCTGTGGAATATTAGGAAATAACAAACGGATTTAAATATTAAAGTTGGCAAATTAATGGTGACAGTTCCTATTTCAACATTGCCCTTTATGTTGAGAGATGTGGTAAGACTTGGAATTTGACATGATGGTTAATTTTAAGACGTAAGAAGATGGTTTCTAAAAAATTCAAAACTTCAAATGAATACTGAAATAAGCGTATTAATTGAGCATAAAAATTTCAAAATATTTTCTAAATTATCATTTATTTAGTTTAATTTCTTTTTATTAATTTAAAGCTAATTTTTGCCTAATGCAGTGTAATAATGAAGTTTAGTCAAACTATGTTTTAAATATTAATTTTTGAATTATTCCTAAAAGTATAAATTCTTTTAATAAAAACTAGACATATAAATATTACTTGGCATATTTCAAATATTACGCGAGCAAAGCTCCGGGGTTTGCTAGTAATATTATAAATGTCAATGTGTGCCCGAAAGTTTGAATGAATTCAACATCAAAACGGATGAATTAATGTCTTTGTATCGTTGCATATAGATAGATTACAGTCCTGAAAAGAACATAGGTTAATTTTTACTTATTTTATTCAAATATTTTTATTAATGTTTCAATATTTCATTATTTTTATAGTGAATTCAATTGGCATTTTTTCTTTTAACATTTAATTATATTTCATTTACGTTGCCAAAATATAGAAATACGCAATAATAACTTCTCCCCCAATAATGGATTTTTAAGATTTTCACGTGGAAAAGAAGAATGAAATATAAAATAATTAAGAATAGATGCTTTTGGAATGACGTCAATCACGGCATTTTGCTTGGAAACTGACTTTAAAAAACTGGTTGCTACGTTGAATTTTCTATTTCATCTGTATATTATAGTTATAATTTACAGCTTTATCTCACATTAGTATTAAATGTTGTTTAATACTTTATAAACAATGGTAACATTTTCTATGAATTATATTAAGTAATAAATGAACCTTAGCAACCGTTTGTTTGGAGGTTTATCTTCTGCAAATAGATAATGTAAAGATTTAATTTTTAATTTAAAATGAAAAAAGCAATTTAACAGATTAAAACGACCATTTGGAAAATGATTTTTTCGAAAACCAAAATTTAAGACACAAAAAATCGCACGGAGTTGATCATACATTACGTACGCCATGAATTAAACATTAACATTCCTGGACCCATCATGAACAAATTTTAAAAGAAATTTCAGTTTTACATTTTTCGGTACTGTAAATTTTTAAACTTCTACGGAGCTGGTCATACATTACGTACGCCATGGATTAAACATTAATATTCCTGGACCAATTTTAAATGAAATTTCATACCACACATACGCCATGGATTACATTTTTCGGTACTGTAAATTTTTAAACTTCTACGGAGCTGGTCATACATTACGTAAGCCATGGATTAAACATTAATGTTCCTGGACCAATTTTAAATGAAATTTCATTCTTAAACTTCTAAACATCCCACAATATTACTTTTTACACCGTCGTATAGAGAAAATAAATGTACTTTTAAATGCAATTTGTTTGAAAGCTGTATCTCAATTTGTTTCTGCGTTATTAATTTTTTTTGTAGTTTTTATTACCTTTTTGTCATAGTGGCAACAGAAGTATCCATCTATGTTGAAAGTAAAGGGAAAATACAGGTTACTGTATAGACCAATCAGAAAACGGATAAAATGTGGATTCAACTAATAAAACGCTTCAGATATGTTTTTGATTTCCTACCCTGACAGAGGACAATAACCATTTTTCCAAATGGCTAAAAAAAAAGCTTTAAAAAAAGTTTGGAAAGAAAATGGATAGTAAATGTCAATAAATGTACCATAAAATTATCCATGTCGAAAATGACGTCGTGATTAGCATCAATACCCGGAATTAAAATTTCTTTTCAACAATTAATTTTCTATTGAAAGATTTCTACATCAAAAAGGAAAATGAAATAAAAAATTAAGAATAAAAAAGGATGAATATATCGTCATGTTGGAAATAAAATAGAAATATTCAAATATTTCTTAACAATATAAGTTGTAGGAATTTGAGTTAGTACGGAAACAAGATAATATGACGTCATAGAAAATAAAACGGATATGCTTTGATGTTAAAAGAAAATGGTGTTGGGTTATAGCATTGAATCTCATTATTTAAAGAACATTTTTAGCAATTTTTGATGGTTTAACCGTCTGCGTACAGCTAATATAAAGATTTAACTTTTAATTTAAATTTTAAAAAATGTTAAAAAGTATTTGAAAGGAAAATGGATGTTAGATGTCAATAATATGCAGCTTAAAATGATCCGTGTCGAAAATGACGTCATGATTAGCGAAAAAAAATTATTTTTATTAAGATCTATAAAAATAACTCAATTTCCTGAAAAAAAAAAAAAAAAAAAAAAAAAAAAAAAAAAAAAACAATTTTTGGGGAGTATTAATTCTTAAAGCCGTTCATTTCAGAAACTATGAATAAAAATTACTTTATTAAAAGAAAGTTGCTTTTTCATTCATAAAACCTAAAGATGACATCAGTATTGAAATTTGGCTTGGAGCTTGATTAGTTTTTCTTAATTAATGGTATTTATCTTTTTTTTTTTAAATGGTACGTGAACGGCGTCACGGGTTAAACTAACTGCTAGTTAATAACAAATTAAGAATAATCGTCTTTGAAGCTAAAAAAAATTTATTTCAAAATCATCTCGAAAAGGACTTTACATCAATAACTATGCCCTAAATGGCTAATAGAAATATGTACCCATTTCCGCCTAGCACCCTATATTTTGTACGTCACAAACATGCATAAAAAATAGGCTTGAACATGTAATTTCGCAATTTAAGAAAATACGTATTTGAAAGAAGCCTACAAGCTAAGTTTATGACTTATTTATTTGTATCTTTGATACAAAAAATACAAATAAACTTACTTTTTACATTTCTCCATTTCGAAAAATGAAAAATATATAAACACCGAAAAAAGGCCTTTCATTTAAGCAAATAAATATCGATCTTATGCTGTCATCTCTCGGTATTACAGATACAGACATTTATAGACAATTACTTCATACAATTTTCAGGTTGTAAAGAAGAAGAAAATTATAAAAATTTATTAAAATTCGAAACGTCCCAAAAATGGGACGCTAGGCATAAATGTGTTAAAATCAGCCGTATGGAAATAATGGGACTCTCTTATGAATAGGACGTCATCAACCTAGAATCATGACATTATCATGGGACATCATTGGATTCATGACGTAGGATAGGATTGAATAGAATGAAGAAAACTTTTATGAATACCTTTTTAAGTTTGGATTCGATTTTCATAAAATTTGAAAGGACTCGACACAATTCTGAAATGATTCTATAAATCAAACTTCAAACTATTCGTTTGGGTCGTTTTGCGCTGCTCTAGACGGACGGACCAGACGAATTATATAGTTGTTACATATTTATATAATTACAAACCCACCTAATAAAATAGTGCAAATATAGAAGACATTGTAAGATTAAAGAGAGGTTTTTTCATTTTATTTAAAGTCAAGGTAATTATAATAGCGTCGGTGACGATACCTTACCCCCAATGTCTGTTTCAACCACAATACTTCTGGACCATTCTCCTCTTCCAGCAGCGGTGGACGCCGACACAGTAAAGGTGTAATTCAGGTAGGGAAACAGGCTGCTCACGTTAAAGCTTCGCTCCTCAGTGTCGTTGAATCCTCCACCCCTTGTGCTGTTCCAGTGCACCGTATACGACACGATCGGTCCGGTGGATGGCATGGGCTCAGACCACGTGAGCAAGGCGCTGGTGTTAGTGACGCCACTATCTGTTAATTGAGTGGGTGGATGGGGTACTGAAAGAGAAGAAAATTTATATACATGTGTAGCACACATATAAGCTTCCACATAACCGCCGCAGGTGGCAGTATCAGACCTAGTTCATATGAGCAGATGTTGCAACATGCGTCAGATCGAACATCCACATTCGATTCTGGGAAAAAAAACGCGGCAGGGATTGAATGGAAAATAATATATATATACAGTGAATTCTCGATAAGTCGAGGTCAGATAAGTCGAATATTCGTTTAAGTCGAAGTTTACACGAAGTCCCGGCCTCGTTATTGCAATTTAATATTAAACTTTCTCGTTCTGTCGAAGTCTACATCTTTTAAGTCGATTTTTTCCGATAGAGAAAAAACAGTAGTTCGACTAATTTCTTAATTTTTCAGCCACAGCTCAAAAATACTGGCACTTTCTGTTAGATAAAACTTTTCTGCACTCCTTCGCCGGCTTTGAAGGGTGCTATTTTTACTTCCTATATCGGTCAGTGTGGAGCCTCTGCGAGTTTGAAATTTCAGCTGAAATCGTCCCATCACTCCACCCCTACCCCACCCCATTCATTTCTCTCTTACACATTCCCTTTTCTATATAGGTATTCTTTGGAAACAGAGCAGATGGCTAAGTGAATTTTAATTAGTCAAATTTCCCACACTTTTATGCAAGTATTCTGTTTATTCGTTTCTATTGAGATTTCATTGAAGTTCATTACTTTAATGTTGAACCTTGTCATTTTAGTGTTTATTGCTTTCACATCGTGATACGTTTTCTGTTGGGTCTTTCAAAATGTCGAAGCGGAAATTACACATTCTTACTTTAGAACAAAAAGTACATTTGATAAAAGATATTGAAAACAATCCTAACTTAAAGAAAAAATATATAACCCTGAAATATGGTATCCTGCCAACACGCTATCTACCATACTGAAAGATAAAGAAAGCATTTTCAAAAGACATGTGTCAACCCAAAGTGGAAAAGGATGAAGACGTGTGCGTTCCCAGATATCGAAACAGCCTTCGTAAAATAGTTTACATATTACAGGATATAGAACAGAGTTATTCTTTTAAGTGGTACGATGTTACGTGAGAAAGCTTTGGATTTCGCAAAATTATTGAATGTCGAAAGCTTCACTGCAAGTACGGGGTGGCTTGAAAAGTTGAAAGCCAAACACAACATCGTGTTTCGGACATTACACGGTGAAGCAAAAGATGTATCTGATGCACTGTGTGATGAATCTAAGACAGTTTTATTACCCAAACTTCTTGCAGGTTATAGTGCGGACGATGTTACCTTTTTACAAATGTTTTCCTATCAAGACGATGATGTTTAAGGTTGAATCATGTCCCGGTGGAAGACTATGTAAAAAACGTTTAACTGTCCTTGTTGGAGCAAATGCTTCTGGAACAGAAAAATTAACTTTACTGGTCACCGGTAAATACAAAAATCCTCGCTGTTTGAAACATAAAAAGTCACTTCCCGTACCGTACCTATCTATCTATCACAAAGCTTGGACGACGCTAATATTGTTCTAGGATACATAACAAATTCGGATGTAGTGTTTCATGCAAAAAAATGTAAAGTGTTGATCTTCGTTGATCAGCGTACAGCTCATAGTCTACTTTTTAACTTGAAATTTATCAAGTTAGAATTTCTTCCTTTTAACACAACTTCTAAGCTACAACCAGCGGACCATTGAATAAATAATGTTTAAAGAATTCTTACAGAAAACGTAAGGCAATCGAGGATGACGAAAATGGAATAAATCAAAGGGGATATCTTAGAGGCAATTAGACTAATTTCGAGTGCCTGTAACAACGATGTGAAACAAATCACTATCAAAAATTGCTTCAGTAGATGTGGCTTCTTTGCAAGCAATACGGACTCATGTGTTGTGAATGAAAATCTACAAGATCAAGTTATTTCTGAAGATGACGATACTGAGTTTTTGAATATTGACGAAAATGTTATAGTTTGCGGAGAACATAGTGATTCAGATATAGTTGAAGCAATAAAGAAAGTGGAGACCGATCCTGAATCTGGAGATCACGAGGAAGTAAATTGCGTTTCACCACCAAATAATCAAGAAGCACGTGCGCCAATGACGATACTACAGCAATATCTCGAAAGTAGAGACGGTGCGGACGATTCTCTTTTCCTTTGTTTACAAAATGGCAGCGACTTTCTAACCAGTGAAAGGCAAAAAAGTTCCTTCAAGCAGTCATCATTAACAAGTTTTTTTTCACAAAATTTGAGTTTGTAAGTACCTTATATTATGTACTATTAAATTGTATTTTTCTTTAGTGCTCATTTTGCCAGACTCCGTTATCACAGTATAATTGCAATTCCTATCTATAAGACTGAATTAGGTTTTTTTATATTTTCTGTATGTATTTAAGGATTTTCAATAAGTCGAACTTACGATAACTCGAATATTTTTGCCCGTCCCTTCGAATTCGACTTATCGAGAATTGACTGTATATATATATTTATGTACGACGATGTAGATATGAATTAAAAATGTTCTCTTAAAAGATGGGTTGCTTATCGGCTTAGAAGATTCATTTTGCCTATGATTTGAAGATGTTTATTCATCCCTTTGTAAATGGTTTTCGTGTATATAGTTTTTCTATTTAATATAATTCTTCTATACGTTAAAAAGTGTCCAGTTATTTTCTGTAGTATGAATATGGGTTGCTATATGTATGGAATACAGGGTGCATCATAAGATTGTGCAAACTTTAAAAAATCTTCATGGAAAAAGCAATGCTCGGAAAAAAAAAAAAAATTCGGATTGCGTAACTATGATCAGAAGGACATTGGATATTTTTTCCATGTATAAAAAAAAAAAAGATTCCAAAAGTAACCGATAGCAACATGCTATCCTTACCAGATCTAGAGTCGGTTTTTAAATTTTTGTATAAGAATTGTGAACCCACAATTATTGCATTGCAAAATTTTCGCATGGAGAAAGGACTGAAGGCGCAGAAAAGCCCTGTTTGATTGAAGAGGATACGTAATTTAGTACGACGTTTTGAGGAAATGGGGAGTTTGGAGAATCGTCCACGTTCCTGTTAGACACTGACTGAAAACCGAGTGATAGGGTCGAGGTTGTAAATTTGAGTGGTCCTCACGATACCTAGATTTGACCCCGGCTTGTTGAACATATTTTACTTTAAAATAAATGCACTGTATCAAGTTATTATGTTTTGTTTCATTGTTTGTTTGTGTTTGCCCGATTTGCATAAAACGTCTTAATATGACGTGTAAGCGCCCTCTCTCAGTGACTTTCGGAATCATTTTTTTAAACATGAAAAAATAATCCAATATCCCTCTGATCATATTCGCGCAAACCGAAATTTCTTTCGAACATCACTTTTTTATTATGATTTTTTTAAGTTTGCACGAATTTATGACGCACCCTGTACATACTTTATCAAATAAATTCAAAATGCAAAATAAAATGTGTTCTGTGAAAACTAAGAGTACATTAAAAGAATCTTGAAAACCTGCATAAAATACCACTTTATTCGTTACAGAATCATTCCTCAAATCATGTGCAATAGCTTCTTCCCTTTACAAGGAAGTGTGAAATGCACTTTGTTAAAACTTCATGGCAAGAACTAGATAGTACTCACTTACTAGTCTAGTTTCTGATTGCGAGGATTTTGTCCACCATCCATTCATGAAACGACATCTGTTCATCATTTCACCAATTGTCAAAAGTGAAATTGTGCCTCGGGGGATCTGTGTTCGAGGTTGTTTCATGCAGTTTCGTGTTAATTAAATCGCGGTGGGCGAAGTATAAATATGGGAGAGAAAGTTAAATGAACGAATTTGAGTCTAGTCTTGTTTCAAAGAAGACCCTTAGATATCGATTTGGAATGATAATTCGCTTTGCTGTTATGAGCTCGGAAATTACTGTCTTGTTTTAGCGGAATAGTTCGCCATTTAGTAAGAAGTTGCTTCATCGTCTTTACATAATGGGATTTTGTGGAATCCACTGGTTTCTAGTTAGTTCTGACAGTTAAGATGTTTGTATAGTTTTCTAAGCGCATTGAATTAATTTGAGAGTTATTTAAATTGAATCAAATTTGTGCACCACAGTTAACCTCGCCTGGTTCAATGCCAGCCCAAACTACTTCTTGCTTTAATAAACTTTGTTTGTTTTAACTTAAATATGTGTCGTGATAACATTATTAAATTAAGTGCCTGACATGCCATTTATTACATATACACAGTACACACTCTGAGAAAAGAAAGACAGTTTCTGATTTTTAATGTCTTTTTGTGCTTACGTATCTATTATCACAGTTTAGGTAAAACAGCTGCAAAATCAATCTATTTAATGAAATAAATACAAATCTTTGTACAGTTAAGATTTTGGCAGCACATGTGAAGGCGAATCTCTGTGCCAGAAAATTCAACACAGATGGTGACGTTACTGCAGCAGTAGGATGCTCACTGATTTAGTAATGTTTAGAGAATGTTTTTCGTGACTATCTTCGAAAGCAGTAGAACACAGGAGGTGAACGAGGGAGTCATTGCGCATCTTCTAACTAGGGAACATCCCCAACTCTCGCCTCTGAATTTTGTCAAGAGTGGTATCATTCGAAAGCTCTTGTCACGAGGATCGAGAAACGTATAAGAACTATACTCCCGAATCTTATGGTTCACAAGATATGGGCTCTTTTCTGTTTCGGAAAAGGACAAATAAAGAAGGGGAAAACAGCATGAGATTTCTTCAAAAGCTATCGTTCAAAGGCATGAATTTCGTCTTATAAATAACCATGATAGTGTTTTTCTACGTTAAAATACAAATGTTTCTAACACCAGGCATAAACGAAAAAATACACTATTGTTTGACAGCCAGTGCAGGTTTATTTTGTAAGAGTGCAGCATAGATGATCCGAAGACTGGATCCGAGTTTCGCATTGAAGCCTTTTTCAAAGCATACTAACGCATTTCATCGAATGTTTGTGAAGGGATCTGGCTGTAGGCCGAGTGATGTATTTTGGCATGCCGTCTCTAAGAAGTTGTAAATTTCCAGGTGGGTGAAAAAAGCCCGGCCCACGATTAGAACCAGGGACGTGTTGGCTGACTCCGCCAATACTTTACCAACTGAACCATCTTGGACGAATCTGGAAGCTCATTCACCCAACTAACCTCTAACGATCACAGCATCTGGTCTGATATCTGAATCAGCTTAACAGAATAAATCAAAGGTTATTTTTGAACTTCAGTAAATGCTGCATGCGAATTATATTACATTAATTTTTAACACAATTATTCAACTTGTAAATAAATCATAACAGTTGTAAATTTCCAAGTGGGTGAAAAAAACATCCTTTTTACACCCACTTGGAAATTTACAACTTATTTATTTACCAATTGAATAATTGTGTTAAAAATTAATCTATAATGCCTTCTTTAGTACTAGTGTAAAAGTATCTATTTTTCACAGCGAATATTTTGTGAACTATTGAATTCGGAAATCGGGACTTAAGTTTCTATACATTTCTTGATCCTCGTGAGAAGAGCTTTCAAACTCCCTTCGAAATCCAGAACTGACAGTTCGGGATGTTCCTTAGCATGAGGCTATTTTAATATTGTATTTTTGCTGTGGCTATATTGCTTGATATTCTATAAACTAGACAGGGGACGAAGAATTCCGCAGAGAAAACAGCGCCTCATATCGCCTTAGAAGTGCGCTTTGGAGGTAACTTTTCTACGGAATTCTTCGTCCCCCGTCTTCTTTAATCATCCAAAATTTAGCTCATTGCGCATTTGGTTCATTCTTCACATTAAGTACTGTCAGTAGATTCCATGCATGGTCTAAGGCTGCATACATACGCTTGTTTTGCCATCCTTCTACAGTTTTCGTGGAAAATCTTTTATTCTGGACGCTTCTACAGTTTATTCGCAAAAGAATGCGGGGAATCTACAATGGGTCAGGAGATAAGGAGCTCAACTGTACTTGAAGGAAAGGTTCCTTTTTTGCAGGACATCAGTCCCTATCCTTTTAAAGTCAATAAAGATCAAAAACACCGAGTGGCCACAACAAAAGACGCCGATATTTATAACAGTTAGAAGGATGGTCCGTTCGCAGCTTAAGGCTCCGTTTAAATGCTACATCTGGATTTTTTCCTGCCTTAACTGAAAAAAGCGGCTTATTTGAGGAGTCATTATAACTTCTATATAGATTCCCAATTAGTCATATTTAAATTAAGGAATTTTGCGCTAAACCTTACAATGCATATACTTTGCAATGGGCAAAAATGTGACTTACTGATTAACAATACTCACCTCCAATTTTAGTCTGAACGGTCACCTCCTTGGACCACGGTCCAGGTCCAGCTTCCGTAATGGCTAGCAATTTCAGATTGTAATAGACATAAGGTGCAAGACGCTGAATCTTGTAACGCGTACTGTTGGACGGAGTGTCTTCCTCGCCAGAGGTAGTGGAGTTCTTCCAACGAACCCTGTACTTCAAAATGGGTCCCGTGGACACCCGGGGGGCGTTCCACGCTAAGTCGATACTCGTGTTGCCCACGTGGGTGGTTGAGAACTTCTCCACACCGTGGGGGACTGAAATAATGAAGGTTCACAATTACATCTAAAATATTTACTCCTAATAGCCTAACAAGTCTATTGAATTAAAAGACAGAACAAAATCAACAAGTCGTAAATTGTACGTCAAACGTGGCAAGTGAGGTGTGTTTCTACTATAACTAGTTTTTTAAATATTCGGTGCTATAGCTGTTGCACTTTTATGCACGAATACAAAACTTATTACGATTCTATAGCTTACATTGAGTCATATGGAAATAATAGGACTACCTCTTCAATAGGACGTCATCACCATGGTAACCTAGGATCATTAGGTACCTATCATGGGATAGCATTGAATTAATTATGTAGGATAGAATTGAATAAAATGAAGAAAACTTTTACTAATATCTTTTTCTGTTTTCATTTGATTTTCATAAAATTTAAAATGACACGGTCAAATTCTGCATTTGCATATTAAATTTCAAACCATTCAGTTGCGTCGTTTTTGTGCTGTTATAGGTGGACAGACGGACGGACCCGATGACGACTATAGGTGCTACGTCTTTATATAATTAAGAACGCACCTGAAAAGAGAAAATTTACACAAACATTCGTTAATTTACCAATTTCTTCCGATATTAAAATATTCACAAAACAGCTTATAGACATCGATTAAAAATTTTTTTTAAAGTGCAGAAAAGTCATTGTTAAAACACTCCATTACGTTGATAAAATTTCATAAAAATATTTTAGCCATTATATTCGGGGAGTCATCCGTTATGGTGCATATTTTCGTAAATTGCTTCAGTTAAAGTTTCTTTCCTTGAATCTTTTTCCTAGAAGTTTGAAACGTACCGCCATCTGTTACCGATAGTAGAATGCAACATATCATTAAACTTCAACGGAATTTCAGTTGAGCGATTTACGCAAATATGTAAAATAACTGATGATGTTCGCATTAAGATAGTGAAAATATTTTTATGACCTTTTATCAATGCAATGCTCTTAATAACGACTTATCTACAATATATGTAGTATCTACAGAAAACAAATTTTCAAAAGTAAAAACAAAATGAAATTTGGCTAAAAAATTGTGTGATATCATACTTCCAAGCTTATATTATCATACTTATCTAACATGTTCCATTAAAAAAATTACCATTTTTAAGTCCAGTGCCTAAGTATGTGTTGATAGAAATCCTTTTCTGCTGTACTAAATACACCATAACGTGTTTCTGAAAATTCAAATTATTTTTTAATTATGCATGATGAGCTTGGCGGCCATCTTTCGATATTTTTCACAAATTTCTCTGCACCCAGATCCGAAGTTCGAAAATTGTTAATTAAGTATGCTTTTCCTTTACAAACTTCTATTTGGAGAAAATTTTATCTTAAAATAATGGTGACCTATCTTAAAAATTCATCATATGATTACAGCAATTAATCATTATGAAATTTTATCAACGTAATGGACTGTTTTAACAATGACTTTTCTGCACTTTAAAAAAAATTTTTAATCGATGTCTATAAGCTGTTTTGTGAAATCATACAGCAATTAATCATTTAAAAACAACGAAAATCACTTTCTTTTCTCAAAATATCAGTGTTTTTCAATTTTTCTGTATGTATTTAAAATCAGAAGTTCGACATCTATTATATATATAAAATCCAAACGGAAATTTCGTTCCGAACGCCGAGATTTCGAGTTCTACCGCATGGATTTTTACGGAACTTATACCGTTAGATAGGTATCGTTCCAGGGAAGGTTTTAAGCTATAACACACCATTCTACCTAGATTAGTTATAGAATTATTACGGAAAATTCTATTAATTTGGACTTTGTTACTTCATATTTCCTTAAATATCTGGGCTCCTATTGGTCGTAGAGCTTAGATCTCGCGCCAAAAGTAGCTCCGAAGCACCCAAGCAAACTTTCCCCCGCGATTATTTTGCCGTCTTCCGATTTCCTCTAACTCTATTAGGGGCCCGCGTAGAGCCCCTTTAAAATATTTTTCGTAGTAATTTCAGAAATTATCTTAAATTATTGGTTAAGACCGCCACCCTCCCGATTCATGTATCTACGGAAAGGTTGCATGAAGGAGTTTCGTTCAGATACGCTTTCGTCAAGAATAGAGTGCGCTCCCTGGTGGTGGAATGTGGAACTAACATAACGCGATATTGTTAAAATTAGGAAATCTAACAATGCGATCTGTTTTAAATTTTGAGATAGTTCATAACACATAATCTATTATCTATTCTATTATATATATATATATATATAATCTATTCTATTATCTATTATATATATAAAATCCAAACGGAAATTTCGTTCCGAACGCCTAGATTTCGAGTTCTACTGCATGGATTTTTACGGAACCTATACCGTTAGATAGGTATTGTTTCAGGGAAGGTTTTAATCTATAACACATTATTCTACCTATATTAGTTTTAGAATTATGACGGAAAATTCTGTTATTTTGGGCGATAAGGTTACCATTTTATTTCTTGGCGAAATTCATCGTTGATAAAAAAAAAATTGAAACGGCTATTAAACCTCGAAAAATAAAAGAAAAACTGTTACTAATTTTATTTAAATGAAAAAAAAAAAAAGAAAAAAAGAAGAAGAAAATCCGTTTTAATGAGTGATAATATTAAAAAACGGAAACATTTAATCAAAACCTGAAAGAAATATTTGTAATGCTTAAAAATTAATTTAATAAGAAGTATTACACTTGATACGCAATATTTGGCTCTTTATCGCTTGCGTTAGATATGGAAACGAATCTGAAAATTTGATTAGATGAAATTTTAACGACATTTTCTTTCTGTTCTGTTCTTTTCCTTTTTTTTTATATCTAATTGTCCCATCACGTGACTTATAGAAGAAACAAGCAGGTGTAATTGTGAGTCACATGTGTAATTACTATTTGTTTCTTTACAATTTTTATTTTTCTTTTGTCGCCAAACAATGTGATTTTAAGCCAAAAATGCATAAGCGTGACATTAACTTGAGGATGTTCTCACAAATGGTGTTTTTTTAGGTGAAAGAGATCATTTTTTGAGTACATTTTCATATTCAATTGTAACTTATATAGATATCAGTTAATATTTTAAAAATGGAATCGAATACTTAAATTTCAGTGTGAATTTCTGCCACACATACATATTGTAAAATAATTTCATACTTTTTAAAATGTTTTTCGCCGTAATTCCGAAAGCATGTGATATTTATAAACTCGAACTCGGATCAACGAATATTACCCATTTTATTTAAGCAAATATTATCTATTTTCTCAAGTCATATCGCCAATTTCATTTATAGGAAAATTCACAGATTCGAAATCTAGGAAATAAAGATAATTTTTAAGGAAATTTATGTTTTAATACGTTATTACTATGGAAAAATTCAACATTTTGAAAAAAAAAATTACAAGTCTTTTGTAATTCGTCATTTCTTCTTCGTCTTTCTTCGTACCTCTGTTATGTAATATTTCAAATGATATTGGACTAATTTTCGATCATCGATTCACAGCAAAATCGCATATCTAATATAGTATATAAAATAAAGTCTGCATTAGGGGACTAATTAACGCACAGCGCAAACTACTGAACCTAAAATCTTGAAAATCGTGGTAAAAATACTTCTTATGACATAAACTTCTGCTAAGAAAGGATTTTCTAAAGTGTCACCCCTAATGGTTTTTGCACGGGGAGGGGAAAATTATGCGTCAAATGATAGTATATTTTAATGTAGTTTTGTATGCTGAATCGAATGCTACCAAATAAATTTTTATAAGTCCAACAGTTCATGACACATTTCATATTTTTCTAATTTGGCGGTGTCTTTGGCATCTAAACCTCAAAATATCATTACATCCGTTACTCTAGCAACGGAAATAATTCAAATCAACCCTTTTGGATAAAAAAATAAAAACGGCTCCATGAGTTTGAAATAAAAATGCAAGCATCTTAATTTTTTTTAAAAATAGTGATTTTATGTAAAATAAAAGGGAAAAAATTACTGAGAATTTAACGTTATAAAACAAAAATGGAAAAGGTACTACTTAGATATTCCGTCGACCAAAAATCTATCGTTAAACTATAAGATTAAATGCCAATAATGGTTGATCGTAAATATCAAATTCACTTGAATTTAAACAAACTACACGTGTTTACGTTATCAAGTGATTTTAATTTCGACGTTTTATTTGTATTTTTATTAATGTTATACTAATTTATTTGTTATTTCGTTATTTAAAATAAAGATTATGTCAATTTATATAATTTGGCGAATGGTTTGGCGATTTATATAATTTGGCGAAATTGGTCGACGGGATAACAAGTAGTACCAATGAAAATATTTAAGTATGAAAGCAATGTTTGTAACGACTTAAAAATTATTTTCATATGTATAAACTCGGTTTATGGCGTCAGATGCCGTCATCCGAAGAATCTACAAGAGTCTTTTTCCATTTTTTCCGGTCATAGGTTCCTCAATGAAAGAAATTGGAATTGGAATAATATTGTGCGATTTATAAATTGCTCCTCGATAAGAAGAAAAAATGGGTACATTTATAACAACCGTGCGCACATCTCGCTGATAGCATTTTTAAAATTCCCAGTAGCAGTAGTTACATTTTGCGTATGTAAATTAAAAATATTTTTTTGCTTTTAATTATGGCATTATTTCCTGTTATTGTTTATCTTTTCAGTTTTTTAAATGAAATTAGTTTCATTTTAAAATTGATTATTATTATTTAGCAATTATTAGCAAAATTGCTTAATTGCTAAATTTTGTCCAACGTTTAAGATAACATTATATCGCAATGGCGTTCGCATCGTTTTCAGTAATGTTCAAGGTCAAGCTGAAGATCCATATTGTTTAAAATACAAGTTCAAATTCACCATTTAGTTTAATCCAAGGTTCATTTGGAAATATTGACCAGCGCAGCGGGCATAGCCTGCTAGTTGTTGCTAAAGCAAACGTTTTATGCTTTTCCTTTTCGGACTTTTCATGAGGGTCAATGGGGAAAAATCATTTGCAGTATATTTTCATGATGTATGTAACTAGTGATACTAACTATACTTGGAGAACGAGGAACTTGACAGTATTGAATATACTGCGATCGTTATACTTCCGCGACAAGAAGAAGTGCGTTGACTATAATAAAATCTCACTCGATATCTGTTTTTTTTTTTTCCAAAATGTTAATGCAAAAACGATTCATTGACTAAATGAAACTGATTTAAGTTAAAATTTTCACTATTATGATATGTATATATTAAATTTATATAAAAATGTATTTATTCACTTTGATATCAGATATTCCAGTGATTTTCATTTTTGGCTGATTAAAGCTAAAACTTTTTAAAACTTTTGTTTTAATAGTTTATTTTCTCATCTTAATTTAAGATATGAAAAGACTTTATATAAAATACAAATGTGAATTTATGTGGTTCTTCAAAATTGCTCAAAGCAAGATACCTGTTACGTGTTACATACATATCACTACCTGATTAGAAACACATTTGCATTAGATTTAAAAAACATTTCTCAACGAAAAAATTATTACTCCCTTACAAAATAATAAAATTATAGGTGATAAATAAATTACAGGTGATGTTAAACTGCAACAGTATGTTTATTTTTTTCCTTTCAATTTATTTTAATTCTCAAGATTACTTTCAAAGGTGAAATGTTCTTGGAAGATAATGTATGTTATTCTAATTTAAATAATGTGTTTTGGTGACGAATTGGAAATAACCAATTGTATTTAATCTTTCAAAGAATGACAAACAAATCTTTGAAATAAGGTTTTGCAACCGTAACTCAAAACTAATTTTATGTCGCCGAAATGAGTGCTACATCACCCGATGTTGCAACCATATTAAGCCAGGGGATGTAAATAGGAGTATCAGGATTTCCCCTACTACCTTCTTAGTCCTTCCCCAAGTATAGTCACAAGCAAAAAAAAAATAAGTTCAATTTAAATGCGCCACAGAAATTAAAAACGTATTTCCGGCCACGATGGCTCAAAGACAGTACTATAACCGATTTCTTTTGGGTGTCCCTGTCAATGACACAATATATGCGCTGTTTTATAGTCACCATCTTGTAGCGAAAATTCAGCGATTTATATCCATTTCAATATATTTGAAAGAGTGTCCTGTCATTATAATACATTGCAAACGGTTTTCCTCCCATACACTGTCAGAAAAACTCGTCAATATACAGTAAATTATTCCTCATTTTTTAACAAATAATTTCCGTTACTCCTAGAAAACATGTTTTGTCCGTGAATTCTTCCCGAACGTCTAAAAAAGAGGAAGAAATTCCGTTCTTTTCTAGCACGCATGCGCTCTATTAATACTAAAATCCGAATTTATTTAAAAAGGAAAAAAACAAAAATTTTATTAATTAAAATTTATAATTTAATTAAAAATAGTTGTATGTGCCAATCCCAAAACTTTCTTCTATCTCAAATATTTTTATATTTCAAAATGTTGTTACAAATGTCAATATTTCATTTTTATTAGTTCAATACAATATCAACTTTGACTTTCATCTTAAATTTCTGTTTCAGTGAATTAATCGGAGTAAAAACGAGTTAATCCCGATCATGATCTTTATTAAAATTAATAGTTTTCCGTTATTTTGTTGTATATCATCTGTTCGCGAATAGCCGGCTTATCAGGATGTGAAGTTCCCGATGCTTCACCATCAGCCGGTGTAGAATAGAACTACAAAAATTCAAGAAAATCACACAAAATTTCTATTATACTGCCCCCTTTCGGCGGAATATTTCCAAATTCAGGGGTGTCTTTCTTGCCCTGGCCAAAAACATTCACAAAAAATTTGGTTCAATTCTATGCATAACTTCATATACTTTTGGATGGTACAATATTAAAAATGGCACAAAAATCGCTATTACAGCGCCCCATAGCCAAAAACTTTTTTAAAAAATTTGTTCAATTCTATGCATAACTTCATACAATTTTCGATCGTACAATGGCGACACACGGACAGACAGACATTTCGTATAAACCTGTTTTTTGGAATTTCTGACCCCTAAAACGTGTAAATCCGTCGAAAACCAGAAGTAGAAAAAAATTTCGATTTTAGTACTTTCTTCTATTAAAGACAGAAGAAAGTAAAAAGGGAAAATGTTTTCCAATCTATTCTTCTATTCTAATATTATAAAGAGGTAAAAATTGTTTATTTGTAGGAGGTAAGCTCTGAAACTACCGAACCGATTCCAAAAGTAATGGTATCAAAATGATGGTGTTAGTCCAACTTAGAACATAGGCTATATCTTATATCCGTGCCACTGGCCAAAAGGAGCTGCATGAGCAAAAAACGTTCTAAAAAAGCGATTTTTGAGTTACTGAAGGGCCTAGAAACATGAAATTTGGAATGGTAGTTAGTTATAAGATACTAATGACCTCTAAGGACATTTCTTTAAAAAATCGAAATTATAAAAGGGTGAAAATGCGCGAAAAGCGTTCTAAAAGGCGATTTTTACGCAATTTCAGGAAGTACCAAACCGATTTAAAAAATAATGGTGTGAAAACGATGGTGACAGCCCTCGCCCCAACATAGGCCGCATTTCATGTCGGTGCCACTATCCTAAAGGGGGTGAAGGAGGAAAAAAGGATCTAAATTGCGTTTTTTGTAATACTGCCTTGGATACTTGAAATTCGGCATGGTAGTTACTTATAAGATGTAAATGATCTCTAAGATCATTTCAAAATAATTCGAAATTTAAAAAGGGGTGAAAAGGGACGAAAAACGTACTAAAAATGTTCTAAATTACGATTTCTACGCAATCTCAGAAAGTATACAACCGATTTCAAAAGTAATTTTTGGAAATTGATGATGACAGCCCTTGCTCCAATTTAGGATGTCGGCGTCACTACCACCTTGTGGTTGCCTTTAAAAAAAAAAGTTCTAAATTGTGATTTTTGTGATACTGAAGGGGCTAGCAACTTGAAATTTGGCATGGTAATTACTTATGAGATGTAAATAATCTCTGAGAAGAGTTCCTTAAAAATTTTAATTTAAAAAGGGGTGAAAATTTACGAAAAGCGTTCTGAAAACGTTCTAAATAGCGATTTCTACGCAATCTTAGGAAATATAAACCGATTTCAGACGTAATGGTTTCAAATTGATGGTGACCGTCCCCACTCCAACATGATCTATATTTTACTTTGTTGTCACTACCACCTGGGGGTTACAGGAGCAAAAAAAATTCTTAATTGCGTTTTTTGTGTTACTGATGGGAGTCTAACATTTTAAATTTGGAATGGTAATTACTGCAAATGCTTTCTAAGAATTGTCGAAAGAAAATTCCAAATTTAAAAGGATGAAGTGAGCGAAAAGCGTTCTATAAGCGTTCTAAATTACGATTTTTATGCAATCGTGTGAAATACGAAACCAATTTCAAACATAATGGTTGCAAATTGATGGTGATAGAACCTGTTCAAACATAAGCTATATTTTATCTCGGTGCCACAACCTTCAGAGGGTTGCAGGAGCAAAAAACTTTCTAAATTGAGATTTCTGCTGTACTGAAGAGGCCAGAAACTTTAAATATAGAACGGTAGTTAGTTATAAAATATAAATGTCCTCTAAGAACAGTCGAAAATAAATTCGAAATTAAAAAGGGGCGAAATGAAGAAAAGGAACGAAAAGCATTCTAAAAGAGTCCTAAATTACGATTTCTATGGAATCTCAGGAAATAATAAACCGATTAAAAAAGCTATTGGTTTCGAATCAAGAGTGATAGTCCCTGATCCTATACGGGCTATAATTTATGCCGTTGTCACTACAACTTGGTTAGCAGGAACAACAAGAAAGACTTTAAAAACATCTAAATTCCGTTTCCTATAGAATATTAGGAAATACCAACCGATTTCAAGGTTAATGTTGGCAAATTAATGGTGACAGTCTCTGTTTCAACATTTTTCAAGACATTCTATCTCACTAATACAACAGAGATGGTAGACTGTTGGACAAGAAGCTTGGAATTCGACATGATGGTTAATTTTAAGATGAAAATGTGCATGAAGATGGTTTCTAAAAAATTCAAAACTTCAACTAAATACTGAAATGTCGTATGCAATGAGCATAAAAGTCTGAAAATACTTTCTAAATTATCATTTATTTGGAATTAGTTTTAGTTCTGCTTATTAATTAAAATCTCATTTCTGTCTATTGCACTTTTATAATGAAGTTTAGTCAAACTGTGACTGAATTTGTAATTTTTGAATTATTCCAAAAAGAGTTCTAATAAAAAATAGTCATGCAAATAACACTAGGCATATTTCAACTATTACGCGAGCAAAGCCGCGGCGTTTGCTAGTTTAAAAATAAATAACAATTACTTTTCTCATACATTCAAAAATGCTCACAATTCATTTATTTTTTAAATTGAATAAAGGTGTAAAAACTAAAATAAATAATAATTTATAAAGCAGTTTATAAAAAATATTCGCATTTAAAATATATTTTAAATGAACGCATTTAATTTAAATATTAAATGGGAAAAAATCGATTTTACTCAAAAACTAATCGAATAAAAATTTAATATTCATATTTTACATTTAGAAATCTAGTTAATAATATTCATAATTCATATTTTCATCCAATTTTTATGCTAAGGTATTAAAACCCCATCTGCAATATCATTAAAGACGATATCTTCCCGAAATCAACTTCAAAATTCAAAGCTCTTTAAAGAAATTAAACCATGTCCATTTGAAGCAACATATTTAGTTCAAAGCGTTTCACTACTGGCCAACCGTACCGCGGTCGTTAGCGTACACGTCTCGTAACGTTGGGAAAAGCTGGTTCGATACCAACGTCGGCAAATTTAGTTTTTCCAGGCTTTCTTCAATTGACGGATATTTTACCTCCTGTAACAGAGAAAAAAAATAAGCGGATATTCCTCAATTAATGGAAAAATCCTGGCAGTAGTGCTGCCAAGAGATTTTACGTTAATTGAAGAAAGGATTCCTGAGAGTGTGGACCCACCTGTAACGGAATTCTTTTGAGTGCCCCTATCCATGAATTAGCAATGCTACATACTTCCTATTCAATACCGAACATGTCATGGTAAGCATCATTAACTTATGTCCTTTGCATGAAAATTGGATGCCAGTGTGACAGACAGAAAAAACCGAATTTATAAACTGTTTTCAGCTAATGGAAAGTGTTATAAATGAAACATTTTATTTTTAGGGTTTCTAAATTGATTTTTCAACGTATACTATTTTAATTACTATGAAATTATTAATTGACTAATAGTCCAGGCAATAGAGACCGTATAGGGGCTCTACCTAGCAAAATTCATGGTAGTTCTGGAAATCGGTTTACTTTTTGTTTTTTGGGTCGCTGAATCCGAATTTGTAACTTCCCACCAAAATTTCCCCCGGCAACCCCCCCCCCCCCCCCCAAAAAAAAAAAAATGTTTTTATTAAAAAAATCAATTTTTTATTGTTTTAGGGAAAAGTATCTAGAAATTCAGAAAGTAAACAAAATTTGCAACAAATTAGATATATGACATTATGACTTAGGATGAAGGGGAAGGGGGGATCTGCCTCGGAACATGCGCGCGGTGCTGCGTGAACTAAGTTGCGCAATTCCACCTAACCACTCACACGTTTACATTCGCCCTCCCATCTCCCCTCCGAACTTTCTCTAGGTTTACTTTAAGTTTTTTGGGTCGCTGAATCCGAATTCTTAACTTCACTCCAAAATTCACCCCCCCCCCCCCCCCCAAATAGTTGTTTTTAACTTAAATTTCTTATTATTTTAGGGGAAAAGCATTAAAAAATTCAGAAACTTGACAAAATTCGCAACAAATAGGATACATGACATTATGACGTAGGATGAACGGGGAGGGGGAGGGCTACCTCTGAACATGCACTGCAGGACTACGTGCACTAAGTTATAAAGTCCAGGCAATAGGGGATTTTACCTGGAAAAATTAATACTAGTTCTGGATTTCGATTCATTTTATGTTTTTTGGGTCGCTGGATCCGAATTTGTAACTTCCCACCAAAATGTCGCCCGGCAACCCCCTAAAAAATTGATTTTTTGAGAAAAGCGCGCGGGGAATGTACCGAGGCAGCCCCTCTCTCCCCGTTTATCCTACGTCATAATGTTATGTATCCTATTTGTTGCAAATTTTGTCTAGTTTCTGAATTTCGTAATGCTTTTCCCCTAAAACAATAAGAAGTTTAAGTTAATAACAACTATTTGGGAGGGGGGGGTGTCGGGGGAAAATTTTGGGGGTAAGTTAAAAATTCGGATTCAGTGACCCAAAAAACTTAAAGTAAACCTTATAAGGAAAGTTCGGAGGGGAGATTGGAAGGCGAATGTAAACGTGTGAGTGGTTAAGTGGAATTGCGCAACTTAGTCCATGCAGCACCACGGCGCATGTTCCGAGGCAGACCACCCTTCCCCTTCATCCTAAGTCATAATGTCATGTATCTAATTTGTTGCAAATTTTGTCTACTTTCTGAATTTCTAGATACTTTTCCGCTAAAACAATAAAAAATTGATTTTTTTAATAAAAACCTTTTTTGGGGTCTTTTTACCAAAATTTGGGGGGGGGGGGTGCTGATGGGGGGAAATTTTGGTGGGAAGTTACAAATTCGGATTCAGCGATCCAAAAAACAAAGTAAGCTGATTTCCAGAACTACCATTAATTTTGCTAGGTAAAATTCCCTATTGCCTGGACTATAAAGCATATTACTTTAAAAATATATTATGCTCTTTCTTTGAAAGATTTCGTTGTTGGAGTTTCACACCCAATGGACTTTACTTTCACATCATAGTTTGACGCATCAACAAATCCACTGCTGTTGTAACTCGTATAAAATTGAAATCCTAAAGAATACTCGGCGATGGTTGAGTCACTTGTGGAAGGTTGACGAAAAAATGCCTAGAAATTAATTTATTATTTTACAACTAAGCTCTAAACATATTATACTGTATTGTCATCGGAAACACGACGGTGAACATAATTTTTAAAATTCTAGTTCATTTGGAAGCGAGAAATAAATCGATTATAAAATTCTGACATTTTCATACAAAAACAAATGTGAAGCAATGAAGGGATCTCTGGAATGCCTCCGAGAGACGTAATGCTCTCGTTTACTTCCAATCGAAAGTTATCAGTCGAATAGTTCTTGATGCATAAATGTTGAGCAAAAGATGAAATTTGCTCGCAAATTCCAGAACATTGGGTTTGTTCGAAGCAAACAGTGGGCTAGGGAGGAAAAGAAAAAGGCTCCAGAGACATACATTTTTTTCTTTCTTTTATATAAATTAAATAAAACAATAATAATTTAGAAAAAATAAAATAGAACTATAAAAAGCATCAAAAAATAGAAATTTACAAAGGAAAAATCAAATTTAGAGAAAAATCTGGCCACGATTTGACGGCTAACTTCAGCAACCAATGCGGTTGCAGAGTGCGAAAAATCAAATTGCAGGAGAAAAGTGAGCAAAGAGAACGGATTGTAATGACATGAAAGCGAATGTCTCAGGAAGCTGCAAAGTGAAAAGTCACTATCAATTTGACGTGTAACTTCTGCAACCAATGGGGTTACAGGAGAGTAGCGAATCAAATTCCGAGGATAGAAAGTGACAGAAAGAAACCGAAAAAACTAGAAATCATTTAAAAACATAAGATTTTAAATGAAAGTAAATGAATTCCGATGCAAAATGAAAAGGCAGGAACGATATCGAAAAAATAAATTAAAAATTATAGAATAGTGTTTAAAATGGAGAGAATAAATAGACAAAATTAGAATTTAGAATAACCGCAACGAGGCGTTAAAGATGATTCGTGCTGCCTTCATTTAGAACATGCATGTCAAACACGTGGCCCGCGGGCTATACTTGGCCCGCCGACAACATATGAGTGGCCCGCCAAGCCTTTGATTTTTCCACTGTTTTGATGTAATTCATATTCCATGCAGAAAATCTATTTTTCATGAATACACCTGCACTGACCGTAGCTGCAGTGATACCAAGTTTGAAAATTTTTCTATTCAAAATATGTATCTCTATTTCAGAATAGTAATCTTCGCGAGCGATTCCAACAGAAAAAAATGCAAAGATCAGGATAACGCACTTAATACATTTTTCTAACATTCTGATCGCGATATAAATTTTTAAATGCCTGTTATGTGTTTAAAGTCCTTTTTTATTTTTATCTGAATGTATTTTAACTTTGGCAGCTCACTTTAGTAGGATATCCTTTCTATATTTAATGTTACAAAATAATAAAATGCTGTAAAATTAATGTATTTTACTTAATATATATTTCTTTTAAAATTTTACGGTGACTAACTTCAAATTTTCAGATAGGCAGTTTTGGAATTTTTCATGTTTTATTATTTTTTTTTAAACAAAGTTGCATCTTATGCGGACAAATTTGATTCTGTGAAATGTAATATATTTGTTGTTGTTAGTGTTGTTTTTTTGTAATGTGGGAATGTGGCCCGAGGCTTTGTATACAATGGTGTATTTGGCCCTCGGCTGTAAACGAGTATGACATGCCTGATTTAGAAGGTATGGGGCAAAACCATCATCTCGGGTAAGGAGACAAGCGGTTATTTTTAGACACTGAATTGGTGATATTAAATGGTTTTATTGACCGCAATGCTTCGTTGGGTATAAGAATACGATCTCTATGGAAATTCCGTGCTAGTTTTTTAATAACTTGCGAGATTGGCCTATTTTGTGATCTTTATGAGTGACATCATTACGGACGAACGTAACATAGTTGCATTGACAACCTGCCTTAAAATGGTATTTTGAGCGATTTGATGTTTTTGTAGGCGAGTTTCGCATACAGATCCCCAAACAATTGACCCATAAGTCATGGTAGATCTGATAAAGGATTTATATAACAGTAACTTTCTTAGAAATTGACAGAATTAAATAAAAGAGTCTGAAATGTAAAAGCTGCTAGTATGTTATTACTTAGACAACAGTTGCACTTTCATTCTTTCATTTCATGTGGCGAAAGTGGCAACATTCGATAACTTCATTTTCAACATCTTTCATAATCAGAGGTCATAAAATGGATAAAACTTTCTTTATTTGGATGAATATGAGATATTAGCATGTTTTATCTTATCTTGTTTCAGCTTCAAACTATAAAACGGCGAAACAAAAAAAGATTGAAAATTGTTGTGATTTGTAAAAGGCCGAACAACTGAATTTTCCGATATAAAAAAAATTATAAATATTGACAGTGAAAGTAAATAATTTCGACAAAATTGTCGCCATAAACTTCATCTGAATAAGTGAAATAGTGGGACTTCCAAGAGAGAAAGCACTTTCGAAATAGTGTTTGTGGCATCATGAGAGAATAATTATGTGAGAAACGTACAACAGTTCACATACTATAATTATACGAGGCGTCATTTTTATAAGTAAATAGCGTTTTGATATTTAAGGTTATAAATGCCTTCATTAAAATTGCTGTTTTGGTGAAAATTTTCAAAAATTCTGCTATTATTTTATTTGACAGAACCATCTTTTACGATCCCAAATCTGTTTTAATTTTATTACTGTAATTATTAGAAGAGGAGTTACGGCTAATTTAATAAACAAGATGTCATGAATAAAATTCCGGAAGCGGGCGTAGGAATACCGGGAGAACTGCAAACATTGTTTCTATGAATCCTTTTGTTACGTTTTTTACATAAAAAGGCTCCAACTTTAATTGACATTTCTAGGTTATAATTTTATATGTATCTAAAAGATATAAAAGAAATTTTTAAATGCGATTTGTAGGAAATCAATTTTTCCGTTATTTCCATGTTCATGTTTTAAACCTATTTCAGTGAAATTTTGTCAGAATGCCTTCAATATTAGTCACTTTGTTCTGAACTAGAATGTAAGGCCTATGTGATAATAACATTATTTTATAGGTACTCGAATATAAAAACGGGTAATTTTTTTTATAAAAAATGTATTTTTTTACATATTTTGAAATATATCACTTAAATGTGATTTCACACGCACAAAATGTGTGTGTGAAATATGATATCACATAATGTAAAACTCCTCGTTCAGTGCACAGGTAAGTGTCATAGTAGTATGTAGTAGTACACAGGAAATTGAAATATATAGAGTTGAATGAAGTTGCTATCTGGTGTAAGCACGAAAATTTACTAAAAACATGGCAAAAAAAATCCCTATTTTTAAAACGTTATGAAGATATTGCTAGGATTTTATGTCTTCCATCGTTCTGTATTACCTTTGAACTAAAAGTGTATGTATTAATTCAATATTGTATATTTTTACTTTCTTTTATCTTTACAGGAAGAAAGTATTGGATTCGTGACAATTTTCGATGGATTTACACGTTTCAGGGTCAGAGATCCCTAAAAACACGTTTATACAAAATGGTCTGTCTGCGAGTCTGTAAATCTGTCTCTGTATGTGGCACAAATTGTGTGGGCGTTTTATCTCAAGAACTAAAGCACTGAATTTAATAAATATTTTTATTCAATTAGTCCCTGATATAAATTTGTGCTGATTAAATTTTAGTATAAATCGGCCAACAGATGGCACTAATATGCTGCATTTTTTTTTAAAGCGCTCCAAACGTAAGCAGATACATTTAAAAAAAATACAAGGCGACATTTTTAACAATTTTATTTTTTACGAGAAAGCCTAGGCCTTAAGCTACTTTTCAATATAATTTTCTCCTATCATAAGGCACATATCTTATTGTAGGATCCACTTCTGTATCCCATCTTCATACAAATCTGCCGCCTGCTATGATAACCACTACATCGCCGCCGTTTTCGCGTCGTCATCGTCTTTGTAACGCTGACTACCATGATGTGTCTTTGAGTTGAGGACTTCGCGCTATGTCAGGATTTTATGGATGGTTTTGAAGTTGTTTCTAACCGTACGGTGCGATGAAATCCCGAGTTCAATGAGTCGTGTGTTAACGAGCATTCTCATGAAGCAAAACGATACTTCCACACCTTTTGTTTTGGATTGGACGACGCAATTTATGACGGTCACGACGTCAAAACGGTGGCGATGCAGTGCAGGCGGCAGATTTCTATGAGGATGAGAGAATGTCTGATCGTATGGTACTATGAAAAAAGCACCCAGCAACAATCGAAACTCATTAAGATATTCAAACAATCGAGACAATCGATTAACATACCTCGGAATCACTCAAAACTAACTGTGAACCTTATTATAGAAGATTAAGCTGACGTCTTAATTAACTTTAAAAGAAAAAATAAAAACATGCCAAGTACGAACCCGTGTATTTTCTTCTAATATATTTCCGCCATCTACTTCTGAAATACTGTATTCGGAGCTGCATTCAGATGTAATTATTTGAAAGATGTTAAAACAATTTATCAACTTTTTAATATGAATATTTTTAATCTAATTTAATATACAGAAGCTATTTAGCTTTTATCATACAAACAAAGCAATTTTATCTAATGCGTGTAATGAGAATAAATTAGTTTTGTTTTCATACTGTTTATAACAATGTTAAATTGAGACATTTTTCTCCGAGAGAATTTTGGAGCTCTGGTCGGGAAAGTATAGTACTTCGAGGGGAATTTGTACTTTTAAAACATTATCAAGCACAAAATATTAAGTTTTCTGACGGGGAGCGGCATTTTGGTGTTCCTGAAATCATCACTGATTCATACCATTTGGCAGCATATCGCACTTTCTTATGCCTGAGTTATGACAAGGCTTTTAAAAAAGTACTAAGGCTCGTATAACAAGAAAGTGACAATTTTTTTGGATTCGGTAAGATATAATTCAATCCGTACTGTAGCAGAGGATGCATAATAAACTACTGACCTCCAACTTTGGTCCGATCTTTCACTTGTTTCGACCATTCTCCTGGGCCTGCTGAAGTCAATGCCAACACTCTGAACGTGTAATCGATGTAAGGAGTCAGATGCTGTACAGTGTAAGTTGGGGTTGTGGATTTGGTATTTTCTTCGCCTTCGCTGCTGGAGTTCTTCCAGTGTATTCTGTATCCCACGATGGGTCCCGTACTTACGGACGGTTTGTTCCATTTCAAATCGGCACTTGTGTTAGTCATCTTGGTCAATGTCACGTCTCTGGGAGCATGCGGTACTGAAATGACAATAAATTAAAAAAAAAAATCTGTGAAGTTTTATCATGTGATTTTGTTTACAAATGTTAAGGTTAACCATCACAAAAAAAATTCAGGATTTTAACTCAATAAATAAAAATTATTTTACAATGTGTCCCGGACCCCTTAAGAGAATCGGAATTTATTCCGTTACTGATCGTGCAAAAGATTTCATTCTGCAATGTAAGTGGTATAATACGAAGTTCGTGATACAGTATTGTCTTTCTGACAATAAAAGTAATTCCGGTTTTCCTCTTATTTTTTTTTTTATTTTATTTATTTTTTTTTTTTTTTTGGGGGGGGGGGGAGGGTTTCCTCCTCTCTTTTTCCTTTTGTACTTTTAAAGTAAAATATGTTATTTCAAATTCAAGTGATGTCTTTTCAGGTGTGTAATTAGAGCAGGGCTTAGTTAGTTAGAAATGTACAGGTATGCTGCTCCAGATTGGAAAAAAAAATCAAAAATTGAAACCGGACAAATTTAAAGGGGAAGTTGCACAAATTAAAGACACCAAAAACCGGGAAGGTAGGGTTCGAGGCGATGAAGCTACCGAACGACTCCTGCTGCTTCTAGCCGCGGCGAGCGGCCTCTCTTCGTCTGCAGCCCTTTATTCTTCCACTTATTCCGACTCTTTTGCGGAAGCGAAGTTAATAGGTCCCCGGCCACGTCCCGAATATAAGACACTCTAGCGAAAGCCAGATTGGAAAAAATAAATCAAAAATTGAAACCGGACAAATTTAAAAGGGAAATTGCACAAATTAAAGACACCGAAAAGCGGGAAGGGAGGGCTCGGGGCGATGAAGCTACCGACCAACTCCAAGCTACTTCGAGCTTATTATTACTCGTATAACAGTTATTACTCGTAAATGATTTTTCTTACTTGTTAATATGAATATTTTTAATTTAATTTAATATACAGAAGCTATTTATCTGTTATACAAACAAAGCAATTTATCTAATGCGGGTAATGAGAATAAATTAGTTTTGTTTTCATACTGTTTATAACAATGTTAAATTCAGACATTTTTCTCTTAGATAATTTTGGAGCTCTGGTCGGGAAAGTGTAGTGCTTCAAGGGGAATTTGCACTTTTAAATAATTATCAAACATAAAATATTAAGTTTTCTGATGAGGAGCGGCATTTTGATGTTCCTGAAATCATCACTGGTACATACCTTTTTTGCAACATATCGCACTTTCTTATGCCTGAATTATGACAAGGCTTTTAAAAAAGTACTAAGGCTCGTATAACAGGAAAGTGCCAAATTTTTGGATTCGGTAAGATATAATTCAATCCGTACTGTAGCAGAGGATGCATAATAAACTACTGACCTCCAACTTTGGTCCGATCTTTCACTTGTTTCGACCATTCTCCTGGGCCTGCTGAAGTCAATGCCAACACTCTGAATGTGTAATCGATGTAAGGAGTCAGATGCTGTACAGTGTAAATTGGGGTTGTGGATTTGGTATTTTCTTCGCCTTCGCTGCTCGAGTTCTTCCAGTGTATTCTGTATCCCACGATGGGTCCCGTACTTATGGACGGTTTGTTCCATTTCAAATCGGCACTTGTGTTAGTCATCTTGGTCAATGTCACGTCTCTGGGAGCATGCGGTACTGAAATGACAATAAAATTTTGACATACATAGTATTGCTACTTATTTTATTAGGATGAGCGAAGCGAATCCTCTACTAGGCTACACAAATTACATTTTGTCGTACACTTTACAAGAAAACTATTCAGTATTTTGACTTGAAATTAAACATAAAAATAAATTATGATCTATAGATTTGCACAATATTATTTTTTTTACAGAATAACTTAAAAAAACTATTATTTTAATTAATTTATTTTTCATGTTTCTCCATTACGGACGCATTTTTGCAAATAAAAAATGAAACACGTCTATTTTCAGAAGAAAAAAAATAAATCATGGAGTTAGTTATTATAGATCGAATCATGATTAATTAAATAGTTTCACGAGTTATTTTATGAAATTTTTAAAATACCCCTTTTTATGAAAATTACAACATATTTTTAATGAATTAAAATTTGTGAAAATTCAATTATTTACATTCAATTATAAAAATATTTTTCAGTGTTAAGAATTCCAATACACAATTTATTCTTATTAAGTAAAATCATTTACGCAGACGATAATTACGCATTCTAAAAGAATTATATTATGATTTTTTTGTAAAGTGGCAACAAAAGAATTGTAAACAAATAAAATGAATTGTTAAATTCGTTATATAATAAATAAAAACTTTCGAGGAAATTCTTAGTTATTTGGCTGAATTTACATTTCTAAAATTAAAATGCGCCAAAACATAAAATAACGTTTTTGCTTAATAAAAATGCAAAAATAATAAAAAAAAATATTGTTACTTTCAAATATTTATCTTATTAAATAATTCTTCTTGAATCCAAACAAAGCATGGCTTTTGCTAGTATAAGAGAAGGTCTAAATATAGAATAGAGTGCCAGCTGTTTATACAATACTAGTACAGCTAGCTTTACTGAAAGGTTCGGCCATTTGGCGGAGGGGACATTAAACAGTCACATTTTGGTAAGGAAGAAGACAGGAGGAAGATGGAACAGCTGATTCATCGACGACATTTGCAGTCGCCATTTTGCTTTAAAATCGCATGTCTTCAGACCTCGAAATTTTTATCAGGTAAGTTAATTCGAATTTCTGTACATTTTAATCCGTAACTATCACATGTTTTGTTGTTATCGCGTCACTCATTTGATAGTAGCCTGCGTTTTCAGATCCTTGATCAAAGGATATCTTTAACTGATAACGGAACCTTAGAGTCAAAGTTAATCATTTTGTTTGACAAAATGGCTTGCCTCCAACAGGTTAGCTTTACAACTTCAACCAATCTAGTGTATTACTTTCTCACCTGAGCCCAATTGATTTCCGCTTCAGTGTCAACTGTTTCAGAGAAAGCAACCAATCGAGTTTGCAAGTTTTTAATTGCATGTCTTGTGACGACTGCACCCTACCAGAATGAGTTAACTTGGTCCTCGGGTAATTTAGCTCTAAACAAAACCAAGAAAAAGCTGATTTTATGGTCTATTAGTGATGTAAAAGACTCAAAAACTCAAAACTATACCTAACAAGCTGGAAATTGCTCATCAAACGTGGCAAATGAGGTGCGTTCGTACTATAACTAGTTTTATAAATATTTTTTGCACCCCATATTGTACTGAATGTATATTCTTTTGCACTCCATAAGTGCATAGTTTGTAACATCATTAAAATACACTTGCAATAATTTTTTCCTATTGGCCGTCATGTAGCGGAAAACTTTTGACTGTCCCTGTAATTAAACTATACATCCGATTTTCATAAAATTTGAAATGACGCAACAAAATTTTGCAATAATTATATATTTAAGAAATTATTGCAAAAAATTATTTCGGTTGGGTAGTTTTTGCTCTGTTATATGTGGACAGACGAATGGACAGACGGACAGACAGACAGACGGACAGACAGACTGAACGAAGACTATAGGTGCTACGTATTTATATAATTACGAACGCACCTAAAAATGAGCAAACTAAAACTGGCACAAAGAAAGCTACTAAGGATCATCCTTTGGACTCCGAGAAAAATATAGTTAACCCAACTTTGATGATATTGAACATCTACCAGGATACTCCTTTCGGAGATTTCCCTGGTGGCAGCAATGCGATATGCACCTTCCGGAAAGAAATTTTTTCTGCGGACACAAGAGGAGTAACATGGGTGCAATGTTTGCAGTGCCAAATGTGGGAACAGTCATAATTAGGGAGGGCAAAAAAGAATGTACTATATGGCCATTAATGACCGGCAGCTTTCAATTTTAGACATTTTGTCGAATATTTAGAAATATACTTGTCAGATTCTTCTGGAATTTCAGGATTAAAAAGAACAGGTATGACCTCATATTTAGCAATGTCGATTTGATAAGGGGGGCAATTAGGGGGCCAACAAAAAATCAAAGAAAAAAATACTTGGGATCACCCTGTAAAATAAAATGCACGAAATGATCTATCGCTATAGCACGTATATTAATAGAGATATAGCGATTTATTTAAAAAAAAAATTCTTGCATGTTTTTTGCTTATAACATGCGGGGTTTTCAACCAAATTTAACGCGGGTTTCAGAAAAATTGACAAAATATAGTAGAAACAATATAGTGCAATTGGAATATAAATATATTAAATATTTTAGGAAGTATGAGCAGTTGTATGAAATAAATTTTATCTGAACATGCGCAAACGATAACAAGGATCATTTTACATAATTTAATAGTCAATTCTATGGAGGAACTTATTAAAAGAATCTAGTCAAATATCGTAAAAATTGAGAAAGATATCGGCGTTAGAGTTAGCAAATTTTTAGTTGTTCTCTAAAAGCAGCTAAATGATAAGGGATTTTCCACAAATCGTCATTTTTAATTTTAATT
Organism: Maratus speciosus; assembly: GCA_963932465.1. NCBI lineage: Eukaryota > Metazoa > Arthropoda > Arachnida > Araneae > Salticidae > Maratus > Maratus speciosus. The sequence continues at coordinate 89,476,269 of OZ010794.1, read as the reverse complement.
TTTTTTTAATTTTCATTTTTTATTGATGCTTTAGTTCTTCTTGGATAACCACCAGAACGAGCCTATACCATGATCAAAAGAAGTATTAAAATCGAAGCATTTTTTCCAAATCTACTCGTTGATAGTAGCTAAATACTAACTTTTTTCTGAAAGTCAGTTAATAAAAAAATGACAATTTGTGTAAAATCCCTTATCATTCAGCTGCTTTTAGAGAACAACTAAAAATTTGCTCACTTTAACGCCGATATCTTTCTGAATTTTTACGATATTTGACTAGATTTTTTTAATAAGTTGATCCATAGAGTTGACTATTAAATTATGTAAAATGATCCTTGTTATCGTTCGCGTATGCGCAGATAAAAATTATTCCATACAACTGCTCATATTTCCTAAAATATTTAATACATTTATATTCAAATTGCACTGTATTGTTTCTACTATATTTTCTCAATTTTCTAAAACCGGCGTTAAATTTGGTTGAAAACCCTGCATGTTAAAAGCAAAAAAACATGCAAGAATTTTTTATTTTTTAAAAAATAAATCACTATATCTCTATTAATATACGTGCTATTCTTACACAAAAGAATACACATATTGCACAATGTCTGTTTATTTATATTCGGTAGCCATAGATCATGTCGTGCATTTTATTTTACAGGGTGATCCCAAGTATTATTTTTTTTCTTTGATTTTTTGTTGGCCCATTAATTGCCCCCCTTTTCAAATCGACATTCCTAAATATGAGGTCATACCTGTTCTTTTTAATCCTGAAATTCCAGAAGAATCTGTCAAGTATGTTTCTAAATATTGGACAAAATGTCTAAAATTGAAAGTTGCCGGTCATTAATGGCCCTATAGTGTATGCACGAGTACTGAAAAATAAAATTAAATGGTGGCATTTTAACGATTGCTACTGTGTTTATTAACTTTATTTATGTTTTTACACTAATGCTATGGGTGGCCTATATTTAGACCACCAATAGAAAAATTGCTAATTTCGCAACTTTTGCAATTAAATTATCGTAAAATACGCAGAATATTGTGTGCATGTTTTAGCTTCCTATCTTCGTACTTTCGTGTTTTAGGTTGTATAAATATCTTGAAAATAACGAACTAATAGCTGGTCCTACCTCAAAATGAAATCCCCATAGTTAATGTAGCCCATATTTAGACAATAGTCTGGAACGATTCCATAGATTAAAGTTCAAACCATTTGGTTGAGCAGTTTTTGCGTTGTTCTATGCCAGGCTCGGCGAGGCTCGGCGAACCTTTTCACGTTTGCGTGCCGAACATTCACAAACAATATCCATCAACAATGTAACGTGCCAAATTTATACAAAAATAATTTTGATGAGTACGATGTTTATACGAAATACTATAAAATTAGTTGCTTTCGTGATTTAATAATTAAAAAAATATTAAAAATCAAAATGCGATTTTTCCGTATACTGAAATCTATTAAATGAATGAATTTTTAATTCGTAAATAGGATTAATTTATGCGGTATGTACTGTAATAAGGGGGAAAATGTGAGTTTTTATTTCATTAATTTTTAACTTATTATTAATGCAACATCTCGGTTATAATTTTCCAAGTTGAATTAAACAATGTACTAATAATGTATTGATACGATTCTTGTTGTTGTACGTTCGATGCAAAATGCTTTATATATGGTTCATATTTTGGTTTTTTTTTTTTTTTCAAATATACATAGCTATGATCCACTTGTCATTTTATTGCAGTGACTGTCAAGCGAAATTCATTTGAAAATTACAACTTTTTAAATTAATATAGAAAGGCAAAATACATGTCGAAAACGCTGCATAGAATGGCAGGAAAAGAAAATTATTGTGATGTGTTAATTGATGCAAAAAATAATTTCATTTTTATTTGTGATCTGCCTGTAATGAACAAAATTTTTTATAACAGAAATAAAAAACGGATTTTATCTGTATAACTATTTCCAATTTAAAAATTTTCGCGTGCCAGAAAAAATAGCTTACGTGCCAATTCTGGCACGCGTGCCATAGGTTCGCCAACTCTGTTCTATGCGGACAAGCAGACTGACAAACAGAGGAACGGACCAGACGACGACTATAGGTGCTAAGCATTTATATAATTACGAATGCACCTAAAAAGAAATTAATTACAGCCGTTTTCAGGAGAATTTGGTGATTAAAATGTCCTCGATTATTTTGGCCGACTGTACTTTTGTTAAGCAACAAGAAAAATCATTGCATTCTGGAGTATTTGGAGAAAAGTAATGAACAATGTTCGCCAAATGGCGAAAAGCTCTTTTTTCGTCTCTGTACATCAAAATTTATCTTATTTTTATGGATCATCTATAAGGATACAATTGCTAAATTTGATAGGTTTTATGCAAGTCAGGAGAATCATTCCTAACTTATTGATGTTTCTTATGGAGATGGTATAAAAAGCTTTATTTCTAAGACCTAGAACATTATGTGTGATGTATAAAATTTAAAGCTAAAATTCAAGTATTAAAAAGCAAGCCGTAGTTTTAAAAATTAATTTTGTTAAAATTTAGAAAAACACGTATTAAAAAACTTTACAAATTTTTAAGTATTTTTAGAAATTTTAATAAATTCTAAATTTACAAAAATATTATGCAATTCCATGGTAACTTATGTTACATTTAGAACAATTTACTACAGAATTTTTGTATATAATACCAAAAATAGAATTCAAAATATAAAGTTGACATGATTTGTTAATTAAATCTATTCAAAGCTCAATTTAGATGAAATGTATCTAATTTTTGTTTTATTTATTGAACTCTGGCAGTTATATTTATTATGTAACTGACATTACCGAAAAAAGGAACGTAAGTTACCATAAAAAATATAATTTTCATTCTCATTTTTTAGGTAATTTTCATTCAAATTGAGCTTTGAATTTTTAATTAAATTATATCAACTTTACATTTGAATATTTTTGGTGTTATATTACTAAATTTATTGAAGTAAATTGTTCTAAATGCAACGTTAGTTACCATAGAATGATCCTATATCAAATTCTAATGTTGTGGGAAATGTAGTATAATTTTGGAGTAGTCGCTGAGAATTTCGATTTCCTCAGATTTTAACAACATTAAATTCACCGATTTTTTTTTTGTTTAAACAGGGATGACCGCCCCGGGAACCCAGCTTTCGCTTTAGAGTATAAACCAAGTTTTCGGTAAGAAAAATAATTCACAAAAGACCATTGGGTAGGTTTTAACAGATTAAAAACTTAGGAAGAACGGCTGCTATACTGGTGGGGTCCAGTTTAACCATTTATATCCCAAATTATGAATTCTTGAGAATTTCATCTTGTAAAGTATTTTTCGTCAATTTTTGAAACTGCATTAGAAGATTTATACAATCATTTAATAAATTCTAGAAGGATTTTGCCAATTAATATTAATTAAATTTGCATTTATAGGGGTTTTGTGCAATATTTATAACTCCACTCAAATCTTTAATTTAAAATATTTTTTTTAGTATTTTAAAGAATTAGGAAATGTACAAATATTATGCTCTTGCAATTGAAATATAGAAATATTTCCTAACTGAAACTTTTTTCCCGTAATTTTTCAACGTCAAGAAAGCTGAAAAGACGTAAATGAAAAATAAATCAACCTTTTAAAAATAGTTTTGCTTTGTGCAACCAGCAATGCTTTTGGAATAAGATAAAGTAAATAATCTATAACTCATTGTAAACTGTAGTACTACTAATCGATGTATTAAGTTAATTTTATTAATTTAAGTTGTTTTAATGCTCCTTTAAAGTACCGTCGGAAAATAAAGGATTAAATAACATTAGAAATACATATCTACTAAAAAACAACTTTTCAAAAGTAAAAAAACAGCCAAGCAAAAAAAAAAAAAAAAAAAAAAAAAAAAAAGAAGAAGAAAAGAAAAAAAAAGGTGAAAGTTGTGGCTAAGAAATAGTGTGATATCAAATTTCCAAGCTTATATTACGGTACTTATTTAACATTTTTTGATAAAAATTTACCATATGTAAGTCGAGTACCTAAGTATGCGTTGATAGAAAGCCTTTTCTCCTTTACTAAATACATCATAACGTGTTTCTGAAAATTAAATTTTTTTAAATTATGCATGATGGGCTTGGCGGCCATCTTTCCATATTTTACACAAATTTCTAAGCACACAAGTTCATTGTTAAGATTGGAAGTTCGAAATTGTTACTAAACCAAACATTTTATTCTTTTAATTTATGGAAATGAGTGCCTAAAAAATTGTGTCTAAAAATAAAGCTGAAGTAACTTCAGGTTTCATCTTATGATTCTCTTTTTTCGGAGGGGGGTTAATTAATTAGTTAAAGCAGTAAAAATCAATTTGTTTTTTCAAAATAAAAAACTTTCTTAATTTATGTGTCTGTAGCTAAAACTAGAAGTTCGAAATTCTTAATAATGCAAATATGTTAAGAGCATGACTGCTTAGAAATTTGTGTAAAATATGGAAAGATGGCCGCCAAGCCCATCATGCATAATTAAAAAAAAATAATTTTCAGAAACACGCTATGATGTATTTAGTAAAGGAGAAAGGCTTTCTATCAACGCATACTTAGGTACTCGACTTACATATGGTAAATTTTTATCAAAAAATGTTAAATAAGTACCGTAATATAAGGTTGGAAATTTGATATCACACTATTTTTTAGCCACAACTTTCACCTTTTTTCTTTTCTTTCTTTTTTTTTTTTTTTTTTTTTTTTTTTTGCTTGGCTGTTTTTTTACTTTTGAAAAGTAGTTTTTTAGTAGATATCAGTTCTTTTTTTAAAAACAAATGATATATAACTGAAATAATTCTACTAGCTCAAATTAAAATTAGTCCTTGTATAGCCTTTATAAGCAGGGAGCAAACACAATATTATACATTTTGTTTACCTATCATTCATTTTTTTATAGTGATTAATAATTTAAAAGTAAGGAAAGTCAATTTCTTCTTTCAAAGTATCAGTCTTTCTCAATTTATATCTCCTTAAAATTTTCTACGAAAGATGAAAATTTAGTAAAAAACAGAGTCGAAATAAAATATATATTTACAGTTAGTCTGTCAGTTAATTGTTTTTTCTAACGGTTTTTTGCTGACGGTTTTGCAAAATAAATTTACCTTTACAAATACCTACGGTTAATCCGAGAATGAAAACCCGCAGGCATCTAAAGAATCGAAGATCTGTAAATCTAGCAATTCTAGGCATAATAAAGGAACATTTTTGATAAAAAAAATCTAAAAATGTAAAGATATAAACTGTACATATAACTTCATCTTCATTTAGATCGTGTTGTAGAGAAGAAAGAATAAATATGTAATTTTACTCAAGTCTGTTTATTGATACATATTTGCATAAATGTGAGGATATTAATTTACTATAAAATTTCCCCTAAATTGATTATCTTTAATAGTCTATTATTAAAGCCGCATATACATTAGAATTAAATATTTTTCGGTTAAAAATTGCCTGAAATCTATAGTCTTATCGTTCGTCAAATTTGTTTTTTTTATGCCCAGACTCTTTTTCTGAACTCTGACAAAAGATCACAGACATATTGACGCTATCCAAATTCTTATATCTTTCTATCGTATTTCCTTTTTTGAGGGGGGTGTGAGAAAGAGCCCTTAAGAACTTCGTTTTGTTCTCAGAATTCATAATTATTCATTCAAAAGATCTACCTACATAAGTCTTGCTGCAGAATTTTCATTAGTTAAGAGTTGCATCAAGTTATACATCATGTGAATCTATTAAATTAATTTTGTGAAATACTAGATGGGAGACATTGATATTTCCAGATCATTTGCCTACATTTTAAACTTGAGTCATTTACTACTATTCATTAATTTTCTATAGGAATTAAAGAAGTCGTTGTTTCCATGCCAACTGTACCTTTCACTATTGCTTGCTTGTTTGTTTGTTTGATTTATTGAACACATACATCATATCACATGCGGAGCACGGCGGGATTCGAATCTGCTTCCACCTACGATCTCAAGCGATTAGCGGCATGGTGTCTTATCCACTCAGCCACGGTGGGCCACTATTGCTTTCTCTAATGCCCAGATACTCAAATTTAATCAACTGCACTGAGAATCATGGTCATAACAGAGAACATTTATATGTTAGAGCAGTGTTGCCAGTGGGCTACTTTTTTAAAATTCAGATTTCTTGATTGCCAGCACTTATTATAAACGGTAAAATTCCATTGTTTTCGCCTTAATATGTCATTAAATAAGGCACATTTTACAATTTCAAAAAAGTGGTGCCAATCAAGTATCTGAAATTAAAAAAGTAGCCCATCTGGCAACACTGTGTTAGAGTGGTGACATATGCACAAGTCGTGTACTCATATTCAATTTTTTGTCCAAAGTACAGTAACTCAGTTTTCAGTAATAGACGAGGAAGATTTCAATTAAACTAACCAGAAAATTTAACAAACATTGGCTTCCTGATTTGATTTTATTCAAAATTGTTTTAACCAACCAAAGTTAATGTCAGGGATCCAGATAAATTTTTCTCTGTTAGTAAAATTACATTGACCAATCAGTAGCCTTTATCCTTGCAGTCTTTTCGGTGTTTACTGCAAACATCAAAAAGTTCGGAAAAATGCAGACGTCTGATTGATCAATCCCATCCCGCTATCAGCGAAATATCTATCTTGATCCCGGCCTATTCAACGCCCGTTAAATATTGGAGAAAGCCTTGACACGCGTCAGAAAAGTCACACAAACCAGGCAAAACAAAGAAGAAAAATCATTCATTGGCTCGTTCATATTCACGAGCCGATGAATGATTTTGTTTCTTTGCTTTGCCTGCTTTGTGTGATGTTTTCGTGACGCAAGTCAAGACTTTCTCAAATATTTAGGAGGCTTTGGCTTATTTCACCACCATGAAGTTATGAAAGGAGAGGAACAGACATGTCAATCTTCCCGTGTGAAAAACTAGTTACCAAAAAAAACGAGTTCTTTCCCTCTCTTCTGCCTTTTTCTCTCTTGATTTTGACCGATAGCAGCCCATTTAGCAGTCTCCAGTACAAGATGCCGCTATATACGGTGGACGCAGGAGGGAGGGTGTTAGCGGGACCAATGACATAATAGGCCAGTTCATGATGTTTAAAAGTCACACGGAGTTGGATCGAGGCTAACGAAAAAGACAGGCTACCGCGGTGGGTCCGATTCTTCTTTTTTTACAAACCGCTGGAGTCACGTGATGCTCTTTTCACGCACCTTCTTTGGTGCATTCGAGCATAACGTGACTCCAGCGGTCTGTAAAAAAAGAAGAATCGGACCCACCACGGTAGCCTGTCTTTTTCGTTAGCCTCGGAGTTGGATCATCTTTACATGATGATTAGTACAAAGCTGCGCGCCGATTTTTTTTGTGTCCATTGCCGTGTACAGATAATCAACTCCGTGTGACGTTATGAACTGGCCTTATATGTTGTTGGCCACGGTTTAGGAACAGCTACAAATGACTTCATCTATATCTACTCCGAGGTAAACGAAAAAGACAGGTTACCGCGGTGCTACAGCGCCTAGAATACATAGTGTGGAAATCGGCTATCCCAGTAATACTTTAAAAAGTGCTAATATATTGGATCTCTTAAATTTCAAATGATGCTGAAATCCAATGAGTCGATCACAGCGATATCTGCAGGATATTTCCTAAAACTTCATGACGATTTGGTAACAGCGTCTAGAATACCTAGTGTGGAAATATTTTATTGAACAACGCTAAAAATTTGTATCCCGTAAATGATCGACGATACTGCTAAAATCCCAAGTGTCGATCGCAGCGAAATCTGCGGGATTTTCGTATTACATTGCATAGACTAGCAATATCTTGCAGTTATAGAAAATATCCTGCAGATGTCGCTGCGATCTGTATATTTCAGCAGCATCGTTGCACATTTAAGGATACAATATTTTAGCACTTTTTTAAGTATTACAGGGATAGCCAATTTCAACACTATATATTCTAGGCGCTATAATTTGGTCTAGACGCTGTAGCGTTTTTTTTACACATACATCTGACTTGTGTGCTTGACATCTAGATCCGCTTATAAGTCATCGTCAATATACAGGGACGAGATAGCACAATGAAATTTACAACACAGAGAAATTACATCCGGGAGCTCCACAAAGAGTGTGCAATGGAGCCAGCGAGAGTCGAACTCGCAGACCTCTGCTGCTCTCAATGCTTGGCGGCTTGCAGCGCAATGTCCTAACCGCTCGGCCACCGAGGCCCCGTTTTTTTTTTACATTTTATTATCATACATCTGACCTGTGTGCTTGGCGTCAAGCCCGCTGTAATAATACGATGTTTACTTTGAAAGTTTATCACAGATGTCGCTGCGATCAGCTCCCTGGATTTCAGCGTCAGTGCACATTTAAGGGATACAACTTTTTAGCGCTGCTTGGATAGCAAATTTCCACAGTATGTATTCTAGACGCTATAGCGGTGCATTACACGTGTCTCTTTCTTCTTTAAAATATATCCTGCAGATGTCGCTGCAAATGACTGTTTGGAATTCAACATAGTTGTACATTTAAGGGATTCACTATTTTCGCGCTTTTTTAAGTATTGCTGGGATAGTCGATTTCTACAACATATAATCTAGGCCTATAACGGAGCTATAGTATCTAGAAGATATAGTTTAAAAATCGGCTTATTAAAAAGGTGCTAAAAAATTGTATACCATAAATGTTGAACGAGGCTGAACGATGAATGTCGATCACAGCGACATATGGTAATTCCAACGTAACTATTTCAAAAGACATACAATGAGAAAACGTTTCGCTCAGAGAAGATCTAGAAAATGTTGCTGCTATCGACATTTGTCATTTTTCAATATTTATGGGATTCAATTTTTAGCAATTTTTAAAGTATTACTGGAATAGCCGGTTTCCACACCATGGCCACGATCTAGGTAGATTTTTCTTTGTTATCGCAACGAGATTGACCAATCAGAAGCCAGAATTATTGCTAACTTTTCACTGTTTGCAAAAATGTACCTGGATCTCGGCCTATATTTCTAGACGTTATAACTGAGCTCAGGAATAGTACAGAAAGCAAACTCCGTATTTTGATACATTAAGGCAAGGATCCAATTAGGAACAAGTGTGTCGCTATAACGAAGTAGCGACATATAGCCAATAAAGGTTTATTGGTAGAAGTGATAAAAACAAATCGTTAAAGGTCTTTGTGAGCGTGTCATTATCGTCTGGCTAATGCATATTGAATTATTTCCCTAGTCTAATAAAGCTCGTCCATGCGCGTATCATCTAATGGAGGATATTCCAAATATGGGTTCAAGGCTGAAAAAGTCACGTGGTACCGGCAATTTACCTAAAGAACTTCTAACTGATGAGAAGGGAAACAGGAAACTACTACGGCTTTCTCTGAACTGTTTCATTGGCTAGCGGGGATTTACATTACGTCGACGGAGCCTTCCCTTCTTTACGTTAGACGTTTTTGCCTTGACCACGTGATCATAACGTAGATAGAATAGCCTCTATTCTAGAAAGTAGATTGCCGTACTATAGCACCTAGAATATATAGTACAGTGCCTAGAAGATACAGTGTGGAAAACGGCTATTCCGATAATGCTTTAAAAAGTGCTAAAAACTTGTATCCCATAAATCTCCAATAATGCTCAGCGGCAATATGCTGGTACGAGGGCCATCTCGTAACTCCTTTCAATATAAACACTGAGTTTTCAAAAATTATAGAATGTTAAATATCGGAAACTATAAATATAAGATATTTTGGTCTGTTATAAGCTAATTTAGTTAAGGAATGACGTGAAATAGGTTAAATAGTCTCTTTTAGAATGACTATCGTTTTTAAATCACTAGGATGGCGCTACTATCGACATCTTGTTATTCAGCATCGTTGTACATTTATGGGATTCAACTTTTTAGCACTATTTTGTAGCCGTTTTCCACACTGTGAGCGCGTTCGCGGACCGCACCCTGGGTTCCCCAGGTTTACCACGGGTAACCCGAAGCGTTCAGAGACCGACATCACGTGACTTTTTCCGAGTTCCCCGTAGCGTTCAAAGCCGGAGATAACCCAGATTTCGGGGAACCCACATTACCTGAAAAATTTTGTTGGGTAAAGTGATCACGTGGTTGGGAAATCTGATTTGTTTACCATTTTATAGCTTAACTGTGACTGTTAATCGGAATAGCACTATTTTGATCAGTTTTATCGCACATTGTTACTGTTTTTTCATATTACAAAAATAATAATAAAAACATATCCGGTCTAAGTTTAACTTTTAGATAAGTTAGAAGATAAATGTAAATTTTGCATATGACAAATCAGTTCAAGCTTGGAAGCCAAAAATGGCTAGCAAAACCTGCACTGTTAAAAATATCGTGAAAGATTACCTCTGTTTTTTAAGTCTATCAATTTTCTGACCAATGAGAAAGCTACATAAACGCCTATAAAGCACTCTCATTGGTCAGAAAATAGATAGCCTTTAAAAACAGAGGTAATTTTTCACGATATTTTTAACAGTGTGTGATACATATTTGTTGCGATAGTATTTCCCATAAAAATTAAATTTTGGAACAGTTTCCCATCTAAAAAAAAGTGATAATTGAATCTATTTGCACTGTCGAAAGTGCAGCTGCTGCCATGTTTGTAAATGTAAATAAAAAAATCACGCAACTTTACCCGAAAGCGTTCAGAGCCGTTTTTACCCAACCTTACACCGAGAAACCAGTATGACGTCATTCCCCAATTTTCCGATTTACCCGTGTTTCGGTCTCTGAACGCGCTCTGTATCTTCTAGGCGCTGTATATATAGTGTGGAAATTGGCTATCCTTGTAATACTTTAAAAAGTGGTAAAATATTGTATCCCTTAACTGTGCAATGATGCTGCTGAAATATACAGATCACAGCGACATCTGCAGGATATTTTCTCAAACTGCAAGATATTGCTAGTCTATACAATGTAATACTAAATCCCGCAGATGTCGCTGTGATCGATACTTGGGATTTTAGCAGTATCGTCGCACATTTAAGGGATACAAATTTTTATCGTTGTTTGGATAGCATATTTCCACAAAAGGTATTCTAGAGGCTGTAGCCATACTTTCGGCAAAAACTTGAAATGAGCATGCTTCCTGTGCATATATCACCACTCTTATGTATGAAGGCTCTCTGTTATGGTGTTGATTCTGAGCGCTCTTTGTTAAATTTCTATATTTGTGTTTTAGAGAAAGCAATACAGAAAAGTACTGTTACTATGGAAACAACAACTTCTTTAATATCGAAAGGTATAGCAAAGGAGTTCAGAATCAGTGCCTTAAATAGTTTCGAACATGTATTGTTGTTATGACAATCAATACCCTTCCTGGATGTGGAAATGCAAAATTGTGTTCAACATAATGGAGGATATTCCATCTACATTTTGATCACGTGGTCAAGGTAAATACTTCTATCGTAAAGAAGGGAAGGCTCTGTAGACGTGTAATGTAAATCCCCGCTAGCCAATGAAACGGTTCATGGGGCAAAGTAGTAGTATCTTCCCTTCTTATCAGTTAGAAGTTCCTTGGATAAATTACCGGTATCACGTGACTTTTTTCAGCCTCGAACCCATATTTGGAATATCCTCCATTGTGCGCAATCTAGATAGATTTTGGGCTGTCAGAGAACAAGATTCATCAATCAGAAGCCTGCATTTTTGTGAACTTTTCGCTTTTTGCAGAAATGCAGGCTATTGATTGGCGATTATCGTTTCGCTAACAGCGGAAAATCTATCTGGATCTCAGCCTACATTTCTACAAACATTGCACTTCATCCACGGCACTAAAAAAATGACTCAAAACTTACATGACATAGGCCGGGATCCACAAACAGCAAATATTCTCAAACATGAAGGCTTCTGATTGGTCAAACTTATTTCGCTAGCAGCGAAAAATGCATCTGAATCTCAGCCATAGTTATCTTCGATGAAATCAATGCAAAAGGATAATATAAAAGAAAAGTATAAGATTTCTAAAATATTTTGGCGGGTTTATCGCTATTTGGCATAATTTGTAAACTTTAGAACTAATTAACAGTTTTTCGCTAATTATGAATAGAAAATTAATGTTTTTAAAGCTGAATTTTATAAAAGCACGTAGATTGAGTAAATATCTATCCAAAAATTCAATCCTTACTTTTTTCTGTCCATTATTTAAGTCTCTACCTCGATTGAAACATAAGTTGTGACGAAGAAATTAAATCTGTCATTTTCAGTATCTCGACGTTATTTTAAAAAATCTATATCTCTGTTTATAATTAATTTATGAGGATACATTTGATCTCAAATTGAAGATCTTCTTTATTAGGTCCTTCTAGTGTTGGTTTTATTTTTCTGCGATGATTGCTTCTTTTGATATGGGAAATTTTACGCTGGCATATTTCGTTCATTTAACATGGAGAAGTTGTCATCAGTATAATAAGCAGTTGCGGTGTCTTGCCGTTATTCTTGGCGTTTGTTTGTTTGGCGGGGTTAGCATTTTTTTTTCAGCTTGGCTTGGCAGAACGACCGTCCTGCTTGATTTGTCAAAATATCTCATATTCTTAAGCCCAAATTAAGCCAAACTTTTTAATAAAAAAGAAAAGTGCCCACTTAAACTGATGGTATTGAGCTCACAGGCCATTCACACTAATTGTATATTATACTCTTATTTCAAAGGCTAATGCTCCTCGAAAAATAAATTAAGGGGGTATTAGCCCCCCTTTTCTCCTCTTTATACTTAACCAATGAGCCTCCAAATGTCATCAGGGAAGAGCCTTATTGAAATAAACCGGTGTTTATTGCTGAAAACTGAGAATTTACAAGTCTCGTAAGAGGGCGTCGCGAGTTCCTCTGGATTGAAAATGTGAAGTGAACGGAATAGAGAATAATGTGGTTGCGAAGTAAGATGGCGACCAGAGTGTTCGCTCATCGTATTGTGATTTTAATAAATAGAGATACAGTCCAACAAATAGTTGTGTTTAATGAGTAACATTTTGTGGTAGTAAGAGCGCGAAGGAGCCCTATGGATAAGTAGTTCATTTCGCCAAATATATCATGTTCATAAAAATTTAGCTTCGAACATTTTGCATCTATATTTTGTGAACATTATTAAAAAGGAACTAAGTGTTGTTAATATCGGCATTGGATAGGATGAAAAGGGGTAAGTCTGACCTCTTTATTCCTTGATTATAATTAGTATTTGTTCTGATATATTATTTAAATATGGAATCTGTTTTAAAAGAAAAAAAAATATTGAAATCCAACGTAATTAGTTACGTTGAGCTCACGAATGAGCTCACGAATAAAAGTGGTTTAGATAAATTTGAGTTGGAACTTTACGAGAAAAAATCGACTGCATTCGAAAAAGAATCTGAAGAGAAATTTAGGAAAATTTTTCAACTTTGTGACGATAAAGATGATGATAAATATATATCTAAACAACAATCTATTCAAGAGAACATAGACAAAATATATTTAATTGTAAAAAGAAAATTAAGTGAGTTAGCTCCAGTTTTAACGAAACGCGAAGGAAATGTTAGCGAAACAATTAGCTTACCTAAATTAAATTTGCCAACATTTAGTGGGCAATTACATGAGTGGTTATCATTTAGAGACATTTTCATTTCTAGTACTCATAATAATTCAGCTTTATCAGCTTCGCAAAAACTGTCTTATTTGAAATTATCGCTGCATGCTGATCCTTTAAGGATCATTCAATCGATACCAATTACTGATGCTAATTATGCGATAGCATGGAATCTTTTAGAAGACAGATATTCGAATAAACGAGATCAAGTATTTGCGCATTTGAAGCGTTTTATGTCTTTTCCCTCCATTCAAATTGACAATCCGTCTTCTGTTTTAAAATTAGTGGACAATGTAACTGAATGCATTAGGTCATTAGAAGTTCTAGAGCAAAAAATAGAGGGATTTTCAGAAACCATATTTGCATACGTGTTAATTCAGAAATTAGATTGTTCTTGTAAGCTTTGGTGGGAATGAGAATCCAAAAAAGATGAATTGCCGAAAATCTCAGAGTTGATTTCTTTTCTAAAAAATCATGCTAGAACTTTGGAAGCTTCTAAAACAAACATTAACACCGTCAGTCAAAAAAGGCAAGCAAAAGAAAAGGCGGCATCGCTTTAAACTAGTGTGAAGAATTCAAAGTGTATTTGCTGCAAAAATGATTCACATTCATTATTTAGATGCAACGTATTTCAGAAAATGCCCGTCAATGACCGCATTGAATTCGTAAAAAGAAACAAAATATGTTTCAACTGTTTATCAAATTCAAGCCATTCTGCGAGAAACTGTACATCCAATTATTCGTGTAGGTATTGTTTTAAACGTCATTCATCTCTCCTTCACATACAAGGAGAAAAAGTAAATAATTCTCCACCAATGGACATGGAATTCAGTCAGCAGTCATCAGGAGGGTCAGATATGATTGCGAATTCATCTGCTTCCACCCAGGAGGAAAAATACAGCTTAAATTCCGAAGCTAAGTGTTTTGAAAACAGGAACAGTGATTTCGTAGGCACTTCTGTAAATAATTCGTGTCAAAGGAGAAAAACCACTATTTTATCTACTGCTTTAATTAATATTGAGAATGTGTCTGGTGAATTTATACTTGCGCGTGCATTAATAGATGTCGGCTCAAATTACTCATATATTTCTGATAACTTTGCAAAATTATTAGGAATTAGAAGGGAGAAATTTGATGTTTCTGTTTCATGTTTGAATGATTCTCAAATAAGTGTCAAATGGAAAATTAGGGCCACTGTTTCGAATAAGGCTGATTATAAGAGAACAATAGATTTTTTGATTGTTCCAAAAATAACAAACTTTATACCAGGGCATTATTTTAGATTTCCATTTTCCGAGCTGCCTAAAGATGTGAGATTGGCAGATCCAAAATTAAATGAACCTAATAAAATAGTTGTTTTGTTAGGGACTGAATGTTTCTATGAATTATTGCGAACTGGCCAAATTCGCTTAAGAAGTTCTAACGTCATTTTGCAGAATACCGTATTTGGGTACGTGGTGGGAGGTTGCATCTCTGATTCAAATACTGATAATAATGATAATTATTATGGATTAATTAGCAATGTAGAAGAAGAATTAAACAAATTTTTCGATTTAGAATCGATTGGAATTAGGGATGATCCTTACTGTAATGATGAAAATAAGGCATTTGAAATTTTTACAGAAACAGTTTCCTGTAAAGGTAATCGTTACGAAGTAGTCCTTCCGTGGAAAAAGGATTGGATAAATTTGAACGACAACTATGAAGTCTCTGAGAAACGATTTAAATATTTAATTAATAAAATGCGAAACGATGATAATTCGTTTTCTCAGTATAAAGATATTTTGAAAGAATATCTGGATTGTGATATTATTGAAAAGGTGTTAGATTCAACTAGACCAGACAGACCCATGTTCTATTTGCCACATCGAGCAGTTTTTAGAAAAGACAGTGTCACCACGAAAGCACGCATTGGTATTTGGTGCTAGTTCTCACGATGTAGGTCAACTTTCTTTAAACGATTGTTTGTGGCCTAGTATCAATTTAAATCATAGTATTTTTCAGTTGCTCATTAATTTTAGATTGAATAAGATAGGAATTTTAGCGGATGTGGAGAAAGCATTTCTTCAAATTTCATTATCAGAAAAGGACAGAGATGCTGTCAGATTTCTCTTTGTGGAAGTTACCGAAGATCTGTCAGATAAAATGTCTGACAATTTGAAAATTCAAGTGTATCGTTTTAAACGTTTACTTTTTGGATTAAATGCTAGCCCATTTCTCCTAGCTGCCACAATAAAAGAGCATATACAAAAATTTAAGGATCAATATCCAGAAACTTTTGAAATTCTCGATACTTGTCTTTATGTCGATGATCTGGTGAGTGGTACCGATAATATTGAAGAATCTTTGAAGATTTCATATGAGGCTAAGATAATCATGAATCAAGCTAGTTTCAATTTGAGAAAATGGTTAACAAATGACAAATCGTTGCTAGAACGGTGGAAGAAAGAGGGGTTCGAGATTTATCCATTTGATCAAAATCATAGAATTATAAATTCATTGAAAGTATTAGGAATATCGTGGGATGTTGAACTAGATTTTATTAGCATAGACATTTCGAGTTTAATAGAATTTTTGAAGAATAAGAAAAATACTAAGCGGTTTGTTTTACAGACTTCTGGAAGAATTTATGACCCTACTGGTATTCTATATCCATTTACTATAAGACTTAAATGTCTTTTCCAAGATTTATGGATCCACAAGCTGTCTTGGGATATTGAGCTCCCCATTGACATCTGCGAAAAAGGGAGACAATGGTGTTCAGAACTCTCTAAATTAAATCAAATTAAAATCCCTAGATTTGTTTTCCTGTCATCTGATACAAATAATGTTGAAATTGACTGCTTTTCTGATGCAAGTCAAAAGGCTTATGGTTCTGTTGTTTATTTGAGAGTGCAAGATTACAATCAAGTTTCTGTTAGTTTCATAGCATCTAAAACCAGAGTTGCCCCAGTAAAGAGAATAACTTTGCCACGCTTAGAGTTGATTGGTGCTTTACTCTCAGCTCGCTTAGGATCAGAAATTAAAAAGGTAATTGATCGTAAAAATACTTCTAAAATCTATCATTGGGTAGATTAAAAAATAGCTTTAGTCTGAATTAAAGGATCCAGCAGAAAATGGAAGTCCTTCGTTGCCAATCGTGTCGATGAAATCCAAAGATTAACTCAACCAGAAACATGGTTTCATTGTGCAGGTAAAGACAACCCAGCAGATCTTCTTTCACGAGGAATAAGTGCGGACTCCCTTGTGAACAATTCTGAGTGGTTTACAGGCCCCGAATTTTTGATGGATCCAGAATTTTCCTCAAGTTACTTGCAATCATCTTTTTCTGAAAGTGACTTACTAACTGAAAGTGAAAGTCAGAACTATTTAAGTGAAATGAAATGTTCCGAAAGGAAAAATAACTGTGAAACAACTTTATTTCTAGCCATCGAGAATTTATCCTTTTTTGATAACATTTTTCATCTTAGTAATGACTATTATAAAATTTTACATATTTTTTCCTTTGTTCGCAGGTTTATATACAATTGTAGAAATGCTGATAAAAGAAAGGGTAACTTGATTTTTGAAGAAGTCAAGGAAGCTGAAAACATTTTGACTAGAGTATCACAAAAATGTTTATGTAGTGAAAAGGCTGTGACGGGTAATCTTAATATTTTAAACCCTTTTATAGATGATAAGGGAATCTTACGTGTTGGCGGAAGGCTTAACAAAGCTTCCGTATCTTATGAGCAGAAACATCCGGCTATTTTGCCAAGAAATTCTAAATTAAGTAAGATTTATTTTATTACTATGCATAAGCGTCTTTTTCATGTTGTTCCCCAAGGACTCTTGAATTCTGTTAGATTAAAATTTTGGCCTCCAGGGGGTAGAAATTTGGTAAAAAAACGGTGCATTCTTGTGTTATTTGTTTTAAGGTAAAGCCAACTCCATGCTCTCAGCTAATGGGTGAATTACCTTATGAAAGAATTAATGAGTCACCAGTATTTAATTGTACCGGTTTAGATCTATGTGGTCCATTTTATGTAACCTATAAAAATCAGCGCAAGAGTTCATTGAACAAAATATTTATTTGCGTTTGCATATGTTTTGTAACTCGAGCCATTCATCTGGAGCTTCTCTCGGATTTAACCGCAGATGCTCTGATTGCCACTGTTAAGCGTTTTATGACTAGACGTGGAAAATGTTCTAAGATTTTTATGGATAATGCTAGGAATTTTGTGGGGGGGCAAATTCCAAACTGAAAAAGTTTTAGAAAATGATAAATTTTCCAGAGGAAATTTTAGAAAATTATTTAATTATGACGAGTTTGGATCTATAGTTATTAAATTATTGTATATTTTGAATTAATTATTGTTATGTTGTGTATATTAGTTTGCTGTGTAAATTTTTCTGTAAAAGTTCTATGTAAATTTATATTATCGTAAAATTTTGAGATATTGAAATTTGTACATTTCAATCCGGGGGAGAATGTTTATTGCTGAAAACTGAGAATTTATAAGTCCCGTAAGAGGGCGTCGCGAGTTCCTCTGGATTGAAAATGTGGAGTGAACGGAATAGAGAATAATGTGGTTGTGAAGTAAGATGGCGACCAGAGTGTTCGCTCATCGTATTGTGATTTTAATAAATAGAGATACAGTCCAACAAATAGTTGTGCTTAATGAGTAAAGTTTAACAACCGGTGTACCAAATTTGAAGCAAATCGGATAGAAAAACCCACTTATCTAAATTAAGGGGTATTAGCCCCCCGTTGCCCACTTTAGAGTTAAACAATGAACTTTCAAATTTAATCAGGGGAGCTTGTCTTATCAGAATTAACCAGTATACCAAATTTGAAGAAAGTCTGAAAATTCTGCATGAAGAACCCATTTATCTAAGTTAAGGGGGGGGGATTAGCCCCCCTCCCGTTCTCCCCTTTGTACTTAACCAATGAAGCCCCAAAACTAATCAGGGAAACGCCTTATCAGAATGGCCCTAGAAAAAAAAATTAAGCAAATCGGATATTTCTATCAAGAGTTATCGCGTTACATACGTACGTACATACATACATACATACATACATACAAACAGACAGACAGAACCGGCGGGCATATTAGCTCTCAAGCTTTGATACCCTGCGAGCTAAAAAAGCGATAAGGCTGTTACAAAAAGAAAGTGCAGAATTTTCGCAATCTGTCTGGTACTCGACCCATGCCGATCGTAAGAGAAGTTGCATACTAAACAACTGACCTCCGACTTTGGTCCGATCTTTCACTTGTTTCGACCATTCTCCCGGTCCTGCTGCTGTCAGCGCCAACACTCTAAACGTGTAGTCGACGTAAGGAGTCAGATGCTGTAGAGTGCAAAAGATGGTTGTGGAGTTGGTATCTTCTTCGCCATCGCTGCTCGAGTTCTTCCAGTGTATTCTGTATCCCATGATGGGGCCCGTACTGACGGACGGTTCATTCCATTTCAAATCGACACTTGTATTAGTCATTTTGGTCACTGTCACGTCTCTGGGAGCATGTGGTACTGAAAATAAAATGACAATAAAATAGGAATATATAGCATTGCAACTCACTACATTTTGCTCATTGCAACCAAAGACAATTTCTTATTTCCCCCAATATACTAGTTATGAATACAGACCTATAGGGACTCTACATTCTGATACATTTCTGAATTCATTTTCGTTCGGAAATATATTAAATGGGCAAGTATTCTTATTCAGAAACTATGTCGTCAAATGGTGTTTTCCAATTTTTTGATAAAGCAGGGGAGCTTTGAGAAAATACTGTCAAAAAGGGTGTTTTGAAGCAAATTCCCGGACGCGATAGAGCGGGAAAATAGAAAACCTGTCAACAACAAAGGTTTATAACTCTAAGTATTTCATTTGTCAAAGAAGAAAAATGTGAAAATTTTGAATTTCCATAAAGCAAGACTTAATAAATCTAAATCGATCAAAAAAATTGCAGGTTGCAATTCATCATTTTTTCGAATATTAATTTCATAATTCATATCATAAAATTATAAAAATTGCAAATTCAGCTTATTTATGTTTGGGTATATTAGTATTATTACTACAAAAAAAAATAGCACATTAGGAGCATAATTTCGGGAGATATAAATAAAAATATGAAAATGTAAT
This sequence comes from Maratus speciosus, assembly GCA_963932465.1. Classification (NCBI taxonomy): domain Eukaryota; kingdom Metazoa; phylum Arthropoda; class Arachnida; order Araneae; family Salticidae; genus Maratus; species Maratus speciosus. The sequence continues at coordinate 89,456,519 of OZ010794.1, read as the reverse complement.
TTAACATTAGAAGCACTAAATTTTGAATGTTTATAATTCAAAAACTTATCATTCAAATGACTTGAAATTTGGTGTCTAGGCATAGTTTGAAGCGAAGATTTGAAATATCTCGTTAAAATTGGGTATTGCCATTGAAAAAAATGAAGTTTGGATTCATTTTAATGTAGATGACCCCCTAAGAAAATTTTATATACATCATTTAAAAGTAGACTTTATTTCCAATCGTTCGGTACCAGCAACTTTCTTCTTCTATGATGATTTGTTGCGGAGTTAGTAGGGGGTGTTTACTTTTTTTTTTCCACGACTGTACATCGACTGCAGAAGTGGCTTCAAGCTTAATTTTTACTCTCGGCGGTTATGAGTATGTTATAAGCAAAAATCTGTTTAAGACTTAGAATGATTAAGATACCCTGTATTTTTGTCTAAATAAGTGTATTGCAACTTCCATTTTATGACAAATATTTTTCGTGAAAATAATTTTGTGTGATATCACAATATTTTTTGCTCCAAGTGTTCCAGAATACCACGTATACTTAGAGATATACGCTCTCACATACTTTTTTTCATTGGTTATATATAAAAGGATTTAATATGAAGCACTTTGAAAGAATTCGCGGTACTATGGTGAAAGAAAATTAGAAATGGCCCTTATTCGCATTCATATTAAACTGAGTTAGACCCTTCTTATTTCAGAAAGTACCTGACAGAACACAAGGCATCACTGACCAAAATGAACTGGCCAAATTTTCTTGCACATGAATTGAGCAGGAACTTCAATATTTAATGAAAAACCAAATTCTGCTCGTTGCTAGTAATAATTGTAGCCTAAATTAATAAATAAATTCATTTAAATTTTTATTACTCTATGGCCAATTATCTGTAGGATATTGGACAATACCGTATGCTTAAATTTCTCACCTCCGATTTTGGTCCGATCTTTTACTTGTTTCGACCATTCTCCCGGGCCTGCTGTAGTCAATGCCAACACTCTAAACGTGTACTCAACGTAAGGGGTCAGATGTTGTACAATGTAAAATGGGATTTTGGAGTTCGTATCTTCTTCGCCTTCGCTGCTCGAGTTTTTCCAATGCACTCGGTACCCTACGATGGGGCCAGTTGATATAGATGGTTCGCTCCATTTCAGCTCGGCGCTAGTATTGGTTGTCTTGGTCAAGGTCAAGTCTCTGGGAGCATGCGGTACTGAAAACAAAAGATACAGAAGTGGTGAATTTTTTAGCAGATGTCTAGAAGACAGTGTAGTTTTTCACGATAAAAAGAAGAAATTTACTTTAAATTTAGAACATATATATTTCGTACAGGGGGCTTCCTTGCATAGGGTACTTCGGGCAAGGTACCACCTATTTTTAATATTCAAATGATAAAATTAAACATAAATTTTCATTAAAATAGTTGCTAATGATAGTTTGGATTCCAGACTAAGGATAAGGTTCAGGACAAGTGTCAATAGGACCGCGACCAACAACTTACATGGCCGATTCATGACGTTTAAAACATCACATGGAGTGCATCACCTTTATACGGTGATTTGTATAAAGCGACTCGCACATAGTTGTCTGCCAATAGCCATGTAAAGATGATCCACTGTGTGTGACGTTGTAAAAGTGATGAACTGGCCTTGTACATCATTGATCGCGGTAGGACTCTCATTCTAAGGGTTATGTACATTTATGATATAGTACCGTTACCAAAAATTATGCTGCAATGTGTTTGGCGTTATTACTGATTTTGGAAATTAACAAGTTACGTTTAAGTATGTCACGTAATTAATCGACATAAATTTATAAATGAAAGACATCTGGATTCTTTTCCTTTACATGTGCTATAAAAACTTCCTTTCGTGCCAAATTTCAGTGTTCCAGACGAACCAAAAGTATCCTATAGGCTGCACTCTCGAAAACTATTAGGTACTTGCGGTTGACGTAGAACTTTTAAATTTGCACGACGAAAGGTCTTATAGCACATGTAAAGAGAGAAAAAAAATCATTAATTTATTATTCTTCGTCGACATTACGTGATTTACCAAGAGGGAACTGTAAGAGTTGCGTTTTTAGGTGCGTTCGTAATTATATACATACGTAACACCTATAGTCGTCGTCTGGTCCGTCCGTCTCTCCGCCTAGAACATTGCAACTATCCAATCGAGTGGTTTTAAATTGAATCTATAGAATAGTTTCAGAATTGTATCCAGTCCTTTCAAATTTTACGAAAATCGAATCCAAACTTAAAAAGATATTAATAAAAGATTTCTTTATTCCATTCAATCCTATCTTACATCCTGAATTCAATGCTATCCCATGATAGGTCATGATTCTAGGTTGCCATAGAGATGACGTCCTATTGAAGAGGGAATCCTATTATTTCCGTATGACTGAATTTAACATACAGGGTGTTTTATAAAAGATGGGCAAAACTTTAAGAGGTGATAGTACACATCCAAACAAACAACTTTCCCCAAATAATGCATGGCCGGAATTCAAACGCAAAGGTGCTAAAGGGCGCCAAATGTTATGATGTTATACGAGGCAAAAACACACAAAGAACAATTAAATGACAAAAGAAAGGTGGGAATCCGCTGTTCGTACAATTGTTGAGCCTCCGAGCAATTTCCATTTGCAGTTCTGCAGATAAATTGTATATAAGCCTTTTTCGTATTAGTGAAAAGCAACAACTTTCGGTAAGTTCCTACCGCGATTGACAGTTGCACACATGAATCAGCGGCTTTTATGTTTTAATAGAAGCGAAATTTTGCATATGCGTTCTTCTTCTTCCTCATACTACATTTACATGCTATTATGCCGTTCTTCTCCCAATAACTCGCAACAGAAATGGAGCTTTAACGTTTGCATGGGCCAAGCTTCCAAATGCGCCAGCACCGTTGCATTTTATTTCCGACACTGCATTCTTTTATGAAAGTTGTTTGTTTGCATGTATATTGTCGCCTCCGAAAGTTTTGCCCATCTTTTATGAGACACCTTATGTAGATAACCGTAATCAATTTTTTATTCATGCCTTTTTGCTAAAGAGTGCAAAAGCTCTTGTACCAAGATCTGAATGGTTATAAAACTAGTTATATTACAAATGCATCTAATTTGTTCCTTTTGACGTGCAATTTCCGATTTATTTCTTTTCAGGTACGAAAGTCTAAAAATAACCGCTCCCGTTCTTCCATTCTTTCAGAGCCAGTCCTCTTCTAGAAGGTTATCTTCCGGAAGTCGTAAATCATCCTTAATTACAAATGAACACTCACTCCTATCATAGTATTGAAAGCACTAGAGGCTGAGCGCATAAAGCTAGCTGTGCTATTGTATAAAACTGTAAATTAATATTTCCCCCTTTTCCCTGTTTTCCCCCTTCATGTACGCAAAAAAACCCGTTTTAGGTTCTGTTGAAAATTTAAATATGTAACATTAAAACAGAAAGATTTCAATAAGGTAGACGCTCAATAACGAAAATATTCCAAGGAGAATAAGTTTCTACCCTATCGTCCCTAAAGGCGCTGCGATTGCAATCGCATTACCATTACGCTCTATGAAAGCGTACTATCTTGTATGTTTTTCTATGGTCCAACTTGACACAAAAATAAAGAAAAAAAATTAATTTTCTTACCTCCAATTTCCGTCTGCAGCGTTACTTCTTCCGACGACTCTCCAGTTCCTGCATCGGTGATGGCCGACACCGTAAACGTGTATTTGACAGAAGGCGTGAGACGCTCCAACGTGTGGAAGGTGTCATTTGTAGAAGTGTCTTCCCATCCCGCTCTGCTCGAATTTCTCCAACGGATTCGGTAACATAAGATGGGTCCGGTGGACACAGGTGGTTCTTCCCACTTCAAGCTGACGCTCGTGTTGGTAAAAGTGGTTTGTTTCAGATTGATCGGAGCGTTTGGAACTGAAAATTAAAACAGTAAGGCTATACAGACAGAAATTGTTTTGATTAGAAATATGCAAGTGCATTGACAAATTAAAATGACATTTGGCGCAGTAAAATAGGATCAGATTAAACACCAGAAATGTTTAACTAGTTGCACATTAGTTTCGGTAGCATTCAGAATACCGTCATTAGTGCAAAGATAGATGGAAGGTTACTAATATATGTGAAGAAGAAAGTTATTCATGAAAACGTTTATTGACCAATACAATTGCAGGAGATTACAGAGGATGTCCAATTGAAAATCACTGAAACAAAATTCCCCCCCAAAAACTGAACAGAACACCCCCTGTTCGAACTCTCTGGCACGCCTTTTGGTACTCCTTTATTATAGCGGTCTCCATAATTACGATTATGCCAAGATTGTCGCCAAGCTTCTAAAGTAGTGTGTACACGATAGGTACGCCATATATAAATGCCTACATCATATAAACGCCCTATACATACACATGTCATCTATGCCTCATATACGCGTAATATTTACTTCATACAAGTCATACATACGTCACATACGTTTATCAGTATGCTATTTATATGCGTCATTTATGATTATAACTTGGTCCTACACATGATAAACTATCATGTACGTCATGTACGTCCTATATGACAATAACATCCTGTATGTCATATAACTTTGCGATATATCTCAGTCGCTTGACGGGTAATCCTTGGGATTTACTGTAATAAAGAAGTACCCCCGTTTACCTTTCAAGTCGTCATCTTGTTCACGGGACTATTTCAATTCATCACTTGCTCACTCGCGGAAAACTTCCTCCAGGCAGTACTTAGTGCTGACACCTACCGAGAAATACGGCAACAAAGCACATTACCCTCCACAATTGCAATCTTAAAAGAAAAACAATTTCGTTTACCTCCAACATCTGTCTGGACTTCAATTTCTTCGGACGTTTCTCCAGTGCCCGCTTTAGTCACAGCTGAGACACCGAACGTGTAGAGGACGTAAGGCGTGAGATTCTTCATCGTGTAAAAAGTTTCGTTTCTAGGTGTGTCCTCGGATCCCCCGGCGCTCGCATTTCTCCAAAAGATTCGATAGAATAAGAGGGGACCCATCGGCACAGGTGGTTCGTTCCATTTCAAGCTGACACTCGTGTTAGTTACAGAGGTATCTTGCAGATTTATCGGGGCATCGGGAACTGAAAGAGTAAATAAATCTATATATAAGAAGAACAAAGAAATACTGCATACTACATAGATAATGAAGCACTTTCCAACATATTCAGAAAAATGTGACAAAACGTCATAGTTTAATAAGGAGAAAGATACTGTCTGGGTAAACAATTTGGAAATATTGTATACCCAGCGCATAACACAATTTTAGCTAATACCAAGAATAGTCGGAAAAATATCTAAAAAAGCTAATGCCTTAATAAAGATAAACTATTTATATTTTCACTTTTAGATTAGAAAAATCAGTGACTTTTTTTTTTTTTTTATTTAGAAAACTTTAATATGATCTCACCCTGCTTCTCGGCAAACATCTAAGGGATATCTGATCTCCTTCTAGGTGCGCTTTAAACTGGTTAAACAACCGAACAATGGTTTTTTTTGTAGGTGGATCTTCTCCATACGTACGACGAAAATGACGTTGTACCACAATAACAGATTTAAAATTGGCGTACCACAGCGCTTCATTGGCAGCACTGCGCTTTCTGCTGTACACTCACCACGATTGCTGTCAACTGACTGATGAGTGAAATGGTATCGCGTCATGAAATGTCGTCTGCGTATGCGCACAGTCACATCATCATCAAGGTCAACACAATCACCACTACCCAACCTTTTTTAGATATTCTACAATTTTACGTTGGTTTCGTACCGAATGATTGCACTTTTTTCATGCAATTTATTTTTTAAATCATGAACACCTGTATAATACATAGTAGTATGCTAAAACTTTGTTCAGTTAGGAAACGCATAGCGCAGTTGAAAATTCCCCCTCAGCAATTTCCACCAGTAAGTGGACGTGGTCCCGAAAACTTTTATGCGTGATCTGTTCAAAAATGCTTTCTATATGATCTGTAGAATTTATACACATTGAGTAATTGGCAAAATATTAGTTAAATTTAAAAACGTGTACCGCAATTTAAAATGCACGTCCAGCCATTATTGCTCATTGACGGTATGGTAACCAAATTATTTTGGTGAATTCCTGTGAATGTTCGATTAGTTCTGTGCGAAACCCTATTCGATAGTAAGCATTGTGAAGCTAACCTCAGTGATATATATTCATTTCAGTATGATTGAAATAGTGTAACAACATTAAAATACACCGCAAACTGTTTTTCCCCATGGACAGTCATGTAACGTAATTCTTTTGAGTGTCCATGAAAATGATCCGTAAATGCTACCTATTTCATTTTCAATACCGATCAAGTCATAGTAAAATTCAATAACCTATATCAATTGCATAGCAATGCGAGTCTATTTGTGTGAGTTAGAGCACGGGCAGACGATAGACAGACAAACCTAAATCAAAAATACTTTTCAACTACAGTGTGTCCATAATTAAACGACCCTATGTTAAAGTTGTCTACAGACAAAACTCTTGTTCATTAAATTGTGAAATTTTGTGTAAGACATAATGAAGGTATGGGAATTTCAGCGAAAAAAAAAATAATTGAAAATTTTGCCGCCATGGGGAGTTTTTTAATGAATTGCACATTTAGCATACATTTACGATAGTTTAAAAATTTTATTGTAAGAAAACATGTTCCACATGATGGCCATCATTTTCAGGTTCCATCTGTAATCGTAAGATAGCATCTTCCACAGTTGATCGCAGTTTGTTCTGGGAAATGCTTTTTATTTCCTATTTTATTTTCTATTTGCTCCGATTTGATTACACCGCCGTCAATGCATTAATCGAGGTCTCTAATTTTATAAAAACTTCATCTGCATTACACTTTTGTGACCGAAATATATCTGCATGATTTTAGAACAGATCTTTTCCCTGTCATTTCAAGTTGTTTAAAATTCGTGTAGACATCGGAGAATTGTGACTTCTGAATTTTACTGAAATAATAGTAATGCAATTGGTTAACAACCTTATTAGAGTGATGCATTGTCATCTATAATATTCGATGAACGATCTTGGTGAAATAATATTTTATGTGAGAGAGTCTTCCTAACTATATAAGAAACTGAAGAATAAAATGTGCCGTTCAAATATGTAGACTGATTGTTTTTATTGTTCGGGGAATCTTCATGGATTGCAGAATTCATTTAATACATAACAAATTTACGCAACTGCAGGCATGAAAAAGTTCCTCCTAAAGGAGGAATTCCACCTTTTCTAAATCAATTTTGACCATTCTCTCAATTGATGTAAAAATGTAAAGAAAATATTGGAAGCATATGGGAGGGGGGAGGGGTTCTGGGAAATTTAATAAATAGACATTTGTCTTCTCAATTTTATCTTCAATTTCTATTTTTAATTCTAAGAACCTATAAATTTATTGTTAGTTTTTTATAATTTCTAAGTTATTAAAAGAAAATAACCATTATATATACAGTTACATTGCCTTTTATGATATAAATAACAGTTAAAATGTGTCTAAATTATAAGAGTTTGGTGGAATTGAATAGATGGGAAAAAATTTCTACATTTTTTTTTTCTATTTTACGCTTTCATGCTCGCAACTGCGATTCTGGACAAAAGTCCAGTAGGTAGAGAGCCGGTGACATCTAAAGCCCCGTGATCGCGGAATCGAAAATTTTTCATGTAAATAGTTAAAAGTCATGCGAACAAAAGAAACTAGGTATAACTAGGCTTGACAAGCCGAAAATGTTTAATTAAATTAGTTTTATTAAAAACCTATAATTGTTTTCGGATCTTGATCCCTTTTTTAGCATTTTATAAAAAATTTTATGCTCTTTCAGCAAAATTCGGCAAGACACATCTTATTCTTTCGGAAAAGTCTCTCACACCTATTTTAAGAAAGGTGGCCGGTGAAAAAATTAACCGTTATTTTGCTTTGAATTTTTACCGATGGCATCTTTATTTCGCATCTGGACGCTGGTCAAATGACAGCAAAAGGGTATCGCTACGTTTGACTGTCGAGCGCGCGGACGCCTTCCCCGCGAATTCTGGCGATGGTCTAATAAGTTTGTCATACAAAGTTTTTTCTGAATGAGCACAAAATTTTCTATAAAATGCTCTAAGAGTGATCAATATCCCCGAAAACAGTAAAACATAGCTTTTTAATAATAACTAATTTAACATATTTAGGGCTTGTCAAAGGCTAGTCATACCGAGTTCATTTACTTTGCATGATTTTATAACATTGATTTAAATAAAAAAATTTGCAATTCCGTGATCATGGGGCTTTCAGTGTCACCGGCTCCTGGACTATAGTGAAAGCGATTCGGACAATACCAAAACTTATTATATGGTCAACGAGGGGAATGTCCATCCTATTACGTGATCCTGACTCGGTCACTTGAGTGTGAAAGATTAACGGGAACAGAGTAACCCCAAAGGACAGCTGCGTCTCGTTTGTCGCTACACAAGTAGTCTGAGGCAACCGTCGTGGTGTGCTCCAGACGGATTGACAGCACAGGGTTTTTTCTTGTGTGTAACGAGAATTCGGGTCACTTTCTCAAAGCCTTGCCTGAAGTCTGTCTCTGCTTTGCATGGATTGACGTTGGCTATGGCTGTCTGCCATAGTCTACCGTTGCAGTCTGGCTTGAGGGCGATTCTTGTAGGGCACATTCCTAGACGCTGGTGGGTGGTGACTGGTTCATTCGCTGTTCCCTGGGTGGTGTGCCGGACCCCGAAGCCGGGTTCGTCTGACTAGTGGGTCTCGCTGTTACTTCAGTGGGATTCACCCAAGGCTGCTCACTGTCATACTAAAGCAATAAAACCTATCTTTTCCACTCCCATCTGTGGTCTTTAACAAAAGGAGGGGAGGTTCAATAATGGGTCAGGAGATAAGATTAGATTGAACTTGAAGGGGACTCTCTTCTTCTCCAAGGCATCCAGCACTTTTATTGTAAAGCCATAAAAGATGAAAAACGCCGTATAACCACAAGGAAGCGCCGCTTGACCAGAACAAAAAGACCACAAGTAGAATGATACGTCTATCAGGACATTTACTGCCCTTTAGTTCTTCTCTTGGTTACGCCGACTGCACTTCGGTGATATTGATTCGAGATTGAGTTTGTATTCGCCACGACATCTGAGCACTGAGAAATAGTATGTCTGCTATTCCTCCAATATAACTTTTTGCAGCATTCCTACAACCCTGCAAACACCATCATTTTATGTGGATTTTAACAAATCATTGTAACTGATGGATAAATGCTACATCTATAATTAGGACTAAAGTGCAGTTCACCGAAATTAACAGAACTCACTTCTTTATTAAAGGTACATATGTATTAAGACAGACTTGAACACAATTAATACAATACCCCAACAGGAATGAAAAATTAGACGGGGCTAGGACTCGAACCTGGGCTCCATAGTGTACTGTGCTGTTGCAACCACTAAGCTACCCAGGCCGACGTCTTATCCCGGCAATTTCTCACTGATAAACCATTTGGAGAACGTTATCGACTGGTAATCAGACAGCAGAGGATGACGGAAATACGATGAATAAATTAATATTCCATCGATTCACAATATATATTAACGCATACATAATTTAACATCTGAATTCATTTTTTTTAATTAAAGGTACATATATTAAGACAGACTTGAATACAATAATACAATAACTCAACAGGAGTTAACAGGAGTTTATTAGTGAGAAATTCCGGGCTAGGACGTCGACCAGAATAGCTTAGTGGTTAAAGCAACAGCACTGTACGCTGTGGACCAATGTTGTAGTCGTAAAAAAAGGCAGAGAGTATATGGTATAGGCAGAGGGTATACGCTGATATCATGAACGTTCACAGATAGGGTATACGTTAATGCTTTATTTGAGAAACAGCGGGTATGCGGAGCTTCTTTTAAAAAAAATCCAGAAGGTACACGGTGTATACTCTCCACTACATCCCTGCTGTGTACCCAGGATCGAGTCTTGGCCCGAATAATTTTTCACTCCTGTTGGGTTATTGTATTAATAGTGTTCAAGTCTGTCTTAATATATGTGGGGCATTCTCACAATCTTTTGACTTTTAAGTCCCTGAATAATAATTTTTATTGCAGTACATATTCACGTGTTTTTTTTTTTTTAATTTCATATACTGGGGAACATACCACTGCATGATTGAATAACAATATTAACAAGATAAATAAGTTTTGGACGATGTTGGGGGTCGAAATACCAGGAAAACTCCTATACCGTCCCGTCTCCCTGATGCTGATTTTTAAGTTTGGAGCTGTCTGTATAAAATTGTTTCAATAAAAATAATTCAATGTGATTTTTTTCCGAAACTGGGACAATTGTTTTATATAATTGTGTAGCAAAAAATTAACCTGCACATATTTTTACGGTTGATATTATTTTTTGAACTCTGTCCCTGGGTGTTAGATTCCGTACCATCCCTCCTGCTAAACTTATACCGAAAATCACTTCAGATGCTGCGACAGAATTTTTTTCAGGTTTTTTTCTCATGCAGAAGTATGCTAGAGAAAGAATGCCTAAAATTCTTTGACAGGAAATTTACTGCAGAATTTAAATCAGCATTTAAATATCAATTTCAAGCATCGTGGATTTATTGGTAGTCTTAAAGACCCCAACGTTTAATCTTGCACTTTTCGAGGTAATTTTTTTTTAATTTAATCCAATATAAATAACTGTTTCTAAAAATAAATGAACATTGTGGCTATCACTTAGTCTTAACATGATTTGCCTAAAAATAGCGGTAATTTTCCTTACCCTCCTATCCTTACCATACCTTTTTTTTTTCCATTACCGTCCCTTTTTTCCTATACCATCCCCTTTTTTTCCCTTCAGCCCCTTCTTTAACACCCCTTTAAAAAAATGTTATACCAAAATTTTGTACTAAAAAAAAATACTATATTGTTATTATTTCTTATTTGAATGTCCTGTAGGTACTATGCAAATTCATTATATGTAAAAATATCGAAGAAAATAGAAAGTTATAGTGGTAAAATGGTAAGGAAAATTGAAATCGTAAGTTTAACTTAAACCTCAGTTAAATAAAAAAAATATTCGCTGCTGACCATTTGTTCTTTATTTTGAATCATTAAGGCATTCGTCTTTATTTTAGCAAGTTTAATTTCACCAGATTTTTATTCCCGAAAGTCAAAAGATTGTGAGAATGCCCCATGTACCTTAATAAAAAAAAAATATATAAATTCAGAAGTTAATTTATGTGTGCTTTAAGAACTTACTTCCGATATCCGTCCAAGCGTGCCGTTCGTCAGACCACAGTCCGAATCCGGCTTCTGTCACGGCCAAAACTTTAAACGTGTACGCGCTGTAAGGTCTCAGTTTTTGCACGGTGTAGGAAGTGAGGTTCGAAAGAGTGTCTGCTTCGAATGAGTGGGTTGAATTCCTCCAATGAACGTGGTAGTGGAGAATGGGTCCGGTGGATAGAGTCGGCTTATCCCATGTTAGACCGATGCTGGTGTTGGTGACCGACGTTATGTTCAGATTCTCTGGAGGATAAGGCACTGAAAGATACAAGAATTGTTTATTTGAATTATTTCAACAAATAATACTCACTCTATATACATCTATATTATAAAGCCAAAACTAACCTTCATATTGACAGTGGTGACTAGCAGAATTATCAATTTTCTTTTACTGCTAATTTTTAACATCTAAATATTGCACATTTTCCAATTTTACACCCTCGAATAGAAACAAAAATGTACTTTCAAAAGTAATTTCTTTGCAAAATATATCCCAGTTTACTGAATTTTTACGGATTTTAAGATATTTTAATTATTTCTCTATTATGCATAGACAATCATCTCATTGAGTTCGCGGCTGAAATTCTAGAATTAGTTAAAACTTGATTCGCATATTAAAACGCATTCGGCCTACCAAGTCATATCTGGGTGGAAAACACCTAAAAACCCCATTTTAGTGGTTAACTCGTAGGTTTCCCATTGTGTTTTCCATCACCAGGGCCGAAACTAGCCTATTTTGCACCCGGGGCAAGCATGGATTTTGGCGCCCCCCTCCCCCTCTTCCGCAAAGTATATTTACAAAGAGAATTTTACTAATTTTCTAATAGCCGACTTGCTTTAAAATTTAAAATATGTAATCTTAAAATAGGTAATACTGAACTACTTAATCTACAATGGCGGATCCAAGGGGGAGGTCACGGGGATCATGACTCCCCTCGGAACACCAACAAAAATAGTCTAAAGATCATTTTTAAAATGAAATATACAGTTAGTCCCGATAATCCGAGTGAGTCCTGTTTAACGAGTCCTGCTTAACCGAGTTTCCGCTTTCACCGAGTTATTTTAATCTGATGGATTGATGGCTTCTATTATTATGAAACAGCCATTATAAATGAAGTGTTAGGTGAAGATGAAAGAGCGGCCGTAAAAAGTTAGAACTCTGATTTTCTGGTCAGTATGGGAAGGAAAAAAATGGCCATAATTTTTTTCAATCCATCAGAAGAAAATGGTCCATTCCAAAGGTATAATCCTTCATTTGGCGCCCCTTCGTTCTGGCGTCCGGGGTACATGCCACTTCTGCCCCCCCCTTAGTTTCGGCCCTGTCCTGCACCCAGAAGTATGAAAACAAGGAGAACTGGGAGCTATAGCTGAATACCTCCAATCACATGGCAAATTATAAAATTTGAAAAAGTCATATCAATTTGGCTAAATGTATTAATTTAATGAAAACCGACTATTTCTGCGATTTAGATTTTAAAAGAGAACTTCAATTTCATCTTTTTAGCGTAGGGCAGATGACTCAGTGTAGAGTCCGAGTTTCAATTTTTTTTCGTCGGAATAGATTTCATTATCAATTTTACAGGTTTTTTTTTTTTTTTGGCCATTTTAAGGTCAAAAGTTGTTAAATATTTTATCAATTATTTTTTTAATAAAAACATTCCTTTTTTTTTTTCTTTGAGAAGTTGCGAAATTTTAAGTCCTGTTTAAACTTTCTCTGAATTGAATTTTTAAAATTTCAAAATTTTTAATTGCGTTTAAACAATTTGTTTTAGTTTGAGAAAGTACAAAGTTTTAAATTTTGCTTGAAACTCCACTAAATTCTTGAGAAATTTCAGCATTTTAAATTTAGTTTATACAACTTTTTTTGTTTTTAGAAATGTTAAATTTTATTTAAATCTCCGCTAAATTTTTTCAATTTCAGAATTTTGAATTTCATTTAAATAATTTTATTTGTTTATTTGTTTTTGAAACTGCTCTTATTTTTAAATATTAAATTTCTTGGTTTAATCATTAATCTTCATTAATGACTAGTGCTGCCATCTCACTTTTGACTTTTCCCTCGGACTACGTTTTATTCACTTTTCGATTGATTTAATTAAAATAACTTATTTTTTTCTTTATTTCTTATTTTTCTGTCATTTTAAGGGTTTTTTTTAGCTAAAATTAAACAATGTAATTAAGTATGCTTTTCAGATATACAATGGCATTACTGACGTTACGATGGATTACAGCTAATCAGCTTCTTGATTTTTCCCTCAAGTGCTGACTAAAAGCTATTCAAATACCCCAATGCTTGTGGGAAACATTGCGAGCTCCGCCCAGCGCGTGTGGTCAGAAAAAGTAGTTCTTGAATATTTTTAATTTGATTACTCTTGTTATCGTTTTAATATTAATATTTAGTGGTGCTACCTAATCTATGTTATTATTGATAAAGGATAAGGATTTAGTAATTATAAATTAATGATTCGGATTTCTTAATTAAAGGATAAAGTTGTCCTTTGTGTGATATTCGGCCACACTTGCCCACTTTTTTTTTTTTAATTATCAGATCGTTATTTTTTAACGGATTGTTAGCTGGGAATTTTTTTTTTCAAAACCTCTCTTTTTAAAGAGATTTTTTGAAGAAATAGCTAAAGAATGATTTTTTCCTTTTATTTTATTTTAAATTCGTGAATTATAGGGTTAATATATTAACAGGTTGGAATTAAAGAAGGTTAATATATGAACCCGAAGACACTAAAACTGAGTAACTGAGTGTGCTGATGGTACCTCAGTAAGATGTACCTAAGAGTTACCTTAAGACAGGGTCGGCGAACTTATGGCACTCGTGCATAAGTGGCACGCAGTACATTATTTTGGGCAGGGCATAGATTGAGATTCTACATCAAACTATAGTTGAATTCCCCAAAATGCATTAATTAATCTAGATGTATTCTCTTAATAATCCTATATAATCTCCTTATCCTATATAATCTAATAAATAATAATTCTCTGAATAATCTAATGCATTAATTAATCTGTTTATCTGAATTTAGTTGTTATTGTCATACAGATTGAAGAAACTGACTTATGTTCCCCAGTCTAGATCAATATTGGCTCACAAAATTTTAAGAATACGAGAGAATTAGGAGATTATCGTAAAAGAAAGATTAATAGGGCAATTCCATCGTAACTGACGTAACATTTTATCATCGAATTTTGTTTTCAAATCTATGTAGAAAATTTACAAATAAAGCTAGAACAAATTTTTACAATTTAAAATATTTCTTACTAAGGTCGTAATACCCAAATACCTGCAGATTAATCTGTCTTTGAGTCCCAAAAATTGCAATTCAAAATTCTGTAACTGACGTAACATAAAATAGACAAACATTTTTTCTGCCTTCACTGAAGTGTAAAAATTATCTAAACTATCCAGTTAAAAAAAGTGATTAAATGTTCTCAACAACACTAGTAATGCCATATTATAACAGTAACTTGTTTAATTAATTTCTGAATAATAAAAAAGAAAAAAATGGCATTTACACGTGTAACTGATGTAACTTTTATTGTGTAACTGACAAAACATTATGACTTTACAAAGACAATAATGGTACTTAACTTAGTTTGTAAACAGTACTTTACAATGCCTTTTTATTAGGATTTTTCTATAGAATATAAAAATATCAAGTTTTCCAATCATACCCTTAAATTAAACATATTATACATTTGATCCCCCCCCCCCCCAACAATTGATGATTTTCTGTGGAATTGCCCAATACGTTCAGTGCCACGTCAGTCACTAGTGACTGACACAGAATTTTCATTTTTGACCGCGTCAGTCACGGTGACTGACACTTATAGATTATGTAACGGGAATCTTATTTCGTGGCCCAAACGGAAAGATAGACAAAATAGACTTGGAATTCAACGTGTTAAAAGGCATTATAAGTAAAAATACCGATGGTAAAATTATAATAACTTGAAATTCAATTCCAGACGCTAAAAGCTATAGATTTTGGCGCTTGCTATTTTGACAATTTTTTTCTGCGAGACATTCTTTTCAGAAATAAATATGAAAAATTCAATAAAAACATCTTGTTAAACGAGTCCAATTCAACTTGCATTCTGTTAAAAATAGTTAAGTACGAAGCTGATATAAATTATTTGGCATCTAAGATGAGACAACAGTTTTAATATTTTTGAAGCAAATTTCTAAAGTATAACATCAAATATTATCAATATTTTTTAAATGCTAAAAAGAAAATTTTAAACCATTTTGATTCATTATTTTTTGATCCATTAAATTTTTTTTATTGGTGGCACGTCATGATCAAGTAAAATATATTTTTGGAAAAATTGGGCACGTGGATGTGAAAAGGTTCGCCGCCCCTGCTTTTTAGGAAGTACGTGAATAAACTTCGCCTTATTTAGAAGTAAGTTAGTAAGGAGTACTCCTCAGTTTTTGAAGGTACTGAAGGTTAATATGAACTGAGAGGTAGATATATATAAAGATGGCCATTTTTAAATGGGAAAGTATCGACTCTTCCTAAACAAAACAGGAAGAACCCGACGGTGTGCATTATTTTGAAAATTTATTGATTTTTATTATAAGATCTATTTTTTAAAGATTATTTAAGGCACATTTCGTAGAATAAATGTCAACCAATTAGTTAATGATTACATTTTCAACTAATTTTGACCGCTATTTGAGCAAGACAGTACTTACTACCGACTTCTGTCCGAACTATACATTCTGAAGACCACGTTCCCCGACCTACTTCCGTCACAGCCGCCACTTTGAATGTATACTCGACGTAAGGCCACAGTCCTTTCACCATGTGGGAAGTCGCGTTGGACAGCGTCGATTCTTCTCTTTCAACGGCAGAGTTTTTCCATTGTACCCGGTAACTCGAGATGGGTCCCGTATACTGTTTTGGCTCTTCCCACTGCAGACCGACGCTGGTGTTGCTCACAGACGTGTTTTTCAGATTTTCAGGAGCATAAGGAACTGGAAAGGAATAAATTATAATAAAAAAATGTTTTAAACACGAGCTTTTATTATAATATACTAAAAAGTTTAAAAAATGTTGAAGGACAATTGATTGAAATAAATACGATCTTTAAAAGAAATAAATTAAATTGCCTTTTTTATGAGTTTGTTTTAAAAATAAAATAAAATGGATATACAATTTTCAATCCCGTTTCTTGAGACGAAAAACATCTATCAACGTCCTCGTGAAGACCGAATCCACATCCATTCATACCCTGAGCGGAACTGAAGGAGGGCGTATTTACTAACTGTGCCACGGTTCAGTCGAAGAACATCAGCTTACTTCTGAAGTAATCCATGACATTTACATGATCATATATGTCATGACTTTTATGCATACTTATTGGACCAATGTTTTACCCCCTGAAAGGTGGCGGAGACAAATTTCAAATATTGTTTTTAAAGAATATTGTATTGTCACCGGAAATACGTCCACTCTCAGAAATGAATACTCAGATTTCACGAAATTTTCTTTGTTTTTGACGAAACGGTTTCCTGGAAAATGCTCCGTGCAAACATTTCGTCAAATTGATGAAATTGCTTTCTTCACTTGCTTGACGATATAAATTTCGTCAATAGTTTCGTCAAAAGAGGGCTGGTGGTGCCATTTATCAAACAGTTTGGAAGCTCCAGTATTTATTGACAGGAGGAAGCAAAAATTCACTTCTCGCTTTCCTCGGCGTGATTCGAACCCGCAAACTTTGGTGTGGGAGACCGTTGGTCTTCCAACCTCGCTACTGGAGACTTCTAAACACGCAGCAGAATTCATTACACCAATCTAGAAGCATACCTTTATATTTTTATAAGGTAGATTGCAATTTTATCGGCGCTGCTATAATTTCTGAAGTTTTAAGTAAGGCTAATTTATTATTATGGTTTTCTCATGTCAATGAATAATTATAATATGACTTGATTAAATAATTTACTAGGGAAATTTTCTTTGATCAATGAATGATTAGAATATTGGGAATTAAAACGGCCTATAGAGGCGCTGCTTGCAGCCTTCGGTACAGCAAAATTGTCCCTTTGATTTCCCTTTAACTAATGCTAAAGTACCATTGAAATAATTCTTTATTGTAAATGCATTTGAAAGACTTAGATATTCAAATTCGGATAACTTTTACTTTGTCATACAAGACAGAACACAAATGTCACAGGAAATCTTAAATAGTGCAAAAGAATAATCATTCTGAACAAATTTAAAATACATGTAATGCAATGCGCTTGCACGGGGCTACCCTGAAGCGAGAAGTTACATCTTTTCTCCACCAGATGGCGTATTCGAGCGCTTGAATCGCGAATGGTCTGGTAAATTTGTTGCTCACAAATAATGAATTGTGAAGTGCATATTGCGTGAGATTTTATCACTTTGAGTAGGTGGATAAGATTTTAACACTTTACTGTTTATAAAGGGGAGAGAGATCAATTATGTTTATTTTTAATTTGATTGAAAACTGAATATACTTCTTAAAAAAAAAAAAAAGATATTCTGAAGTTTGAAATTTTATTGCCCAAATTTTCTTTTTGAATGGTTTTGAAGAACGCAGGAAATTTCTTCTTTTCGAATTAAAACATAACGAACAACAACATATAAATAAATAAATAAGAAAACATAATAAGCATTCCTAAAAATTCTAACAGCTAAAAAAATAACTAATGAAGAAACAATAACTACCTATATTTCAGTATTTTCTGAAACGCACTAAAAAGTGCTGTTTTAAAATAAATTATTACAGGACTAATATAAACAAGCAAATATCTGCTTGCTAAAATCGTAGGATTTGAGGAGGTACAGCATCTGCTTTCTTAAAATGCATTGAGTCTGACCGTGATTGAGGCAAAATTTTCGTCAAATATAAATTTTACATTTCCTTAAAAGTCACGGGATGTTGATAGAAAATGATCATAAAAAACGACGAAATACAGCTCGAGGATTGCTGAATCGTCAAAAGTGAGAGTTTTATTTCTGAGAGTGCCCCATTACCAAAAATTAGATCAATTGCAGCACAGAAAGACTTGAAATTGGATTGCAAAATGTTAGGCGTAATTTACTTATTTTTAAGAAATTTTCCTTTAAATTATATTATTTATACACAGCACGCGCACCCCCCCCCTTTTTTTGTATATCATTAATAACTTAGTTCTATTCAAAATTTTTCATTGTACACTTTCTTTATTTTTAAGAGTTCAGTTTAAAGTCAGTTGTGTTTTCTAAAAATAATAAAAATAAATAAATAAATAAAAGTAATTTAATAAATTAAGCCCCCTTTCTTTTTATTAATTTCTCGTACTTAAATTATGTTACAACATGTAAATGTTGTTATTCAAAAACATTCCTCTATTTTTCTGTAAATAAAACCTTTTCTTTTGGGATACTCTCTCACAAAAAAAAAAAAAAAAAAATCCCCTTTTCTCTCTTTTACTAGCAAACGTGGGGTGGATGGTCAGCTGTGTTCAGAAATAATTGGGACCACACACGTTTACATTTTAAACACAGGATTATTGTGTGGGAATGATACTTTTCTCATAGCATACCAGCCCCTGTTACAATGCATTTTTATGACTTTGTTTACGAAAAACAATTTTTTAAGCAGGTGCAAGTATTGCCTGGGCTTCCGAGATTTGAGTTCACGTGATCTACCCGTGGTTAGAGGGACATAGCAACAAGATATTTTTGGCATTAGGTAGGGAAATTGACCAATGAAAACAGTTTTCGCCCCCACCCTTTATTTGCTTCCTGGGAAGTAACGCGGGAAGATTCAGGGGACTCGAGAAGCGAGCGCGTGGTCTGTTGGTCAAGTAGCGTTTTTTTTTTCTAGATGTGTCCTGAGTGCAGTAAGATGTGAAACAACATAAAATTTTGAGGGGCCCGGGAAACCCCCCCCCCCTTTTGTCGAGGCCTGAAACAATTTTAAACAAGGATTCGCTCTGAGACCGAAGGGAGAGAAGGTCGATCTTTGCGACTAAAGAGTATGAATTGAACTGTAAGTGCTTTTCGTTTTTTTTAAAAAAAAAGAATGGTAAGCGAGCGCGGCTTTAGAAGGTGCATCTTTCGACTGTGCTGGTGAGCTGGATATACCTGGCTGCTGACCGAGCATCGGACGAGTTAAAAATGCCCTGATATCAGATTCTGTGAAATAGAGATCCAAGATAAATCGTGGGCATGCGAAGCAAGACGCTAGCGTCCCGCTCCCTTTTCTGCTAAGTTTCAATTCATCCTAGAAATATATCACGGAGGATGCATGCTTGTTTAGAGTTTAAAAAACATAATTCCAGCTACTTCCACGGAGAGCGATATCGGCTGCTGTCTTCAAATTCCAAAACGATTTCCTAACTCATCGGGTAAAGCTGTGTACCGAAGGAAGTGTGTAGTGTGTAGCCCAACCCCTAAAACTATTTTCAAGATAAGGAGTTTTTTTTTATATTACAGAGAAAAAAAAAAACACTGCCAGTTAAGATATGGTCGTCAAAGAAAAATCCTCTAAAAAAAATTGTGTTTAAGATAACTATGTTAAAAGAAAAAAAGAATAACTTGTGGTGTACAATCTCTGAAACCTACTATGGATTACATTGGGTATGTTAAGTTTTTTTTTTCTTGTTCCATTATAACCATCTTGTTCCATTATAACCATTATAATTATCTTGTTCCATTATAACGTAATGATTGATTATCTTTGTTTTAATTTTACAATCTGTATAATAGAAATCAGAAAATGTCAACATGATAAAGTCTTTCCTATTAATGTTAGAATATTTACAATATCATTTGTTAATTGTGATAGCTTGAGAAATAAGTTTTGAAACACCTGTATGTATAAGAGTTAAAACTCCCTATGAAGAATTAAATTAATTTTAATCCTATTCTCTTGACTTGTATCTATTTCTGCATTGCTAAAACTATTCCTCAATAAAGTAACTTCACTAGAGTTAAATAAGTAAATATACTTTAAAAACAGAAATAATGAGAATAAATGGTTCAGTTCAAATTAACCCAAGAAGAAGTAGAAATGGTCTGTTTCTGTAAGATTAATCACACTAGAATCATATATTAATTTAAAAATAAAGATTTAAAAGAAATCATTAATAAATTGAAGAATATAGAGAATATGAACAGTGTTTCTTCTAGTTTTTTTTTTATTGTAATGAAGATAAACAGCATAAGTTAACTAAAATTTTCAATTTTACACACCTTTACAATTTAATGAATTTAGCCACATTATGATCACAGCCCATAGAGTTAGATTCTTTTTATGTATGATTTTGAAGCTTGTTTTCATATTTCAGCTCTTGACTTTTAACTTATTCAAAATTCTTAAATTAATCTACCTTTTCAGTTCATTCACATTCCTTTAAGTAATTTGTCTTGCGGTATGTTTAAATTTCATTTAATTAATTATATTCATCTATTTTAAGTGAATTTTCTCTGGTCATGCATGAATATTCTGACTCCATGACAATTGTTGGGAGTTGATCTGAGCAGATAAATTGAGAACCCTGTATTGCTTTAGTATTTTGTTGTAGTTTTAAAATTCCTTAAGTGTGGCATTGATATTTTAGGGTTAAAGTTTTCCTTTTCAGTAATTTTAGTAATTCAGCCAGAAGTTATTGTTATGATTTTATATACAGGATTCAATCTAGGTGGAAATTTAACTGCTCAGAGAAAAAAGTTACATAAAAGCTTGTAATAAAATAAACAGACAATGTTTAATGTTTAAGCCCTAATATTAAAGTCGATGTAACGTCAGACAGGTTTCACAAGTGTCAACGTTGTCACGGAGACATCTTCAACCCTTCCATCTTCTTTTAATATATCGTTCCGTTACTTTATAATTTAACCGTGAACGATTTTTGAGTCACGCGACACAAGCTAGGAGGATATAGTAGGAGGAATCGACATATATGGCATCACTTGAAGCCGTTCTTACCCCTATTCCTTGCGCCCGATATATTTCAATGAATTCGAATTGAAATATGGCGGACGTAGGAGAGGTGTGTAGCTATTTCATCTCACTTGATCAGTATAAAGCGAGAGTAACTGACTTGGTCTTATTCTCGACGCTAACGCTCTCTCCTACTTATCATGAGATTCCTGGTTCAACTCCCACCGGCGGCGCCAATTTAACCTTATCATTGGCAAGCAGAAGAAGACATTTCTTTTACAACTAAATATCAATAGCTTTTCAGAAAATTTTTACACGGGTTGGAAAACTGTTATATTTATAACTGATAAAAATTTCAAAGAGTTCAGACAAAAAGAATTATTTTTAAAGAAAGTATGGGACGACCCTACGTAAAAAATACCAGAAAATGTCTTCTTCCGAACGCTTTTGCAACTATTTTTTATGAACTTTCCATTTAAAAATGTAAATTCTTACGAAATTAGATTAAAGATATGAAATCACACAAATTTGAGCTTTGTTTAAGATTATTATCAAGGGGTAATCAGGAAGTTTGGAACAAGATTTAGCTTTAAGGGGTCTCAGGACTCTTAAATCTTTAAAACTTTCGAAATTCAAATTTTTTTAGATAGTAAACTACTATCTTTTCTGAACATTTTGATATAAATTTTTCCTTGAAATTCCTATTAGAACAGAAGTTATGGCTTTTAGAATTATACGCGATCAATAGCTGAAGCGGCGTTTCAGAAACTTTGAAGTCAATTTTCTCCAAATTACGTTTTTGGGCATAACGTGCACGATATCTCAAAAACTTCTGAATTTCTTTTCATGAAATTTTCAAAACTTATGTTTCATGTTAGTCTGTATAAACTGAACCTAAAATTTTCTTTTTATTATTCAAATAAATATTCTTTATAGGTGATTATACTGTTGAAATTTTCTAAATTTTGCATTAAGTAAATGCAACTTTGTATTAAGAATATAAAAATGCTTTAAATACAAATTTATTTAGGTTTAGGGTAATTAATACAATCTGAATCATACGTAGGACCCAAAATTTTCCTTTTCGTTGCAAAATTTATTTTGTAATCGTGCGCGTAATCTGTTATACCGATTTTCCGCTTGTCAAATGTCTGACATTTTGGAGCCCACTGTAAATTCTAATTCTGCATCTTCTAATTTTTTAAATACATGAAATGAAAGAACATACTTATATCTTTCATCCCAATATAAAATTTTGTCTTAAAATAAAATATATTTTAAGATATATATTGAAAATGGTCTTTTTTTTTTTCGATTTTTCCAATTTTAAGAGTCCTGAGACCCCTTAAGTAACTTTTTTCAAAAATGGACTTGCCCCACTTTGAAAATCATATGTTTAAGGGGATTGTGGATTTTTATTTGAACAAAAATCGAAAAATATTTCTGTGCATATTATAATTCTCCAGTTTGCTCTGAGCCATTTGCGAAAAACATACAGACACGAATATTTTACGTAAAGTTACAAGCGCTTGAATTTTGTACAGAAAACAATTTTTTGGCCCTTTAAGGGGACAAGGGACCTTTAAAACCTTAAAAATCAATTCTTTATTTTTTTGTAAATCTCAGTTTAAATATTATTCAAAGGTACATTATATGCGTTATGGCAAGCATTTATCACAAAAAAAAAAAATATTTTTGAGAAAAAAGTGGAATTTTACGCGTCATCTTAGAAATCTTCGAAATGCCCCCTGCGCGTTCCATATTAATGAAAATCACCAATATTTTTTATAAAAGTTTGGTTTATATATATAAATAAAACTGTGCATCGGATTTTATATATTTGAATATAAAAATTTAAAAAAAAAATCGAAAAATTTTGAAATTTTTTCGAAAAAATTTCAAAAAATTTTGAATTTTTTTTTCATTTTTATATTCAAATATATAAAATTCGATGCACAGTTTTATTTATATATATAAACCAAACTTTTATTTAAAAATATTGGGGATTTTCATTAATATGGAACGCGCAAGGCGCATTTCGAAGATTTCTAAGATGACGCGTAAAATTCCACTTTTTTCTCAAAAATAATTTTTTTTTTTTCATTTTTTTGTCATAAATGCTTGCCATAACGCATATAATGTACCCTTGAATAATATTTAAAGTGAAATTTACAAAAAAATAAAAAAAAAAAAATGATTAAGGTTTTAAAGGTCCCTTCTCCCCCTTAATACTCATTAAATCTGTTTTTCTCAAAACTATTTATTCAACGCTTTTAGATTTTTGAAATGCTTCTCTATAAGTCTTAATTTTTGATAAAAATTCATGAAATTGATAAGGAAGATTCCTGATATTGCTTACGAATAAACTGAGCATGCATTTTAAGGTTCGACTTCATTAAGATAATTAAATTTGATTTTTAATTTATTCAAAGGCTAAATTTTTATGAAAATCGATAGGGAATTCAGAAAAAAATCTTTAAAAGATTAATTATTCAAGGATTTAAAAAATCGATACACAGATTTGTTTAAAAAAGTATTTTAAGTGATTAAAAGGTAAATTCGAGGAAATATCTCAAAAATTAAGATGTCTGGAGAATTTTAAAATTTCGTTTTAAAATTTTATTATTTTAACTTCAAATTGTAATAAGACTGGAAATTTCTTTTAACATGTTCTATATACTTATGGTGAAATGTATATTTCCACAAAATTTCATATCTCTTTGATGAAAATTAAAAGAAAAATTTTTTAACGTCCACCGCCCCCTTAAATACAAAGAGTTTTTCAATACTAGAGAACAGGAATTCTGTTTTATCAGAATTTAGTGTTGCCCCGGCATTTCCATTACTTCATTTTCTTCTGATAGACTGATGGCTTCTATTATTATGAAACAGCCATTAAAATGAAGTGTTAGGCGGAGATGAAAGAGCAGCCGTAAAAAGTTAGAACTCTGATTTTCTGGTCAGAATGGGGGAAAAAATGGCCATAATTTTTTTTTTTTTACGGCTGCTCTTTCATTTTCACCTAACACTTCATTTATAATGGCTATTTCATAATAATCGAAGCCACCAGTCCATCAGAAGAAAATAACTCGGTTAAGCGGGACTCTACTGCAGTACAAAACATATTTCAATTTTAAGACTTACAGCACACGTTTTATTATATGTAAAATGACGTCATTCGCATCCGCTTAAGAATTCCACATTTACGATCTACTCTTAAACCTCTACAGCAAAGCATGCATAGCACACTACTATCGCGAAATAATGCACAAATGCGGCAAAAAGATTCCGTCATTCAAGAAAATCGAAAAAAAGGCTATCTAACGATTCATAGATACTTACAATTAAATATTATAGTATATAATAGCTCCATTATTTTAACAGAAATCATTCGTTTATATTTTTTTCAAAATAACAGGTATTTTAATTACATTTTCTTTCGGTTGTTACGAGAAAATGGTAACAAAAATATATAATTACTATTTTAAAACTATTTTTCCTTTACTTTCTACAGAAATGAAGTACTTCCGTTGCCAATATTAAGCAAATGGCTCCAAAAAGTACAAAAAAATTAATATTTCAAAAATAAATGGATATACAGTTTTCAAACAAAATGCATTTAAAAGAGCTTTTTTTTTTCAATACGAAGGTATAAAAGTTGAAAGTGTGCGATGCTTAGAAGTTTAAAAAATTGCTAAAGATTATTTAATCGTAATGTTTTGTTTTACGGCTAGCGTCTGTAAGGTAAAGTTATTTTTTGGACACAAAATAAGCTGGGAGAAAGAAATAACATACCTTTACCGGAGGCTAACAAGAATCGTATTGACTCGTAATAAATTGCATTTCTCGCACTTTATTGAGAGAGATATCTTCTCTTTTTTCACTTGATCGACTTCACTTTCACGAATAGTCTCAGTGTTCCAATACATTTTCCCATTCACTTTCCAAATGGGACAACTTTATTTTGCAGAAATGGTAAATAAGGAATTGTCGATAAAACTTCTGCCACCTGCTACCTTCACAGTGAGATGAAGCGTTACCCTACTTTTCCAGGATATCCCTCCCTTCTCCTAAGTTGTTTGCATATTTTATTTTAAACTAGATAAAACGAGAACGAAAAATCCTCCACCAGGAATACAGGATGAAACACTTTTCAACAAAATAATGTTAAGACATTGAATTTTTTTTTTTCGCGCAATGAAACGATTTATCTAAATAAACATTTTTTTTTTAAAAATTTCAATCTATACTAATAAAAGCAAGTGTTGCTCTACGTGTCTGTTCAATGGCTATGAAAATCTACCGCATGTACAAGACTGAAGATTTTTGTGAGGATAGATCAAGGTCTCTCCTGAGACTCAGAATTTTCAATTTTTGTTAATTACTAGAGATATGAATTAAAATTTACAACAATGTCTCATTAAAAAATCATCTCTGTCCTTCCGAGAGGGAAAAAGTGCTCGCGCATGAGCAGATGCCCTATTTACGTATCGGGAAAAAATGAAGATCGAAAAGCAGGAATTTTGGAGGGTATTTCGTCATTATTTATTAATTCAAAACAGCTTCGTAAAGTTAAAAACTGAAGACATATTCTGAAAGATCTTACTCTTACGCCTCAATCTTCGAAATCAATTAAAAAATATTGCAGTTAACCCTTTGATAAAAAAACAAAAAGGGTTCTTCCTCCGAAAAACGTTTTCTTCCTTTATGGCAACGCCCCGTCAGGGCGCAATTTTAGGAGGTACCGACAAACCAAAAGCATTTTCTTAAAGCTGAAACCTTCTTCTAATCGAGGGTGCAATCGGTTTTTAAAAATACGAGCTTTAATTCTTTCAAATACACCAGCGAATGCAGGTCACGGAGACTATTTTTCTAAGCTAAAATTAACTAAACGTGTGTATTTTAACACATTTTTAGAGCATCTCAATAGACCAGATTTATATTGCCTACCCAAATTTTGGAACGTTCTGATGAGTAGAAATACTGTTTACAAAAAAAAAAAAAAAAAAAGTGTGAAAATTTTGAAGAAATCGGTAAAGACCTGAGTGTTTCATCGAGGTTTCGCTCGTTTTCGGTACGCATAGACTCCAAAAATCAAAGTACGCAGAACATAATAAAATTCCAAATAGCATGTACTTTCAATTCAATAGTTTTTCTCGATTTCTTCATTTAAAAGTATAAATTCTGACAAAATAAAATTAAAGATATAATATCATACAAATTTGAGGTTCACTTAAGGTTATTATTACGGGCCCGGGCAACGTTGGTCGGGTCAGCTAGTTCGTCAATAAAAGTTCAATTACTGCCAACGAATTCTTTTGTATGTCTCTCTAAACAAACAATAAATGTTATGAAAAGCCTATTCTAATAGTAAGCATTTTGTAGTGCACTATTTATCATCATTGATATCATTTTTTATATCAACTATTTCAATAGGATTTAAATAGTATAAAATCGTTAAAATATACTGTAAACGAATTTTTCATAATGTAACGAAATTCTTTTGTCATGTCAAGATTCAAGTTTCTAATCTCAACAGTTTCAAAGGAATCGTAACATAGAACGTTTTTAAAACCATTTCCGCTCATTTCAGCCTTTTAAGTTTCGATTTTTTTACAAACTGTTTACTGGGAACATTTACATCTCAAATATAATTATCATGGAAAATTTCATGTTTTAAGCCCAACAGTGTCACAGGAATCGCAATTTCGGAACGTTCTTTGTTCCTGTACACTTTTGCATTTCTAAAATTTTAAAAACGGTTCTGTGAAATTTGGAAACTGTTCGTTTACATAATAGAAGTAGCAGGCCTGTCAAATGTCATGTTACTAATCCCAGCAGTTCCCGATACATCGTAATTTAGAACTTTTATATACGTTAACCGCTCGTTTGACCCTTTTCAATTTCAAACTTTTTTATAAAGTGTTCATAGCTAGTATTTACATGTTAAATAGACCACCCTACCCAATTTGAAGTTTCTGGGCCCAAGAATATCACAGAAATCGCAATTTTAGAAAGTTTTTTGCTCCTGCTCCCGTTGGGGGTTGTCGGATTGACATAAAACATAGCCTGGGTTGGGGCAGAGAGGGTGCCCATCATTTTACCACCATTGTTTTTGAAATTGGCTTAATAGTTTCAGAGATTAACTCCTCCCACGCCCCAATCTACAAAGAAATACGCAAACGTTACTGCTTTATAATAGACGTATGCCACCCAATAACTATTTATACAATACAAAATTACACAAATGATTCACTACCTAAAAGGTGATTAAAACAATTTAAAAGATGTTTTAATTAATCTTTTACAGTAGTGATCATTTGTGTAATTATATAATGTATTATTAAGGCTTATCGGATGCGAGCATTTTATACATGGTTCGCCCCTAGGTTGCAATTCTATTCAGTGAATATTCTGAAGGCTGCCACAGAAGACTTTTTTATTCTATCCGAATCAGTATATTTAAAAAATAAATTTTGTTTTATATTTCTCGTGTACATATTGTCTAAGTGCAAGTGAAAGTGGTGCCAACCAAATAAAATTCGTGTAAAAGATGCTGATCCCCAATGGCTTAATCTTGTCATCTCACACGTGACATACGACCGATAGGACTAAGTAACGTTGTCACGTAGGAAGCGACCTAGGACCGATAAGGGTTAAGATGATTTAAAGCATTCTGAACTAGTTTATTTTATGTGAAAACGGAATCGATACTATATATACATCGTGACAGCTGCTTTAACTGAGTGTTGAATTTGCGGACTATAACACTTCTTTAACCCTTTCAGAGGCAGAAAATTTTGTTTGTGAAATGATAAAATAATAGACTGACACCAGAATTTACAAATGAATTTTTCAAAGAAATAAAAATATAAAAACATGCTTTTCTAAAATTTCGTTATAAAAGAAAAAAAATTATTAAAATATTCTTGGGGCCGCTTATTAGTTTAGGAATTAATATTAGGTGGTCACGTTGTGTGACACCGGACTTTAAAGGGTTAATCTATATTTTACAATGTAAAATTTCAATTTCCGATTTATGGTTTAAATATCAGCAGTTCTTCAAAAGAAGAATCGCACCTACTTATAATACATTTCATTTCTGGCTTTCTTTTATTTTTAGAGATCTTTTCTGTTTTCACTTTATCGATTTATCTTTCACGAATCCAGTCACACCGTTCTAATATATTTTCCAATTCCGTTTCAAATGCGATGATCTAATTTAGTAGAAATTGTAAATAAGAAGTGCCGATAAAATGTTTACATTTTCTCATGTCGAACTGCACCTGCTACCTTTACAGATTGGATCAAATGCTACCCTACTTTTCATGGATAGATCCTCCACCTCCTACTCCTAAACTTGTCACTTATTTTATTGTAAACTAGATTAAACAAGACTGAAAGATAATGCATTCCACACAGATTATGCAGCACTTTTCAAGACTAGAATATTGTTAGGAAAACAAAAATTTTCTAAAGAAGAAAGTATTGTACTCGAAATTTTTCTCTTCCAGTTTTTCGACGGATTGACATATTTTAGGGGGTCAGAGAGCCTGAAGAACATGTTTATACAAAATGTTTGTCTGCTCCCCCATCCTTTTGTCTTCTTTGTACCATCTAAAAGTGTATGAAGTTAGGCGTAGAATTGAACCATTTTCATATATCTGTTTTTAGTTGTAGACGTCAGATCCCAGTTGAAAATGAGGATTTTACACCGGAAGGGGCTCTGCGATAGCGATTTTTTATAGTTCCAGTTGTACATTGACTATTTATAAAGCGACAGTCCATTCACATCTAGCTAATCCGGCGATTCTCAAGCAACTACCGTACAACAGAATAACAAAAAATATTTATTTCATTAAATATTATGATAGAGTTTAACTTTTTTTTTATTTCGATTAAAATGAAGCAGAAACTTAAGATGAAAATCAAAGAATGTGTAGTATTGACGTAATAACACTTAAGTATTATGATGCGTTACAACTTTTTTAATATTAAAATGTATGAGAAAGAAAAGCTTTGGGACTTGCACATCCGACTACTTCAATCAATAAAAAGAGTTATTTAACTAAACAACTTAAGAAGTCATCATCATCATCAACCGTTTTCAATCCACTGCTGGATGTAGGTCTCCCCCAGATTTTTCCAATGTTTCCTGCCTAGTGATTTAGTCATCCAATTTACACCGGCTACTTTTCTGATTTCATCAGGCCATATTACTTGAGGTCGTCTTCTTAGCCGTTTTACACCTCTGGGATACCACTGTAGAGTGTTTGTGCTCCATCTATTGTCTTGTCTTCTTGCAATGTGCCCAGACCATTTCCATTTTAGCCGTTTAATTCTTTCAATGATGTCAAAAACTTTCGTCTGACTTCTTATCCAGGTTATTTTTTTTCTGTTTTTCCTAGTTATACCAAGCATACATCTTTCCATACTTCTCTGTGTTGTTTGTAATCTTTGTACCATCCGTTTTGTTAGCGTCCATGTTTCTGCTCCATAAGTTAGCACAGGCAAAACACATTGGTTAGATACCTTTCTTTTCAAACAAAGGTTGATGTTACTCTTCAGAATAATATTTTTCTTCCCAAAAGCACTCCATCCAATTCTTATTCTTCTATTGATTTCATTCATGATACTATTATCCGATTATATTTCCTGCCCAAGGTACACATAACTTTGCACTTCTTTATTTTCAGTGTTGTTGTAGACGATTTTCTTTTTTGATGCAAAATGAATTGAACATCACCTTAGTCTTTTCCAAGTTTATTTTTAATCCCACATTAATGCTAGCTTCTGCCAAATCTTTTAGCATATTTTCCAATTCTTCAGGACTGTTACTGAAAATTAAAATGTCGTCAGCGAATCGGCCATGACTTAAATATTTCCCATTTATTCTAATCTCTTTGTTTTCTCAATCCAGCTTCTTGAAAATATTTTCTAAGACAGCAGTAAAAAGCTCAGGCGAAATGGTGTCTCCTTGTCTTACCCCTCTTCCAAGCTCGATCTTTGCTTTTCCTTTGTCCAAGCGTATGGTTGCTGTTGATTTCTTGTAAATCTTCTTTATAATATTGATGTAAGGTTTGTCTATACTAATGTCCTTCAGAGATTCTACTACTGCTGATGTGTAGACCGAATCAAATGCTTTTTCATAATCAATAAAGGCAAGGCAGAGAGGTAAATTATATTTATGTTTTTCTGAGAGTTCCCTTGCCGTTTGGATATAATCCATTGTTTTGAATCCACTTTGGAATACTGCTTGTTCTCTAGGTTGAGCTGAGTCCAGAGCTGATTAAAGTCTTGTCGTTAAAACTTTGGTGAACATTTTATAAATCACTGATAGTAAGCTGATCGGACGGTTTTTAATGTTTTCCTTCTCTCCTTTCTTGTAAAGTAGCACCATCAAAGCATTATTCCAATCTTCTGGTACATCTGACTTCTTGAGACATTTGAAAAACAGTAAGGATAGCATTTTTGCAAATTCTTCTCTTGCTTCTTTATAAGGTCGATTGTAATTCCATCTTCTCCAGGGCATTTACTTTTTTTCATAAATTTAATGGTTTGTAAAACTTCGTCTGTTATTACTGGGATTAGGGCTTCGGTTAAGTTTTCTCGTGGATCACATAGGTTGATTTCCCTTTGATCTTCACATTTATATAAATCGTTATAGAATTTTTCGACAATGTGTACTATTTCTTTATTGATTTTGGTGATTATTCCATCTGTCCTCTTTAGTGCAAAAACTTTTTCCCCAATTCTAGAATTCCAGGCTCTCATTATTAATTTTACGTAGCATTTTCCTTTTTGATGCCTTGAAGCTACTTCTTCATAGAAATCCTCAACTTCTTCATCAGTATAGTTTACTGTTGGTGCATAAACTTGAGTAATTTGTAGCTCGTATCTTCTAGACACCTGTTTTACTAACCTTGCAAATCTATCTGATGTACTATCATATTCTACGATGTGATTCTTCCACCATTTATGAATCAGAAATCCTACACCGCTTGTTCTTCCATCTTCTGTACCTCTGTAGTATAATACACGACCGCTGGCAAGATCTATCTTCTCTTCTCCTTTTTTCACATAATCCTAGGATGTCCCCAGTTGATTCTTTCTGCTTCTTCAAGTTCCTGTGAACGATTTTCCGAAGATAGGGATCGTCCATTATACGTAGCCAAGGTCATCATCAACTTATGGCAGCCTAGCCGAGTCCGGTGATTCTTAGCACACTCTGTCTTCAGGTCTTTCTGATTGCTGCCATAAACAGGATCATGCAGACCGTCGGGAATTAAGGGCCGTGATTTTTTTTGTGAATTCATGGTAAAATAAGGGGGGTAGGTGTCCAAATTCCTCCACGCTGGCCAAGCGAGTTGGAGGAAGCCCATCCGCGTTCGTTCCCCATGCACTAGGCAAGGGTACTAACAGGCTGCACTGGTGGAAGGTACGGATTGGACATTAAGTCTCCGCTACCAGTCGATTCCTTTAAGTCCTCCTCGAAGGCAATTAAAGGGTCTTCTCCTGGTTAATAAGCAGAGCCTATTAAACTGCCCTTCTAAAGAAGTATAAAAGTAAAAATAGTTTCTTTAAAAAACACTCTTTTATAAGTTCATTCAATGTTCATCTTAAAACTTGCACCTCATTTTTTGTTGACAACCCATGATTTTTTCAGAAAAATTTCCGTTACAATACGTCCATTTGACGTGGGCGCCGAACTCTATTACAAAAAAAATCACTGCTTTTTACTTTCTGCTATCTTTACAAGAAGAAAGCATTCGATTCATGAAAAAATGTCGACTTCCGGTTTTCGACGGATTGATACGTTTTAGAAGGTCCTGAATACGATCGGACTCATTTTAGAAAATGAAAATGACAAATATTTTGAGGGCGCTCGATCTCAAAAACTAATGCAAGGAACTTAATAACACTAATAAAATTAATATAAATGGGTGCTCATTAGTTTTGGGTGCATATCGCCCAACAGGTGGCGCTGGAAGGCTGCCCTTTTTCACAATTTCCGCAATAGCTCTATCACAAGAAATAATGCACGAATTTTCTTTAAACCAGATTCAGTTACACGTTGACATAAGTTGTAGCTGATTTGGTTGTAAATAGGCCAACAGATGGCACTGGTATGCTGCATTTTCCGAGATTTCAACTATAGTCATACCTCAAGGACGAATGCACAAATTTTCATCAAACTTCAGATTCTATTAGATGTTGATAAAAGTTCTTGCGGATTAGGTTTTGGTGTCAATTGCACAAAAAGTGGCCTTGCCGTGCTGCATTTCCCCCGATTTTCGCAATAGTACAGTGGCACGGATTTTTATCAAACTTCAGTTTCAGTTAGACGTTGACATAAGTTGTTGCAGATTAGGTTTAGGTGTCAATCGCCCAACAGGCGGCGCTGCTAGGCTGCAAATTTCCGGATTGACACGATTTTAGCGATAGTCCTATCTCAAGAACGAACGCACGGAATTTCATCAAACCAGATTCAGTCACACGTTAACATAAGTTTAGCTTCTTAGCCTTGACATAACTGGCTGCTGTTTATGTTTTCGAGTAAATCCTATAACAGGTGGCGTTGCTAGGTTGCATTTTTAATGATAGCTCTATTTCAAAAACTCCATGCACGGAATTTCATCAAACTTCCTATTCTGTTACACTTTCACATAAATATATCCTTAATAGGCTTCGGTGTATATTAATATTTGTCATAGTTAACCCATATTGGACCGCTGTCCTATAAATCGGACAGCTAATAAAACATTTTTTTCAATAAAATTGATAAGGATTTCCTGGATGCATTTTGTTATGACGTCTTTAAAATACATAAAAGTATAACATATAAACAAAAAAACAAGTAACCAATTAAAATTTAATTGATTAAAATCTATTTAAAAAATTCTTTATAAATTGTGATCCTATAATCTAGAATTTCACCGTTATTATTATCTTTTTAGTGGAGAAATCATAGAGTATTTTTGTCTAACATAAACAGTATTTTAAAAGTAAAATAAAATATTTGCTCATAAAATTAGTTTATGTATGCATTTTATATGTCCTTACTATGTGTCCTACTATTATGTCCTGCTTATAGGACAGCTAGTTACTTAAAAAAATATTTTTTTTTCAAAATTTTGCTAGTATCTACTTAATTACACCATATTAATGATATAATCGAAGTTTTAAAAAATCTCAAAAATATTTAATCGGTGCGGTCCAATATGTGTTAATGAATTGTTGAATTTTCAAATTGGGTGTTTATTTCTGGTCACTCTGTACATTAACAGCATTAAGATTAATATAAAATTTAATCTTATTTTGTTAGTCTCACGTGTATAAAGTCAATTACATAGCTGAATTTATAATTAAGTTCTAAAATTATTAAAATGTTGTGTTGTCATCGGAGAAAATACACTTTTGGCCAACATTTTTATAGGAAGCTATTACAAAATTTCATCTTTGCATACAGTAATTGAGTTAAACAAGTAATATAAAAATTTTCTTTTTAAAGTCAATTCCTACTTAGGTCATCAAAGAAAAATTTAATAGAATCCCTTAAGCTAATATTAGTTTTTGTTGCATTAAAATATCTCAATTTGTTGATTTTCTATAAGCAAGTAGGTGTACAATGGAAGTCTATGGGAATTTGGCGAAATATTAGAGATATTTCGCCAAATATTATTAGATATTATTAGAGATAGAGAGATAGAGTTGGCGTCACTTTTGGCCGTCAAATTTGGCGATATATCGCCAAGTTGGCGACAAACTTGGCGGTATTTAGCGACAGAGCTGGAAGTATTATTAGCTGGCGATTTTAATGTTCCTCTTCTGGAATTGGGGTATACCAGACAAAGTGATAGAACAGAAGACCTTCTGAAACATTTGATAGAGAAAGATCTAATCATAATGAATGATACAGATGCACCCAGTACTTTTGTTCAAGGTGATTTAACCGGAAGACCTGACTTGACTTTGGGAGGATTAGATATTTGTGATAAAATAAATAACTGGTACGTGGATGACCGAGTCTTTTCATATAGTGATCATAGATATATTAGATTTAATCTTGGATACACTGCAATTAAGAAAATGAATAATCGATATAAGACTAAAAATAAAAGCTTTAAAAAATTCAATGGAATCATAAAGGATAAGGAACATTCTTGGCTACAAAACCTTTTGATAGTAAGAAATGCGCAAGATCTTGATGAACATGTAAACAACTTTATGACAGATATTGAATGTATAACAAAGAATTGTTTTAGAATGGGAAGTCTTTCTTACAAATCCACAATAAGGTGGTATTCTGATGAGCTAAGGACTGATAGGAATAAAGTCGCAGCATTATATAAGAGGTGTGTCAAAAATCCAGATGACGAGAATATAAGAGAAAATTATAGGAACCATAGAAGAGCTTATAGCAAAAAGGTCAAAAAAGCAAAGAGAGATTCTTGGGAAAAATTTTGTAACAGCACAAATAATTCATATGGAAACCTTTATAAATATATTGCGGGCAAGACGACCAAACACAGTGACTTTATTTTCACAAGACTGGGTAATTCTGAGCCGTTTGACTCTTATGATGACGTGGCCAAGCTTTTAATGGAAGAGCATTTTGGTATAGACAGGATCCCTGGGAATGTGCATGATTTTGTAGCAGACGGAGAGGAGCTGGAAGATTTTAAAGATGTTTCATCAAGAGAATTAAAATATATAATTAGTAAGCAGAGTAATAATAGAGCACCCGGTGTAGATGCATTAGACGCATTAATTATTAAAAACAATTATTAAAAATTAAGACTTGTATAAATTATATCAGGAAATTATTTGGAACATGCTTAAAATATGGACATTTTCCCGAGTGTTGGAAATCAGGTAAAGTTATTTTCTTCAGAAAGAGGAATAAAGACGGGAAGACTGCTAGGGCATATCGACCAATTACTCTTCTGTGTATAATGGGAAAATTGTTAGAAAGATTGATTAAAATCAGAGTGATGCCTAAATTGGAAGCAAGAAATTTTTGTGATAAGGCACAGCATGGGTTTCGTGAAAAGAAGAGTACCATAACGGCCCTGGAATATTTGAGAGCGAAGATAAAGAGAAACCTTAAAGTTTTTAAATATTACTCCATTGCCTCAATAGATATACAGGCGGCATTTGATGCTGTGAGTTGGAATATATTGGCCAGATTGATTGATGGATTACCTATTTCGAAGTACTTAAAAAACATACTAAAATACTATATTAGTAGAAGGAAGATTGCTTTTACATTTACAGATGGATTAAAATGGTTCGTGTTGTACAGGGGATGTCCCCAGGGAAGCTGCCTGTGCCCGTTATTATGGTTGATAGTAGCCGATTACCTATTAAAGAAGTACAGACAAAGATATGGCCACATTATATCATATGCTGATGATTTTGTCGTCCTAGCTGGTGCAGATACGAGAAGAGAACTCGAAGACAATATGAATAAACAAATTAATTGGTTTGAAGAAATTTGTACGGAATTAGAGCTTACTATAAGTAGTGAAAAATGTGTAGCGATGTTATTTGGTAGATACCTTCTGGAAAATAGACATCCGATATTTAAGATTGGTAATATGACAATTCCAGTTAAAGATGAGATGGTATATCTAGGACTTACATTAGATAGCAAGATGAATTGGATAGCACACATGGAAAAGACAAGAGAAAAAGTGGGAAACTTTACCTCAAATGTTAAGAAAACCGCAAGAAGGGAAAAAGGATTGCACGCTATGTATAGAAAAATTTGGTATAAAAGTGTAATAGAAAAACAGATTATGTACGGAGCTGAGGTTTGGTTTCAAGACTTGAACTACCATGCAAAGAGAAAATTAAGCTCAATTCAAAGATTAGGTCTCTTTACAATTATTTCAGCTTACAGAACAGTTTCAACAGAGGCATTATGCGTTTTGGCAGGAGTTTCCCCCATTCATATTACAATATAATATATGGTTAAAAAGCACAGAGTGTTGAAAGGCGAAGCTACTATTGATTCCGGTGACATAAGAATACACAGAAATAATGTAATGAGAAATTTACTGACAAGTGACTATCCGAATTATACCGATTTAAAAAACCTGCAGATAACAGAGAAAAAGGATACATATTATCATAATTCTATAAGTCCGCTGATATA
Source organism: Maratus speciosus (assembly GCA_963932465.1). Classification (NCBI taxonomy): domain Eukaryota; kingdom Metazoa; phylum Arthropoda; class Arachnida; order Araneae; family Salticidae; genus Maratus; species Maratus speciosus. The sequence goes on along the minus strand of OZ010794.1, from coordinate 89,420,151 downwards.
CACTGATGACTCCAAGATGATAAATGGCGTGGGAGCAGCGTTCACTGTTTGCGTTAAAGGAAATTTTATATATGATAAGAAAATATCATTGCATAAATTGAACAGTATATATCAGGCAGAGCTTGTGGCAATCAAGCAGGCAATAGCTTGGCTGATAAACTCAAATTATAATAAAGCAATTATTTATACAGACAACAAGGCTTCTACATTGGCACTGCAATGGAACTTTCCAGGTAATGACATAATAAGAGACATATACAAGATCATGAATTCTAACTTTAACAAAACTGTAACAATAGGATGGACAAGAGCACATGTTGGCAACGAAGGGAATGAGAGAGCGGATAAACTTGCGAAGGAGGCAATAGATCCAGAGATGGCAGATTTGACTTTGGAGGTACCATTTCCAATCTCATTGGTTAGGAGACTGTGTAAGGAAGGTATAAAGAAGAGATGGCAAGAAGAATGGAGCAAGAGTGATAAAGGTCCAGATACATATAGTGTTATAAGAAAGGTTGATGAAAAGTATCTATGTGTAAGTCAAGTTATCCAATACTATATATCGGGACATGGAAGCTTCCCAGAATATTTGTATAAAATAGGCAAAAGAAGTAACTCAAAATGTGATTGTGGAAAGACAGGAAATGTTTTACATTATCTTTTCGGACGCTGCCCATTTGTCCCATACTTCTTCTTTTTTGATAATTCTCAGAGTGTGCGCTACAATGTGAGAAGAGTGTTATTCAGCAAAGAAAACTATCGTAAGCTGTGTGATAACTATAACTCACTTAATGCTCTATATTCTTTTATAAGATACAGATTTTAGTATTTATCAATTAAATTGCCGTTTTTTTTTCCAATGTGATTCTACGCAGTTTAACATTTACAGCTTGATTGGACATTGGACTGAACTGTACAGATGTGTCCACTAAAGTACTGAACATTGGCTGTAGTAGGAATATGAATCATACGACTGTGCAATGATATAAATGATGATATAAATTATAAGATAAGCTTCAGGTGTGGTCAAGAAAGACTATATATGGTGTATCTAGTAATACTTTTAGAACTTTATCTATGACTACTATATATTGGACTCTACTATATTATGGGACTAATGCTTACCTAGTTGTAGAGTTACTACGAATCTACATTTTGTAATATTGCTTTTTATTTTGTTATTTGCGTGTTGTTAGTCATGTGTTTTGCAGTGCAGTTGTAGAGTTACCTGGATGGTTACATGTTTGTGTTTTAGTTGCATAGTTACCTATAAACATGCATTTCTGTACTCCTGTTTGAGACATAGCGAGTTGCTATGCAGTTTTGCATATGGATTTATGCTTTTGTAAGCATTTTCTTTTGTAATAATTGTCGCTGATGCAGTGGCGTAGCCAAGGGGTGGGGGGGTCCGGACCCCCCCCCCCCCCCCCCCGAAAGTAGACCTGGTTTACTGAATCATGGATACAAATGCAACAGTAAAAACTGCTAAGACAGAATTACAAAGGATCTATAAAAAATTCCGCTTTAGAAGGGTGTTCGTCTTAGAAGGTATAATTCAGAGGTATGTCTTTCTTCGGGACTCTAAACTCTTCCGTTTTAGGCAGATTTCCGTTATAAGTACTTTCCGTTTTCACAGTATCCCTTAAAACTGCTAAAACGTACTCACTTCCCAAACATTTTCTTTCACGTACCCCTTTCTTAGGTTTTCCACTTCGGAGTACCCCATTTTCCATAAGCACGCCCCCCCCCCCACCCCTGCACTCAAGAAGATAACGTAAACATGCTTTTTTTCATTAGTAATCTTCTTATCACAACCATATAATAAATCGATTCAAATTACATTGATATTCCTAACATTTTTGTGACTTCCGCCATTACCGATATTATTTTCACATACCCCCAGCGGACCCGCCACTACCCCAGGTACGCTACCCCAGGTTGGAAACCGCTGCTATAACACCACCTCTGAAGAGCATAAATCTATTACAGGAAAATCTGTGAAGATGACCTATCTCAAAGAAAAACAATTCAAGGTTCGACGAAAACAACACTATATATTTGTGCTTGCTAACGTTTGAAACCTATCTGAAATGAAACTTGTTCCAATTGTGAATCCTTCTTGGCAGGTTTTCTGAAAACACGGAATCCTCTCATAAACAAAAACATTTTAATGTCCCGAGACGGAAGGATAACTATGCAAGTATACCTGCTATTCCGTTTACACGAATTTACTGTAACTAGATTAAACGTAAAACTTCTTTATCTTGGACTTCGATGGGGTTCTGTTTTCGACACTTATGGGAAAGAACGAGTTTATACGAACGCAATAACGGTAAATTGGTTGAGTTTCGTGACCCTTATCTTTGTTCACTTTATAACGAATAATATTAACAATTATTTTAAATCTGCTGCCTGCAATTAATAAAAGTAACTTTATTTTTGGACTGGTTATTTGTTACCACTTTCAAAATACATTGGCGAGAAAAATTAAAGGAACAACCATAAAAAGGTGCTTTATGTTAATTCTATTAAGGGAACTTCCAGAAAGGTAACTCAATGTCAACATTATCACGTAGTCCAATGGGATTAACATTCGCTACAGAAGCATATGCAAATTTTTCAGCCTCAGTCCGTTCTTTCGGTTCACGTGTGAAAAAGAACGAACGTGTGTAATTTGAAGTCTAATTTTAAGAATTGTACGTGTAATTAGGTAAAACTTTCGCTTCTAGTAGGTGGAATATGTCGTCCAGAAGACATTTGACCGATTTTGGGAAATTGCGTGCGATAGGGAGAATGGAAGCAGGACAGACTCTCTTAGTGGTCTGTAAAGACTTAAAAAATAGCCAAAAGCGTCATGTCAAGAATCTGGAAACGGTTTAAAGATACTGGTATGTCCACAAACAACCAGGTCAAGGTAGAAAACGCACCACAATAGGCTCTCAGGACTGTAATTTGCCAACGATTGCTAAAAAAAAAATAGGCAATTGACGTCAGTTTAGATTGCAGGGAGTTTGTTCCAGCAACAAGAACTCGACTATAATGGTTTTCTGTGAGTGACAGGCTGCATGCAAGGAAACCCATGATTTGTGTTCCACTAACTCCGGTAGCGAAATGCACCCGGTTAAAGTGATGCAAAGATCATCGACTTTGGAATACCACGGGCTGGAGCCGAGTTCTCTTTACCGATGAATCCCGATTTTGTTGAGAAAGTTACTACAGACGTGTTACCATATGAAGGGAGAAAATCACACGCAATAAGGCTGCAAACATCCGTGAAAGGCATCGATACAAAGGTCGTGGAATCATGGTATGGACGGACATGATTTTGAATGGCCGCAGTGACCGACACATTTTTACCAGTGCAACTGTGAATGCTTAAATATACAGAGATGAGGTTCTTGATCCTCCTGTCAAGTTGTTTAAGGGTGCAAGCGGAAGTTTCGGAATTTTATGATTATTAATGGTCTAGAAGGGCGCTAAGCCCTTCCACGGAACTCCTAAGTGTCCCTTCCAGAGCTGCATAAATCCGACCCGTCCGAAGCTTACTGATGAACTTGGAGAATGTTCTAAAACTGTTTCGAACAATCTAAAATAAATAGGCTGGGAAGCACAAAAACAGAAACCACCATGAACGATTTTTTACACATTCTAATACTTCCAAAAAAGTGCTAATCCATCACAAATAAACTTATTACAAAAATTTAACTTCCTTAAAGACGACCAGGTATCGGAAGCAACTATTAGATGGAATATGGTATCAAAAGTGGCGAGACATGAAACATGGAAAGCCAAAAGAATTATGGCTGAATAAGACAATTGTAACAAAACTGCTTTTTCCAGCATGAACTATATTTGATGTGTTTGCTTCTTACATTACTAGTTTCTGTAACTGAAAATGCAAGATCTTTTTCTTAAAGTTAAAACCTTCTCACATAGCATTTTTAGTTTGCAGAAGATTTGCAACAGTCTTGCTTTAAAAACCTGCGAAGTTGCAGTAAGCTCAGCATGACAAGACTGAAAGTTCATTACAAGACTGCAGCAAGATAACACAAACGCCGAAGTCACCACACTTTGAACTTGCAGGTAAGTTGTCGTGCAAGTTAAATTCATACTGTATCAAATTTATTGCAAACTAACGACAAACAAGTAATCAAAAATACTGCAAACTTACTGCAAAGTAGTAATCTTTCCATGTCACACTATAAGTTTAACCCCTTCGAAAGGGTCCATAGACTTGATCAAGTCTATTGATGTGAAAGTGCCGTTAGAAGGTGCATGCATCGGTTTTATCACCATAAACAAATTTAGGTAATATTTGTACTTTACATTTCGAGCATTTTTTTGGTATTTAATAAGTATAGCGTTTAGAAACAGCGGTGCCTACCGAATAAAATTTCTGCGTATGTGCTGATTGTCTATTATCTCAACAGATGAATTTTTTGCTTTCGTCACTTTCGTGAATTAAAGACAGTTTTGCATCAGTTTCACAAGAAACTACTCATGCAAGTGGGTGATGGTATACCTTGCGGGAGATTTGCTGCGAATTTCTCAATTCAAATTTGTCACGGCAAGATTATATCAGAAAAAATCAAACTTGCTGTTAATGTTCATGCTATCTGGGTTATCTCAAAAACTCCCATGGGTAGCGCGGCGGATTGCATGAATGGCTCATGCAATTGACACTTATGTGAAATCATTATCCAATATCTATTACAGCACAAGTTCTTAATTAAATGACAAGAAATTAAACATGGAAATTGCTGTTTTAAACTTAACTACTTGATCCTAACTTTATTGTAGGCAAATGTTATGTAATATGAAACTTGATTTAACCCATTCGCTGCCAAAACTATAAGGTAAGAATTTTCAAATTTCTTGTTAAAAGTCGTTTGCTACCACAAATTCAGAAAGGTAAATTTCGCTTTACTAATACAGCGAAATTTCTGGCAATAAATCAGGCAATGTTTTTAATTCTAAAATAGTGGTGACAAAGTAATTAATAAATTACAGCCACGAGTATACTCGTGGATGACACCGAATGGGTTAATTTAACTCTTCAGTATGCGCTCAGCTTTTTACATCATACTGAATCTTTTTCATTGATAAATATTAATGTAACTTCAATGTATTATTAGTTGCAGTTATAGAGATTGGCCTTACATTTTTTATCCATGCTTTTTTTTTTTTAATTAAGAAATTAAATAAGGATATACCTAAATTGTTAAAGTTACTCGAAATACATCTATTATGCATGCACAGTCAAGACAAGATTGCAAGGGACTGGTAAAAAGCTCCATTTTAGACAGGCTTACATAGAAAGAAGTGTAATTATTTATGCTTCTAAGGTACACTACCTCAATAAGATCTATTGTTCTTTTCGCAGGGATTCTGAAACTCTTTCGTTTGAGACAGTATTCCGTTATAGAAAGATTCCGCTTTCACAGGCTTCACTATGTTTCACTAAAGAACGATGAAAATCCCCTTTCAGACAGGTTTTCAGCAAATTTAATTCTATCGCAATTCATATTAAGACCATGTAACGGTTCCGTTAAAGACAGGATTCTGTTATAGACAATTACTATTTTGACAAGTTTTATTCTATTCATTTGACATAAATAAGTATATTTATATAAATACACAGAACTTGTAAAAATGGAACCTGCCTATAACGGAATTCTGTCTGAAACAGAAATGTTTCATAGTACTACGGAAAAGAATATTATACAAATACACCTGATAACACAAAAACCTGTGTAAAACGGAAAATTTCAACATTTACGTTTTTATCTTGACAGGTTTTACTATATATATATATATATATAACCTGAAGGAAAAATTCTGGACTCCCCCGAAACAAAATCCTGGCTACGCCACTGCTGATAGGCCCGTTTCCCGGCTGGGAGGAACTGGATGGTGGAGGGGTTTCCCCGCCAGGACATATAGGCCATAAACCTAGCGGTTGGCGTCCTGGTTGGGTGTCCTATGGTAACCCCTTATCGAAAATACTTTCATTCATCTTCAATAACCAATGGCCGCCATTTTGTTTCCCATGCAAAACTAAAATTAATCAATTAAAATTTAATTAATTAATTAATAATTGAAAAAACAGTATTAACATCAATTGTCATCCAGTACAAGTTTTAAAAATTTTTTTTCAACTTGATAGGATGAATAACGAGTATTTTATTAACGATTGAAAATTTGAACAAGATATATAAATAAATAAATATATAAATATAGGGAGAGTGTGAACTAATAGTAGGAATTGAATGAAAGAATTTAATGAACTTTCTGGAATTATTTGTTTATAGAGACATGTTCTCTGTTTTCACTATATTTACGAATCCAGTCAAAAATATTTTCCAATACTGCTTCGAAGATGAATACCTTTCTCTGTGTAAATTCTAAACAAGGTGAAATTCTTCGCTTTGTAATATTTCACGCCATCTGCTACCTCCAGAGCGAATCTGAATTTTTGTCAGAACAGGCACGATTTTCTTTCTACGGATACCTATGCGCGTTTGTTTCATTTTATTGCATTTTCTCTTTCGTATGCATTATAAGAAAATATTGGATTCGAAGGAAATTGACATATTTGTAAAATAGGATAAATGTAGGAAAATAATATACTACTACAAATTTAAATATACAATAACCTCATCCGAATTACCCATGGTTCCGAAGAGTTCTTTGTCTTTAGAAACCTCATAAAGTAATATACCGTGTGCCCCAAAAATGACTGCTGAATTTTAAAATTTAATAACTTGCAAACGGTGACATATATTAAAAAATTCTTGCAGGAGAGTTATGTATGATGTCCAGAGCTTTTTTTTTTTACCGTGATTCTTGATTTTAGTTGGAATTTCAAACAATAGAATACGCTGCAAGAAGTAGGGGCCAATCGCAGACCTGATTTTTGGTACTTCCGGATCCATTAAAATCATTTTAATCTCCTTTATTCGCATGGGAGAAGAGAGAGGCTGAAAAATCGAGCCTAGATTTAGCGTCTATTGCTTGCAGCGGCATCTATCGCTGCTATTTGTAACTAAAACTGGGAATCACAGCATAAAAACTCCTGACATCTTGCACAACCCTCCTGTGAAAAAAAAAATTATATCTGTCACCGTTTGCAAGTTATTGAATTTTAAAATCCATTAGTCATTTTTGGGATACCTGATATTTTCGATATTGAAAGAAGCATATATAAAACAAAATTACTTTTGCTGACACTGTTCTTCGAAAACGAGTCGAAACGTTCAAGGGTTAGTGCATTTATCTGTTTTCTTATACAGGACTATCGATTATGCTGATACTATTCTTTATGAATTAAACATTTTCAGTTGCATTTGCTGAATACATTTGTGCAAGATTAGCGAAATAATATTAATGTGAATGCTGTTAATTTTCATGTTTGTCTGTAAAACATTTTGGTTGAACATGAAAACGTTCACTTCAGAACCTTCCGAAATACCTATAATCCGTGTTGATAAAATCGATTAATAAACACACACACAATTCGGGATAAGAAAACCAAATAATACATTATAAAAATTAATAGGAAAAGTTCCCGAAAATCAGTAGTAGTAAAAGGAATCTTGTTCTTATTAATGCTGCTTAACCCTTTATACTCCGACGGCACTTTGAATTGGGATAAAAAATCTGTGGTACTTTAAACTCTCATTGCATGCATTCCCAATAATACTTTTAGGAAACAATAGTAAATACTTCCCTTGACCGTCACTTTATAGCAATAGTAGTTCTAGAAAGCTGAAACATATTCACGACCCTATTTTGGCACGTGTGTGTGTGTGTCAAATTTGCTTCCATTTTGTTTTTTTATGGGGCATCCCTAACTTTTGCTTGAAAACATCTGAAATTTTACAGGTAAAGCTATCATACTTTTTTTTACCCGACTGAAAAGAAGGGTTGTGTGTTTCACGCGTATCTGAGTATGTGGATTTCTTTATACTCTCGAAATATCCCGACGGCTGGATGGATTTCAATGAATGGCATCTCTATCGATTCGGCTTAATCGTCTGATGGTTATAGGATAGGTTTTGTTTTTATAAATTCAAAATGGCGGCCGTAAAATACAAAATGGCGATAGAGACGAAAAAAAAAATTACGCACCCTATTGAGTGGCCTATCATTGGATAGGTCTTTCAAAATGAAGACGATGTTTCATTGACTATTTTACAGTCAGAAGCTCCGTTTAAATATTACACAACCTGGAAGTTGTGCTGGCAGGATCTCTAGCTTTACTGCAACTCTAATCATAATAGACATCTTTAGGCCTCATCAAAACAGTGTTTATAGATAGGAACTAACAATTAAACGCAACATAAAAGTCATCCATACAAGTAAATAAATAAAAAAATAGGTATGTAATATAAAAAAATATATTTAACATTGATGGGAAATAATTAGTTCGCTTTTTACGCAGACGGGCTTTTTGATTTTTAACACTTTCCAACAAAGTTGAAAAGTGTTTATGACTTCGGTTTGTCTGTCCGTCTGTCCGTCTGTCCGCGCTCTAACTCCCGTAAATATACTCGGATCGTTCTGAAATTTTTGGATGTTAGTGACCTCTACCATAGCACGAACCCTATTGCAAATGAAGTTTGTAGCATGTTTAGTTCATTTACAGGGACAGTCAAAAGTTTTCCGTTACATTACGGCCTATGGAAAGAAATAGTTTAAAATGATTTTTAATGATGTTACATGCTTTCAAACATAATAAATTGATATGCATTTATCAAGTTGACTAAAATATGCATTTTCTGTACAATATGCGGCCCAAAAAATAGTTATTATTCATTTACAGGGGCGCACAAAAGAATTCCTTTACATAATGATATAGAAGTGGAGGGAATTTTTTCCGGAGTATTTTAATTATGCTAAACTATTACATGTATAATGAAATAAATATACGTGGCTAAGGTTTACTATAACTTATTTCATGGATAATACGAAATGCAGAACATTTACAGGGACACACAAAAGATTTCAGTACTATATTGCACCCGAAGTACTGTAAAGTAGCGATGATTGCTGGAAATGCATTTTTAATTATGTTATGTGCTTTTATGTTTCACTATATTTATGCATTGTATATGGTGTGTATAAATGCTGTAATTGATATACAGGGCTACTCAAAAGAATTCGTAATGGTTACTGGGTATGATTGCAAATTGCTTAAAGGTGATTTTTAAATGAGTTAGGCATTTTTACGCTGAACCGCATTTGGTTTACTAAGAAATGTTTGTAAAACATATATAAAAGGACATACAGGGTCACGCAAAGAATTGGATACATGGCCGTCTGTAAATGATAATTTCCGGAAATGTGATTCCGGTAGTTTTAAGAGTGTTTTACTTTGAATTAAACTTTAGCTAAATAGTGGCGTGTAATATAGGTATTAGGTTAACTGCAGAGTGCAGAGTTTTACAAGAATATACAAGTATGTTTAAATCTATTAGTATAAATTGCTGAAAGAGAAATTTCAACCTGTTATGTGTTTTCTTGCTAAACTAAATTTCTTCATTATATAATATATATATCAACCTACAGATCAAATACAGGGCTGTTCAAAATAATTGGAATACATATTTGCTATGGTCGGTAACTGCTGAAATCAGTTTTTCAAATGTTTTATGTGTTTTCTAAAATGTTTACTTAGTTCACTTATATACCTTATTTCCCTAAATAACGAAGTTTTGTTAAAGCATTCAGGAAGTGTTGGAAAGTGTTTCATAATCTATGCTTAACGCATGATTTTTCTTACTTGTTTAAATTTAATCTTTATTGTTTTAAATAGATCACTTGACAGTATGTTATGCAAAATAAAAATAAATTTTCTGTTTGTTTAATTTACGGGGCACTTTTCAAAGCGGTACTTTTAAGTACAGTCGGAACTTAGGTTGAACAGAATTTTTACTTAAATTTTTATCATTTGAATATACATGGTACATAAAAACGTATATATTTACTAGGGATGCATGGGTGGGCACTAGACAAACAAAATAGGGATGATATGACATGATTTACGTATTCAATGATATAGCAATAAACACATTCTTTTTTCTTTGGAACAAATATTAATTTTTTTATAAAACAAAACTTTAAAAAATTACAGATTAGAAAAAAAATCTAAAAACATCTCTTAGTATTTTTATGAATCATTTCCAGTTTTCTACAACTGCAAGTTTGGCTCAAATATGCTTTCAATCGGGCGATAGTAATGCAACTATAAAATATTCTTCCGATGACGAAATGCTCACTGATGATCCATCAACACCATCATCATCTAGTCATATATGCATCATAATCATATATGCATCTAGATATTTGCATAATAAGTCACATTAAAATAATAAGAAAAAATGGATACACTTTTTTTTTTCTAAGTCTCGATTTTTTCCCAAGCGTTATGACCCAATGGTACTTTGAAGTACCATTTTAACCCATATTGGACCGCTGTCCTATAAATAGGACAGCTAATAAAACATTTTTTAAATAAAATTGGTAAGGATTTTCTGGATGCATTTTGTTATGACGTCTTTAAAATACATAAAAGTATAACATATAAACAAAAAACAAGTAACCAATTAAAATTTAGTTGAAAAAAATCTATTTAAAAAATTCTTTATAAATTGTGATCTTATAATCTAGAATTTGACCGTTATTATTATCGTTTCATTGGGGAAATCATAGAGAATTTTTGTACAACATAAACAGTATTTTTAAAGTAAAATAAAATATTTGTCATAAAATTAGTTTATATATGCATTTTTTATGTCCTTACTATGTGTCCTACTAATATGTCCTGTTTATAGGACAGCTAGTTACTTATAAAATTTAAAAGTAAAAATTTTGCTAGTATCTACTTAATTACACCATATTAATGATATAATCGAAGTTTTAAAAATTTTCAAAAATATTTAATCGGTGTGGTCCAATATGGGTAATGTAATTAGGCGTAACTAACAACAACAACAAAAAAAAAAAAAACTTTATTTTTAGGATATCTTCTAACGTATCATAATAATGGTAATGTATCATAATAAAGGGTAAACGGTTTGAGTTTTTTAAATTCATAATTTGGTATATAAAGGGTTATATCTGTAAAACATTTTGGTTTCTGAGATATCCTAAAGATACAGAAAACTTTTTATAATAGTGGGTTACTTGGAAAGGGTTATTAGCCCCCGGTATGGTATGCTATTTCTTTCTCCTAGCTTATTATGTGTATTCCAAACAATAACGTTACCTTACAGAAGCCAGCCGTAAAACAAAGCAGTACGATTAAGTACTCTATAGCAATTTTTTAATCTTCTAAGCATCGCACATTTTCGACTTTTATACCGTCGTATTGAAAAAAAAAAGTTCTTTTAAATGCATTTTGTTTGAAAACTGTATCTCCATTTATTTTTGAAATATTAATTTTTTTGTAGTTTTTAGAGACATTTGCTTAATATTGGCAACGGAAGTACTCCATTTCTGGTAGAAAGTAAAGGGAGAATAGTTCTAAAATAGTAATTATATATTTTTGTTGCCATTTTCTCATAACGGAAAGAAAATTTAATTAAAATACGTGCTATTTTGAAAAAATATAAACTAATGATTTCTGTTAAAACAATGGAGCTATTATAAACTATATTCAAATTTAAGTATCTATGAATCATTAGATAGTCCTTTTTTTGTCGATTTTCTTGAATGACGGCTTCTTTTTGCTATGCATTTGTGCATTATTTCGCGATAGTGATGTGCTATGCATGCTTTACTGTAGATGTTTAAGAGTAGATCGTAAATGTGGAATTCTTAAGCGGATGCGAATTATGTCATTTTACATAAAATAAAACGTGTGCTTTAAGTCTTAAAATTGAAATATGTTTTGTACTGCAGTAGAGTGTGGCTTATCCAAGTTATTTTTTTCTGATGGGCTGATGGCTTCTATTATTATAAAACAGCCATTATAAATGAAGTGTTAGGTGAAGATGGAAGAGCAGCCGTAAAATGTTAAAACTCTTATTTTCTGGTCAGAATGGAAAAGAAAAAATGGCCATAATTAAAAAAATATATATATGGCCATTTTGTTTTCCCCATTCTGACCAGAAAATCAGAGTTCTAACTTTTTACGGCTGCTCTTTCATCTTCTCGTTACGCTTCATTTATAATGGCTGTTTCATAATAGAAGAATCCATCAGAAGAAAATGAAGTAATGGAAATGTCGGTGGTGACACTAAATTCTGAAAAAGCAGAATTCCTGTTCTCTAGTTGTATATTTTCTTTCGTAATTATACTTTCAAGATTTAGAAACAATTTTCTTTTATTAAAGTGTAGGGTTGCCTCTGATATAAAAGTGACAAGTCCAGAATGGTACTCACTTCCGACTGTTGTTTGTACAGTCAGTACCTCAGAACAATCTCCCTGCCCGGCTTCCGTCACTGCCGACACTTTGAAGGTGTACTGGACGAAAGGTGCTAAGTGTGCCACGGTGTAGCTGGTGTTGTTCGAAGCGGTATCTTCGGAGAAAGAGGCACTCGAATTCTGCCAATGCACGATGTACTTCACAATGGGGCCCGTATTGACGGAGGGAGGGTCCCAGTTAAGTGTGACGCTTGTATTGCCGATGCCAGTCTGTCGCAGATTTCGTGGTGCTCCTGGAGCTATTATCAGAAAGAAACAAGAAAGGAAATTATGTGCTACATATAGATTATAATACACTTTCCAACTTCATCAGATTGTTGTTGCGAAATTTAATCTTTTCATAGAGTGAAAGGAATTACGTAAATGAAAAATTCATAAAATGCATTACATAACATATTGACACATAAAACAACACATCATAAACTCATTACATTTCTGAAAACTCATTTTAAACAATCGCCGCCCGTGGACGGTAATGTATCTGAAAACTTTTGAGCTGCCTTCATTAAATGTTACATGTACGCTTTCCTTTATAGAAGATTTTATTACGCACTTCAACAACAATATCACTTTAATTCTAGTATAATTAGCTGCACTAAAAACTAAAAAAAAAAAAAAACTATGTCTATTCACAGCAATTTAATCGCGATTGTGGGTGCCACTGTATATGTATAATAAATGTAAAGAAGAGCATGTTTTATACGAAGCACTGTGCATGTCGGTACTGCATATCAAATTAAATTGATTCGTAATGTTAAAAATAACATATCGTCAAGCAATTATCGCCCATAGATCACAATGTATTGGATTTTTTTTTGAGGGGGGGGGGATGTCTCTGTAAAGGAACTAAAAATGCTACACACTTAATTTTAATGGAAAACGTACTATTGTGTGTATCAATATTATATATCAACTAGAAAGATACCCCGTCAAAAATGATGGAAAATGAGATATAAAGATACATACAACATATGTGGAAGAATGTGAGTTTTCATGCTTGTTTAAAATTAGATAAATGACTTCTTTATGTTGAATAAACTATATAAATATTTTAAAGAATAGTTGTGTATATGAAATGAAAATTTGAATGAGTTGCTAGAAAATATGTTGCCAAATTTCCTTCTTCGCCAGAACAGTTCTCTATTTCGCCAAGGCCCCTATACTGGAAAAGTATCGAGAATTTAATTTCTGTATCCGGCTATGTAAAACACGTTAAAAACGGGCAGTTAGGAGCTCAGATAGTACAGCGCCGTCTAATGGGTGTTATGTTATTAGTAGCATATACGGGATGAAGATGTAAACATCTACATTTTTGTATATTACAATTTAAATTCTGACCCATAGATTTTGATAAAAAACCCTTAAATGCGCAGAGTTTAAATTAAATAGCGGTGAGTTCGACTTTGGAAGAGGATACAGCTTTAAATTGAATTTCGCCAAATTATCCAGCTATCGCCAAGTTGGCTTCATATGACAACTTATTTTTGTCGCCAAATTTGACGTTATTTCGTCAAATTTGGCGATGTTTCGCCAAGTCGGTCAAAATTTGATGCTATTGTGACAACCCTGTCATAAGTATTTTTCAACAATTACTCATTACAGAGAGGAGGTCCAACCGGAATTGTGAGGGACACACAGAAACTTGGATTTTATATAAATAGATTTTCTAATGTTGGAAGTAGTGTAATAACTTTAAAACACACTTTAAACAACTGTCGTCCATACATCACGATGCATCTGAATTCTTTTGAGTCTTCCGTAAACAAAATACAGGGTATCGGTAAAAGAATGTCCCAGTTATAAATTTTAATAGAATCAACAGTAAGCGTTGTAGAACGTTGGTTCAAGGTAACCCATAAAGAGTCACTCAAACAGTTTTAGTGCATGCGCGAGTCCTGCTTTGTTTTGGATTCGCATGCAGTGCCACCTACGCAAAAGGGCGACTCCTGGGCGTAAAGCGCTATTACTGGGCTGAAAAATTAAAAGCCGATAGAGTCATGCGATTTTTTCCTTTTGGGGGGGGGGGGGGCTTTATAAAAGACCGTGTCTAAATTCCCCCTCTACCTCATGATTTGCCAGAGTCGAGGCACAGAATGGAAGAGGCTATTGCTTCCATGAATCCGGGCGAGTTAACCGAAGTCTAGGAAGAATTGGACTTGGATGTGTGCCGTATCACTAAAGGCGCACCTATTGAACATGTGTAAGAAAAACTAAGTTAATTTACCTTGCATTGGATGGATGATTTGTTGTCAATAGTCTAAATTAAATTGTTGTAATATACCATTGATCCTGGGACATTAATTTATGGACAACCTGAAAAAAATGCTGCATTCCGTTTTCAATAGGGAACATGTAGTGTTCTCGCTGGCTTTTGACAGACATTAGTGATTTGGCGAATAACAAATAATAAACAATATAACAAATTAAAAAAAAAAATAGTAAAATAGATTTGGTTTGAAACACTGAAAAATCTATCTTTAACCCTTTATTGTATTCCTTTTTTTTTTTTTTTTTCCCAATATGTTCTAAAATAACCCATTTTTAATTTCTTCTATCTTTGCAAGAAGAAAGTATTGGATTCGTGAAAAATTTCAACTTCCCGTTTTCGACAGATTTATACGTTTTAGAATGCCCAGAACACGATTTGATGGTTTTTAGAAAATGTCTGTCTGTGAGTCTGCCTGCCACTCTGTCTGTGGTTGGTTGGTTGATTTTTTGACGGCCGATTATCTGCACGAGGGATATAGACCCAGGGGGGGGGGTGCCCTTCGTGGGGTCTTTCTAAGGGAACCTAACCCGTATTTACGCATGGGAATCCACGGTTTCGAAGAAAACCACGAAAACTCCGAAACGGTTAGGCCGACGGGCGCGATTGGGTACACTCTGTCTGTGAGTCTGTATTTGACAAAAATTTCGTGGGCGCTCTATCTCAAGAACTAATGCACGAAATTTCACAAAACTTCATATTTAGTTAGACCTTGATATAAACTGGACCTGATTAGTGTTTGGTGAAAATCGCCCAAAAGGTGGCGCTGCTATGTGGCATTTTTCACGATTTCTGCAATAGCTATATCTCAAGAACTACGACACGGATTTTCAAAAAACTTCAGATTCAGTTAGTCTAAGATATAGTGTGGTGCTGATTACTTTTTTGTGAAAATCGCCCAACAGGTGGCTCTGGTATGCTGCGTTGTTCATGATTATCGCAATAGCTCTAACTCAAGAAAAAATGCACGAATTTTCATCAAACTTCAGATTCAGTTAGTCCCTGATATAAATTAGTGCTGTTTAATGTTTGGTGTAAATCGCCCAACAGGTGGCGATGCTGTGCTGCATTTTTCACGATTTCCACAAGAGCTGTATCTCAAGAACTATTGCACGGATTTTCATCAAACTTCAGATTTAGTTACTCCTTGACATGAATTAACGTATAAATTAGTGCTGTTTAATTTTTGGAGTAAATCGCTCAACAGGTGGCGCTGCTATGCTGTATATTTTGCGATTTCTGCAACAGCTTTATCTCAAGAACTAATGCTTGTATTTTCAACAAACTTCAGATTCAGGTATACCTTGATATCGTTTAGTACTGTTTACTTTTGGTGTAAATCGCTCAACAGGTGGGGCTGCTATGCTACATTTTTTCAGAATTTCCGCTATAGCTCTATCTCAAGAACTAATGCACGAATTTTCATCCAACTTCAAATTTAGTTATACTTTGATATGAATTGGTGCTAAATCGTTGTTATTTCTTGTACTATTTAAAGGATTTAATTGACGTGATTTATATAAAAGAAAGTTTTGTGAAGGCCACAACATACTAGTTTACTTTCTTCTATCTTTACAAGAAGAAAGTATTGGATTCATGAAAATTTTCGAATTCCGGTTTTAGACGGATTTACACGTTCTTGGGGTCAGAGAACCCGAAAAACATGTTTTTATAAAATGTCTGTCTGTGAGTCTGTCTGCCTGTCTGTGTGTGTGTGTGTGTGACACAAATTTTATGGGCGCTCTATCTCAAGAACTAATGCACGGAATTTAATAAAAATTTATATCCAGTTAGTCCCTGATACAAATTGATGCTGATTAGTTTTTGGTGCAAATCGCTCAACAGGTGGCGCTGCTATGCTGCATTTTTTATGATTTCCGCAATGGCTCTATCTCCGGAACTAATGCAAGGAAATATTCATGAAACTTCAGATTAAGTTAGTCCTTGATATGACTTGATGCTGATTATGTGTTGGTGTAAATCGCTTAACAGGTGGCGCTGCTATACTACATTTTTTACGATTTCCGCAATGGCTCTATCTGAAGAACTAATGCACGGATTTTCATGAAACTTCAGATTCAGTTAGTCCTTTATATGATTTGATGCTGATTACGTGTTGGTGCAAATCGATCAACAGGTGGCGCTGCTATACTACATTTTTTACGATTTCCGCAATGGCTCTATCTCAAGACCTAATGCACGGATTTTCATGAAACTTCAGATTCAGTTAGTCCTGTATATGACTTGATGCTGATTACGTGTTGGTGTAAATCGCTCAACAAGTGGCGCTACTGTGCTGCATTTTGCACGATTCCCGCAATAGCTCTATCTCAAAAACTAATGCACGAATTTTCATCTAACTTCAGATTTAGTTAGATGCTAACAAAAGTTGTTGCTAATTAGGTTTTGGTGTTAATCGTCCAATAGGTGGCGCTTCTATGCTGGAATTTTCATGATTTTTGCAATAACTATCTCAAAAACTAATGCTCGGATTTTCCCCAAACTTCAGATTCGGTTAGACTTTGACATAAGTGGTTGGCTTGGTGTTTTTGATGTAACATAGGTTTTGGTGAAAGCACCCAATTAGTGGCGCTGCTAGGCTGAATTTTGCTGGATGTAGACGATTTCAGAGATAGCCATATCTCAAGAACTAAAGCACGGAATTTCATATCTTTGGAATCCTCATGACGGGCATAGATTGCCGTTTAATATTAGCAGTGTGATGGCGAATTTTCAAGTATTAACATGTATGAGATAGAAGAAAGTTTTGGGATTGGTACATCCGACTAGTTTTGTAATTGCTTATAAAATAGAAATTCTAATATCCGCTATAGATACTATTTAAAATAAGTACATTCTAAATATCTCCTAAATGTGTAAATATTTCAGACATTCTTTTAGCAGTCTATATAAAAATTCGATATCTGATTTACTGTTGTGAAAATATACTAGAAATTACTATTATATTTTGACTCTAACCGATACAAAAAAACTGACAGGTCAATGATACTTTGCATACAACTAATAAATAGTTTGGTAAGTGGCTAATTTCAACGCCGCATTCAAGCAAATATTTTCTCGATTTGGCGAGTAATTTTGTTTGTCTTTTTTACCAGCGCAACGCGATGCGACGCCGCCGCATAGATAGTTAATTAACTAACAATAGAGAAATACTTATCACGTCATACTTCCTGTATATTGGCTGTTGCTAAACTGAAATGATATTGAGTCAGTATCTCTATAAATACGTGTAGAGTAATGTAAATGGCACGGTGCGATTGAATCATGCGATTGAATCATTGAGTGCGACATCAATCATTCAGTAACGTGGATAAGAATCTCGTCTGTATTGGCATACACACATAAAAAGAACAGAAATTGAGCATTCGCAATTTGGCGACTTTGATTGCTCATTTACTCGCCAAATGCAGCATTTTGTCGCTATTTTGGCGTCATTTTAGGGGCGCATTTTGGCGCAATGGCGAGCGGTAGCGAGAACCTTGGAACATGTCATAGTTAGTTCCCAATAATATATAAGAATTATATGAAAATCTAAGCCTATTTAGAGAAGATAGAGCTTGCACAGGCAGACATACAATGTCATGAACGCTTTTAACCCTTTATGTCCCAAATTGTGAATGCATGAAAAATTAATCTTCTAAAGCATTCTTTTGTGAATTTTTGAAACTACATCTACATTAGAAAATTTACACAATCATTTAATATATTTTAGAAACACTTTGCCAATTAAAATTAATTAATTACATTTTAATTTATAAGGATTTTGTGCAATATTTATAACTTCACTCAAATCTTTTATTAAAATACATTTTTTAGTATTTTGTAAAGTTAGAAAATGAACAAATATAATGTTCTTACAATAGAGATATAGAAATATTTCCGAGCTGAAACTTTTCTCCCCCAATCTTTCAACGTCAAGAAAGCTGAAAAGATGCAAATGAAAAAGAAATTGCCCTTTAAAAAATATTTTTAATTTGTGCAACCAATGATTTTGGAAGAAGATAAAGTAAAGTGTCTATAACTCATTCTATACTGTATTACTACTAATCGACGTAATTTTATAAAAAGTTATTTTAATGATACTTTACAGAACCGTCGGGGCATAAGGTGTTAAACTTTATTCGAAAGTGTTAAAAACATAATAAATAGAGACCTAACTCTTTTTGACAAATGTTCATACAAATATCCTCATTTGCATTGGCCACCATTTTCCATCATGTTCGCGATTTTCAGCAATAAATTTTGCAATTATTATAGATTTTGCCTACAATAATTTAAGAAAAATAGATAAAAATTCCGACAATAAATACACTACTATGACTTAATCTGTAAAAGATTTTTGTAACTACCGTGTAAAATTGCTTCAAGTTTTTACCTTTCATTTAATTTTATTGTTACGACGCGAAAAATAAAGGTTTGTATATTTAGAATTTTTTAGCATAGCATAATTCAATTTTTCTTAATGGCAGAGAGACTCTGTGATTAAATAATGCAAAAGTTTCATTTCGGAAATAGTGGTGAAGAAGCGCCTACAGGCAAAAAGGTTGTATATCCCACTTAATTCAGTAAATATTTTTCCATACACAAAAACGGCTATCCTTTCTGACATATTCATGGTCTCGGTTCCATACGTAAAAACAAAAATCTGCATGGAGATCAGTTGAAGAGATTTTTGAATCAATAGCGTTTTTCATTTTTCGATAAACGTGTTACATCTTGAGTAAATCTCATGATGACAGGTCTTGAAAATTGGCTCAAAACTCCAATATTGATTGCATTTTCAGAAAGATCCTTTGTTTTAATCAACAAACTGCAAACGCAGTTTGGAAAATGGTATTGCTGTATAAGAAAACCTGTTGATTTCATGTACATAATCAAAAGTAAGAGTCGTGTAAGAATAAAAACGAGCTTGTGAGTATGTAATTAGACACAAAATTGCAAAATAGCTTTAGAGAATTATTAAATTTTAAAGTTAAGGGGGTCAGGAACCTTCTGATCTAACAAAATAAATGAAAATTTGACCTCTAAGAATTGCAGTCACTCTATAACTAATTGACTTTTTATTATAAAATTTAAAACACATATTAAGAAAGATCTAGACACACGGCAGTGTGTCAGCCAAGTTCGCCTGACATAGCCGTGTGTTATTTACACGAACCATTTCGAGCTGTTTTCATCAAATTTCAATGCTCTACAACTGAAAATCTTTGAGACCTACGTACTTGTTATACGAAATGTGTAGTAAGGCCACCCTAATTACCTAAAATCCAAAATTTTATAAATAACGCATAATTAGTTTCCGAGATAATGACATTTGAAAATGTCTGATAATCGATAATTTTACCACTGACTGACTGACTGACTCACTCATCAAAAAGATCTCGTATATCTACTGCAGCTACAGACTTCAAATTTGGTGCGAAGTTAGTTCACACTATAAAACTAAGGAAAAAAATAAAAAAATTGTGAAAATCGATGAATTATCCACCTGGGGGTGCCCATTTTTACTTTACCATTGCGCCTATTAGGCGAAATTTTAATTTGCCGTAGGAGGTGGCGCTGTTTTGTCGCCAAATACCGCCAAGTTTCTCGCCAACATGGCGATATATCGCCAAATTTGGCGACTAAAATTAGTCGCCAAAAGTGACGCACCTTGTCGATATCTCTAATATTTCGCCAAATTCCCATAGACTTCCATTGTAAACTTATCTACTTACTGGGGGGGGGGGGGGGGGTTACTTGCTTACAGAAAATCAACAAATTGAGATATTCTGTCCATCAGAGAGCCCGTTCTCAGAAACTATGCATGTTGGAGGCGTGAAATTTTGCATATTTACAGCTGAACACCTCACATCAAATGACAAATCATAAAATTTTGAAAAAGTTGTAAATTTAACCCTTTGAGTTTGGGGTCTCACATGTGTATTCTCACAATCCTTTCTAAGTGAGCCCCTAATTAGGTTGGAGGCGTGAAATTTTACATACTTATAGCTGAACACCTCACATCAAACGAAAAACTATAAAATTTTGAAAAAGTCGTACATTTAACCCTTTGGGCTTCCATATGCGTATTTTAAGCAATTTTTTCTAACTGAGCCCCTTATTAAATTGCAGATTTGAAATTTTGCATACTTATAGCAGAACACCTGAGGCCAGGCGACAAATCATAAAATCTTGAAAAAGTCTTACGCTTAACCCTTTGAGCTACCACATATGCATTTTAAGCAATTCTTTCTAAGGAAGTCCCTAATTAAGTTGGAGACATGACTTTTTGCATACGTATAGCTGAATACCTCAGACCACACGACAAATCATAAAATTTTCAAAAAGTCTTATATTATTTACTCCTCCGAGCTCTAACTTGTGTATTTTAAGCAATTTTTCTAACCTCCGCCCTTTTCACCCGGGGAGCACTTTTCCAACATTTGGCGACACCCCTTTGACCATTCTTTCATATTATGCACCATAGTCTTACATATTTTAGTTCCACTTTTTATCGCCAGGGGCGCCTACTTATCTCGGGTGCTATGGGATCAGTCCCCTCGACTAATATATCTACGGATAGTATGTAAAACGGAGTTTCGTTCGGATAGAGGTTTGTTTAGAATAGAGTGCGCCCCTGGTTGCGAAATGTGGAACTAACAGATTTTTCAAAAGTATAAAGTGTTTTGAAAGGAATATTAAACGAAACCCTCTGTGCGATCTGTGATCACACTTACCCACTTGTTATTTTCAAAATCATCAGAAAAAAGTTTATTTAGTTAATTAAATTTGAAAATCCATGGAGGGACAATGTCCTTCCTCTGCACTGCCTCTTTGCCCGCACCCATGGATGAATGATACATAGTGTGGCATAAGCACATAACTTTATTTTTCACTTTCAGTACAAAAAAGCAGGCCCAGCTATAGGATATTTAATTGAAAAATTTAATAGGGAAATTTAATATAGGAATTCAATACCGCACCCATGGAGGAATGATACATAGTGTGGCATAAGCACATAACTTTATTTTTCACTTTCAGTACAAAAAAGCAGGCCCAGCTATAGGATATTTAATTGGAAAATTTAATAGGGAAATTTAATATAGGAATTTAATATGAATTGTTTCAGAAACAATATAAATTTCGAATCAATACATTTCGTTTCAAAACATGCATTCAGTGTAGCAGTATTAAAATATAGATTTCTACCGCAAATTGACAGCCAAATAGTTTGTTGTAGGAAATTTAAATTAAAATTGAATGTTGCTTGGTGAATAAAATAGTCTCATGTAAACACATTAAAAAGCATTAAGTAAAGTGTCTAAATATATTGTAACTTTACAAAAAGTAATGATATCTAACAAAAACATAGCTGTGAAAAAAGGGAGCCAAGTTCTGTAAAGACAATGGCAAGAAAAGAAGTGAGATCTAAGTGGGTGCCAAGTTCAAATAAAATTCACCCAAACTTACCTACTGAAGTATTATAGCATTTTTTAAATTGTTTAGAAATAAAAATTATTGATAGCATATTAATAATAAATCTAGAACTTGGCAAGTTTTTGATAAATGTTATGCCTATCAATTTCATGTCTTAATAAAATGATGATGTTAATATTAACAGCAATGTCATTATAAAAAAATTAATATAGTTATTATTATAAACAAATGACTCATGTTAAAGTTTTGATAAACCAATAAATACACAAATAAAATTCCGCTCGTCTTTGGTTATCTCTCTAGCACCCACTCTTCGGAAACCTCAATGCAAAGAGACTAAAAGGCCTGAGAAAGAGACAGATACCTTTACGCTTGTTCTTGGTCATCCCTCTACAGATTGCACCCCTATAACCCTTCAGGGGCAAAGAGCTTTTATTCGTAACATGCTGAAATGATTGAATCACACCAGAATTTAAAAACAAATT
Source organism: Maratus speciosus (assembly GCA_963932465.1). Lineage (NCBI taxonomy): Eukaryota > Metazoa > Arthropoda > Arachnida > Araneae > Salticidae > Maratus > Maratus speciosus. The sequence goes on along the minus strand of OZ010794.1, from coordinate 89,397,531 downwards.
TATTTCAAAATGGGTAAAAGCTTCTTTTCACGTATTTAATAAAATTAAACTTTTTAGTCCTGAATTCTACTGTCAATGTGGCATTTTGCAGTTAAAATTAGGTGGGATATATTTTATCCCACCATCCTTCAAGGGGAAGGAGCTCACACAAATGAAGGCTTCCAAACATGAAATAACAAGTTTAGATACAATAATGTCATTAATAAAAATAAATGACTTGTTGTAGGTAAAAACTTGCCAAGTTCTAGATTTATTATTAATATGCTATCAATAATTTTTATTTCTACACAATTTAAAAAATACTATAATACTTCAGTAGGTAAGTTTGAGTGAATTTTATTTGAACTTGGCACCCACTTAGATCTCACTTCTTTTCTTGCCATTGTCTTTACAGAACTTGGCTCCCTTTTTTCACAGCTATGTTTTTGTTAGATTTACTTTATCAAAAAAAGTATGTACACGTATATTTTTTTTTAATTTATTTTTATAGATAATACACTTTTTAGGAAATAATTATTCTTGCATGCATTGCGCGCATAATTTTTCACACTTGTACGGCTAAAACAAAGGTTTTTTTTTTTTATGAGTACAGATATAATGTGTTTTCAAACTGACATACAGTGAAAAAAAAGCTAGTAAATCGCGATGGAAAAAAATAATGTTTTTAAAGAAATTTAAAATATCGATTTTTAAACATAAGTAGTCGTGAATTCTTAACTTCTTATTTGAGAAACATAATAATAGGTCATTATGTGCCTCTATACGTTTAATACTATCACTGAAAATTTCGTGAAATTCAAGGCAATCATTTTTCAGAATTCGTGCGAGCAAAGATCAAATTCATCGTTTTGAAAAAATTGACTTTAAAGAATAAATCACCCCTTCATCCTATAGAAAAATATTAAAGATTTTTAGAATTAAGATACGAATTTTTGAATGTGGTTTGTCTTTAAATGTTCTAAAATAACCATATTTAATTATAAGCTATTTAAAAAAACACTTTAAAAGGTTTCGAAACACTTAATTGTCTTTGATCCTTTTTTTTTTCCTGGTAAGAGCATTTCATGTGATTTTAACTTCTAAATGATATAGTTTCGTAAAAACTTAACAAGCTATTTATTCTTACTTCTACATCATTAGGACATTATGATATTCTTAGGATCTCTCCTTCAAGACTGTCACACTTTTACACAGTGCAAATTAGCTTCGTTTCCAAGCTAACATTACAATCTTAGAACACACGTTACATACTGGTGGTACAGTCATAAACACACTGAAGTGATCTCACTTCGTGTCACTTCGCTAGTGGTAGATATTAATTAGCAGCGACACCTGCCTTTTTTACATTTTAATTACATTTTCGACAAAAGATAACTGACCCCTTAAGGCTGTTAGTCACTCAGTTTCGGAATTCTCCTCCGTAATGTTAAGTCTATGGACTTTTGATGCATTCGTATATTTAAAATATCTTCTCTGGACATTAATATTTTTAACGCCATTTTTCTGTGTATTCTTCTTAAAGGATGTCTCTTTTTTCCTTTGTTCTAAAAATATTTCTAAAATATACACTTAATTTTGTATGAAGTGTTAAAATCTTACTCGCAATTTATTCGCTTTTAACACATAAAATATTAAGCATATATTTTAGAAATATTTTGAGAACTTAGGACAAAAGAGACATCTTTTAAGGAGGGTACAAAGAAAAAGGCAATTAAAATCAATAATTTCCTGAGGAGATATTTCAAATATCCGAATGTATCGCATCCCCATAGACTTAGCATTAGTGGAGGGGGGGGGGGGATTCGGAAGCTGAGTGGCTAGCAGCCTTAAGGGGGCTGGTCACTCAGTTTCGGAATTCTCCTCCGTAATGTTTCTATGAAAGTCTATGGACTTTTGATGCATTCGTATATTTAAAATATCTTCTCGGGAAATTCCTATTTTTAACATATTTTTTTCTGTGTACTCTTCTTAAAGGATGTCTCTTTTTTTCTTAGTTTTCAAAATATTTCAAATATTTTATGTGTTAACAGCGGGCGAACTGTGAGTAACAATTTTAACACTTCCTATAAAATTAAGTCTATACTTTAGAAATATTTTTAGAACTAAGAAAATGAGAGACATCTTTCAGGAAGTGTTACACAAAAAATAGAAGTTAAAAATATTAATTTCCCGAGGAGGTATTTTAAATAGACGAATGCATCCAATGTCCATAGACTTTACATTAGTGAGGGGAAATCGGAAGCTGAGTGACCAGCACCCTTAAGAAGTACTAACTAGCAAAGTAAGAATTGTCACTTTTAAGAGTCCAACTTACTTCCAACCTTTGTCTGCACTTCTGTTTCCTTCGAGTACTCTCCCCAGAAGTCTTCATTCTTTGCGGCCACCCTCACACGGTAGGCGGTCCATGGTTCGAGACCAGACACCAGCATCTTTTCCGCCGGGATGGTCGGCAACGGGTGGAAACCCTTTATGTCGCTGACTGAAACGTTGTAGAGTTCGATGCGACCCTTGCCAGAGGGTCTGCTCCACGAAACTGCAAAACTGGTGTTGTCCACATTTTCAATCAAGACGCCAGGTGGAGCTGTAAATAAATGAAAAATTCAAACCTTACTCCCGGTAGATGCAGTGCGAACACTGTCCTCAAAAATGACGCTTTGTTATTCTATAATAATAAAGAAAGAAATTTGTGTGTGAGTGAGTGAGTGTCGACGGTGTTCTGAAGAGACCACTGCACTTAGAGCTACAAAATTTGGGGAAAAGGTACGTCTATATATGAAGTTTTGCACCTCGAAGCCCGATTTTCGATTAGATTTTTTTTATTTAATTTTTTATGCGATTTTTAGCGCTTTTTTATGTTTCGAGGCGATTTTTCCATATAAGTGAGAAGAATATGGTTTCTTTCTTTTAACCCAATATAGTAAATTTTGTTCTCTTCTCAAAAAAGTTTATTCGGAATTCGCGCAGCGATTTTTGAATTTTTAGCGAATTTTTTATACGATTATTGAACAGCATGTAATGCATGTCCATACCTATAAGGGGGGGGTTACCGTAGGGGGGGATCCAGTTCTGTCGTCAAATAACGCCAAGTTTCTCGCCAACTTGGCAATATATCGCCAAATTTGGCGACCAAAATGAGTCGCCAAATGGGACGCCAACTTGGCGATATCTCTAATATTTCGCCAAATTCCGATAGACTCCCACTGTAAAACAATAGGGTTTACTTGCTCACAGAAAATCAACAAATTGAGATATTTTAATGCAACAAAAACTAATATTAACTTAAGGGATTATATGAACTATATTTAAGGGAGTCCAAGTAAATTAATTACGAATAAAAGTAACATGATCTAATACTTAGCATGATTTCCTAAACATAAATTTTAAGAGAGCCCACAGGTGAAAAGAATTAGATTTGAAACTTTTATCCAATTATAGTACATTTGACTTTCGTGATTTTTGAACTTTTTGTGATTTTTAATGCGATTTTTACGTTTCTTCGCGATCTGCTGCAGTTTTTTGACATTCCATTTTTGACCTAAAGTATATTCAGCCCTCATTTCAATAAATTTTATTCGGATTTCGTATAGCAATTTTCGAATTTTTCGGGAATTTTGTATGTGATTTTTAGTGTATTTTAGTGATTTGCTACTATTTTTCCACATTAGTGAAAGGAATCAACTTGCAATCTTCGAACACAATATATAATTTTTTTTTTCTCTTTTAAAAATTTGAGAAGCGATTTAAAAAATTTTCGCGATATCTTATTATGATTTTCAGAGCTTTTTCGTAATTACTGCTGTTTTTTGGCGTACCCGGGCAACGCCGGGCAAGTTCGCTAGTCATTTAAATAAAACATACATTAAAGGATTACTTCAGTTACGCGAAGAAACGAGAACGCTAATGGTAATCCTATGGGGGCGTTATTTTCAAATTTCTCGCTTAGATTTTAATATTTTTGAATGTTTTTTTGCATAGGACAGCTGAGGTCTCTCTGTAACCGGGCCAGATTTTATTTTTCAATTTTGGTTATAGTTTTTTTTTTAAATATTAGGATAGTTTTAGTTTCAGAACCGGTTCCAACCGTTTTTTTCTGAAGGTAAAATCGAAAAAGTAACAACTTGCCCAGTTAGAGAGAGACCTCAGCTATCCTATCAAAATAATAATAATAATAATAACAATAATAATTTAAAAATACAAAAATGCAATCGAGATATTCGAAAATAACATTCCCAAAGACTTAACATTAGCTTTTGCGTTTCTTCCCGTGACTAGTGTGGAATCTTAAGAACCATAAACATAGAAAAGAATAGGAAGTCCAAGGAAATAATGTTTAAAATAGTGTTGCAACTTTCGGAAAAGTATGGTAGCCGGCGTAGAACCGTGGACAGCAAGCTCCCTTATGGACAACGTTCAATGGCTGACTCTTAATGATCAAGCAGAGTACTGGTAGGAGTAAGCGACCCGAGTAGAGCCGTACGCCATCAGCGCCTCCTACTTCAAACGTTTTCGGAGGAACGATTTTATTCTTCCAAAGCCTAGGGAGACCCCGCCAGTAGGTTTATGAATTTTTTTTTTTTTAAATATTGCGCCATTTTAGGCGGAAATGAGTTTTATACATAACATTAGACATAATATTTTTGTTTGAATGTTAGAGCACCTGTTGTCACTTTGTGTTCTGCTGTAGGGCCATTCCATGAGAAACGGACAAAAATGTCCCGCACGTGACGCTCACTTATATACCTATATCTATTAACTTATAAGTTGTTCGAATACAAACTATGCATTAAAAGTAACAAAAAACCTATATTTTCATATTAGCATAGTTGTTTTAATTTGAGAATACAACACTCTAAAATTGGGAGGAGTGAAAAGTTCACTCTTTGAAAGAGTGACAGGCATTTTCACTCTTTTTCGAGTGAATTTTATAAAAATACACTCCTTAAAGTGTAGAGTTTTCCACTCTCTAGAAAGGAGTGAAATGCCTCACTCCTGAAAGAGTGACTTACGTGTGCATTGCTTATTAATCAATCAGATCAGCAAGGCGACGACACCCTTAAAAGATAAGAAAAATGATCACTTTTTCGTCCGCCATCTTAGGATTACCAGATTAAGGTATCATTAAAATTATTCTTTATGGAATACATAAAATAAAGGTAAGTCTTATTTAATTTTAAGCATTTATCCGTGTAGATGTGTGGAATGTTAAGATTGTGAGCTAAATACTTGTATGTTGATAGAAAAAAGATTGATCGTTTGTGTTCAAAAGTGACTGTGTGTTATATTTCTTCAGGTAGCGGTTTGAAATATAATTTTTTTAACAATTGAATACGTACAATGCTTAGAAAAAAAGTAATCAAAATTTCATTAGTTCGGGCAATGTGAACAAAAAAAAAAATGAGTGTAAATATTTTATTCTTCCCTTTCAATGCTGTGTTGCAAAATGTAATGCTTTTGCCAACGATCAAAACAAAAAAAGTTTTATCTCTTTCGTTTGAAAGGTTGTCTGACTCACGTCAGAAGAGAAAATATCTGGATTTTCATTCGTAGCAGACACATTCGAAAACATTAATTTGCCGTTAGAGATTTTTTTTTTTTTTTTTTGCTTACTGATTTTGGATTATATACAGTTAAGAGTATTTATTATTGTTTCGGAGTTAAATATGATATTTGATGTTTACGATATTACGAAAAGGTTGGTACAGTGAAACCTCCCTGTGCGACCAACTCCATTAGGCGACCACCTCCCTGAACGACCATTTTTTTCGTGGAACGAAACTTATTCCCATAGGATCAAAACTAATTTTACCTCCATTCAGAGACCATCCCAGTTGAACTCCCTACATGAGAGACCGATTTCTTTGAAGAAAATTAAACGAATTCCGTTTTTTCCTGGTCGCTTGAAGAAGGTTTTATTAAAAAAATAATTCCGGAGAGTGCGTTATTCATCAAACTTCTAAACTAAGTTTAGATTTTTTTTTTTTTTTTAAATCGCGGTAACTTTTAAGTGTAAACCCTTTTGTGCCTTTTTAGGCAATGAATTTAACTCTGGTTACAAATTAAGAATGACGGTCAATAAACTTCTCTGCCCTATTTTGTCGGAAAACTTTCAAAGAAATAGATAAAGGAATGCGATCGTCATTATTTGTTTCCGCCCACAAAAAAAATGCATTTATTTACTGAACTTCGAAAGGACTTGGAAATAAAAGTTATAAAAGATAAAACTGTAAAATTAAAGCAAATATCAATATATTCATTTTTAAAACTCTGCAGTAATTAACTAATGGAATTAACTTTTATTTTGATACTTAAAAATTTTTATATTTTTTCCTAATGTGAAAAATAAATTTTAGTAACATTGTTACCATATTTCAACAATTAAAATCTAGATTTAAACATGACCTCCATTAAGAAACCACCTCTCGAAGCAACTCATTTTTATTGGTACTTTACGTGGTCGCTTTAGGGAGGTTTTACTGTATATATTTTTTTTTAATTGAATGTAAACATTTTTCTGCGGGTTATGATTTTAAAATTTCTAGATTGAGTAATATAAAAATAAATGTAATTATAGATATTCTGCATCAGTTATTAAATTTCTTTCTATTATAAAAACATTTTCTACGTTTTTGATACACGTAATTTTTGGCGCTAAACAATAAAACGTGACATTTAAGCATTGGAATAAAATGTTTTTTATGCCTGTTTTGAAGTTTATGGATAAGACTGTTTTAGTATATTTTTTTAAATGTTCATATTTACTTACATAATGCAGGACTGAATATTTTTTAAAAAGATTAATAACTACTTTTTTACATTAAAATGTTTTTCAAACAATAAGAAATAAATATTTTATTAATTCCATTTTTCAGCAATAACGGACGAAAATTAGAAATCATGATTAAGTTAAGGAATATGTTTAAAAGAAAAATATATACATATTCCAGAGAACTTAAAATTTAGACTCCATGTTCATATTAAATAAAACAAAAGCAAATCACAGCGGATAAAAAAAAATTACACATACTGAATATTTAAATCATGCTTAGAACTTATTTAAAAAAGAAGTGAGTTTATAAGCATTGCTTTTAAGTGGAAAAATTAAAAATGTTTTAGAACAATAGGACTTTGAAAAAATAGCAATAATTTAAGGGAAAAGTACGGTATTATATTTAAAACAAAAATTAAAATCAAATCAAACATTGTTAAACATATAACATCCACCTATTAAAAAGTTATTAATAAAACTTTAAAAGTAGTATCTTTATAGGGCATGCAACAAAAGCAAACACAAAGGATAAGATTTGAATAAAATATTTAAATTTATTTCTGTCAGTAATCTAATTTAAATTCGTATGTAACTTTAACTGAATTTTTCCTTAAAAGTTCAATTAGTGTTACAAACTATGAATTAAATATTGCTAATAAAGTATTTTATTCCAATCTTTACCACGCTTGTATCTATTTTCATTGCATGCTGTAAAAGATGCGATTCTTTTAAAATGACTATAAAAGTAAAATAAAAAAAGAACCCACTACATAAAAAATGAACAGTCACGCCTACCAGGGATGAAAAACCGCACTCCTTTAGCAAGAGTGAATAGTCATTCCTCCGAAAGAGTGATTATCCACCCCTGTCCAGAGTGAATATTCACTTTCCTGGAGTGACTATTCACTCTTTCAGGGAGACAAAATTTTCACTTTTGCTCAGAGTGAATAGTCATTCTAAAGAGGTTGGGCATATTTTGACTCTGCGATAAAGTGACTATTCACTCCTCCGGAGTGAATAGTCACTCTTTTTTATTTAGAGTGAACAGCATTGTTAAAACAGCATGTTTAGAAAAGCTTTTCCACGCGTGATATGGAATGGAGCACCTTTGATTTAAAAATCCCCACATTTTAAACCCGAGACCTTAATAAGCTGACGGTTTTTAATAATAAATAAATAATAAAAATAATAGATAATAAAAAAAAACCCACATTTTAAACCCGAGACCTTAATAAGCTGCCCGTTTTTAATAATAAATAAATAATAAATATAATAGATAATAAAAATCTCCACATTTTAAATCCTAGAGCTAAGTAATCTGCCCGTGTCAGGGCCATTCCATGAAAAACTGACAAAATATCCTGCGCGCGACACTTACATAAATACCTATATCTATTGACTTATAAGTTGGTAAAACAAATTATACATTAAAAATAGGGATGCACCGAATACTCGGTATCTATTCGATATTCGGCCATGTTACCGAATATTAAACTATTCGGTCTGCCGAATATTCGGTTTTGCCGAATATCAAACTATTCGGCCTGCCGAATATTTAGTTTTGCCGAATATCGAAATATTCGGCCGATTAGAATACTTAAAAAAACTTTTAAAACATTTTTTAAAACCTTATACAACTTCTACGTTAAACAGTCAACTTACATTATTTATTTGCTGTTTGTCAAGTATTATTTAAGAAAATTAACCAATCACGAGGATTTACATAGGAATTAATTATGTACAAATGCAAGTTCCTGAACATTGTCCGGTAAATAATCTATTTCTTGCTAAGATTTTAAGAACAACGTTTACAAACTCTGAAAATGATTGCCCACTCCAGACATCGATCTAGGATGCATTTAAAAACTTCCTTACTTAATCGAAGGGAGTAGAACAGTTATTCTTGCTAAATTGCCACCATATAAAAATTTGAACAGATTGTATTATTTATTTACTTTTACTTTAGTCTCTTCCTGACAAACAAATAATATATGATTCTGTGAAATTTTTCTTCCAATTTTTTCTCAATTTCTCTTTGATTTTAAAATGTTTCTTTTGGAATTTAAGAAAATTTTATTCATTTGTTTTATTTCTCAGAAGAAGCTGTGAAATTAAAAATTTTATTAAAGTTTTGTAACTATCCTCTTCTTAAATAACTCAAAGCAGATTTTTTTCAGCATAAAGTTTACTTGAAAAAAGCTCTTGTTTATTAGAATAAAAGTTTGTTTTAAATATTATGTAAAATTGTTTTAAAATTTAACATTTTAATGCCTTTAAACTTTGAAATATAAAAGTATTAGACAAGCCGAATATTCGTTATTCGGCCGAATAGTTACAATTCGGCAGGCCGAATATTCGGTATTCGGCCTAGCAGTTACTATTCGGCTAGCCGAATATTCGGTATTCGGTTTGCCTGTAAGCCAAATATTCGGTATTCGGCCAAAATCACTATTCGGTGCATCCCTAATTAAAAATAACAAAAAACTCTAGATTTTCATATTAACATGGTTGTTTTAATTTGAGGATATAATAACATTGTTAAAACAGCAGAAATATGTAGGAAAGCTATCCCACACGTGATATGGATTGACTCTGTAAGAGAAGCTACTTTAAGAATTTTTTGATTAGAAAGGGTAAACATTTAACTTTTGATTAGTTGGAGACAATTACGGTAAGTTAAAATAATTCCCTCCCATCTTGCTTATTTCAACAAATATTTTTGTAAGAATTATTGTTAATCGCAGTCCAAGGGTGATATTTTAACGATTAATTTTTAGATTTTCGATTGACTTATTTCGCCTGATCCACCACTGTGAAAATGACAATTAAAAATCAATTTATTTATAATTTAGTTGCTATTTAATTTCAACGGATTTAATTTTTGCCCATTATAGGACATTTATTGAAAATGTAGCAATCCTGTTACTTTCCTTCTAAAACTTAAAAAGAAGGAAATAGAATAAAAACCCCGTAGCACTGACTTTATTGGATCAACTACAGGCTGAGTCACCCTATTTCGTTAGTGGTCGTACTACTTTATGTTCATGTTAAAAGCAGATTTCAGTTTATGCGACGACATTCGCAAGCCAATGTTAATGTCGGCTTTACATTGGAGTCGGTCACGAAAAGTTATAACTTGACGATTTAATAAAGTCATCTCTATGTCACGGTTGTGTTTTTATTTTTGTTTTAACCTAATCCTACTTTGAAAGTAGGAAATAGTAAATTCTGTAATGTATTAATCTGTACGTTTATTCCCTTGTAGCAAACATTAATATACACACAGCCAGTCGATGCGAGTCGCCAGTCCATAGTATTATATGAAATTCATCGCAAATTTGTCACAGTCCACATCGGTTTAACATTAGCTTTCAAACGTCGTTGCGCCGAATGGGTCCGTTCACGGACTTGTTTGAGAAAGACTTGTGCATCCCGCACACGATAGTTTATCCTGGAACTTTCTCAGAGATTTAATAGGACTTAAAGTTTTCGTTCGAAAGCTACAAATTAATTAGAAGTGCTAATTAAATTGAGTGAACATTCTGACTTGTACAGTTGTACATCATCTGTACAATCCCGTTCAGACATTAGATTATCAGCCTCTGCTGTACTTAGACATTTTATAGTTATTTACTCAGAAAAACCGTTTTCACGAATAAAGGCATTTGAATATGTGATGTTATTTCTACAATGATTGTTAATGCTATAGTTACTACCACTATTGTTATTGCTACCATATTTTTATAACTGAGAGAACCTACGGCATTATTTAATTATTGCAAGTTGACTGAATTTGTTGTCATTATTTGCATATTTAGCCCAGTGTTGTAGTCGTAAAAAAAGCAGAGAGTAAACGATATAGGCAGAGGGTATACGCTGACGTCATGAACGTTCATAGATAGGCATACGCTAATGTTTTATTTGAAAAAGAGAGAGTATACGGATCGTCTTAAAAATATTCAGAAGGTACACAGCGTATACCTCCGTATCCCTCCACAACACTGATTTAGCTTGGCTGGGTTCCATGTAACCACACTACCCTACTTTGCATAAAAATACACGGGAACGTTATAACGGCATTTTAAAGAAAGATCCGTTGCATGTCACAAAATTGAAATTTTATTCGATTTTACACTTTCTGAATGAATGTACTTGCATACGTTATGCGTCTAATATTAAAAATGACAACGTGGATGTGTCAGAAATTAGCTATTTTTGTACAGCCTTGTAGAAACAAAGATTATATATTTACAGAAATGGATACGTACGTTCTGGCGGAGTCCAAATCTCTCGACTCGTTTCCGGGGTCGAACAGCTGAATTGAACGGATATTACATATCGCGTGTTTAGGCAGAGTGTTAAATCCGCGAATTTGTTTGAGAATTTTTCTCTAGTTTCTCCGGAGGCGTATCTGCAGTCAGGATCATTAGATAAGGCGTCGACCACTACTTCACTCTCTGGGGTAGCATTCCCGGACCAATCGATTCGCAAACCTTTTTTTGTGCCACTGATGCTCCAACTGCAAACTCCGTCCAATTGAAAATTCTGGAATGAAGTGTGGAAAATTAGGTTGAATGTCTGCAGTTCACATTTATAATAGCATAAAAGAGAATGTAAACAGAAAATAAAAAACAAACAAATAAAGAAAAGACTCTTTTTTGCTGATTTTACTTGAAGACCAGAGTACTACGCCCACATACGTCTATTACTACGTCCACATTGGATATTTCAGATAGCTCATACCCCAATTTTGGAGGTGGTACGCCCCGGAATTAGAATGCATGTTCAAATCACAAAGCTCATCTAAGATAACTCATTAAACTTCACCATGTTTGAGCGATATAACGGGAGGGAGGGGGGGGGCGTATTCGATAATTTAATAAACTGAACACATATCTGTTGAATGATTACGCTGAACTTGTAATAATCCCAAACATTAAATAAAAGAAGAAGCAGATGAACATGGTAAATAATAAATTTCTTTACGACAAACTAACTCAGCTTAAAATATCAATCTGCGAAACTTGTAAAATGTCAGATAAGTACTCTTTCGTTTTTCCATTAAAACATAACCAAGAAATATCCACTAAACCTTTTTCAAAAAGTTTGGCATCAACTTCTAGTTGGGTTGAGCGGTAGATAGTTTCTTGACCTCACATATCCGAGGTATTAAAAAATTAACAAAGATAAACCTACAAACAAAAGTTTTATTTGTTTCCAAAGTATTAGTTACACAATAAAATTTTATTAATTAAATAAATGACACAATAGCCTGCAAGCAAAAGTTTTACATTTGTTTCCAAAATATTAGTTACATAAAATTTTCTTAAATGTATAAACACACTTTTATTGACACAAAAAGTAACATTAAAAAGCGCGATTAAAGTAATCGTATACTTTTATCGCGAGACGTGACAAAAGAGATATAACGAGGCACGAAGCAAAGTGTGTGTGATGAGGGAGGGGAGCTCCAAATATATTTTTCTTTAAACATGTTTTTCTATTTCACAAAAATTGTTTGAAATGTTAAAAATTCTCAATTTCAAAATATTTGTTAAAATTTTTCAAAGGCTTTTTTTTTATTATTTTCAATCTGTTTGTCATGTTTCTCCGTCGTCTTTTTATAACTGTGGGTTCTAGTCTCAACAATCAGAGTTTAGGGGTAAAGAGCCAACTCCATATTGAAAATAAATAAATAAAACTTTCAAAACTGACGTTTCATTTTGATATAAGAAAACGAACCCAGAACCAACAAATTAGCCTACATATAAATTCATGAAATTTCCATGAATAGTTTTGGAGATCATTAATATTATATAGAATATCTATTTTATAATTCATACATAATAAAGTTTATTGGGCCTTACATTTATTAACAGTATAAATAAAATAAAAAGTTAAAAACAGACACTCTTTTATAAGCATTCAATGTTTATTTTTAAAATCACCTCTAATTTCATAACTGCAATTCATACATTTCTAAAACTTTTCCTTACAATACGTTAATATGTTATGGAGCCTCGATTACTTAAAATTCTACGCTTTAATTGCGCTTTATAGAAAGCAAGAAATTGTCAATTTATTTTATAAATATATAATTTTTACTGTGTTTTCCTTAAGGGGGCTGGTCACCCAGCTTCCGATTTCCCCTCACTAATGCTAAGTCTATGGGCACTGGATGCATTCGTCTATTTAAAATATCTCCTCGAGAAATTAATATTTTTAACTTCTATTTTTTTGTGTGCACTTTTTAAAAGATGTCTTTTCTTTTCTTAGTTCTCAAAATATTTCTAAAGTATAGACATAATTTTATAGGAAGTGTTCAAATCTTGCTCGCAGTTCGCCCGTTTTTAACACAAAAATTATTAAATTCAGCGTAGATTTTAGAAATATTTTGAAAACTAAGAAAAAAAGAGACATCCTTTAAGAAGAGTACACAGAAATAAGATGTTAAATATATAAATTTTCCGAGAAGATATTTTAAATATGCGAATGCATCAAAAGTCCATAGACTTAACATTAGGGAGGAGAATTCCGAAGCTGAGTGACCAGCCCCCTCAAGACATGACCGCAAGAATGAAAAAAAAAATATTTAAACCAAGATCCCTTTATCATCATAATATATTATTATGATAAGGTGATCTTCATTTAAACTATCTATACACTATTTCTAAATTGGTTTCTCAACGTGTAATCTTAATTTAATTAATATTAAACGATAAAAGAGTATTTTTGAAACCTTACATTCTTTATTTTTACATACATTTTCTTCTTTTTTGTGTTTAAAATATTTGTTAAAGTGAATGAATTCTTTGTTTAAGGGGGCACAGAACCTTTGAGTTTGTTGAAACGATCAAAAACTTCACCTTTTTCAAAGTAACAAAATACAAACAATATGCAATTAAGATTTTTTTTTTTTCGCTTTCTGCCTGAAGTATATATTCTCAGCTATATTATTCAAAAAAATAAATGTTGTGTATACTAAATTAATACTTAAATTTTAAATTAAAAAATTCATCGCACTAAATGCATATCTCTATTCTAAAAAAAGTAACTTACGCTGTCATCGCCGCCGGTTTTTAATTTTTTGTGACCGGAGGTCTTTCTTCGTTATTATTAAGAAAAATATTGCATTCAAGAATATGAAAATTGGCGGTATTATAAAGAAATGTTTGATAAACATGCTGATGCAGACAGTTTTCAAATCGAAGAATTATTTAAAGAGATATTTAATGTTACAGTTGGTCAAAATCTCAAAATCGTTCCATAAAAAGTTTTATAGGAGCAATAACTATACATGGAAATTTAATCATTTTTAGATCACTTTATACATTAGAAGTTCAAGGTGTGCAGACTGCATTTATTTTTTTAATTTGACTCATTTTTTGAGAACTTTTTTCCATTTTGAATTCAAATTTTCAGCATTTCGAGACATATTTTTATATCTTTTAGAAAAGGGTATTATTTTAAATTATTTCCATAATTTTAAAACAGCGAAAAAAATTAATATTTCCTTCAAATTAAAAATTTATTTACACGTGACTACTACACTATATGGCCAAGGGTGACCGGTCACTTGCGATTTTAGACGTTTTCTTAAATATCTAGAAAAACATAAGGAATTATCTTGAAACTCCAGGAGTGTAAACAGAATAGTACAGGTTATATACTTTCGTAAAGATTTTTTCCCAAAACCCTATAGGGGATCGTCAACAAATTGAAAAAGATCGAATATCTTTTGGATAACCCTGTAAAAACTAATGTAGCAAAAGCGTTCAACACAGTAGATTATGATTAAATGCTTTATTGCAATAAACTGTGTTCATTTTTATGAGAATAGCATGTATATTTGTGGAGAAATTAAAGTTTTTATAAAAAGAGTCCCAAATTTTGCCATGTTTTTTGCTTATAATTTGTAGAGTTCTTAATATAAAGAAAAGTTATTTTCGGAAAATATGACAAACAACATTGTACACAATACCCTGTAATCAGAATTTAAAAATAATAAAAATTGGATGATAAATGAGCAGGTTTACTTAGAAATGTTTCACTGCGCATGCGCGAACGCAGTCAAAATATAATGTGCATAATGTATTAGCAAAGTGCATAGAGCAACGTTTGTGAGTGTCTCAAAAATATAGCTTGAAAATTCTGAAAATTATCGTTGATAGAATAAGCTCGAAACTCGTTGTTCCCAAAATGAAGCCAAAAAATTAGGGGTTGTATCCATATATCCATTAATTAGTGCCAATAAAGCATACAGATCATTGCACGTACTTCTGTATTTGGATACAAGCCCTCATCTTTTTGCTTCATTTTGGGAACAACGGGTTTCGAGCTTATTCTATCACGATAATTTTCAGAATTTTCAAGATATGGTTTTGAAACTTTCACAAAAGTTGCTCTATACACTTAGCTAATACATTATGCACATTTTATAAGCGCATGCGTAGTGAAACATTTTTTAGTAAACCAACTAACTTTTCATCCAATTTTTATTATTTTTTAATTCTGATTGCAGGGTATTGTGTACAATGTTGTTTGTAGTATTTTCTTATAAGAACTTTTTTTTATATTAGTAGTCCAGGCAATAGAGACCGTATAGGGGCTCTACCTAACAAAATTCATAGTAGCTCTGGAAAAAGGCTTACTATATGTTTTTTGGGTCGCTGAATGAGAATTTTTAACTTCCCACCAAAATTTCCCCCGGCAACCCCCCGAAATTTTGGTAAAATGCCCCCAAAAAAGGTTTTTATTAAATAAATCAATTTTTTTATTGTTTTAGGGAAAAAGTATATAGAAATTCAGAAAGACAAAATTTGTAACAAATTAGATATATGACATTATGACTTAGGATGAAGGGGAAGGGGGGATCTGCCTCGGAACATGCGCGCGGTGCTGCGTGAACTAAGTTGCGCAATTCCACTTAACCACTCACACGTTTGCATTCGCCCTCCCATCTCCCCTCCGAACTTTCTCTATAAGGTTTGCTTTAAGTTTTTTGGGTCGCTGAATCCGAATTTTTAACTTCCCCCTAAAATCCCCCCCCCCCCGAAACCACCCACAAATAGTTGTTTTTAACTTAAATTTGTTATTGTTTTAGGGGAAAAGCATTACGAAATTCAGAAACTAGACAAAATTTGCAACAAATAGGATATATGACATTATGACGTAGGATGAACGGGGAGGGGGAGGGCCAAAGAACGTAGAGGACGCTTCAATTTCTTTGGGAGGGCTGCCTCTGAACATGCACTGCGGCGCTACGTGCACTAAGTTATGAAGTCCAGGCAATAGGGGATTTTACCTGGAAAAATTAATACTAGTTCTGGATTTCGACTCACTTTATGTTTTTTTGGGTCGCTGAATCCGAATTTGTAACTTCCCACCCAAATTTCACCCGGCAACCCCCCAAAAAATGATATATTTTTTAATTTGGTTTTTGAGAAAAGCGCGCGGAGAAATGTTCCGAGGCAGCCCCCTCTCCCCCCGTTTATCCTACGTCTTAATGTCATATATCCTATTTGTTGCAAATTTTGTCTAGTTTCTGAATTTTGTAATGCTTTTACCCTAAAATAAGAAATTTAAGTTAATAACAACTATTTGGGGGGGGGGGGTTCGGGGGGGAAATTTTTGGGGTAATATAAAAATTCGGATTCAGCGACCCAAAAAAACTTAAAGTAAAACTTATAAGGAAAGTTCGGAGGGGAGATGGGAGGGCGAATGTAAACGTGTGAGTAGTTAAGTGGAATTGCGCATCTTAGTCCACGCAGCACCGCGCGCATTTTCCGAGGCAGATCCCCTTCCCCTTCATCCTAAGTCATAATGTCATATATCTAATTTGTTGCAAATTTTCTCTACTTTCTGAATTTCTAGATACTTTTCACCTAAAATAATTAAAAAATTGATTTTTTTAATAAAAACTTTTTGGGGGGGCTTTTTACCAAAATTTGGGGGGTGTTGCCGGGGGAAATTTTGGTGGGAAGTAACAAATTCGGATTCAGCGACCCAAAAAACATAAAGTAAGCCGATTTTCAGAACTACCATTAATTTTGCTTGGCAAAATTCCCTATTGCCTGGACTATAGGAACTCTACAAATTATAAGCAAAAAACTTGGCAAAATTTGGGGCTCTTTTTACAAAAACTTTAATTTCTCTACGAATATGCATACTATTCTCATAAAAATGAACACAGTTTATTGCAATAAGGCACTTAATCATAATCCACTGTGTTGAACGCTTTTTCTACGTTAGTTTTTACAGGGTTATCCAAAAGATATGTTATTTTTCAATTTGTTGACGGTCCCCTATGGGGTTTCGGGAAAAAAATCTTCACGGAAATATATGACCTGTACTATTTTCTTTACACACCTGGAATTTCAAGATAATTCCTCATGTATTTTTCTAGATAGTTAAGAAAACGTCTAAAATCGCAAGTGACCGGTCACCTTTAGTCATATAGTTTATAAACGGAAAAAACTCTCAAGTTTTAATTAAATAATTATGTATTAAAAGAAGGAAAATATTGAAAATTACGTCATAAAAACCATATTTACATGTGATTTTAAAGAGACAGAAAATTGTAAAATAATAAAGTCATTAATATGCGTTAAATTCGTAAATGGAGGAAGTTACGTCTTATTTAAAATGGTCAAACAACAATATTGCCAAATAGTTTAAATTTAAAAATATATTTGCTCGAGACATTTATTTCATATTTTGAGATAATCTTTTAAACTATTGTCGTGAATTCTAAGAAAGCACAAATAATACTTTCTTTCTATATCAAAAAATACTTCAAATAATACTTTCTTTCTAACAACAAAAGTATTTTCACGTGAATATTAAAATAAGAAAGAAAGCTTTGGTGAAAATTACGACAGATTTAAACTGATACCTTTCAAATGTCTTATTTAAAAGAACTTTTTTATAGCGTTGTTAAAAAATATCGGGAAACAAAGACTCTGTTTACTTAATTCATTTTATATTAGCTTTTCTTGAAATGTTTCACTGATCTGATTTAATAAAGGACGAAAACAGGCCATTAACAGGGAGATCGCTATTGTTTTGTAATTATAATTCGGGTTGGCGAGCGTAGCTCGTAGGGAGCAGTGCCCCCTAGTATAGAAAACAATTTTTGAACTTAAAATAATCTTAACATACCTACTTCAAACTTAAAATCAATATATACACAAAAAGTTTTCTTTAAAATTTAATTTTAGCACAAACTATGAAAAATTGAAAAAAAAATTGTTTTTCAGGTGCAAAAAAATAAATAACCAAAATAAGTAAATTTTTTTGGTTTTAGCTATACTATAAAGAACCGCATATTTGGTTATAAAGACTATAAAGAACTGCATATTTGGTTAATTTTTAAAAGCTTATATAATTTGAAAGTAAAAGTGCATGCAAACTCCAAATTTGCTAATCTGAGAAAACGTGTTTTAAAGTTTCAATATCAAAGGACTTTCAATTGTACGCACCGTCTATAAATGATTAAAACTCAAGAAATAATGAAGATTTTTGAATGGGGTTTTTTGAATACTGTTGAGAAAGTTTCAAAAATTAAGAATAAATCAAAATCTGAAAACTGACTTTTTGAAATTGATTTTGACAAATGATTATCGTAGTCCTGTGCCCCCTTAAAATGAAAGTGACATATGTGAGCAAAGTGACGTTTTAACATAAATGGAACGGCAGTTAAATATATTTTTTACTACATAAGTTCAATCCAAGGCACTGCTACTTCTACTTTGAGCTTGCTTAACCCTTTGTGTACTGAATTATGAATTCATGAAAATTTTATCTTCTAAAGCATTTTTCGTGAATTGTTTAAACTACATTAGAAGATTTACATAATCATTTAATAAATTTTAGAAGGATTGAAGGAGGATTGAAGGATTTAGAAGGAATAATTAAATTTGACTTTATAGGGATTTTTTGCAATATTTATAACACCACTCAAATATTTTATTTTAAATATTTTTCTTAGTATTTTGTGCATTTAGGAGATGTACAAATTCTTACAACAGAAATATGGAAATATTTCCGAATTGAACCCCCCCCCCCCCTTTTGGAGCGAGGTAAAGTAATGTATCTATAACTCATTCTAAACTGTATTACAATTAATCGATGTATTAAATTAATTTTATAACAAGCTATTTTAATGGTACTCATAAGTACCGTCAGTATATAAAGGGTTAATAATTATAAACTCTCCCATTTCAAACGAAGTGACGTATATTTGTATGAATAGAACATCAATTATTAAAAAAATAGTCTCTGACGATGGGAATTGCCGGCCGAAAGTACTAAGAAATTAAATAAACATATATATATATATATATTTATTTATTTTTTACTTATAATATCTACTTTTTATTATTATTTTTTTGTCGTCTTTTAAGGAAAACAGTGAGCTTTTTTAAAGTTCATATTGTGTATGTTGCGATTGATTTAATTTTTTTCAAATTTGCACACATGATCCTCATCAATGAAAACGCACATTTACAGGGTCATACTTTATCCAGGTCCAGGAGCGAAGTTTCCTTTTATATTTTTGATGGAAATCACATATCTAACGAATCAATTTTGTTCGAACTTTACATGTCATTTTAGATAACAATGCATTAAATTTTCGATTAGAAGTTTACTACATAAATTTTCAATTATTGTTTCTTTTTAATGTCATATAAATCAAAAACTGCTTGAAGGAACTAACTGAAATTTATTATTTGCATGTTAAAAGCCTCTTGTAACTATTTTTCTTAAAATATTTATAGGACACTATTCATAATCTTTGAAATATTAATTTCACAATTCGTTCCTAAAAAGTATGGAAAATGATGAAAAACAAATTACACTTTGAGTTTTTAATACAAGAAAAACATAAAAAAAAATTAACGCGAACGAAAAAAAC
This sequence comes from Maratus speciosus, assembly GCA_963932465.1. Lineage (NCBI taxonomy): Eukaryota > Metazoa > Arthropoda > Arachnida > Araneae > Salticidae > Maratus > Maratus speciosus. The sequence goes on along the minus strand of OZ010794.1, from coordinate 89,377,849 downwards.
TATAACAATTAAAAGAAATATAAATGTAAATATAAAAAACTCATTTTATATTTGGGGCTGAATTTTTTTTTTTATCTCTATGACTAACTGACTCGCCCGGGTCCGTGATGAATGACCCTTAAATTAACCTCAAATTTGTATGTTTTATATGTTCAACTCCATTTTATCTGAATTTATATTTTTAAATGAAAAAATATTGAATTGAAAATATATGCTATTGGGTCATTCCATGGTAACTTACGTTGCATTTAGAACAATTTACTTCAGTAATTTGAGAAATATTAACACCAACAAAATATTCAAAATGTAAAATTGACATGATTTATTAATTAAACCTGTCCAAAGCTCAATATAGATGAAAATTACCTAATTTTAGTGTTATTTCTTGAACTCTGACAGTTATATTATTATGGTCACTGACATTATTGAAAAAGGAATGTAAATTACCATAGAAAATATAACTTTTATTCTAATTTTTTAGGTAATTTTCATCCAAATTGACCTTCGGAAAGGTTAATTAAGAAATCATATCAACTTTTCATTTGAATATTTTTTTGCGTTTTATTGCTAAAATTACGTTACATTTAGAACAATTTACTGTAGTAAGTTACCATGAAATGACCCTATTTGTTATCTTATTTTCTGTGTAATTTGATTCTTGGAGTCTATGTGCACCGAAAGCGAGCGAAACACGTTTTTATTGATTTCGTCGAAATTTATACACATTTTATTTGTAAAAAATATTCCTATTCTTCCGTACATTTCAAACTTTTTTTAGGCAATGTAAATCTGATCTATATTGAGATGCTCTGAAAAGATTGTGTTAAAATACGGATGTTTAGTTACTTTTAGCGTAGAAAAAATACAGTCTCCATGAGGCGCGAAGTGACACGAGTTCAGCAGTATATTTAAAACGGTTAAAATTATTATTTTTAAAAACCAATAACACCATAGATTAGAAGAAGGTTGCAGCTTTAAGAACATATTTTTGGATTCTCGGTACCTCTATGCGAACTGCGAAAGGGGGGAGGGGGCGTTGTCATAAGGGAGAAAAACGTTTTTCGGAAATGGATATTTAATTATTTTGTCAAAGGGTTAAAGGCAATATTTTTTCAATTTATTGCGGAATTTGAGACATAAGAGTGCGATCTTTTAGAATACGTCTGCTGTATTTAATTTTACTAAGCAGTTTGGCCGATGTAAGTTAATAAATAATGAAAAATACCCCAAAATTACTTCTTTACGATCTTTATTTTTAACCAATGCGTAAATAAGGCTTCTGCTAAGTGCTTCACCAGCGCTTTTTCCCTCTCGCAAGGACCGAGATGGGTTTTTAATGAGAGTGAGTTGCAATATTTAATTAGTAACTCAACTAATTATTAGAATTTTAAAATTCGGAGTCTCAGATGCATCAGGGAGACACTTTGGGCTAGCCTCACAAAAATTTTTAGCCTCCTACGTCTCATAGATTTCGCTAGCCATCGCACACAGACACACACACACACACAGACAGACAGAGCGAAACTTTCTTTTATCAGTATAGATTCCAATTCGCCATTGAATAACATTAAATTTGGTATATCAACTAAAATTTATTCTAGTATCAAAACCGGGTTTGGAATTTGGGTACTGCTATTATGTTCCTAAGCTATTTTATTTAAATGTGTTATTACTACCCCCTCACTGACAAGCCCGTGTTAATACGTTCACTAAGCTCCAGGTTTCATTGCAATACAAGCAATATTTAAAGTAATATAATTCTATTGATTTAATGTATTTTTAATACATTGAACAATGATTAATACTTCCAAGGATTGTATTCATATTCGTTATTAAGTTTTTTTTTTTAATAAAATGTTCAAAGAATCATTTTTTTTAGCATTTAAAACAAAATGCAGAGAAAACAACATTACAATTTTGCCCTTTACCAAGACAGTCGGAGGGTTAATTTGGAGACATCTTAAAACTTATTTTATTTATAAATAATTTTAGAACATTCTCTTTCCAGTCAAATTTTTCCGTCTGTCTACGCTGATGAAGCGATTTTTTAAGATCGATTGTGTCCATCTATAAAATTTACTTAAAACAATTTCTAAAAATACATAAATGTTCTTGAAATGGGTTCCTTGCATACCTTGAAATTCCTTCAAGAGTTGCAAAAAAAAAATAAATCCAAACAAGGACAATCTATTGCAATTTTTTGTTCGGAATCGAGCCTGTATTTATTGAAGTAAACTGTTATCTAAGAAAGAAATTATAAAAATGCGATAGAGGAACATCACAATATATTATAGATACAATACTGTCAGTTCAAACAGAGATAACATTTTATTTCCCTATTAAATAAGTCTCTTATCTGGGTGCTTGTTTGTGATTAGCTATCTACAAGTTCCAAAATAATTCTCCTTTTCACAGTTTTGTTAATAAATGATTGCACAAGCTTGCGATGCCTGTGTTTAACTTTAAATAATTGAATTGTATGTATTTTTCAGTGCTGCATCCAAAAATGAACATTTTTAACCATCACGTCAGGATTTATCGCATATCGTACATTTCAAAATTATAAAGTAAAAAAATAGCGAAAATCTGATAATAAAAAAAAAAAATAGAAGATGGCTGCGTTTTTTAAATTTTGATAAATGATTATGTATTTTTTAGCGCTGAATCCGAAAATGAACTTCCTTTTTAACCATCATGTCAGAATTTTCCGCAAATCGTAAATTTCAAAATTAAAAAGTAATAATAATATAAAAATAGTGAAAATCTGATACTATAAAATAGATGTAAAATGTTTATTTGTTTTATTTAATTCAACAATTTATTCAATTATTTAGCTTATATTTCGGATTCTTACAGTTAAACAGCCCAGGGGTCCGATGAGGTGTGAAAGGGGGAGGGATTCCCTTTTAACTATGAACTTTTTAAGTTTGAAATTTACGATTTGCGAAAAATCCTGATGCGATGGTTAAAAATGAAGGCCATTTTTGAATTCAACACTATAAAGTACATAAAAATTAATTATCAAAAGTTAAAAACACAAGAATCACTTATAGTATCAGATTTTCTTTTTTTTTTTTTTTTACTTTTTAATTTTGAAATTTACGATTTCCAAAAAATCCTGACGTGATGGTAACCAATAAAAATCATTTTCAGATTCAGGGCGACAAAATACATAAGAATCAATTATCAGAAGTAATCGTTTCGTAGTTTATCGTAGCTGTTTCTTTGCGCCTCGTTAGAAATGTGAAAATTTTCGCGTATTTAATATTGATATTAATTATTTCATTATGTAATTTTGCGATTATTAACAACAAATTTTTTAATATAACCTTATATCACAACATATTCAAATTTTGATATTTATTTTTACATGTATCAAATCTAACCTATATATATAAAATCCTAATGAAACGAATTTATGAAACGATTTCATGAAACGACTGAAATGAAACGAATTTATGAAACGATTGAATAAACAATTGATTATGTTTCACAGCGATTTCTCCTAAAATATGAAATATTTTGCTATATAATTAACACCAAAAATCCGTATTGATCCGTAGATCTCAAAACTGGAATTAGAATTTTTAAATTCGAATTAGTTTCCGAAATATTAATTTTTTTCTAAATTTAAATACATTTCTCTAATGACGGTAACTCAAATTTTAATCATAGCAGATGTTTTTTTTTTCCTATTTTAGAAAAGGTTATTATTTTAAACTAATTTGGCGACCAGTTTGGCCTCCCATAAATGTATGCTAAGAAATGTATCATGTTCATAATTCAATTTGCCGCTCTTTTTTTTTGTATTTCATTATCATTTTATTTAATACAAAACTTTCATTTAAAACTGAAACATTTAAAGTTAATGGCTTTCACTTCTTTCTTTTTTTTTAAACAAAACGAAAAGAAAAATATTAGGCACAGGTGTCATATACGCACTGGGGTACCTATTTGGCGCCAAAATGGCGTTATTTTGCCTGACATGGAAACCCGGCTGTTGTTGCTTATTTATTAATAAATGTTTATTTACATTTATTTTCTTTTAATTAAAAAAAATGTTATAAATTGTTTTGTTCTATAGTTATTAATTAAACTTTTTTTTTAATTTGTTATTTCATTTAAAAAATAATAGAGAATAATTTAAAAATACATGTGTAACTGGTATTCGAAAACGAGGTTTTTGCCAAATTGTCGTAAAAAAAATCACGCCAAACATATGACATCTGTGCTAAATATTAAATAATGCAATAAATCATGACATTTAATTTCAACTTCAAAGCAATGTTTTAATGGTACTACTTAGTTATCCCGTAAACCAATTTCGCCAAATTATATAAATCACCAAACCACTCGCGAAATTATACAAATTGGCGTAATTTTTATTTTAAATAACGAAAGAACAAATACATTAGTATAACATCAATAAAAATACAAATAAAACGTCGAAATAAAATCACTTGATGACGTAAATACGCGTAGCTTCCTTGAAGTCAAGTGAATGTGACATTTACGATCAACCATTATTGGCCTTTAATCTTATAGTTTGGCGATAGATTTTTCATCGATAGGATAACCAAGTAGTACCGTTTTAATTTACCACTCGAAAAATAAAAAAATGCTAACTGGCGATTATTAAAAAAAAAAAAAGCTATTGGCGAGATTTGCTCCCAGCTAACATAAAAGTACCAGAATTCTTTGCGATCTTGGCATTTTTATGTAGTTTTATTTGAAAAAATAATTTGATTCTTTAATTAAAATGCAAAACCTTTCTTATGAAAAGCGAAGGGATATCCACGTAATTGTTTATGACAGTTACATGACTGGACTATTATAATATGGGTGAAATGATGGCGATAGAATAATATTTGGAGACTTATCACCTATGGCTGGCTAACATTAAAGTACCAAAATGGCCACGTGGATTATAAAAAAAAAAGAAAGGGACTGTTGATGACAGTCACATGACTTAGACTATTATTAGAGAGATTGTTTTCAGTTCTAAAAACAGCTCAAAGAATAATATTTCCTTATGATTAAAAATTTATTTACACGTGGCTATAAAAAACAGAAAAAAACCCTTTAAAATTACTGTTAAATGAGTACGTGTTAAAAGCTGGAAAACATTGAAAATTATGTCTTGAAAATTGTATTTATACGTGAATATTAAAAGAGAAAGGAAACTTTAAAATAATAAATACAATAATATGCGTTTAACCCTTTCAGGGGCAAGGTACTTCTATTCGTAAAATGTTGAAATCACTGAATGGCCCCAGTATTTGCAAACAAATTTCGAAATACGAAAATGTTTTTGTTCCCTTACTTAATAAAAGGAAAATTTTCATTCCAATATTCTGGTGCCAATGTGGCATTTAAGAATTATAATTAAGTCGTCCAAAAATAAGCCACCGCCCTTGAAGGGGTTAAAGACGTAAATTGTAGTAAATTGTATTATGTCAATCGTTTTATAACGCTGTTATAAAATACCGGTCGGCAAAGACTTTACTTAATTCATTTTATTTTAGCTTCTTTTGAAATGTTTAACTGATCCTCTTTAATAAAAAGCGAAAACAACCATTGGAGGTTTTAACAGCGACTAATTCGGCCTTAAATTTTCGCAATCAAAGGGAATTGAATGGAAACCCGTTTACAGCGAGATCGATACATGTTTTTCCATTATAATTCAATCTTCTCTAATCTTTTTAAAACCGATCAGATTAGAGTGCTTTTAGATTATACGGTGTCTGAACCGAGGTTGGCTAGCGTAGCTTGCAGGGGGCAGAGCCCCTAGTATTATTATAAAACTTTTGTAAATAGTATTGCCTATCTTTTGGCATAAAATTTATAAAATAATTTTTTTATATAAAATTACATAATTTTGTAGTATGATACCACATATTTTTTGCATTATAATTTAATGTATTTTTACATATAAATTATATGTATAATTATATGTATATATTATTTAAGAATTTATATTTTTAATAATAATGAAATAAATGTTAATATAATTTTCTCTTACGAAATATACACGTTATTAATGTTGCAATTAAAAAAATATATATAATTCCATCTTGCTAAATATATAAATTTGGATATTAATTTTTATATGCGTCAATTATCAAATTGGTGTGGATATTAAATTTTTTTTTTTATAAATTTCGGTATACTTCTAATATAATTATAAAATTTTACATATTAAATTTCGCAATATTATTTGTTTAACATAATTCTTTCCTTAAATGCATTTCCAATATATTATATGTTTTTAATATTATGTAATGTAATTTTTTACATGCTTTTTAATATAATGTTATATAATTTTTTAATATAACATTCAGTAATTTTTAACTATATTTAATGTAGATTATTAAATGTTAATGTAATATTTATTAAAATTGAAGTATTATTTGATACATTTTGATATATGGGGCATTCTCACAATCTTTTGACTTTTGGGGGGAAAAATCTGAAAAAATTAAACATGCTATAAAATAACATTTTAATCTGATAGATGATTCAAAGGTGCCTTAATGATTCAAAATAAAGAAAAAATGGTCAGCAGCGAAAATTTTTTTATTTAACTGAGGTTTTAGTTAAACTTGCGAGTTTAATATTCCTTACCATTTTACCACTATAACTTTTTATTTTCTTCTAAATTTTTACTTATAATGAATTTGCATAGTACCCACAGGACATACAAATAAGAAATAATAACAATGTAATACTTTTAATACAGAATTTTTGTATAACATTGTCTTAAAGAGGGTGTTAAAGAAGGGACGGTAAGGTAAAAAAAGGAGGATGGTATTGGAAATAAGGGACGAAATGGTAAGAAAAGGGGCAGTAAGGATGGAACGGTAAGGAAAATTAGCACCTATTTTTAGGAAAATCATGTTAAGACTAAGTGATAGCCACAATGTTCATTGATTTTTAGAAACCGTTGTTAACATTGGATTAATTTTTTTTTATTATTTACCTCGAAAAGTGCAGGAATAAATCTTGGGGACGGTGAGACTACCAATAAAGCTACGATGCTTGAAATTGATATTTAAATGCTGATTTAAATTCTACAGTAAATTTCCTGCGAAAGAATTTTAGACATTATTTCTCTAGCATACTTCTGCATGAGAAAAAACTTGAAAAAAATTCTGTGGCTGCGTCTGAAATGATTTTCTGTATAATTTTAGAAGAGGGATGGTAAGGAATCTAAACCCAGGGACAGAGTTTAAAAAATAATAACAACCCTAAAAATGTGTGCAGGTTAATTTTTAGCTACATATTTATATAAAACAATAGTTCCAGTTTCAGAAAAAAATTACATCGAATTATTTTTATTGAAACAATTTTATCCAGACAGCTCCAAACTTAAAAATCAGCATCAGGGACACGGGACGGTATAGGCGTTTTCGAGGTGTTTGGACCCCCAAGATCGTCCAAAACTTATTTATCTCGTTAATATTGTTGTGCAATCATGCAATGGGGTGTTTCCCAGTATATGGAATTTAAAAAAAAACACAAAAAAGTATTAAAATAAAAATTATTATTCAGGGACATGAAAGTCAAAAGATTGTGAGAAAATGCCCGATATATATTTAATATTTTTAGTTTTTTTAATAATCTCATTCCACGAAATATACAAATTTGTAGATACTTTTTACTTGTGTCGAGTATCCTATTTTTTTTTCTTTTAAAGTTTATATTTTTTCATATATTTCAAAATATTTTTTATACTTTTTAATAGTAATAATAACATATTTCTTTACTTTATCTCACGAAATATACAATTTTGCATATTCATTATTACATTTGTTAAATAATGTTTTCAAAATTGCGTAAATATTATTTAATTTTTAAAATAAATTTCACAATATAATTTTGAATATTATCCTTTCATAAATATATTTTGAATATCTATACTAATATTATAAAGAAGTAAAGTTTGTTTGTTTGTAGGGGGTAATCTCAGGAACTACCGAACCGATTTCAAAAGAAATGTTATTAAAACAGTTGTGTTACTCCCCGTTCGAACATAGGCTATGTCCTAAGTTGATGCCACTACCACAGATGGGGGTGTAAGAAGCAAAAAACGTTCAAAAAATACGATTTTTGTGTTACTGAAGGGCCTAGAAATATGAAATTTGGAATATTAGTTATATATAAGATACTAGCAAAACCCGCGGATTTGCTCGCGAAATAGTTGAAATATGCCAAGTGATATTTATATGTCTAATTTTTATTAAAAGAAATTATACTTTTAGGAATAATTCAGAAACTGCCATTTAAAACACAGTGCGACTAAACTTCATTATTACACAGCTTTAGGCAGAAATGAGACAAATTATAAAAAGAACAAAAAACTAAATAAATGGTAATTTAGAAAATATTTTGAAACTTTTATGCTCAATTAACCCTCATTTCAGTATTCATTTGAAGTTTTTAATTTTTAAAAACCATCTTTTTACATCTTAAAATTAACCATCAAGTCAAAGTTCAAGCTTCTTGTCTAACGGTCTACCATCTTTCTCAAAATAAAATGCTATGTTGAAATAGAGACTGTCACCATTAATTTGCCAACATTAATTTTTAAATAGGTTTGTTATTTCCTAATATTTCACAGAAACGCAATTTAAAAAGCTTTTAAAGCCCTTTTTTAGAACGTTTGTTGTTCCTGCCAACCCTAGGTGGTAGAGTCACCTGCATAAAATATAGCCTGTGTAGGATCAGAGACAGTCATCATTGATTCGCAACTATCACTTTCATAATCGGTTTATATTTCCTGAGATTGCATAGAAATCGTAAATTAGGACGTTTTTAGAACGCTTTTAGCTCCTCTCCTTCGCTTCACCTCTTTTAAATTTCGAATTTATTTTCGACAGTCCTTCGAGGGCATTTATATTTTATAATAAACAACAGTGCCATATTTAAACATTCTAGCCTCTTCAGTATCACAGAAATTTCAATTAAAAACGCTTTTTGCTCCTGCAACCCTCTGGTGGTAGTTGCACAGACATAAAATATAGCTTATGTTTGAGTAGGTTCTATCACCAACAATTTATCACCATTACTTTTTAAATTGGTTTGGTATTCGATAAGATTGCATAAAAATTGTAATTTAGAACGTTTTTAGAATGCTTTCACTCACTTCATCATTTAAATTTTTTTCTTTCGACTGTTCTTAGAAAGCATTTTCATCTTTTAGGTATTTACCATGCAAAATTTCAAAATGTTAGACCCCTCAGTTGTGCAAAAAACGCTAATTAGAACATGTTTTGCTCTTGCAACCCCCAGATGGTAGTGACGGCAACATAAAATATAGCCTATGTTGGGGCAAGGACTGTCACCATCAAATTGCAACCATTACTTTTAAAATCGGTTTGATATTTCTTAAGATTGAAATTTAGAACTTTTTCCGCGCATTTTCAGCCATTTAAATCTCCAAATTTTTCGGAATTGTTCTTAAAGATCATTTATATTTAATAAATATGTATTATGCCTAATTTCAAGTTGCTAGTCCCAACCGATCACAAAAATCGCAATTCAGAACATTTTAAGCTCCTGCAACCCCCAGGCGATAGTGACACCGACATGAAATAGCGGTCTATTTAGAGCAGACACTGTCAGTATCAATTTCCTACCATTACTTTTTGAATCAGTTTGATTTTTCTTGAAATTCCTCACAAATTTCCTTTAGAAATTTTTAGAACATTTTTCGCGCATTTTCACCCCTTTTAAATGTCGATATTTTTTTTTAGGAAATGTTCTTAGAGCTCATTGATATCTTATAAGTAGCTACCATTCAGATTTCATGATTCTAGGCCCTTCCATAACACAAAAAATGCAAATTAGAACGTTTTTTGCTCCGGACACCCCCAGGTGGAAGTGACACAAACATAAAATAGATTCTATGTTAGAGCAAGGGTTGTCACTATTAATTTACAACCATTACTTTTGTAATCGATTTGATACTTCCTAAAATTGCGTAGACATTGCCATTTAGAACGTTTTTTAGAAAGCTTTATCAACCCTTTTTATTTTCGAATTTTTTAAGAAGTGTTCTTAGACATCCTTTATATCTAATAAGTAACTAATATTCGAAATTTCATATTTATAGGAAATTCAGTAATACAACAATCGCATTTCTAGAACTTTTTTGCTCCTGCACTCCCTTTGGGGTAGTGGCACCGACATAAAATATATCTTATTTTGGAGCAAGGGTTGCCACCATCATTTTGCGCCTTTATTTTTTAAATTGGTTTGGTATTCCCTGAGATTACGTAGAAACCACCATTTAGAACGTTTTTTAGAACGCTTTTAGAGCATTTTCACCCCTTTTAAATTTTGAATTGTTTAGGAAATGTTCTTAGAGATCATTATATCTTATAACTAATATTCCAAATTTTATATTTCTAGGCCCTTCAGTAACATAAAAGTCGCATTTTTATAACGTTTTTTGCTCCTGCACCCCCTTTGGGGTAGTGGCATTGACTTAAGATATAGCCTTTGTTCAAACGTGGACTAACACAATCATTTTGATACCATTACTTTTGAAATTGGTTCGGTAGTTCCAGATATTACCTTTTACAAACAAACAATTTTACTTCTTTATAATATTAGTATAGATAAATGGTCTCTAATAACATTTCCTAAACAATTCGAAATTTCAGAAAGGGATGAAAATGTGTAAAAAGCGTTCTAAAAAATGTTCTAAATAGTGGTTTCGACGGAATCTCAGGAAATACCAAACCAATTAAAAAATAATGGTGACAACCCTTGCTCCAAGATAAGCTATATTTTATGTCAGAGCCAGTACCTCAAATGGGTTCAGAAGCAATAAAAATTCTAATAATGCGATTTTTGTGTTACTGAAGGGATTAGAAATATGAAATTTGGAGTATCAGTTATTTATTAGATAAAAGGATTTTTAAGAACACTTCTTAAAAAATTCGAAATTAAAAAGGTGATAATGCGCGAAGAGCGTTCTAAAAAATGTTCTAAATGGCGATTTCTACGCAATTTTAGGAAGTATCAAATCGATTTCAAAAGTAATGGTTGTAAATTGAGCGTGCTTTTGTTCTACCATAGACTCTATATTATGTTGGTGTCACTACCATCTGAGTGTTCCAGAAGCAAAAAACGTTCTAAATTGCGATTTTTGTGTTATGGAAGGGCCTAGAATCATGAAATTTGGAATGGTAGTTACTTATAAGATATCAATGATCACCAAGAACATTTCTTTAAAAAAATCGAAATTTAAAAAGGAGTGAAAATTCGCAAAAAGGGTTGTAAAAAACGTTCTAAATTGTCAATTCTATACAATCTCAGTAGGCACTGAACCGATTTAAAGCATAATGGTGTAAAAATGATGGTGACAGCTCTTGCTCCAAGATTGACTATATTTTATGTCTGTTTCTACTACCACTGGGAGGCGCAGGAGCAAAAAACGTTCTAAAAAGGCGATTTTTGTGTTATGGTAGGACCTATATTCATGAAATTTGGCATAGTATATATTTATTAGATATAAATGATTTCTAAGAACATTTCTTTAACCCTTTGAGCTCCGGGTTATTAAAATTTTAAAAATATGCTAGAAAAACACTTAAAATGTGATTAGGGGACTGTCTGAAATTGAACCATGTGATTAAAAAAATTTTAAAATACCCCCTTTAGGCTGGGGGACGTGGGAAGTTTTTCCACCATCAGAGCTCTAGAGCATTCATTTCAACACGCAAATACAAGAAATGACACCGCAAAGTTATTCTAAAATTACTATAATTGCTGAAATTTCAACATATTTTAAGCAGTTACATTGTTTAAACAAATTCTAAGGCTATTAAAATATTTTTAAAAATTATTAAATGAGAAAATTCAAAATTTAAAATTTTTCAAATCATAATATAAAAATACAAACTAATCAAATTTATAGATGAAACAGATTTTAAAAATATTTAATTTTTATTTAGAAATATTTAAAACATAATAAACTCGTCAATCTGCTGAATTAAACACAAATTTAAATTCCTTGGAATTAAATTATAAGCATCTAAATTTTGGTTCTGAAACACTGTCTGGTATGTAATTTTAGTGCTGCCATCTAGTGACAAAGCACATTTTTGTAGGCCTTAGAGCTCTGCTGGTAGAAAATTCTACCATTACTTATTTCTATCCCCTGTAATTATTTAAATTTTCAGTTTAGTGATTTGCATGTAATTATTATTAAATGTTTGATGTGTCCAAGAGAAAAAAATGTTATCTCCTTTGAAAAATATTTCTTTATAATGCTTGAAAAATACAAAATTTCTAAACCTTCAAAATTGGAGTGTTTTTAAGGTCGCATTAAAAACCTACTAGATATTTGCAGAGAATAGTGCTGCCATCTAAATTTTAAGAAGAGAAGTAAAATCTACAAAACCCAGTTTTTGCAATTAAAATGGAGACTTTTTGAAGGAAATTAAAAGATTTTGATTTCATGTGGGTGAAAATTCACCCGGCAGAGCTCAAAGGGTTAAAAATTTGAAATTTAAAAAGGGGTGAAAATGTGCGAAAAGCGTTCTAAAAACGTTCTAAATGTCAATTTGTGAGAAATCTCAGCAACTGATTAAAAAAGTAATGGTAGAAAATTGAGGCTGAAAGCCTCTGCTCTAACATAGACGCTATTTCATGTTGGTGTCACTACCACCCGGGGGTTTCAGGAGCAAAGAACGTTCTATATTGCGATTTTTTTTATCGGTAGGGGCTAGCAACTTGAAATTAGGCATGGTACATATTTATTAAATATAAATAAACTTTAAGAACAGTTTTTAAAAAATTGGGAATTTAAAACGGGTGAAAATGCGTACTAAAACCGTTCTAAATTGAGATTTCTACACAATCTCATGAAATATGAAACAGATTTCAAAAGTAATGGTTGCAAATTGATGGTGACAGACCCTGTTCCAACAAAGGCTATGTTTTATGTTGCTGTCACTACTATCTAAAGGTTGCAAGAGAAAAATATGTTCTAATTTTCGTTTTTTGCACAACTGAGGGGTCTAACATTTTGAAAATTACTTACAAAATGCAATTGCTTTCTAAAAACCGTCGAAAGAAGATTCCAAATTTAAAAGTATGAAGTGAGTGAAAAACGTTCTAAAAACTTTCTAAATTACAATTTTTATACAATCTTATCAAATATTAAACCGATTTAAAATATAATGGTGATAATTTGTTGGTGATAGCACCTGCTCAAACATAAGCGATATTTAATGTCTGTGCCACGAGCATCAGAGGGTTGCAGGGGCAAAAAAGTTCTAAATTGCGTTTTCTCTGACACTGAAGAGGTCAGAAACTTTAAATATGGCTGGCATGTAGTTATTTATAAAATATACATGCCCCCGAAGGACTGCCAAAAATAAATTCGAACTAAAAAGGAATGAAGCGAAGGGGAGGAGCTAAAAGCGTTCTAAAAACGTTCTAATTTACGATTTCTATGCAATCTCAGGAAATATAAACCGATTATGATAGTGATAGTTGCGAATTAATGGTGACTGTCTCTGATCCTACACAGATTATATTTTATGCCTGTGACTTTACCACTTGCGGTTGGCAAAAACAACAAACTTTCTAAAAAATACCTTTAAAAGCTTTCTAAATTAAGTTTCTGTGGAATACTAGGAAATACCAAACCGAATTCAAAATTAATGTTGTCAAATTAATGGTGATAGTCCCTATTTCAACATAACATTTTATGTTGAGAGAGAATGTACATCGTTAGACAAGAAGCTTAGAATTTGACATGGTGGTTAATTTTAAGATGTAAGAAGATGTTTTCTAAAAAATTCAAAATTTTAAATGAATACTGAAATAAATGTATTAATTGAGCATAAAAGTTTCAAAATATTTTCTAAATTATCTTTTATTTAGTTTTAGTTCTTTTTATTAATTTAAGTCTCATTTCTGCCTTATGCAGTGTAATAATGAGGTATAGTCAAACTGTGTTTTAAATAGTAATTTTTGAATTATTCCTAAAAGTATACTTTCTTTTAATAAAAATTAGATATAAAAATATCCACTTGGCATGTTTCAACTATTACGCGAGCAAAGCCGCGGGGGTTGCTAGTGTTATTTATTTTTTTTTTCAATATTCTAATAAAAAAAAAAATAAACATGTTATTTAATGTTTTATATAATTTATGCTTACTATTTTTTTTTAATTATAACGTTAATATGTTTTAAATTTCATATAGATGTTTGTAAATTTATCATTTTTTCTTATGAAATACGATATTCTTTTTTACATTTATCATTTATTATTATGAAATGTGTGCAAAAAGCGATACATTTTTAATATAAATTTTAAAACAAAAAGTTTTACAACATGAAACAATGCAACACAATACAATAAAATACGATATAAAAGTAATCAATTAATGCTGCTCTAATCACAATGATTTTTGTTAGGAAAGGAAAAAGCAACGGGAATTACGGAACTTTGACACAATCTTATTAACTTTATTTTAGTTTCATCAACGAAAAACTTATTTCAAGCTCAACATAACGTAGTTTTCATTTGCATTAATTATTAGATTAATATTTTAATAATTATTAAATTATTATTTATTAATAAATATATATCCAGCAAAAATTGACATGTTTTTCAGCGAGAGCTTTTTGCACGAAATGAGGAAATTCGGACTCCATGGGCATCCTGATATCCTAACAACTTAATCACACAATTCTGTGATTTAATAAAGTGAATTTTACTGTTCGAGGATAGTGGTATTCGAAATCCAATATTTGACAAATATACATTTAATGTCAATTACTCTTTGCTGTTGTATTTTGTACAGCATTAGATATTACAAATTTAAATATCAAATTACAAATGTGCATTACTCAAAATTATTTCCACATATGCCTATTTTATGAGTCTACACTAGTCATGCACAGAAGCTCGAACACTAATGTTAATCCGGTACAGATGTCATATTCGCCCCATATTGGCGCGATTTTTTTCGGTTGCCAATTTGGCGAAAACATTAACAGCATAAACAACATAATCCGGGTTACCACATCAAGCAAAATAACGACACTTTGGCGCCAGTTAAGTACCTGTTGCCTATATGATATTGGCGACAGAAAAAAATCGTGCCAATATGGGGCGAATATGACATCTGTGCCGTTAATCTTATGAGAGCGTTCTTTGCAGATTTCTCGCTCGCATTTTTAATATTTTTAATTTTTTTTTTTTTTTTTTTTTTTTTTTTTTTTTTTTTTCTTTTTTTTTCGCATTGGATACCTGAAGTAGATATTTATTGTTGTGTGTATTTGTATATTTTCGGTTTTGGTTTCAGTTATTTTTAATATGGGGATGCTTTTTTATATGAGGTTGTGTACGATTTTTTATATGACTAACCCGTTCTAAACTGTTCCAAACGGCAAAGTGTACCCTGATAAAAAATAAATAAATAAAAACTGTAATTAAAATCGAAAAAGTACGATTGCACAACAATAAACATTGTCCTCGGGTAGCCTATGCAAAAAAAAATCATTTAAAATATTAAAATGGGAGCGAGAAATGCGCTAAGAATGCTACCATACGATTAACATTAGCTTGAGCGTTTTTTCCCAGTGGCTAGTGTAGGCTCTTAAGGGTGTTTTATAATATTGTATTACAGGGTAGTTATATTTGACTTAAAATTAATCTTATTAAACATTTTGTTCTCTTATAAATTTAGAAGTATAAGGTGTACGCACGGGAAGTTTTGCAATGAGCAGACGCATGCCTATTTTGAAAAACAACTATTATGGGGGGGGGGGGCGGTGCGGGGCTAAAAATTCTCAATAAAATGTAATTTATTTTATTGTCTTTAAAAAAATTACTGAGTTTTTCGCGTTCAATACCACATGGTTTTATCTTCATTAGATCCAGAGATATAAAAAATTCTGTATTAAATTCTGTATTAAACAAAAATTCTGTATTAAAAGTACTACATTTTTATAATTTCTTATTTGAATGCCCTGTGGGTACTATGCAAATTCATTATAAGTAAAAATTTAGAAGAAAATAAAAAGTTATAGTGGTAAAAGGGTAAGGAAAATTAAACTCGTAAGTTCAACTTAAACCTTAGTTAAATAAAAAATTTTCGCTGCTGACCATTTTTTCTTTATTCTGAATCATTAAGGCATTCGTCTATCAGATTAAAGTGTTATTTTAGCAAGTTTAATTTCACCAGATTTTTATTCCCGAAAGTCAAAAGATTGCGAGAAAGCCCCATACACAACAAGAAAGAAAAAAATCATACATCAAGCATATCTTATGAAACACTTTCCAACAAATTCAGAATACTGTAAAAAAACTGCACCGTATAATAAGTTAAAATATTATGTCTGATTCAACCCTATAGAAACGCATAACACATTTAACAAGTTGGAAATTACACATTAAACGTAGCAAATGAGGTGCGTTCGTACTATAATTAGTTTTATAAATATTTTTTGCACTGCATAAAGTATTGAATGCATATTTTAGTGCACTTCATAAGTGCCTATTCATTTCATTCTGTTCGAAAGGCTGTCACATCATTAAAATGCGTTTGAAATATTTTTCCCATGGACCATAATGTAACGGAAAACTTTTGACAGTCCCAGTATTTAAACTATACATCCGATTTTCATAAAATTTGAAAAGACTCGACAAAATTTTGAAACAATTATATATTTAAAGTTTCAGACCATTCGGTTGGGTAGTTTTTACTCTGTTATATGCGGACGGACGGACAGGGTCAGCCAGGTGGGAAGGCCTACCAAATGGCTTGAGCACAACTAGCCCCACCCATGAACGGACGGACAGACAGACAGACAGACAGACGAACGGACCGAACGACGACTATGGGTGCTACGTATTTATATAATTACGAACGCACCTAAAACACCCAATTTTAGTTGTTCCCATCCACAATCTGAAAATTACCTAAATTCTTTGAGCAGCCCTGTATATAGATTTATATCTATTAACTTGTACTGAGATTGAATATCGACTGGATATTCTGTGAGCTACTAACGGAGCCCATACCGAAGTGCATACATAGGAAACCGGGTAACTGCGCCTATGCCGACCCTTCTTTGCCTCCCCCTGTATGAACTGCGCTCGGCGTCACGGGGAACGGATATCATTGCCACCCCCGTCTCTTATACTTATAGGCACGAAGTGAAAGCTTTTTTTGTGAGAAAGGCTCTTTCTGTTGGCGTTAATTCGCTAAATTGGGCGCTTTATCGATAATTTGGGCTATCGATAATGGTTTTTCATAAACTCACAAAAAATTTATACACATGTATTTTATATATGTATATAATTAAATGTTTTGTTAATAATAATTATTAAATCAAAGAAAAATCGACAATATAAAAATGTATATAAATGTATAACATAACATGCACAAATTGAAAAACAAAAAAGGAAATAAATAAAAGTATGATGATAAAAAATCCATATATAAATATATATTTACACAAGAAATTTAAACATTGGAGAATTTTTTAAAAACTACTGTAGAAGAGAAAATTTTATGAAGAAATAACACTTGTTACCCAATAATGCCATCCCACCCCACCACCAAGCATATTATTTTTCGTTTAGAAATATATTTTTTAAAATATTTGACATAGGATAATTATATATGATAACAAATATTTTCGTCAGGTTTAAACTAATTTCTCGTTGACTGTGCCTTTGGATGTTTCATTCGAAGATTCTTCAAGAATCTCAAACATGTGAAGTATTAACATTTATATACAGATATTTCGTATTTCAATTAATATGCTAAAAAATAATTTTCACCGTAAAATGATTTTCTGTATTATTTTGAAAGAAAGATGCTGGGGGAAAAAGAACAACATTCTAAATAGAAGGATATTCTTTCTGCTGAAATATTCCTATGAACGCTAATTAGTACTTCTTTTATTGTTCTTAAATATTATTGTTTTTACTATTATTATTATTAACTTGTTTGGAACTATGGTATTTAAATATTGATCTATTATTTTCTTTCTGATCTCTTCTAGCGATGTTTTATAAGGGAAACTTAAATATGTATTTCTTGATAAAATTTAATTCTTACTGAAGATATAATTCTTATAAATCCTGCACGATTCTCTTATGCACGTGCACATGCTTATAAATTAATAATAATAAGAGGAACATTAAATTCTCATGAATTCAAAACTGAGAATTGTGTTATCATTTGAAAAACATGCGTCCAAAAGTAGGTAAAGAAACTTAATTTCTTAAGTTGTATCGCAACACAAAATTTTATGACACATTGTCTGATTCATTTTTATATTTCAAGGAATAAAATTAACAGTCCTATTAAAGTTACTTTTAATTGAATAGCGTTTTCCATTTTCAGATAAATAAATAACTTAGAGTTGTGAGCCATTCTTGTTATGTGACGACAAGTTTTTCTTCTTTCTCGCACTGCTGCATCGTGAATTTGGTTTAAAACGCCAACTTTTACAGTATTCTCTGTAAACTCCTCTGCTTTTACCATAAAGTGGAAAAGTAATTCGATTATATAGTTTCTTAATAAGAACACCTTCTAATTTCATGTGTTTTCGAGCAAAAATGAATTCAGAAATGTGTCAGAAAATAGCTCCTTTGAATTTGAGAGCAGCTTTAAGACTGTTTTCAAATCCAAACTGATTACTTTCCAGAATTCATATTTGTTTGTACTTGCATGATAGTGACAGATGCTAATTTAGAAACTATGAAATCGAACGGTTTTTCCAATTTTCATTAAAGGCAAACTTTCACAAAATGCTGTTAAAAGCATTTAGCATTTGAACTTAATTTCCACTATAGTTAGTTGAATTATAAACTCTTTATAATTCAACATATAATTGAGTTATTGATGGAAAGAATATGTCTTTCTAACAAACTTTAACTTTTATCTATAAACTATGATGTTATTATATACGAGGCAGCATATAAAAAGAAGCATTCGTATGTCTTAATGGAACCTGAACTAGGTTAAGTGCATGTCTTGGTAAAGTATCGTACAAATAAAATTTACGATACTAATAAATCTACAAAAGTCATCGAAATGACGATTTATAGTTGTGTAGGACATCATGAGGGCATAACAACGAAATTTACAGCTGACCTTTGACCAGAAGGACCACACACACGGAATAAAGTAAAAATAAATATAACTGGGTACAGCAAAAACTCAACCTATAAGGTTGCGCCACATAAATTCAGAGTCGACCAATGATATTCGCCTGTATAGATGGGTGGCAACTCTGTATGCAAATTTTCTAGCTATATAGTATAATTTTATGTTTGCATAAATAATGTAGACAGGACAATGTCCGTTTTTTTTTATTTTTTTTCAGTGTAAGTAAGAGACTGACTTCACTTGCAAATTTTATCCCAATGCTGATGGCAGCAAAAAAAATAAGATGCTGCGGTTGGATTTTAGCAGATGCTGTACCATGAATAACATATAAAATATATATATATATATAAAAATAAGTTACCCCATATTGGCTAAAAAATACATGTGATGCCCGATTAAGGATTAATATTTTGTGACAACATTATTTGGAGACCTTTTGTGCCTACCTGTGGGACGTTCTCGGAGCAACGAGAATTCTACATGCTGCCGGGGGCAGTGGATCAGGTAGTCCATTATGATTTTATTCCATTGTTTTTACCAGTAATAAGCATTACCTATGAAAGTAACGGACTATGGTGATATTTCACGTGTTATAAAATTAATTAAATAGATTGATTAATTGAAATAGGCAAATATAGATATAATGATGTGCATCAGCATTACTATTAAAATATATAACCCACAATATGTAAATAACTTTTTTTATTGTAAATTTTCTTCTATAATAAAATGTAATCAAGTTTGAATACGAGTAATTTTTTTTTTATTTTAATTCTTAATTAATATTTTTTTCTTATAGATGTGGGAATGTAAAATAAATAATCTATTTATCTATATAATTTACTAAAAAAAAAAAAAAATTATTATATAAAAGAAATTACAGACTTAGAAGGTAAACGATCTCCGAAAAAAATAACACAGCGCATTGTTTAATTATAATTTTAAAATTTAATATATTAAATTTTCTTTGGATTTCCCCGAAGGGAAATGTTAATTACATCGTTTACCTAGAGTCATTTGGTGCTATCACTGTACGAATAGTAAGAATTATAAAAATTAATCTCCTTTTTTTAAATTTATATTAATCAACCTCATTACCCGTGTTGCAATGTATTAAAGTTATGGATATATTTGAGCATGTATAGATCATTCCAGCAGTTATCTAAAAATCAAATATTATTAGATTCTAAATCAATTCAATAGTCATATCTGCAAGTGACATGCTTTTACTTTTAAAAAGGAGTTTGTAAGTTAGAAAATTTTGAGGGAAACTCTTACAACACCCTTAAATCTTTTTAAAAAATTACTTTCATCCACATAAGATTATGATTTTCTAATTTCGTATTAAATCAACGCATCTTCTCCAAATATAGTTTTAAGGTTGTATTTATCTATAAAGATGAAATATCCTTTTTAATAATAGATGACTTCCTATAAAAGAAAAATACACTTTAAATAATAGATTATTGTTGACTTAATGATTTTGACCCTCAAAATATTTTTAAATTAAATTTTTGCTGACTTTTAAAAGCCGAATTTTTAAGTAGAACTGATGGATTAGTTATTTGGTATCTGAAAGATAATATAAATACATGAATGGATGAAAATTATGTTGTGATAGAAAAATTTAACATATTAATGATTTTTAAAATAATCCAAAATTAGACCCTTCTCTATTCTGCTTCATTTAAAAAATAATACTACTACTAATAGTAGTACTACAACTTATAGAAATAATCTTGGTAATTTAAACATGCTACTGACAGATTTGGTTATTTGAGGAAAAAATTTGTGAAAATGAATGAACTTTTGATTATAAAATATTAAAAATCGTGACAAATAGCATATGAGTGTCAGCTCAAATTGTTGCCCAAAGACTAATTTCCTAAACCATTAGCTTTAGAAGTACACTTTCAATAGCAAACATGTTTTAAAGTTGTTCTTCATCCTATCAAATCCGTTTATATAAAAAAGTGTTATTTTAAAAAGTTACAGAAATTTGATTTTTTTACGAGATTCAAGTACTATATATTTTGTAAAACTTGCTTCGTGTATTAATAAGTAAAACAATAAAAGTTTCATTTTTGTACAAATAAAACTTGCCGAGTTATAACTATAATTTTTACAATTTTCAGCATTTTTTGTCATTAAAAACGGAAAGACGCTTTTAATCCAAAAGTTACAAGTCAAAATAAAAATTTTCTTGACAATGGTGTTTTTTTTTTTTTTAAATTAACATTAGATATTGTAGATATTGCTTGGAATACCTTGAAAGAGCTAACAAAATTTGGGGCGGCAATTTGCATCGGGCCCCTTTAAATCGGAAGTCCTCCTTCTTTCGTAGTAAATATTAGTAATTATCCTCTACTGAAGGAATTGCAGTTCATTTTAATATTTTATTTGTATTTATTACGTTGAATATCTTCTAAGATGTAATGTAATGCTAGATGAATGTTATTATAGTCGCCAAGATTTACTATAGCTGAATTTGCATCCAGAAGACTTTTCGGAAAAAAAACTCTTTGAGGCAACCCTCAATATAATGATGGATTGCTTTTCTCACCCCCTCGAGCGCAGTTCATACAGAAGGGGCCGAAGCTGTAGGCGCAATTCATAATCTCCTCCTACCGTAGGCGCAATTGATGTACACCCCATACGTAGACAACAAGAAAGAAAAAATCAAGCGTCAAGCAGAGATTATGAAACACTTTCCAACATATTCAGAATTATGTAACAAAACTACACCGTTTAATAACTTGAAATATTATGTCTAATTCAACCCTATGCAAACGCATAACGCATTTCAAAAACCAATTTCAAGTTTTCCCCTCTACAATCGGAAAATTATCCGAATTTTTTCAGCAGCCCTGTATAGGATCTATAGATTTGTATCTATTAACTTCATGCATGCCAAAATTTAGTTCAGTTAAGAAATGCATATATATTATATATTAGTTGAAATTTCCCCTTCAGCCATTTCCTCTCATAAGCAGAATGGTACGTGAATTCGTTTGTGCAACCCTGTAGACGAGGTATAGAATTGTTACACAACGAGTCACATGCAAAAAATGAGTTAAATTTAACCCATTTATGCCTAGCGTCCCATTTTTGGGACGTTTCAAAGTTTAATGCATTTGTATAATTTTCTTCTTCTTTATAACCTGAAAATTGCATGAAATCATTATTTATAAATGTCTTTATCTATAAGGGAGAGATGACAGCACAAGGTGGATATTTATTTGCTTAAATTAAGGCTTGTTTCAATGTTTATAGATTTTTAATTTTTCAAGAGGGTGAAATGTAAAAAGTAAGTTTATTTGTACTTTTTCTATCGTGGACCCAAAATCACAAGTTATAATCTTAGCTTGTGGACTTTTTTGAAATATGTATTTTTTTAAATTGCGAAATTAAATGTTCAAGCCTATTTTTTATGCATTTTTGTAATGTACAAAATATAGGGTTCTAGACACAAATGGGCACATATTTTTGTTAGAAATTTAGGAGGCAGTTATTTATGCAATCTCCTTTCGAAGATATTTATGAAATAAATTGTTATTAAGTCTGCAATACGATTATTCTTATTTTATTATTAATAATAGTTATAACGTTATTAGTCTCTGCAAAGAAATAAATATATATTTTTTTTGTAGTTCATTAAAATACTAATTATAGTACATAATATACAATTTAAAAATATTTTAAATATAAATATAAGCAAAATGTATAATTATACATATTATTGTACTCGAAATACTCATATTTAGTTCTTTTACATTTTATCAAATAAATACAAAAGAAATTAAGCTTAATTTTTTTTGTATTTTTCCAGTTCATTTTGCAACATTTTAAAGTGATTTTACCAAAAAATTTGAGAAACCAAAAATTCAGGCACAAATGGGTTAAAAGCGCACACCGAAATTGAAAACGCACTTACAGAAATTATTACTCAAAGACAGTCCAGTAACCGATTTCTTTTGTGTGTCCCTGTAAATGAACGACAAATGCTATGAATGCCCTATTCTATCGTAATGATCTTGTAGTGAAATTCTTCGATTTATATCAGTTTCAATACATCTGAAATAGCCTAATTTCTTTAAGGGGTCTCAAGACTCTTAAAATTGGAAAAAAAGAAAAAAAGAGAGACCATTTTCAACATTTAATACCTTAAAATGTATCGCAATAAAAATTGTGCTTTAAAGCACAATTTTTATTGCGATGAAAGATATAAGTATGTTCTTTCATTTCCTGTATTTCAAAAATTAGAAGATGCAGAATTAATATTTACAGGGGGCTCCAAACTGTCAGACATTCGACGAGCAGAAAAATGGCATAACAGTTTACATGCAGTATTACAAAATAAATTTTGCTACTAGAATGAAAATTTTGGTGCCTACTTATACTTAAGATTGCAATAATTACCCTGAACCTAAATTAATTTGTATTTAAAGTATTTTTATATTTTTAATACAAAGTTGTATTTAGATAATGTAAAATTTTTAAACTTTCAACAGTATAATCACCTAAAATAATATTTTTTTTGAACAATAAAAGGGAATTTTAGGTTCCGTTTGTACAGACTAACATGAAACATATGTTTGGAAAATTTCATAAAATGATATTCAGAAGTTTTTGAGATATCGTGTGCGTTATGCCCAAAAACGTCATTCGGAGAAAAAGTGCTTCAAAGTTTTCGAAACGCCGCTTCGGCTATTGAGCTTGGAACAGATGTCATATTCGCCCCATATTGGCGCGATTTTTTTCTGACGCCAAATCATATAGGCAAAGGGTACTTAACTTGCGCCAAAATGTCGTTATTTTGCTTGATGTGGTAACCCGGATTATGTTGTTTATGCTGTTGATGTTTTCGCCAAATTGGCAACCGAAAAAAATCGCGCCAATATGGGGCGAATATGACATCTGTAGACTTGAGCTTCTATAATTCTAAAAGCCAGAACTTCTGTTCTTATAGGAATTTCAAGGAAACAATTATATCAAAATGTTAAGAAAAGAAATAGGAGTTTAACATCTAAAAAAATTAAAATTTCGAACATTTTAAAGCTTTAAGAGCCCTGAGACCCCTTAAGAGCAGGCTTCAAAATTTCGGAAACGCCGCTTCAGCCCTTGAGCGGGTATAATTCTAAAAACTATAACTTCTGTTCTAATAGGAATTTCAAGGAAAGAATTATATCCAAAATGTTCAGACAAGATAGGAGTTTAACATCTAAGAAAATTAAAATTTCGAAAATTCTGAAGCTTTAAGAGTCTTGACTTAAAATACGCTGCAAACGATTTTCCCCCATAGACCAGAGGTACAGCGAGCAGTCTCTCACCACTAGTTTTCTTCGCTTAAATAACATTAGCATTCTTACAAAAAAATTAGACGAAAAATAACGAATAAAATTTAGTGGTGAGAGACTGCCCGCTGGCGCCTTGATTTTTACACCCCTGCCATAGACCATAATGTAATGGGATTCTTTTGATTGCCCCTGTAAATGAACTATTAATCACACATACTTCATACACAATACCAAACGTACCTTGACGGCCCTAAATAATGTTAATCAATTGCATGAAAATCAGAGTCTATTTACAGAAGTTAAAGCGTTGACAGACGGACAGGCAAACCGAATGCATAAAACACTTTTCAACTTTGTTGGACTGCATTAGAAATCAAGGTGAGTTAAATAAAAGCATGCAAAAATGATTTAATGACGATAAAAGTACAATAAACTTTATAATATACTTATAAGCAGGGATGTAGTGGAGGGTATACGGGGGTATACGCCGTATACCTGCTGGATTTTTTTAAGGAACACCGTATACCCTCTGTTTCTGAAGAGAGCTATAGTTTATACACTCTAGGGTACACGCTCTGCCTTGAGCGTATACCCTCTGCTTAGATCGTATACCCTCTGTTTTTTTTTACGACTACACCACTGCTTATAAGTACTTAAAAGGTGACAAAAACATATAAAAACATATAAAAATATTATTTAATGTAACCCGAGATCTTTCGAACACACACGCGTTCATTTTCAAATCGATAAAAGATGATTGACTGAATAGAAATACATTTAAAAACAAAAACAAAAATAGTACGCAAACGCAAGCGGAGTTCAGTCCATTTCTCTGCAGAGGGGTGAAAAGATCAGTTCATATTATCAGGAGGTCGTGAAATATTTAGGATATTGTACCAAATTGCGGGAATATTATAGGAAAGGACGTCGTTACAAACATTACCACTTCTAAGTAAAATTTCAACGGATTCACGGATTATTGATGAGTAGTGGTTAGACGTTGAAATGATAATGTTAGCTTTTTCGAAGTTTATCTTAATATTTTCTGTTTGATGCAATCTGGATAAAGTTGTATTGGTTTTGTTAAACTTGATATCGGAAATGTGCTCTTTTAATCTTTCCTTAAATTTTCGACATGTCATACCAATATAAAATAAATTCTTATGCTGTTCTGTGCTGAATGGGATGATGTAGACTCCAGCTTTTTCATAATCGGGAATAGGATCAATTTTGCTGTGAATCAAACGACCTCCTTCACGACCTCCTGATAATATAAACTGATCTTTTCACCCCTCTGCAGAGAAATGGACTGAACTCCGCTTGCGCATGCGTACTACTTTTGTTTTTGTTTTTAAAATGTATTTCTATTCAGTCAATCATCTTTTATCCCTTTGAAAATGAACGCGTGTGTGTTCGAAAGATCTCGGGTTACATTAAATAATATTTTTATATGTTTTTGTCACCTTTTAAGTAGTTATAAGTATATTATAAAATTTATTAATAACAAGGTGAAAATTTCCTTCACAACACTAGTGTTTAAAACAGAGTTTTGACTCTATTGATAAAAGTATAATGTATCTTAAATGAAAAGCACATTTATTCAGCCTTTTAATTAGTTGTTGGTGAACTAAATTGTATTTAAAAAAAAAATTCGTTCCGAACAAATCTTAAAAAATATAAATTATATTAAAGTACGTCTGTACTCCTCCTAAAATATAAAACGCCTGAAGTTGAAATTAACAACAGTTATACGCGTTGATCAGAGGTTATTATTTAGCGTCTCAGAATTTAAAAGTTTGAATTAGCATCGAGATATGCAAGTTTAATTTTTTAATGATATTTCTGGAATTAATTCAAAGACTATTTTTGTCGATAAAAGGGAGAAAAGAGGGAAACAATAGGAATTTAGATTTTTTTTACGTCATTTTCAAATTGAAATTTATAATAATAAACAGATCTTTCGTATAAAGCTCTTTAAAACGAAACTTATATGTAGTGTAAGAAATAAAACAGAGAAGTGCTTTTATATGTAAAACCTTTTAAAACTAAATTTATATGCATTGCAACCTTCATTTAAACCGAAATGTTTTAGTGAAAATGGGGAATTTGATATCCCACTACTACAACCTTGAGAATAATATTAACGCTCTTAAGGCTGTCATTGTCATTATCAATACTAATTAAGGATCGACCGAAACAGTTTTTAAGGTCGAAACCGAATTTCAGTAATCTTCCCATTTTCGACCGAAAATTAAAACATGCATAAAGAGTCTAGCCGGATAAGCATAGCAAAATGGCCCCCACGGCCGATGTTTGAAATAACATGTGTGGTAATAAGGCTCACCACGAGAATAAAATATAGAGTGTTTTTAGCCGCTGACATTGAACTGTCCTTGAGATAATCGCGAAGTATGCGCTGGCGCTAGTATTTTTCAAATACGTTTTTCATAAAAAGTACGAAAGTTAAAAAAATAAAACCAACGCCAATTATTGAAGAATATATTAGTTCACATTACATATTTTTTCACATTTTTTACACGAATTTTAACGTAAAAAATAAACAAAAATATTAAAAAAAACACTATTAATGTAGTAATTTTATATTTACACCAACCAAAAAATTACAGAATAATGCTCAAATTATGTACTTAAGAAAAAAAATTCGTTAACATCGAAGATGCACTTTTTGAGTTGTAACAAAAATAATGCTAGCAACTTGCTAAAATATTCGTAACTTTCCCTGTTTGTAATTTGAAGAAATACGCTGCTATCAATGCTTTGGTCGATTCGTGACACTTCCACTCGGTCAGGATGCGCAGTGCGTTAAAATAAGAAAACTTTTCCCTACATACCACTTCTCAATAGGCTTTTTTCGTGTTTGTAAATATTCTGTTATCTTGGCCTACCACGCATTCATCTCTCATAATAATATCATGTCGATGGTCTAGTCGATTGTGCAGGTGAATCTGAATAGGGGGTGTAAATATATAAAGTTTTCAACTTTTTGGCAATTTCGGACCCTCTCCCAACTTTCCGATATCATACTTTATCATTTATCGACCCCCCCCCCCCTCTCGCTAATACCATCGTTATCAATGCCTAAAAATTCTTTTTCTTTTAACATTTTCTTTTTCTTTTTTATTATTTTCATACGTTTGCAATGGTATATAGGCGTGGTTGCACATTTTTTATTCGCATATATATATATTACTGATTTAACCCTCCGTCTACCAGACGGGTCCACTGGACCCGACAGGTACATACAAAATATTCATTCAAACCAGAAATTTCTTTAAAATAAACTAAGTATATAAACCAGACAAAAATAAGGTAAATAAATAAGTTAAATAGTTTTAAATAAAAATTCTGGTGTAGAACGTTTTATTAAAACTTGAATAAAATTCCCGGTAGATCTAGGGTTAAATGAAGAGAAAAAATTCAAAAAATATCACTGTTATATAAGAAATAACTTTATATCAAATAACATTTTAAAGAAATACTTATTTAAAAGTTTTTAATAATAACTCTTTGTTACATAATGCATTGAACAGTAATATTATCTTCTAGCACTTCCCAATTGCACGCGGCTAAGCAGAATTTCTTGTAAACAAAACAGGTGGACAGCATTCTTCCCCATCTTTTACTAGCAAAAATAGCAATTATCATTTCGAACGTGGTTTCTCTAACAACGAATTATATACGCATATGGCAGGAGAATATTAATGGCGAACGTTGGGTTATTCCATATTTTGGAATGAAATGATTTTATGATCATTCAATGGTTTTAATAATAAACTTGTATTTTCATAAAAATACGAAAACAGACTAAAAATAAATTAAGATAACAGATGCAAAGAAAAGGAGACAAAAAAGTAAATTTTGGTTTGATTAAAAATGGTAACGATATCAAATGACAAACCCCTTCCCCCTTCAGATATCTTCCGCCGTCAAGTTCAAGACCCCTCCCCCCTAAAGTAATACCTTATATATGTACCCTGTACAGCCCATAGCCTTCTTTTATCTGAAAATAATGTTAGCCAAATGTTACTATTTTGTTTGTCAGTTTTTGATGTTATTACGCGAGAAGGATGCGTGGTACGCCAAAATAACAGAATATTTACAAACACGAGAAAAACCTATAGAGAAGTGGTATATGTGGAAAAATTCTCTTATTTTAGCGCACTGCGCATTCTGCCTGAGTGGAAATGTCACGAATCGACCAATGCATTGATAGCAGCGTATTTCTTCAAATAAAAACAGGAAAAGTTACGAATATTTTAGCAAGTTGCTAGCATTACTTTTGTTATAACTCAAAAAGCGCATATTCGATTTTAACGATTTTTTTTTCTTAAAAGTAAATACTTTGAGCCTTATTCTGTAATTTTTTGGTTGGTGTAAATATAAAATTACTACTTAATAATTTTTTTAAAATGTATTATTTTTTATGGTAAAATTCGTGTAAAAAAATGTGAAAAAAAATATATAATGTGAACTAATGTATTCTGCAATAATTGGCGTTAGTTTTATTTTTTTAAACTTTTGTACTTTTTGAGAAAAACGTATTTGAAAAATAGTAGCGCCGGCGCATACTTCCCCGATTATCTCAAGGACAGTTCAATGTCAGAGGCTAAAAACACCATATTTTATTCTCGTGGTGAGCCTTATTACCCCACATGTTATTTCAAACATCGGCCGTGGGGGCCATTTTGCTATGCTTATCCGGCTAGACCCTTTACGTAATTATTAACGTATACGTGTTTATTAAATATACATACTGTTAATTGTACATGTTTATTAAATATACATACTGTTAATTATACATGTTTATTAAATATACATAATTATTAATTAATTATACGTGTTTATTAAATATACAAAATTATTAATTATACGTATGGCAGAAGTTGGCTCTCTCTGCCTTTGACCAAAACTTTTTATTTTCATATAAAATGAAATGTAATTAATTACCCACGACAATGATTTTGTAATTATACGAATTTCATCTCATAAATAATGGTAAATATATATGTACCTCGATTTAGCTTTTATAATGATTTTTGTAAATGATCATCTGCTGTACTAGAACTTTTCCAAATAGTATTCGAAACACTTCTGCGGTTTCAAACAAAACATTTTCTATTCCTGTTAAGTATGCAGCTTTTAATGAGCACATGAAAAGAGTCTTCAAAGTTGAGTTCCTTTAGGCATTACTTGCTTTATAATTTGCACTCACGTCATGTGTTGCTAGATGTCCCCGTAAATCGATGCTCCACAGTTTAGAATTCAGACACTTTTCACCAGGTGGGATTTCTGTGGCTCAGTGGGGGTGGGGGGGGGGGGAAATTGCACATTTTGACCATTGATAACACAAAATCTCAAATCTTCCGGTGAGAAAGCTCATTGCTCCGGGGGGGGGGGGGAGCATGTCCCCCCGGGCCTCCCCCTGTATTCAACACAGGGTCTCCAAATGCTCTGTTCACCAGTATTTTAAAGTAAAGTTTTTCGCCTTATCTACTAGCAGAATTATCAGCGATTAAAGATGGCGAAATAAACAATAAGAAATTAGTGGTGTCCAGAGCCTTTGGAGCCCGATTTATGCGGGACACTTGGCAGCACTGGTCATGACTGATAACTGAAGAGCTAAGTGGAAGAACATGTTAAGGCTCCTGTCCCTGCCGGCGAAGACACTCACGAGCTATATGCTAATCCTATGGGGAGGGATTTTTCTAATATCTCGTTTGCATTTCGACATTTAAAAAAAAAATTTTTTTGCATTGGATAGCTGAGGTCTGTCTCTACATCGCACGTTTTTTACTTTTTCGATTTTGGTTGCAGATATTTTTTATAAAGTTATTTTCACTTTCAAAGCCGGTTCTGGAAATGAAAGTGTCATTCTAAAAAATATCTGCAACCAAAATCGAAAAAGTATAAAAGGTGCGATGTAGAGACGGATCTCGGCTATCCAATGCAAAAAAGTATTTAAAAATATCGAAATGCAAACGAGATATTAGAAAAATCCCTAACCATAGGATTAGCATTAGCTCCTGGGTACCTTCGCCGGCACGGACAGAAGCCATAAGTAACAAACATTACATTTGAAGAAATTTGATGTGAAAGTTTTTGTCAATTTTAATGATTTATATTCTGTTTGATACCATGTATTTAAAATATTAACGTGTGTGGTACTAAACTCTATCAAAAAAAAAAAAAACTTATTCTTATTTAATTTTTAAATATTAAAGAATATTAATATTATTTGGATTATTAAATAATAAAATATTAAATATTAATGAATAATGTCTTAAATCTTCAAGGCTAAATAGAATTTTGGTATTTTAGCTTTACCAAGTGATAGAATACCTGATAACACCTTCGTTCAAAAGATATGCTACATTTTCTTAAAAATTATTTTAACATGTTCTTCCACTCAGCTCTTCAATTATGAACAGTGAAGCTCATAGCAATAAATAAAGAGCGTCTCATTTGAGCCGATACAGATCAAATCAAAGAGTGATGTTGAAAATTTACGAAAGAAGAAACGAGAGTTTTGGAATAGAGATAGCTTCGCTTGAGTTTCGGTCTGGCCGAATTTTCGGTGATTCTCAGATTTCGGGTCGAAAACGAAACCGAATTTACGGTCGATCTCTAATAATAATATCCACCAATACTCACTTCTGCGTTGTCATTCCGACTATCAACGTCGACGTCACTCGTCAGTTCAGTGATGTCCGTCACATCCGTAGTAATATCCTGGTTGTAGGTAGTATCCGTAGTATTATCCTGCGTTCTCACACCCCAAACACACTGTATAATCCAAATCAGAGCCAGCAAGCGGACCCTGTTCCTGTCCATATTTCTACGCACATCTTTCGATGCTTTTAAACATTTTTTTTTTCGATGGAACAACCCCAAGAGTTTCGTTTGTGTATAGATAAAAAGTCGCTTTAACGCGAGATAAAGCTTTAAACAATAAGTGACGAAATGGAAACGCAGGAAGGCTGTTTCCAGCGGAAATTTGATAAGAAAAGTTAAAACACAACGAACGGGATAAGTCAGAAAAACCAAGCAAGAAGTGAAGTATACTTTGGGGGGGGGGGGGGGGGGAGAAATCTACGTCTAACCCCCTAGAGTGTTGTTAAACAATGCACTATCTCTTCTGAGAACATTTATCAGATACAGCCTCAACATGCTTTAGAATTAAGTGTAATGCTAATAAATTCAAAAATACCATAACATCTCACTTAAAATATATACATATACTTTTTTTTATATACAGTAAAACCTCGATTATCCGAAGTAATTGGGACCGACCCTCTGTTGGAAAATCGAAATTTTCGGATAATCGAGAATGCTTAAATTTTGAGATAAAGGAGAATTATATGCAATATTTCTTATTATGGTAACAAGTGCTTAATAAAAATAAAGCAATAGCAAAATAGAAATAAGAATAAATTACCTGAATTTTAATTTTTAAATTAAGTAACTTTTACATATATCACAAGGGTTTGAAAAAATGTTTTACTTGTCGCAATTTCGATCGCTTTTGCCTTGAAGCTCTATCACAGAGTTTTTTAATATTATTAGTTCACCAGTATTACATTATGCTGCTCCAGGCATGCAGACCTTTTGCAAAACATTCAAAAGCTTCAGAATTGCTAATTTGTTCGTTTTCTTCGTTCCACTCCACAGGTTACGGGAGCTCAAGTTAAATTCAAAGGAATTCTAAGAAAGGGGATCGCAGCTATTTATATGTACTCGTAGTTCGGAAAGGACCGCTTGCACACAAGAAATATGATAGTTAAAAAAAGCTTTAAAAATGGATTTCGGTTAACCGAGAGTTTCGGTTGAAAGAGTTTCGGATAAAAGAGGTTCTACTGTAATTTAAATTAGATGTATTTACATGAAGTCGTTACAAAAGCATATGTAGCAGTTACGTAATATGACTTCCGGGTAGTACAACTACGTCAGTATTTATCTTGCTTTATTTTCATAAAAACTTTCTCCAAAGATACTTTTGTTGAAGAACAATTAAAATCAAAGGAGTGAT
This sequence comes from Maratus speciosus, assembly GCA_963932465.1. Classification (NCBI taxonomy): domain Eukaryota; kingdom Metazoa; phylum Arthropoda; class Arachnida; order Araneae; family Salticidae; genus Maratus; species Maratus speciosus. The sequence continues at coordinate 89,345,351 of OZ010794.1, read as the reverse complement.
TTAAAACAAGTCGGAAATGGTACGCCAAACGTGACCAATGAGGTGCGCTCGTACTCGAACTTCTTTTATAAATATCCAGATCTTGGTGCAATAGTTGTTGCACTCTTACACAAAAAGTCATGAATACAAAATTTATTACGATTGTATAGATTCAATTCAGTCATACGGAAATAATAGCACCCTCTTTAATAGGACATCATCACTATGGCAATCCACCTATCATGGAATAGCATTGAATTAATACATAGGATAGGATTTAATGAAATGAAGAAAACTTTTATGAATATCTTTTTAAGTTTAGATTCAATTTTTATAAAATTTCAAATGATCGACACAATTCTGAAACGATTCGATCCATTAAATTTCAAACCATTCGGTTGGATCGTGTTGGCGTTGTTATATGCAGACAGACGGACAGATCAGACGACGACTATAGGGTTACGCATTCATATAATTACGAACGCACATAATTACAAGGTGTTACTAAACATTCAAATGAAACAACTTCCTTGTGGTCCAAGTTTCATTACTAAACACAATGAATATGGGATAAGACAAAAAAAAACAACCAAGAAGTTAAGTATCCTTTCAAGAAAAAAAATAAATAAATAAATAAATAAATAAATCTGCGTCTAACACTCCTAGAGATTTGTTAAACAACGTACAATCTGTTCTAAGAAACTATCAGATGTAGCGTCAAAGTTTTTAAGAACTAGATGGCGAATAAACTCAAAAATTATGTAAGATCACCGTTAAAAAATAAACGAAACAATTTTTATAATTTAAATTGGATGTAGTTACGGGGAATCGTTACGAAAGCATCCGTTGCAATAGCGTTATTACTTCCGTGTTTTACAACATTGTTTCATGGAAACTTTCAATATAAATAGTTTTGAAGAATAGGTAAAATTCAAGAAGCAATTTATAGTAAAATGGTCTACTGCGTTTTACATATATTATACGATTCAATGTCCGTAAAGGTTCAAAATCATACAGTGCGTCCCAAAAGTTTATAGACAACCATTTTTTTTTTATTATTATTATTTAAGAGCTAACTAAACTACAATTTGAATGGAGTTGATTTTCTTTAGCTTATAAGTACCGTTAGTAGATAAAGTGTTAAAAAATATATTTAAAATGGAGTAATGAATTGCGTTTTAACTATGAAATAAATTTCAACGATTCGCTGCTACTCATCAATAACGTAATTCATTAATATCTGATAATTTATGTATATATATAGTAAGTTTCATAAACGACGATCTGAAAATTTAAAACCATACGCTGTAAAAGAAACTTTTGTTTTTATAAATGTTTCTTTAAATCTCAAATATAGGTCAATTTCTGAAATTTCTAAAGATAAAGAACGCTTTTCGAAATCATGGATAACTAACTTGGAAAAGGTTCTTTGTGTATGATGTTTTCGTGGTTAAATATTTTTTCTATATTAACCGTTTGTGACCCAACAATTTCGATTTAAAAAATCTTTACTCAAATATTAGAATACTTCATTTATTAAAAGTAATTTAAAAACAAAATATTTTGACTAAAAGAGGATTTTTGAACTTAAAATTACACTATGTGCAAATTACTTAAAATATGAAAAAATATTTAAAAAAGATGTTAGATTACTTTAATATCCTTAGTACTTTCAACTATGTACTACATAGCTGTGGTGTCTGAATAGTGACATTTACTCCATGGTTTCTATTAATATCCTGAGCGAGCTAAATTATGAATATACTGTGAACGAGATTATGGAATAAGTATTGTAAATAAATGGCTATGTTTAGGTGGTATGCGGATTGAGCATACAGTGAAATATGTTATATTTATTCGTGTAATTTATGTCCGTGTTGTCTTAGTAAAGTGCATCCGTGTTAAAACCTTGTCTTCATTTCTAAGTAGATTAATACCCACGCAAACAAGATAGGACAGCTGGCGACGAGAAATAAAAATTAGATCTGTACGAAGACAGCTAAAGGTAAAAGTTTCATTTTCATCTTTTAATTAAATTGAATTATGGAACAACAAATACAAGAATTGTTGAAACAGAATCGGGAATTGATTCTTGCTCTTCAAAATAAAGAGAGCGTTTCTCATAAAGTAACTGTCCAATTTGAAAAATTTAATGAAGAATGTGAAAATTTCGATAGTTTTTTCGAAAGATTTCTCACATACTTAGATGTTCAAAAAGTCCCGGAAGACGTTAGGGCTAAAGTGCTTATTTCTTCTCTAAGTCCTAAATTGTATCAGTTGCTAAAAAATTTGTTGTCTCCAGAAATTCCTTCTGCGCAAAGCTTAGATAAATTGAAAGATATTTTGAAAAAGCATTTGACCCCAAAGCCATTGATTATACCTTCCCGACATAGGTTTCTGAATCGTAAACAGCATGAAGGGGAGAGTATTAATAATTATATAGCGGAACTCCGAGCACTAGCAATTAATTGCGATTATGAAAGTAATATGTTAAATATCATGCTACGTGATGTTTTTGTTAGTGGATTACGCGATAAAATAATTCTAGATAGATTATTTGAAGAAGATAATATAGATCTGGATAAAACTTTGCAAATAGCTTTAGCTATGGAAAAGGCATTTAAGGGGGCAAATGATATTATGGGCCGTGAAATAAATGCAGTTCATGCAGTAAAGAGACAATGGTATAGAAAAACAAACTTTGCGGAAAAGCAGCGGAAATCTTTATTTTGCACGCGATGTACAGGCACGGATCATGTCAAAGAAAAATGTAGATTTATTTCGAGTAAGTGCAACTTTTGTTCAAAAATTGGGCACATAAAAAAAGCGTGTTTCGCAGCAAAAAAGGCGAATGCTAGACCAGTTAAACAAAAACAAGTAAATTTAAAGGAAAATAATGTCCAGGTTCCGTTATTTGGTTTAAATACCACTGATTGTACATTACGCGAGGAAGAACCGAAACGACCTCCGATAATGATTACTCTGAAACTTGACGGAAAGATTTGCTCTATGGAATTAGATACTGGTGGAGCAGTCAGTGTTATGAGTATCAATAATTTTAGAAAAATTTCAAAGAAACAGATTCAACACACTGATATAGTTTTTAAAACTTATAATGGTGAATCATTAGTACCTATGGGGTATGTTACAGTTAGAGTTCAATATAAAAACCAGATTTCGGATTTGAACTTATACATTGTTAAGGAGAACTTGGATACCATATTTGGCCGTGAATGGCTTCACAAAATTAGTCTAGACTGGAATGCTATTAAGGCATTAAGAGCTACGACTAAACTGAACTTAAAAGATCTGTTGGAACAATATAAAGATATTTTTGATGATAAACTGGGTGAAATAAATAATTATGAAGCTAAGCTCGAACTTAAACCGGATGTTAAACCCATATTTTGCAGAGTTAGAACAGTTCCATTTGCATTAAAGAGCAGAGTTGAAGATGAAATAGATAGATTAGAAAAAGAAGGTATTTTAGAAAGGGTTGAGAGCTCTGAATGGGCAACACCAGTAGTACCAGTCGCAAAATCGGATGGCAGTATACGATTATGTGCCGATTATTCCGTAACCTTAAATCCTAATTTAATCGTACCACAACACCCTTTGCTACGATTAGAGGAGATATTCGCAAGTTTGAATGAGGGAAAACAATTCTCAAAATTAGATTTCAAACATGCATATTTGCAAATGAAGGTAGATCCGGAAAGTCAGAAACTATTAACAATAAATACCCATAAAGGATTGTATATTTGCAAGAGACTAATGTTTGGGTTAAATGGAGCGCCTGCAATTTGGCAGCGGTACATAGATGGCTTCTTCCAAGGTATGGAATGGGTTAAAGTATTCATGGATGATGCTAGAATAACAGGCAATGACGAAATGTCACATCTTAAAGCTTTAGAGCTGTTTTTCAAAAAATGTAAAGAGCATGGTCTAAAACTTAATCTAAGTAAGAGTCAGTTCTTTCAAAATGAAATAAAATTTCTAGGTCATAAAATAGATGCAAATGGGATACATAAAACCGACGAGAAGGTTTCAGCAATCTTAAAAGCTCCTGTACCTAAGAATGTACAAGAAGTGAAGAGTTTCCTTGGATTAGTAACGTTTTATGGAAAATTCTGTAAAAATTTGGCAACTATAGCAAATCCTCTTAATAATTTGACAAGAAAAGATGTGAAATTTAAATGGTCAAAGAGTTGTCAAGTTGCCTTTGAGCAAATAAAAAAGGAAATCTGTTCAGAAAAAGTTTTAGTTCACTATGATCTGAAACTTCCCTTAACATTGGCAAGTGATGCATCTCCAGTAGGTGTTGGTTGTGTCTTGTCTCATCGATATCCAGATGGGTCTGAACGGCCAATAGCTTTTGCATCCAAAACCTTAACGAGGACTGAACAGAAATATTCTCAAATCGACAAAGAGGCCTTAGCAATTGTATGGGCAGTAAAAAAGTTTTACCTGTATCTAAAAGGAAGAAGGTTTACGTTAATAACTGACCACAAACCTCTAGTAGCAATTTTTGGATCGAAACGAGGATTACCCGTATTAACAGCTACCAGATTACTACATTATGCATTAATTTTGCAATCCTTCCAATTTGACATAGTTTTCCGAAAAACTAATGATCATGGAAATGCGGACTTTTTGTCAAGATTGTCTAAAACTTCGGAAGAACTAGAAGTGAAAGATGACATTACCATATTCCAGATGTCACAAATTGAAACGTTACCAGTTACTTCAAAGGAATTACGAGAAGAAACGTGGAGAGATGAAGAATTCGGTCCACTTTTACAAGCCTTGCGGAAAGGTCAGAATTTGCAGGGAAGAGAAGCACAATATACCATTGAAGATGGATGTATCATGTACGGACAAAGAGTGTGTGTTCCGAAGAAATATCAAAAGCGTGTTCTGGAAGAACTGCATCAAGGACACTTAGGCATTGTTAAAATGAAAGCAATCGCAAGATCATTCGTCTATTGGAAAGGGATTGACAACGATATAGAAGAAGCAGCTAGAAATTGCGCTGATTGTGCCAGACACAAGACTGATCCAACAAAGGCCAAAGTTCATTACTGGGAGTATCCCAGCATGCCATGGGAACGTATACATGTTGATTTTGCCGGTCCTTTATTTGAGCACATGTTTTTGGTGATAGTTGATGCTCACTCTAAGTGGTTAGAAGTATATCCGATGAAGATTACCACAGCGAAGAAAACAATTGAATGTCTACGAGACAGTTTTGCGAGATTTGGATTGCCATTAGTTCTTGTCAGTGACAACGGACCACAATTCTCGTCTGATGAATTTCAGAGATTCATGCGAAGGAATGGTATCAAGCACAAAACTTCCGCACCAGTTAAACCATCAAGTAATGGCCAAGCTGAACGCTATGTCCATATGGTAAAACAGTCGCTGCGAGCCATGCAGAGTTATGAAGGAAGTATACAACAAAAATTGAGTACATTTTTGCTTCAATACAGAAAAGCTCCAAATGCAACAACAAATCACAGCCCAGCTATGTTATTTTTAAAAAGAGATATCCGAAGTAGGATTGATTTACTATTACCTCAACTACAATCGAGGATTCAAGAAAAAGTACGAAAAGGAGTATATGAATTTAGAGATCGAAATTTTGACATCGGTGATTCTGCAGCAGTACGAGATTATAAATCGGCAAATTCGAAATGGAAATTTGGAAGAATAATTAATAAAGATGGTGTCCTTCATTATACAATCGATGTTCAAGGTACACTCGTAAGACGCCATGTTGACCAAATCCGTCGAGTAGGTGAACAAGTGCAGAAGAATTATTCTACATCGAATGAATATCGAAGATCTCCATCGACAAAGTTTAAAGAAACTTCTTCAGAACAGGAACATCTGAATGCTGAAAGTATTATTGTTCCGATCTCCAGTGACAAACCTGTAGCGTCACCTTCAACTGCTGATGTCCCGAGTAAGAATCTGACTTCCCCAACCCATCAGTCAAATAGTTCATCACCAGTACCTGCTACGACAGATGCTCCACCGATTCAAGCAAGCCCGACTATAATACCCCGACGTTCTCAGAGAGTTCGCAGACCACCCAAGAAGCTTGACCTATAAAGGGGGAGGAGATGTGGTGTCTGAATAGTGACATTTACTCCATGGTTTCTATTAATATCCTGAGCGAGCTAAATTATGAATATACTGTGAACGAGATTATGGAATAAGTATTGTAAATAAATGGCTATGTTTACGTGGTATGCGGATTGAGCATACAGTGAAATATGTTATATTTATTCGTGTAATTTATGTCCGTGTTGTCTTAGTAAAGTGCATCCGTGTTAAAACCTTGTCTTCATTTCTAAGTAGATTAATACCCACGCAAACAAGATAGGACAATAGCCTTCGTCAGAGAATACAAAAATACAAGCGTCTTATTTTCAACTTTCACGTAGTTGGTGTCGAAATGAGTGAAAGTAAAAGTCAATTTTTTAGATCCGGAAACATTGGGAAAATAAGAATATGGATATAGAGGGAAGTGTAATATTACGAGTTTTATTATTCTTTTAGCAAACTGAGCCAAATTCTGGGTATGTTGTAGGATAAAACTTCATTACAAACAGTATTTTCTTTAGTAATAATTTCTATTGATTCATGGATAATTAAATCATGATAATTCTTTAAGGGGCATATAACTTTTGTATCTTCGAAATTAACTTGTATATTGTGTTTCTAGTTAAGTCTTGAAAGGACTTTTAAGTATTTTGCCCATAGTGCAATTTTAAGTTTAACTTTTTAAAGATGAATTTAGCATTCTATTTATTTATTTGAAGATGTAAAGAGGATTTTTTTTCATATCGACAATAAGCGGAATCATTTCATAAATATTATCAATTTTCTAATGCTAAATTGTAAAGTATAATAAATTATATTTGTCAGAAATACATTTTTTGATGTCACCGTCCTTTGTAATTTCACAAAGCTTACCAAGTTCTTTTTAGCAACAACGATGTAAAATTTCTGAAATAATAAATTATACTTTCGCATGAAAAATGAACTCAGTATTACCGTCTGTTGAAAATTTCATGAGCAATTTATATTAACTAGTATGTTCGGAGAGAGTAGCCGTTAATTAAGGCTGTTCCTAACTGCTCTGCTCAGCAAGCGTAAAACGTTTTGACATATTTACAAATTCATTTTTTAACGGAAAGGTATAAAATTGGAAAGCCTGGCCATGGAAGCGATTTGGAATTGAACTGTTTTTTCCATTTTTTGATCCATCAATTACCTATTGAGTTATAAGCGAATTCGATCACGTGACAAATACGTTTTTCGCCCGCTCTTGAGTGCTCTTTCTCCCTTCGAGCGGAAATTCGGTTCAAAACGTTCACTTTGACATTATTTTCTGAAAAATCTATTGCGTTTGCAAAAACATGGAAAAAAAACAGCCCAATTACATAGTTTCTGAACAACAACACCAACTACTTTCATGCATTTTCGAACAAAAATAAATTAAAACTTATGTCAGAAAGTTGTCCTTTTGGATTTGAGAACGCCCTTAAATCCTCTTTCAAAGCTCACTGTATAAGTAACATTGACTTTTGAGATATGTTTCAGATAGGCAAAACAGTGATACAAAGGGTTAATGAAGAAGTGTTCTGGTCAGGAATTGAACCCAGAACCTCTTGCTTAAGCTGCAACACTCTACCAACTGAGCTATCTTGATCAACTCTAGCCAATACAATTTCTGTTTAGATAACTTAATATCTGCTGTGATTTTACGCAGCTCAACAGAATAAACATCATATAAAGGGATACCATTGGACGATGATTAAACTTTATTATATTTACTTTGATCATATTGTTTTATAAAAACATAATATGATTAAAATTTTTTTAGCTGAGTGATACAGTATATTGGTCAGCTGTTGGACCCCGAACCTCTAACTTTGAAGTCTTGGCCTATTTAGTCAGAAGTCTTGAGTTCGGCAATTGGTCTGGATAAGTTTTCACTTAAAAAAAATTTTTTATCTTCTTTATGCATACTGATAAAAATATTAAAACATCATTAACTCGATTTATTTTTACATCATGTAGTTTCTGCCGCTGCAAAGGTAACCCTGTGTGAGAAGATAGCAGCGATACATAAAATCGTGTTTTAAAGCTTACTGTATAAGTGTTGCACAGTGTAATTCCGTCATAGAGGGTCCAAGCAAAAACAGCTTAAAAATAGTATTTATTATACAACATTAACACTCCCAAATAAGATATACACATCTAGGCAGTCTTAAAAATCAAACTCTTTGGAGTTTTCATAAAGACAAGATACTCCGAAAGCTAACGGAGAAACAAATAATTGTTTTTAAGTAAATAAAACAAAATAAAAATGCATTCTCCCCCTTCTCCTCAGAAAAAAAACTACAACAGATTAATTAATAAACGTACTGCAATATGAGATTATTCTCATAAAAGTTTGTAAAAAAGTGATTAGTTTAAAAACGACGCTGTTAATATATATATATATTGATAATCAGTAGTATTATTTTACATTAGTTACAATTTCGTGTGATAATCATTATGAAAGTGTGAGTCATATCACTTCAGTGTACTTCCGCGTATTGCATCATGCTCATGTAATTTCCCTTTCGTTTTCAAGAAGTTACAAAATCATTCAAAAAGGGCGATGACAGAAGTCTTAAAAAAGAAAAGAAAAAGAAAAGGAAAAGAAAAATCATTATGAAACACTTTCTATTCTAACACACTCAGAAAACTGTAACTAAAGTTTACCGTTTAATAAGGAGTAAATTGATGTCGAAGTAAACAGTTCATAAAACTTAAAACACATTTGAAAACACAATTTCATCAACGACCATCTATAGTCAGAAAAAAAATATATCCGAATTATTTTGTGCAAACGTTTGCACGAGTAATAGAAAACTTTCTTTTAGAAAAAACCATTGAAACGTTTGTACTTTTATCCACTGGGGTAAGTTCCGTATTATACTGTTTCGTATAATATACACACTCAGAAATTGATACTCCGATCTCACGAAATTTTCTCCTTTTTGATGAAACCGTTTCCTGGGAAATGCTTCGAGCGAATATTTCGTCACATTGAGGTTGTTACTTTCTTCGCTTGTTTGAGGATACAAATTTCGTCAAAGTGCTTGTTCGAAAAGTGCAATAAAAGGCTCGTGGTGGCTCTATTGAACAGTTTAGAAGCATCTGTATTTTTTAACAGGGGAAAAAATATCACTTCTTTTTCTTCGGGGTGACTCGAATTCACGACCTGTGGTGTGGGAGACCATCGCTCTAGCTATCTTGCTATTGAGCCCTCGCACGGAGGTGATTTTAGAAGCATGTAGTGGATTCTACCGAGTGCTTTTATTTTTATAATGTAGATTGTAATTTTATCGATGCTGTTATAATTCCTGCAAGTTTTAATTAATAAGGCTAATTTGTTATTATGGTTTTCCTATGGGTTATGAATAATTAGAATGCAGCTTGATTAATATAATTTATTAGAGAAATTTTCTTTGCTCAATGATGATTAAAATATGGCCTGGTTAATTTGTTGCTTAGAAATAACAAATTTTGAAGTGCATATTGTGGGAGATTTTATCAATTTGAGTAGGTGGTTCAGATTTTGTAGACTGTCTTACTGTTTATAGAAAGGAGAGGGATCAATTATGCATATTTTTAATTTGATAGTTATATAAATATACGTCTTAAATGAAAAAGAGATTCTGGAATTTTGAAATTTTATTGATGAAATTTTCTTTTTGAACAATTTTGTAAAACACAGGCAATTTATTCTTTTCGAATTAAACCATAACGAACAACAAAAAAAAAATAAACATTCTTAAAACCTTTAACAGCTAAAAAAAAATAACTAATGCAGAAACAATAACTACCTATATTTCAGTATTTTCTGAAAAGCGCTAAAAAGTTCCATACGATAGCTGAGCTCTATCTTTAATATGACTGTTTTTTACGTTTTCGATTTCAGTTGCAGATTATTTTAATAAAGGTACTTTCACTTTCGGTTTGGGACTGAACATCGATCGGTTTGAACTGGTGAGGAAAACATCCGAATTCTTTTGTGCAGCTTGTATATGTCTCTGTAGATTTGTATATCTACTACATAGTATGCCAAAATTTTCCAGCAAAGAGGAAATTGCTGGCCAGCAGCAAGATAGGTGCTGGCAATGACGGAGAAGTGCTGGCTGATGGTCTACCACTGCATGACCACTGCTGGACAGCTTCAGTCAACTTTGCTGTTGGAAAGCAGATAAAATTCTAGTGGGCATCATTTTATCTCATGCGCTGGCCCACCACTACATGGAAGTGCACGAACTTTTGCAGTATTAGTGCTGTGAACCCTTACGCTAGGTGGCGCTGCGAATATCGAAGACATTGAGTATTTGAATACAAATCTGAAATGAATATCTTAACACAATTTAATCTGTGAAGCTAATTTTTTTTGAAACTGTAAAAAATATAGCACCACTGCCACCAACAAAATAAATAAGTAAAGGAATAAATAAATTCTTTATTTCAACGCACTTTTTTTTTTCTCCTTAAATCTGGTTTTTAGGTTACAAAGGATTTCGGTTTTCATAATTTACGCAGTTCAGAATCAATAACAAGTGGGTAAGTGTGATCATCATAGGAACGATCCCAATAGGCAGTATTTCATACGAAATCTACCTAATTGTCTTCCACAGGGGATTCAGGGAAAATTCTTAGTTCTTTATTGTCTTAGCGTTAATAATTTTAAATCACTCAACAAAAAATTTTTCCTTTTTTTCAAAATCATGAGAAACAAGTGGGTAAGTGTGGTCACAGATCGCACAGAGGGTTTCGTTTAATATTCATTTCAAAACACTTTATCCTTTTGAAAAATCTGTTAGTTCCACATTTCGCAACCAGGGGCGCACTCTATTCTAAACAAATCTCTATCCGAACGAAACTCCGTTTTACATACTATCCGTATATATATTAGTCGAAGGGATTGGGCCCATAGCATCCGAGATAAGTACGCGCCCCCTGGCGGTAAAAAGTGGAACTCAAATATGTAAGGCTATGGTGCATAATATGAAAGAATGGTCAAAGGGGTGTCGGCAAAAGTTGGAAAAGTGCTCCCCGGGTGAAAAGGGCGGAGGTTAGAAAAATTGCTTAAAATATATGTTAGAGCACGGAGGAGTAAATAATAAAACTTTTTGAAAATTTTATGATTTGTCGTGTGGTCTGAGGTATTCAGCTATACGTATGCAAAAATTCATGTCTCCAACTTAATTAGGGGCTCTCTTAGAAAGAATTGCTTAAAATACATATGTGGTAGCTCAAAGGGTTAAACGTAAGACTTTTTCAAGATTTTATAATTTGTCGCCTGGTCTCAGGTGTTCTGCTATAATAAGCATGCAAAATTTCAAATCTCCAATTTAATAAGGGGCTCAGTTAGGAAGAATTGCTTAAAACACGCATGTGGGAGCCCAAAGGGTTAAATGTACGACTTTTTCAAATTTTTGTGATTTGTCGCATGATGGTGTTCAGCTAGTATGCAAAATTTCACGCTTCCAACCTAAATACAGTGTCACTTAGAAAGAATTGTTTAAAATACACATGTAGGAACCCAAAAGCTTAAATGTACGACTTTTTCAAAATTTTATGATGTGCCGTTTGATGTGTGATGCTCAGCTATAAGTATGCAGAATTTCACTCCTCCAACCTAATTAGGGTTAACTTAGAAAGAATTGTTTAAAATACACATGTGGGAGCCCAAAGGGTTAAATGTACGACTTTTTCAAAATTTTATGATTTGCCGTTTGATGTGGGGTATTCAGCTATAATTATGCAAAATTTCACACCTCCAACCTAAATAGGGGCTCACTTAAAAAGAATTGTTTAGAATACACATGTGGAAGCCCAAAGGGTTCAACTTTTTGAAAATTTTATGATTTGTCGTTTGATGTGAGGTATTCAGCTATAAGTATGCAAATTTCACTCCTCCAACCTAATTAGGGTTCACATAGAAAGAATTGTTTAAAATACACACGTGGGAGCCCAAAGAGTTAAATGTACGACTTTTTCAAAATTTTATGATTTGTCCTTTGATGTGAGGTATTCAGCTATAAGTATGCAAATTTTCACGCATCCAATGTAAATAGAGGTTCACATAGAAAGAACTGTTTAAAATACACATGTGGGAGCCCAAAGGGTTAAATGTATGACTTTTTTAAAATTTTATAATTTGTTGTTTGATTTGAGGTGTCCATCTATAAGTACGCAAAATTTCATGCCTGCAACCTAATTAGAGGCTCACTTAAAAAGAATTGTTTAGAATACACATGTGGGAGCCCAAAGGGTTAAATATACAACTTTTTGAAAATTTTATGATTTGTCCTTTGATGTGAGGTATTCAGCTATAAGTATGCAAAATTTCATGCCTCCAACCTAATTAGGGGCTCACTTCGAAAGATTGATTTGTTTAAGAAAATTGTTTAAAATACACATGGGGAAGCCCAAAGGGTTAAATGTAAGACTTTTTCAAAATTTTATGATTTGTCCTTTGATGTGAGGTATTCAGCTATATGTATGCAAAATTTCACCCCTCTAATCTAATTAGAGGTTCACATAGAAAGAATTGTTTAATATACACATGTGTGAGCCCAAAGGGTTAAATGTGCGACTTTTTCAAAATTTTATGATTTGTCGTATGATGTGTGGTGGTCGTCTATAAGTATGCAAAATTTCAAATCTCCAACATGTGTAGTTTCTGAGAACGGGCTCTGTGACAGACAGACAGACAGGCAGAGAGAGGAGCGAGACGAATAGGGTTTCATCAGATGAACGAAACCCTAATTAAAAAAAAAGCGTATAAAATACATAGGATTTCTATACAATAGAATAATTTCTATACCAGATTAATGATTGGGAACGTAAATCACGAAAAAAAACTTGAAATAGTGTAATGAGAGCTTGAAAACTACGAGCAATCGTAGCGTACGCTGAAAGCACTTGTTCATGTCCGATCACGAAAACCAAGCAGCATCGAGCGAAGTCAGTACATGGGAGGGTGACCACATGCAGTTCAAATATTTCTATAGACATTTCTATTATAGACACTTCTACAGATGTTTCTATATCTCTTGGTGAAATTAGCTTATAGAAAAAAGAGCCATAATTGTATAATACTTTGTTTTTTTATAGAATTCTATAAGAAATTTTTGTAAGGGAAAGTGCTGGGCTAGCAAAGGAATAGCAGTGGGATAGGTGCTAGCACTGCAGGAAAAGTGCCGGATTGAAGTAATGTGAGGGCATACCAATGCTGGCCTGCTGTTGGCCATTACTGATGAGCCAGCTGCATTCGACTTGGACACTTTTCGACATGTTTAAGTAATGGCACCCTTGCACTTTACCGCTGATAGCACTGCTGGCTGCCATCTTTTTTCCAGCTGATGGCCCACTGTTTCTTTCTTTGCTGGGTTAGCTCTGTTCGGAAACGTCTAACACAGTTGAAAATTCTCGTTCATCAATTTCCGCCAATAAGCAGAAATGAACTCGTCTTTTGCGTATCCTTGTATAGGTTATATGCAATTTATACACATTAAGAAGTATGCAAAAATTAAGTAACATTTGAAATTGAACAGCGTTCGTAGACAGTACTGTGAGCGAATACTTTTGTGCGTCCTTGTCAATGAACGATAGATGCTACGCACACCCTATTCTGTAATAAACATCTTTTAGTGTACCTAATTAATGTTATATAAATTTCATCATGTTTGAAATAGCACCCTTAAAATACCATTTGATTTTTTCCCCATGTACCATATTGTAACGCAATACTTTTGAGTAGCTCTGTAAAGGAACTATAAATACTACACTCCTCTCATTTTCAACACCAAATACGCCATTGTAAACCTCAGTAACATACCAATTAGATAGAAATCCCACTCATTTTAAAATAGTTAGAGCACGGATAGAAGACCAGACGGACAGACAGACGCCCAGACGAACCGAATGAATGTACACTTTTCAACTATGTTGGAAAGTGTAAACAAATAATGAAATACATTAATTCATTAATTATGATGGGTAAATAACCAAAGTTTCTCTTCAACGTTAGCTAGTACGTTCATAAATAATTCAATATCCATTGCCACCCCTTGCCGCGTTTAAATAAACAATGTTCTTTTAATGGAACATATTAATTTCCACTTTGCAAATATTATTTCTAACATTGTTTATCTTCATTTCGACTTGCGTAACACGTCGTGTATTTTCATTTGAGCTTTGCGTGTCATTTTGTACGGACAACCCCCTCCATCTCCCGAACAGGTGTTTACGGAAGAGTAATAAAATGAAACGAGTGCAAAAATAATCGATTCCGTTTGCGTGTCCTATCGATAGGGCTATTCATCGCGATCTCGGAAAAAAAAATAGCTCGTTTTCAACCACGCCTCTATATAATGGGGTGTAATGAAATTAACTTATTATCTGGATAAAATTGTTTTTTGGGCTACCCTATTAAGATTGTCTCGTGACAAACTCGTTACTTTCTGACACATTTTTTATCCGTATATGCATCCAATTTTCAGATACTCTTATTATACTCTAACAATATGATAACATATGATACTCAAACTAACTTATATAACTTATGATAATAAGTTATACAAGTTAATACACTATATGGCCAAAAGTTACCGATCACTTGCGATTTTAGACGTTTTCTTAAATATCTAGAACAATACATGAGGAATTAACCTAGAACTCCAGGTGTGTAAATAGAATAGTACGGGTCATATATTTCCGTGAAAAGTTGTTCCCGAAACCCCACAGGGGACCGTCAACAAATTGAAAAAAAAATCCTTTGGGTAACCCTGTAAAAACAAACGTAGCAAAAGCGTTCAACACAGTAGATTATGATTAAGTGCCTTATTGTAATAAATTGTGTTCATTTTTATTAGAATAGCGTGTATATTCATAGAGAAATTAAAGTTTTTGTAAAAAGAGTCCCAAATTTTGCTTATAATTTGTAGAGTTCTTAATATAATAAAAAATTCTTTTCAGAAATTGTGACAAACAATATTGTACACAATACCCTGCAATCAGAATTAAAAAATAATAAAAAATTGTATGAAACATGAGCAGGTTTACTAAAAAAGGTTTCACTGCGCATGCGCGAACGCAATTAAAATATAAGGTGCATAATGTATTAGCTAAGTGTATAGAGCAACTTTTGTGAAAGTCTCAAAAACATAGCTTGAAAATTCTGAAAATGATCGTTGACAGAATAAGCTCGAAATCCGCTGTTCCCAAAAGGAAGCAAAAAGATAAGGGATTGTATCGAAATACGTGCAATATTGTGTATGCTATCAACGATCATTTTCAGAATTTTCGAGCTATGTTTTTGAGACTTTCACAGAAGTTGCTCTATACACTTAGCTTATACATTATGCACATTATATTTTGATTCGCGCATGCGCAGAGAAACATGTTTTAGTAAACCTGCTCATTTTTCATCCAATTTTTATTAATTTTTAATTCTAATTACAGAGTATTGTGTACAATGTTGTTTGTCATATTTTCTGAAAAGAACTTTCTTTTATATTAAGAACTCTACAAATTATAAGCAAAAAACTTGGCAAAATTTGGGACTCTTTTTATAAAAACTTTATTTTCTCTACAAATATACATGCTATTGTCATAAAAATGAACACAGTTTATTGCAACAAGGCACTTAATCATAATCTACTGTGTTGAACGCTTTTGCTACGTTAGTTTTTACAGGGTTAGCCAAAAAATATTCGTTCTTTTTCAATTTGTTGACGGTTCCCTATGGGGGTTCTAAAAAAAAATCTTAGTGGAAATATATGACCTGTACTATTCTGTTTACTCACCCGGAGTTAAGATAATTCCTCGTTTATTTTTCTATATATTTAAGAAAGCGTCTAAAATCGCAAGTGACCGGTCACCTTTGGCCATATAATGTACCAGTTATACAAGTTATATAACTTACATAACTTATGATACTCGAACGATATTATTCATTCGGTTTCAATCTAAAATACATTATATTCGTTGCAGTTGGAGATATAAACGTTGGATAATTTTTCTCCAACAGAGTGAAAAGTAACTAGACCAGGATTGGAACCTGAGACCTTGGCTATACGCAACCATGCTCTAACCACTCCGGTATCCAGACAATATCTAGCCTGACACAATTCAATCACACGTTGCACCATCGGATCTACCATGGCGGAGGACAGTTTACCGATGCACAATTAAGTACTCATGGAACTACACCAAACTATGGGTAATAATTATATTATAATGCTTACAAGGTTCAACTTCGCAATTGTGTCAGACTGGATATCGTCTGGGTAGCTCAGTAGTTAGAGCATTGACAAGTATAGCCAAGGTCTCCAGATTCAAATTCCAGCCTAGATGCTTTTCACTCTGTTGGGAAAAAAGATAGTCAACTTTGATATTCAACTACAACGAATATAATACTCTCTATTTCCTAAAAAATAAAAAATAAAAGTTTTTCCAAACGGCCTTTATGGCCGATTTTATTCATATGCTGTATCAGCTAAATCGTATAAACACTTACTTTCAAAACTAGTTCCATAGCTTCAATACTTTCATCGCCATGCTTACTAACATCCATCTTACACTTACGGGCAGAGCCGCAGTAACTCCTTTTTTACGCCTACTACGAAAACTGGTATTTCTTTTTCTACTAGTCACCCGTGATCGGTATAGTGGTGAGAGATAGTGTCGCTAAAGTGGCTATGTGACTTGGTGCCTGGTGACCGCTTAAACCGTGTTTGATCTGGCTCTGACTTTTTCTCCATTTGGATGTACTGATTAAAGAGATTTACCTTTCTGATTCTATCTTGTTTATTTTGCGCTTAAAAACTTTATAACATGCGTTTCAATTTTTTTAAATTAAATTACGGGAAAATATTTCTCCTTGGAAATCGGAAAAAAAGAATACTCCGATCCACAGCTTGTTTACATGCGCCATTTTGAAAGAAGAACAAATTTGAAAGTATCAGACGATAATTTTAATTACAAATAATGTGTTACCAGAAATTTTTGCTCCAAAATACTTGAAATTTTTAAACCCTTACGAAAACCGTTACAAAAAGTGTGTAAACAAACACCCCCTGTATATATAGTTTTTGCCTCTGAAACTTCTTTTTAAAAAGTGAAATCAACCCGAACCGCAATTAAATAAACTAGTCGGAAATTGTACGTCAAACGTCGCCAATGAGGTGCGTTCATACTATAACTCGTTTTATAAATACTGTAGAGCGCCGATTATCCGAACTCCAATTAACCGACCTTCCATTTATCCGAACAGCCTATTTCTCTCATTTTTTTTTAAAATGATGATGAGATTGTGGATGATATTTAAGATGAAAAAGACGTTGAAGAAATGAAAACGAATGCTCTGAAAAGACATCACATAAGGAAGCCTTTGAATTCTTGGAAGCAGCTTTGAAATGGCTCGAACGGCAGAAGAACTCTGATCCTATATTCAACTAACGTATTTAAGAAGAATTCGAGATATGGCAGCATTGGAAAGGGAGTCTTCTTTGAAGTAAGCAACAATTAAAAGCTTTTTTGCTTAAATTATAATCTCTGGAGTTCAGAAAATGATAAAAAGAGAAAAAGATAATTTTAAATGATGAAAAAGTAAACAAATAAAACAGTTTTTAAATAGTTAGCACTAACTGGTGCTGCCAGTCCTAAACCTGGATAAAGTGTGGAGGTTTTAGTATAAATAAAATCATAAGACGAAACGCAGTTTTTCACCTTGATTCAACATAAAATATATAATGTGAGCATTAAAAAGTACACAATCTTACTTAAAAGGTGACTCATGTAATGAAAAAGACGTTAAAATTTAAAAATGTATTAACTAAAATTTATATTTTAAACTTGTAACATCTTTTTCATTACTTTAGTCGCTTTTTAATTAAGATTGAGGACTTTTTAATGTTCACATTATATATTTTAGGTTTTAGTATAGTCAGGCAATCCCTTAAATTGTCAGTCCATTTATCTGAACTTTTGCTTATCCTAACTAGGGTCGGTCCCGACTTGTTCGGATAATCGGCGCTCTACTGTATTTACATCTTGGTGCCATAGCTGTTGCACTCTTATGCAAAAATGCATGAATGCAATATTTATTACGATTCTATATGTTCAATTCAGTCATACGGAAATAACAGGACCCCATCTTGAATAGGACGTCGTCACTATGGCAACCTGGAATCATGACCTATCATGGGATATCACTAAGTTAATGATGTAGGATAGGATTTAACAGAATGAAGAAAGCTTTTATGAATATCTTTATAAGTTTAGATTCGATTTTCATAAAATTTGAAAGGACGCGACAGCATTCTGCAGCGATTCTATCTATGAAATTTCAAACCATTCGCGGTTGGGTTGTTTTGGAACTGTTCTATGCGGACATACCAGACGACGACTCTGAGGTGCTACGTATTTGGGGCATTCTCACAACCTTTTGACTTTCATGTCCCTGAATAATAATTTTTATTTTAGTACACTTTGTGTTTTTATTTCATATACTGAGGAACATCCCATTGCATGATTGCATAACAATATTAACGAGAAAAATAAGTTTTGGACGATGTTGGGGGCCCAAACACCTGGAAAACTCCTCTACCGTCCCGTGTCCCTGATGCTGATTTTTAAGTTTGGAGCTGTCTGTACAAAATTGTTTCAATAAAAGTAATTCGATGCAATTTTTTTCCGAAACTGGGACGATTGTTTTATATAAATAGGTAGCAAAAAATTAACCTGCACACATTTTTACGGTTCATATTATTTTTTGAACTCGGTCCCTGGGTTTCTCATCCTTACCGTCCCTCTTGCTAAACTTGTACAGAAAATCACTTCATATGCAACCACAGAATTTTTCTTTTCAAGTTTTTTCTGATGTAGAACTATGCTAGAGGAAGAATACCTAAAATTCTTTGACAGGAAATTCACTGCAGAATTTAAATCAGCATTTAAATATCACATTCAAGATCGTGACTTTATGGGTAGTCTTACCGTACCCAAGGTTTATTCCTGCACTTTTTGAGGTAAATAAAAAAAAAATTAATCCATTGTTAACAACTGTTTCTAAAAATCAATGAACATTGTGGCTATCATTTAGTCTTAACATGATTTGCCCAAAAATAGGTGGTAATTTTCCGTACCGTTCCATCCTTACCGTCCCTTTTTGTCCCATTTTTCCTATACCGCACCCTTTTTTTTTACCTTACCGTCCCTCCTTTAACACCCCTTTAAGACAATGTTATACAAAAATTTTGTACTAAAAATACTACATTTTTATTATTTCTTATTTGAATGTCCTGTGGGTACTATGCAAATTCCTTATAAGTAAAAATTTAGAAGAAAATAAAAAGTTAGAGGTAAAATGGTCAGGAAAATTAAACTCGCAAGTTTAACTTAAACTTCAGTTAAATAAAAAAAATTTCGCTGCTGACCATTTTTTCTTTATTTTGAATCATTAAGGCATCCGTCTATCAGATTAAAATGTTATTTTAGCAAGTTTAATTTGGCCAGATTTTTTCCCCCCAGAAGTCAAAAGATTGTGAGAATGCCCCATTTACATAATTACGACCGCAGCTAATTAGAGCCTACTCGATTAAAATTGCGATAGCGGACCCGATGCGGTATTATCTATAGAATGACACATGCTATGTTCAATAGTGTAAAATATAACGACAGGAGTACGCTGTAGTCTGTCTGTATTTACATATGTCATATTTTAACTCTACAAACACTGTTATAATCATCAATTAAACTCTATTTTATACTTTGACGTACAAGTTCCGTTGTTTCAACCTGCCTCTGTATTTTTGTTGACACATACAGTGAGGTGATAAAAATAAATTTATCTTATCGGCCTTTCTTTTGTTTGCGCAAGATTTGAAAAATAGCCAGAAAAACGATTTCGAATATTTATTTTATCGTTTCAGATAAATAAACCACACTTTCAGTAAAGAAAGAATATAAAACATTCTTACCTTTTATACTTATAACATTGTTCCACATGAGCTTGGTAACAAGGCTTCGAACCAGAACCTAATCGGAAAAAAATCGTTATTTCTTCTGATACGGAAGCTGAACCGAAACGATGCTTTATTTACATTTTTATTTAAGGTATCCTTTAAAACGTCATTTTTGATAGAAATTTCAATTTTCTGTTTTTAAAATTATTGGCTTATTGCAAAAGTTCTTACCCTATTTCATAGGTGGCAGAAACTAGCAATTTTTACTGCACTGATGTTTCGTTTATAACCCTTTTATTAACTGACAGTTATCTATCTGTGTCGAGAGTGAATATAATGTTAAAAAAAGTTTTTCAAATTACAGTGAAACCTTTATGTGCGACCACCTCCATTGAGCGACAACCTCCCAGAACGACCATTTTTTCATGGAAGGAAATTTATTCCCATAGGCTCAATACTAATTTTACCTCCATTCAGAGGCCATCCCGGTTGAACTCCCTCCATGAGCGACCCATTTCTTTGAAGAAAATTAATCAAATACCGTTTTTTCCTGGTCGCTTGAAGAAGGTTTTCTTATAAAAATAATTCCGGAGAGCGCATTATTCATCAAACTTCTAAACTAAGTTTAGATTTTTTTATTATTCCGGTAATTTTTAAGTGTTAAAACCCCTTTGTGCCTTTTAGGCAATGAATTTAACTGTGATGACAAATTAAGAATGACGGTCAATAAACTCCTCCGCCCTATTCTGCCAGGAAACTCTCAAAGAAATAAATTAATGAAATCGTCATTATTTGTTTCCGTCTGCCAAAAAATTGTATTAATTTACTGAACTTCGAAAGGGAAATGCAAGTTTTAAAAGCCAAAACCGTAAAATCAAAGCAAACGTCAATGTATTCATTTTTTAAACTCTGCAGTAATTAACTTATGTAATTAACTTTTGTTTTGATACTTTTATATTTTTTCCTAACATGAAAAATTAATTTTAGTAACATTAATTGTTAGCTTTTTTTCAACAATTAAAATCTAGATTTAAACATGACCTCCATTAAGTGACCACCTCTCGGAGCGACCCATTTTTATTGGAACGGAACGTGGTCGCTTTAGGGAGGTTTTACTGTAATTTGTGCGCAAGGTTAATTATTCAAAATGGAAAATGAAAAGCTACACTTTCGGCAGGTTACGTTACAGGAGCTTAAAAAATTTGTGAGTGTTCGACGTGTTTATTTGGATCGTGTCCCCCCCTCTAAGGACAGTTAAAAAGTGGTTTGGTTGATTTCGAAAGGGTGATTTCAATCTAAAAGATAAAATTTGCTCTGGACGACCTTCTAGCATTGTTAATGACTTAATCCGTGGATTATTGTGCACTAAATGTTGACAATTAGACTGCATTCAAAACAACTTCGGTACATTTTGAAACTCGATGTATCGGAAATTGGGCACGAACTTTTGCAATCCCCCAATAATATAAAATTTCAATATCATTCTTTCGATTTTCGAGCTTTTTAACATTTACATTTTGCTGGAACACTATCTAGCAATAGTCAGTTGCCGCAACGTTTCGGCTAAGAATCAGAACATTTGCGTAATTTGGTGATATTGATTTACAAATATATTTTTATAAAATATAGTTATGAAATTACAATTGTAATAATTATATATATGGGTAATATAGGAATGGAAATTCCTATAAAAATTATTGATTTAATTATAAATATTAAATATGTATTTTTAAAAAATTGTTTTATTTTAAAATACATGTAAGATTTCGTGTATGTAAGTTTGGATCCCAGAAGATAACAAAAGGAAGTCCTGACTAGACGTACTGACGGCGTAGCATGACTGCTAAAAGAAAGGACGATTTATTACAGGATACCGTAAATGCATAAATGTGTCAGAATAAGTTTATGACTAGGGACCACCTAGATTTTATGGGTATGAACTTTTGACACAGGGAGGAGACATAATTAAAATAAGCATTTGCATGGGACAGTGCGGACTCGAATTTTATAGGTCGAGCCAAGCACCCTACAAAATTAACCCACAGCCAATAAAATAGGGGATCTTTAAACTGGATCCGCCTACCAGCAAGATATGATTTTGTAAAAGAAAATTTTGTATAAGTCAGTCTAAAAAAATATTCGGAAGATGTAATACCCTAGCAGCATTAGTGGAGCTACGAATAAAGATGGAGGATGGATCCTGTGAAGATGATAACTCGATAGCGCCAACCTGAACGAGAATGGCTGCTGCCCGATGCCTATCCGGTGTTACTGCTAAAAGCCATTCCTTATGCCGCAACATTGAGTAGATTCTTCGTCTAATATCGGAATATAATCCCATGCCCTTCGACAGCACTGGAGTCCGATGTGTAAAAGCAACTGAATCGTCTAATACAAGGTACATCTCTAAATATTTCTATTACCACAGATTTATTACCCAATATCAGTAATTTTGAAGATTGAAAATATAACGGTAATGTGATAACGGGGGATCCAAACGATATCCAAACGAATTAAGATAAGGTTTATAAATAATGTAATTAAAATGAGAAATTTGAATTCTTATTACTTAAATTGAAAAAATATGATAAGTTATTTAGTTAGACTTTGAAAATTCAGGTATAAACTAAAACTATGAAAAGCAGTCTCAAATTCTGCTTATATTCTTTTAGTAAAATAAAAAGTGTATGTAAATATTTTATGATTAATTTAATGTAAATAAAATTATTTAGTCAAGAGATAAATCTCTGTTATTCTTTAGTGTTAAAAATTAATGTGTGTCATTTTCCTTTCAGCTTTATTTAAGCATAATTCATAGGTGGAAGAGTTCTCGTAAAATTTCACAACGCAAGTTTTATATTTATATTTTGTAATTAATTAATTTGTTAATTAAATTTTAGTGCGCGAATGTTTATTAAAATTTGAGTAAAGAGTCGCGCTGCTCTTTCACTAGAATTAAAGATTAATTTGCGATCACTTGTATTTAACAATTATTTCGGTATATATATAATTTATACCAAGTACTATGTGGTAGCGTGGTTGGATAAGTTTGAATAATAAATTTTATAGTGAGAACTAGACAAGTTATTATTAGGTGTAATTATCTGTCCAGCATGTTTCTTAAAAACTTTACAATGAAAGCCGTTTTATGATTTTTCTCAAGTTTTTATTTTATTTTATTTTTTTTTTTTGTAAAATTGTGTTGAAAAAATTATTTTAACTGAAAAAAATAACAGTTCCATGACCACAAAATTTTTGAATTATGTTTTTAATGTATTTTCAGAGGAAGTTGTGTATCCCTATGCTGATTTATTGAAAACGTTATGAGTTACACAGTTTTAATTTTTAAATTAATTTTTTTTCATAAATTTTCAGCTTTCTTTGTCTTTTTATAACTTTTAAATATTAATCTTATATTAAAAACAAGAAGGTAAAATCATGCACCAAAGCATAGATAGAGAACACTTTCCGACACTCCCAGAAAACTTTCACAAAACTTTGCCGTTTAAAAAGGTAAAGAAATTTTAGAAAACGCACAACAGATTATAAAATCAGATTTCGACAATTACTGCCCATAGCAGAAAAGGTTCTCCTATTCTTTTGTGCAGCTCTGTATGTGGTCTATAGATTTGTATATATATTACACAGTGTGCTAGAATTTAGTATAGTAAGAAAACGCATAACACAGTTTAAAATTCACTTTCAGCCGTTTCTACCAATCACGGAAATGTACAGTCGTGGAAAAAAAAAAAAAAAAAGGAAACACCTCCTACTAACTCCGCAACAAACTATCATAGAAGAAAGTTACTGGTACCGAACGATTTTAAATAAAGTCTACTTTTAAATGATGTATATAAAATTTGCTTAGGGGGCCATCAACATATTAAAACGAACCATAATTTCATTTTTTTCAATAGCAATACCCAATTCTGACAGCATAAATGAACTCTACACCTTTCAAATAGCCTAAAAACAAATTTTTATGCAATTCGTACCATAAGTTTCCGAGAAATTAATTATTTTAAAACGAGCGTATTTTAAGGGCTGTATCCAAATTGAAGTTGGGTTCTCGATTGCTAACCCAGAGAGCCGCCTTCTTGATCAAGGCACCTTAAGCAGTCCATGAAGTCTGTTAGATAACAAGGCAGCAGAAGAAATTTCAAAATATCTACTCACTTCAATCATAGACGGCCCCTTAAACCATCATTTTGCCGTTTTTTAAGCATAATTTGAAAACTACTTGGAAGAAAAATGTGAAATTTGGGATTTTCATAAAGCAGGACTTAATAAATCTAAATCCATCAAAAAAAATTGTAGGTTGCAATTCATAATTTTTCGAATATTAATTTCATAATTCATAATTCATATCATAAAATTATAAAAATTGCAAATTCAGCATATTTATGTTTGGGCACATTAGTTTTATTTCTAAACAAAAAAATAGCACCATTAGGGGCATAATTTCAGAAGATATAAATAAAAATATGAAAATGTAATTTAACATTAGAAGCACTAAATTTTGAATGTTTATAATTCAAACACTTATCATTCAAATGACTTGAAATTTGGTGTCTAGGCATAGTTTGAACCGAAGATTTGAAATATCTCGTTAAAATTGGGTATTGCCATTGAAAAAAATGAGGTTTGGGTTCGTTTTAATATGTAGATGACCCCTAAGCAAATTTTATATACGTCATTTAAAAGTAGACTTTATTTCAAATCGTTCGGTACCAGTAATTTCCGTCTACGATAATTTGTTGAAGAGTTAGTAGGGGGTGTTTACTTTTTTTTTTCCACGACTGCACTTAAATTATTTTGCACAGCTCTGTACATTAGCAGCACATTTTTATACGCGCCACGTGTTAAGATGAAATTTAATTCAAGCAAAAACTTGCTTAAAACTACTAGAATCGCACTTCCAGAAATCATCATCCATAGGCGGGTATATATCCAGTTCTTTGCATACCCTTGTATAGTATTATATTTATATTTTACAAACATATCTTTCTAAATATAGTTGTGCTTGAAAATTCTTAACTCAATTTTTTTTTAGTTCAAGCAATTCACGCTCATTCTCAGCCATTCTTACGAATTCTTTTGCGTAGCCCTGTATAGAGTTTACAGAATTTACACACAACATATAGTATGCAAAAATTTAATTAAACTTAAAAACGCATACCCAGCAATAATCCCTAATAAACAATACTTCGTATACAGTATTGTATCCAAAATCTTTTATGTACCACTGTAAAAGAAATTAAATGCGATTTCAACTATGTTGGAAAGTGTTAAAAATAGTCTAGTTCCTGTATAACATTATTATACGTATTATGGAATCCATAAAATCCTTCTATATATAAAAAAAAGTTTTGATTTGGAAATGGACCAATGAAAATCTGCGTAGATATTCCGGGTAGATCCACATCCAATTTGAATGCTTAAGCATGGCCTTTCATCGTTAATATTAAAAAAACTGTTGCATACAAAAATATGAAAATCGGTGGTATTATAGAGAAATGTTTGATAAACACGCTGATGCAGACAGTTTTCAAATCGAAGAATTATTTTAAGAGATATTTAATTCTAAAGTTGGGCAAAATCGTTCCATTAAAAAAGTTTTATTGGAGCAAAAACTATACATGAGAATTTAATCATTTTTAGATCATTTTATACGTTATAAGTTTCCGGTGTGCAGATTGTATTTATTTTTCTTATTTGACTAATTTTTTGAGGTTTTATTTCAATTTTAAATTCAAATTTTCAGCATTTCGAGAGATATTTTTTACAAGTTTTAGAAAATGTTATTAATTTAAACTGTTGCCAGTTGTATAAAAAGCGCAAACAATAATGTTTACTTCAAATTAAATATTTATTTTACACGTGACTATTATAAACAGAAAATATAAAAAGCAGGAACTCACTGAAAATTACGTCCTAAAAATTATAATTACACGTGAATTTTAAAAGAGACAGAATATTGTAAAATAATAAATTCATAAACATGCGTTAGAAGTCTTAAATAGGAGAGTTTACGTCACATTACACTTATTATATAAAATGAACAAAAAATAATATTGCAAAACAGTTTAAATTTAAAAATCGCTCGAGACATTTATTTGATATTTTAAGATGATCATAATATTTCATTTCTAACAAAAGTATTTTTACGTGAATATTAAAAAGAAAAAGAAAAGTTTGGTGAAAATTACGTCAGATTATAATTCTCAGATTCAAATTATAATTCAATCTTCCGAAATCTTTTTAAAGCCGGTTAAATTATCGTGCTGTTAGAGTCTGCGGTGTCTGAACGGGGGTTGACGAGCGTAGCTCGTAGGGGGCAGAGCCCCCTAGCGTATTTATATAGAATAATTTAAAATTCAAATAGATTCAAGAAAAAAAATTTCGGTTAATTTTACATTATCGTTTCAAATAAAAATAAATTAAACTAACTACGTGTATGATTTAAATAACTTCTTGATGGGCTAAGTTATAAAAATTATGTACAAAGGTGTGCCTCGGATGCCAATACAGCATTAAAAATTTTTTAGAACTGAATTATAAATTAATAACTTGGTTTTAAGGGATTTTTCCGTTTGTCTATGATCCTTCGCTCCATAATTTTTAGGGTTACAATTTTATAACATTTACAACAACAATGGATTGAACGATGAGCCCAACTACGCCCGTCAAAAAGGCCAAGAGGTTGCAAAAGTGCAACAACGAAATATTTTAAGCAAGAAAACATACGAAACAAAATAACAAATAAAATAAGTGTGTAATATTGTTTTAAAATATGCTTTTATCAGTTAATAGATTGATACCAAACAAATTATGATTATACGTTGAGAAATCAATTTAGAAATCCAAAAAGTTACTTTAAATGATGTTTAATTTTTTTTATCTTATCTGTTGCCGTCCATTAAAGAAACAATAAAAAATTATATACATTATTTTAATTAATATTTGATCGGGCTTTTTACCATTCGTAAAAAAGCAGTGATCGGGTTCCGCGCCAAGTTAACGTATTTTAAGGGGGGGGGGGGGGGTCCTCTCTTGAAAAAACACGAAATTAGGCACGATTTTCAAGATAAAAATTGAAGGCTTATAAAAGAATGTATTTTAGAAATATTTATTTTTACTTTTACACTTATTTTCGGTTCCGGAACTGTACCGATTTTATGTTTATACTGTGGAACTGAACTATAATTTTTTTTTAATTTTAAAATTCAATCTATAAAATTTCAGCTATTACAAAGCTAAATTTAAATGGTCAAAAAAATTAAAAATTTCCTTCTGGTTTTTGACTTTTATTTTATTTTATGTAAGGCAGCCCGCCACTCTGCTTTGCTAAAAGGCGGTGCAAATGCCTTACCATATGTTCGTTCTGTAATATTTTCGTTTCAAAATATAAAATCATTCAACACCAATTTTAGGTACAGTCGTGGGAAAAAAAAGTAAACACTCCTTACTAACTCGGCAAAACATTATCGTAGAAGAAAGTTACTGGTACCACACGACTGTTAAAAAAGTCTACTTTTAAATGCCGTATATAAAATTTGCTTAGGGGCCCATCTACATATTAAAACAAACCATAACTTTTTTTTTTTTCAATAGCAGTACACAATTCTGACAGCATAAATGAACTCTACACCCTTCAATTAGCGTAAAAACAAATTTTTATGCAATTCGTACCATTAGTTTCCGAGAAATTAATAATTTTAAAACGAGCGAATTTTAGGGGCTGTATCCAAATTGAAATTCGGTGCTCTATTGTTGACCGAGAGAGATCCCTTCTTGATCAAGGCACCTTAAGCGTCACTCAAGCAGTCATTGAAGACTGCTAGATTACATGATAGCAGAAGAAATTTCAAAATATCTAGTCATTTCTATCATAGACTGCCCCCTTAAACCACCATTTTGCCGTTTTTGAAGCATCATTTGGAAAGTACTTGAAAGAAAAAAGTGAAATTTTGGATTTCCATAAAGTAGGACTTAATAAATCTAAATCCACCAAAAAAACTGTAGGTTGCAATTCATAATTTTTTCCTGTATTAATTTCACAATTCATAATTCATATCAGAAAATTATAAAAATTGCTAATTCAACGTATTTATGTTTGGGTATTTTAGTATTATTGCTACACAAAAAATTAGCACATTAGGAGTATAATTTCAGGAGATATTAATGAAAATGTGCAAATGTAATTTAACATTAGAAGCACTAAATTTTGAACGTCTATATATTAAAAACTTATCATTCAAATGACTTGAAATATGGTGACTAGGCATAGTTTGAACCAAAATTTTGAAATATCTTGTTAAAATTGGGTATTGCCATTGAAAAAAATGAAGTTTGGGTTCGTTTTAATATGTAGATGACCCCCTACGCAAATTTTATATACATAATTTAAAAACAGACTTTATGTCGTTCAGTACCAGTAACTTTATTGTACAATAATTTCTTGAGGAGTTAGTAGGGGTGTTTACTTTTTTTTCCACACTTGTACATTTAAAGATATATTATCACGGGCCCGAGCAACGCCGGACTGATCAGCTAGTAAATAAATGAGGACGTGAGTTTCAAAACTCCTCTTATCCAAAATCAAAAAATCAGTGTTTTCTCCATCCATCAATTCTAGTGGTAAACTTGCATCGAAAAAACAGTACAATCTGAAAAAAAAAAAGAAACAAGTTTTATCGTGTATTTCTATCATTATAAAATCTTAGTTTACAATGAAAAGCAATGAACACAGTCAGAGGATTTTCGCTATTTCCCAAAATTTGATTTTCTGGATAAGGCGAGTTTTGAAACTCACGTCCTCAAATAGACGCTTAAGGGGTCTCGGGACTCTTAAAATTGGAAAAAAAAAGACCATTTTCAACATTTAATATCTTAAAATGTATATGATTTTAAATCACAATTTTTATTGGGATGAAAGATATGTCTTTCATTTCATGTAATTAAAAAATTGCAAGATGCAGAATTAGCATTTATAGAGGGCTCCCAACCCCAAATATCACACATTTGACGAGCAAAAAATTGGTGTATAATAATAGCTTGTGCGCAGGATTGTAAAATAAATTTTGCAACTAGAATGATTTTTTTTGTGCCTAAATGTGCTTCAGATAGAAATAATTACCCTGAACCTAAATAAATTAGCATTTAAGGCATTTTTATATTTTTAATACAAAGTTGTATTTAGCTAATACAAAATTTAAAAAATTTCAACAGTAAAATCATTTAAAAAAATATTTTTTTGAAGAATAAAAAGAAAATTTTAGGTTCAGTTTATACGGACTAACAGGAAACATATGTTTTGAAAATTTCATGAAAAAATATTCAGAGGTTTTTGAGATATCCTGCGCGTTAGGCCCCAAAGCGACATTTGGAGAAAAATGACATGAAAGTTTCGGAAAGGCCGCTTCAGTTATTGAGGGGGTATAATTCTAAAAGCCATAACTTCTGTTCTAATGGGAATTTCAAAGAAATAGTTATATCAAAATGTTCAGAAAAGATGGGAGTCTAAAAAAATTAAAATTTCGAGTAGTTTGAAGTTCTAAGAGTCCCGAGACCCATTCATAAATTTTTTCAATATATTTTCCAATAACTGAGATATATGTCACGATTTTAAACAATCTTCAAAAAGATAATATTTTGTCCTTTAAAATTTAGATAAATACTGCTTAGACGAATCTGCTGCTGTATTTATACACACATGGGGCATTCTCAAAATCTTTTGACTTTCATGTCCCTGAATAATAATTTTTATTTTAATACACTTTGTGTTTTTTTTTATTTCATATACTTGGGAACATCCCATTGCGCGATTGCATTTGAATATTAACGAGATAAATAAGTTTTGACGATGTTGGGGGTCCAAATACCAGGAAAACTCCTATACCATCCCTTGTCCCTGATTTTTACTTTCTTCTATCTTCAATAGAAGAAAATATTGTAATCGAATTTTTTTTCGACTTCCGGTTTTCAACGGATTTATACGTTTCAGGGGTAAGATATCCCCAAAAACATGTTTATAGAAAATGTCTGTCTGTCCGTCGCCATTGTACTATCGGTATGAGGTTATGCATAGAATTGAACCAAATTTTTATTTAAAGTTTTTGGCTATGGCAAGCAGGTCCTTCGAAAAAAATTCGCCGGTAGGGGCGCTGTAATAGCGATTTTTGTGCGATTTTGAATACTGTACCATCGAAAAGTGTATGAAGTTATGCATAGAATTGAACCAAAAAAAATTTTTTTTAATTCTTGGCTATGGCAAGCAGGTCCTTCCTTAATTTGGAAAAAATTTGCTGGTAAAGGGCGCTGTAATGGCGATTTTTGTGCCATTTTGAATATTGTGCCATCGAAAAGTGTATGAAGTTATGCATTTAATTGAACCAAATTTTTTGTGCATGTTTCTTGTTGTGGCAAGCAAGTCCTTCCTGAATTTGAAAAAAATCTGCAGGAAGGGGGTGCTGTAATACCGATGTCTGTGCCATTTTCATTATTGTACCATCGAAAAGTGTAGAAAATTATGCATAGAATTGAACCAAATTTTTCGTGTATGTGTAAGGCTATGGTCGGTAGGTTCGCCCTGAACTTGAAAAAATTCCGCCAGAAGGGGGCGCTATTAATTGCGATGTCTGCGCCATTTCCATTATTGTACCATCAATAAGTGTATGAAGTTATGCATAGAATTGAACCAAATTCTTTGTGTATGTTTCTTGCTATGGCAAGCAAGTCCTCCCTGACTTTGAAAAAAATCTGCCGGAAGGGGTCTCTGTAATAGAGATGTTTGTGCCATTTTCTTTATTGTACCATCGAAAAGTGTATAAAATTATGCATACAATTGAACCAAATTTTTTGTGCATAATTTTGGATATGGTCAGCAGGTCCTCCTTGAATTTGGAAATATTGCGCGGTGAAGTGGCTCTGTGATAGCGATTTTTCTATACTTTCTTGATTTTTCGCATTTCTATTGTCCATTGATGGCTCGTGCAGCGGCGGGAACTCGTTTCCTGCTAAGCCGGCTATTCGCAAACAGCAGATAACAACAGAATAAGGAAAAACTATTAGTTTTAACAAATATCATGATATAGTAATACATGGAAATTATTCCAGAGAGAAACATTCGCCTTGCATACAATATTTCAAATGAAAATCAAATTTCGAAGTACAAAGTAAATTGCTTAAAAGGCGCAAAAGCCAACATAGTGAAAAAGATTCCAAGCCGGGCCTTTGCGCCTTTTAAGCAATTTACTTTGTACTTCGAAATTTGATTTTCATTTGAAATATTGTATGCAAGGCGAATGTTTCTCTCTGGAATAATTTCCATGTATTAATATAGTTTCTATCGATGCTGGATTTAATTATGTTCGTGTTTGCCCCAGTTCGGTGGCTCACGTTGAATATTCCATCTTGTGCTGCGTTTGTAGCCTTGCCAACATATAATAGTGAGAAATTTTCCGTGCTGGGTATCGTTCCAAGTGGTTTAGTCTGTAGAACGTCATTGCGCTATACTGATGGCCCGGGTTCGATTTCCGGCTTGGAATCTTTTTCACTATGTTGGCCTTTGCGCCTTTTAAGCAATTTACTTTGTACTTCGAAATTTGATTTTCATTTGAAATATCATGATATAGATTAACTCGTTTTTAATCCGCTTAATTGACTGAAGCAGAAATTTACGAAAAAAATGAAAGTTGGTATAGTACTGAACTAATAATATTGAAATATTAACATGTATAACTACCTTTTGAAAAATTAAGATGTATAAGATAGAAGAAAGTTTTGGGATTGGCACATCCAACTAGTTAAGTTTGGAGCTGTCTGTATAAAATTGCTTCAATAAAAGTAATTCGATGTAATTTTTTTCCGAAACTGGGGCATTTGTTTTATATAAATATGTAGCAAAAAATTAACCGGCATACATTTTTACGGTTGATATTATTTTTTGAACTCTGTCCCTGGGTTTTTCATCCTTACCGTCCCTCTTGCTAAACTTATACAGGAAATCACTTCAGATGCAGTCACAGAATTTTTTTCAAGTTTTTTCTCATGCAGAAGTATGCTAGAGAAAGAATGTCTAAAATTCTTTGACAGGAAATTTACTGCAAAATTTAAATCAGCATTTAAATATCAATTTCAAGATCGTGGCTTTATTGGTAGTCTTACCGTCCCCAAGGTTTATTCCTGCGCTTTTCGAGGTAAATTAAAAAAAAAATTAGTTTAATTCAATGTTGACAACTCTTTCTAAAAATCAATGAACATTGTGGCTATCACTTAGTCTTAACATGATTATTTGCCTAAAATAGGTGCCTAAAATTACCGTTCCATACTTACCGTCCCATGTTTTCCCCCTTTCGTCCCTTTTTTTCCTATACCGACCCCTTTTTTTTTAACCTTACCGTCCCTTCTTTAATACCCCTTTAAGACAATGTTATACCAAAATATTGTACTAAAAATACTATATTGTTATTATTTCTTATTTGAATGTCCTGTGGGTACTATGCAAATTCATTGTAAGTAAAAATTTCAAAGAAAATAAAAAGTTTTAGTGGTAAAATGGTAAGGAAAATTAAACTCGCAAAGTTTAATTTTCCATAACATAAGTTTAACATAAACCTCAGTTAAATAAAAAAAAAATTCGCTGCTGACCATTTTTTCTTTATTTTGAATCATTAAGGCATTCGTCTATCAGATTAAAATGTTATTTTAGCACGTTTAATTTGGCCAAATTTTTTCCCCTAAAAGTCAACAGATTGTGAGAATGCCCCATATAAGAAGCTTCTTGATTTCGACTAAAATATTTCTACATCACCATACGTAATTTTTAGTATTTCAAAATTCATACTTCATTCAATAAATATGCGTTAATATTTCACTTTTAGAATATTTAATACAAAATAAATAACAAATGGGTGAACGTGATCACAGATCGCACAGAGTTTCGTTTAATATTCCTTTCAAAACACTATCTTTTGCAAAATCTGTTAGTTCCACATTTCGCAACCAGGGCGCACTCTATTCTAAACAAACCTTTATCCGAACGAAATTCCGTTTTACAACCTATCCGTAGATATATTGTTCGAGGGGATAGGGCCCATAGCACTGCATAGGTAGGCACTCGCTGGCGGTTAAAATTGGAACTAAAATATGTAAGGCTATGGCGCATAATATGAAAGAGTGGTCAAAGTGCTGTGAAATGATATATCACGTGAGGGATGCTGACAAAAGTTAGAAAAGTGCCCCCCGGGTGAAAAGGGGGGGGGGTGTGGTTAGAAAAATTGCTTAAAATACCCAAGTTACTGATCGGAGGGGTAAATATAAGACTTTTTGAAATTTTTGTGATTTTTCGTGTGATCGACAGTATTCAGCTGTAAGTATGCAAAATTTCAAGTCTCCAACTTAATTAGGGGCTCAATTAGAAAAAAAATGCTTAAAATACACAAGTTAGAGCCAAGGGAGAGGGGGGTAATTATAAGACTTTTTCAAAATTTTATGATTTGCCGTTTGATGTGAGGTGTTCAGCTATAAGTATGCAAAATTTCAAATCTCCATCGTATATAATTTCTGAGAACGGGCTCTGACAGACAGACAAATAGAGGAGTGAGACGAAAAGGGTTTCGTCAGATAAATGAAACCTTAAAAATATATAAATATTAAAATATAAAGGGCAGTGTATCTCAAAATATTAACTGCAATTTTGTCATTAGGAGCTCTAACTTTTACAGCTAAGTAGTGCCTGAAATGACTTGAAAGTGGTACATGAAAATAAAATCTATCTTGAAAGGGAATTGGTGCCAAATTTGAATATTATTGAGACTTTTAAAGTTTGTTTTTATTTTAACAAGCTGATAAACCCGGGCTTCCCTGGCAAAGAATATACAGTAATGCCCTGACTTAAATACCCTCGACGTACGTCACTCCGCATTTACGTCATCTGGCTTAGAAAAAGAAAATTTCCTTAATTAAGATGCTCTTTGTTTGTTTTCTTTACTTTTGGTTCTATGAAGAGAAAATTTCCCGTGATAGTGACTAACAAATAAAAAAAGTAAATTGCAAACCTAAAACTACTAGATGTATGGTAACCACCTCATTGTTTCAAGATTGGTTTATTCAAAATTTTATCCCACAAATTTCATCACCCTAAGACAACACCTGAAAATTGTGATTCTGTATCTCTCTCCTAATTGATGGAATCGTTGAAAATGGAAGAGAAGAGAATTCAACTTAGAGATGGATGCTGAAGATGTTGTTGAACTCATAAATTCCCCTGATCCGGAATTAACCATCGACGAACTTATTGGTTTAAAGAAACAAAGTACTGCCAAAGAAATAGATCAGGATTTTCAGCCTACGGAGGTGGGAGAGATGAAGAAATAATGACGGTTGCAAAATTAACAAAAGGACTAAACCCTATGAAGCTGCAATGACTATGCTTGAAGATATTGATTAGGACGAACAAAGAGCAGCAACAACTATGTAAAGCTTATAAAACTTACACTATTGTTATAAAGAGCTTTAAAGAGAAAAAAGGAAGATTTTGTCGGTTTAAACAACATTGCAAGATTTTTTCACAATCTCAAAGACTCGAACGGGACAGCTAAAAGAACAATAAATTTTAAGTTAAATCCTTATTGATTTATTTCAAATTCTTGTATTACAAATTCATTTTTTGCTAATGTTAAACGCATGTAACATAGTCCCTAAATACAATAGAATATGTTCATTAGATTTTGGTGAATTTTTGTTACTTTTCCATTTTTGCTTTTCTAAATGTACCTCGACTTACGTCTCTTTCGACTTACGTCGTTAGTCTTGGAACGAATTGCTGACGTAAGTCAAGGTATTACTGTAGATGAAAACCATCATATTTATTATTTTTGATGACAATATCCCTTTTTCTTTGGATATTCTAAAAGGTGCAGCGATAAATGAGGTATTTTTCGAAAGGTTCTGCAGCCGGCTTTTGATGTAGTATATTTATAACTCGTTAAAACGCGCTGTTTGATTTAAAAAAAAAAATGCAGTTAATGAAAATGCGCCTCATCAGATAATCTCAATTATTGCGGGGAGAAAGCTTCGCACAGATCTACTGTTTTTTTCTGTTTTTTATTGATAACTAATAGATTTTTTTACATTTATTTTTTAGAATGCCCATAACAAAACTGAAAATCATATTTATATCAAAAAAAAGTAATAATGCGTTCAAATAATGTTTTGAAATGTATTAAAAGAGATATTTCCCTATTGGTCCGTGTCACGATTTAACAGCTGAAGAAA
This sequence comes from Maratus speciosus, assembly GCA_963932465.1. Lineage (NCBI taxonomy): Eukaryota > Metazoa > Arthropoda > Arachnida > Araneae > Salticidae > Maratus > Maratus speciosus. Next base: position 89,310,033 of record OZ010794.1, on the reverse strand, counting down.
TAGCCAAAGATCGCTATTTACAACCAGTCTTTTTGATTAGCCTCATTTCAGTGGTTTAAGCGAGAAATTCGATGGCATGTCTTATATTTGTGATACATATATATATATATATTTACTTATTTATGAATGGATGTTTTAATTTCGTTATAGAATAGAAGCTGGAAACAAACGATGAACAATTTATATTTATTTACGTGTAAACGGGTTTATCTTTCGCAATCGTCTGCATGCGATCGAGATAAAAAAGAATCATGCTTGAAAATTAATTTTAAAAGACTAAAAATTGAGTCAATTGCGATACCGATTTTACCCATTTATTCCTAGCGTCCCATTTTTTGGGACGCTTCGAATTTTAATAAATTTGTATAATTTTCTTCTTTTTTATAACGTGAAAATTGTATGAAATAATCTGTTATAAATGTTATCTGCTATCTTTTTATCTGTTACCGAGAGATAACCGCATGCGATGGATATTTAGTTGCTTAAATGAAGGCTCTTTTCAGTGCTAATAGATTTTTCATTTTTCAAGAGGGTGGAATGTAAAAAGTAAGTTTATTTGTATTTTTACTATCAAAAATCCAGATAAATAAGTACCGAGTGAGCAAAAAGTCCGTATAAACTTTAAAAATTCATAAAAACTGAAACAATAACCGAAATGAAAAACTGTTTGCAGGATTAGCATCTATAGGTTACGGGAATTTTTTTAAGACAGAAATAAAAAATAACTCAAAAAGCAGCCAACAGATGGCGCTGGTTCGTGCGATTTGTTAAATTTAATTCCCCAGATGTTCTTCGGCAACTGCTAAAAGTGATTAAAAAAAAAGAAAAGAAAGAACTTGTTACTAAACACAGATCATTTTAACAAGCGAATTTACGAACTGTTTCTTTACTTCCGCGTTTAATAATGAGTGCTATTACAGCCCACTTGAGTAACTCTCTAAAGCATATGTTCTAATAACTAAGATTTCATCACTGATATGTAACTAAAAGGAACATCTGAACATTTTGACTTTTGCCAGACACCTTTAATTATTATATATTTTTTCTACGCTGCGAATATGTGTTTTAGCAGCTTTTATGTATACTCACTCTTAATCATGTAGCTTCTCTGATAACACGGAGTTTCTTATACTCCAGTAATATGTTTAATTATAAGTATTTAAAGCTAAAAGTTGAATCTTTCTTTATCGTAAAAACACACAATACTAATTCAAATTACATTATATCTTCCCATGGATTTAGCGATTCATATTAAGCTCTCAAAGGATACTTCAAAGGATAAATAATGCTTCACAAAATAAAATAAAATAATTTCTTCAAGAAGCTTTTGGATAAATCCCTGACCACGCCACACCGATGAAGTTATACGTCATCGCGATATTGATGAATCCCAGGTAAGAGCATTTTACCTATTTCCATTTCAAAAGCAGCATAGCCACAAGAGATTTTTTCTAATTGTTTAAATATGAGACAGCGAATTCCTGCTATCGAGAATGGAGTGCTTTTGGCTTGATAGGCCACTTAAACTCCAACAAAAACGATTTTGGTGTAAATATGCAAATGAAACGGTTATAAGAACTTGCGCTCCTAATCCAGACCTAAGTTCGCCGATGTGAGCCGTGTACGTGATCAAGGATGCTGAGTATGAATGATAAAGCTTTGTTGGTGAAGCTATTTTACATGAACTAGTTTAGGATTTGGAGCGCAAGTTCTTATAACCTTTTCATTTCCATATTTCCACTAAAATCGCACGAACCAGCGCCATCTGATGGCTGCTTTTTGAGTTATTTTTTATTTCTATCTTTAAAAAAATTCCTGTGACCTATAGATGATAATCCTGCAAACAGTTTTTCATTTCGATTATTTTTTCGGTTTTTATGAATTTTTAAAGTTTATACGGACATTTTGCTCACCCCGTAATAATCTTAGCTTGTAGTAGGCTTCTTTGAAATACGTATTTTTTTAATTTTGAAATTATATGTTCAAGCCTCCTATTTATGCATGTTTGTAACGTACAAAATATAGGACGGTAGGCACGAATGGGTATCTATTCGTGGAACCATTATTTAAGTAAAGTCCTTTTCAAGATGATTATGAAATAAATTGCTTTTAAGCCTCAAATACGATTATTCTTAGTTGATTATTAATAATACTTATAATGTTATTAGTCTCGGTAAAGTAATAAATATTTTTATAGTTGTTCATAAAAATACTAATTATAGTATATGATATTTTAAAGTTCAGTTTATATAAATTTAAACAAAACATAATTTTGCATATTATACTATTATAAATATTATGCATATTCCCATATTTAGAACGTTTATACTTTATCAAATCCTTCCATATATAAAAAAAGTAACGATTTGGAAATGGACCAATGAAAGTCTGCGTAGATACCGCAAAACGCATGTGATTGTTCAGAGCTTTCTGACGGTATAAGAGGGGTTACCGGGGAGGAGGTCGGCACTGTCGTTAAATGTCGCCAAGTTTATCGCCAAATTTGGCGACCAAAATTAATCGCCAAAAGTGACGCCAACTTGGCCCTATTCCCAATATTTCTATGGACTCTCATTGAAATCCAATAGCGTTTACTTACTTGCAGAAAATCAACAAATTGGATTATTTCAATGCAACAAAAACTAATATTAGCTTATGAACAGAGCTTAATTGAACTATTTGCATTATTTTTAAGCACAAACACTAAATATTTACAATATTAGTAACACTATATATATAATTATATATTTAATAATTCCTATAATTATGAAACTATGTAAGCTCTAAAGATTATGTGCTTGGAGATAAGGAAATAAAATTGACAGGAGTTGGGGAGGAGCGCGTTTTTACCAAGTGGAATCTAAATTGAATGCATAGAAATAAGAGATCGCGAAGCGATCCAGGACGGAAACGCGAAACAATTACGTTTAGGTTGGCTAGAAAATAGGGATTGCATCGCGAAGCAATTACGTGGAGGGTTGGTGAGCGTAGCGAGCAGGAGGGCTGAGCCCCCCTAGAAAATACAAGAAAAAAATGCGCAATTTTTTTTTAGTATTTTTCCAATTTATTTTGCAACATTTAAAAGTAGTTTTACCTACAAATTTCAGAAGACAAAAATTGCGGTATAGTTTTTAAAGAAATTACATTTCAAGTACATTATTTTCCCTATTTGATCGTGTAAAAATTGAAAAATGTGCGATGTTTAGGGTAAGTTTGAAAATTATAAACAAAAATGCAGCAAAAGCAAGATTGGATCATCTGCTGCTGCATTTCGTCAGCGTTCCGCACAGACGTGTTTGTCTTTTATAATAAAGATAGATAGAGAGTCCCCAAGCTCTCATTCAAGAAGCTTGATTTGTATTTAAAGAATTATGGAACACATAATTTCCCTTTCGAATATTATATCTTATGCTCATTAACCCTTTATCTACTGACGGTACTTATAAGTACCATTAAAATAACTTGTCATAAAATTCATTTAATACACCGATTATTTGTAATGGAGTTTAGAATGAGTTATGGATACATTAATTTATCTTGTCCAAAAACATTATGGGTTACACAAAACAAAAATATTTTTAAAAGGATGATTTCTTTTGCCTTTGCATCTTTTCAGCTTTCTTGTCGTTGGGGGTGGAGGGGGGGAGGAGGATTTTTTCAAATCGGAAATATTTCTATTGTAAGAACATTCTATTTGTACATTTCCTAATTCTACAAAATTCTACTAAGAAATATATTTAAAGTAAGAGATTTGAGTGGGGTTATAAATAGTGTACAAAATCCCTATTAATTCAAATTTAATGAATCTTTCTAAATCCCTCAATCCTTCTAAAATTCTTCTAAAATTTATTAAATGATTATGTAAATCTTCTAATGTAGTTTAAACATATCGCGAAAAATGCTTTAGAAGATAAAATTTTCATGAATTCATAGTTCAATATATAAAGGGATAATTTGATTATCAAATATCATACTTCCACCACCACCACCACCAGTACCCTCCTATTTTTAGTGAATACAAGTCTTAAATCAAACTTTTGAAAAGCTGGTTACTTTAAGTGTATATGAATACTGGCGTCATAAAAATAATATTCGTATTAGTGTGTTTCCCCTACGTATTTTGATTGACTGAATAATCCTGATCCCCCCCCCCATCCCCAAAAAATATTTGTTGGAGTATCCTGTACTAAAGTTTTTCCCATGTTTATAGAAATACCCCGTATACAAATGATAAACAGTGTGTATAGGAGTAAAAAACCTTCAAGTGCTGGACATTGTCTTTGATGGGTTTAATGGTATTTTGAACATGGTTTAAAAACAAAGCCCGTTTAGGGACATGCTGTGCCAAAAGGAGTTAAAATAACACCAAACTTTACATTGTCTTAGGAATGTAAAGGGTTAAAAATGATATTCAAACATTTGCTAAGCTGCTATTAAAAATAATATCCACACTGCTCACTTTTGCGCTGTGATCCTGTGTAGTTGCATCGGTATTATTTGTCAGTTCAAATACACGTGTCACAGTGGTGACGTCAGTAATATCCGTAGTATTATCCTGGTTGTAGGTACTACCGTTAGTATCATACTGGCGGTAGTAACTACCGTTAGTATCATATTGGTAGTAGTAACTATCGGTAATATCATACTGGTAATAGTCACTATCGGTAGTATTAGCCTGGTAATAGTCACTACCGTTACCATCATATTGGTGGTAGTCACTACCGTTACCATCATATTGGTGGTAGTCACTACCGTTAGTATCATATTGGTGGTAGTCACTACCGTTAGTATCATATTGGTGGTAGTCACTACCGTTAGTATCATATTGGTGGTAGTCACTACCGTTAGTATCATATTGGTGGTAGTAACTACCGTTAGTATCATATTGGTGGTAGTAACTACCGTTAGTATCATATTGGTAGTAGTCACTACCGTTAGTATCATATTGGTAGTAGTAACTACCGTTAGTATCATATTGGTGGTAGTAACTACCGTTAGTATCATATTGGTAGTAGTAACTATCGGCAGTATCATCCTGGTAATAGTCAATATCGGTAGTATGATTCTGGTAGCCGTTACTATCGGTTTTATCATCCTGGTAGTAGCTACTATCGGTAGCATTATACTGGTAGTAGTTAGAATCGGTAGTATTACCCTGGTAGTAGTTACTAGTGATAGTATCCTGGTGGTAGGTACTATCCGTAGTAGTATCCTGGTGGTAGGTATTATCCGTAGTAGTAGTATCCTGGTGGTAGGTACTATCTGTAGTAGTAGTAGTATCCTGGTGGTAGGTACTATCTGTAGTAGTATCCTGGTGGTAGGTACTATCGGTAGTATCATCCTGGTGGTAGGTAATATCGGTAGTATTATCCTGGTGGTAGGTAATATCGGTAGTATTATCCTGGTGGTAGGTAATATCGGTAGTATTATCCTGGTGGTAGGTAATATCGGTAGTATTATCCTGTTGGTAGGTACTATCGGTAGTATTATCCTGTTGGTAGGTACTATCGGTAGTATTATCAGTAGTACTTTCCTGGTAGTAGTCACTATCGGTAGTATTGACCTGGTAGTAGGTACTATCCGTAGTATCCTGCGTTCTCATGACACAAAAACATATCTGAAGCACACATATAAGAGTCAACAAGACGACTCTGTTCCCTCCCATATTTCTACGCAATCTTTCGGAGCTTTTAAACTTTTTTTCGTGTAAACAGCCCAGAGTACAGATATAATAGCGCTTTTTTTTGCGAGGTAAAGCAGCGTCAAAAAACAATAAGTGACGAAACGGATATACAGAAAACTGCAGCGGTTTTTAACTATAACTTTATAAGAAGTTGAAACACATTGAACGAATAACAACATCAAAGAAGTTAGGTATACTTTCGAAAAAAAAAAAGCCCCCTAGAGATTCATTATATAAAGTTCGTGGAAAAATATCAGAAATATTCTGAAAATTTCCCAGAACTGATAGTATAACTTTCTATACAAGATAAAAGTACTGGATTCGTAGAAATTTTCGATCTCCGGTTTTCGACGGAGATATATTTTAGAAGGTCCTGAACACATTATGACTGTTTTTAGAAAATGGTCTGTCCGCGAGTCTGCGTGTTTGTCCACCTGTGTGACACATATTTTTTAGGATTTCTAACACACGAACTACGGCGTAGAATATGATGAAATTTCATAGTTCTACGGGTGCTGAATAGTTTTTGGGCAAAATCCTCCAAGATGATTTGCAGCAAATCGATGATTTGTTCGATTAATGGTATGCTTGTATCTCCAGTTTATGGGTGAAGATTTCATCGAAACATCAAATTTAGAATCCGCATAATGGAAATAGATTTGTCATTCAATTTTGACTGCGGTCATCTAAGAGGAGGTGACAAATTTCAATATGCGGTGCTTATATCACCAGTTTCAATGCACAAAATATGTATATAACATTCCGTTCTAACTAACATAAGTTTAATCGAAATCCATTCTGCAGAAATTTTTTTTAAAGGTTAATTTTTCATAATCGGGTTTACCTGATTAAAGAACTTTCCCCATAGATCTATAACTAAAGCAAGGTAGAACGATATATTGTGTACTAAACCAATCTAACTAACAGTGCAAGTCCCATCAAAATTCATTCAGCAGAACTCAAGTTATAAGCAGCCGAAAGAAAATTCCCATTTATATTTTATAAAGTAGATGTATGAAAACAAAATACAGGAAGAAATCAAATTATACATTTAAATTTTTTACTTACTTCAGACTGTCCCTTTTGCACCAAGATATCAGTCACACTTTTCGGAGATGCCTTGAAGTATCTCCAGTTTGCTTTGTAGTTAGTAGCTTCTGCTTTCAAGAAGTTTAAGATCTTCCACGTGCAAGGTATTTCCTGCGAGATTAATAATCGGTAAAACACGTTAAGTGAGGTAAAATTATACTGAGTGGGGAAACATAATACTCAAGTATTAAATTACACATATAAAGATCTAATAGGGTGTCAAAAGTGGGTATTAGCATTTAAAAAATGAAAGTTAGTACACCATTTAATATGTAGACGACCCCTATTTAAAAAATTGCCTTTATATTAAAAAATCAGGCGATTCCTAGACGTAACCTCGCGCGCTTCTGTGCGACGTCGATAAGAGTACGATCTGACACATTTTTCCTCCAACAAATAAAACGTAACACACTAGTTAAGAGGGCTGGTCACTCAGCTTCGGAATTCTCCTCCGTAATGTTAAATCTATGGGCATTTGATGCATTCGCATATTTAAAATATCTTCTCGGGAAATTCATATTTTTAACATCTTTTTACCTGTGTACTCTTCTTAAAGGAGTCTTTTTTTTTTTCTTATTTTTCAAAATATTTCTAAAATCCGTGCTGAATTTAATATTTTGTGTGTTAAAAGTGGGCGAACTGTGAGTAAGATTTTAACGCTTCCTATAAAATTAAGTCTATACTTTAGAAATATTTTGAGAACTGAGAAAAAAAAGAGACCTCTTTTAGGAAGTGTACACAAAAAGTAGAAGTTAAAAAAATTAATTTCCCGCGGAGATATTTTAAATATTCGAATGCATCCAATGCATCCTTTACATTAGTGAGGGGAAATCGAAAGCTGAGTGACCAGCCCCCGTAAGTTAATTTTAAAAAAAGACAAAGTTCATCACTTCCCTTGATACGTAACTGAAGTATACTAGAAGTTTTCATTTTCCGTTTCCTTTTCTTTAAAAATTTGTTTTTAAAACTTAAGGTACTTTTGTGTCAGCCGGGCGCAAGCTAAGTATTCTTTCCAACGCCCATCATTCGTATCGCATTCATTTCATTTAAAATGTAAAACTTTCACTCATTTTATTTTGACTTTGTGTTTTAAATCTATATGGATCATTAACTGGAATGTCCTTACATGTTGCTGATCACAATGTGAACGACACTGCACTATTATATTTTATAATGTGTTGGGCAAAATATGGCTCTTAAAGACCAACTCTTTTAGTTGATCATTTGCAGTAGCATTTGTAAAAGAATGATATCCAATGCACTAAAACCATCCCTTAAAAATTAACAATGCAAGTTTCATCAAAATCCACTCAACATAATTTTTTAAAAAAGGCTAATCTTTGATAATCGGGTTCACCTGATTATAAAAAATTCCTCCTTATTTCTCTAACCAAGCAACGTAGAGCGATGTGTTATATTCTAAAACCATCCCTGAAAAATTATCTAACTACAGCGCAAGTTCCATTGAAATCAATTCAGCAAAATTTATGTTATAACCAGACAGAACGAAATTCCCATTTGTATTTTTATATATATAGTAGATAAATAAGTTTAGTTTAAAAACACATACATTAGAAATGCATACATTTTACTCATTTTATTTAAACTACATATCTTTTACTCATTAAATTTAAATACAAAATAAAAAGTTACCATAAACCAAAACATTTTATTTAAACATCAAAACATTTTTATCTAATTTACACGACAAAAATTAAAGTTACTATTGGTGAGGGGGGGGGGGGGGATGCTACTGGAGCGGTTTTCTCCGGCTGACATGCACGTACCGAACTTAAAAGAAATTTCTTTAGAAACGATGTGGAATATGCAGAAAATTAAGAAAGAAGCAACTATGTATACATTAAAGAGAAGAAAAATAATCCCCCATACAACCCCCCTTCCTCCCTAGAGAATTATTAAAAAAGTTCAGAAAAAAAAAATCACAGAAGTCTTTCTATAATTACTACCATTAGGCATCATTGTTAAAAACAACAAGTTCCTTTTCTGTTTACTATTCTCATTTTCATTTGGTTTTGATTTCCGTGGAATTGTTATGAAAGTGTTATGTAATGCCCCCTTTCTTAACGTTAGAGTAGTTCCGTGTATTTACATTACGGTAATATGACTCTTCAAACTAAATTAATATTTACTTAAAGTGATAAAATACTTTTAACAAGGCAAAAAATACATTTATCCATTCACATTAGACATGTTTCATTGCTCCGACATTGCTCAACATTCTCAATAATGAATAGGATACAAATATTTTCGCAAAAATTTTAAATTGAAAACTGGTAAACAAAAATCACGCGAATTCAAGCATAATGAAATTAACTGCAATATTAACAAGTTGGAAATTACACGTCAAATTACACTTCGATCTCGCATTAATAAGCAGTTTACTTTCAGAAGGTATGTCAATTTCTTATGTAGGTTATTCACTTATTAAATTTCCTTATGTGTATTTTACTACTGATATAAACATAGTATTCATATAACAAACAATTGGCGATCCAGGCGACTTCAAATGTGTATTTTTTTCCATGGTTAACAAAACTATGCAGTAATTTTATATTTAGGGGAAAGTAGGGGAATGGCACTCACTTAAGGGAAAACATGAATAGCTAGTCAAATTTAGACAAAAAAATCAATATTTTATTAACGAAGTATAACTCCAAAGCTTAAGGAACAGTTTGCAATCGACTAATTTGCATAAAAGTGTAAGGATTTTTTTATCGTTTTATTTAAATAACCATCGATTGAGCGGTAATACCCGACATGGTAGGGTAACTGCTCTCAGAGTTTGAATACAACATTTAAGTACGACAAAAGTCACATATGTAGTTGAGTGGACTGTCCACACCACTGCAGACTTTTTGCGACCACTTTACACATAGTGTTACACGTATAGTAGGCTACTTTTTTTAAATGTAGGTTTTTTTTTATTTTCACCACTTTTTTGAAATCGTAAAATTCTCCTTGTTTAATGACATATTAATTAAGGCGAAAACAAGGGAATTTTACCATTTCAAAAAAGTGGTGTTAATCAATAAATTTGAATTTAAAAAAAGTTGCCCACTGGCAATACTTATTCTTGAATTCCACGCGAGCACCATTACCCGGTACTGCCATGTTGGGTTTTAATGCATTATAGTTGTCGTAACAATGCACTACAAAAATAAATAAAAGCATGAAAGTACAACTAAATGTATGTAATTTGTAGGCATAATGAGTAAATTAATATTTGAAAATAAGGGTGCCAACTTACCTTCAAGTTAGATGTTGTAGAATTTTATAATAAAACAGCTGCAAACTAATAACGTTAGGACACAAAAATACTTTCCTTCCGACGGTCACTATCACCTTGCTGGGAACTTACGACGAAGTTCGCTAGGTGCCGGTACCGATTGCACATTTACAATTCTATTCTGTTTAGAGATATTGGGTGAGCGTGATTGCCCTTCTGAGCGCCATTACCCTACTTTCTCCTAAATACATTTTTATTTGTCACCCAAAAATAATACACTTTATACACATACACACACAAAAAAAAATCAATATAAGCCCGAATTTAATAATGTAATCTTGTGAATCAGTAAAATCTGCTCAAATAGAAGCACAAAAGACTGGAAAAAATGTTCGTTTTAGACATATTCCGTTTGCACAAGTTTTTCTGTATTAGCTTTAAGTTAGTCACCTGGTGGTACGCGGAAATATTAACTTCTACTTAGTGGTACTTTGGTCAAAGTTTGGGAACCTCCGATAGATGATATACTGGAATGCACAACACAAATCAGATGTTTTCTCGACATCTGGTGGTCATTGCAAAAATTGGATTCAAATTGTACATTTAGATATTATCTTTCACCTTAATGAACTAATAAGTTTTGTTATAGTATTCTGAATGCGTTGAAAGTGTTTCAGAATCTATGCTGCACGCATGATTTTTCGTTCTTGTTGTAAATAGAAAATTGTAAACCGCTTTTCATATAGCATATTAAAACCTGTCAAAACAAATAATGTACTTATGAATTAGAATTCTGCTTTAAATTAACTCAATTAACACAAGTTATCCGCCTGTATTCGAGGATGACATACAAGGTTTTAGAAATTTACAATTTGAATTAGATTCTGACATATTAATTTTGTAATTTTTAAGGGATCTCAGGACTCTTAAAGCTTCAAAATTTTGAAATTTTAATGCTTTTAGATGTTAAACTGCTATCTTTTCTGAACATTTTGATGTACCGTCACCTTTTTCTACTTTGGGCCCCTTTTTCGAGGTTCCACTCATATTTCCGTTATTAAAAAATATTATATATGATTTTTTCACGTCGAAATAGAGTTGCAAACAATTAACATGAAACAATGAAGCAAACTGTATGGTTTTAAAGAGGAAAGTTTTTTTTAAAACTATTTTTAAAGTATTGGAACAAAGTAGCCCCTGCTGGCGTCTTTGCTTCATTCACTTAGTTTTACATAAAATGAATATATTTCATATGTAAATGAACACATTTTTATTGAAACTCCCTTGCAATAGCATTTGCTAATAAATCAACACTGCAAACTCGTTAAACATTTTTTTTAAAACATTTAAACACAATAAAACAATTGTTAATATTAAAGAAAATTAAATTAAAAGAAACAGTTTTCGTCATGTTAGCCTCAACAACTGGAAGAAACACAATAATATTTTTCTACAGTAACATTTGAAAAAAATTTTTTACTTAAAGCCTGTTTTAATAGATTTTGTTGTATAAAAAGGTTATTCTTAGTAATTGGGGCAATGCAATTTTCGGACCAAAAAAGGCCTGGCACAAAGTAGCCCCGAAAAACTAGTTTTCATGTTAGCTTTATGAAAACAAGCATTTTCTGTAGGTTACTAAAGGTAATATTTTGACACTTAACTTATTTGTAGCTCTTATCCAGATTGTTTCATTATAGAAAGTTTGGAGAGTTAAGATTTACACAGGAAAACAGTTGTTTACAAATATATCCAGTGTTGCCACTAAAAATTTTTAAATTACCCCCAAACTATTCAAATGCCCTATAGTAGGGTATAAAATATTTTTCAAGGGCAAAAACTCCAAATTATCTTGTATTGTTTGTTCAATACAAAGAATAAAAACTTTTTGTGTGGGATGGACCAAAGTCACCCCGCAACGACCAAAGTTTGTTTCCTTCAAATTCCCATTAGAACAGAAATTATGGTTTTAGAATTATATCCGCTTAATAGCTGAAGTGGTGTTTCCGAAACTTTGAAGTCATTTTTCTCCAAATGACGTTTCGGTGTATAACGCGCAGGTTATCTAAAAAAATTCTGAATATTTTTTCATGAAAATTTAAAACATATGTTTCATGTTAGCCTGTATAAACTGAACCTAAAATTTCATTTTTGTTAAAAAAATATTTTTTTAGGTGATTATACTGTTGAAAATTTCAAAATTTTGTATTAGCTAAATGCAACTTTTGATTAAAAATATAAAAAGGCTTTAAATACAATTTTTTTAGGTTCTGCGTAATTATTATAATCTGAAGTATAATTAGGTACCAACATTTTCCTTCCAGTTGCAAAATTTATTTTGTAATCCTACACGTAAGCTGTTTTACCACTTTTCTACACGTCAAATGCCTGACAGTTTAGAGCCCGTTATAAATGCTAATTCTGCATCTTGGAATTTTTGAAATATATGAAATGAAAGAGCATACTTATATCTTTTATCCCAATAAAAAATTGTGTTTTAAAATCATATACATTTTAAGATATTAAATGTTGAAATTTTTTTTTCTTTTTTTCCAATTTTAAGAGTAATTCCAGAGAAATAATTCCAGAGAAATAAATCCAGAGAAATAAATCCAGAGAGCACATTATTCATCAAACTTCTAAACTAAGTTTAGAATTTTTTTTTTATTCCGGTAAGTTTTAAGTGTTTAAACCCCTTTGTGCCTTTTTAGGCAATGAATTCAACTCTGATGACAAATTAAGAATGACGGTCAATAAATTCCCCTTCCTTAAATTCTGTCAGTAACTATCAAAGAAATAGATAAATTAATGAAGTCGTCATTATTTGTTCCCGTCCAAAAAAAATTTGCATTTATTTTCTGAACTTCAAAAGGACTTGGAAATAAAAGTTATAAAAGATAAAACCGTAAAATCAAAGCAAACGTCAATGTGTTCACTTTTTAAACTCTATAGTAATTAAACTTATGTAATTAACTTTCGTTTTGATACTTAAATTTTCATATTTTTTCGTAATGCGAAAAATAAATTTTAATAACATTAATTGTTACCTTTTTTAACAATTAAAATCTAGATTTTTACACGACCTCCATTAAGAGACCACCTCTCGGAGCGATCCATTTTTATTGGAATGGAACGTGGTCGCTTTAGGGAGATTTTACTGTATTTTTCATCACTCCCCAGAGTAAGTAAGTAAGTAAGTAAGCACCCACCCTGGGAACCCGCTTTTGGCTTATGGTTAGGTGTAACCCCCAAGCCCAGGGCAGGGAAAAGTTTTACTACCTGCGAAACTCCTTGAATTTTTTTTTTTTTTTTTTTTTTTTTTTTTTTTTTTTTTACAGTTTAGGAGAAATAACAATGTTAGATATATGACAATTATTGACAGTGTTTGCAATAAATATTTACAGATGACCCCTATAATTACATTTGAGAGAAATATTCATTATTATAACTTATAAATATGCATAGTTTTTAGAATTTGATATTAAACTTTTTTTTTTTTTTTAAACACAATTACCTACATATTTGCAACACTTTTATATTATTTTCAGGATTAACACATAATTTAAATCATAACATCAATTTAAACCATGTACAGATGTGATATTTGCAACACTTAAAGCTATTTTCAAGATATATGATGCAAAATTATTTTTAACTCTATACTAAAAATAAGTATTAAGGTACAAGATGCGAACAATAATTAATATTATGCACTTATGGAGACATTGTTTTAAATATTTAAACACGACGAAATATATCCAACAGCTGAAAGTACATTTTACTATCTCCCGCTGTTTTACGGTCGGAAAGATAATTGGTATGAAAGTTATTCTCGAATTAATCTCACGTCGTTAATATTTTACTAGAGGTACATTACGAAGTTTAATATTTGAAAACACGCTAATGGAATGACCATTTAAAATGCGCAACATTTTACTACAGTATAATAAATTCATGCAGACAAACAACAGAATTCACCGGGAAAGAGCGTTAACAGAGATGTCATGTGTCAGAGCGTGTAAAATAATTTTCACAGTCCTATAATAGTCGTTACTTGTTGAAATAAAAATTTGTGTCCATAGTAGGCTAAACGCACCAATAGTGGGCCACTTAAGGACATTTATCTAATTATTATTAAAATGTTAGTGCATTCCAAAAGATATATATATATATATAGCCTAGTCCTAACCTTCATGTATCAGTATAAACATCCAATGTTTCAAAATATCTTCTTCGAAATAAAATGAAAAATGTCACCTTCCCCTATTCTTCAGTAGTGGGCCTAGTCAATTTCTAATGAGCTTAGAAGTTTTCGGCTTATCCAAAAAATTATTTACAATGTAATAGTGTATGTCAACAGTAGTTTAACCCTTTATCTACTGAATTAGGAATTCATGAGAATTTTATCTTCTAAAGCATTTTTCGTGAATTGTTTAAACTACATTAGAAAATTTACCTAATTATTTAATAAATTTTAGAAGCATTAATTAAATTTGAATTTATGTTGTGCAATATTTTTAACCCTACTTAAATCTTTTATTTTAAATATTTTTCTTAGTTTTTTGTAGAATTAGGAAATGTAAAAATATAATGTTCTTACAATAGAAATATTTCCGAATTGAAAAATCGTCCCTCCCCCAACGTGAAGAAAGCTGATAAGTTGCAAAGGCAAAATAAATCATCCTTTAAAAAATCTTTTTGTTTAGTGCAACCCATAATGCTTTTGGAACAAGATGAAGTAATGCATCTATAACACATTCTAAACTGTTTTACTACTAATCGATGTATTCAATGAATTTTGTAACAAGTTATTCTAATGAGACACAAGTACCGTCAGTAGATAAAAGGTTAATTTAAAATAAAACGTTATATTAAAGAAACAATGTTTTAAATCAAAACTTATCTCTTAATGAAATATATAAGAAATTGCCAAAAAATCTGTTTTTGAAGACACTCAAGAAAATAAATGTACCAGCAGAAAGAAAAACAATTATTACAAACAGTTTATGGAAAGTTAACATTTAAAGATGTTAGTCAGATTTCTTTCAGTCGTTTTCAAGAAATGCATTTTGGGCTTGATTTTAAACTTTACAAATGAGTGGCCCTCTACTAGTACTTGTTAGTATTTGAATCCCAATGAAAAAAGGCGTGAGTAAGTTAGATAAAATTGGGACTTACCCGTTCTTCAGGATACTTATCTATTTCGGTGTAAATCCACATTTTGTGTAATCCAATATAATGGTTTCCCAATGTAATGTGTTAGTTGTCATAATTTTAATCAACCACTCTTTATAACCTCCTTTGACAAAAAATTGTAGACTATTATATCAAATGAATAAGCAGTGGTAACACTTTAAGCTATTTAATTCACTTTGTTTAAATTGTGAAAAAGAGAGAGCATTTTTCATCCCTCTTCTCTGGAATAACTACATTTTCAGAATGAAAAAATATTTACATTATAAGATAATAAATCAGTAATAATAATTGTAATAGCAATATCATAATAATAATAATAAATCAGTTTAATGTCTATGAGTCACTCAACAAGTCATTATCTTTATCAAGGTTTTCAAGGTTAAATACATTTTTCACATTTGAAAAGATTTATGGCTGAGTTGAAATGACGCATTATTTATGTAACTGAGGAAATTATCTTTATCACGGCTAATTAGCTTGATTTATATCCATCAACTCCTCCTTAATTTCTGAAGTTTCATTCTCACACAAATTTAAGTTCCTTCTATGGGTTTGAAAAACAAGTTTGGGAACTGGTTTCGTAAACAGGTCTGCTATCATCAATTTGGTTGGGCAGTACTTTAGGTTGATAGTCCCTTCTTGCTTTAGTTGTTTTATCAGGTGGAACCTAATTTCAATATGTTTAGTCTTACTTGAGTGCTTTTCTAATTCTATCATCTTGATCGTGGACTGGTTGTCTTCATATAGGTCTATAGGTAAGGTTTGCTTTAGGTTTAATTCTTCCAGTAGGTTGACTAGCCACTTCATTTCAATTGCTGCATTTGCTGCTGACACATACTCGGCCTCTGCCGATGATAATGCAGTGCAGGATTGTTTCTTGGTCGACCATTGTATGGGGTTTCTTCCTAACATGTATAGGTTCCCACTCGTTGATTTTCGTGAATCTACATCTCCTCCCTAATCTGCATCCGCATAAACTTCAAGTATCGGTTTCCTTTCTCCGCTCAGAACTAGACTATAATTTTTTGTAGTCTTTAAATATCTTATCACTCTTTTTACTGCATTCCAGTCTTTCATTCTTGGTGATTCATTTCTTCTGCTAAGAATGTTTACTGCTGCACAGATGTCAGGTCTGCTTATAGTTGCTAGATATAGAAGTGCTCCTATGGCTTGTCTGTAATATGTGTTGTTTGGTAAAATGTTATCCTCGTCATTAAAGCGTGTGTAATTTGTTTCCATGGGTGTGCTACACGGTTTTGCGTCTTGCAAATTAAATTTATTGATTAATTCTTCTATTTTCTGAGTTTGATTTATCATGTAGCTTTTATTTACTTTTTTAATGTTCATAGATAGGTAGTTACTGATGTCACCTAAATCTTTTAGCTCGTATTCTTTATTTAAGCTCGCGATTACTTCCTCTATTATTTCGTCTTTTCCAGCAATTAAAATGTCGTCTACGTATGTTATTATGTATGTGGGTTATCGCCCTTTTTTCGCGTAAAAAGGCATGAGTCAAATTTGCTCTGACTGAAAATCATCTTTTTTAGTGTTTCTGTGATTTTATTATGCCACACTCTCGCGGCTTGTTTAAGTCCGTATATGGCTTTGTTTAGCCTACATACTTTATTTTCCTCATTTGGTTTAGCGAAACCTTCTGGTTGCGACATATATATCTCCTCCTCAAGCTCCCCATGTAAGAACGCGGTGTTAATATCGATATGTTTTACATTTAAATTTTGATGCAATGCTGTTATTAATAATGCTCTTATTGTTGTATATGACACGACTGGTGCATAAGTTTCATCATAATCCTCCCCGAATTTTTGTGAATATCCTTTTGCAACTAAACATGCTTTATATTTTTGGATTTTTCCTGTGTTGTCGCGTTTTAGTTTGTAGGTCCATTTGCAACCTATTATTCTCTTATTTGGTGGAGGTTCTACAATTGACCAAGTTTTGTTTTTCATAAGGGAGTTCATTTCGCTTTTCATTGCATCTATCCAATTTTGTTTATCCTTAAAATTTTCCATGTTTTCGATTTCCTCATAATTTTTTGGTTCAGTAGCGTTTTCGTTCTTAACCATGTATATTAACCTATCAGGAGGTACTCCTTTATTAATTCTTTCTGATCGTCTAAGTTCTGCTACTGGTTGATTGGACGTGGATGGTGTCTCATTGCTATTTGAAATTTCTATTTCTACAAAGTTTTCGTTAACCCGATTTTCATCTTGTTTTGGTTTGTTTTCTACTTTCTCGTTTCTATATTTAAATTTGTTTTCGAGAAATTTAACGGTTCTCGCGATCTTTATTTCATTTCCTCCTACATATATTCTATATCCTTTGGATTCATTATCATATCCGACGAAAATTCCCTCTATAGCTTTATCGTCTAATTTTTGTCTTCTGGCTTTACTGATATATGCGAAGACTTTGCAGCCAAATACCCTAACGTAACTTAAGTTTGGCTGTCTGTTTGTCCATAACTCGTATGGCGTCTTTTCATTTGCTTTTGTCGGTAGTCTGTTTTGCAAATGATTTGCTGTGCAAATTGCTTCCCCCCAGAACTTTAATGGTAAATTTGATTCACTTAACATTGTCCTTGCCATTTCAACTAACGATCTATTTTCCTCTCTGCCACACCGTTCTGGCTTGCGCAATATGGAACTGTGTGTTGATGTTTTATCCCATTAGCCCTGAGGTAATTTTCTATTTCATCTGATGTGAATTCCCCTCCGTTATCTGTTCTAATTGCTTTCGGTTTTTCTCCAAATTTGTTGTTAATTAACGCGATGAATTCTTTAAGTTTTTCGTAAACTTCATTTTTTCTAGACAATAGGTATATGATCGTAAATCGTGAGTAGTCATCAATAAAAGTCAAAAAGTATGATTTCCCCCCTATTGTCGGTGTTTGAAAAGATCCGCACACGTCGGAGTGAATGAGCTGGAGTCTTTTAGTTGCTCTATACTCTGCAATTTTTGGATAGGGTTCATCAGTTAATTTTGCCTTAATGCACGGTTCGCAATCTATGTTATGCTTACAGTTGTTTATTTGGATTCCTGTAGCTAATTCCTTATGCGTAATTTCTTTAATTGATGTTAGATTTCCATGTCCTAAGCTACGACGCCATAATTCTAGGCAATTTTTGTTGTTGCAGCTTTGTGCTACGTTTGCATAGTTTTGGAATGCCAACTGAACTTCGTATAGGTTATTTACTTTTCGCGCTTCTAAGCATATTTCTCCGTTAAGTTTGAACATACATTTGTCATTTCTGAATATAATTTCACATCCATTTTGCGTCGCTTTGCTAACCGATAGTAAATTTGTTTCGATTTCAGGTACTAGTAATACATCTTTAAGTGTTATTTCATGAACTTTATTGTCTGATGTTCGCGTGTTTATATTTACGTCACCTGACCCGTAACTGATAAGTTTTTTCCCGTTTGCGATGGTTACATTTGTTTTTTCGCGTGATTTTATTTCTGTAAACATTGATTCTGAACATACAATATGGCTTGAGCTGCCACTGTCTACTATAAATGTTTTGTTTTCTATTCCTTGTGTTATAAAGGCGCAATTTTTATTTTCGCTCGCCCTCCATGTATTGTTTTCATTTTCAGAGTGACTGTACCTACGGTTTGATTCTGGTGTTTGTTCACTTCTAAAATTGTTTTCACTCTTTTGAAAAACTAGTGATGTAGAGTAATGTTTTTTGTTTGGTCTAATGTGTTGATTTTGTTGTGTATTTTGTGTTTTGGTTTTATTATGCCAACATTCCTGGGTATAATGGTTTCTCATCCGACAATTAGAGCAGTATTTATTACTTGTTTTGTTGTTGTAATTTTTCTGTGCTTTAAATGCTCTGGCAGGATTTTCTGTTCTCTCATTATTATCATATCGTCGGTTATATTCGTCAATAAGTTTAGACTTAATAAATGATGGTGTGAGTTGATTTTCTTCTCTCGACTCAAGGGCAGTAATAAGAGTATCATAAGATTGGGGGTAGAGAACATAATAACAGTGCAGAAATGTGGTTATCATTTATAACTTCTCCTATGGCCGCTAATTTATCTACTAATTCCATTATTTTTGTGATATGATTAACAACGTTGCCACCTTCCGCAAATTTAATCCCGTAATGTTTTCTTAAGAGATAAAGTTTGCTAGACAAATTATGTCGCTCATGGATTTCACGCAAAGCTTGCCAAGTTTGTCTGGCTGTCTGTAAATTTTTAACATGAGTAATCTGACTATCATCAATTGTTAGATTAATTAGAGCACGGGCTTTCTTATCACTTTTGGACCAAGCGTCCGTAATTGGATTAGGCGGTTCTTCCGTAATTACATGAAATAAGTCTTCTTTAGTTAACATCATTTTGGCCTTGAATTTCCAAATCAAGTAGTTCGTAGCTGTAAGTTTTTCAATTGCTAAATTATCTTTAGAAGCTGCCATTTTCTTAACTTTTGATTACTTACGTGTTACCGTAAAAAGTTCTTCCAACTTTTCTTTTTGAAAGTTTAAAAGTTTATTTATCAAATATCTGATGTTTCAGATTTCAGTGGAGGCTATTTAATTTATTTATTTTTATCCAGTGATCAGTAATCATAATCTTGTTAGTATTTGAATCCCAATGAAAAAAGGCGTGAGTAAGTTAGATAAAATTGGGACTTACCCGTTCTTCAGGATACTTATCTATTTCGGTGTAAATCCACATTTTGTGTAATCCAATATAATGGTTTCCCAATGTAATGTGTTAGTTGTCATAATTTTAATCAACTACTCTTTATAACCTCCTTTGACAAAAAATTGTAGACTATTATATCAAATGAATAAGCAGTGGTAACACTTTAAGCTATTTAATTCACTTTGTTTAAATTGTGAAAAAGAGAGAGCATTTTTCATCCCTCTTCTCTGGAATAACTACATTTTCAGAATGAAAAAATATTTACATTATAAGATAATAAATCAGTAATAATAATTGTAATAGCAATATCATAATAATAATAAATCAGTTTAATGTCTATGAGTCACTCAACAAGTCATTATCTTTATCAAGGTTTTCAAGGTTAAATACATTTTTCACATTTGAAAATATTTATGGCTGAGTTGAAATGACGCATTATTTATGTAACTGAGAAAATTATCTTTATCACGGCTAATTAGCTTGATTTATATCCATCAGTACTTTGTCTGGTTATTCTGGTACCTTTGTCTAGAATTTAAAAAAGTCCTTCCGAAAGGAAAATAATCCTATCCCTTCCCTATCCCTTGGTTTTAAGATTTTAGCTCATTTTATAGGAAAACATGAAGTTAAAATGCGTGGAACCCGATTACAGAACATTTATTCCCAGTTTTCGTTAATACTGAATTGGAATTTCTCCAAATTAGCCAAGTTAAATTTATGACATTTTTGCCGCCAACTTCCGCGGTATTTCACCACGTGTCGGCAGGCTTGCAGAGAATGGGACGCTTTCGTATAGGAATATATAGTTTTAAGCATATGAGAGTTCAAAAAATGGTTACAGACATGAAAGAAAATTTGCCATAAAGCATGTACACTAAAACTCATAAATGAAAAATACGTTTATGAAAGAATCCTGCTTCTTGTTTCAAAAGGTCAGCCACCCTAAAATCTTAAACTGCTGAATCTCAGCCATTTTTTAAGATATAGGCGAAAGAAAAACTGCTTCGGAATCCTTGTATCGAGACCAAACATTAACGGAAATTTTTTTTAAGATTTCTAATATTTTTTGGTACTGTCAACTGGGGTAAATTTGGCCCATTAAGGGTAACTTTGGCCCAAGAAAGGAGATTTGTGGTGTTGACTGCATGGAAAAGAAGTTAAAGTGTTGTCGTTAGCCACAGCGACCGGACTCGGTATTTATGGTGTATAAATGGAATGATATTGTTGCAAAAAATTAGTCCACCTATAATTCTGTCTAAGAAAAACCAGTATCCAGTTCCAGACCTTGACAATCCACGTTAAGCAATATTTAAGAGTTTTTTAATAATTTTATTAAAATATATGCTAATTTGCTGTCCTTTTACATGTTTACACATCTTACCCTCTCCCCCCCCCCCCCGTCTTTTTCAATAGAATAATATTGGTCCACATCATGTTGTGCCCCATAACAATCGTTTTAACACATGAACCAATGTTACTCCAATTCAAGGTAGCATTGGTCCAAAACTTTCAAAATACACTTTTTGGTAAAAAAAAATTCGCTGTCGACAAATTTATGATAATGTTGTAGTTCCATATGTTCTTAGCAAACAAAAAATTAACGTGATATTCATTTTTTATATACAATAAGAGAATGGGGATACTGAACATGCCATGAAACAGAGACATTTGGGCCAAAGTTACCCCAGTTAACGGTACATATTTTCAAATTTGAAATCTTTAAGTGGCCGCCCTTTTGAAACAAGGCGGAAGTTGGCTAACAAACTCTGTCGAGACCTGGATAAGTCATATACACATGCTTAGTTAAATTCTAATTGGCTCATAAATAGGAGTGCTATCACATGACAAAAATAAGATGTATATAATGATAGTTTCGCGGTCATGATTGTTGAAAATATAGCGAATTTTTTTCGGAATTTCTTTCCTCCAGACGGCTGCAGTAGGTACTTTTTGTAATGGACTCTACCTAAAACTACAGGGTGTCCATAATTAAACGACCCTATTTTAAAGTTATCTACAGACGAAGCTATTGTTTAGAATGCTGTGAAAATTTGTGGAGGATACGCCGTTTTTAAACGAATTACACATTTAGCATACATTTACGATAGTTTAAAAAATTTTGTTATAACCAAACATGTTCCGCATGACAGTTATCATTTTCAGATTCCATCTGGATTCGTAAGTTAGCATGCTCCACAGTGGACCATAGTGTGTTCAGGGAAATGCTAGGAACATGTCGTGAAATGCTGTCTTAAGAATGAGATTAAGCTAATAAATAAATTTCTAAACTATCGTACTGCTAAATGTGTAATTTATAAGAAATTGCCCTCTCGTGGCGAAATTTTGAACTATTTGTTTTTGCTTAAGGGGTCTCAGGACTCTTAAACCTTCAAAATTTTTGAAATTTTAATTTTTTTTTTATGTTAAACTTTTGTCTTTTCTAAACATGTTGGTATGATTGTTTCCTTGAAATTCCCATTAGAACAGAAGTTACGGCTATTAGAATTATACCCGCTCTCCAAATGACGTTCTTGGGTTTAACGTGCAGGATATCTCAAAACTCCTGAATATTTTTCATGAAATTTTCAAAACATATGTTTCATTTTAGTCTGTAAAAATTGAACCTAAAATTTCATTTTTATTAAAAAATATTTTTTTTTACGTGATTATACTGTTGAAATTTTCAAAGTTTTGTATTAGCTAAATACAACTTTGTATTAAAAATATAAAAATGCTTTAAATGCAAATTTATTTAGGTTCAGGGTAATTATTAGAACCTGAAGTATAATTAGTCACAAAAAATTTGATTCTAGTTGCAAAATTTATTTAGTAATCCTGCGCATAAGCGGTTGTACCAATTTTCTGCTCGACAAATGTCTAACAGTTTAGAGCGCCCTATAAATACTAATTCTGTATCTTGCAATTTTTTAAATACATGAAATGAAAAAAATATACTTATACTTTTTAATCCCAATAAAAATTGTGTTTTTAAATCATATACATTTTAAGATATTAAATATTAAAAATTGTCTTTTTTTTTTCTTTTTTCTCAATTTTAAGAGTTCTGAGACCCCTTGAACAAATTTCCACCCCTTTATTATGTCTTTCACAAAATTTCACAACTTTATGAACAATAATTTTGCCTGTAGACAACTTTAAAGTAGGGGCGTTTAATTGAGGAGCAAACATTCAAACCGTGTTTTCTCACAAAAAATTAAAAATGAGTTAATGTTGGTTTTATGAACACTTAAATTGCACAGAAATAAACGGTATTTTTAACCAAAAAACATTTTTCTTCGATTATAAACCAATTTTAAAACTTGACGTTTCAATCAAAGAGCGTTTCCTCCAAAGCCTGCATTCAGTCAAACAGTGATTTCTCCAGTCTGCCAATCACAGTTGTCACTTAATGTCTACTTTCGAAACCTACCATACATATTGCAATGGAAACGGATTGTTTTAGAGAAAAATAAGAGAACTGTTAAGGTTAAAAGCTTCCAGAATTATAGATTTCAAGATCTAAGTGAAGAATATGATGTAAATCTTAAAAAAGGGAGTTACTGTTGCGCGTATTCAAAGGGTTGTTTTAGAATCTCTTTCTCTTAGCCACGCCATATCAGTTGAAAAGAAAAAACATGTTGACAAACTTTTGAAGGTAATGTATGGTG
This sequence comes from Maratus speciosus, assembly GCA_963932465.1. Taxonomy (NCBI): domain Eukaryota; kingdom Metazoa; phylum Arthropoda; class Arachnida; order Araneae; family Salticidae; genus Maratus; species Maratus speciosus. The sequence goes on along the minus strand of OZ010794.1, from coordinate 89,286,470 downwards.
AACAGTGGCAAAATCAACCTGATGATGTCTTCAAATGGTTCAACCATATTAACCATGATTTACCAGCCTGCAATGAAGAAGAGGGGGTAGTGTGTGACTGTCTAGATGAAGGTATTGGTTTTAAAATTTGAAGTGGATTTTTGGCAAACGAGTATTTATTTAGTAAATATTTAATGAATACTACTAGCTACCATAATCTGTCATTTTATTTTATAAATAATCAACTGAAGTTCGCTATCTGCTCAAGTAAAATGATGCTCTTGTATTATTTGTGAGCTAGAACTTATTTCATTCAAAAAGCGTTTTATCCACATGTCAAACAATCAAAACATGTCTCCAGCTCTAAATTCGGTCGAAACGTGATTTCTCCAAATATTAAATGCATTTATTGATTTGTTTTATGTTTAATATGTTATGCATGCTTGCAATTCTTTCTAATAACCAGTAATAAAAATACACAATAAAAATTAGAATTTAATACAAGTTATTTTCTAATTTATATTTTTTTGTGTTATTTGAAAATTTGTATCTAAAGGAGAAAGCATGGTTTCAATGTTTGCTCCACAATTATGGTCACCTCTATTTGTGATTGTAATTGAACAATTAATCTCACAATTTAATTTTTTTGTATGATAGTTTTATTTTTAAAGATTTCATTATAGACATTAACATGACATTATATAAGCAATAGTACCAACTGTTTTTCACGTACCGATGATATCAACTATTTTCATCAACCCAACTTCTCTTAACAAAACATTTTGCGCACTTGCACGTGGCCAGAATCATAACAGGCTTTAGGGGGGCATTGCTTTAAATATTTAAACACGGCGAAATATATTCGGCAGCTGAAAGAACATTCGCAGTATACCCTGGGTGAATATAACAAAATGCAAGATTTTGAAAACAAAGATTGAATATTTAAATCGTTTCAAAGCTTCTGATTTTATTTTATGTTGGTTGAACAGCTGAATAAAGAAATTTATATGTACAATTTAGTTTGAAGAGCTTAAGTTCATTTTTATGTAATTATATGTCATTTTCTTGGCATATGTCTGTCAGGATGACAATTTCATTCTAAAACATTTTTCACATTCTTGTTTTTTTTTAAATTTTAGGTATAAGATTTTAATTTTGTTTAAAGGAGCACGTTTCCTCTATAGTACCTCAAATTCAGTATAATGTTCAGTTCTACTTGTAATTTATAGAAGCCAGGAAAATGACATAATAAAAATGTACTCAATTTTTACAAAGTCTTTAAACACATTATTTTCAAAGAAATATCTAAAAGATCTTGCTGATAGCAATGATTTTATTACTTCTGACTTGAACTATGTCAAGAACAAGAAGAATTACTCTGCAGCGCTATCTTTATACCTCATAAATAACTAAAATGAGCAGGCCAGGAAAATGACATTCATTTTCACTGACAATATTATTTTAATTATGGAAAATTACTTGTAAAAATACTGAACATGCTACCTTCCTCATATGTGTGTTATATAAGGTATAATTATTAATTAGATATTAAAAAAACTAGAAATGATATTTGTACAGTATAGCAGAAAGCCTTTTACTTTGCACACATCATAGTGTGACATGCCAGGAAAATGACAATCTGAAATTTTAAGTCTTAATTGCTTTATTTTTGTGTTATTATGAATATAATATGCCTTGAAAGTACTTCTAAGAATATTTTTTATTAGAATGTAGAAAAGAAAATTGCATTATATAATATTTAAATAGAAATTTTATTGTGCGGACTGCAATTTTTGTATTTTGAGATATTGTCCGACCTGCTGTTTACGGTCAGAAAGATAATTGGTACGAAAGTTATTCTCGAATTAATCTCGCGTCGTTAATATTTTACTAGAGGCACTTAGTAAAGTTTAATATTTGAAAACACGTTAATGGAATGGTCCTTTAAAAGGCGAAACATTTTACTACATTATAATAAATTCATGCAAACAAGCAGCTGAATTCATCGGAAAAGTGCATTAACGCACATCTCATCGTGTCAGAGGCGTGTAACGCAATTAAAAGGATAATGAGACCGACGAACTCGTTTAAGGTATGTGCACACCTTCGGGGCACTTTTTTTTTTTTTTTAAATATGAAATTTTTATCAAACATATGTGTTTTAGTTAAAACAGGGAATAAAACTATGAATTCATATAAATTTTTAAAGGAATTTTTATTAACTTTTCAAATTTAGGCAATTTATTAGTCAAATTTTAGTAAAAAAATGCGTTTATGGCAAACCTTCTATAACAAAATCTATTCAATCAATCAATTCACTTTTTTTTCCAACACTATATTAGGAAACCATTACCTGTGTTATGAATCAAAATATTTGCAAAACCTCTTAAATTTACTAAATTATGCCAAATTTTGTATAGAAAACATGATTTTTTCTAAAAAGATGTGTATTTTTAAATAAAAATGGCTCTTAAATTAATATATACAAACTTACAAGCTATATTTTGCTTCATAACATACCTATAGATAAGCAGAGCCTTGTCACAAAATTTTATTTCAATATCTTAAAAACTTTTTATGAAATCATGTTTCCCGTAAACGTACACAATGAAAAACACAAATTAAGATTTTGATAGAGCACACAAAATTATGTATAAAGTTTACAGTTTTTAAATCCATCCTATTTTTAGGGTTTTATATATTTGTGTATATGTTATATATTTGTGTATTAAAATGCATTCTTTACCTTTCTGTGGCTCTTTAAATGATTACTTCCGGTTTCAGAAAGTTCATTTCCGGTTTCTATTTTGAGCTATAACTTTGCTTCTTATTATCGCTGAACCAAAAGTAAAGCATTTTTGGAATCCTAAATGTTTCAACTTTAATTTAAAATAATAAAAAAAGAAATCGAAAAATTTCGCAAAAACAGCGATTTGAGGATACGCACATACCTGATAATACGAACACAGTTAAAACAAGCAAGTTGCAAGTTAACAACAGATTATTCTTTTAACTTTAAAATGCGTGGAACGTAATTATAGAAGGATTCATTCCCAGTTTTCCCTAACACTGAATTTAAATGAGAATTACGCCAAATTAGCCAGATTAACTTTTCGTCGCCAACTTGGGGGTAATAGTTTTAGGACGCTACCTGAAACTATTTGGTGGTTGTTATTGAATTGATTATGACAAAATTGCAAGTTTAATGATTGAAAGTTTTATTTAATCCTTTAGCTACTGACGTACTTATAAGCACCATTAAAGTTACTCGTTATAAAATTCATTTAATACATCGATTAGTAGTGATACAGTTTTGAATAAGTCATAGATACATTATTTTGTCTTCTTCCAAAAGGATTATGCGTTACACAACACAAAAATACTTTTAAAAGCATGATTTCTTTTGCCTTTGCATCCTTTCAGCTTTCTTGGCGTTGATGGGGGTTCAATTCAGAAATATTTCTATATTTCTATTGTAAGAATATTCTGTTTGTACATTTCCTAATTCTACAAAATACTAAAAAAAATATTTAAAATAAAAGATTTGAGTGGGGTTATAAATAGTGCACAAAATCCCTATCAATTCAAATGAATCCTTCTAAATCCTTCAGTTCTTCTAAAATCCTTCTAAAACTTATTAAATGATATGTAAATCTTCTAATGTAGTTTAAACAATTCACGAATAATCTTTTAGAAGAAAGAATTTTCATTAATTCATAATTCAGTACATAAAAGGGTTAAATATTTAAACACGACGAAATATCTTGCAGCTTTACGGTCAGAAAGATAATTGGTGTAAGAGTTATTCTCGAATTAATCTCGCCTCGTTAATATTTTACTAGAGGCACTTCGTAAAGTTTAATATTTGAAAACACGTTAATGGAATGGCCCTTTAAAATGCGAAACATTTTACTACGGTATAATAAATTCATGCAAACAAGCAGCTGAATTCATCGGGAAAGTGCGTTAACACACATGTCGTCGGGTCAGAGCATGGAACACAATTGAAATGAAAATGAGACCGACGAACTCGTTTAATACGAATACTGCTAAAACGAGCAAGTTGCACGTTAGGAACGGTTCATTCTTTTAAAGAGTCTCATAAATCTTAAAATTGGAAAAAATAAAAAAGACCATTTTCAATATTTAATATCTTAAAATGTGATTTTAAGACACAATTTTAATTGGGATGAAAGATATAAGTATGTTCTTTCATTTCATATATTTCAAAAATTCCAAGATGCAGAAATAGCATTTATAACGGGCTCTAAACTGTCAGACATTTGACGAGCAGAAAATCGGCATAACAGATTACGCGTAGGATTACAAAATATATTTTGCAACTGGAATGAAAATTTTAGTGTTTACTTATACTTCAGATTGTAATAATTACCCTGAACCTATATAAATTTGTATTCAAAGCATTTTTCTATTTTTAATACAAAGTTATATTTAGCTAATGCAAAATTTAGAAAATTTCAGAATACAAATCACCTAAAAAAACATTTTTTTAACAATAAAAAGGAAATTTTAAGTTCAGTATATACAGACTAACGTGAAACATGTGTTTTGAAAATTTCATGAAAAAATATTCAGAAGTTTGAGAAATAGTGCGCATTAAGCGCAAAAACGTCATTTGGAGAAAAATGACTTGAAATTTTAGGAAACGCCGCTTCAGCTATTGAGCGGGTATAATTCTAAAAGCCATAACCTCTGTTGTAATGGGAATTTTAAGAAGGAAATAATTATATCAAAATGTTCAGAAAATATACACGTTTAGACCAATGTCAGACGGGCGTCTTTTTTGCTGAGGTATTATCCATTCACAATGCTCATTGTGAATGGATAATACCTAAGCAAAAAAGCCTCAAAAACGACGCCCGTCTGACATTGGTCTTAACGCCTAAAAAAAAATTAAATTTCGAAAATTTTGAAGCTTTAAGAGCCCTGAGGCCCCTTAATTATAAAATGCGTGGAAGGCAATTATAGAAGATTCATTCCCAGTTTTCGTCAACACTGAATTTAAATGAGAATTTCGCCAAATTAGAAAGATTAATTGTTTGTGTCGCCAACTTGGGGGTAATAGTTTTAGAATGCTACCTAAAACAATTTGGAGGTTGTTATTGAACTGACTATGACAAAATTGCAAGTTTGTTACTTGAAAGTTTTATTTAACCCTTTAGCTACTGACGGTACTTATAAGTACCATTAAAATTACTTGTTATAAAATTAATTTAATACATCGATTAGTAGTGATACAGTTTAGAATGAGTCATAGATACATTACTTTATCATCTTGTTCCTAAAGGATTATGGGCTACGCAACACGAAAATATTTTTAAAGACTTCAATTTTTAAAGACTTCTTTTTAAAGAAAGGATGATTTGTTTTTCTCTTATCTTTTCAGCTTTCTTGGCGTTAGGTGGGAGGGGGGGGGAATTTTTCAATTCTTAAATATTTCTATATATCTATTGTAAGAACATTATATTTGTGCATTTCCTAATTCTACAAAATACTAAGAAAAATATTTAAAATAAAAGATTTGAGTGAAGTTATAAATAGTGCACTAAATCCCTATGAATTCAAATTTAATTAATCCTTCAATTCTTTTAAATTTTTTCTAGAATTTATTAAATGACTGTAAATCTTCTAATGTAGTTTAAATAATTCACGAAAAATGCTTTAGAAAATAAAAGTTTTCATGAATTCATAATTCAGTACATAAAAGGGTTAAAAGGTCTTCATTATAATGCGTTACAAGTGCCAAGTGTTTTTAAAGGCCGAATATGTTAACTGTTTTTTATCCCCCCCCCCCCCCCCCTTACTCCTATGAAAATCCCGTGTAAGTTAATACAATACATTTAGAGTCAGGAAACGTGTTTAGGGAGGCATTGCATTAAATATTTAAACACGCCGAAATATATTCGACAGCTAAAAGAGCAAGCATACTATCCCATGCTGCTTTACGGTCGGAAAGATCGCTGCTTACATGAGTTATTCTCGAATTAAACTCGTGTCGTCAACATTCTACCAGAGGCACTTAGCAAAGTTTAATATTTGAAAACACGTTAAGGAAATGGCCATTTAAAACGCTAAACATTTTGCTACAGTATAATAAATTCCTGCAGACAAACAATTGAATTCATCGCAGAAAGAGCATTAATAGGCATGCCGACGTGTCAGAGTGTGTACGATAATTGAAAGAAACATTAGACAGTCGAATTCGTTTAATACGAACACGGCTAAAACGAGGACACTGTTAAAACGAGCAAGTTGCACGTAAAGGTAATCTGCCTAAATTAAAATGGGCGTTTTGGTGAAATTTTTCGATTTTTTTTTTTATTTTTTTTTTATTGATTTATTTGAAAAAAAATCTTTTATGATTCCAAATCTCTTAATTTTATTCCTACAATTATTCGAACAGGAATTATGGCCAATTTAATAAACAGGAAGTCATGGGTTCACTACCGGAAATGGGCGTAGAAAGGCCAACAGAAATGTAAACAATGTTTCTGTGCAGTATTTTCTTACGTTTTTAACAGAAAAAGGTTCATAAACCTAAATGGAGACTTCTAGGTTGATTTTCTAGATAAGAAACACTATAGATAAATCTTTAAATGCGATTTCTGGAAAATTAATTTTTTAGTTCTTTCCATGTTCGATGAGCTTCATTCCATAAAATGTTTTAAACCTATTTCGGTGACATTTTCTCAGAATGCTTTCCATATTAGTCACTCTGTTCTGAACTAGAATATAAAAATTTGATCATGTCATTATTTTATAGGTGTTCGGCTATTTTTAAAAAAATGGTGGTAATTTTTAATTTAAAAAAATGCATTTTTTGACCGATTTTGAAATATTTCAGTTCATTTTGAAGATAGTGTAAAACTTCTCGTTCGGTGCACAATTCATAGTAATATGGATTGCAAACGAAATTAAATTCTGTTGAGTTGAGTGTACGCTGTCTGGAGTGAACGTGAAATTTTGCTAAAGAAATTGGTAAAAAAACCCAATTTTTAAAAAGGTTATGAAGATATTGTAGGGATTTTATGTTTTTTCATCATTCTGTATTACAACTGAACTAAAAATATGTTTTTTTTTATTGAATATTATGCATTTTTCTTTTAAAGCGCTCCGAACGTAGGTATAGATACTTTAACAAAAAATCCTACGCACGTCCAAGTGCTTGTGCCCAGAATCAGGACACGCTTTAGGGAGACATTGCTTTCAATATTTAAACACGGCGAAGTAAAGCGTGTCCATAATTAAACGACACTACTTTAGAGTTGCCTACAGACAAAATTATTATTTATAAAGTTGTGATATTTTGTGAAAGACAAAATAAACGGATAGGAATTTGTGTAAGAAAAAAAAAAGTTTAAAATTTCGCCACTAGAGGGCGATTTTTAATAAATTACATACTTAGCATTACGATAGTTTAGAAATTATATTTTTTAATTTCACTTGATTCTAAAGACAGCATTTCACGACATGTTTCTAGCATTTCCCAAAAGACATTGCGGTCCACTGTGGAATATGCTATTTTACGATTCCAGACGGTATCAGAAAATTATGACCGTCATGCGGAACATGTTTGGTTATGACAAAATTTGTTAAACTATCGCAAATGTATGCTGAATGTGCAATTCGTTAAAAAAAGGCCTCCTTATTTTTCTTCGCTCAAACGATTTCCCTTACATTTATTATGTCCTCCAGAAAATTTCACAACATTCTGAACAGTAGTTTTGTCTGCTAGACAACATTAAAATAGGATCGTTTAATTATCGACACCCTGTAAATAAAATTTCTAAACTATCGTAATGCTAAATGTGTAATTTATTAAAAATCGCCCTCTTGTGGCGAAATTTTAAAGATTTTTTTTTTTAACCATTTGGAAAAACGGTTATTGTCATTGTCAGAGTAGGAAATCAAAAGCATATCTGAAGCGTTTTATCGATTTAATCCGCATTTTATTCTTTTTTTGATTGCTCTATACACTAAACTTTACTTTCAACAGAGGATACTTCTGTTGCCACTATGACAAAGAAGTAACTAAAAAAAAATAACTCAGAAACAAATTGAGATACAGCTTTCAAACAAATTGCATTTAAAAGTACCTTTTTTTCTCTGCACGACGGTGTAAAAAGTAATATTGTGGGATGTTTAGAAGTTTAAGAATGAAATTTCATTTAAAATGGGCCATCAGATTTCTTGGAAATATGACGATGGAAAAGCCTTTTCCCGAACAGCCAATGAAATGCTTGGATAATACGTAAGTTCCAGGTGGATAATACGTCAGTTTTAGGAAATCTGACGAGTCGCAGGCGATTTTTGTCGCTTGCAATTTTTACGTGTCATAACACTATTAATGTTTAATTCATGGCGTACGTAATGTAGGATCAACTCCGTGCGGTCTTAAATTTTAGTCTTTGAAAAAATCATTTTCCAAATGGTCGTTGTAATTTGTTAAATTGCTTTTTTTTTTTTTTTTTTGCTTAAGCCCATCATTCCCATCATTTTACTATCTTTTTCACAAAATTTCACAACTTTATGAACAAATGTTTCGCCTCAAGACAACTTTAAAATAGGGTCGTTTAATTATGGACATCCTGTCCATAATTAAAAATTGTTGTTTTAATACTTTGGTGTAAATATAGGATAAAAATATGAATTAAATAATTTTAAAGCAGATTGTTCGATGTAAAATATGATTATATTTTTATTCGAGGTTTTTTGAGTAAAATCGATTTTTTTTTTTCATTTAACATTTTCATTTTAATATATCTATTTTAAATATGTTCATTTAGAATATATTTTAAATGTGAATATTTTTTTATAAATTAAAAAAAATATATTGCTAATACTTTTAAATGAATGAGAAAATTAAGTATTTTTAAATTGAAAAATTTTGTAATTAAATTCAAATAAACAGCACAAATAAATGTACAAGAATTACTTTCAGGTGCACACATAAAATTTAAATTTTTTTTAAATAAATCAAAATATCTTAAAGTACATTAGAAAAAAACCAGAACGCTTTCAACCATCACAAGGCCGTCGTCAGTGGGATTTAAATGTTGTTATTAATTTCTTTGTGCTTATTCGAGAACTTTCTAGAAGAAAATCATTTCAATTTAAAGGTTGTACGTCAGGTGAGATGCCAGATAAAGTTATTCCAATTTTCAATAAAACGAGATTTCATTTATTATAATCGACATATTATATTCGACATCGGCTGTATATTCGACAGCCGACAGAGCATCCATACTATCCCCCTGCTGTTGTACAGCCGGAAAATAATTACTAGATGAGTAATTCTCAAATTAAACTCGTGTCGTTAATATTCTACTAGAGGCACATAGCAAAGTTTAATATTTGTAAACGCAGTATTAATAAATTCATGCAAACAAACTTTGTAAGATAATTGAAAGGAAAATTAGTCATGCTGGTTTAATGCGATTACGGTTAAATCGAGAACACGGTTAACCCTCTCGTCACCCTAAGCCTCATACTTCGATTAGTAGTATTTGGAAGGAAAAAAATATTTTTGTTAATTCCAGCACCTAATAGTGATAGCATATGTCGATCCATTTACTATTATGACTTTACTTATGTTTCTGCATTTAATAATAATAATAATAAAAGTTTTATTAATTATTAGTGAACCGTTGGCGTTTCTTTGTTCATATATATGTTTCACTCTTTAAATTAGGGACTCCTTTTCCGAATTAGTAATTTGTGATAAAATATAACAAATACTACTAAATTTTTTACATTTGTTTAATCTGGTTGTAATACGACATTTTCCAAATGTTTTAAAAATTTCTTCTTTAGACTATTTTTATATGAAAAACACGCAACATAACTACATTCGTTTGGTTTCTTTCTGTAAAGAACACATTCGTTAAATTTCAGTAAACTAACTTCTGTGATTTCGATATCTACTTTTAATTTTGTTAGCGTAAATTTTCCCAAAATTGGAAAATAAATTCAATGCCGAGAGGGTTAAGACGAGTAAGTTGCACATTAACCTGTTCAGTTCCGATGCTAAAATAATAATACAAATGCTTATTCATTGTTTTTTTTCAAACAAAATGACATCGTAAATGACAGAAAAAATACATTTTCTAAAATGGATCCTTTAGGCACTTAGTAATTTAGATTAAAAAATATGGATCTAAATCTACAAATCCCTTTAAAATCATTAATTTAATAACCATTAACCTAAATTAAAGCAGTCACAAATTTAATAGCTTTAAACAAGTAAATAATCTTCAAACCCTCGAAAAATTTTTATTGAAAAAGATTTAAGTTAAATACTTATGAAAAATTCTCACTTTCTTCGTCATACTGTCTTTTGGGCATTTTTAGGCATTTTGCAAACTCAGATGAAAATAACTTATTTTGTGTGGGAATCAGCTTAGATGCTACCAGTTATTCGTTTGCTTTGAACGCAAAAAACACTCAGCTATTAAGAAGTGATGTGAAAATGTAAAAAAAATCGGACATTTTAGTTTTTATAAGGAAAAGAAACGGTTCATCCTTTTAATTCTCAAAAATACTTTCTTCGATTCGTAGAAATTGTACTGGCAGCAGCAATACCGGGATATTTCCGTCATTTGAAGAATCTCAGTTTCTATTTTCTCCTTTACAGGAGGTAAAATGTTCGTCAACTGAAGAAACTGGGGATTTAAAAAAAAAAAAAAACCCTTTGGAGTCGAACCAGATGTGTTACTGTTATGAGCCGAGTATCTTATCAGTTTGTCTGCAGTTATTTGGTTGTGTACAGTTTAGAGTAAATTTATTATGTTTCCTTCAAGTGAGTAGGGTTTTATTATTTTTTTAGAAAGCCGGGAATTTTGAAGTTAATTTCAGGAAGATTTCTTCGTTAATGAGATTGTGCCTAGGGTTTTAATACTTTGGTGTTAATTTAGGATAAAAATATGAATTAAAAATATTTTTAATTAGACTGTTACATGTAAAATATGATTATATTTCTATTCGAGAAGAAATGATTGATGTTTTTTTATTTTAAGTAAAATAGATTTTTTTTTATTTACCATTTTCAATTTAATTAATATATAATTTAAATGTGTTCATTTAGAATATATTTTTATTGTGAATATTTTTTTATTTAACATTTTCATTTTAATTAATATATCTATTTTAAATGTGTTCATTTAGAATATATTTTTATTGTGAATATTTTTTTATTTAACATTTTCATTTTAATTAATATATCTATTTTAAATGTGTTCATTTAGAATATATTTTAAATGTGTTAACTTAGAATATATTTTAAATGTGAATATTTTTTTATAAATAAAAAAAATAAATTACTAGTAGTTTTAAATGAATGAGAAAATTAAATATTTTTAAATTGGAAAACTTAGTTTTCCTTTAAGTAAATTAAATTTTAATATAATTTTTGATTTTTCACTTATAAAATTAAATTTGAATTTTAGTATTAACTAGTTTTTTAACCCGTTCTACGTACGGGAATTCATGAATTTAATTCTTAAACCAAAATTAAAAATAATTATTCGATTTAGAAAAATATTCTCTACTACTGTGCATTTGTTTTAAAGAAATTTATTTTATCATGTTGCTATAGCAGCAGACGATAAAACGATATCTTTGGAATAGGGAAATAAATAGAAGAAAAAGTTTTGTTGATGTTTGTGATAAAATATTCTTTATCTTATATCTCTTTCTTTATTTAAAAAAAAAAGTAATAACTAAGCGCAATTAAGTCATCTCTAATTATTTGCATGTGAGGTAAAAGAATTATCGTAATATTCGATACAGTTTCTTAGTATTGCAGCGTGGCGTACGTAATATGTATATCTCATATTGGTTAGAACTCGCGCGATTACGGGTTGAACATAAAAAAGACAAAATTTCGTCAAAAACATAAAATAAAAAATCTTTAAAATTTTCGAATTTTTTCCTCCAATCGTTCATGGGCCCCTACCAGCAACCTGTGTGTCAAATTTTGTAACCCTGCGCCCTGTGGTTTCCGAGTTTTTGAGGTTACATAGATACGCACACGCAGGGCCTGTTTACGGAATAGGCCCGTGAAGCCCGTGCTTACCCACTGAAATATAAAAGGGCCCCCAATTTTACTTTTCAAACTAATTTTTAGAAAAAAGAAACTCAATCAGGGTAAAAAATGCATTTTTTTCTAATAAAACTTTTTCTTACTATGTGGCAATTTGTAAATCACAAAAGATATTTTGGAGTTCAAATATTTTCAACTGTAGTTCCATATTTGTCATTTACAAAATAAATTGGTTATTTAAAATTAAACGTATAATAATATTAAAAGTGTTGTTTACTCTAAATTTTGATGGTAAAATTTCAAATTATTTAAGCATACGAAAAAGGTATTTAGTAAATAAAAAAGCAATTTGTAGAGTAACAGGGGGGCCCCTGTGTGACGTCGGGCTTCCCTTACTTCCAATTGCTAAGCGGGCCCTGCGCACACGGATTTTAATAGGGTAGATGGAGCCAATATGCATTGCCTGCTGGGAATGAACAGAATTCCTCTCTCTTTTTTAGACTTTCGGGAAAAATTCATGGATAAAACATGTTTTCTAGGATTATGGCAATTATTTGTTTAAAAATAGGAATAATTTAGTGTATAAAGACGAGTTTTTCTAACAGTGTATATTAGGATTATCGAGCTTTTTAGGAATTACAAAAATAAGAAAATGGCTAATATTAGCGAAACATCAGCTCCTTTCAATGTGATTCTAGGCGACAGAGAGGTTAGAATGAGAAAAGGGTTGGGTTGATTTTTGACGGCCAATTATCTACACGAGGGATATAGGTCCGGGGGGAGTGCCCTCCGTGGGGGTCTTCCTAAGGGAACCTAATCCGTATTAACGCATGGAAGATCCACGGCTCGAAGAAAACCACGAAAACTCCGAACGATTAGGCCGACGGGCGCGATTGGGATCCAGAATGAGAAAAGAAATCCCTTTCTTACATTACCACGGAGGGAGCTAGGGGGGTCTGAAACCCCTCCCAGACACAGAGACTCGACTAGTTATTTATAGTTTTCAAATATTAAAAAAGAATATATTTTTTTTTTTAATAATATTTCTTATAGGTCCTTAAAAAACGAAATTTTGAAAAAATATTCATTTTGCCCCACAATTTTTTTTCTTTTTTAAATTTCATTATGAAATTAGAAACATCAGAACGTTTAATATTTACTAATTAAAAAATGTAAACCCCTCTCTTGCTCTCTCTAACCTTCATAATATTTCAATACTAAAACTTTAAGTTGTTTGATTTCAGATGCATTTTTAAATTATCCAAATACAGAAATACACCAAAAAAATCGCAAAAACTAAGAAATATTTTAGATACAGTAATCAGAATTAGCCTCACCAAAACTTTCCAGAGCTTGCTCTGACTTTTCCGGCTGGTTACGACTCTGCTCAAGTCAGCAGAAAAAAATGTAAGTCAGGACTCGAACCGCACGTCCCATCAAGTCAAATGAATGAAAATTAATCAGATCTCGGCTGCGGGCCGGGATAGATCTGGGCACATAGAGGCCTCTAAAATGTACTAGGCCTCTCCAAAGCGTAATCCTGGATGCGCCACTGCTTTCTTACCAAACACTATGCTGTCTCTGAGATACTACTATTTCTATATTTCAACTGTCTGTCAAAATGTAGTATGGTATAATCTCGAAAATACGGCATCGTCGGGACCAACACTAAGCTGGATTTTTTAAATTTCCGGATTTCTTAAATGCGACTTAATTAATAATTTAATTCATAGCCCAGTGATATCATCAATTTATTTAAGAAAAAGAGAAAATTAAATATTTATAAAAAAGAACTTATTTTAATTGATATTTTCTATAATAATTAAGGACTTTACGTTGTACAATCAATACTAAACGAAATAGGAGTTGCTATCCAATGCACATTTTATTCATAAATTAAAAGTGGATATAAAATAAACACATGAATAAAATAAATTTCAACGTTTCGGTTTAATCTTTAAAACAATCTTTAGGATAAAATTTTCTAAAATATAAATCAGAAGGAAAACAATCTATATGCTAGATCCTTAAAATTAAATTCAAACTGGAACCGTTCAACGGAAGCTTTCAAAATCTATAAAAGCAACTCAGTGGCGCCAACTGTTATTCAAAGTAAAAAAGAACAAAGAGTTGGAACATTTCAAATGAAAATCAAATTTCTAAGTAATTGCTTAAAAGGCGCAAAGGCCAACATAGTGAAAAAGATTCCAAGCCGGGACTCGAACCCGGGCCATCAGTATAGCGCACTGACGTTCTACCGACTAAACCACTTGGAACGATACCCAGCAAGGAAAATTTCTCACTATTATATGTTGGCAAGGCTACAAACTCAGCACAAGATGGAATATTTACCGTGAGCCTCCAACCTGGGGCAAACACGGAATATAATTAAATCCAGCATCGATAGAAACTATATTAATACATGGAAATTATTCCAGAGGGAAATATTCGCCTTGGATACAATATTTCAAATGAAAATCAAATTTCTAAGTAATTGCTTAAAAGGCGCAAAGGCCAACATACTGAAAAAGATTCCAAGCCGGGACTCGAACCTGGGTCATCAGTATACCGCACTGACGTTCTACCGACTAAACCACTTGGAACGATACCCAGCAAGGAAAATTTTTTCACTATTATATGTTGGCAAACGTGGAAAATTCAAAGTTCTTTCAAAATAGAGAGCCTGATTTCAGGAATGCGAAAGGAAACATTATTACAAATTTCTTGGTTCCTTAAACGAATTTCCAAAGATTCACGAATGACGGCTTTAAACGGAACAACTTGTTTCGAAATAATAGTAGATATTTTCTATGTTACCAAAAAAATTATAATAATCAGTACAGTCATTTCTTCTCGTTATTTCCGAATAATTCTCGTTAATTCAGTTTTAATTTCCTTCGATTTCTTTCGGTCGTTCTTTAACAAGTTTTTCTAGGATTTTATACGAGTGAAGAATATCGATTTTGGAAGTACAGCCTTGTTTATGTAAGGCAGATATTAACTTTCCTGTAAAATTGATGCAGTTTTCCAGCGACACGTTTCTTCTGCCGGCTCCTCGGCTTTATACCTCTGAGCTGATATCAGCTATTTCTATTTAGCACAGAGTCATCAATCTCGCTGTCCGATAATCCATCGCTTTCGATCTCAAAGTTTTTAATTCGTAAACAGTTGCTATATTTCTTCCTCCCGTAAGTTGAAAGTGTAAAGAAGGGTTGGCGGGGATGACTTCGATGCCGGATTTTTTAAGTTGCCTGATTTCCGAACGCTGGATATTCAAAATCGCACTATAAATTTATCAGTTTTGGCAGACAGAATTGCGATTTTCAAGGAGACCCCTCCCCATGCAAACAGGCTAAGGAAAATTCAAAGGAATATCATCAGGTTTCTAAAGAATGCAAGAAAGAATGGAGAATTGAGGACGTTTCAAATACCGCTCCCTTGAAAGTATACAACTACGCCATGGAAAGGATGGAACATAGGAGAAAAGCTTTATTTGTTTTCTTCCATAAATTTGGAATTGCTAATTCTTTAAACAGATTCGATTTCAGCACCATGTTTTGTCTAAAGAAAAGACCCTCCTAAACAAAATGACAAACTTACAAGAGTAAGACTGAATAATTTTTGTTAATTGTATAGTATTAAGGTCACTAGTCACTCATCTTATGATTTCCTCATGCTAAGTCTATGGGAATCTGATGCATTCGTCTATTTAAATTATCTCGTAATATTTTTACTTATTTTTTTTGCGTACTTCTTAAATGATTTTTTCCCCCTTAGTTGTTTAGCTATTTCTAAAATATAGACTTAATTTTACATGAAGTGTTAAAATCTTACTCACACTTTGTTACCTTTTAACACAAAATATTAAAGTAAGCCTATATAGAAATATTTTGAGAACTAAGAAAAAAAAAAAAGAGAGAGAGAGAGATCCTTTAAGAAGGGTACACAGAGTTAAAAACAAGTGGGTAAGTGTGATCACAGATCGCACAGAGGGTTTCGTTTTATATTCCTTTCGAAACACTTTATCCTTTTTCAAAATTTGTTGATTCCATATTTCGCAACCAGGGAGCGCACTCTATTCTAAACAAACCTCTATCGGAACGGAAATCCGTTTTACAAACTATCCGTAGATATATTAGTGGACGGGATCAAGTCCATAGCACCCGAGATAGGTAGGTGCCCCTGGCGGTAAAAAGTGGAACAAAGATATGTAAGGCTATAGTACATAATATGAAAGAGTGGTCAAAGGCCTGTGCAATGATATATCACGTAAAAGGTGCCGACAAAAGTTAGAAATGTGACCCCGGGGGAAAAGGGGGGAGGTTAAAAAAATTGCTTAAAATACACAAGTTAGAGCCCGGGATAAATAATATAAGACTAATTTTATCATTTTTCGTGTGATCGCAAGTGTTTGCTATAAGTATGCAAAATTTCAAGTCTCCATCTTAATTAGGGGCTGACTTAGAAAAATTGCTTAAAATACACAAGATAGAAACAGGAAGGGTAAATATAAGACTTTTGGAATTTTTTATGATATGTCGCGTGATCGCAAAGGTTCAACTATAAGAATGCAAAATTTCAAGTCTCCAACTTAATTAGGGGCTGAATTAAAACGATTGATTAAAATACACAAGTTAGAGACCGGAGGGGTAAATATAAGACTTTTTCAAATTTTTATAATTTGTCGTGTGTTCGAAAAGATTTCAGCTATACGTATGCAAAATTTCATGTCTCCAACTTAATTAGGGGCTCAGAAAAAAAATGCTTAAAATACACATGTTCCAGCCCAGAGGGGTAAATATTAGACTTTTTCAAAATTTTATCATTTGTCGTTTGATGTGAGGTGTTCAGCTATAAGTATGCAAATTTTCAAGTCCCCAACATATATAGTGTCTCAGAACAGACTCTGTGATAGACGGACAGACTGACAGAGGAGCGAGACGAATAGGCTTTCGTCAGATGAACAAAACTCTAAAAATATTAATTTCCCGAGGCGATATTTTAAACAGACGAATGTATCCAACGCCCATAGACTTAACATTATTGAGGGGAATTCCGAAGTTGGGTGACTAGCAGCCTTAAGTTATTTTCAGCATTGATTTAATCAGAGCCATTAATAGTAGTCGTTCATTTAATTATATGTGTTTTTAAGATTTTTGTCATCTTCACTGGTATAACGAGTCAAGTTTAATACGGGGGTATTTCCTTTGCTTCTCGTATTAACAGAGCTCGACTGTATTACAAACATATGACTATTTTCAGTTATATAATAGTCGTATTACTCTCAGTCATATAATAATTTGTATTCGTTAAAATAAAGTAGACCTATTTGTTTATGTCCACATTACATTACTTGTTTGGTATAAAAACATTACTTATCTCGTAGTACCCTGGGGAAATTTATTTTTCCGACTTCTCGCAATTTTACCCTACATAAATATTTTTCCTCTCGTTGTTTACCTTCGTTAACATGTGTTTTCACTAGTGCCTTGTTTGCCCGAAGGATAATTTTACTTGTCTATCCTCCACCCTCTCTTGATCAGGGGTTTACAAAGAATATTAAAAGAAATATCATGCCTCAAGGATTAGTGATGAAATATTTTCCAACACATTCAGAATACTGTAACAAATGGGCAATTCCATTGAAAGTGACTAACAGTCATAGTGGAAAAGGGGCACTTACCTTATTTAAAAAATAATAGTCATGTAATTAAACGATGATTGCAATTATCACATGATATTAAAAGATAAATTAATATAGTTATTATGAATAAGTTATTTAATGTAAATAATTATGATTAAAAAATGGTATTGTAACAGACAAACAGGAATTACGGTGCTTTTTGGATACCTTAATATTTACCTATACTACTTGTAAAATAACAAAATTCATTATGACAAAAATGTATTTTCAATCATAGGGAGTTCAGAAAGATACACCTTATGCAAAATTTGATTGTTGCTACGATACAGTTATGAAAAATATGTAATGTTACCTGTAATAGACCAACATCATATATGTAACAGTCAAACAAACACATAAAAAGAAATTATGCTGAATTATATTGGATTTTCTTGATTTTGACTATTGAATATGTTATCAAATACATTGCAAATATAAAAAATATAGGTTCAATACAATTAAAAATTATATACAGGGTGCGATATGTTATCTATCACCGACCTCTAATTTCTCAACCGTTGGTCGTAGACATATAGTTCCAATTACAAAAACGTTTTAAATGAGGTAAATATTCACTTTGTGGAATTATTTAAAGTAAAAAATCAATTTTATGAAAATTACGAAATCTAACTTTTATACGGTCTCCCAGTCCCTATAGTTATATTTAGTAAAAGTTTGCACGTATCATAACAGATATAACACAAAAAGTTTGACATCTGTACTACAAAAATTGACACAGTTATTAAATTTCAAAGTTTGAGATTTTTGCACATGATTTTATCTTTCATTGAGGGATCAGTTAAAAGATGAATTAAAGTAATTCGAGAACAAAATCAGGGTGCAATGGCCTTTTTGCGGCGAAAGTACCTTTAGCTGGTATCGCCAAATCGGTGTATCACCAAAGAGAGTTATTTCATCTAAAAATTTGAGCTGACTTTTAGGGGTCGTGTACAAAGCGAAGAATGAAATTTTGAAATTAAACAGAAAAATAAATATAAGTTTATTATAATATCAGAAAACGGTCTACTATAAAAAATGAATACATCAGACGCCGGAATCTACTAGAGATACTGCTCAAAATGTTCGCCACTGGTAGCAAATGTACAATTGAATGCGGCACAATACTGAGACCTGGACACGTTAGAGTATAGAAGGTGTGCAAACTGTGCAACAATCAAGGATGATGCGCTGCTCAGATAAACCAGAGAAGTAGTCTCAGTCACCTAGAACTATGCCCTGATGTAACCCAAGAGCTAGAAGCCCATGGGAGTCAAGTCCGGCAAACGCGGGGGCCACGCTACCGGACCTCGATATCCAAAGATCTGTTGACCGAATTCGGTGGCCAGATATACCCGGACGTTTGATGTTTTATGAGGAGAGGGCCCCATCATGTTGAAACCAAAACCGGCATGCATATCAGAAAGGCAGCTCTTATACCAGTCACGTACTGTGTTTTGTATCAGATGCAGATAACGATCGCCCGTTAAGGTCCCATAGTAGAAGATGGGTCCAACAATCTGGGTTCCCCATATACCGCACCACACGTGTTGTACAGAGCGGGCGATTTGGAGGTTTTCCAGAGACCAGTAATGCACATCGTGCACTTTTACAATGCCACCCCATGTAAACATTGACTCATCTGTCCACATAATGTCACAAAGGAACGACATATTTTCCTTTAAGGTATTGAGCATGAAATTACAATAATCAAGTCGTTCTGCGTGGTCACCCAGCATCAATGCTTGCACTAGTGTCGGATAGTATGGATGCGCATGATGTGCATGGAACAAATACCAGACATTCTGACCACATGTCTCGCTTATTTCGCCGTGCTTAGTTGTCGAATTAAAAAGGCGAATGCTAGTACCTCCTTCGGCTAGTATGCCCGGTGTCACTCGAACATTACACCTTGTCCGTCTACTTGTTCTTGGTCGTGGTGAAACGGAGCCGGTCTCTATAAAACGGTGCAATGCATCAGTTATAGTTTCATGCGTTGGATGTAAATCCTTAGGAAAACGTTCTGAATAAACACTCGCAGCCCCTCAGTCATTACTTTGACATTCACCATAAATAAGTATCATATCGGCATATTGCATGTATGCGTAGCTTGCGATCACGATCTCAACGCTGACTAGCATGTCCACTGGTAGATGGCTCGTGTTTTATCCCAAACGTGTGCCCCTGCCGTACTATTGTAATATGCATAATCCCAATTTTCATGCTCTTTATAGCTCGGCTGGTTGTTTGCATTCCGCTGCAATTTATCTAGTCCTTAGTGAGTATGTTTTATTTCTCGGATGTCGATACTACCTTCTTTGACGTTTGAATGTTGTTCGACACATAAAAGTTAGCTAAAATTTTTAGATGAAATTTCGCGTTTCCACCAATGGAAAACACTTTGAGCAGTATCTCTAGTATATTCCGACGTTATATGTATTAATTTTTTTTATAGTAGACCGTTTTCTGATGTTATAATAAATTTATATTTATTTTTCTGTTTAAATTTAAATATTTCATTCTTCGCTTTGTATACGACCCCTAAAAGTCAGCTCAAATTTTTAGATAAATTAACCCTCTTTGGTGACACCCCGATTTGGCGATACCGGCTAAAGGTGGTTTCACCGTAAAAAGGACATTTGGAAAACGCCTGACACATTTGAATACCCAATTTCAGAAATCGCCTTCAATTGTCCGCAAAAGCATCACAATTGTTTTGTGCACGCCTGTATATGACCTATGGGTTTCTATAGATACTGCATAGCATATAGCAAAATTGAGTTCAGTTAGGAAAAGCATAACACAGTTCAAAATTCCCCTTCAGCCATTCTCGTGAATAAGGCAGAATGTACTGCAATTCTTTCGTTCTCAGGATCTATAGAATTTATATTCACTAAATTATATATCTATAAATTACGCTATTGTGCACGGCACAGAAATCTCGATTATTTGTTAATTATTTAATGGCAACGCCCGAATGAAACGAATCTCATTGGTTATTAAACAGCATTTAATGCTTCTCTATACCTATAAGGGGGTTAACATAGGGTTGACAGAACAGGGTGTTCTGTCCCCAAATGCCGCAAAGTTTGTCGCCAACTTGGCATATATCGCCAAATTTGGCGACCAAAATGAGTCGTCCAAAGGGACGCTAACTTGGCGATACCTCTAATATTTTACCAAATACCCATATACTTCCACTGTAAACCAATAGGGTTTACTTGCTCTCAGAAAATCAACAAATTGAGATATTTTAATGCAACAAAACTAATATTAGCTTAAGGATAAGGTGCAGGAAGGCTAGAAGGAAACAAATGTGCAGATAAACATTCGTCTGGCATTAGCCTTAGGGATTATAATATGTTTAAGGGCGTCCAAGTAAATTAAATTATGAATAAAAGTAACAGGATACAATGCTTAGCATGCTTTCCCAAACATAAATTTTAAAGGACATCAAACTGGTCGCCAAGGGCGGCTAGTATTCAAAAAATTGATTTAAAAAAAAATACCACAATTGAAAACGCATTTTTAGCCATTATTGCTGATAGCGATTATTGATCGAATTTTTTCGTGGGCATCTGTAAACGAACAATAAATGCTATGCAAACTTCCATAGCAAAAAGACTATGCAAAAAAATAACTTGTAAAACTTTAAAAAAAAAGAAAAAAAAAAAAAATGTTATGCAACTTTTATAAGCGAGCATCTAGTCGTGCACCTCAGTAATGTATATCAATTTCGATATTCTTGAAATAGTTCATAACCATATCATTAAAACGATTTTCCCTCATAGTCTATAAAGCGACAGGATTCTTTTTATTACCCCTATGTAAGCTACGCTCTTCAATTTCGATTGGTGCTGGTTCTGTACGTACTTGTAGTGTAAGTCACATAGGTGCAAATTGCTAAGATTTTTGACTACCAGTATTTTAGTACGGATAAATGAGACTTATTTTATCGGAGATATCACATTAACCCTTTATCTACTCACGGTACTTATAAGTACCTTTAAAATAACTTGTTATAAAATTCATTTAATACATCGATTAGTTGCAATACAGTTTATAATGACTTATAGGTACATTACTTTATCTTGTTCCAAAAGCATTATGGGTTGGGTTACACAAAAACAGTTTTTTTAAAGAATTTCTTTTGCCTTTGCATCTTTTCAGCTTTCTTGGTGTTGGGTGGGAGGGAAGGATTTTTCAGTTCGGAAATATTTCTTAATTGCTACTGTAAGAACATTATATTTGAACATTTCCTAGTTCTACAAAATACTAAGGAAAATATTTAAAATAAAAGATTTCAGTGGGGTTATCAATATGGCACAAAATGCCTATAAATTCAAATTTAATGAATCCTAAATCCTTCTAAAATTTATTAAATGATAATATGAATCTTCTATTTTAGTTTCAAAAATTCACAAAAAACGTTTTAGAAGATAAAATGTTCATAAATTCATAATTCAGTACATAAAGAGTTAATTGAATAGGCGAAGAAAACTTTCAAAAATAACGGTGGCCAAAAAGCATAGCAGTTATCAGCTATGCGACTTACACTGCAAAAATCCTTGGAACTGACCAATACAAAACATGTCATGGCAAACCTCAATAACATATGAGTTAGAGGGAAGTCCGACTCCATTTATGAGATTTACAGCACGGACAGATGGATAGAAAGACGGACAACGGCAGCTTCACACTCAAGATCACAGACAAACCGAATTCATAAACACTTTTCATTTATGATGGAAAGAGTTCAAAACGCCGCGAGTAACAGCTTTTCATATGATAAAGTACAACTTTTCCAATTTGAAGTATATCTTCTAAACTAAGGGTTTAGGAGTTGGACATTTTTAAACGATAATTAAACAAATTAAATAATAAATAAAAAACCTGTATAAATAACCAAAGTTATTCTTTAACATCTGTTGATTCATTTCTCATTTCCCACGATCACATAATCATTCTCTTTTAATGTAACCGATATTAATTTTCCGCTTTGCAAATATTATTCCTTACATTCATTAATTTCATTTCCACTTAAGTAACACGTGTGTTTTCGCTTGGGAGTTGCGTACTAGCAGGAACATTGTGTCCGGCCAAACACCCTTCTCCTCTGTGCAACAACAGCTGTTTATAGAGAAACATGAGAAGAGAAAACTGAGTACATAAATAATCGATTCGTTTGCATATCATATCGATGCAGCTATTAATGGAGGTCGCGGAATGGAAAAAATAGCCATTTTTATTTTTAAGACACGCTCATCACGAAGTGTAATGTAATTAACTTGCGATCTGGAAAATTTATTTCGGTCAATTCAACTCCAAATTCGCTACTTTCTTATAGGTTCACGAAATCAATTTTGTCCAAACAGGCATCTATTTTTCAGATATTCTTATTTACATCCCAAGGAAGTTAATAGTGTTCTTCATTTTTCTACAAGGATGTCTTTCAAATCAATAAATAACAAGAAAGGAAAATCGCGCCAATGAAAGCGATGACGCGTCATAGCATAGATTATCATACACTTTCCAACACAATCGGAATAGCGTTAAGAAATTTCATTTTTGTACATACAATGAAAAAAGATCTAAATAAAGATTAAAAAAACACAACGCAGTAAAAATTAATTTTCAGCTGCGGCTGTCTCATAGCCTGTAATGTGCGCGAATATTTTCGCGCATCCCTGTATATAATCTACATATCTGATAATGCACTAAAACACAATTAAGTTTTACAAGTTGGAACTTGCACTTCAAAACGTGGAAAATGAGGTGCGTTCGTAATATAACTAGTTTTATAAATAATTTTTGCACCGCATAATGTGCTGAATGTATACTTTAGTGCACTTCATAAGTGCCTATCCATTTCATTCTGTTTGAAAAACTGTAATATCATTAAAATGCACTTGAAATATTTTTCCCCATTGGCTGTAGCGTAACGGAAAACTTTTGACTATCCCTGTCATTAAACTATGGATCCGATTTTCATAAAATTTGAAATGACTCGACAAAATTTTGCAACAATTATATATTTAAAATTTCAGATCAGTCGGTTGGGTAGTTTTTGCTCTGTTATATGCGGACGGACGGACAGACAGACCGACCGAACGACCACTATAGGTGCTACGTATTTATATAATTACGAACGCACCTAAAAATGCATATCATTGCTGAAAACACACATCCATCAGTGATGGCTCATAGTCTTTGCTGTAACTGAACTCTTTTGAGTGTCTGCGTAAATAAAAGATAAATTCTACGAACTCAACTATAACAAACATATAGAACACCTCGGTGATGTATATCAATTTCACTATGTTTGAAATAGTGGAACATCACTGAAATACACTGCAAACAATTTTCAGTCGTAGAGCATAATGTCACAGCACTTTTTTGGGCGGCCCTGTAAATCAACTATAAATGGTACTTATTCTAAACTCAAGAGAAAGCATGCTCGTCTCAGTAATCCATTTTAATCCCATTATGTATGAAATATCGTAACACCAATAAAATGCACCGCTAAAAAATTTCCTCCATAAAGCATAATGTAACGGATTACTTTTGTATGTTTATGTGTCCCTGTAAGCAAGCTATAAAGGCTACGCAGTTCCTTTCATTACAGAACATTCTATAGCACATATCAATAAAATATAAAAGGACAGACAGACCGAAATCAAACACTTTTCAAAGATGTTGGAAAGCGTTAACATTAAAACGAATATTAATCCTCGACAAATAACTTATTTTTCAATTCCTACTATTAGCTCAGAGTCTCCCTATATTTATTTATATATTTATATATTTATCTTGTACAAATTTTCAATCGTTAATAAAATACTCATTATTCATCCTATCAGGTTGAAGTAAATTTTTTTTAACTTGTACTGGATGACAATTGATGTTAATACAGTTTTTTCAAATATTAATTAATTAAATTTTAATTAATTAATTTTAGTTTTGCATGGGAAACAAAATGGCCGCCATTGGTTATTGAAGATGAATGAAAGTCTTTTCAATAAGGGTTACCATAGGGGGGGACCCTGTTTTGTCGCCAAATACCGCCAAGTTTGTCGCCAACTTGGCGATATCTGTAATATTTCGCCAAATTCCCATAGAGTTCCATTGTAAACCTACTTGCTTATAGAAAATCAACAAATTGAGATATTTTAATGTAACAAAAACTCATATTAGCTTGATTATATTAAATTTTTCTTTGATGGCCTAAGTAGGAATTGACTTCAAAAACAAAATTTTTATATTACTTGTTTATCATTAATTAGTTTATTTGTTTATTTCCCACGATCGCATAAGGATTTTCCTTTAATGTAACCGATATCAATTTCCACTTTGCAAATGTTATTCCTTAAGTTGTTTACCTTCATGACCACTTTCGTAACACGTGTGTTTTCACTTGAGTGTTGCGTGCTAGCAGGAACATTGTAACCGCCCCCCCCCTCCCCTCTCTGGAACAACAACTGTTTACAGAGAAATATGAGAAGAGAAAACGAGCGCATAAATAATCGATCGGTTTGCGTGTCGTATCGATACAGCTATTCATGGACGGGAAAAAATAGCCATTTTTATTTTTAAGACACACCCATCATGAAGTATAATGCAATTAACTTGCGATCTGGGAAATTTATTCTTGGTCTATTCAATTCCAAATTCGCTACTTTCTTATAGGTTCACGAAATCAATTTATCCCATAGAACTACTAATAAAGAGGAACTGACATATCCTTAAAATAATGAAGCTTCAACTGTAACCGATTTCTTTGGGTTGATTACCACTGGGGCTAAATTCCATCAGTAAATTTAAATAGAAAATTTCTCCTAATGCAAAACTTCAGTCATAAATAATGGCAGAAAGATATATTCATTTTTACTGGTGGATGTTTACTTCGGTGGTAGTCTGGCCCTGCATTTCCGCCATATTGGGACAACCTAGACACCTGTCAGAGTCAGTAAAAAATATATCACCTGAGCAAATTGTCACCAGTAAAAACAAAATTTTTACCACATTTCCGAGAGAAATCTTCCATGAATAAAGCGCTGAAATAAGAAGAAATTTTCTATTCAAATTTACTGGTGGAAGTTTGACCGGCGTTCATCAGAAACAGTTGATCGAACTAAAAAGAAAACACCCGCCATCTTATGACAACTTCCTCTGTTACTTCACTCGCAACTAGCAGACAATACATTATATGTCTCCCCTTCTTTATTCATAACTCCATTATTTGTCCATACAGGTGTCCAATTTTCAGATATACTTATTTGCGTTCTAATCAAGCGAAAAATATTTTTCATTGTTCTATAAGGACGTCTTTCAAACAGGTAAGTAATAAGAACGAAAAATCATGAATCACGCATAGACAATAAAACACTTTCTAACATTAACAGATTATTATTAGAAATATCCTTTTTTCATAGAATGAAATCAACCATAGTTCATCCTGTAACCGAAGGCTTTTGTGCCTCTTTGTATATGAAGATAAATACTAGACACTCTTTAATCAATAGAAAGCATATTGTTGTGCACTTCAATGATTTTTAAAATTTCATTATGTTTGAAGAATCATAACATCATTCGAATGCACCAGAATGAGATTTCCCCAATGGATTATAATTTAATGGAATTCTTTTGATCGTGTCTGTAAACGAACTATACATGCTACTTATTCTATACTTCTGAAAAAGCATGTTGTAGTTCAGCTCAGCTCAGATCAATTTAATTATGTTTGAAGTATCG
The DNA here is from genome assembly GCA_963932465.1 of Maratus speciosus. Lineage (NCBI taxonomy): Eukaryota > Metazoa > Arthropoda > Arachnida > Araneae > Salticidae > Maratus > Maratus speciosus. Next base: position 89,259,999 of record OZ010794.1, on the reverse strand, counting down.
TAACATCATTAACATACGCTGCAAAAGATTTTCCCCTATAGATCATAATGTAATGGAATTCTTTTATGTGTTCCTGTAAATTAACTATAAATACTGGACATTTCATTTTCAATAACGAACATTCTATAGAAAACATTAATAACATTTTCATCCGAGTTAATCTACGAGAGTTGGAGCACGGACAGACAGCCAAACCAAATTCGTAAACACTCTTCCACTCCGTTGGAAGGTATTAGAAACGAATACGAATCCTGTATAAATAACCAAAGTTACCCTTCTATATGTAAAATAAGCAACACTTTGGAAATGGATTAATGAAAATCTGCGTAGATACCGCGAAACGCATCTGATTGGTCAGAGCTTTCTTACGTTATAAGAGGGTTATCAAGGGGGCGGGGCGGCGGCTCTGTCACCAAGCTTGTCGCCAAATTTGGCGGTCAAAAGGGACGCCAACTTGGCGTTATTTCCAGTATTTCACCAAGTTCCCATAGACTTCCTTTGAAATACAATAGGGTTTACTAGCTTGCAGAAAATCAACAAATTGCGATATTTCGTGCAACAAAAACTAATAGCAGCTCATAAATAGATAATTTAATTGAACTATTTACATTATTTTTAAGCACAAACACTAACTATTTACAATATTCGTAACACTATATATATATAATTTTACACATATATATTGGCGGAGAAAAGGCGGCGAAGTGAAAATTTCTGAGGAGAGGAGATGATAACATTATTTACTGTAACTATAAATTAGAGACTTCATTACAAAGACAAGGGGAAAAAATTCCAAATAACTATAATAAATTTGTTACTTTTTAAATTTAACATTTTTAAAATTTACAATATTTTTTATTTTAAAAAATTTCTATTAAATTTACTTAATTATAAATTTATTTAACTAGGGAGCTCTGCCCGCTACGAGCTACGCTCGCCAACCCTCGTTCAGGCACACCAAAATCCAAAAAGCACGCTAATATGATCGGCTTTTAAAATATTGAATTAAAATTTAAAACAGTAGCGATCTCTCTGCAAATGGGTTTCCATTCGTTTTCCTTGGATTGGGGATTTTTAAGGCCAAATCTGCTGCTGTTAAGAGATACAATGGCTGTTTTCGTATTTAATTTAAAAAATTATTTAAACATTTGAAAATAAGCTAATGTAAAATGAATTAAGTAAACAGTGTCATTGTTTACCAGTATTTTTTAACAGTGCTATAAGATAGTTCCTTTAAATAATTCATTTTAAATCTATCGTTTCAAATCTGACGTAATTTACACCAAAGTTTTATTTCTCTTATTAATATTCGTGTGAAAATACTTTTGTTAGAAGGAAATATTATTTGCGCTGTCTTCGAATTCACGATAATAGTTGAAAAGATTATCTCAAAATATCTCGCGTAAATATATTTTTCAATTTATATTGTTTTGCTATATTTTTTGCCATTTTAAATTTCCTCAAATTACAAGTTTTAACGGATAATGATTTTTTTTATTTTAAGATTTTGTGTTAATATGGTTCGGCACAGATGTCATTGGCGCAATTTTTTTCTCACGCCAATTTCATATACGCAACGGTACTTAATCGGTGCTAAAGTGTCGTTATTTTGCTTGATATGGTAACCCGGATGTTGTTTATGCTATTCATGTTTTCGCCAAATTGACATCGTAAAAAAATTGCGCCAATATGTATATGACGTATATGACATCTGTGCCTATGGTTCTTATGACGTAATTTTCCTGCTTTTAACATGTAATCATTTAATTCTAATTTTAAAGCTTTTTTTTCTGTTTGTAATAGTAACGTGTAAATAAATTTTTAATTTGAAGTAAACATTATTGTTTGCGCTGTTTATACAATTGACAACAGTTTAAATTAATAACATTTTCTAAAATTTGTAAAAAATATCTCTCGAAATGCTGAAAATTTGAATTTAAAATTGAAATAAAACCTTAAAAAAATGAGTCAAATAAGAAAAATAAATACAATATGCACACCGGGAACTTATAACGTATAAGCTGACCTAAAAATGATTAAATTCTCATGCGTAGTTTTTGTTCCAATAAAACTTTTTTAGTGGGACGATTTTGTCCAATTTTAGCATTAAATATCTCTTAAAATAATTCTTCGATTTGAAAACTGTCTGCATCAACGTGTTTATCATACATTTCTCTATAATACCATCGATTTTCATGTTTTTGTATGCAACAGTTTTTTTAATATTAACGATGAAAGGCCATGCTTAAGCATTCAAATTGGATGGCGATCTATCCGGAATATCTACGCAGATTTTCATTGGTCCATTTCCAAATCAAAACTTTTTTTTTATATATAGAAGGACTAGTTATGGTACGAACGTTCCTCATTGGCCACGTTTGACATACAATTTCCGACTTGTTCTTCTTTAAGGATGTCTTTCAAATCAATAAATAACAAGAAAGAAAAATCTCGTCGAAGAAAGCGAAGACGCGTCATGGCATTGATTATCATACACTTTCTAACACAATCGGAATAGCGTTAAGAAATGTCATTTTTGTACATACAATGAAATCAGCTACCTAAATAAACATTTTTAAAAACGCACACACAACAATAGAAACTCGTTTACAGCTATGGCTATCATGGTAATGTGTGCGAATTCTTTCGTGCAGCCCTGTGTATAATCTACACATCTTGTACTACTCTAAAAATTAGTTACGTTTTAATGCATACCATTGATGAAAACACACATCCAGCAATTATATCTCATAGCCTCTGCCATAACCGAATTATTTTAGGTGTCTCTGTAAATAAAAGATAAATTTTACGAACTCAACTATAATAAACATGTTGCAATACACTTCAGTAATGCATCTTAATTTCAGTATGTTTAAAATAGTGTAACATCATTGAAATGCACCTCAAAGGATTTTTTCGCATAGATCATAATATCATAGCATTTTTTGCGTGGCCCTGTAAACCAACTATAATGCTACTTATTCTAAACTCCCGAGAAAGCCAGCCTTTCTCAGTGATGCATTTATATCTCATTATTTAAGAATTGTCGTAACATCATTAAAATGCACCTCAAACAATTTCCCCCAATAAACCACAATGTAACGGATTTGTTTTGTGTATCCTTGTAAACAAGCTATAAATGCTACACACTTCCTCTTCATTACAGAACATTCTGTAGCACACATCAATAAAATATAAAAAATTCCATGGCAATCTCAATAATGATGCACGGACAAACAGGTGGCAGTATGACAAGCCCTCAGAGGAAAGATAGGAGTAGAGATAACCCTATTGTTCTTTCAGCCAGATTTTGATTCCAACATGTTTTCGCTCTTTCATCACCAAAAGGATGTATTTTTGGCAGTGATACTTAACTTTCGGCAACTTTCGGATTTCATTCTCGGTCAACTCAAGAAGGCTCCGGAGAGAGATTCGGGGAAGCTTTTGCCGGGAGTAAAACCGGTTTGGCACGCATCTCTGCACTCCATCACGTGACGGAGGGCAGAGATGTAGGCGCCAAGAAAAAGTTATCAAATTGGAGTTTACTTATATGAGAAGTCTGTAGACAAACCAAAGTCAAGCACTTTTCAACTCTAGTACCTCGCGGCCATAGACTTCTAATATAACTGGACGCAGAAATGGCAACCTTTTCTTGAAGCACATATCATGCTTCCCACCATCACGTGATGGTGGGGAGAATGCACGCCAAACCGGTTTTTCCCGCATCCCACCAAGACCTATTTCGTCTGCGTTCGTTTTGGAGCGTACTTTTATCACGAGAATGAAAATAGAAAATTGCCAAGAAAGAGATTACCGCCAAAAAACGACACCCTTTTGGCGATGAGATCTCCGACATGAGTGCATCAGGATTCGACGGAGAGAACAAAGGAATTCGCCCTCTATTCAATCCCTCCTCTAAGCTCGCGGCAAACATCACCTGACTTACATAGATTCCTGCCTTCAGATCACAAATTTGCCAACATGTTTTAAGGGGGCTGGTCACTCAGCTTCCGATTTCCCCTCACTCAGGTAAAGTCTATAGGCATTGGATGCATTCGTACATTTAAAATATCTCTTCGGGAAATTAATATTTTTAACTTCCATTTTTGGTGTACACTTCCTAAAAGATGTCTCTTTCTTCCTTAGTTCTCAGAATATTTCTAAAGTATAGACTTCATTTTGTATGAAGTGTTAAAATCTTACTCACAGTTCCTCCGCTTTTAACACATAAAATATTAAATTGAGCATAGATTTTAGAAATATTTTGAAAACTGAGAAAAAAAGAGACATCCTTTAAGAAGAGTACACAGGTAAAAAGATGTTAAAAATATGAATTTCCCGAGAAGATATTTTAAATATAGGAATGCATCAAAAGTCCATAGACTTAACATTACGGGGGAGAATTCCGAAGCTGAGTGACCAGCCCCCTTAATGTTTTGTTGCTGAACGACTCTGTGCTGGGTGACTGAGTAGTTAGAGCGATGCATTCGAGACTAGACAGCATGAGTTTGAATACCACTTCTTTTTATTCCCAACTTTTCTTCTAGGTCTCTATTTAAAAATATTTTATCGGTTACAAAAAAATTTTATGTTTTATCGGTGAGATATCCTATTTCATTTTTATTTTCAACTTTATTTAAAAATATTTTATTTGCTTTACATTTTTCATGATAAATGGAATATTTTTAGTGAAAATAAATTTTTATGTCAATAACATTTAAACATTTAATTTAATTTTTAATTTTTTTACCCGACTACGGCAAAGCCAAAGGAGGGTTATGATTTTGACAGGCTATGTATGTATGTATGTATGTATGTATGTATGTATGTATGTATGTTCATCTGTTCCCTCGTAACTTCTAAACCACTAATCAGAATTCGACAAATGACATATCATTAGAAGCGTCTTAATTGTCCGCTGGTTATAGGCTATATAGATTTTCACCAAATTCAATGTGGCGCCTTCTAGCGGACAAAATATACAGAGTAAAAAAATAAAGTTAAGCTAGATATGCCGTGTTTGGTATCATTTTAAAGCGCTTCACTTCAAAACCATAGAGGGTTTGTTTATAAGTGCCTTGGATCATAATAAGTTGCTTAAAAATCCACATGACAGTCAATCGTTAGCAGAATTAGATAGATTAAGAAATCTTCCTAGGTCATCTTAATACATGAAACCTTCAATCTACATTACACATTTACACATTACACTAACGACCTCATCCACTAATCGGTCCATTACCCATTTGCTGCCATCGACGGATATGTGCGTCACTACTACCAAATACTGGAAGCGTCATACGTCAAAAAATAAAGTTAAGATAAATATGCCGTGTTTGGTATCATTCAAAAGCGCTTTACTTGTACATTTTGAATATATCTATATATTACTAGCATTTGCTTGTGACTTTACCTGTATTCATGGGGTACTTTTATACTTTTTCAGCGTAGTTTTTTGTCGTAGTTGGGTTTTAGTTTTTTTACTTTATCTTGTTACTTTAAATTCTCATTGTATTTCAGAATTTTTTTCCTACTTTTTGACTTTAAAATGTTATACTTGGAATACTATTTTAATAAAGGTTAATTTTGATATTAATAAAAATTAGATTAATTTCTATTCATAAAATAAAATATTTATTTAAATACGATAAAATGTGCTTAAAATTTTACTTTTATACGATACTAGATTTACGTGATTTAGAGTGTGGACAGACGGTAGACAGGCGGACAGACAAACAGAATTCACTTTTCAAATTTGTTGGAAAGTATTAAAGACCGTTACGAAAGAATTTTGCTTTCACCTGTAAAAAAGTTCAAAAGTATACATTGTTTCTTCTAACTTTCATTGTTTGCTTTTTTAACTTTTAAATCTTAGTACATTCTTCGTAGTCTCGGTTGCTCCGTAGATTACGAAAGAATATTTTGCAATGTTTATTACTGCGTTTAATGAACAAATGTTTATTGTTGAGGTAGATTTATAAAAAAAAATATGCGGGAAAAATTACTTAACATATCAATAAAAAAATAATCTTAATGGCATTTTCAAGCAAATTGTATTTAAGAGTATACATTTTTTTAAATTCGACTATGCATATATGTGCATATTTATTTTATTTATTTACTAGCAAACCCCGCGGCTTTGCTCGCATAACAGTTGAAATATGCCAAGTGATATTTGCATGACTATTTTTTATTAGAAGAAAACTTTTTGGAATAATTCAAAAATTACAAATTAAGCCACAGTTTGACTAAACTTCATTATAAAAACTGCAATAGACAGAAATGAGATTTTAATTAATAACAAGAACTAAAACTAATTCCAAATAAATAATAATTTAGAAAATATTTTGAGACTTTTATTCTCATTTCATACGCTCATTTCAATATTCCTTTGACATTTTGATTTTTTTTAGAAACTATCTTAATACCGTACATCTTATAACCGTACATCTTAAAATTAACCATCATGTCAAATTCTAAGCTTCTTGTCTAACAGTCTACCTCCTCTCTGGTGTTAGTGGCCCAACATAAAATGCCGAAACAGAGTTGAAATAGAATGTCTCGAAAAATGTTAAACAGAGACTGTCACCATTAATTTGCCAACATTAACCATGAAATCTGTTGGTATTTCCTAATATTCTATAGAAAACGGAATTTAGATATAAAAACATCAAGGCTTTCTTGTTGTTATTGCCAACCAGGTGGTAGTGACACCGGCTTAAAATATAGCCCGTATAGGATCAGGGATAATCACTCTTGATTCGCAATAAATAATTTCTGCAATCGGTTTATTATTTCCTGAGATTCCATAGAAATCGTAATTTAGGACACTTTTAGAATGCTTTTCGCTCCTTGCCTTCGCTTCACAGCTTTTTAATTTCGAATTTATTTTTGACTGTTCTTAGAGGACATTTATATTTTATAAGTAACTACCGTGCTATATTTAAAGTTTCTAGCCTCTTCAGTACCGCAGAAATCGCAATTTAGAAAATTTTTTGCTCCTGCAACCATCGACATAAAATATATCTTATGTTTGAGCAGGTTCTATCACTATTAATTTGCAACCATTATGTTTGAAATCGGTTTCGTATTTCATACGATTGCATAGAAATCATAATTTAGAACGCTTATAGAACGCTTCTCGCACACTTCTCGCACACTTCATCCTTTTAAATTTGGAATTTTCTTTCGCAATTATTAGAAAGCATTTGCATGTTTGAAGTAATTACCATTCCTAATTTAAAATGTTAGACCCCCTCAGTAACACTAAAAAACGCAATTTACAAAATTTTTTGCTCCTGCAACCCCCAGCTGGTAGTTACAACAACGTAAAATATAGGTTATGTTGGAGCGGGAACTGTCACCATCAATTTGAAACCATTACTTCTGAAATCGGTTTATATTGCATAGAAATCGCAATTTAGAACGTTTTCAGAGGGCTTTTGTTTATTTTTACTCCTTTGAAATTTCAAAATTTAAGAAACTGTTCTCAGAGAACATTTACATCTCATAAGTAATTACCATGCCAAATTTGAAGTTGCTAGCCCCTTCATTATCACAAAAATCACAATTTAGAAAGTTTTTTTTAAATGCAACCGCAAGGTGGTAGTGACGCCAACATGAAATAAATCCTATATTTGAGCAAGGGATGTCATCATCAATGTCCAACCATTACTTTTGAAATCGGTTGGGTACTTTCTGAGATTGCTCAGAAATCGCCATTTAGAACGTTTTTTAGAACTTTTTCGTCCATTTTTATCCCTTTTTAATTTCGAATTATTTAGGAAACGTTCTTAGAGATCATTTATATCTTATGAGTAACTACCACGCCTAATTTCAAGTTGCAAGCCCCTGCAGTATTACAAAAAACGCAGTTTAGATCGTTTTTTGCTCCTGCACTCCCTTTGGGGTAGTGACACAGACATGAAATACAACCTATGGTTTTCACACCAATCGGTTCAGTACTTCCTGAGATTGCGTAGAAATCGCAAATTAGAAAGTGTTTTAGAACGCTTTTCGCTCATTTTCACCCGTTTTAAATTTCTATTTCTTAGGAAATGTACTTAGAGATTATTTGTAACTTATAAATAACTGCCTTGCCTAATTTCAGGGTTCTAGGCCCTTCAGTAACACAAAAATCTCAATTTCGAACGTTTTTTTGCTCCTGCACCCCATTTAGGGGTAGTGGAACCGACATAAAATGTAGCTTATTTTGGAGCAAGGGTTGTCACCATCATTTTGACACCATTATTTTTTTAAATCGGTTTGGTACTTCTTGAGATCGTAAAAATCGCCGTTTAGAACATTTTTTTGAACGCTTTTTGCGCATTTTCACCTTTTTTAAATTTCGAATTTTTTAAGAAATGTTCTTTGAGATCATTTATATCTTATAAGTAACTACCATTCCAAATTCCATGTATCTGGGCCCTTCAGTAACACAAAAATCGCAATTTCGAACGGTTTTTTGTTCCTGCACCCCCTTTAGAGGTAGTGGCACCGCCCTAGAATGTAGCCTATATTAGAGCAAGGGTTGTCGCCAACATTTTGACACCATTATTTTTTAAATTGGTTTGGTACTTCTAGAGATTGCGTAAAAATCGCCATTTTGAACGTTTTTTCGAACGCTTTTTGCGCATTTTCACTTTTTTAAAATTTCGAACTTTTTAAGAAATGTTCTTAGAGATCATTTATATCTTATAAATAACTGACCTGCCTAATTTCAGGATTCTAGGTCTTTCAGTAATACATAAATCACAATTTAGAACGTTCTCTGCATCTGCAACTCCTAGGTTGTAGTGACATCGACATGAAATAGAGCCTATGTTGGAGCAAGGGCTGTCATAATCAATTTCCAATTATTACTTTTGAAATAGGTTGGGTACTTTCTGAGATTGCGTAGAAATCGCTATTTAAAACGTTTTTTAGAACTCTTTTCGCCCATTTTCATCCTTTTAAATTTCGAATATTTTAAGAAATGTTCTTTGAGATCATTTATATCTTATAAGTAACTACCATTCAAAATTCCATGTATCTGGGCCCTTCAATAACGCAAAAATCGCAGTTCGGAACGTTTTTTTGCTCCTGCACTCCCTTTAGAGGTAGTGGCACCGACATAAAAGGTAGCCTATATTGGAGAAAGGGTTGTCATGATCATTTTGACACCATTATTTATGAAATTGGTTTGGTACTTCTTGAGATTACGTAAAAATCGCCATTTAGAACGTTTTTTAGAACGCTTTTTGAGCATTTTCACCCCTTTTAAATTTCGAATTTTTTAAGAGATGTTGATAGAGATAATTTATATCTAATAAGTAGATACTATGCCAAATACCATGCATCTGGGCCCTTCAGTAACCCAAAAATCGCAATTTCGAGCGTTTTTTGCTCTTGCACCCCCTTTAGGGGTGGTGGCACAGACATAAAATGTAGCCTATGTTGGAGCAAGGATTCTCACCATCATTTTGACACCATTATTTTTTAAATCGGTTTGGTAACTTCCTGAAATTGCGTAAAAATTGCCATTTAGAACGTTTTTTAGAACGCTTTTCGCGCATTTTCACCCCTTTTTAATTTCTATTTTTTTTTTTTAAGAAATGTCCTTAGAGATCATTAGTATCTTATAAGTAACTACCATTCCAAATTTCATGTTTCTAGGCCCTTCAGTAACACAAAAATCTCATTTTTAGAACGTTTTTTGCTCCTACACCCCCTTTCAGCCAGTGGCACGGACATGGGACATAGCCTATGTTCTAAGTTGGATTAACACCAACATTTTGATACCATTACTTTTGGAATCGGTTCGGTAGTTCCAGAGCTTACCTCTTACAAATAAACAATTTTTACCTCTTTATAATATTAGTATATACTGTATAGTAGTATATAATATTAGTATATAATATTAGTATATATATTAGTATACGATAAATTGTGCTTAAATTATGCCAGTAACATTTAAAGATTTATTTTTGAAATTCTTATTTTAAATTCTTATTGTATTTCAGAATTTTTTCTATTTTTAGACTTTAAAATGTATTTGGAATACTATTTTAATAAAGGTTAATTTTGATATTAATAATAACAATTAATTTATATTCATAAATTAAAAAATTTATTTAAATACAATAAAATGTGCTTAAAATTTTACATTTAAGCGCCTTTTAATATTTAAAGTTTCATTTCACTACAACATTGTCAAATATGTATTTTAACCACTTAATTCTCGCTCCCGTGATATTCACGGTGTGTGTCTTTTATTCAGATTGTTCGATTGCCGCCAGTTTTATAAAATAGTGTAATTGGCTTTATTGTGGTACCATTTTACCTGCCATTAAATAAGGTGAATATTTCTTTTTCAAAAAAGTGGTTCCAATAATGAATCTGAATTTTTAAACCATAATTTATTGCGACCGTTAAGGGGTTAAAAGCAAAGTATGTTTAAGCAAGTGAAAGGGCAGGAATTAAACCATGGTCAAGTGATGGGTGCCGCGAAGCACTAGTCTTTTCAACTGTAGTGGAAACTGAAAAACTAATAAAAATCCTGTTTAAAACCGAAGTTATCCTTTAACATTGATTGAATTCGTTTCCCACGATCACATAAACATTTACCTTTAATGTAACTGATATTAATTTCCACTTTGTAAATATTATTCCTTACGTTGTTTACCATCATTAAAACACTTGCCTAACACGTGTGTTTTCACTCGAGTGTTGCGTGCTAGCAGGAACATAGTTTCCGGTCAAACCCCCTCCCTCTCTCCAACAACAGCTGTTTACGAAGAGAGAACGAGAGCATAAATAATCGATCCGTTTGCGTGCCCTATCGATATAGCTATTAATCGAGGCCGCGGGTTGGAAAAAATAGCTATTTTTAAGACACGCCCGTGATAATGTGTAATGCAATTAACTTGTTATATGGAAAATTTATTTTTGGTGTACTATACCCCCCCCCCCCCTTCAAACTGCTTTCTGATAGGTTCTTGGAATCCATTTTGTCCATACAAGCAGACAAATTTTCAAGATATTCTTATTTACGTTCTAAAGAAGCTAATAATGTTCTTTGTTTTTGTATAAGGACATTTTTCAAACAAGTAAAAATATTCTCATTTTTTTCTTCTACCACATTATATTGTACCTTTTTAGGCAAAACAGTAAATTTTGTTAGACAATATAAAGAAGATAAAATTCTGATTAACCCCTTCTCTGTCGGTTTTTTTTTTTTTTTCCGAATTTCCAAGCCCAAAAAAGCATTTTTTTTTTAATTGCTGAAAATTAATATATATTCTATCTTGAATTGGAAAATGTAAAATATTTTCGCTTCTAACCAATTTTTGTTTGACTAGTGGTGTAAAAAAAAAAAAAATAAATAAAAATTTAAAAAAAAATGGTCACTGAACCCCAGTTTTTTCTGCAATGCACTCAAGTTTAAAATTAAAAAAATAGTCTGAAAATATATTTATCAAATCTATTTGAAGTATAAACACAAAGTTAGCAACATTTTGCCAAATGTGGCAAAAACTAACCAACATTGATTTTCTGAACAGATTTTACATAAAATTTACACACATAAAAGATTCTCGTATTATAATATTAGATAAATATCTGCATAAAAAGAATTATTAAAAAACATTATATATAGGTACATACAAAAAAAAAAAAAATCTTTCGACCTTTATAATCTTTCTTGACCATCAGAAAGAAAAAAAAAACACATTGAAATCATTTATTCCAGATTATTTTTTTGCTTACATTGAAATAAAAATTACCAAATATTATTTATTATACATTCTAACCGATATCACGTTGCGGGTAAAAAGTTCAAAACATGGCACAGCGCAAAGTCCCACATCACAGCTCACATAGTACCTTGTTTCTTTTCGTATCCTTTTACCTTTCCTGTCGCGTTTCCTGCAACAGACTGCACATTTTCTTGCTGGTTTTTCTTTTTTGTGTAGTAAGTGGAATAAATTTTACACAAGCCAATTAAATTTAAAAAATAAAGAAACCCGGCTGCGTAAAAAGCGAACTCATTAATTATTTCTCATCAATGTGAAACTATTTTTTATATTATCTATTTTTTTTATTTATTTCCTTGTATTGATGGCTTTTAAGTTGTGTTTAATGGTTAGTTCCTATCTATAAACACCGTTTTGATGAGGCCTATAGATGTCTATGAAGGTTAGACTTGCAGCAAAGCTAGAGATCCTACCTACACAACTTCCAGGTTGTGTAATATTTAAACAGAGCTTCTGACTGGAAAATAGTCAATGAAACATCGCCTTTATTTTGAATGACCTATCCAATGATAGGCCACTCAATAGGGTGCGTAAACTTTTTTTTTTTCGTGTCTACCGACATTTTGTATTTTACGGCCACCATTTTGAATTTATAAAAACAAAACTTAGCCTATAACCATCGGAAGATTAAGACGAATCGATAGAGACATCATTCATTAAAATCCACCCAGCCGTTGGGACTTTTTGAGGGTATAAAGCAGGGAAGAAATCCACATACCCAGATACGCGTGAAACACATAACCCTTCTTGGCAGTCGGGTAAAAATAGAATCAAAACTTAAAAAGACATTAACCCATTTGTGCCTGAATTTTTGTTTCCTTATATTTGTTGGTAAAATCACTTTAAAATGTTGTAAAATGAACTAGGAAAACACTTACAAAAATTACGCTAAAATTTTTTTGTATTTATTTGATAAAATATAAACGTCCTAAATATGGGAATGTAATAATATTTTAATAGTATAACATGAAGAATTATATGTTGCTTAAATTTATATAAAATAAGCTTTTAAATGGTATATTATAGTATAATTAGTATCTTTATGAACTACTAAGAAAATATATTTATTTCTTTACAGAGACTAATAATATTATAAGTACTAGTAATAATAAAGTAAGAATAACCGTATTTGAGGCTTAAAAATATTCGTTGCATAATCATCTTGAAAAGGACTTTATACAAATAACTGTACCCTAAATGGCTAATAAAATAGGTACCCATTCTTGCCTAGTACCCTCTATTTTGCGCGTTACAAAAATGTATAAAAAAATAGGCTTGAACATCTAATTTCCCAATTTAAAAAAATAGGTATTTCAAAAAGTCTACAAGTTAAGATTATGACTTATTTATTTGGATCCTCAGTAGAAAAAACAAACACTTACTTTTTACATTTCGCCATCTTGAAAAATAAAAAATCTATAAACACCGAAAAAAGTCTTCATTTAAACAAATAAATATCCATCTTATGCTGTCATCTCTCGGTAACCAGATAAAGACATTTATAGATAATTATTTCATACAATTTTCATGTTATAAAGAAGGAAAAAAACTATACAAATTTATTAAAATTTGAAGCGTCCCAAAAATGGGACGCCAGGCATAAATGGTTAATAAAAGTTTTCTTCATTCTATTCAATCCTATCCCATGATAGGTCATGATTGTAGGTTGCCAGGGTTATGACGTGGTATTGAAAATGGAATCCTATTATTTCCGTATGACTGAATTGAATATATAGATAATCACAGAATAGATTTTGTATGCATGCCTTTTATGCATAAGAGTGCAACAGCAATATTGCACCAGGACCTGACTATTTATAAAACAAGTGATAGTAGGAACGCACGTCATTGGTCACGTTTGACGTACAATTTCAGACATTTGTTTTTATACGTATGATTTCACGAGCAGTGAGGCTAACGAAAAAGACAGACTGAGGTGTGCGTTACACACGTATCTCTTTTCAGACCGCCTGAGTCACGTGATACTCGAATGAACGAGCGTGGTAAAGAGGATCATGTGACTGTGGCGGTCCAACTCGAAATGTAGTGCGACAGCTTGTCTCTTGCAGCAAGGCGTGCATACATATTCGTACATAACATTCGATTCAGCACCTCATCAACATAACAAGCCTTCATAAAATGCCTCCTGGCTATTTTTTCCTAAATACAAGATATTTAGCATTTTCTGTTCGGAAAACTTTTTTTTTTTTTTTTTTTTGACGAGCTTTAAAACTGGATTTGTCTCAAAAATCCCAGTAGTTGTACATTTGAAGCATGTATTAATTGTTCAGGTAAAACCCAAATTTTGTTTATATGATAATTTTTAGAGGAAATCCGATTTTTTTTTTCTTTTAAGTTTGCTCCCAGCAATGCACTGGATCAGATAATATATTCAATGCTCAAAATGTCGGAATTTGTTCTGATCATTTCCAAGCTGGTAATTACATGAGAAATTTGGAATTAACCCATTTATGGCTGAATTTGTGTTCTCAAATTTCTTGGTAAAATCACTTTAAAATGTGGAAAAATGAGCTGGAAAAATACAAAATTTACGCTAAAATATTTTTGTATTTATTTGATAAAATATAAACTTACTAAATATGGGAATATCCATATGTGGAAAATACATACTTATATGCTTTTATATAAATTATGCTTTTTAATTGTATATTATATACGATAATTAGTATTTTTATGAACTATTAAAAAATGCATTTATTTCTTTACAGAGACTAATAACATTATAAGTATTAATAAAAAATAAATTAAGAATAATCGTATTTGAAGCTAGAAAACAATTTATTTCAAAATCATCTTGAAAAGGACTTTACATAAATAATTATCCCCTAACTGGCTAATATAAATATGTACCCATTTGCGCCTAATGCTTTATATTTTGTATGTTACAAACAGGCATAAAAAAATAGGGTTGAACACATAACTTCGCAATTTAAAAAATACATATTTCAAAGAAGTCTAAAAGCTAAGATTGACTTATTTATTTAGATACTTGATATAAAAAATACAAATAAACTTACTTTTTACATTTCGCCATCTTGAAAAATGAAAAACCTATAAACAAAGAAAGACCTTCATTTAAGCAAATAAATATCAATTTTATGCTGTCATCTCTTAGTAATAGATAGACATTTATAGACAACAACTTCATACAATTTTTATGTTGTAAAGAAGCAGAAAATTATTTAAAAAAAAATAATTAATTCGAAACGTCCCAAAAATGGGACGCTAGGCAGAAATGGGTTAAATAACGTAGAAATCAAAGTATATTTACGAGATTTAGAGCATGGACAGACGAATAGAATTCATAAACACTTTTCAATTATGTTGAAAATTGTTAACAAAAATTTGCATTTACATGAAATTACATGTATTGTCAAAGAAAAAATACAGTTACACCTGGGATTTGTTGTTCTTTTATCACTGCAAATTTTTCAATAATTGAGACGTTCAGAAGACAGTCCGACTAACTCCATTTTAAGTGGTGTTTTTTTAAACAAAGGAACACTGAAAATTTTCTATATATTTATACAGTGATAAAAAGTTACCCTTGATTAAAAGAAAGTTAATGAGTTCAATCAAAATAGCCAGAGATGGAGTTAATTGATGTTTGCAATATTAACCACCACCCTCTTTGTTTTATAGGTCAATATCACAAAATACGGAAATGGCAGTCTGCGCAATAAAAGTTTTATTTAATGTTATATAATGTAATTTTCTTTTTGACGTTCTAATAAAAAATATTCTTAGAAGGGCAATTCCATATGTGACGGAATGACATTTTGAGTTGTAGAATTACAGCTAAAGCAATTACCCTGAACCTATTATCACACAAAAATTAATTTTTCAGTTTGCACATGACTGTTATTGACTAAAAGATTAAAAAATATATCTGAAACAATTTTTTTACAGATTTTATTCTTTCATTTTTGAGTAATTTCTTATTGTGTGACGGAATGACATTTTTGCAACCACGACTCTAACCTGTTAGTTAAAACTGGAAACATTTGTAAATTAGGAAACCATTCAGTTTTTAAACTAATACAAATATTAAATATGATGTATAAGCAGTGCAAAATTATAATTTAGAGCAACCTATGTACTAGGGTTGAAGTTATTAACTGTCATTTGACGTGACGCAATGACAGAAAGTTTCTTAAACGTTTATCTATTTATATAAAATCCAAGTCTCTGTGTGTCCCTCACGATTCCGGTAGGACCGCTTCATTGAAATGAGTAATTGTTGAAAAAAAACTAATGCAGGGTTACCACAGTAGCGCCAAATGTTAGCCAATTTGGTGATAGCTGGCTAATTAGGCGTAATTCCCATTTAAAACCATTAATCTTTCATAAAGGAGGTCACTGAAATTTAATTTAAACTCCGCTCTTTTAAGATATTTTTCAAAATCTATGAGTGAGAATTTAAAGTACATCTTTACATCTTCCTCCCGATGCTACTAATAAAATAACCGCCAATAGACGACGCTGTACTGTGTGAGCTCCTAACTGCGCGATTTTAATGTGCTTTAGGTACTTTTCCAGTATAGGTGCCTTGGCGAAAAAGGAAATTTGGTAACATATTTTCCGGGAACCTATTCACTGTTTCATTTTATATACACACGCATTTTTTTCGATATTTATACGATTTATTTAACATAAAAAAGCCGTTTCTCTAATTTTATACAGAAACAGATGTAATTTGTACATAAAAACATCAATAATATACATATAAAACAAACAAAAATGCTCATCAAATTTGTTTTCATAGCTGTTTATATGATTTGACAACAAATCTCGATATTTTTCCGTTATACAGACACCATGCCAAAATGTTTGCTAATGCGCCAATTATTTAAAAATGCTAAAAGATATTTGTAATTTTATGCCAGCAGTTTAATATGAGTTTTATTTTATTGCTTTATTTTATAGCAGTTATTTGTTCCCTTATTTTAAGTATAGATTTGTGATTTGATGAAATATTTCGTAAAAGTCTGGAATTTTCAAATGTTATATTTTTTAAATGCTCACTTTAGTATCGACAATGGTTTTTCTTTTATTTTTTAAATGCTTCAATTCACGATTTTGCGCCAACTATTACGCTTGGCGACAATGGTGTCCGCATAACGGAAGAGTACCCAAATCTCACTTTCTGATGGCCAAATTACACCAAGCTTTTTTTAAAAAAATGCCAAAGCCCCTACAGTGGAAAAGTACCAAACTGTCTATTATTTTGCGAATTCTTGCGAATATCCTTACGAATTCTTTTGTGTAACCCTGCATATGAACTGTAGCATTTATACACACAGTATAGTATGCATAAATGTAGTGAAACATAAAAGCGCATATCATAATTAAAAATGCATTTCTAGCAATCATTGCTTATGTACAATACTTCGGAGAAAAGTTTCTTGGCGAGAAAGAAGTTTGCCAACGTATTTTCTGGCAACCTATTTACTGCTTCATACTCACAAGCAATTTTTTCCATATGTATACAATTTGGCACAGATGTCATATACGCGCCCATATTGGCGCGATTTTTTTCCGACGCCAATTTGGCGAAAACATCAACAGCATAAACAACATTCGGGTTACCATTACAAGCAAAATAACGACACTTTGGCGCCAGTTAAGTACCCGGTGCGTATATGACATCGGCGTCAAAAAAAAAAAAAATCGCGCCAATATAGGCGTATATAACATCTGTGCCGACAATTTAATATAAAAAAAAGCTATTTACCCATTTTTATAAAGAAACAGAAGTAATTTTTGCACAGATGTCATATACGCATGGGGGTTGGCGTGATTTTTCTATGACGCCAATTTGGCAGAATTCTCGCTTTCGAATACCAGTTACTTATATATTTTTCAATTATTTGCTATCATTTTGAAAAGGAAATAACTATAAATAAATAAAAGTTTGAATGGTACAGATGTCATATTCGCCCCATATTGGCGCGATTTTTTTCTGTCGCCAATATCATATAGGCAACACGTACTTAACTTGCGCCAAAGTGTCGTTATTTTGCTTGATGTGGTAACCCAGATTATGTTGTTTATGCTGTTGATGTTTTCGCCAAATTGGCAACCGAAAAAATCGCGCCAATATGGGGCGAATATGACATCTGTTCCGTTTGAATAATAACTATAGAACAAAGCAGTTTATATAATTAAAAAACAGAAAATAAAAGTAAATAAACAATTTATTAATAAATAAAAAACAATAGCCGGGTTACCATAGCAGGCAAAATAACACCATTTTCACGCCAGTTAGGTATCCCGGTTCATATCTGAAATCTGTGCCGTAATTTGTGTATAAAAAAAATTCTATATATTTAGAAACGATTTTTTTATGCATATAAGTGCATATATAAACAAAGATAAAAGTTCATTAGATTTGTTTTCATAGCTGTTTATATATTTTCGCAACATATCTCACTTTCTGATGCCCGAATCGCGCCAAGCTTTTTTTAAAAATGCGCTATAATGGAAAAGTACTTAAATAAATAATTAACAGGAATAACAAATTATACAAACTAAAACTTTTTATTTCGAGATCAAAGCACTGTTTTTAATTTCGATTAAAAATACATATATCATTGGATAACTTCAACTGAAATTAGTTTCACAGCTTAATATCTCATTCCATACACCTAAACAAACACAAGTGATTCATTCATCGTGAAACGTCAAAAATATTAAATCATTGAGGTAATCATTCACAAAGTAAGTTCTCCAACAATCAATGGGCAATATTCTAATGACGTCATAGTAGGTAAAATGGTGGCGGTATCGTTTGTTTATTGTTTGTAATCACAAAGATTTAATTTTGCAATGTCTCTTAGTTACATTATTTTATTGTCATATTTATGAGCTCAGAACAAAAGCCTATTTTTTCATTATTTAGTTATTAAAGACGGAAAAAAATCATGAAAGCATGATTTGAAAATTTTAAATAATTTTCTTTCTTAATACTAAAAAATAACATCGGGAAGTAACAGCGGGTTTAAGTTAAATAAGTTTAACTGTTTAATTCTGTTGTAATATCCAAAATAACTGTAATTCCTGTAACTTCAAAGTTTAATCGGGCCCTAATGTTGAGTACTGAAGTCTAATAAATACAATGTCATTTCAGGACCTTTCTTTTGGAGAAGCTTTTCTAAATGCCATATATACATGGAAAATCATCAGTGTTAGAAATATTATTCCTAGGACTGACATAACACGAGAACGGCCTGCAATTTTACACAAGTTTTTGAAAGCTACTTTATATCAGAAATTTTACTAAAAACTGGTTACTTTTTTGTTATAGCGGCCCACACTATTAGAATTATGACAAGTTGCAGCCAATTTCGCCAACGTCGTAACCAAGATCGTGAAGCACACACATATAATACCATTTCATGAAATCGTATACGATAATTTAATAGTTTTTAACCTTACTTCAAGTGTGTTATTTATTTATTTATAAGGCTCAACAATCTAAATTGTCCAATATATGAATTTAAAAAAATGTAAACAAAGATTGAATAGACTGACCGCAAAAAGCCTCAAATCTGCATAACACTTGGAACCAAACTGTGCAGATTAGTGGTCTTCTACTGTACACAGTTTTTCATAAATGTGTTTCGTTCTTAAAATGTGTTATTTTCATCTATTACTGCGGAACAAGCGAGAAAACTCACATTCTTGCACATGAGTTGTATATATCTTTATATCTAAATTTCCGTCATTTTTGACGGGCTACCTTTCTAGTTTAAAATAAAAATGATTAAACTAATATATTTCAGAATGAACGTACATTACATAACTATGTATTCTCTATTGATAGTATTTTCAAAAACATATCGAGCACGATTACCTACTATTTGAAATAAAAAATGCATTATTATCAAGAATATTGCTAATACTATTTACACACAACTGCAAGCATTTTACTTTTCAGCCATTTTGTTTATTTGGACAATTGCCAGTTGCAAATAAAATAAAAGTTTTGAGTCTAAAACAGTAATTTGAAAACTTGGAATATATTTCAATACATTTTTTAACTTAATTTATAAAAATTATAAAAAATGTATTTTTGATCAAAGTTGACACTTGTACGGAATTGCCCAGAAGTATTTTCAAGAGATTATATTCATAATATCGCAAAAATAAAGCAATTAAAAGACTTAAAATTTCAGATTGTCATTTTCCTAGCTTGTCACACTTCGATGTGTGCAAAGTAAAAGACTTTCTGTTATCATGTACAAATATCTTTTTCTAGTTTTTTTAATTTCTAATTAATAATTATACCTTATATAACACATATTAGTGGAAGGTAACAAGTTCTGTATTTTACAAATAATCTTCCATAATTAAAATATGATTGTCACTGAAAATGAATGTCATTGTCCTGGCCTGCTCATTTTAGTTCTTTATGAGGTATAATATAAAGATCTGCTGCAGAGTAATTCTTCTTGTTCTTGACATAGTTCAAGTCAGAAGTAGTAAAATCATTACTACCAGCAAGATCTTTTAAATATTTCTTTCAAAATAATGTATTTAAAGGCTTTGTAAAAATTGAGTAGACTTTTATTATGTCATTTTCCTGGGTTCTATAAATTATAAATAAAACTGAACATTACACTGAATTTAAGGTACTATAGAGGAAACATGTTCCTTTAAACAAAATTAAAATGCTAGATCTAAAAAAAAAAAAAAAAACAAGAATGTGTAAAATGTTTTAGAATGAAATTGTCATTATCCTGGCATGCATATGCCAAGAAAATGATACATAATTATAATTACATAAAAATGAGCTTAAGCTCTTCAAACTTGAACAATTTTACATATAAATTCCTTTATTCAGCTATTCAACCAACATTTTTAAAAAATCAATAGCTTTGAAACGATTTAAATTTTCGAAATTTTTGTTTTCAAAATCTCACATTTTGTGATAGTCACCCTTATCAGAAAAAGGAGAAAATGTCCAGTCAAGACATTCCACGAAATTTTGTTTAAGAAAAATAAATAAATAAACGTGAAATTGGACGTCTTTACCAGCATAAAAATGTCGAATTATTTTAATGTTTCTACATTTTTGATAGAAATAAAAAGTGTCAAACCTCAGCTACAAATTACAAAGACTAACTTTTAAAACTCGGAAAAAAGTAAATGCAGAATTAAAGAGAAAAAAAAATAATTTTTAAGTTAAGGATAAAGAAATTGTAAAAAATATGATCTATTTTGCATTAAGCGTTTTGAATCAAAGAAAAAGAAAAGAGATACGCTGCCAAAAAAAATCTGGGGTCAATCAACTTTGATAGCATAATAAAATAGAACGAAAAATAAATGCATTTATGCACAGCTCATATAAGACCTCAAAATATATCTTCTACTTATAATATATATAAAATGCAAATGGGAATTTCGTTTCAGCCGCTTATAACTTTTGCCGATGGGATTTTGATTGGACTTTTACTCTTACAAGGAAGGTCTCCATACGGCCATACTCCGAAAAATCTGAGAAAATTATAGCATATTCTTCTCATGAGAATAGATATGTTTATTAAAAAAATTTCGGCGGAAACCCGATAGCGTATCCGTAAAAAAATAATGAAAATTTCGTTATTTGGCGATTTATCACTGGATATTGGCATACAATTTAAAAAAATACTTTTTTATGTCAAACATTACTTTAAGGTAAAAATGTTTCATGTTAAACTTGTTTAAATAAATTTAATTTAAATAACTTTAATTTTGTCAGTTTTAGATTGTTTTAACTCTAATTTTATAATATATATATATATTTCTAATGAAAGTTAACTATGAAATTTTATGAATTAAAACAAAATTTAAATTAATTAAAATTGTTTCAATTTCAAAATTAAGTCCAATGGAACACTTTCGATTCAATTTTGTTGCTATAGAAACAAAAACTTCTCCGGTATTGAAATTTATAACTGCAGCATTCTTTATCTGGCCTTTATTTTGGAATAGGCTTAAATACATAAAAATATATTTTTAATATGAAAATATTTTTACAGTGACAAAATTAAATAACTGTAGCAACAAATATCATAAATATGTAATACAAACAAATCTATGCATTAAACTCTCTCTTGTTCAAGTTTAAATTCATTAAATACTATTTACATGCATTCTAAAGATCAATTACTAAAAAGCGCGTTTCAGATGCATTAAAATCGTTTGCTTTTGGCGAGGAAAAATGCAGCTCGCCAAATCGCTTGACGCTTTCGTCTTTTCGCGCCAAATACTCGAAATTATTTTATTTTTTTACAGACTTTCTACTGTAATTCCGCCGCTAAGTTTGACTGATCCTTTATTACATACATAAGTAGTTTAATTAGTATTTATTTTTCATAACAGTCCGAGTATGCCCAGTATGGAGACCTTCCTTGTTAGATAAATTTTCAGGGATGCTTGAATATATTGCATATCGTTTTGCGTTGATTAATTATAGAAATATGGGGGAGAGTTGTATAAATCACATGTACCCTATTATGAAAGATGTCTTTTTAAAATGATTCTGCTGAACAGATTTTGATGAGAAATTTGTCAGGGATGGTTTCAGTATGTTGTGTTATCATTCTACGTTCCTCAGTTATAGAGTTATAGGAGAAAGTTCTATAATGAGAGGAAGCTGATTATGAAAGTTTAGCCTTTTTAAAATGATTATGCTGTGATTTTGATGAGACTTGCATTGTTAATTTTTACTTTCTTCTATCTTCTACAAGAAGAAAGTATTGGATTCCTAAAAATTTTCGAAATGCGGTTTTCGACGTATTTTTTTACACATTTTAGGGGTCAGAGATCCTGAAAAACATGTTTTTACAAAATGCCTGTCTGTGTGCGACACAAATTTTGTTGGCGCTCTATCTCAAGAACTAATGAACGGAATTTAATAAAACTTTAGATTCAGTTAGTCCCTGATGTAAATTGGTGCTGATTACTTTGTAGTGTAAATCGCCCAGCAGGTGGCACTGCTATGCTACATTATTCATGATTTTCACAATAGCTATATCTCAAGAACTAAAGTATGGATTTTCAGAAAACATCAGATTCAGTTAGTTCTTGATATAATTTGGAGCTGATAACTTTTTGGTGTAAATCACCTAATAGGTGGCGTTGATATGCTGCATTATTCATGATTATCGCAATAGCTCTATCTCAAGAATTAATGCACGAATTTACATCAAACTTCAGATTCAGTTAGTTCCTGGTATAAATTAGTGTTGTTTAATTTTTGGTATAAATTACCCAACAGAAGGCGCTACTGTGCTTTTTTTTAACGATTTCCGCAATAGCCGTATCTCAAGAACTAATGCATGAATTTTCATCAAACTTTAGATTCAGTTAGTCTCTGATATAAATTGATCTTGTTAAGTTTTTGGTGTAAATTGCCCAGCAGGTGCCACTGCTATGCAGAACTTTTCACGATTACCCCAATAGCTCTATCTCAAAAAACTAATACACGGATTTTCATCAAACTTCAAATTCAATTAGTTCTTGATATAAATTAGTGTTGTTTAGTTTTTGGTATAAATTACCCAACAGGTGGCGCTACAGTGCTTTTTTTTAACGATTTCCGCAATAGCCGTATCTCAAGAACTAATGCATGAATTTTCATCAAACTTTAGATTCAGTTAGTCCCTGATATAAATTAATCTTGTTAAGTTTTTGGTGTAAATTGCCCAGCAGGTGCCACTGCTATGCAGAACTTTTGACGATTACCCCAATAGCTCTATCTCAAAAAACTAATGCACGGATTTTCATCAAACTTCAAATTCAATTAGAAGTTGACATAATAGATTTTGGTGTAAATCACCTAACCGGGGCTGCTGTTATGATGCATTTTTCAGGAAGCATTCATTAACATGTATGAGATAGAAGAAAGTTTTGGGTCCACATCCGACTAGTTTAGGGATGGTTTTAGTATACTGAATATCGTTCTGTCCTTTTTTTTCTTTCTTCTTTTTTTTTTTTTTTTTTTTTTTTTACTACATTCTACTGTAAGTTATCAACTAAAAGCGATGGTCTGTAGCATACCAAATTTTGTCTGACAGATTAGAAAACATAGGGTTTCGTGTTGTTTTTAGTTATACGGAAAGACATTCCAAATAAAGGTCTATGTTGCTTTAAAACAAAGTAAAATTCACCGATATATTTCATTTGATTAAAGGTTTTTTCGGAGAAACTGGGTGTGATAAAATCAAGCGCTTGAAATTAAAGTATATTCGAGGGGAAAAACCTAAAAGAAATAATTATTAAACTATATTTTATATTCATTTTATTATTAGGAAACATTACAATGTTTTAAATAACCTTTTCGGAAGATGTTTATTTAACCCTTTCAAGGGCGGTGGTACGCGTACGAAACCATTTAATTTAAACATCCGAATTCCACAATGACACCAGAATTTTAGTACAAAATTCTTCTGTTTATTATATATGTGAAATATAAGCTTTTCTTATTTGGAAATAAATTTTTTCGTAAATTCCGGTTCATTTATTCATTTCAACATTTTAGCAGTGGAAGTTCTTTACACCTGAAAGGGTTAAAGTATATTACTCTGAAATTTAAATTTTCTTTCCATACAATTATATCACTTAAATATTTCCCTTAAATATTAAGTACTAGCAAATTCAGCGGTTTTCCTCGCGTAATAATTGATATATGCCAAGCGGTATTTGTAAATTATATTGCTACGGATAATTGTATACCCGGTAATGGTTTATTTCATTTATGGCGGCATAAATGATGTTTATTACTGTAAATATTAAATTATGCACAGTATTTTAAAATAATTTAAAAGTGCTTGGAAATAATGCTCGTCATAAAAATATTCGATTTGGGTATCTTGTTAATAATTTTGCTATTTTTCATAATAAATAATCGATTAAACGTTTCTTGTTAATACCTTTGAACGGAAAATAAATGTCAGTACATTTTTACTTTAATTTGTAGGTTTTAGGGGGGGGGGGGCAGTACATACCGATTCATATTTGAACACAATCGTGGAATACAAAATGAGTACATGTGTTTCTCAATTTTGAGTCCCCTTCGATCGGAGTTATTTTGAATATGTGACGTATTTAAAATTGAGTACTTTTTACTCAATTTTGAATACCCATTTTTTTCAGCGCATGAAGAGACAGTCAAACAGAATTCATAAACACTTATCAACTTTGTTGTAAAGTGTTAAAAAGATCAAATTGATATTAATGTAATTGTAGATTTTTTTCCACAGCTCTATTAAAATAAAAAAGTATTAATATTTAAGTATATATTATTTTTCATTTGAAAAATATTCACAGCTTTCCTTTGAATTATCGGGTGAAACCGAATCAGACCTGAAAGGGTCAAAACCCGACCACAACCAGAAACATTTAAAGTCACCCGACCCGCAACGAAAAAAAATGAGTGCGTATCCGACCCGATGTAAAACTCAAGTCGCTTTCTTTAGGGTACGGATTGAAATGGCATAGACTTGTAGATATAGTAACTTTGCTTTCGAGTTACCGTGATTTCTGAATAAGAATCTTAGTCTTATTGACAGACAGAAATTCTGCGATTCAATAGTGCAGCTGAAACTGAAATGGGACCACCTCCCAAACGAGTTCTTTCGAATAAAAGAAATGTATATTACAATTGGAGCAACTGTTAGAAACGAAATGTACAGTGTCCTTTATTGGAAGTCGGTTAAAAGTAGAGACCAGCCAAAAATTCGGCTTCGTTTTCATTTTCGGCCCAAAATGCGGGTTTCGCCGAAACTGAATTTTAGGCGAAAATGCTTCCAAAAGTTCGGCCGAATCGAAACTCGACCCAGACTATCTGTATTCCAAAAATCTTCCTTCGGAAATGTTCTATATGACTCATTGATTTGAGCTGTATCGGTTCCAAATAAGACACTATTTATTACAATATACTTCACTGTTTATAATGATCAGACTGACTGAGATGTGAGTGCAAATCATAAAGCAAGCATTGCACATAGGACTCAACTTTGAAGACGCATTTCACGTGTTCATCAAAAGCTGCAAACTTAACAATAATAGAATATTTTCAATTTGAAATCGCAGAAGTGCTTCGAATGCTCTTCGAGAAAATTTTAGTAGGACAAAAGATCATTAACAAAAATCATTATAAAAGATAAATATTAGGTATGCATGCCTAAAACATTTTTTTAATGAGAGGAAATTCGTATAATTAGAAAATTATTATGTGTTGTTGATGAATTATATCTTATTTTATATGAAAAAAAAAAAAGTTTAGACTTGAGGCAAACACGTATAATTAATAAATTATATATAGTTATGTATGTATTAGTTAATTTTTTTATATTTTCGTTTTCAGCCGAAAATAGGAAGATTACCGAAATTCGATTTCGGTCTTAAAACCTGTTTCAGTCGATCCTTAGTTAAGGGGTCTCAGGTCTCAAAGCTTCAAAATTTTCGAAATTTAAATTTTTTTTAGATATTAAACTCCTATTTTTCTGAACATTTTGATATAATTGTTTCCTGGAAATTCCCATTAGAACAGAAGTTATGGCTTTTAGAGTTATATCCACCAATTGCTGAAGCGGTGTTTCCTAAACTTGGAAGTCATTTTTCTCCAAATGACTTTTCTGGCCATAACGCGCACGATATCTCAAAAACTTCTAAACATTTTTTAATGAAATTTTCAAAACATATGTTTCATGTTAGTTTGTATAAACTGAACCTAAAATTTCCTTTTTATTGTTAAATAAATATATATATTTGTTTAGGTGATTTTACTGTTGAAATTTTCAGAATTTTGCATTAGCTAAATACAACTTAATTATTAAAAATATAAATTATTATTATAAAGTATTAAAAATATAAAAGTGCTTTAAATACAAATTTATTTAGGTTCAGAGTAATTATTATAATCTGAAGTATTAGGCACCAAAATATTCATTCTTGTTTCAAAATTTATTTTGGAATCTCGCGCGTAAGCTGTTACACGATTTTCTGCTTGCTAAATGTTCGACAGTTTGAAGCCCCCTATAAATGCTAATTCTGCATCTGGCAATTTTTAAATACATGAAATGAAAGAACATACTTATATCTTTCATCCCCCCCCCACCCCACCCAAAAAATTGTTTTAATATCATGTATATATTTTAAGATATTAAAATGTTAAAGAGTTTTTTTTTTTTCCCCAATTTTAAGAGTTCTGAGACCCCTTAAAAGGAATATCGCTTGGTATTGCCCAAGATAAATTGAGTATCTTATTCTAACATTGAAGAAAAAACAACACAGTAAGAAAAATACGGTAGTCAACTGAAAACTCCGAATAATAACTATAAACATAAATTCACTCTCTATATCAGAATTCAGAACTCCTTCGGGTCGTGCCGATTCCTTTTCAGAATTCACAACCCTCCCCCCCCCCCCCCCACCATCCTTCTCCTCCTACAGAGGGCGCTGCCGTCAGGGGGAGTCTCTCCTGTTTTGCTCCAGAACCCCTCCGGATACCGTAGCTATCGTACCCTCCCCTATCTTCCCGAAAGTTTCCAGGAAAAAAAACTGGACACACTGTCCAAAAGACAGTCCGTTTGAAATGGCAATACACTGTCCGTGTACAGGATTACAGGAGATATACAGGGGACCTTCAGGTAAGGGTGTTTATTTAATCTTGTGTTCTCCTTGGGTGTTGTCGCGTGTAACAAGTGTCCGGCCGATCCGGATGCGTGGAGTATGTTTGCCGGATCGATGAGAGAAGGGAAGTGCTGAGTGGGACGATGAAAATTACGAAGTGATCAGACGGATTAATTGAAAACCAGATTAATTTGTCAGGTTCTATCTTCGAAATTAATTGAATGGGCTGTTTAATTTGAATTCCACAAAGACTCGAGTGCAAAAAAATCAGATTTATTTTTTAATTAAAATCAATCACATTAAACGTACATATAATGCATATAGACACATATATACGCACACATTTATAGATATTTGTACGATTTTTTATTTTTTAATAACTTTTAAGTAAATTTCATTTTACTATAAACATTGATGTATAATATTACATGCTATCTTCATATTAGAGATTAGGTTATTATTGTTATTCGAATTTGTCAAATAAATTTTGATTCAAAAGGTATTATATATACACATATACACACATTCAGACATACATATATGTATCGTTAATATGTATTTAATATATATTTAATATATATACACATTTTTAATTAGAGATTTGGTCAGATTTTGTGGAAAGAACTTGTTTGTTCTATTTTGATTTCAAAAGGTATTTTAATTATATATATTAATTATGCTTATCAAAGACTTTTGTGATTTAATACTTATTCATTAGTTTCTGGCATAATTTCGAAATCATTTCATTGGAGGAAAAAAAAAAAAAATACGGAAAAGGAACTCGCAATCAACCCTTTATTTTTTAAATACATATATGTACCTACTACATTAATTTTAACAAAGTTATTCTAATTGCTAAATAAATCATACGAATTGTGAATTTCCAACATGTATGTAGTTGACATTTTTTTGGTCGTTTTTGAGAGCTAGTTTTTGGTTTAAAGGTATTCTACATATAAATTATTTGCCATCTTTAATTAGAGATTTGGTCAGATTTTCTGAGAAGAACTTGTTAGATGTATTTTGATTTCAAAAGGTATCATTTTAATTATATATAGCAATTATGCTTATCAAAGACTTTTGTGCCTAAATACTTATTCATTAGATTTTGGCATAATTTCGAAATCATTTCATAATAGGAAAAAAAAAAAAAATCCGGCAAAGGAACTGGCAATCTAGCAATTTTTTTTAAAACAAATATAGTACTACATTAATTTTAACACAATTATTCTAATTGGTAAATAAATCATACGAATTGTGAATTTCCAACATATATGTAGTTGACGTTTTCTTGTTCGTTTTTGAGAGCTAATTTTTGATTTAAAGGTAGTCTACGCATAAATTAATTATTTGCCATCTTTAATTAGAGATTTGGTCAGCTTTTCTGAGAAGAACTTGTTAGTTGTATTTTGATTTCAAAAGGTATCATTTTAATTATATATATCAATTATGCTTATCAAAGACTTTTGTGCCTAAATACTTATTCATTAGATTTTGGCATAATTTCAAAATCATTTCATAATCGGAAAAAAAAAATTTCCGGCAAAGGAACTGGCAATTTAGCAATTTTTTTTAAAAACAAATATAGTACTACATTAATTTTAACACAATTATTCTAATTGGTAAATAAATCATACGAATTGTGAATTTCCAATATATATGTAGTTGACGTTTTCTTGTTCGTTTTTGAGAGCTAGTTTTTGATTTAAAGGTAGTCTACGCATAAATTAATTATTTGCCATCTTTAATTAGAGATTTGGTCAGATCTTCTGAGAAGAACTTGTTAGTTGTATTTTGATTTCAAAAAGGTATCATTTTAATTATATATATCAATTATGCTTATCAAAGACTTTTGTGCCTAAATACTTATTCATTAGATTTTGGCATAATTTCAAAATCATTTCATAATCGGAAAAAAAAAAAAAAAAAAAAAATCCGGCAAAGGAACTGGCAATCTAGCAATTTTTTTTAAAAACAAATATAGTACTACATTAATTTTAACACAATTATTCTAATTGGTAAATAAATCATACGAATTGTGAATTTCCAACATATATGTAGTTGACGTTTTCTTGTTCGTTTTTGACATTTAGTTTTTGATTTAAAGGTAGTCTACGCATAAATTAATTATTTGTCATCTTTAATTAGAGATTTGGTCAGATTTGTGAGAAGAACTTGTTTGTGGTATTTTAGTTGCAAAAGTATATTATATACACATATATATAGTAAAACCCAGATAATACGATGGAAATTACGAAATGATTGGATGATTTAATTGTAAACAAGATTAATTTGTCAGGTTCTGTATTAGAAATTAATTGAACTATTTAATTTGAATCTTATAAAAACTCGGGTGCAAAAAATTCGGTTTTTTTTTTATTATTATTATTAAAATTAATCAGATTAAATACACATATCATGTGTGAGTATATAACCATTATGTAATATTACAAATCATCTTTTTCTTTTTTATTAAAAAATAAAAATTAATAAAGTGAGTATCAATATAGTGCGTCTCAAAAGTATATGGACAAGTGATTTTTTTCTATAACAGCTCAAAAAATGAAGCCATAATCACGAAAAAATTAATAAGCATTTAGATTCATAATATATGTTTATTACAACATCGAAATATAGTATAGGTTTTACAGAATTTTTGTAAAAAAACATCAAAATAAGGTGTCCCAAAAATATATGGACAATGAAACGAATTGCTTTTATTTCTACAGTATCAGAGAAATTGATGAATTGTTATCAGAGAAATTGATAATGAATTGTTTCTACTATAATGTACCAATATTCTAATCACCAATATATGAAGTATTAAAAAATTAAAACTTACAAAATTGGGGAACGGAAAATCATCAGGGAGGCGAAATCATTTAAATAACCAGTAAATAATTAAATGTATGTATGGAATCATAAATTTTTCAAATATATTGTAAAACAAATTGTAACTAAACCAATTTAATATATATATATATTATACGGGGCTATTACAAATGACGGACCCGATTTTAAAAAATTATTTTTTCGAAACTACTGCACATACTATAATAAGTGATACATGAATTTAAAGAGAAATATACAAAGTTTTTTTTTCAGTTACAAATGTTCGATGTGTGACCCTCTTTTTACATGGCATACGTCCAATCTGTAATCCAGTTTGTCCCAAACATTTTGTAGCATCACTCTGTCAATGGTTCTGAATTCTGCAGAAATGCGTTCTTTGTTCTGACAGTGTCAAAGACATTGTTTATGTACCACCCATGTCGAAAACAAAGTGTTCAGAACTTAAAGAATACATTTGTGAAGCTTTCAGAACCATTGACAGAGTGATGCTACAAAATGTTTGGAACGAACTCGGTTACAGATTGTACGTATGCCGTGTAACAAAAGGGTCACACATCGAACATTTGCAACTGAGAAGACTTTGTATATTTCTCTTTAAATTCATGTATTATTTATTCTAATGTGTGCAGTAATTTCGAAAATAGGATTTTTTTAAATCGGGTCCATCATTTGTAATAACCCTGTATATATATATAACCATTAATTAAACATTACCGACCACCCACAAAAATTGCGATAGTATGAATGAAATGACAATAATACAGTTTCCCCAAACACACTGAATGGATACCAAAAACTTAATATACAAGCTGCTATGTATAAAATAAAGTCCCTTGTACTATATTACAAGAATTAATATGGAAGAAAAAAAGAAGAATATGGATACCGATAAAAATAATTGAAAAGCTTGTATATTGAATTACGTTATCAAGAGTACAGAATTCAATTATATAAGCAAATTAATCGTTTTCTGTGAGGAAAAAAAGCTAAAAGCATAATTTTTTTTTTCTCCTTCATTCAAACGACTAAAATATCGAAGAGAATAGTATATATATATATGGGTATTTCCAGGAGCACTTGTCGTGTAAGTCACATACTATGGTTGTTAACCACCGTTATTTAATAAAAGT
Source organism: Maratus speciosus (assembly GCA_963932465.1). Taxonomy (NCBI): domain Eukaryota; kingdom Metazoa; phylum Arthropoda; class Arachnida; order Araneae; family Salticidae; genus Maratus; species Maratus speciosus. The sequence continues at coordinate 89,228,582 of OZ010794.1, read as the reverse complement.
TTGTTCATCTTTTTCCATTAATGAGATATCTTCCATAAAATAAGTCACATTTTTCCGTTCTAAAATACTGGTCGTCAAAAAACCTGTTTGTGACTTACACGACAAATGCTCGTGGAAATGCCCATATATATATATATATATATATATATATATATGCGATTTTTGATTTCCTAATAAGTTTTACATAATTTTTTATTTTAATATAAAAATTGATGTATAGAGTATTACATGCTATCCTCATATTAGAGATTAGGTTATTATTATTAGACGAACTTGTCGGATAAATTTTGATTCGAAGGTATTATACATACACATATACGTACATACGTACATACATTTGTATATGTTTTTGACATTTTGTTGTTCGATTTTGTTAGCTAGTTTTTGATTTAAAGGTATTCTATAATATAAATTAATTACACTAGTCAGCAAATTTTAACATTTTTTCTGTATCTGGATTGTGGCTCGTAAGTGGGTGTATTTAACAAATTTTAGAGTGCTGAATTCAATGGAATAATCAGATTTTCTCAATCCCGTCACATTTATTAGATTAGGGCAGTTACGTAAAAACAAAAGTGAAATTTTTGACAAAAATTGACCCTTTGAAATACAAACGAAAAGTAATATTTATCAGTAAAAAAGTTTTATTGATTACTTAACCCTTTGTGTACGGAATTATGAATTCATAAAAATTTTATTTTTTAAAGGAATTTTATCTTCTTATTTAAGCACAAATATTTAATCTTTCTTATTATTTTTATAATATAATGTTGCATCTTATAAAAAATTTAAATAATATAATATAAATTCATATAAATTTGTTTTCATGGGTTACTTTACCATTATATACATTGGGAAAGCAATAGATATTTGGTTACAAGGCGTGCTATGAAAAATATTTTGTTTTCAGAAAACTTTTTAGATCCTCCGCTATCCCCCCCCCCCTTTTTTTTTAAAAAATAATTGTTGCATGCAATTTTTTTTTTCTTTCTTCCCACCACTTGAAAGCAGATTTTTGTGAGGAAATTTTATTGAAACCTGGCCTATTTCTTTTCAATAAAATGATTATTTTTAATTTTCTGTAATAATGTTAGTAATATTAATTTTATTTTAAATTTTTAACCGAACAAACTAAGCTTTTTTGCATTTGTCGTTTTTTAATTACCTTTTTCTTCCCTCTTTCCCAGGAAATAATTTTTATTTTAGTTTTATTATTAATTATACTAATAATTTTAAATTTCACTAACTTAAAATATAAAATAAATAAACAGGTAAAGGGTAAATTTCAATTTATAGCTGCTATAAAATGTAATAATAGACTGAATATATATTATATTATGTATCGAGTTTACTTTAAAGTAAACATTTGTAATTTATATTAATAATGTTATTAATTTAAAAATTTTAGAATATAATAATAAAAAATACTAATTTAATATTTATATTAAAATTACTATATTTTAATGATTAATAGAAATTATTCATCAATTAAACTTTTTATTCATAAACTTCGATTTATTATTCTCAAAAAATAGTTTTTTTTTTTTTTTTAATCATTCAAAAACAGAAAATCCAAGTAATTATTAATTAATTAATAATAATAAAACGTTGTAGAAATGCGTAAAAATAATTTTTAATAGTGTTAGGTAATATTATTGTCCAGATATAGATTTTGATTTTTTTAAGCATAGTTATAGTTTACAATTCACAAAGGTCAAGGTATTAATTATCATATATTTAAAGAGCAAGAAAAATATTATAAACTAACTAAAAAATAAACAACATATTTATCAGAAAATCTTTATCATTTTTAAACATCTTAATGAAGTTAATAACATTATAGTAAAGGAAATTTTAAAAATATATTGGCATTTAACCTAAAATAACTATTATATATAGTTCATGTAATAATTTTTAAACAAGTGATTGATAAATTAGTTGCATAAACAATTAAAAATTAAAATAATTTTGAATTGTTATTAATAAATACATTTAATAACAACAGTTTAATTTTTGAAAGTTTTTTTTAATTTAAAATATAACTGCTTCCTACAACAGATACAAGTGACCGAAATGTCCTGCTTCCAATTTTAACACAGTTTGTTTTAAAAAATAATCTTTAAAAATTTTTTAATTAAAAAAAAAATCTTAATTTTTACCCACAAAATTACTTTTTTTTCTCTTGTCAAAATCGTTTTTTTTAGCTCACAGGCTATCAAAGCCTGAGAGCTAATGTGCCCGCCGGTTCTGTATGTATATACGTACGTACGTAACGTGATAACTCGATAGAAATATCCGTTTTGCTTCAAATTTTTTTTTCTTCATTCTGATAAGGGTTCTTCCCTGATTAGTTTTGGGGAGTTCATTGGTTAAGTATGAAGGGGGAACGGGTGGCTAACCCCCACCCTCCTTAACTTAGATAAATGGATTTTTCATGCAAAATTATCAGATAATTTTCAAATTTAGTATATCGGTTAATTCTGATATGGCGCTTCCCTGACTAGATTTGAAGTTCATTGTTTAAGTCTAAAAGGAGGAACGGGGGTCTAATACTCCTTAATTTAAATAAATGGGTTTTCTTATCCGATTTGCTTCATATTTGGTATACCAGTTTATTCTGATAAGGCGCTTCCCTGATTTGATTTGGAAGTTCATTGGTTAAATATAAAAAGAGGGGAACGGGGGGCTAATACCCCCTTAATTTAGATAAATGGATTTTTCTATCCGATTTGCTTTAAATTTGGTATAATGGTTTATTTCGATAAGGTGCTTCCCTCATGACATTTGGAGTCTCATTGATTAGGTATAAAGAGGAGAAACGGGAGGGTGGGCTCGTCTCAACCTTAATTTATTTTTGGAGGGGCATTACTCTTTGAAATAAAAGTATAATATATAAATAGTGTGAGCTCAGTGCCATCAGTTTAACTGGGCATCTTTCTTTTTTATCTGTCTAAGTATTACTCATAAGAAATATGTATATAATAAGCAAATAGACATCAGTAAAAAAATTCTTCAAAGGATACCGAGTCCCCATAACACAGGGTTCCGTTATAAACAGGTTTTATTTTCATAGCGTTTACTGTATTTTAATGTTCCAATTGAGAAGCCGCTGTTCCGATCTTTTTCTTTTCTTTTCTTTTTTTTTTCTTTTTTTTTTTTAAATCTCTCTGCCCCGTTTTTGCGAGAACGAACCTGGCAACACCATAGGCATCATGGATATCAAAAACAAAACCCTCCAATTTTGAATTGAGTTTTTTGAAAATTGGCAGAATTTTTAATGGCAGACTTAAATAGTTATATACAAAATTTGGTGTTAAAATTTAAAAAAAAAAAGTTTAAAATTATACAACTTTTAAAATAACGAATAATTATCCTATTTAAAAATGTCCCATGCGTAATTCTTTTGCATTAAATACGACACTATTTATTTATGAGATACTTTTTAACATTTTCCAACACAGTTGAATAGTATTTATGACTTCGGTTAGCCTGTGTATCTGTCCGAGCTCTAACTCGCGATAATATACTCAGATTGACATGCAAGTTACATGAGGTTTGCATAGCATGTTCGGTATTGAAAAGGAAGTGTGTAGCATACATAGTTTATTGACAGATGCACTCAAAAGTGTTCGGATACATTGGGGTCTACGGAAAAAGTCATTTGCAGTGTATTTTATTAGTGTTAAAGTTTTAAATATAATGAAATTTATATTCATTATTGAGGTACAGTAGAAGAGGGTTACAATAGAACGTGTTATATATCTATCACTTACAGCACGTGAACAGGATAACTTAAAATTGTCTTGTTATATTAGGGGCTATGTATATATAACGTTAACAACTTTTTGTCAGTTTTGGACCCAGTGGTGTAGTCGTAAAAAAAAAAAAGCAGAGGACATACACTCTACGCAAAGGGTATACGCTCAAGGCAGAGGCTATATCTTACAGTAGGGATGCACAACCTGTGGCCCGCGAACTTCGTCAATTTATAACTACAAAAATTGTCAATTGTCATTATGGAAAAAACAAAAGTTTTGTCCATAGGTCGCAAGAAAAAAAATCGTGAATTTCATCAATTTGCCGCGGGAAAAATTGAAAAATTCGTCACCCAGTTAAGAATCGCGAATTTCGTTGATCGGGTGCGGAAAAATCGTGAATTTTGTCGATCAGACGCGGAAAAAATTGCAAATTTGACCTATCAGGCAAGGAAAAAATCGCGAGTTTTGTTGATCAAGATCGGAAAAATCGAGAATTTCGTTAGTCCGGCACGGAAAAATCGCGAATTTCGTCGATCAAGCGCGGAAAATCGCAAATTTCATTGATCGGGTACGAAAAAATCTTCAATTTTGTTGATGATGCGTGGAAAATTGTAAATTTTGTTGATTGGCTGCGTAAAAATCGTGAGTTTCGTCAGTTGCGAGAAAAAATCGCGCATTTCGTCAGTCAGTTAAGAATCACGAATTTCGTCGATCGGGGGCGGAAAAATTGCAAATTTTTTTCTATTAAGAGCGGGAAAATTTCAAGTTTCGTTGATGGGCTGCAGAAAAATCTCAAATTTCTTTGATGGGCTGCGGAAAAATTCCGTGTTTCGTCTGTTTATCTCGAATTTCGTCAATTTGCCGCGGGAAAATTGCAAGATTTTTCACCCAATTAAGACTAGCCAATTTCGTTGATCGGGCGCGGAAAAATCGCAAATTTCATCGATCAAGCGTGAAAAAAGCGCAAATTTCGTCGATCAGGCTGCGAAAAATCACGAATTTCGTTGGTCGGGCACAAAATAAATCGCGAATTTTGACAATCAGTCGCGGAAAAATCGCAAATTTCGTTGTTCGTGCACGAAACAATAGCGAATTTTCTCGATGATGCGCGAAAAATTTAAAATTTCTTTGATCGGCTGCGTACAAATCACGAGTTTCGTCAGTTTATTGCGAGAAAATAGCGCGAATTTCGTCAATTTGTCGCGGGAAAAAATTGCAAATTTCATTAGAGTCAGTTAAGAATCGCGAATTTCATTGATCGGACAAGCAAAAATTCGCGAATTTTGATCAGGGGTGGAAAAATCGCAAATTTGGTCGACCAGGTACGGAAAAACGCGAATTTTGTCGACCGGCTTCGGGAAAATTGCGAATTTTGTCCATCAAGTGCAAAAAAAATCGCAAATTTCGTTGATCGGGCGCAGAAAAATCCCAAATTTCGTTGATCGGCTCCTCATCCCCCCTTCGTTCATAAAGTTCACATTTTTTTCGGCGCTAGCCATGCTCATGCCTATGTTTGTTTTTTAGCACTTTTAAATAAACAAAATTTACTTCCCCGAATAAACTCAAGGAATATTATCAGTCCTAAATAATACTTGCTATATCTCTGTTATATATACAAACGTAAACTGTTGATATATCCTTGTCAAATGAATTGGATATGTTGACCGGGTAGGGGAACCTAGAGGGGCAAAACTACCCTACCCCCTCCCGTCTGAAACCATATTTTTTATCTGATTATAGGCCACAGATCAGCTCCCAGAAATAGAATTCTCCGCGTGTTACTGATGTGGCCCTCCACAACCCAGAAATTTTTATAAGTGGCCCTTCTCTTAAAAAGGTTGTGCACCCCTACCTTACAGTGTATATATACAGTGTATAGCTTATTTGAGAAACAAAGGGTATACGGTGTTCTTTAAAAAAAAATCCAGAAGGTGTACGGCGTATACCACCGTATATCCTCCACTACATTCCTGTTTAGACCCCCTCCCTCCTTACGATATCATACATTATCATTCCTCGACCCCCTCCTCCGTCCTAATGATATTGTTATCAATGCCTAAAAATTCTTTTAAGTTTTACAATTTTTCTTTCTTTTCCTTTTAATACATTTACAATAATATAATTATTCGCATATTTTATTGATTTAAACGAAGAGAAGTCAATAAAATATGACTATTATACATGAAATATCTTTATAGCAAATAATTCCGCAAGGAAATGCTTACTATTTGAAAATATAGCTTTTTGTTACACAATGCATTCAACAACACTATTGTATTCTTGCACTTGTCCCCCTTGAAAGGGAGGGGGTAAGCTGAACTTCTTATCAACAAAACAGGTGACCAACATTCTTCCCATTTCTTACTAGTAATCATATAACAAGTATCATTTCGAACCTGGTTTCTCTAACAACGCAATATATCCACATATCGCAGAAGAATAGGAATGGTGAACGTTGGGATAATCCATATTTTGGAATAAAATGATTTTATAATTAATGATTTTAATAACACCTTTGTTTCTCTCTATTCTAAAAAAAAGTAACTACCGCTGTCACCGCCGCCGCCGCCGCCGCCGGTTTTGATTTTTTTGTGACCGGAGGCCTTTCTTCGTTAATATTAACAAAAATAATGCATACAAAAATATGAAAATCGGTGGTTTTATACAGAAATGTTTGATAAACACGCTGATGCAGACAGTTTTCAAATCGAAGAATTATTTTAAGAGTTATTTAGAGCTAAAGTTGGACAAAATCGTTCCACTAAAAAAGTTTTATAGCAGCAAAAACTATACATGACAGTGTAATCATTTTTAGATCACTTTATGCGTTAGAATTTACCGGAGTGCAGATTGCATTAATTTTTTTATTTTGACTCATTTTTTCAGGTATTATTTCTATTTTAAATTCAAATTTTCAGCATTTCTAGAGATATTTTTTACAGATTTCAGAAAATTGTACTAATTTAAACTGTTGCCAACTGTATAAAAAGCGCAAGCAGTAATGTTTGCTTCAAATTTAAAATTTACTTACACGTGACTATTATAAACAGGAAAAAAACTTTCAAATTAGAATTAAATAATTACGTATAAAAAGCAGGAACTTATTAAAAATTACGTCATAAAAAGTATGCACGTGAATTTTAAAAGAGAAAGGATATTGTAAAATAATAAATTCATTACCATGCGTTAGAAGTCTTAGGAGAAATCACGTCATTATAGTTATTACATAAAATGAGCACAAAATAATATTGCAAAAAAGTTTAAATTTAGAAATTGCGCTAGATATTTATTTGATATTTTGAGAATTAATTTAAAATGTCTCATTTAAAAGAACTTTCTTTTCGCTTTGTTAAAAAATACCAGGAGACAAAGACTCTCTTTACTTAATTCCTTTTATATTAGCTTATTTTGAAATGTTGTTACACATGTATACGTCATCAAGTTATTTTTATTTCGACGTTTTATTTGTGTTTTTATTAATGTTGTACGAATTTATTTGTTCTTTCGTTATTTAAAATAAAAATTATATCAATTTGTATAATTTGGCGAGTGGTGTGGCGATTTATATAATTTGGCGAAATTGGTCGACAGGATAATCAAGTAGTACCGCAGCGGATTTGGCGTTAAAATTCCCCTATCAAAGAGAAATGAATACAAATTCGTTTATAGGGAGATCACCACTGTTTTTTAAATTATAATTCAATCTTTCGAAATCTTTTTAAAGCCGATCAAATTAGCGTGCATTTAGAGTATGCGGTTTCTGGACGGGGGTTGGCGAGCGTAGCTCGTAGGGGGCCGAGCCCCCTAGTTTTCATAAAAATTGATAACAGACTAATAAAAAGGCTCATAGATTATTTCGATGTAAAAAAAAAAAAGTTGGCAAAAAATGAAAATTTTGGTTGGATCAAAAACGATAATCAAAAGACAACCCCCTTCCTCCCACTAGAGATATCTTACGATATCAAATGCCAGACCAACCCCTTCCCCCTAAAGGGATAACGTTACATATGTATAGCCCCTTAGGGGCTGTGCATATACAAAGTTATCAACTGTTTGGTAATTTTGGACCCCCCCCCCTTACGATATCATGTGAAATCATCCCTAGAACCCCGCCTCCCTCTCCGTAATGATATCTATCAATTTCTAAACATTTTTAGAAATTATTTCTTTTGTTTGGAGTGATATACAATAATGGTTACATTTATTTTTCGCATACTTTATGGATTCAAATGAAGAGAGGTCAATAAAATATCACTTTTATATGTGAAATAACTTTATATCAAATAACATTACTAAAAATAAATAGGTACTATTTAAAACTATTTTATAATAGCTTTTTGTTACATAATGCATTCAACAGTAATTACGTCTTCTTGCACTTGCCCGCACTGAGGAGGAGAGTAGCAGATAGAAATTCTTACGACAAAACAAGTGGACAACATTCTTCCTTTTTCTCTTTTATTTATTAGTAAACACAAGTTTCATTTCAAATATACTTTGCATATGGTTTCTGGAACAGCGATTATATATGGGGCATTCTCACAATCTTTTGACTTTCATGTCCCTGAATAATAATTTTTCATTTAATACACTTTGTGTTTTTTTTATTTCTTATACTGGGGAACATCCCATTGCATAATTGCATAGCAATATTAACGAGATACATAAGTTTTGGACGATGTTGGGGGTCCAAATACCAGGAAAACTCCTATACCGTCCCGTGTCCCTGATGCTGATTTTTAAGTTAGGAGCTGTCTGGATAAAATTGTTTCAATAAAAATAATTCGATGTAATTTTTTTCTGAAACTAGAACTATTGTTTTATATAAATATGTAGCTAAAAATTAACCTGCACACATTTTTAGGGTTGCAATTATTTTTTAAACTCTGTCCGTGAGTTTTAGATTCCTTACCATCCCTCTTCTAAAATTATACAGAAAATCACTTCAGATGCAGCCACAGAATTTTTTTCTTTTCTCCTGCAGAAGTATGCTAGAGCAATAATGTCTGAAATTCTTTGGCAGGAAATTTACTGTAGAATTTAAATCAGCATTTAAATATCAATTTCAAGCATCGTGGCTTTATAGGTAGTCTCACCGTCCCAAAGGTTTGTTCCTGCACTTTTCGAGGTAAATTTAAAAAAAAAAAAATTAATTTAATCCAATGTTAACAACTGTTTCTAAAAATCAATGAACATTGTGGCTATCACTTAGTCTTAAGATGGTTTTCCTAAAAATAGGTGGTAATTTCCTTACCGTTACATTCTCACCGTCCCTTTTTTTTTCCATTTCGTCCCTTTTTTCCTATACCATCCCCTTTTTTTACCTTAACGTCCCTTCTTTAACACTACTTGAAGACAATGTTATACCAAAATTCTGTATTAGAAGTACTACATTTTTATTATTTCTTATTTGAATGTCCTATGGGTACTATGCAAATTCATTATAAGTAAAAATTTAGAAGAAAATAAAAAATTATAGGGTTAATGGTAAGGAAAATTAAACTCGCAAGTTTAACTTAAACCTTCAGTTAAATATAAAAATTTTCGCTGCTGACCATTTTTTCTTTATTTTGAATCATTAAGGCATTCGTCTATCAGATTAAAATGTTATTTTAGCAAGTTTAATTTCGCCAGATTTTTTTTCCCAAAAGTCTAAAGATTGTGAGAATGCCCCATATGTGTACACATATGCAGAAGAACAGGAATGTCAAACGTTGCGGTATTCCATATTTTGAAAAATAATTTTATAATGATTTAGTGAATTTAATAATAACTTTGTATTTTCATAAAAATAGACAACATACTAAAAAAGATAACATACTATTTTGATGTAAAGACTACGTTACAAATGAAAAGAGAAAATTTTGGTTCGATCAAGAATGATATAGATATCAAAAATCCCGTCCTCCCCCAAGAGATATCTTACGATATCATGTGCCCGAGCCCCCCCCCTCCCCCTAAAATGATAATGTTATATATTCACAGCCCCTTAAGGTCAATGAAGAAAAATCTTTTGCGGCATATTTTAATGATGTTACTCAGTTACAAAAATTAATGAAATTGATATGAATTCCTGAGGTGCACTCCTACATGCTTTCTGTAGAGTAGGGGGCGCAAAAAACATTCACCATCTATTTACAATGCCACATAAGAGAGTTTGATAATACAGTAAACTCTGTCTAAGGCGGAATCGATCGGAACCAAGAAAATTTCCCGCAGTAGACAATATTCCGCCTTAGATAAATTTTATTCTATGTCTATGGATTCGCAGGGGCTTGAAAATCTTTCCTAGTTAGACAGATTTCCGTCTTACACAAAGTCCGCCTTACAGAGAGTTTACTGTATAATGGTCTACGGGGAAAAACAGTTCGCAACGTATTTCAATGGTGTTACTCTATTTTAAACAATATGTAATTGATATACATTACTGAGGATCATGTCTTTTGACACATGTAATTACGAACAAATTTGGGAATAAGAAAAAGCTATATTTCACACATATAATGAAAGGAAAATTTTATACCCAAAATTCTGGTATCATTGTGGCATTTAGGACTTAAAATTAAGTGGTTTCATAAAGATACCTGCGCCCTTGAAAGGGTTTAATGGATATCTTCCGAAAAGGTTATTTAAAACACTTTAAAGTTTCCCAATAATAAAATGAATATAAAATATAGTTTAATAATTATTTCTTTTAGGTTTTTACCCTCGGAATATACTTTAATTTCAAGCACTTGATTTTATCACACCCAGTTTCTCCGAAAAAACCGTTTAATCAAATGAAATATATCGATGAATTTTACTTTGTGTTTTAAAAGCAATATAAACCCTTTATTTGGAATGTCCTGCCGTACAACTGAAAATGACACGAAACCCTATGTTTTCTAATCTGTCAGACAAAATTTGGTATGCTACAGACCATCGCTTTTAGTTGATAACTTACAGTAGAATGTAGTAGAACGATATTCAGTATATTAAAACCATCCCTAAAAAAATTAACAATGCAAGTCTCATCAAAATCATTCAGCAGAATAATTTTAAAAAGGCTAAACTTCCATAATCTGCTTCCTCTCACTACAGAACTTTCTACTATAATTCTATAACCGAGGAACGCAGAATGATAACACAACATCCTAAAACCATCCCTGACAAATTTCTCATCAAAATCTGTACAATATAATCATTTTAAAAAGACATCTTTCATAATAGGCTACATCTGATTTATAAAACTCTCCCCCATAATTCTATAATTAATCAACGCAAAACGATATGCAATATATTAAAAGTATCCCTGAAAATTTATCTAACTGTAGAAGTCCAATCAAAATCCCATCAACAGATGTTATAAGCGGCTGAAACGAAATTCCCATTTGTATTTCATATATATTGTAGATAGAAGGTATATTTGAGCTATGCATAAATACATTTATTTTTCGTTCTATTTTATTATGCTATCAAAGTTGATTGACTCCAGATTTTTCTTGGCATGGCATCTTTTTTTAGCCCCCGGTACGGTATGCTATTTCTTTTTGCCTGCTTATTTTGTGTATTCCAAAAAATAACGTTGCCTTACAGAAGACAGCCATAAAACAAAGCAGTGCGATTAAATACTCTATAGCAATTTTTTAAACTTCTAAGTATCGCACATTTTCAATTTTTATACCGTCGTATTGGGAAAAAAAAGTTCTTTTAAATACAATTTGTTTGAAAACTGCATCTCCATTTATTTTTGAAACATTATTTTTTTTTGTAGTTTTTGGAGCCATTTGCTTAATATTGGCAACGGAAGTACTCCATTTCTGTAGAAAGTAAAGGAAAAATAATTGTAAAATAGTAATTATATATGTTTGTTGCCATTTTCTCGTAACAACCGAAAGAAAATGTAATTAAAATACGAGCTATTTTGAAAAAAATATAAACGAATGGTTTCTGTTAAAACAATGGAGCTATTATAAACTATATTTAATTTTAAGTATCTATGATTCATTAGATAGCCGGTTTTGTTTTTCGATTTTCTTGAATGACGGCATCTTTTTGCTGCATTTGTGCATTATTTCGCAATAGTGATGTACTATGCAAGCTTTTCTTTAGATGTTTAAGAGTAGATCGTAAATGTGGAATTCTTAAGCGGATGCGAATGACGTCATTTTACATAAAATAAAAGCGTGTGCTGTAAGTCTTAAAATTGAAATATGTTTTGTACTGCCGTAGAGTCCCGCTTAACAGAGTCATTTTCTTCTGATGGACTGGTGTCCATTATAAATGAAGTGTTAAGTGAAGGTGAAAGTGCAGCCGTCAAAAGTTAGAACTCTGATTTTCTGGTCAGAATGAGGGGGGGGGGGGATGGCCATCATTTTTTCTGATTTTCTGGTCAGAATGGGGGAAAAATTACCATAATTTTCTTTTTTCAAAAAAAAAATTATGGCCATTTCCCCCCTCCCCCATTCTGACCAGAAAATCAGAGCTCTAACTTTTTACGGCTGCACTTTCATCTTCACCTAACACTTCATTTATAATGGCTGTTTCATAATAATAGAAGCCATCAGTCCATCAGAAGAATATGAAGTAATAGAAATGCCGGGGGCGACACTAAATTCGAAAAAGCAGAATTCCTGTTCTCTAGTTTTTTTTCTTTTCTTTTTTTTCCGATTCAAAACACTTAATACAAAATATACCATATTTTTTATAATTTCGTTATCCTTAACTTAAAAATAATTTGTTTTCTCTTTAATTTTTCATTTTCTTTTCCCTGAGTTTTAAAAGTTAGTCTTTATAATTTATAGATTACAAAATTCCATCTTTACCGACAGGAACGAAGCCGAGTTAAATAAAACAAGTAAGAAAAATCATACGTTAAGCATATATTATGAAATACTTTCCAACACTTCCTGAATGCTTTAACAAAACTTCGTTATTTAGGGAAATAAGGTATATAAGAGAACTAAGTAAACATTTTAGAAAACGAATAAAACATTTGAAAAACTGATTTCAGCAGTTACCGTCCATAGCAAATATGCATTCCAATTCTTTTGAACAGTCCTGTATTTGATCTGTAGGTTGATACATATATACTATATAATGGGGAAATTTAGTTTAGCAAGAAAACACATAACAGGTTGAAATATCTCTTTCAGCTATTCATACTAATAGATGGAAACATAGTTGTATACTTTTGTACAACCCTGTAGTTAACCTAGTACTTTCATTACACGCCACCATTTAGCTAAAGTTCTACTGGAATCACATTTCCGGAAATTATCATTTATGGACAGCCATGTATCCAATTCTTTGCGTAACCCTGTATATCCTTTTATCAATGTTCTACAAACATTTCTTAGTAAACTAAGTGTAGTTCAGCGTAAAAATGCATAACTCATTTAAAAACCACCTTTAAGGAATTTGCAATCATACCCAGTAACTATTACGAATTCCTTTGTTTAGCCCTGTATATGAATTACAGCATTTATACACACCATATACAATGCATAAATATAGTGAAACATAAAAGCACATAATTAAAAATGCATTTCCAGCAATCAACGCTACCATTACCGTACTTCGTATACAATATAGTATCTGAAATCTTCTGTGTGTCCCTGTAAATGCTATGCACTTCGTATTATACATGAAATAAGCTATAGTAAACCTCAGCGGCGTATATCAATTTCATTATACATAAAATAATTTAACATAATTAAAATGCGCCGCAAAAAATTCCCTCCACCACTATATCATTATGTAACGGAATTTTTTTGTGTGACCCTGTAAATGAATAATAACTATTCTTTGCGCCGCATATTCTACAGAATGCATATTTTAGTGCACTTGATAAATGCATATCAATTTTATTATGTTTGAAAGCAGGTAACATCATTAAAAATCATTTAAAACGATTTTTTTCATAGGCCGTAATGTAACTGAAAACTTTTGACTGACCCTGTAAATGAACTAAACATGCTGCAAACTTCATATGAAATAAGGTTCGTGCTATGGTAGAGGTCACTAATATCTAAAAAATTCAGAACGATCCGAGTATATTTACGGGAGTTAGAGCGCGGACAGACGGATAGACGGCCAGACGGACAAACAAACCGAAGTCAAACACTTTTCAACTTTGTTGGAAAGTGTTAAAAAGTGTCAAAAGAGGGAACGGATATTGGTTCTGTATTTTTCAATGTAGTTTAGTTACTCCCTGATTTAAATGAAATACATGAATGAATAGACATGAAATTATCCAATAATCTATAGCTAATTTTCTCGTTAAAGAGAGACTTAATTTCGAACTCTATCAGCCACGTTGATCGATGCTGGTCGTTTCCTCGATTTATCCATAACATCACTGAGCTCAGAGAAAGGCTCTGGTTTTGATACCTCCGGTTTCGGTCGTCATAAGATTAGGAGAAAGAGAGCTTTTTCTCGCTTGCTTATATTGAGTCATGTTAATAATATCCAATAAGCTACCTAAAAAACTACCATAAATCGGTTGAACTAGCAACTATTTTAGCTTTAATATTGTATATTTAGTGATTCTGAATATTATTTCATTTAGTTATATTAACTTTATAAGTGTTAAATGGTATTTTAAATTATATTAAGGTAATTAGTTTCTCTTTTTATTGATTAAATGAGCTCTATGAAAAAGCTGTTTGCTAAAAAAAATTGGAAAATCTGGTAGCTGTCAAAAAACAATAAAATCTGGCAGCTGTCAAAAAACGATAAAATCTGGCAGCTGTCAAAAAACGATAAAATCTGGCAGCTGTCAAAAAACGATAAAATCTGGCAGCTGTCAAAAAACGATAAAATCTGGCAGCTGTCAAAAAACGATAAAATCTGGTAGCTGTCAAAAAACGATAAAATCTGGTAGCTGTCAAAAAATTATAAAATCTGGTAGCTGTCAAAAAATGTTAAAATCTGGTAGCTGTGAAAAAATGTTAAAATCTGGTAGCTGTGAAAAAATGAAAAGTCTGGTAATTAGCAAAAAAAAAAAAAAATTAAAAATCTGGTAGATGTGAAAAAAATGAAAAATTTGATAGCCGTCAAAAAAATGCAAAATCTAGTAGCTGTCAAAAAAATGCAAAATCTAGTAGCTGTCAAAAAATGCAAAATCTAGTAGCTGTCAAAAAATGCGAAATCTAGTAGCTGTCAAAAAATTAAAAATCTAGTAGCTGTCAAAAAATTAAAAATCTAGTAGCTGTCAAAAATTGAAAAATCTAGTAGCTGTCAAAAAAATTAAAAATATGGTACGCAACATAAAAGGAAAAATCTGATAGGCAACAAAAAAGAAAAAATCTGGTAGCTAGCAAAAAACGAAAAATCTGGTAGCTAGCAAAAAACGAAAAATCTGGTAGCTAGCAAAAAACGAAAAATCTGGTAGCTAGCAAAAAACGAAAAATCTGGTAGCTAGCAAAAAACGAAAAATCTGGTAGCTAGCAAAAATTTCTAATCACCAGTAAAATATATTTACCTCTCGCCAATGCTGTCAATTTTTCCACTTTCTAACACTTTCCAACATAGTTTAAAAGTGTTTATGAATTCTGTCAGCCTGACTGTGTGCTCTAACTCGTATAAATATATTCACAAATTGATATCTATCAATGGTGCTTACTATGGTATATTCTGTATTGAAAATGGATAGAATTTATGGTTGGTTTACAGGGGCACTCAAAAGATTTCCGTTGAATAAGATTTGAAAAACTCATTTCAAAATTCATTTCAAAGAATATTTGAAAATAAATATGGGATATATATATATATATATATATATATATCTCCATTGATATATATCAACGAACACTGCATCTTACTCTATTTTTTTTAATCCTAAGCAAACCTTCATTTATATTACCCTAATTTTTAAAATCATTTCGGTTCATTATTTTTTATCGGAAAAATTCTATTAGTTGTTGATACGTTAGTCAAATATTTTTGTAAAAGTTTGGCACCATAAAAGTTTACAAAAACCCGGCCTATCAGAAACAAAATGGAGAAATATCTACTGGACTGTAAAACCTATTTCTCAGCACGGACACAGTTTCAGTTGGGTAAACTCAGCTTAGAAGACACGCCTCTCATCTCGGTGAAGAGAAGAAATCAAGGAGCTTTCGCGGCAAATATTCCAGCTACCATATTTGAAATATACGAATACCCTTTATTGCACTAGGTTCACAACATTCTATGTAAGTTTTAAAATTTTCAAAGAAAGGTAGAATCTATTTCTTTTTTCAGTGCTTAAACGGTTCCGGGTTACTTTTTTTCCCCCCCTTGAAATGTTTTGGTCATTGTTGCGGATATTGCATTGATTAATAATTTTTTAATTCAATTTATTTGGCATGATGGATTTATACTTTTTGGTGTATAGTCGATTGGGTACATAATGGAATTCAATTTTTAGCTTATTGTTACATTCTATTACAGAAATCGACTATGTTTTTTGCTTATATATGTATTTTATGTACCCTTGAAAAAGTGAAATGCTATATAAGCTTCCGGCTTCATCCATCCATTTGATCTATTGTTTGTTTACGATACGTCTTTTAATGGTTCAACATTATTTAGCTGGTAATTTGTATCTTTTTGTCTTTAATAGGATATTTTATCAAAATTTGGTGGGTTTTCATATGTTTTATATGGATTAATCGTCCGCAATGTGCTAGTGAATTAGTGGTATTGTGCTTGATTCTGTATTATTAGTTAAAGGTTCCATCTTTATTTTGTATAATGTGAGTGTTATGAATTGTAGCTAAATTTATTAATTTAATTTTAGTAATTAGAAATAGAAGATGATTTGTAATTATATAATGGTTATATATATTTCGAAATGTGTATTCTTTAAAAAATTTATTTTTTATTATTTTTTTTTTTATTTTTTATTAATTTAAATTTTTTTTTTAATTTTTTTTTTTAATTTAAATTTTTTTTATGGAAAATTTTTAATTTTAGCTATGTTAAAAATCAATTTAATGATCCGCCAAAACCACGCTCGCTCGCTCGCCCCCCTCCCCCCTCCCAAAAAAATAGCCAATTGACTGTGAAATAAAACAATACAATATTTACAATAATACAGTAGAGCGCCGATTATCGGAACTCCAATTAACCGAACTTCCAATTATCAGAACAGACTATTTCTTTCAAAAAAATTTTTTTAGCCGAACTTCCAATTATCCGAACAATCTATTTCTCTCAAAAACAGCCTATTTCTCTCATCTTCTGGTTAAATAGTGATGTAGATGACACTGGATATCAGATTTTAAATGATGATGAGATTGTGGATGAGATTCAAGATGAAAATGAAAACGAATACTTTGAAAATGACCCAGGTCCATCACTTAACCCTTACCGGCGCGGAGTAAATATGTTTATAAACTGATGAACTAATGGACTGACACCGTAATTTATAAACAAATTTATTAGAAAATACAAACTTGCTTATTTTCATGTACATTATAATAGGAAAATTTTAGTTAAATATTCTTGGTGCCGTTTGTCAGTTTTGGAATTAAAATTAGGTGTCCTTTTTTAAGGACACCGCGGCGGAAAGGGATAACGAAGTGTTTGGAAACAACTATGAAATGACTCGAATGGCAGAAAAACGCTGATCTTATTCAACTAACAAATTTAAGAAGAATTCGAGATATGGCAGCATGGAAAAGAATGTCTTCTTTGAAGCAAGCAGCAATCGAAAACTTCTTTGCTTAAATTATAATTTCTGGAGCTCAGAAAATGATAAAAAAAAAGAAAATTTTAAATGATAAACAAACAAACAAAAAAATAAATAAATACGCCAGCACTAATAGGTGCTGTCAGTTGTAAGCCTGGCTGGATAAAGTGTGAAGGTTTTAGCATAGTCAGGAATATCCCTTCCCGACTTGTTCGGATAATCGGCGCTCTACTGTACATTAAAAAGTAGAAAATGGAATAAGAAAAATAAAGAGCTTAAAAGGACGCGGCTCGGTCTACAAGCGGAGGTAGATTTCGAAGTTTAGTACTAATTTCACCAACAAAAACTAAATCAAGAATAGACATAAACACAGCTTTAAAATTTTATCTGGCCATTTTACACGAGTTTATAATTTCATTTTTCCAATATACACGCATACAAACACACGTATATATAGGGAATAGATTTAAAAATGGCAAAAACAAAATCAGAGAATCTCAAAATGTTAAAATAGGCCAATGTTTCCATAATCTGGTTTTTATAATGTTTCATACATTATTTCAAATTCACTTGACGTTACATATTCACCCGCTGACGTCCACTATATTTCCAATATGACGTAATATTCACTTTTTTTTTAAATTTGTCAAACTATTTATTTCATTCTCCTTTTCCGAATGGAAATCTTGCTATACAAAAGTTATGACTTAATATTCACCTTTTTTTTAATACGTCAAACTATTTATCTCAGTTTCATTTTTCACGTGGAAATCTTGCAATAGAAAAGTAATTGTTTTGGTAAGAATTTTATTGTAATCTTTTAATTGTTGACAACTGCTATAACGAAAAATGCAAAACGAAAAAAAAGCTGGCTTTATCAGAATCATGTTAAGGCGGTATTCAAAAATTTTAAAACTCCCCATTTCCACTCCCTTGGGCCGATTTTGCCCGTTTGCAATCCCAGCCGAGATATTAGCCATCCCAATGATTTTGGAGAGTCTGAAGACAATCTGTGCGTAATTGCGACTTTTATCGAGCGGACAAAATTTAGTACACTTTTTAGGTGGGGGTGGTTTTGGGTTCCTGGGGTCATATAATTTAAAGTCATGAAGGAATTTTTCAAAAATCGCACCATGGAAACGGCTGCAATAGGTAGTATTTCTCTTACCTTAGTCACAATAATGTGGAAATGTTCACAATCCCCTACATACAGACATGTCCAACCTTTTTTTTTTTTTTGCGCGGGCCGCAAATATATGCTTGCGACGTTAGGCGGTCCGCAACACATTAATATAATAATGTAAAACACATTTAATTAACAGACAGATAACAAAAGTAGTGTAACAAACTAATATAATAAAATTAATCTAATCAGTAGGATTGAAAGTTTGTCCCCGAAGAAATGGTACCAAAAAATTTTAACACCGCACTATTAACAAATATTGGGTTGAGCAAAAAGTTCTGGGAAATTTTTAATCTAATAGTTACCAGAATTTGTATCGTATATAGGAATACTAGTGGTATATTTATAGGAGTTTAGGAACTTTGGCTCCAAAATACGAATTGAACAGTATGATTTGCATTTGTTGACCCGGCATTATTAGAGAAAAGGCCTTACGTTTCTGAAAGCCGTTGGTGAGATTAATGAGGATGAAGGTGCTGATAACGGCGACAAACTTAACCAGCAAATCCGGAATCTGGCAGAACGGTGGCAGAAAGTCGTGGACTATAATGGTCTCTAATTTAAAGAATAGTCACTGTTGCTTTTGCTGTTAATTTGCACATTACAACGAAACTTTCACAAATTTCCCAGAACTTTTTGCTCAACCTAGTAATATATTTCGTGGCTGATTTCTGTTGCAAATTATGTAGGAATATGCCGCGAAGATTGTTGTTTGGAAATAGTTGCATAAAGCATTTTGCTGCCAAATTTTTCCCAAGACAAACGTTTAAAACCTAATGAACATTATCTTTATGGTAACTTAATAATATAGAGAAGAAGGTCCAAATACCGGCTAGGGTCCAAATACCGACTACTAGGTGTTCAGAGAACCGAGCGCAGCGCAGCCTAGCGGTGATAGGCAGAGTTTGTAACTCTAATTGAGAGAAGAAACTTACGAAAAGTACGTCGCTGAAGTCTGTGTCATTTACAAATAGTAAATACAAAAGTGTCGAATCTACGTAATCTGGTACATCAAAAGTTTTTCAGATATGTGTTTCTCATTTTTTAAAAATATACTGATCGTATATTGGCTTGAATTGTTGATTAAGTTATTTTCTAGACATATTTAGCTCTCAATTGCCACGCGCACGGTATTGGTATTTTATTATATGAATGAGTAATACCGGTTTTAACTTAAACATAGCAGTGCTCCGAATACCGGCTACCTAGAGTGGTCTAAATACCGGCTAGCCGGTATTTAGACCAGAAGGGGAGGAAAATAAATTAATTTAAATATTTCCATAATTAATAAATTAATTTAAATGGTTCAGAAATAGTCCCCGTCCCATTTCGCCATATGAAAAAAGCAGCCATGGCCGTAATTCTTCAGGACCGACACTGGTTACTGGATCACTTTCCAAAAAAGAGCTGTTGGACACTACAAAATTGCCTGTAATAAATGTGAAGAGAAAGACGAAAAATGACGGAGTAAACCAAGGCGAAAGAGGCAGAAATTTGATTTTAACCCTCTCGCTGCTCAACCCGAGATTTCCTTGGGCATCGCAAAAGTAGTAAAATTGGCGCAACCCGAGATTTCCTCGGGGATGCATATTTTTCCGTCTAATTAACCCTCTTTGATTATTCCCACCAGCTATTTTTTAATAGTAAATTATGCCTTATTTAATCGGAACATTTTCCCGGTTAAATTAGACAAAAACTTTTGTTTTGAAAAACCAGTGACAAAAGAATAAAAAAAAATCCCTACCGGCTCGGCCTACAGGCAGAGGTAGATTTCGAAGTTAAGTATACTAATTTCACCAACAAAAACTAAATCATTATTAGATATAAATCCACTTTAACAGTTTTATCTGTCTGCTTTTGACGAGTTTTTATTTCATTTTTATAAAATAGCTGGTTTTATCAGAATCATGTTAAGGCGATATTAAAAAAATATTTTTCGATGAACAACAACAACTCAAAATTTTCTGGCATATTTTCAGATTCATTAAAAAAATTCAAAAAATATGAAACATGCTGACGTGATTTTTGAAAAGATTTATAAGGGTTTTTATTTTTCTTTCAATTAATTGAAACTTGATTAATAAACAATTATTTTCTCAGTATGGCTATATTTTTCGTTTCTAACACAGTCGCTTCGGGAAATTCTGTTCAAAATGCCCACTTTGACATCCTTTTTTGAAATATATTCTGCCTCTATCAAAAAATCGATCATTACTGTACATTATTTAGTTTCTGAATAAGAGAATCTAGCAATTGGATGCGTTTGAGAGCAAAAATGAATTTAAAAATGAGTAAGAAAATAAGCAGCTTGGATTTGAATGCACCCTTAAGATGATTTTTTTCTTCAACCGCTATGTATTTCTAATTTGTTTTTGCTGTAGGAATTGGCCCTATCAAAAACTTGTCTATATAAATGTTGAAGACAATATTAAGAAAATATATGATAAATTCATGGGGATTTTATATATTTTGAATTGACGGAGTTATGGATTTTTTACTTATTCAAACCCCCTTTTTGTTTTCAATTTTTTTTGCGGTACGAATTGGTCCTATCAAAAACTTGTGAATATAAAAGTTGTAGATAATATTAAGGAGATTTATAATGAAATTAATTGGATTTGATATCTGGAGAATTGACGAAGCAAAGAATTTTTTCTCCCAAAATCCCTATGTTTTGCGCCCCTTGAACCTATTTTTAATTTTATCAAAAATCTGTGATGCATGAATTTTTGGCACTATTTTTAGAAGTAATAAAAATTTTAAACTCATTTGATATGTACAAAAATTAAGAAGTTATGGGGATTTTTAAGTTTTCACAAAACCCCTCCCTATTTCCATCCCCTTTGTCCACTTTTGCCCATTAACGAACTTGGCCGAGATTTTATGTCCCTTGATTTTATGTATCAGTTTGGAAGAGATTTGTGCAGAATTGCGGAAGTTATCGTGTCCAGAAGAAAGTGATATATATATATAACCATTAATCAAACAATACAGACCATCACCAAAAACCGCAATGTTGTGTATATATATAAAGTTTTTTGCTGAGAGTGGTTTTGGGTTCTAGGGGCCATGATCGGTGTAGATCTGCAAAAAAAATTTCAGAAATTCCAACATAGGAACGATCCCAATAGGTAGTATTTCATACGAAATCTACCTACAAAAATATGAAATTTGCTGACGTGATTTTTGAAGAGATTTATAAGCGACCTGTGTTTTTATTTTTTGTTCAATTAATTAAAACTTGATATATAAACAATTATTTTCTCAGAAGGACAATATTATTCGTTTCTAACACAATTGTTTCGGGAAATTCCTTTCAAAATGCCCACTTTGACATCATTTTTTGAAATATATACTGCCTCCAAAAAAAAATCGATCATTGCGGTACATTATATAGTTTCTGAATAAGCAAATCTACCAATTAAATGCGTTTGAGAGCAAAAATGAATTTAAAAATGAGTCAGAAAATAAGCAGTTTGGATTTGAGTGCATCCTTAATGCAATGATTTTTCCAACACAATCCGCTTCGGGAAATTCGGTTCAAAATGCCCACTTTAACAGCATTTTAAAAAATATATTCTGCCTCTATCAAAAAATCTACCATTACGGTACATCATATAGTTTCTGAGTAAGAAAACGTACTAATTGGAAGCCTTTGAGAGCAAAAATGAATTGTAAAATGAGTCAGATAATAAGCAGTTTGGATTTGAATACAGCCTTACTTAGATGATTTTTTTCTTCAACCGCTAAGTATTTTTAATTTGTTTTTGCTGTAAGAATTGCGGTCCTATCCAAAACTTGTCTATATAGATGTTGTAGACAATATTAAGAAGATGTATGATAAATTCATGGGGATTTTATATCTTTTGAATTGACGGAGTTATGGATTTTTTACTTCTTCAAACCCCCTTTTTGTTTTCGTTTTTATTTATTTATTTATTTATTTATTTTTGCTGTACGAATTGGTCCTATCAAAAACTTGTGAATATAAAAGTTGTAGATAATATTAAGGAAATTTATAATAAAATTAATTGGAATTGATATCTTGAGAATTGACGAAGTTATGAATTTTTTTCTCCTAAAAACCCTATTTTTTGCGCCCCTTGAGCCCATTTTTAACTTTATCAAAAATCAGTGATACATAAAAATTTTTCCCTATTTTTAGAAGTAATAAAAACTTTAAACTGATTTGATATGTACAAAAATTAAGAAGTTATGGGGGGTTTTCGGTTTTCACAAAACCCCTCTCTATTTCCGTTCCATGGTCCGATTTTACCCATTAACGAAGTTGACCGAGATTTTATGCCAATTGATTTTATGTATCAGTTTGGAAGAGATTGGTGCAGAATTACGAAAGTTATCGTGTCCAGAAGAAAGTGATATAGATAGATAGATAGATAGATAGATAGATAGATAGAGTTTTTTGTTAGGATTTGAATCCCAATGAAAAAGGGGTGAGTAAGTTAGATAAAATTGGGACTTACCCGTTCTTCAGGATACTTATCTATTTCGGTGTAAATCCACACTTTGTTTAATCCAATATGTGTTAGTTGTCATATTTTTAATCAACCACTCTTTATAACCTCCTTTGACAAAAGAAATTGTAGACTATTATATCAAATAAATAAGCAGTGGTAGCACTTTAAGCTATTTAATTCACATTGTTTAAATTGTAAAAAAGAGAGCATTTTCATGCCTCTTCTCTGGAATGACTACACTTTCAGAATGAAAAAATATTTACATTATAAGATAATAAATCAGTAATAATAATTGTAATATCATAATAATAATAATAAATCAGTTTAATGTCTATGAGTCACTCAACAAGTCATTATCTTTATCAAAGGATTTCCAAGGTTAATTTCTTTTGATGAGATTTATGGCTGAGTTGAAACGACGCATTATTTATGTAACTGACGTAATTATCTTTAGCACAGTTAAATAGCTTGATTTATGTCCATCAACTCCTCCTTAATTTCTGAAGTTTCATTCTCACACAAATTTAAGTTCCTTCTCTGGGTTTGAAAAACAGGTTTGGGAACTGGTTTCGTAAACAGGTCTGCTATCATCAATTTGGTTGGGCAGTAGTTTAGGTTGATAGTCCCTTCTTGCTTTAGTTGTTTTATCAGGTGGAATCTAATTTCAATATGTTTAGTCTTACTTGAGTGCTTTTCTAATTCTATCATCTTGATCGTGGACTGGTTGTCTTCATATAGGTCTATAGGTAAGGTTTGCTTTAGGTTTAATTCTTCCAGTAGATTGACTAGCCACTTTATTTCAATTGCTGCATTTGCTGCTGACACATACTCGGCCTCTGCCGATAATAATGCAATGCAGGATTGTTTCTTGGTCGACCATTGTATGGGATTTCTTCCTAACATGTATAGGTTCCCACTCTTTGATTTTCGTGAATCTACATCTCTTCCCCAATCTGCATCCGCATAAACTTCAAGTGTCGGTTTCTTTTCTCCGCTCAGAACTAGACTATAATTTTTTGTAGTCTTTAAATATCTTATCACTCTTTTTACTGCTTTCCAGTCTTTCATTCTTGGTGATTCATTTCTTCTGCTAAGAATGTTTACTGCTGCACAGATGTCAGGTGTGCTTATAGTTGCTAGATATAGAAGTGCTCCTATGGCTTGTCTGTAATATGTGTTGTTTGGTAAAATGTTATCCTCATCATTAAAGCGTGTGTAATTTGTTTCCATGGGTGTGCTACACGGTTTTGCGTCTTGCAAATTAAATTTATTGATTAATTCTTCTATTTTCTGAGTTTGATTTATCATGTAGCTTTTATTTACTTTTTTAATGTTCATAGATAGGTAGTTACTGATGTCACCTAAATCTTTTAGCTCGTATTCTTTATTTAAGCTCCCGATTACTTCTTCTATTATTTCGTCTTTTCCAGCAATTAAAATGTCGTCTACGTATGTTATTATGTATGTTGTGTTATCGCCCCTTTTTTGCGTAAAAAGGCATGAGTCAAATTTGCTCTGACTGAAATTCAGCTTTTTTAGTGTTTCTGTGATTTTATTATGCCACGCTCTCGCGGCTTGTTTAAGTCCGTATATGGCTTTGTTTAGCCTACATACTTTATTTTCCTCATTTGGTTTAGCGAAACCTTCTGGTTGTGACATATATATCTCCTCTCAAGCTCTCCATGTAAGAACGCGGTGTTATATATCAATATGTTTTACATTTAAATTTTGATGCAATGCTGTTATTAATAATGCTCTTATTGTTGTATATGACACGACTGGTGCATAAGTTTCATCATAATCCTCCCCGAATTTTTGTGAATATCCTTTTGCAACTAAACGTGCTTTATATTTTTGGATTTTTCCTCTGTTGTCGCGTTTTAGTTTGTAGGTCCATTTGCAACCTATTATTCTCCTATTTGGTGGAGGTTCTACAATTGACCAAGTTTTGTTTTTCATAAGGGAGTTCATTTCGCTTTTCATTGCATCTATCCAATTTTGTTTATCCTTAAAATTTTCCATGTTTTCGATTTCCTCATAATTTTTTGGTTCAGTAGAGTTTTCGTTCTTAACCATGTATATTAACCTATCAGGAGGTACACCTTTATTAATTCTTTCTGATCGTCTAATTTCTGCTACTGGTTGATTGGACGTGGATGGTGTCTCATTGCTATTTGAAATTTCTATTTCTACAAAATTTTCGTTAACCCGATTTTCATCTTGTTTTGGTTTGTTTTCTACTTTCTCGTTTCTATATTTAAATTTGTTTTCTAGAAATTTAACGGTTCTCGCGATCTTTATTTCATTTCCTCCTACATATATTCTATATCCTTTGGATTCATTATAATATCCGACGAAAATTCCCTCTATAGCTTTATCGTCTAATTTTTGTCTTCTGGCTTTACTGATATATGCGAAGGCTTTGCAGCCAAATACCCTAACGTAACTTAAGTTTGGCTGTCTGTCTGTCCATAACTCGTATGGCGTCTTTTCATTTGCTTTTGTCGGTAGTCTGTTTTGCAAATGATTTGCTGTGCAAATTGCTTCCCCCCAGAACTTTAATGGTAAATTTGATTCACTTAACATTGTCCTTGCCATTTCAACTAACGATCTATTTTCCTCTCTGCCACACCGTTCTGGCTTGCGCAATATGGAACTGTGTGTTGATGTTTTATCCCATTAGCCCTGAGGTAATTTTCTATTTCATCTGATGTGAATTCCCCTCCGTTATCTGTTCTAATTGCTTTCGGTTTTTCTCCAAATTAGTTGCTAATTAACGCGATGAATTCTTTAAGTTTTTCGTAAACTTCACTTTTTCTAGACAATAGGTATATGATCGTAAATCGTGAGTAGTCATCAATAAGTCAAAAAGTATCATTTCCCCTCTATTGTCGGTGTTTGAAAAGATACACACACGTCGGAGTGAATGAGCTGGAGTCTTTTAGTTGCTCTATACTCTGCAATTTTTGGATAGGGTTCATCAGTTAATTTTGCCTTAATGCACGGTTCGCAATCTATGTTATGCTTATAGTTGTTTATTTGGATTCCTGTAGCTAATTCCTTTTGCGTAATTTCTTTAATTGATGTTAGATTTCTATGTTCTAACCTACGATGCCATAATTCTAGGCAATTTTTGTTGTTGCAGCTTTGTGCTACGTTTGCATAGTTTTGGAATGCCAACTGAACTTCGTATAGGTTATTTACTTTTCGCGCTTCTAAGCATATTTCTCCGTTAAGTTTGAACATACATTTGTCATTTCTGAATATAATTTCACATCCATTTTGCGTCGCTTTGCTAACCGATAATAAATTTGTTTCGATTTCAGGTACTAGTAATACATCTTTAAGTGTTATTTCATGAACTTTGTTGTCTGATGTTCGCATGTTTATATTTACGTCACCTGACCCGTAACTGATAAGTTTTTTCCCATTTGCGATGGTTACATTTGTTTTTCCGCGTGATTTTATTTCTGTAAACATTGATTCTGAACACACAATATGGCTTGAGCTGCCACTGTCTACTATAAATGTTTTGTTTTCTATTCCTTGTGTTATAAAGGCGCAATTTTTATTTTCGCTCGCCCTCCATGTATTGTTTTCATTTTCAGAGTGACTGTACCTACGGTTTGATTCTGGTGTTTGTTCACTTCTAAAATTGTTTTCACTCTTTTGAAAAACTAGTGATGTAGAGTAATGTTTTTTGTTTGGTCTAATGTGTTGATTTTGTGGTGTATTTTGTGTTTTGGCTTTATTATGCCAACATTCCTGGGTATAATGGTTTCTCATCCGACAATTGGAGCAGTATTTATTACTTGTTTTGTTGTTGTAATTTTTCTGTGCTTTAAATGCTCTGGCAGGATTTTCTGTTCTCTCATTATTATCATATCGTCGGTTATGTTCGTCAATAAGTTTAGACTTAATAAATGATGGTGTGAGTTGATTTTCTTCTCTCGATTCAAGGGCAGTAATAAGAGTATCATAAGATTGGGGTAGGGAGCATAATAACAGTGCAGAAATGTGGTTATCATTTATAACTTCTCCAATGGCCGCTAATTTATCTACTAATTCCATTATTTTTGTAATATGATTAACAACGTTGCCACCTTCCGCTAATTTAATCCCGTAAAGTTTTCTTAAGAGATAAAGTTTGCTAGACAAATTATGTCGCTCATGGATTTCACGCAAAGCTTGCCAAGTTTGTCTGGCTGTCTGTAAATTTTTAACATGAGTAATTTGATTATCATCAATTGTTAGATTAATTAGTGCACGGGCTTTCTTATCACTTTTGGACCAAGCGTCCGAAATTGGATTAGGCGGTTCTTCTGTAATTACGTGAAATAAGTCTTCTTTAGTTAACATCATTTCTGCTTAAATTTCCAAACCGAATAGTTAGTAGCTGTAAGTTTTTCAATTGCTAAATTATCTTTAGAAGCTGCCATTTTCTTAACTTTTGATTACTTACGTGTTACCGTAAAAAGTTCTTCCAACTTTTCTTTTTGAAAGTTTAAAAGTTTATTTATCAAATATTTGATATTTCAGATTTCAGTGAAGGCTATTTAATTTATTTATTTTTATTCAGTGATCAGTAATCATAATCTTGTTAGGATTTGAATCCCAATGAAAAAGGCGTGAGTAAGTTAGATAAAATTGGGACTTAACCGTTCTTCAGGATACTTATCTGTTTCGGTGTAAATCCACACTTTGTTTAATCCAATATGTGTTAGTTGTCATATTTTTAATCAACCACTCTTTATAACCTCCTTTGACAAAAGAAATTGCAGACTATTATATCAAATAAATAAGCAGTGGTAACACTTTAAGCTTTTAATTCACATTGTTTAAATTGTAAAAAAGAGAGAGCATTTTCATGCCTTTTCTCTGGAATGACTACATTTTCAGGATGAAAAAATATTTACATTATAAGATAATAAATCAGTAATAATAATTGTAGTAGCAATATCATAATAATAAATCAGTTTAATGTCTATGAGTCACTCAACAAGTCATTATCTTTATCAAAGGATTTCCAAGGTTAATTTCTTTTGAATAGATTTATGGCTGAGTTGAAACGACGCATTATTTATGTAACTGAGGGAATTATCTTTAGCACAGTTAAATAGCTTGATTTATGTCCATCATTTTTTACTGAGGGTGGTTTTGGGTTCTAGGGGTCATAATCGGTGTAGATCTGCAAAAAGTTTTCAGAAATTCCAACATAGGAACGATCCCAATAGGTAGTATTTCATACGAAATCTACCTAAAAATTCTTAAAAGACACTCGTGGCGAAGGGATTAAATACGCAATTTTTGAAGCTATTTTGATAAAACAATTCCGCAGCGAGAGGGCTAAAAAAGTGAAGAAGGAAAATATCTAACAGAGGAATATGATAAATTTATATCTTCTGCATGGGTGCTTTCTCTGTGGACAAGAATGGGGGAGGGGATTCTGGATTCAATGTTAAGAATGCGATATGTGGGCTGATAGGGACTATACCGACGCAGAGAGTGATATTATGCTTTTGATTTTTTCAGATAAAATAATTCTCATTTCAATCAGCAAGCTTTTTTTTTCTTTTTTACCCATTAAAAAATAAAATTAGAAACATAATGGGAAGAAGACTGTGAGAGATAGTTGTAAAGAATTTTAGAAATTTGACAAAAATGCTTATTTATTAAAAAGTGCGTATTTTTTCTGTACATAAGAAATGTTATTAATCAATACAATTTATTAAAATAATATTCTTATTGCTTAATAATTGTCATTAGCTCTATTTGTTTGATCTTTTGGGAAAAAACTTTAGGTAGCCGGTTTTTAGACCCCATTTTAAAAACTCAAAATTTGAAGACTTTCGGAATTTTGCTTCTTATAAACAGAAAACGCCTTTTAAACTGATTTTTTTTCTCTAAACAGGTGTAAGACTTGTCAAGGTACCCTGGTGTCACTTTTTATTTTATTAATTTTAAAAATTGTATGATCTAGATTGAAAACAAAAGTGGTAGCCGGTATTTGGACCTTTTCCTCTAACAATGCAGCATTTCTAAGTTCTAAAGAAAAAGTATTTCTAAAGAAAAAAATCAGACATTCGTTTCTAAATCCGCCTTTTCTCAATTTATTATTATTTTATTATTAAAATAATCAATTTATTATTAAAAATAGCTAGCGCAAATTTAATTAATTTGGAATAATGTTTGATTAGTGTTGAGGATTTTAAAAAATGTATGCACCACTATATCACAAACAGGACTAAATGTGAAAAGGAACTTTTGACTGAGGTATTTAAAATATTTTAGCATAATTTTAAATAGATAATTTTAAAGAACAAGACATTTTTTGTCTTCCCATGAAAATATTAAAAAAACAGTGAAAATCTTAAATTTTTACGCACATCTCAATCAATTTTATAAATAAGGATTAATTATTATGTGCCTCGGACTATGCATGAAAGATCGCCCAGCCACATGCGGCCCGCAGGTCGCATTTGGCTGCCCTAGCCTATCCAAAACAGAATGGAGAAGCCTTCTACTTGACTGTAAAACCGTCTTCTCAGCACGAATACTGTTTGAGAAGGTGAGGCTCCGTGTCTCTTTCAGCAATTTTCAGAAACTTTGTTAAAAAATATCGGAAGACAAACATTCTGTTGACTATGTTCATTTTATATTAGCTAATTTTCAAATGTTTAACTGATCTTATTTCACCAAACACGAAAACAGTTATGTCTTAACATCAGCACCTGATTCGGCCTTAAAATCATTCAGTAACAGGGAAATGAATGGAAACCTGTTTACGACATCGCCTCTGGATTTTTAATTATAATTGAATCTGCTGTAATCTCTGTATTCTTTTTAAAGTCGATTAAATTAGTGTGTTTTTAGAGTCTGCGATGTCTGAACCGGGGTTGGCAAGCTGGGCTCGTAGGGGTCAGAGCCCCCTAGGTTAAAAAAAAAAAATGCAATAATGATTTTCCGAAGCCTTGTAAAACTTGAAAAGAAAAAAAAAAAGGGAAAGAAATGAAGTCATGATTTAGTTTTCTTTTGATCCAACTTTCATCAACTCAGTGCATTAATGCGCCTGCGTATAAATCCGAATCAGTCATTGTCGGGTGTTTGAGATGTGCCCCCCCCCCCCCCCCCCCAATATCCATGAGACCTTATTCTGCTCCTAGGCAGTAAAGCAGCCTTATTTAGATGCATGGCATTAAGTTTTCGTAAATATGTAAAATAGTAACGAGTATATCCATTAACTCTATCTCCTTTCAAAAATGTCTCCATTTTACCGGACGGTCCGGCATTTTCCGTTTTTTGGCTACCTTCCAACCACTCTAGCGGACCGTTCTCCTCCTTTCATCTCTCTTCTTGGAATAATGCCATCCAAAGAAGCATCTCACAAGCTAACAAGTTTTAACTCCACCCCACCTCCCTCTCTTTCAGCCCCTTATTCCGAAATGTCCCGTTTAGCGATCTTGTTCCCTAGCAAACGAGGAAAGATATTTTGGTTTATTTTTCGCAAAGCTAGCTACTAAAAGCTAGAGTCGCTTAAAGGGGCTGGTCACTCAGCTTCCGATTTCCCCCTCACTCATGTAAAGTCCATGTGCATTGGATGCATTCGTCTATTTAAAATATCTCCTCGGGAAATTAATATTTTTAACTTCTATTTCTTGTGTAACACTTCCTGAAAGATGTCTCCTTTTTTGGAGTTCTCAAACTATTTCTAGACTTAATTTTATAGGAAGAGTTAAAATCTTACTCACAGTTAGCCCGCTTTTAACACATAAAATATTAAATTCAGCCTAGATTTTAGAAATAGTTTGAAAACTAAGAAAAAAAGAGACATCCTTTAAGAAGAGTACACAGAAAAAAGACGTTAAAAGTATGAATTTCCCGAGAAGATATTTTAAATAGACGAATGCATCAAAAGTGCATAGACTTAACATTACGGAGGAGAATTCCGAAGCTGAGTGGCCAGCCCCCTTAAATGGCCTAAAGGTTGTTCTGATGAATAGAGGATGGTTATAAGCAGATCGGAGCTGGTTCGTTCCAAGTTAATGCAGCCAGTTCTGGTATCGCAAATAGCAGGACAGCGGCATCTAAATTGGGACAAGAACAGTCTCTTGCAATTGAATCAAATTTTTGAGAACCAAAGATAGTCAGTTAACTTCCAAATTCCCCTCTCTCCTGTTAAGGGGACTCTGTACCCTTTGAACTTTATTAATTTAAGCATTTTAAAGTACAGTTTTAGCATCTATCTATATTATAAAGGACAAACATATCTGCGCGTAACGCACACGTCATTTTGCGAATGGCAACACCTTCAAAATTAAAATGAGGTTTTACAATTTTTGCTGCTGCACATTTTTAAACTTCTAAACATCGTACTTTTTCAATTTTTACACCATCGTATAGGGGGGGGGGGGTGTGTTTTTAAATGCAATTTGTTTGAAAGCTGTATCTCAATTTCTTTTTAGAGATATTAATTTTTTTGTAGTTTTTTTTTTTTTTTTTTTTTTTTTTTTTTTGTAATTGTGGCAGCTAAAGTACTCCATTTCTATTGAAAGTAAAGGGAAAATAGTAGATTACTGTATCTTTTTGTTGCCATTTTCTCATCAAAATTGAAAAAAAAAATAAATTAAAATACGTGGAGTGTCAAGAATATCCTCTATTATAAAACCCGGTTAATTTTGATTTTATTTCGTTTTTACTTATCAATTAAATTATTTTTTATTTATTGAAACTTACTTTACAAACGATACAACACTTTCTCTTTACTGAAATGTGTTTTAAAGGATATTTGTGCGACTTATTTTCTCCGCATTTACTTAATTCGTATCAAAAAGCTGAAAGAATGCAATTCTATTAATCCGTGTGTAATTACGTTTTCCGAATTTTGAAAAAAATATATAAATAAATGATTTCTGATAAAACATGGAGCTATTATAAAAAAACAAACAAATGAAGGCATACGAATTGTTAGACACCCGATTTGTTTTACCCAGCTTCTTGAAAGACGACATAGTTTTTTATTAGCTTTGTGTATTATTCCGCGATAATGAAGTCATATGTATATTTTTCTACAGATGTTGTTTAAGATTGGGTTATAAAAGTGGAATGCTTTAGCGGATGCAAATGACATGCTTTTATATAAAAAAGCGTATGTTTTAATTCTTATTAATTATAGAAAACTGAAACAAGTTTTGTAGAAGTGCACCATTTTTACGCCAGCTGCTTTAACATTCTTCACAGGTGAAAATGCTCCACTTAATCGAAATCACACTGATAAAAAAAAAAAAATCCCTGCAGGCTCAGGCCTACAGGCGGAGGTAGATTTCGAAGTTAAGTACTAAATTCACCAACAAAATTTAAATCAAGATTAGAGATAAACCCAGTTCCTCCACTAAGAATGAGCTCTAGGGTTGGTTGGTTGGTTGTATGGGGTTTTATGGCGCAAAGTCCCAGTAGGGACATGCTGCGCCAAGACAAATTCAAAATGTAAAAATGTATATATCCAGAAAAAACGATTAAAAGAAGAATAACAAAACGGTGATAAAAACAAAAAAATTAATGAAAACAGTAATATGTATATCTAAAACCGTTTAAAAGAATCAAAGGTTCATAGTTAAAAGTCAAGCGTATTATAAGTAAAAACTGTGGAGTTATTAAATTAATAACTGTTAAAATACACAAAGTTTAAAAGGATGTACAAATACTAGATGAAAACAAGGTTAAAATCACATGAGTAAAAAACAATGTGAAATCAATTAGGTAAAAATTCCTCTAAAACTGTATTTCCTTCATCACCACTTGATTCATAAGAGTCGGATTCCATTGCTTCATCGACATAGTGCTGCAGTTGTTTTGGGTCCTTTAAGTTTGAGACAGACGGATTTAAACAGCTGTTCTTGTTCTTTTTCTTCACAGTGTTCCACTGTGAAGAGCCCCCGATTGTTTTTCTCTCTTTCTGAAGGCAAATTTTTTTGCTTGGTTTCACTGTTTGAGTAGTATCAGGTTTCTGTGATGTTTTTTTTAGATTTAACAGCCTTAGTATCAGTCTGGAGTTCAGATGATTTCTTTGATTGAACTGGTTCGGATGACTTTTTGGATTGAACTGGGCCGGATGACTTTTTGGATTGAACTGGGTCGGATGACTTTTTGGATTGAACTGCAGGTTTTTGTGATTGACTAGTTTGATATACTATAGTAACAGGTTCTGAGGATGGTAGCCAACGTTCTAATAATGGGGTTGCATAACATTTAGAACCACAGCAGACATCACGAGTTTGTACCTTTGTGGCGCTGAGTGGTACTGTGATAGGTGAGTTATTTAGTGGAACGGAAGGTTCGGTCTGGGTGCTTATGTGCCTTACAGATTTTGGTTGTTGTTTGAGTAGACTAGAGTAGGAGACTCCGACTGACGGAGTCCTGGATTCAACAACTTTGCGGGCTTCAGGATAGGAGAGATTTTGAGTTACTTTAACAGAAATGATTTCTTTTTCACGTATCCAGGTAAGACAAGAACGGGAGTATGCAGTATGATTACCCTTGCAATTTATGCAGCGTTCAGGATTTTCACATGATTTATTGTCATGGCCAACTTCTGCACAACGTGCACAGGTGGTGGAACCCCGGCAGTTAGTAGTAGTGTGGCCATAACGCTGGCAATTAAAGCAACGTAGAGGATTAGGAATGTAGGGACGGACAGGACAATTAAGGTAACCAGCTTTAATTCTTTTTGGTAAGGTAGGGCTATTGAAAGTCAGAATGATGTGCTTTGTGGGAAGCACTTGTCCATTCCGACGGAGTGTAATACGTCGTGCATCTATGACATTTTGATCATTTAAATTTTGTAAAAGTTCATCCTTAGTAGAAAATAAAAGATCTGATTCGGATATTACGCCACGGCTTGTATTTAGGGTTTGATGTGCTTTAACAGAAACAGAGAATGGACCTATTGTATTACAATTTGATAGAAATTCAGACTGGCTGGCTGAAGTAACCTCAACCAATAAATCCCCAGACTGCAGTTTTTTGAGATTATGACCATCACCGAAAACAGACTGAAATGTTTTTGCAATAAGGAAAGGTGAAGTTTTCTTAAATGAACTTTCAGACAGGCTATCAGTACGTTTGATTACAAAGAAGCGAGTGAAAAGATTGCTCTGTACAGTTTGTTGCTCTCCACATGGGAGAGGATTTGAAGGAAGTGAAGTATTTCCATCCATATTTGAAAAAAAATAGTTCAGACCCCGGCCGCACCACCCACTACCGAGCCCAACAAGGGGATGCACATTCGTGCACCAGTGCTAACCAGGGCCCATACGGTCACAAGACACTCCTATGCCAGTCTCTACCCTTAACGAGATGGCTAGTAAGTACTCGCTCACTTGATCCCCAGCCAGTGACAGAAGTCAGCTGACCAGCCGATTGATGCATACGGGACCAATATGCACCTCCCGTCTACCTGAAGCAGAGGCCAAAGCAGTGTGTTGGTTTCCCTCAACTGCCAGGATCCCCCTTTCCAGGGACACGGGTCGCCACGCACGGCAAACACGTGGGCGGTTTACAATTCCCCATGAGTCGATATGCAGGATGATATCGGCTCATGCAGAATTGCCCTCACCTCCGAAGAGGAAACCACAATGAGAGTGAAACAAAGAGGAAAGAAAGAGAAGAGGAATAAGAGGAAAAAGAAAAGAGAAAGATCGCTCAGGAACCCGGGGTTGCGAAGCCCGTGAATACCTAAAGAAGGTATCCCCCTGGGGGGATGAGCTCTAGGGAGCTAAACATTTTGTGAAAATTCTAATATACACAAATACACACACGCATGCATATGGAATAGGTTTAAAAAATAGCTAAAGCAAATTCAGAGAACCTCAAAGTGATAAATAAGTTAATATTTCCAGAGTCGGGTTTTTATCATGTTTTAATACGTTTCTACAAACTCACATGATGTTACATATTCACCTGCTGAGGTCCATTTTATTTCCAATATGACGCAATATTTTGTTGTTGTTTTTTAATTCGTCAAACTATTTCATTTTGAGTTTTCATGCGGAAATCTTGCTCTAGGAAACTTATGACGTAATATTCAATTTGTTTTCAATTCGTCAAACTATTTATTTTATTTAATTTTTCACGTGAAATTCTCGCAAAAGAAAAGCAATTGTTGTGGTGAGAATTTTATTGCTTTTTTTTTTTTTTAATTGTTGGCAACTGCAATAACGAAAAATATTTATTTTTTTCTGTCATTGTTGTGTAAGAGCTGATTTTATCGGAATCATGTTAAGATGGTATTCAAATTTTTGAACTCTCCCCATTTCCATTCCCTTGGTCCGATTTTACCCATTTTCAATCCCCGCCGAGATATTAGCCATCTCAAAGTTGTTGGCGAGTTTGAAGACGATCCGAGCATAATTGCGACTTTTATCGTGCGGACAAAATTTAGTACATACATACATACATACATATATATATATATATAACTTTTTAGGTTTTGGGTTCCTGGGGTCCTGTAATGAAAAGTTATGAAGGAATTTTTCAAAAGTCGCACCATGGTAACGACTGCAATACGTAGTATTTCTTACGAAATCTACCTAAAAACAATGTTTCACAAAAATTTAGTGCGTCTCTGCAGAAGAGCAGTGACATTAAAGCGTTCATGCTCAGATAGGATGATTCTAGCCTGGATGAATTTGCTTCGCCGTGTTGGACAAGTAAGCTTTTCTAGGATTAGTTAAATCTTGATTCGCATATTAAAACGCAATCGGTCTGCCAAGTCCTATCTTGGTGGAAAACACCTGAAAACCCGATTTTAGCGGCTGACTCGTAGGTTTACCTTTGTGTTTTATTGCTACCAGCCCTCCATGTTTTCATACCTTTTGGTACAAGAAAACACAATGGTAAACCTACGAGTCAGCCGCTAAAATCAGGTTTTCAGGTGTTTTCCACCAAGATACGACTTGGCAGACCGATTGCGTTTTAATATGCAAATCAAGATTTAACTAATTCTAAAATTTCGTCCGTGAACTCGATCAGGTGATTGTCTATGCTGCCGGCTCCCGGTTAATAATGGCGCCCTTCATTATTTTCCAAGAGCTCAGATGCGCCCCTGATTAATGAAAGGTTGGACAGGCTTGGCTTATACCACAGAAAAGTATAAATCTTTCATTGATTTTAAAGTTCGCAAAAATGTTAAAAAATAATCGTTTTTGCAATAATAACCACCGCCATTTTGACAAAAATTAACTTTTTAAACTAAATGTTGGTATAAGTTCCCTTTCATAAATTGGGTGACAGAGGCTTCCAGAGGCTTGTGACTGGAGAAAAACCGTCGCCCGATTGGACCTACACATCGCGCCCCTGCGGTGCTTCCCGTCGTGCAAGGCTAATTATACATTTTTATTCTTTTACACACACAAAAATTTAAATATAAAAGTGAAATACGAGTTGTAATTTTCTAACTGGGCGAAAAATGTGCAGGCCTAGGTTCGAACTAGTGATCCCTTGTCTGAAACTGCCAATGCTCTACCAACTGAGCTATTAGAGCGGGAGCCGACAGCACAGACAACCACCTCATCGAGTTCACGGCTAAAATTCCAGAATGAGTTAACCCTTAAATGCCTGATTTTTCAAAAATCATTGTAATAATGTTTTTCGGCTTTCATTTTTTAAATGAAAGCCGAAAATCATAGGAAAAATACTTTAAAAAATCATATTATGTTTTAAGTATAGTTTACGGCTAAAAAACAGTTTGTTACTAATCGGCAATACTGGTGTTTTATTGAAAAAATAATTTTCCTTGATAAAATTCTATAATATTAAACACACAAGAATTTTAGGAACTATAATAAGAAATAAATTTCACTTGCTCACTGCAGGTCAAAATAGGGTATTTCGCAAGCTCCCAAACAAAACAAAAAGAACAAGTAGCAACTATTGAAAAAATAAATCATCTTTATTCTTAAACAGCACAAGTGCTGCCATCTACATGTTGAAAATCGATTTAATACTATTTTCAGAATGTATTTTATTGGCAACATTAGGCATTATAGCTTCAATATTATTCTAATAGTATTTTAGAGCCTAAATTGGGTATGTTGCCGAAAAGCAAAACCGGGCATTTAAGGGTTAAAACTCGATTCTCACATTAAAACGCAATCGGTCTGCCAAGTCCTATCCTGGTGGGAAAACACCTGAAAAGCCGATTTTAGCGGCTGACTCGCAGGTTTATCATTGTGCTTTCCTGCACTTAAAAGTATGAAAACAGGGAGGACTGGGAACATGAAAACACAATGGTACCTACGAGTCAACCGCTAAAATCGGGTTTTCAGATGTTTTCCCCCCAGGATATGACTTGGCAGACCGATTGCGTTTTAATAAGCGAATTGAGTTTTAACTCATTCTAGAATTTCAGCCGTGAACTCGATGAGGTGATTGTCTGTGCTGCCGTCTCCCAATCTATATCGTGGACGAGTCTGGAGGACCCAATTCACTCAGATAACCTTACTGATCAGAGCATCTGGTCTGATATAGGAATCAGCACAACAGAATAAATCGCAGATAATGGAACTCCCGTAATCGCTGGATAAGTAATGACAGTAGATTAATTTTAACACAATTATTCTAATTGGTAAATAAATTATTAGTTGTAATTTTCGAACTGGGCGAAAAATGTACGGCAAGATTCGTGTTGTAATCAATGTAACATTTTTGAGACACATTAATCTTTTATGTCCCAAATTATGAATTCATGAAAATTTCATCTTTTAAAGTATTTTTCGTGAATTTTTGAAACTACATTAGAAGATTGACACAATCATTTAATAAATTTTAGAAGGATTTTGACAATTAATTGAATTTGAATGTATAGGGATTTTTGTACACTATTTATAACTCCTCTCAAATCTTTTATTTAAAATATATATATATATATTTTTTTAGTATTTTGTAGAATTAAGAAATGTACAAACAGAATGTTCTTACAATAGAAATTTAGAAATATTTCCAAACTGAGCCACCCGCCCCGCCAATCCCAATCTTTCAACGTCAAGAAAGCTGAAAAGAAGCAAAAGAAAAAGAAATCATCTTTAAAAAAACTTTGTTGTGTGCAACCCATAATGCTTTTGGAAGAAGACAAAGTAAAGTATCTATAACTCATTTTAAACTGTATTACAACTAATCCATGTATGAACTCGTTATGTACTGAATTATGAATTCGTAAAAATTTTATCTTCTAAAGCATTTTTTGTGAATTGTTGAAACTACATTAGAAAATTTACATATTCATTTAAAAAATTTTAGAAGGATTCATTAAATTTGAATTTATAGGAATTTTGTGCACTATTTAAAACCCCCACTCAAATCTTTTATTTTAAATAGTTTTCTTAGTGTTTTGTAGAATTAGGAAATGTACAAATATAACTTTCTGACAACAGAAGTATAGAAATATTTCCGAATTGAAAACCCCAACGCCAAGAAAGCCGAAAAGAGACAAAGGCAAAAGAAATCATCGTTTTAAAATTTTTTTGTTGTGTGGAACCCATAATGCTTTTGGAACAAGATAAAGTAAAGTATCTATAACTCATTCTAAACTGTATTACAACTAATCGATGTATTAAATGAATTTTATAACAAGTTATTTTAATAGTACTTATAAGAACCGTCAGTAGATAAGGGGTTAAGACCTGAATCATTTGAGCATTTACAAAAATGCAAAGCGTAGTTAAGGGGTCTCAGGACTCTTGAAATTGGAAAAAAGGAAAAAAAAGACCATTTTCAACATTTAATATCTTAAAATGTATTTGATTTTAAGACACAATTTTAATTGGAATAAAATATATAAGTATGTTCTTTTATTTCATGTATAAGATGCAGAATTAGCATTTACAGGGGACTCCAAACTGTCAGACATTTGACGAGCAAAAAATCGGCATAACAGCTTACGCGCACGATTACAAAATAAGTATTGCAACTGGAATGAAAATTTTGATGCCTACTTATACTTCAGATTGTAATAATTACCCTGAACCTAAATAAATTTATTATTTAAAGTTTTTTTTATATTTTTAATACAAAGTTGTATTTAGTTAATGCAAAATTTCGAAATTTTCAACAGAATAATCACGTATAAAGAATATCTTTCTGAACAATAAGAAGGAAATTTTAGGTTCAGTTTATACAGACTAACATGAAACATATGTTTTGAAAATTTCATGAAAAAAAATTCAGAAGTTTTTGAAATATCGTGCGCGTTTTGCCCAAAAACGTCATTTGGAGAAAATTGACTTCAAATTTTCCGAAACGACGCTTCAGCTATTGAACGTCTATAAATGTAAAAGCCATAACTTCAGTTCTAATAGGAATTTCAAGGAAACAATTATATCAAAATGTTCAGAAAAGATAGGAGGTTAACATCTAAAAAAATTAAAATTTCGAAAATTTTAAAGCTTTAAGAGTCCTGAGACCCCTTAACTAAACAAAATCAAAGCCTGTGAAGCATGCTTGCCGAGACTAGCTTTTCCAAAAATTTGCCGTTTTTGAAAACGTGCGTTGGTTGAATCATTTGAAATATGCATATTCCTAAATTCCGTGCTTTTTACTTCCGAACTCCGCAAACAGCATAAAAAATGCGAATTTTTAAGTCTTTAAAAAAATGTTTGAAAAAAGTTCAACTTCGTGGGTGGTTCTCTTCCCCCCTATTTCCGCGACTTGCATCGTGTTCAATTCTAAAGATACGAAAAAATCAAGTACTCTCCTAATTAGGTTAAACATTATGCGTTCTTAATCATCCATCTTAAATTTATTTTGCAAAAAATATGTTTTTATCCATTCAAAAATAACAGATTGCGAATACTAAAAAACTACCTGTCACTGGTCCATTTTTGCCTGTTACATATTTCTAACGACCCCAATTTAATATTGCCCTGTATCGACATTCCGTTAGTCTCTGCTTCTCCGGTACAATCTTATGCTTGTGCCCTTCCCGATATGATGCGGGATTCGAGAAAGGCAAAATCCATTCGTTACAGGTTCTCACCCCACCCCCCCCCCCCCCCCCACTTCCGTCTGGAATGTCCCTCTCCTGGCTGCTATCCAAAATCGTTCCTGGAGGATTTTTTCTTTCCTGCTTGCACCCACTTCTCAACAGCTTCCGGCGCGGGAAAAGAATGTTTCTCTCACGGCAATCGAAGGAATTTTCTCCGGAAAAGGATGAAGAAGGAAAAAAGGCATTAATTCTATCTGACTCTTTTGCGTACAAGATTTGTTGTTTTTCTAAAGCAACTGAAAACTAGTCATTGGGGGCCACCGTAATAGTTACACATCACGGATATGCATAATATAAAATATGAAAATAAAACGTGCAAACTCTTTATAAAATGCATTGCAATTCCAAAATAAAATTTAAACGTATATTTAAATAATGTTTAATACATAGTAATTCTCTATTACTGAATTGCGGGTACCATTTGATAATGCCGTCGACCCATTTCGACAAATTATATAAATTGCCAAATTACTCTTAAAATTATACAAATTGGCATAATTTTTATTTTAAATAACGAAAGAACAAATAAATTAGTAAAAGATCAATAAAAATATAAATAAAACGTCGAATTAAAAATCACTTGATGACGTAACAAACATGTGTAACGTGTTTAATGTCAAGTGAATGTGACATTTACGATCAGCCATTATTAGCATTTAATCTTATAGTTTGGCGATAGTTTTTTGGTCGACGGGATAATCACGTAGTACCGAATTGCGTGAAAGAAACATCCTTATAACTCCTAAAATGATAATCTTATTAACTAACACTTTACTGCGTCGGATTAAGCGTCTCATTTACAATTAAGATATATCTTTGAATTGAAATTTGAATGGAATACAGGGACATGAAAAATCAAAGAGTGTGGAAAATGTGATTACAAATATCTCCAACTCATTATCCGATCGACTTCATTCTTTATGCAAAATTTATGTTTTTTTATTCTCTTTTATATTCACTCCTTAAAATAAACAATTTCGAAAATTTTTATATACCTTTTATCAGAACGAAAATTTCGAGAATCCGAAAAAAATAGTTCCGGCTAATCGAGGCTACTGAAATTCAATATGCTTTTTCTCATTATTACGTACTAAGTACACACCAAATATGAAATCACTATCTCAGTTTGTTCGGGAGATAGAGCGTTTACATAGACACACAGCTAAATGGATGGCATTTTTTTTTCCTAAAAATATTTTTCGGAATCTCCAGTGTCAGTGTCTGAAACGTGTAAATCTGTCTTTTTTTTCTTTTTTCGATTTTTAAAACGATTACAAGACTTACCCGAGACTACGTATGATGGGTAAGTAATTAGCAGTAATATGTATTAAGGCTCTTCATGCATCAGGCTGGAAATTCTAATGCTAAACCAATGGGCTTCGGAATGCATTCGTATTTTTCAAATTTCTCCTCAGAAAATTAAAAAATTTTTTTTTACTGTTGATTGTATGCTCTAAAGCAGTGGTTCCCAACGTGGGGCGTACGTCCCACTCGGGGGCAATTCCAAATTTGTTACTCACTCATTCGCTATCAGTTTGTTTTGTTTGTTTGTTTTGTTTTATGTTTTTTGAAATGTAATGTTGCAAACGAAAAATAAATGGAATACAAGCAAAATTTTAGAAATGAATTTTTGTTATTAAATTATTAAAATGTTCTTAATGAAAAGTTTAAAATAGATTTAATACCAGAATAATTATATGAACAATTGTTTCTGCTATATTTTTAGTATTCTGCTTTTTATTCTAATCAGGGGGGTACCATTCGTGCGATGCGCCAACTGAAAAGATTTCTTAACTGTTCGCGCATTACGTCACGTGGCGGACAGATTCGCCTCGCTTCGCTCGTTTCAATAGTACTCTATATGCCGTTCTGCGATGGAATTTTTTTTCTGTGAATGATTTTAATTATTTTATTATTTTAAGACTTTTTGAAAAAAAACCTAGTGAATGCACTATATCAACATGCTCTAATAACCCTCGGAGAACACGTATACA
The DNA here is from genome assembly GCA_963932465.1 of Maratus speciosus. Classification (NCBI taxonomy): domain Eukaryota; kingdom Metazoa; phylum Arthropoda; class Arachnida; order Araneae; family Salticidae; genus Maratus; species Maratus speciosus. The sequence goes on along the minus strand of OZ010794.1, from coordinate 89,186,477 downwards.
GATTTAAAAATACAGTACAAAGCCTCAAATCCGGAATTCTTCAAATTCCGGGCATTTTGTTAACTGACGATTATTATTCTAGAGAATCGAGAAATTAGAAAAACACTAAAATAGCAGAGGCCAAATTTACTATATTTGGCTGCAATTTCAAAGCCGAATTTCTTTTACGAACGTCAAAAATTTCTGCAGAACGCAAAAATCTCTAAAAATTGCATAAAAGAATCGCGAGAAATTCCGAATAAAGTTAAATAAAAGTGAAAAAAGAAAAAGAGAGGACAATATTTACTATATTGAACTAAAAGATTAAAACCGGACTTCTTTCACAAATGCAGACAAATCGCCATGGAATGGGGAAAAAAAAAAAAAAAACAATTCAAAACTCGCAGAGGAGAAAATTTATTATATTTCGCTAAATGTTGGTAACCGAGTTCCTTTTACAAATCTCAAAACTCTAAAATTCGTATAAAAAAACTCGCGAAAAATGCAAATTCCGAATAAACTTTATTGAAAAAAGACAAGATTTACTATACTGGGCTAAAAAATAAAGCCGGATTTCTTTTATTCGTATGGAAAAATCGCCGCAAAATTTAAAAAAAAAACTGTTAAAAATTGCATAAAAAATTAAAAAAATTTCTTTTCTTATTATAATTTTTTAAACTTAAAAAAATTTCCTCTATTAAAACGTTTGTTTTAGCATTATCTTTTTTTTTTTCCTTTCTTTTATCTATAATAGAAAAAAGTATTGTAGTCGAAATTTTGTTCGACTTCCGGTTTTCGACGGATTTACACGTTTTAAGGGTAGAAGATACCGAAAAACATGTTTTTACACAATATCTGTCTGTCCGTATATACGTGTGTCTCATTATATTATCGGAAAGTATACGAAGTTATGCATAGAATTGAACCAAATTTCATGTAAGTGTTTTGCTGTGATAGTGCTGTAGTAGCGATTTTTGTGCCATTTTCAATATTCTATCATCGATAAGTGTATGAAATTACGCATAGAATTGAACAAAATTTCATATGTATGTTTTTGACTATGGCCAGCAGGTCCAGGTTGAATTTGGGGATACTCCACCGAGAGGGGGTGCTGTAATAGCGATTTTATGCAATTTTCATTATTGTTTCATCGCAAAGCATAGGTTTGAACCAAACTTCATACATATGTTTTTGACTATTGGCGCCAAGTCCCAGTTGAAAATGGACATGTAACCTCGAAAGGGGGCGCTGTCATAACGATTTTCTCGATTTTTCGTAGTTCTGTTGTACATTTGTTGCTGATGCAGTGACATGCATTTCGTTTCTAGCTGACCCGGCGATTCGCAAACAGAATAACGAAATATTCAGTTTATTAAATACTATGTTCGAGTTACTCTGATTAATAAAATGAAGAAGGAATTTAAGATGAAAATTAATGTAGGGTTGAGGTAATAACCTATAAGCAGTGCTTAATTTACGCCGGAGCTCAGCTTCGTTACTTCTTTATTTTTATTGGAAATTTAAATATTGGTCTGAATTCATTTGCGCTCATTCCGGATTTTGGCGAAAATAGTGTTTCTAAAAAATCAGTACCTAAATTTTATTTCTCTTTCCCTTCTATCTCCAATCTTTTGCGTTCTTTCCTACCAAAGCACTTACGTATGTGACATAGTGTGTCATGTGTAGCTTTTTTATTTTTTATTGATTTCAGAAAGGCGATAAGGAACGTCAGAATTATTCGCAACTGTTTCTGCCGTTTTTACTCGCTGCTTTTTGTTCGTGTTTTTAAAATATTCTCTCTGATAAACTTTCTAGCTCCGCGCGGTACTTCATTTGCTCCGACACAGGAGCGCTGCTCCAGTACGTCTTTATTTTTAGTAAATATTTAAATGTTAGTCAGAACAGACCGCAATTTATAAGTACTGCGCACCGATATCAAGTCCATGACGAGTAGGATTTTCGGAAAATTCCCCACTCCTAATTTTAATGTTTTTGCTCTGGTCATTTATTAGAATTTATTATATATGCCATAATGCCTAAAGATATGTCAAAATATATTACATATATATACATATAATTTCTTTTTGAGGAAGACGAAATTACTTTAAAATTTGTAAATAATGTATGAAATATAAATATGCGTGTGTGTGTGGGGGGGGGGGGGTGTAAGTGATTCATACACTTAGTTGTTATTACTGCAGAATATTACAGCTCTGGTAGTTTTTTTTTTGTGTTTTTTTTTTTTTTAAATCTAGAAATTAAGCTCTGTGTATACATATTGTTACAGATATTTGAATCATATTGATGTGCATTTGAAACTAATAAATTAAAAAATTGAATTTTGTTTATTAATGAGGATCAATGATTTTGCTACCTGATATAGTGTGTAAAAAGTATTAGTCACATACTGATTTATTGAAAGTATAATAATGGTTCTTACTTTTTTTTCCTTTCTATTTTTTGAAAATGTTAATTCATTGTTAAATCTGTATATCTCCATAAATGGTCTATCTATTGTTTCTTACTTGTATGGAGAAATATATGTAAACACATATATTCGATGTGTTTTATAAGATAACATGGAAATTTTAGAACTGAAGTTGTTTTAAATTTTTCAGTTTTTGCTGAAATTTTGTATATATGAAATAACGATATTGCTATTTGTATATCATAATGTGAAAAACATGTATAGTACATATTTTTTTCATAATAGAATTAGTTTAATTATAGAATAATATTTTTGTATTTATTTTGATCCTGAATAAGCATAGTGACATTCGAATTTTTACTTAAACTTATATCTAGTAATCGGACAATGCATTATTGTTAAAAGTTTTGATGCATGATTATTGTTTAATTTATTCTGCTTGAAAATTTTAGTCATTTTATTACTACTGTTGTGTCATCGTATTCATATAATTCATTTTATTTTGTAATAGTTTAAACGTTTTTATTTGTACTTTTACGCTTTAAAAATTTATTTTTTTTTGTTTGAACAAATTATTTTAAGGAAAGTGATTTTGTTCAATTTACTTTCGAAGATCTGCTATTTAAAAATTGATTTACTTCATATTCCGTTATTTTACGCATCCATTTACTATCTCACGGCTGGTCGAGCTCCGATCTTGTCCGCCACGTGACGTAACAGTCTTGCTCTGCTCTGATTGGCTATCCTTCAAATGGAACAACCTTATGTAGAAAAACCTTGACTCTAATGTAATGGTCTCTGAAAAGAGTTTTTTTTATGGGGTACCCCTCCCCCCCGCCTTTTCTTTCTTTTTTTTTTCGAACTAATGGAATTTTTTTTTCTTTTTTATTCTAAAATTTTTCTTTTCCTTTTTTGTTTTTCACTTTTTTAAACATGTTATACTAGTGCTTATGTACTTTTCTATTTATTGTTAATCTTTTCTTTTTTCATTAAAGTAATTTTAATTTGTGGCTACCAGTCACGTCTAAACATTATTTTTTTTAAGGCTCCCTAATGCCCTTGCAACACAATCACCTTTCCACTGGATGTAAAGTTGCAACGCAACTAGGTCATCCATTCAGCTGATCACATTGTTCCATTGTATTTTAGTTAATTTTCTCATCGTGGATACCAGCCGCGTTTAAGCAGAAACATTTTAAGGCTTCCTAATGTCCTTGTAACACGAATTACTTTTATACTGGATGTCAAGTTGCCACGTAACTAGGAAGTCTATCAACCAGATCATATTGTTCCATTGTATTATTAAATCTCTATAAAATTTCGGGACTGCATTTTACAATTTTTCATAACTCTTTCGATTATTTACTGAATGAGCTTTCTACTTCTATTCGCTCTGTTATATGTAACACGAAGATTCTTTTACTCGGAAACTACTTTTAAAAGCATATAATTTTTTCTGTCTTGAACATATATAGTTAACCTAAAAAATATACGAAACATATGAATAAAGTACTACCTACTTTATAAAACTTATAAATTTCAAATAGTATTAGAAAAGGAAGTGGGTGGATAGCAAATATCTTTGCTTCGTGAACAGGCATCCTGCTTAGTAAATAAATTTATATGTCTACATATACAATATACAATTTAGAATCAGATAATACATGGAAGACAACTAACGATACTGAGAAAGAAAAATCAGAAAAATGTGTTGTGATGGGGAAAGATGGTATTTAAATTTAATAAAGATGAGAATCTTGAAATGCTTCTTGCATATTATGTTATCCATAAAAAGAAAATTTAGTGTCCAAAATTTTTACACCAATTCTTAACCCCTTGGGAACGAACGTCACGTATATGTGCCACATAAGATGCTCAGAATCCTTGATTCCAACAGGTTATTTTTTATTATAAAATTTGCTTTATTTAATCAGGACATTTTCCCGATTCAATTAGGTAAAAATTTCAGTTTTGAAAAACCGGTGACAAAAGATTCAAAATTCTATAAAAGACGCGAAGGGATTAATAAGTTACAAAAATGAATTATAAAATGTGTAAATGTTATCAATTTTAATGTTAAATGTAAGTCCCTCTTCAAGCTACTTTGCGAAGATAAAAATGCAGACCGTATGGCATTTTTCTTTAACGTTGAGGAAAGTTCAACAAGTACAGCAAAACCCTTTTTGGCACAAAAGCGAAGTTGTATAATTTCATTGCATTTATCAAATTATGTTAAAAACATTTTTCTGACAGAAAATTGACCTCTTTGTTAAGTTAAAAAAAAAAAATGTGAAATGAATAGTTATTCTTAAAGCTCTATTACGCTTCCACCGTGTGAATAGAGTTCACTTTTTAAATGATAAGGGAATTTTTACAGATTAAGGGGTCTGGGGGGGGGGGGCATCGTAACTTTGCAGAGGCTTTGGTGGGGCGTGGTCAATAAAAGGTTGGGAACCACTGCTCTAAAGCTTATTGAGTTGCTCTTAAAGGGTCATTCCACGTCATGTGTGGGACAGCTTTTCTACATATTTTTGCTGTTTTAACAACGTCATTATATCCTCAAATTAAAACAACCATGCTATTATGAAATTCTAGAGTTTTTTGTTAATTTTAATGTATAGTTTATGTTTTAATATATTATATGAATGCACCTGAGAGTAACTCTTGTACTAATATTTGTGCTTTTTTATATGCATTTTAATTATGTTTTTTTATTTTTTTTATTTACAAAATAATTTTAAAATAAAATGTTAGTTTTATATAAAGTGCTAAAATCTTACTTGCAACTCGCCTGCTTCACTTCGATTTTATCACTTAAGATATAAAATTGTATACAGTAAAATCTCGATTATCGGAAGTAATTCGGACCGACCATCTTTCGGATATTAAGGAGAAATATATGCACTATTTCTTATTTTGGTAACAAGTCCTTAATAAAAATAAAGCAATAGTAAAATAGAAACAAGAATACTGAATTTTAACTTTGAAATTAAGTACATTTTACCTATTTCACAGGGATTTGGAGCAATGTTTTATTTGTCGTAGTTTCGTTTACATTTGCTTTGTAGCTCTATAGCGAAGATTTTTTTAATACTATTAGTTCTCCAGTATCACAGTCTTTCTGTTGATCCAGCCATGCCAAACCTTTTACAAAACATTCAAAAGCTCCAGAATTGCTAATTTGTTCGTTTTTTTTCTTTCAACTCCGCTTACGGGAGCTCAAATTAAATTAAAAGGAACTCTAAAAGTAGGGATGGAAAATATATATACTCGTAGTTCGGAAAGGACCGCTTGCATACAAGAAATATGATAGTTTAAAAATATCTCTGTCGGCTCGGCCTACAGGAGCAGGTAGATTTCGAAGTCAAGTAATAATTTCACCAACAAAAACTAAATTATGATTAGAGATAAACCCAATTTAACAATTTTATCTGGGCGCTTTTAACGAGTTTTTAATTTCATTTTTATATAAGATCTGGTTTTATCATAATCATGTTAAGGCAGTATTCAAAACATATTTTTCCATGCTCAATAACTCGAAATTTTCAGACACATTTTCTGATTAATTTTTAAAAGGAAAAACATGAAACTTGCTGACGTGATTTTTAAAGAGATTTATAAACGACCTATGTTTTATTTTTCGTTCAATTAATTAGAACTTGATTTATAAACAATTATATTGACAGTAGGACTATATTTTTCTTTTCCAACACAATCGCTTTGAGAAATTCGATTCAAAATGCCCACTGACATATTTTTTTAAAAATATATTTTGCCTGTATCAAAATATTGACCATCTCGGCACATTATATAGTCTCTGAATAACAGAACCTACCAATTGGATACGTTTGAAAGCAAAAATGAATTTAAAAATGAGTCAGAAAATAAGCAGTTTGGATTTGAGTACATCCTTAATACAATATATTTTTCTTCAACTCTATGAATTTTTAATTTGTTTTTGTTGTAAGAAGTAGTCCTATCAAAAGCTTGTCAATATAAAAGTTGTAGATAATATTAAGAAGATATATAATAAATTCATCCGGATTTCATATCTTGTGAATTGACGAAGTTATGAATTTTTCTTTCTACTTCAACCTCCCCTCCTCCCCCCATTTTTTTTTCTCGGTACGAATTGGTTCTATCAAAAACATAACTTTATAACTATATGTAACTTTATATAACTATAACTTTTATATTGAAAAGACAATTTATAATAAATTTATTTGGATTTAATATCTTGAGAATTGGCGAAGTTATGATTTTTTTTCCCTTCCCAAAACCCTATTTTTTTTCGCCCCTTGAGCCCATTTCCAGTTTTATCAAAAATCTGTCATGCATAAATTTTTGGTCCATTTTTTAGAAGTAATAATAACTTCAAACTGAGACGATATGTATCATAATTAAAAAGTTATGGGGTTTTCTCGTTTTTCACAAAACCCCTCCCTATTTCCAATCCCTTGGTCCGATTTTACCCATTAACGAACTTGACCGAGATTTTATGCCCTCGATTTTATGTATCAGTTTGGAAAAGATTTGTGCAGAATTATGGAAGTTATAGTGTCCATAAAAAAGTGATATAGATAGATAAAGTTTTTTACTGGGGGTGGTTTTTGGTTCCAGAGGTCATGGTCGGTGTAGAACCGAAAAATAATTTCCGAAATTCCAACATAGGAGCGATCCCAATAGGTAGTATTTCATACGAAATCTACCTAAAAGTTTTCAAAAAGGATTTTGCACACAAGGAATGTGATAGTAAAAAGAAAGCTTTAAAAATGGATTTCAGTTAACCGAGAGTCTCGGATAAAAAGAGGTTCTACTGTATTTTAGAAATATTTTGGCAAAAAAACGAAACTTTCTTTAAGAAGAGCATACCAGAAACAGAAGAAAAGAATTCTCTGAGGAAAGAAATTTTCCGAGGAGAAATTTTAAAAATACGCATGAATTCAAAGCCCATAGGTTTAACAGAAAGGGGAATTTGCGTCCTGGACCGATATGTTTTTTAAAAAAATCGCCGCGAAACAGGGGAGAAATTTCCAAAAATCCCTCTACGTAATTGCGAATAAATTTTATTGAAAAGAGAGCAATTTATTTTATTTTTTATTATTGTACCCAAAAGGTTAAAACCGGATTCCTTTTGCTAATGTGAAAAATCGCCGAGAAACAAAAACCCTTTAAAAAGTCAGACAGAACAAAATTTACTACAGTGAGAGCTCAAACATTCTAACAGGAATTCGTTTTCGAATATAAAAGAAATCGGTATGAAAAGCGAAACAACGCAAAAAGTCGCATCTGTCGCCCATAAAACACATATCTCTAATCTAAAACTAAAAAGAACCCAATGTTGCTGCTGTATCCGCAGTAGAATTTGTTGTAGCCTTTTGACTTTCACGGTTCATAATAATAATAAAAAAAAACTATTGCCTATAAAAAACATGAAAAAGGGTAGTTTTACCGAGAAAACACGCTAAGGCAGACCGTTTTTAAATCCAAGAAATATTTTAAGATCTATTGAATGTTAAAGTCGCACAAAATATTTCCGTTAAGGGAAGACACGACTGGGACTCCACGCCCACTTACATTAAGTTTACTCTAACGTTTTATAACCATTTATTATATGTAACTAAATTTTATCGAAGTGTTTATATATACTTCAATTCATATGCTGTGTTTGATAAAACTGTGCAAGAATTTCACACAAGCTAAGAAGTGCAAGTTTTTAGCTCTCCGAAAAATTGTTCTTTTCATCTAAAATCCCACATCAACTCCTAAAGTACTCGAGCGATTTCGATAAAAAAATTTTTGGTGGTAGATTATAAATATAAGATCACATGTGGCAGATCGTTTAAAAAACTTTCAGAGAAAAAAAAAATTCTGGAAATAGAAAAATTCTGAAAAATTGCCATTGCTCTAAAATAAAAAGCTTTAGTCGCAGAAAAAAAAAATGTATGCCATAAGTCTTGAGCATACTCCAGTGAATATGGATTTCAAATTTCACCAAAATCGGTCGAGTACTTTCCGAGGAAACGGGTCTTAAAACTCGCATATTTCCCATAGGATTGCACCCAGGCTTGCCTTCCCTTAAAGTTTTATAGAATCAAAAACTATGAATAAACATTTAATCTCTTTCGCAGGCACATACTAGACTCCATGGCAGTGTACAATACTCCTATACAATAATTTTGCCTAATTTTTATTTTATTTTTTCAAAATAAACTTTACAGCACTGAATATCCTTTCATAATTAGGGAACACAGTGTGTTTGAAATGCTTGAGACCGGAGAAAAATAGTCGCCCGATTGTAAATTCACGGCGCACACCTTCAGGTATTACCTGTCCAGGGGTGTAGTCGTAAAAAAAACAGAGGGCATACGTTCTAAGCAGAGAGTATACGCTCAAGGCAGAGGGTATACCCTAGTGTATGTATACTATAGCTTTCTTGAGAAACAGAGGGTATACGGTGTTCTTTAAAAAAATCCAGAGGGTATACTGCGTATAGCCCCGTATACCCTCCACTACATCCCTGTACCTGTCTCACAAGGCGTATTATACTTTTTTTCCCACACAAAAATTTAAATATAAAAGCGAAAATGTCCGTAAATATCTCTCTATTCTAAAAAATGTAACTAACGCTGTCACTACCGCTGCCGTTAATGATTTTTTTGTGACTAAAAACTAAAAATGTGGCGCTGCCAACCATTAAAGATCCTGGCTCCAGTGCCTAGCTCATTTTTCTTGACCATAGGCCCGACTAGGTGGTCAGCCTAACGCGGGAACCTCAGTGTTTAATTACCATTCAAGGTTAGTACTTATTTTTTCGACCTCGAAGGGATGAAAGATTGAGTCAAGCTTGCCCAATCTGCAGCCCGGAATCGAACTGGGGACCTGTAGCATGGTAGCGTGATACGCTGACCACTAAGCTACCGGGTTTCCATTTTTTTTTTTTTTTAATACACAAAAATTTAAATTATATAAATGAAATATCATTCAATAGAATACAAAAATTCCGAAGGTGATACATCGATTTCTTTGTAACCTAATTTTAGGGCATGAAGTAAAACCAACCTCCCTTTAAGGTACGTTGAGAGCACCTATTTTTTTTTTAAAAAAAAGAGGTACATTATTGAAAACATACACATATTTTTAGTACAATTGCAATACAGAATGATGAAAAAACAAAATTCTAAGGTGCGTTCGTAATTATATAAATACGTAAGCACCTATAGTCGTCGTTTGGTCTGCCTGTCTGTCTGTCCGTCCGCATATAACAGAGCAAAAACTGCTCAACCGAATGGTCTGAAATTTTAAATATATAATTGCTACAAAATTGTGCCGAGTCATTTCAAATTTTATGAAAATCGGATGTCTAGTTTAATGACAGGGACACTCAAAAGTTTTCCGCTACATGATGGCCAATGGGAAAAAATTTAGTTCATTTTAATGATGTTACAGCCATTCGAACAGAATGAAATAGATAGGCACTTATGAAGTGCGCTAAAATATACATTCAATACAATAGGCAGTGCAAAAAATATTTATAAAAGTAGTTATAGTACGAACGCACCTCATTTACCACGTTTGACGAGCAATTTCCAACTTGTTTAATTTATCAAACTTTCATGCTTACGCCAAACAGCATACAGTCAATTCAACTCAATACAGTTCGATTTCCTTTGTACTACATACTACTAGGACACTTACCTCTTCACTGAACGAGGAGTTTTACAACATCGTCAAAATTTAACTTTTTCAAAAAATGTAAAAAAAAATACATATTTTTTTTAATTAAAAATGATCATTTTTTTATGTTCGAGGAACTATAAAATAATGGCATGATCGCATAGAGCTTAGATTCTAGTTCAGAACATAGCGAGTGTTAAGGTAAGCATTCTGAGAAAAATGTCACTGAAATAGATTTAAAACATTTTATGTTACGGAATTTATCGAACATGGAAATAACGAAATCATTGATTTTCCAGAAATTGCATTTAAAGATTTCTTTTATATCTTTCAGATACATACAAAATTAATCCAGAAGTATAAGTTAAAGTTTATGAGTGTTTTTATGTACAACAAATCGCTGCCGGCTCGACCTACAGGGTTTTTAATTTCATTTTTATAAGACCTGGTTTTATCAGAATCATTTTAAGGCGGTATTTAAAAAAAAATATTTTTCCACGTTCAACAACTCGAAATTTTCTGACATATTTTCAGATTCATTTTTTAAAAGAAAAAACATGAATCTTTCTGACGTGATTTTTGAAGAGATTTATAAGCGACCCGTGTTTTTATTTTTCGTTCAATTATTTAGAATTCGATTTATAAACAGTTATTTTCTCAGTATGATCGAGTTGGTCCTATCAAAAACTTGTCAATATAAAAATTGTAGATAATAAGAAGATTCATAATAAATTTAATTGGATTTGATATCTTGAGAATTGACGAAGTTATGAAATTTTTTCTCCCAAAAACACTATTTTTTCGCCCTCGAGCCCGTTTTTAATTTTATCAAAATTCTGTCATACATACATTTTTGGCCCTTTTCCTAGAAATAATAAATTTAAACTGATTAGATATGTATTATAATTAAGAAGTTATGGGTTTTTTTTTTTCGGTTTTCACAAAACACCTCCCTATCCACCCCCCCACCCCCTCCTTTGGCCTGATTTTGCCCATTAATGAACTTGACCGAGATTCTCTGCCCCTTGATTTTATGTATAAGTTTGGAAGAGATTTGGGCAGAATTGCGGAAGTCATCGTGTCCATAAAAAAGTGACATAGATAGACTGATAGATAGATAAAGCTTTTAACTGAGGGTGGTTTTGAGTTCTACGAGTCATGATTGGTGTAGATCTGCAAATTTGTTTCAGAAAGTCCAACATAACGGAGAATGTAATGGGTAGTATTTCTTACGAAATCTACCTAAAAACGTAAGAAAAGGATGCTTAGAAACATTGTTTTTAAATTTCTTCAGGCGTTCCTACGCCCATTTCCGGTATTTTATTTTTTGCTTCCTGTTTATTAAATTGGCACTAACTCCTCCTTTAATAATCATAGAACTAAAATTAAAGCACATTTGGAGTTGTAAATAATTGCGCTTTCAAATAAAACAATTTTGTCTTATCATTTTGTAAAAACTTCAATTGAATAGCTTCGGTTGTCAAAATTAAAGGCATACTCTTCTGCGTGAACTTTCTAGATGATATATTTTTCTCTGGATACGACAGCTTCCGAAGAATATTCCGGAAATTTATATCTCCACTCACCGGAGCGTGTCATCGAATTGACACTTCATCGTCAACTTTAATTCCACTTTACATATCATAACTCAGACGGAAGGATTCGTTGAAGGGGAAAGATTGGATCGAACGTAACTGGATCGGGAAAAGAGGAAAGATTCTTCTTCGATTCTAAAGCCAAGAGGGACGGATTTTAAATACCGTATTTTATGGGAGAAACACGCATCCATAGCGCCGCACTTCTCAAATTAGCCTCAATAACCTAAAAAATATCGCAATTGCCGCAACTGTGGGAACGCTACTTTTGTCGACACTCACACATTAACCTAACTTTAATCAAAGTTTTCTGGACAGTGTAAGGTGCCTCTGTTTTAATAAGTTAAGATGTTTAAAATTTTATTTAAAATAGTTAAATCAGGTTTTAATGTTTTTCGTGTAATTTTTAAATTAAGCTGACGTCTGTTGGTATTTAAAAACCATCCAGAACGCGCTACGTGGACCTCTTTAAGCGCTCCGCGTTTTTTTTAAGTGGTCGGCGCCACTTGCCAAACTTTTTATGATTGGTTCGCATCCTCTTTAGGAATTTTTAGTTTCTATTCGAAGCCCTCAAAATCTTAGTCGTCAATATCAGAATGGAAGAGCTGTAGATTTTCTTCGTTCACGCTGTATATTTCGGTATCATGATGTCACAGTTTTCATCATCGGCAAGTGGTGTAACGATTCCAGCTTGTGAAAAACTGGATTTTATTGAAAAAACAGGAAAATCTTTCGAAGCTTGTGATATACATTTTGCCACCTCTTCCAAAAAAGCTACTTTATGACATTTCTAAATTCATTTTTGTTCGGAAATGCGTGTAATTCGCAGATTTTCTTATTCAGAAAATATGTAATGGCAAGACGTTTTCTCTTTTTTGGTAAACAATTATTTGTATCAATAAGATCGAAATCCGTTGTTCCCAAAAAGAACCAAAAAGATGAGGGGTTGTATCCAAATAAAGTAGTACGTGCAATATTGTGTACGCTATCTTGGCACTAATCAACAGATATTTGATACAATCCCCTATATTTTTGCTTCTTTTTGGGAACAACGGATTTCGAGCTTATTCCATCGACGATAATTTTCAGAATTTTCAAGCCATGATTTTGAGACTTTTACAAAAGTTGCTCTATATACTTAGCTAATATATTATGCATATTATATTTTGATTACATTCGCGTATGCGCAGTGAAACATTTTTTAATAAACCTGCTCCTTTTTCATCCAATTTTTATTATTTTTAAATTTTTATTGCACAGTATTATGTACAATGTTGTTTGTCATATTTTCGGAAAAGAACTTTTTTTTTGTTAAGAACTCTGCAAATTATAAGCAAAAAACCTGGCGAAATTTGAGACTGTTTTTATAAAAACCTTAATTTCTCTACAAGTATACATGCTATCCTCATAAAAATTAACACAGTATACTACAATAAGCCACTTATTAATAATCTCAAGTTTGAACGCTTTTGCTACATTAGTTTTTACAGGGTTATCCAAAAGATATTCGTTCTTTTTCAATTTGTTGACGGTCCCCTGTGGGGTTTCGGGAAAAAATCTTCGCGGAAGTATATGACCTATACTATACTGTTTACACACCTGCAGTTTCAGGTTAATTCCTCATGTATTTTTCTAGATATTTAACAAAACGTCTAAAATCGCAAGTGACCGGTCACCTTTGGCCATATAGTGTATTACAAGATTCACTTATCAGTTAATTTGAACTCGGATCCTTTTTCAAACTGCAGAATGAGCAAATATCTACTTTCTACTTCCATGATTTAAACTTTAACAAAAATGGAGATAGAATTTTACATTTTGACTCATTTTTCTGTACTTTTCCACTATAAGGGCCTTGGCTTGCTTTTTTTTTTCTTTACACTTTACAGTTTGGTCTCCCTTAAAATTTATGTTTGGAAAAGCATACTAAGCATTGTATCATGTTGCTTTTATTCCTAATTTAATTTACTCTGACTCCCTTAAACATAATTCATATAATCCCTTAAGGTAATATTAGTTTTTGTATTTAGTTTTTGTTGTTAAAATACTCAATTTGTTGATTTTTCTTTAAGCAAATATACCCTATTGGTTTACAATGGAAGTCTACGGGAATTTGGCGAGAAATATCGCCAAGTTGGTGACTCATTTTGATAGCCAAAGTTGGCGATAAATCGCAAAGTTGGCGACAAACTTGGTGGCATTGGGCGACAAAACAGGGTCCCCCACTATGGTAACCCCCTTATAAGTATGCAGATGCAATAAAGACTGTTCAGTAACCAATGAGATGCATTTCATTCGAGCGTTGCTATTAAACAATTAACAAATAATCGCGATTTCTGTGCCAAGTACGATAGCGTAATATACAGGGTGTATCTAAACTCTTGGGCAAAACTTTAAGGGGTGATAGTACACATCAAGACAAACAATATTAAATAGGAAACTAAGGGTCCCAAACGTCTTCCGAAGGAAATAGGCGCCTTTAAAGTTTAGGGTCCAAAATTTCAAATGATTATAAAAAACGGAAAAATTGGTCGATTCGCTTGTGGTTTTCACTAAAACTATTCTTTACTTCAGTATTTTCTTGGAAATAAATTTTAAAGATACCATTCAAAAAATGCCGATAGAGGGCGCTTTAGACTTTGGAGTAACCAACAACTATTTTTTACCGTTATTTTTTTTATCTCATTACATGCTTTCAAAAGCTTAGACTTAAATTTTGAGCTGAAAATCTGAATAGTTGGGAGTGGTTAAGAAGCGCAAACTGAACTGTGTTCAGGAGTTAAAATTTCAAATGATTATAAAAAACGGAAAATTTGGTCGATTCGTTTGCGGTTTTCACTAAAACTATTCTTTATGTCAGTATTGTCTTCAAAATAAATTTTAAAGATAAAGTTAAAAATAATACCGATAGAGGGCGCTTTAGACTTTGGAGTAACGAACAACTATTTTTTACCGTTATTTTTTATATCTCATTACATGCTTTTAAAAGCTTAGACTTAAACTTAAATTTTGAGCTGAAAATCTGAATCGTTGGGAGTGGTTAAGTAGCGCAAACTGAACTGTGTTCAGGAGGGGGGGTTCAAATTTCGACACATGAACACAGTTCAGTTTGCGCTACTTAACCACTCCCAACGATTCAGATTTTGAGCTCAAAATTTAAATCTAAGCTTTTGAAAGCATGTAATGAGATACAAAAATAACAGTAAAAAATAGTTGTTCATTACTCCAAAGTCTAAAGCGCCCTCTATCAGTATTATTTTTAACTTGATCTTTAAAATTTATTTTGAAGACAATGCTGACATAAAGAATAGTTTTAGTGAAAACCGCAAACGAATCGACCAATTTTTCCGTTTTTTATAATCATTTGAAATTTTAACTCCTGAACACAGTTCAGTTTATTCTACTTAACCACTCCCAACGATTCAGATTTTGAGCTCAAAATTTAACTTTAAGTCTAAGCTTTTGAAAGCATGTAATGAGATACAAAAATAACGGTAAAAAATAGTTGTTGGTTACTCCAAAGTCTAAAGCGCCCTCTATCGGCATTTTTTGAACTGTATCTTTAAAATTTATTTTCAAGAAAATACTGACATAAGGAATAGTTTTAGTGAAAACCGCAAACGAATCGACCAATTTTTCCGTTTTTTATAATCATTTGAAATTTTGGACCCTAAACTTTAAACGAATCTATCTCCTTCGGAAGACGTTTGGGACCCTTAGTTTCCTATTTAATATTGTCTGTCTTGATGTGTACTATCACCCCTTAAAGTTTTGCCCAAGAGTTTAGATACACCCTGTATATATATATATATAACAAATCGTCATCGATTTCCAGTTACTAAAATTAAATTTATAAATTAGCTAATATTCATAACACTGACATTATACAGAATAAAGATGGAACATGTAACTAGTAATACAGAATCATGCTAAATTCCACTAATTCAATAGCATATTGCGGGCGATAAATATATATAAAACATATGAAAACCCCCCCAAATTTTGATAAAATCCTATTAAAGACAAAAGATACAACATCCAGCTAAATAATGTTGAACCAGAAAAAGCTATATCATAAACATACAAAAGATCAAATGGATGAATGATGGTGGAAGCTTATAAAGTATTTAAATTGTTCATGGGTACAAAAAATACATTTATAAGCAAAAAACATAGTCTATTTCTGTAACGGAATTCAGCAATAAGGAAAAATTGAATTCCGTTATGTACCCGATCGACTAATCACGAGAAATTATTAAACCACCATGAAAAATATTAAACAATGTTATATCCACAGCAATAAAAAACTTTAAAAAATGAAACAAATTAAATCATAGACAAACCCAGCGAGAGAACAGCCAAGACAAATTGGCCATGACACACACAATTAACGGAATTTGGCATAGTATAAAAATACCGCTTAAATAACTTGCACCGTTAAAAGCATGTGCCACGGTTGCCGCAGTAAATAATCACAAGCATAAAATATAACAATTATAATTAATATAGTCCATATAATAATTATTATTACATGCTATTATAATGATCTTGGAATAAATTATTACTAAAAGTACATGAAAAAGAAATCCTTCTATATATATAAAAAAAAGTTTTGATTTGGAAATGGACCAATGAAAATCTGCGTAGATATTACCGGCAGATCGGCATCCAATTTGAATGCTTAAGCATGGCCTTTCTTCGTTAATATGAAAAAAACTGTTGCATACAAAAATATGAAAATCGGTAGTATTATAGAGAAATGTTTGATAAACACGCTGATGCAGACAGTTTTCAAATCGAAGAATTATTTTAAGAGATATTTAATGCCAAAGTTGGACAAAATCGCTCCATTAAAAAAGTTTTATAGGAGCAAAAACTATATATAGAAATTTAATCATTTTTAGATCATTTTATGCGTCAGAATTTTCCGGTGTGCAGACTGCATTTAGTTTAATTTAACTCATTTTTTGAAGTTTTATTTCTATTTTAAATTCAAATTTTCAGCATTTCGAGAGATATTTTATACAAATTTTAGAAAATTGTGTTAATTTAAACTGTTGCCAACTGTATAAACAGCACAAACAATAACGTTTGCTTCAAATTAAAAATTTATTTTACACGTGACTATTATAAACAGAAAATATAAAAAGCAGGAACTCATTGAAAATTACGTCAAAACTATATTTACATGTGAATTTTATAAAAGAGAAAGAATATTGTAAAATAATAAATTCATTAACATGCGTTAGAAGTCTTAAATAGGAGAATTTATGTCACTATACACTTATTACGTAACATGAATAAAATATAATATTGCAAAACAGTTTAAATTTAAAAATTTCGCGAGACATTTATTTGATATTTTAAGATGATCATAATACTTCATTTCTAACAAAAGTATTTTTACGCGAATATTAAAAAGAGAAAGAAAAGTTTGATGAAAATTACGTCAGATTATAATTGTCAGATTCAAATTATAATTCAATCTTCCGAAATCTTTTTAAAGCCGATCAAATTAGCGTGCTGTTAGAGTGTGCGGTGTCTGAACAGGTGTTGACGAGCGTAGATCGTAGGGGCAGACCGCCCTAGTAAAAAAAAGTTTTGATTTGGAAATGGACCAATGAAAATCTGCGTAGATATTCCCGGTAGATCGGCATCCAATTTGAATGCTTAAGCATGGCCTTTCATCGTTAATATTAAAAAAACTGTTGCATACAAAAATATGAAAATCGGTGGTATTATAGAGAAATGTTTGATAAACACGCTGATGCAGACAGTTTTCAAATCGAAGAAATATTTTAAGAGATATTTAATGCTAAAGTTGAACAAAATCTTTCCATTAAAAAAGTTTTATTGGAGCAAAAACTATACATGAGAATTTGATCATTTTATACGTTATAAGTTCCCGGTGTGCAGATTGCATTTATTTTTCTTATTTGACTCATTTTTTGAGGTTTTATTTCTATTTTAAATTAAAATTTTCAGCATTTCGAGAGATATTTTTTACAAATTTTAGAAAATGTTATTAATTTAAAATGTTGCCAATTGTATAAACAACGCAAGCAATAATGTTTACTTCAAATTAAAAATTTATTTACACGTGACTTACAAAAAGAAAAAGAAAAACTTTAAAATTAGAATTAAATGATTACATGTTAAAAGCAGGAAAATTACGTCATAAGAACCATATTTACACTTTAACTTTAAAAGAGAAACAAAATCTTAAAAAAATCATTATGCGTTAAAACTTTTAATTGGAGGAAATTACGTCATATTTAAAATGGCCAAAAAATATGGCAAAACAATTTAAATTGAAAAATATATTTGTGCGAGACATTTTGAGATAATTTTTTCAACTATTATCGTGAATTTGAAGACAGCGTAAATAATATTTCCTTCTAACAACAAAAGTATTTTCACGTGAATATTAATAAGAGAAATAAAACTTTGGTGTAAATTACGTCAGATTTGAAACGATACATTTAAAATGAATTATTTAAAAGAACTATCTTATTGCGCTGTTAAAAAATACCGGGAGACAATGACACTGTTTACTTAATTCATTTTACATTAGCTTATTTTCAAATGTTTAACTACTTTTTTAATTAAATACGAAAACAGCCATTGTATCTCTTAACAGCAGCAGATTTGGTCTTAAAAATCCCCAATCCAAGGAAAACGAATAGAAACTCGTTTACAGAGGGATCGCTACTTTTTTTTTTATAATTTTAATTCGATATCGATCAAATTAGCGTGCTTTTCGGATTTTTGTGTGCCCGAACGGAGTTGGCGAGCGTAGCTCGTAGGGGGCTGATCCCCCTAGTTGTTTAAAATTAAGCAATTAATAATTAAGAAATAATAACTAATATAAGAGTAATTTAAGAGTCCATGGCAACCTTATAATATTAGAACAAAATAAATAATTATTTAATTCTGCCGTCTAGCGGAACTACAAGAAATTAAATTTAAGATAGTCAATATATGATTAAGTTCAGGACTAAAATCAGAAGTAATAGTGTTTAGCGCTGTCATCTATTACATTATACCGAATATAACAGAAGAAAAAAATGCATTTAAAAAAAATTGCAACTAATTTAACCTATAATATCACTGAGACTGCACAAATATATCATTCTAAAACAGTGCATCAGAATTTTGATAATAATCAATTAACATTTTAATATATTGTGCTATAATTGGTAATAATTATTTTTATTTTTTAATATTTACATTTAAAATTAAGTAAATTAATAATATTTTCGAATAAGTAACTTTATTAATGATATAAAAGTTTGTTTATATTAATCACTTAATAAAATTAATGTATCGTTACTAATTTGGGGGGGGGGGGGTGTAATAAACCAACAAAATACAACATCACTACAAACTTATAAATACATATATCATAAATTGTGTAAGCGTATATCGTTACAAAGCAAAATAAATTGAAATAAATCAATAATAGTAAATTAAATTGATGTAAATTTATATATGTGTGTGTGTATATATAAAATAGATTGAAATTTGTATATAGCTCTTGAAGTACACTACCAGATGCTTACTATCGAATAGGGTACGGATAGCATTCATCATTCCTTTACAAAGACAGTCAAAATAATTCCATTACATTACGGTTTACGGAGTAAAATCATTTGCATTGTACACTATACAAGCCATTAATCACCGGACACTTTAAATTTTAGACATTTTGACGAATATTTAAAGATATACGTGTCGGATTTTAATGGAACTTCAAGATTATGAAGAATATGTTTGACTTCATATTTATCAATGGCGATTTGATCAAAAGGACAATTAGTGGGCCAACGAAAAATCGAAGAAAATTAATATTTGGGATCACCCTGTAAAATAAAATGCACGAAATGATCTATCGCTATAGCTTACTAATATGCGGATATTGTACGATATGTGTATCCACTTGTGTAAGACCAGCACGTATATTCATGAGGATAAGCAATTTTTTTTTAATTCAAAAAATTATTGCGTGTTTTTTTTGGTTATATCATGCAGCGTTTCCTACCGAATTTAACGCCAGTTTCAAAAAATTTGACAAAATGTAGTAGAAATAATATAGTGCAACTTGAATCTATATATTACATTATCGTACGTGGCACAGATATCGCGATTGTTTGTTAATTGTTTAATGGCAACGCTCGAATGAAAAGCATCTCATTGGTTATTGAACAGCATTTAATGCGTCCATACATATAAGGGGGGTTACCATAGGGGGAACCTATTCTGGCGCCAAATGCCGCCAAGTTTGTCGCCAACTTAGCGATATGTCTAATATTTCGCAAAATTCCCATAGACTTCCATTGTAAAGCAATAGGGATTACTTCCTTACAGAAAATCGACAAATTGAGATATTTTAATGCAACAAAAACTAATATTAACTTAAGGGATTATATTAATTATATTTAAGGAAGTCCAAGTAAATTAAATTATAAATAAAAGTAACATGGTGAAATGCTTAGCTTGCTTTCCGAAACATAAATTTTAAGGGAGACCAAACTGGTCGCCAAAGGCGGTTAGTAGAAATATATTAAACATTTGATGAAATATGAGCTGTTGTATTAAATATCTTATCTGCGCACGAAAACACATTTTTTTCGTGATTTAATAGTCTTAATACTCTATGGAGCAACTCCTAAAAAAAGGCTATTTAAACATTGTGAAAATTTAGAAAGATATCGGCGAAAGAGTGAGCTGATTTTCGGATGTTCTCTAAAAACAGATAAATGATAAAGGGTTTTCCATAAATTGTCTTTTTGAATTTTTTATTTTCATTTTATATTGATGCTTCTGTTCTTGGAAAACCATAAGAACAAGTCTTTTCCTAGAAAAAAAGAAGTATCAAAATCCAAGCATTTCTTCTAAAACTACTCGTTCACATTCATTAAATACTAACTCCTTCGCTGAAAGCAAAGTTAATAAAAAAATGACAATCTAATGAAATATAATGAATCAAGTATCAATAATGTTTCAGTAGAAAGTTCAGGCCAGATGACTAAAAAAAAACAGTCTTGTTTTAAAATATATCGATGGTTTTCTTCAATCTACGTTCGAGAAAGGTTGGGAATTTCTGTCTGCTATTGCAAATGTTTCGTCTTATTTCCGTATTTGGCATCTTCCGTTGCATTATGAATCAATGACGGATCCTTCGACTTCTCTCGTTCTAATTCCGTGAAATCCTTCCTCCTGCGTATATGATATTATAAAGTGGAATTAAAGTTGACGGGTGGCGACGAAGTCGGAATGAAATAATACACGCTTCGATGCGTCGTGAATGAAATTTCCGGAATAGACTTCGGAGAACCTTAAGCTGTGAAGAGAATCATATCGTATTGAGCCACTGTGAAAGCCGTTCCTTGCGCCTTAGGTTTTAAAAAATTATCTCTGTCGCAATAACTATATCTCAAGAAATTGTTGACTCGAATTGAAGAAATGTCGCTTTAGGAGTAACAGCGGAGAAGACCGAGCGTAACCAACGCCACCTAGATAAGGAAGAAAGCATTTACACGCTGTGTTGTGACGTCACGAAACGTCACACGCAGCAGGGAAAACAAAGGGGAAAAAATCTGACAACTTGCATGTTTCGATTTCGTTGGCTCCTGTATTATTGTTCTGATTTTTGTCTTTGTTTTGCCTGCTTCATCTGACGTTTCGTGACGTCAAAACATAGCGTGTCACGGCTTTTTCGAATCTAGCGGGCGTTGGCGTAGCTCGGTTAAAATTAGCTTTGTCGTTATAATAACAAATTCTCGCTGTTGATTGGTTGAATTATGTATTTCGGCTCCCATTGGGAATTTCTAAAAATCCTTCAGATTCTGAAAGACAATTTTCTCGCCAAGGATCGCCAAAATTTCGAAAAATTTGACGACATTCTTCCATATGCTACCAAGTATATGTTTCGGCATTGGTAATCGTGAAAGTCTATTTTTACGCCAAATGTCGCCAGTATCGCCAAACTTGGCGAAATAGTGCCAGCTTTGCGACTTTGTTTACTACCAACTGTTCAACAGCTTAACTGTTTCAACCTTCAATTCCCATTGAAATGCAGTGACCCCCAAACTGATCCACTCCTCGAACTTTCCTAGACTTAATGGTCTTCTAGTACCCCAAAACAGTAGGATACAAAACTTATACGAAATCGACAACCCCTTTAATTAAAATTTACATACACACACACAATTTGCTCGTATAATATATTATATAGGGCGAAAAACAAGAATGAAAAGGTGGGTAAATTACCGATCCCGATCAAAAGGGACATCTATATTTAAAATGTTGTTGGCGGGCGGGATTTGGAATGCTTTCGGTAGCTTCTATTATAACAAGTCGAAAATTGTACGTCAAACGTGGCATATAAGGTACGTTCGTACTGTAACTCGTTTTATAAATAATCAGATCTTGGTGCCATACCTATGCCACTCTTATGCAAAAACGCACGAATACAAAATTTATTACCTCTTTTTTTGAATTTATGAAATTTATACCTCATGAATATCTGAACAGTTTCGCACTGGCAAACTGCAAGTAAAAAGGTTTCTTTAAAAAATAAACGATCAAGTGCGAGTATTACTCGCGTACAGAGGGTTCCGTACAATAATATATGAATTATTAAGAGTATTATTAAAAAACCGTTGCTGAAAGAATACTAAGACTTTGTAAAAACTATACAATGTAGGATTGGTTGGTTGTATTTATGTCGGCCAATTATCAGCACGTGGGTTATAGGCCCTAAGGGGGGGGGTGCCTTCCGTGGAGGTCTTTCTAAGGGAATCTAACCCGTATTAACGCTTGAAGAACCAAGGTTCGAAGAAAACCACGAAAACTCCGAACGATTAGGCAGACGGGCGCGATTGGGATCGAATCCAGCACCTCCCGTCTACCAGCTTCGAGAGTAGAACCTCTCGGCCACTGGCGGGGCCAACGTAGGATTGGGTACAGCTGTATATACTATAAAAGTATAAATAAATATACCATGAAAGTTCAAAGAGATATGGAACCTAAATAATATAAAATATAGCTATTCTGTATCTCTTTTTTTAATATTATTCTAATCTGTTTAAAATGAACTTAATTCGGTGCTGACAATAAAAGTAGTGCATATTTAAATTTCATTTGGCATTTCATAAACCTAAATTCAGCGTAGTAACGATATTTTCTTTTTAAACTGTACCTAAACCAAAACCCTTTTCAAAATTTAAACTAACCATTATGCTAAGCACGCTTCGAAAGGATGTCGCAAACTTGAAACGCCGCTTTGGTCCGTGCCGTGTTTTTCCATATAGGTTTTTTGTTAACCTTTAAAGACACTGTAGGTTTATTGAGAGAGCCGCTCAATTCAAATTAGTAGTGAATCCCATAGTATTTATGTGATTAATTCTCATTAAATTAATCTGTTTTTAACAATTTGACGTTTATTGCTTTTATACTGCTACTGGGCATTGCATTGCAGAAATATATCTTTAAAATTTATTATCTAGGCTTTAAAAGCCGATGGAACATAGAGTACGCCGTCCCTGTCATTATGTATGTCCAAACCGTCCCTTTCTTTAAGGGTAATATCTCGGCTAATTACCGACGATTTTTTCTAAAATTCATGTTCAACAATGTTTTTATACTTCTGCTGCGATAGGTACCTGCAGCGCTGCTCAACATTTTTATTGAATGCCCGTAAATCGAAATTTATGTGTAGCGTAAAAATGCTATTTTCTCAAAAACTATGTGACCTAGGGTAATCGCTATAATTTTCCTGCAAGGTTTAAATTAACGATTACTACTACTAATATTTTTTTAGGTAGCTTTCTTTACAAAAAAGCTACCTATTGCAGCCGTTCGGAGGAAAGCGATTTCAAAAAATTTTGGTATATTTTCATCGATCATGACCCCCAGACCCCGAAACCACCCTCCGTTCAAAATTGATATATATATATATATATATATATATATGACCTATGTCACACTGTAACTCCCGTAATTATGAACCGATTTCGATGTAATTCGGTGTGTACATAGTACATACCAATGTCTCGACCGAGTTCGTTGGCCAGCTTCATCCGCCATTTTGTTTCAAAATGGCGGCCATTTAAAATTTTTAAAAAAATTTAAAACTTGAAATGTGGTACCAAAAAATTAAAAATGGAAAAATATTTTTTTCTTATGTATTTGACCTTTATACAAAGATTCCGGAGCAGTTTTTGTTTCGTCTATACCTTAAAAAATGGCTGAGTTATAGCATTTTGAATTTCTAGCGTGGCTGACATTTTGAAACGTCCTGAATTTTGTCACGCGATAAAAGGGGTATTTATGAACCGATTTGGATGTAATTCAGTGTGTACATAGTATATACCAATCTCTCAACCGAGTTCGTTGGCCAGCTTCATCCGCCGTTTTGTTTCAAAATGGCGGCCATTTAAAATTTTTAAAAAATATTAAAACTTGAAATGTGGTACCAAAAAATTAAAAATTGAAAACATATTTTCTTCTTATGTGTTTGACCTTGATAAAAAGATTCGGGAGCAGTTTTTGTTTTGTCTATATCTTAAGAAATGGCTGAGTTATAGCATTTTGAATTGCTAGCGTGGCTGACATTTTGAAACGTCCTGATTTTTCTCACGTAATAACAGGCGTATTTAAGTACCGACTTGGATGTACCTTGGTGTGTACATAGTACATACAAATATCTCGACCGAGTTCGTTGGCCGGCTTCATCCGCCATCTTGTTTCAAAATGGCGGCCATTTAAAAAAATTAAAAAATAAAAAAAATTAAATGAGATACCAAAAAATTGGAAAGTGAAAAAGATTTTTTTTTGTATGTGTTTGACCTTAATACAAAGATTCCGGAACAGTTTTTCTTTCGTCTATATCTAAAAAAAATGGCTGAGTAATAGCATTTTGAATTTCTCTTGTGGCTGACATTTTAAAACGACCTGATTTTTGTCACGCGATAACAGGCGCAATTATGAACCTATTTGGATGTAACTTGGTCTGTACATAGTACATACCAATGTCTCGACCGAGTTCGTTTGCCAGCTTCATTCGCCATCTTGTTTCAAAAGGGTTGCCATTTAAAAAAAATTAAATTTAAAATTCAAAATGAGGTATTAAACAATTGGAAAATGAAAAAGATTTTTTTATGTGTTTGGCCTTGATACAAAGATTCCGGAGCTGTTTTTGTTTCTGAAAATTTGTTCTTTTGTTTATATCTTAAAAAATGGTTGATTTATAGCACTTTGAATTTCTAGCATGGCTAACATTTTGAAACGAACTTGTATTTGTCACGCGATAACACACGTATTCGCCTATTTCGATGTAAGAAGGCATGTGGATAGTATTCATCAACACCTCGACCAAGTTCGCTGGCCAGATACATCAGCCATCTTGTTTCAAAATGGCGACCATTAAATTAAAAAATATATATATATTTAAAGTGAGGTGCAAAAAAATTAGAAATTGAAAAAGGTTTCTTTCTTAAGTATTTGACCTTGATATAAGGATTCAGGAGCATTTTTTGTTTGTCTTTACCTTACAAAATGGCTCAGATATAGCAGTTTCAATTTCTATTGTGGGTGACATTTTGAAAAATCTGATTTTTTGCATGCGACAGCACTCCTATATATTAACCGATTCCGATGTGAGTGAGCATGTGCACAGCAATTACTAAGGTCTCGACCAAGTTCACTGCTTAGTCTCATCCACCATGTTGTCTTAAAATGACAGGCACTTTAAGAAATTGCCGAATTTGGCAGCCAAATATATGTTACTTTAAAGAAAAGCAGCTTGGATAAAGCTGACTAATTTCGCGAAATTCTCATTCATTATATTGATAAAAATTAGTATTGAATCTCCTATATTCGGTTTCCACTAAATTGAGCTTCGTGTGTTTGAATGATATAATTTGGCTTTTTTTAAATAAGGATTATGAAAGCTACCTCTTCCTCCCGGCACTGGCCGGAAGGACTTTCATAATTTTAGTTTCAGTAGATTCGGAATTAGATGGGAGGGAACATATTTTTGCACTACATTTTCGACTATAACTTTGAAAATATAATACCCAAAATGAATTGAAATATATTTTTGAGTTCAACGTTACGAAAGCTTTCACACGATATACAAAAAAAAGAAAAAAGTTTTTTTTTCTTTCAAGTAACTTAATTAGCCCCTCTACATTTCCCCTAAACATATTTATGAACATTTATTAATCTGTAAATATGTGGTTCAATAGTCTTTGTTACTTTCCCCAATTTAAACTTTCCACGTTCCATAGTTCACGAGAAAAAGGGCTGTGACAGACGAGTAGACAAAACACAGGAGTGATCTTATAATGGTTCCGTTTATACTTTTTAAGTACTGAACCCTAAAAAGGTTGTGGCAACCAAATAAATTCGTGTAAAAGATGCCTGTGCCTGGGAGGAGTACTACAACTCCAAATTGTTAAATACCGAAAATTTATTAGTTTATGAATTTTATACAGATATTTAAATGATATTTGAATATGGAATATTTGAAAATTGGCTATCATACTGAAATAGTCCATGTTTCCAAGTTACGTCCTGATAATTTTCCTTCGTATAAATGTAAATTATTTCAAAGCGAGAAGTAAACTAAAGTAAAAATTGAAGTAAATCAAAATTGAAGATCCATCCCCTTCATCCTTTGTTTATCCTGCCTTCGTTACGTGCCTCTGTAGGACACAGAATGAAGTACCTGGACTAATGCCAGACAAGCTTTATAAAGATGAAATTCCTCCAATTTGTTTGGAAAGACATCTATAGAATATTCCCCTCCCTCCATTCCACGCAATCTGGGAAAGACTTGCAAAAACTAAGTTTTATACTGTGGAAACCTTCCATAGAAATAAACAAGAATGTAAAATCATGCACCAAGCATAGATTTTGAAATATTTACCTCAATATTTCACGGTTTAATAACAAGTCGAAAATTGTACGTCAAGCGTGGCCAATGAGGTCCGTTCGCATTAGAACTAGTTTAATAAATACTAGTCAGATCTTGGTGCAATAGCTATCACACTGTTATTAAAAAGGCATGAACACAAAATTTATTACGATTCTATATCGATTAATTCAGTCATACGGTAATAATAGAATGTCATACCCCGGGCAACCTAGAATCATAACCTATCATAGGATAGCATTCACTTCATAACGTACACTCATGTCTAAAATTAAAGTCACAAACATAAAATCTGTGAAAACTGGATGAACTATTCATTGTGTTACCACAAAATTTGGCACAGAGGTATATTACAATGGGAGAAAGAATATAGCAGGATAACAATATGGAAAAGATTTTAATTGTAAATTAAGAAACAGGATATATCAAAAAGTATTAAATCATGAAGCAGAGATAAAACTTTTATCTAGGGAAAAGTCTGTTTAATATGGAGTGTGACCACTGTGCACTGTTATACAAGACTCACAACGAGCTCTCGTATTGTTTATGAGTGTGTCAATAAATGTTTGTGGCAACAAAGCCCCATTTCTCCAAAAGCGCCGATTATAACTCCTGGCGAGTGCTGGGAGGGGGGCTTAAGCTGAGCAATGGCTCTTCCTAGACCATCCCAAACATGTTCAATAGGATTGAGGTCCAGAGACCTCTAAGGCCAATTCATACGGCGAGTGTCCTCTTCTTTACGAAAATCATCAACAATGTGAGGTCTGTGTGGCTTCGCATTACCGTCCATAAACATGAAGTCCGGGCTTACAGTACCCCGGAACAACCTTACATCGACTTCAAGGACCTCATTTCTAACACCCGGCTTCCAGTCGTGTGTGTCCCTTTCACTGCATCTAACTATGGCCTCCTAACATGAGAACCCAGTTGTTGTGGAGCCGAAGACATCAGTCTTGGACACAATAAGAATTGGGGCGTGTTCTTTTCAGTGATGAGTCGAGATTCACCACGCAGAGTGGTTCTCGTCGAATCTTCATCTGGAGAGAACGTGGAGCTCGCTATCATCCCTCCTACGCAAAACAAATCGACAGATTTGGTAGCAAAGAAATCCTTGTCTGAGGCGGCATACTGTTGGACAGTTGTACACCACTGCACGTCCTCGATACGGGTACTGTCAACGCACATCGCTGTAGGGATGAGGTCCTGTAAGTCTATGTGAAGTTGCTCCGACGTGCTATAGGCCCGAACTTCATGTTTATGGACCATAATGCGAAGCCACACAGAGCTCACATTGCTGATGAATTTCTTGAAGAGGATATTCTCCGTATGAATTGGCCCTCGAGGTCCCCAGACCTCAATCCTATTGAGCATGTTTGGGATGGTCTAGGAAGAACCATTTCACAGAGTAACCCCCTCCCAGCACCGCCAGGAGTTATAAGCCCCGCATTTGGGAGAAAGGGCTTTGTCGCCACAAACATTTATTGACACCCTCATAAACAGTATGAGAGCTCGTTGTGAGGCTTGTATAACATTGGACAGTATTAGGCTTTTCCCGAGATAAATGCTTTATCTCCGATTCATGATTTAAATACTTTTTGATATACCCATTTTCTTAATTCACAATTAAAATATTTCCCATATTGTTATCTTGCTATATTCTTTCTCCCATATATACCTCTAATATATGGGATAATATACCTCTGTGCCGAATTTCGTGGCAGCACAGTGAATATTTCATCAGTTTTCACAGATTTTATGTTTGTAACCTTAGTTTTGGACATGAGTGTACTATAGGTTTCAAAAGAATGAATAAAACTTTTAATATCTTTAAGTTTGTACTTCATTTTCATAAAATTTGAAAGGGCTCGGCACCATTCTGCAACGATTTTATAGATTCAATTTCAAAACCTTGGGTCGGTTTTGCTCTGTTATAGGAAGACAGACGGGACGGACAGGCAGACCAGAATACGACTATCTTCGCTACGTATTTATATAATTCCGAACGTACCTAAAAATGATATCGAAGGAAATAATTTAGAAAACAGATAGCACATTAGAAAATCCTATTTAGCAATTACCATCATTAATACTAGTCAAGAAAATATCTACTGTAGTCGATTTCATTATGTAATAGTAAGGTATGGTGCCCTATTTTCGTCCCCCCCCCTTCAGTCACTTTTAGGCCTTAAATATTGTAATTATCAGTAAAAACCTACCAAATTTAAATTTTACATAGCCTAACTACCCACGCACATAGAAACATAGGCAAATATCGTACCAAAAAAATTTAACAATTTCGTCCCCGGGGCGAAAATAAGAACTTCAAGGGGGACGAAATCGGGGCCACGCTACTTCCCAATATGGCGGAGCTTTAGTTCCCTTAAGATGCACTGAGCGTCCTAAAACTCACTGTATGCTACTGACAGCATCTTACATACGTAAAATACATGCAATGAATAAGAAATAAATAATTATATTACAGTAAATGACCTTCTACAAGCGAAGTAATAAGAACTCGGGTCTTCTAAAAATAGGAAATCCGGCGTCTTTAATATATGTATCCGATCGAAACTTTCACTACTGACTCCTTTTACCTTCCTTTCCCTGTGCCTTGCGTGATAAGTGGCGCCACTTTTGCAGAACCGGAGAAGTAAAGGGGGACGAAATTAGGGCACTTTACCCTAATGTGTTATTTTTTAGTTTTAGTAAATGTCTTTATTTTCTTCTATCTTTACAAGAAAAAAGCATTGGATTCGTGAAAAATTTCGACTTCCGGTTTTCGACGGATTGATACGTTTTAGAAAATCCTAAACCCGATTGGGCTATCTGGCCGTGAGTCTGACAAAAATTTTGTGGACGCTCAATCTCAGAAATTCATGCATGAAATTTAATAAAACATTTGATTCAGTTAGATCTTGATATAAATGGGTGCTCATTAGTTTTTGGTTTATACTGCGCGACAGGTGGCGGTGCTAGGCTGCATTTTCTCTGGATTTCCGCAATAGCTCTGTCTCAAGAATTCACGCACGGGTTTTCATCAAACATATTCTGTTAGACCTTGACATAAGTGGATGCTGATTAGGTTTTCGTGTAAATAGAACAACAGGTGGCGCTACTAAGCTGCAGGTTTCACGATTTTTGTAATATCTCAATAACTAATGCACGACATTAGAAAAAAAAGCGGACTAAAATACGGAAATTGTTCTGGCAATCGAGACGCTAGTAGTATTTCTGTATTTTAACGGAAATTTCCCCCCGTAAATTCCAGGAAAACGGAAATTTTTCTGTATTCCTATTCTGCTAAACTTTCACCTAAATAGATCCTTATCAGGCGTCACTTAAAACCTGTTTGAGATGGGAATTTTAGTTAGACATCTCAGAGGGTAGATACCGAAATTCAATCATTCGTTTAAAAAATGAGATGCTTCTCCCTCCTTTTTAAATGCACATCATTCAACGAACCTATATACCTTTAGAATCCTCATGATGGGCGTGGATGTGTCATTCCATGGTAATTTACGTTACATTTAGAACAATTTACTGCAGCAATTTTAATTATGGAACACACACAAAGATGTTCAAAATATCTGTTGGACATTAAATAAAATATGTGTAAAAAGATGCCGGTCTCGAACGCGTTAAATTAAAGTAGCGAGAGAGGTTGACGGTTCTATAGTTTTTATCGTAACATGAATAGATAGCAAAAGATTTGAGCTCGAACTCCAATATTTATTTATTAGGAATGTATTATATTACTAGCTGTTTAACCCGTTCTATGCACGGGAGTTCATGAACTTAATTCTAAAACCAAAACTAAAAATAACTATTCGATTTAGTAAAATATTTTTCTACTACTGCGCATTTTTTTAATGAAATTTAATTTATCATGTTACTATGGCAGCAGACTATGGAACGATGTCTTTGGAATAAGGGAATAAATAGAATAAAAAAGTTTTGTTGATGTTTGTGATAAAATGCTTGCCTTTATTTAAAAACAAGTAATAATTAAGCGCAATTAAATAATCTCTAATTATTTGCATGTGAGGTAAAATAATTATCGTAATACCCGCTGGATCTTTTTAGTACTGCATCGTGGCGTACGTAATGTGTATGTCTTACAGTGGTTAAAGAGCTCGGACGATTACGGGTTGAACATTAAAAAAAGAGGGATTTTATTGTTAATTATTAATTGTTGGCAGCTGCTATAATGAAAAATGTTTAAATTTGATAGGAATTTGCTGTTAAATGGGTAAATTTTTTATTAATTAAAAGTTAATACTATAAATTATTTCGATTCCGGATTGCTTTAGTTGCCTCGGCCGTGTTTTAATACACATGTACGTAACATTTCAAAATTCTGGCTTCCAAACTGTGGATTTGTATAGCATTACAGACCGACAGACAAATTTTCATTTTTATATATTAGAAAAATGTGATTGAATTGCAGTGATCTACTAAGCCTATTATTTGTTCGTTTGAATAATAAAGGGTGTATGGAATTGTAAAGCTGATAGACGCATTCATTTGTAGTTATACGCCAAGTGAAATCTTTAAGTAGGTAAAAAGACAAAATCCTACCTAAATGTTCTTTTGTCTTTCAAGTTTTTTTGGGTGCGTTCGTAATAATATAAATACGAAGCACCTACAGTCATCGTCTGGTTCGTCCGTCTGTCCGTTTATAACAGCGCAATAAGGACCCAACCGAATGGTTTGAAAATTAATCTATAGACACGTTTCAGAATTGTGCCGAGTCATTTCAACTTGATATAAAATCGAATCTAAACAAGTTGGAAATTGCACGTCAAACGTGGCAAATGAGGTGCGTTGGTACTGTAGCTAATTTTATAACTATTTTTTGCACCTCATAGTGTACCGAATGCGTATTATAGTGCACTTCAATACGTTCCTATCCATTTTATTCTGTTCGAAAGGCTGTCACATCATTAAAATGCACTTGCAATCATTTTTTCCCCATGGGCCATCCCTGTAACGGAAAACTTTTGACTGTCCCTGTCATTAAACTATACATCCGATTTTTATAACATTTGAAATGACTCGACAAAATATTGCGACAATTATATTTTTTAAATTTCAGACCATTCGGTTGGGTAGTTTTTGCTCTGTTATATGCGGACGGACAGACTGAACGACGACACTCTAAGTGCTACACATTAATATAATTACGAATGCACCTAAAAATAATATTCATAAAAGTTTTCTTCGTTCTTTTAAATCCTATCCTACGTCATGAATTCAAGGCTATTTCGTGCTAGGTCATGATTCTAGGGTGATGACGTACTATTGAAGTCCTATTGTTTCCGTATGACTGAATTGAATCTATAGATTAGTCATAAATTTTGTATTCATGACTTTTTCATAAGAGTGCAACAACTATGGCACCAAGATCTGACTATTGATTAAACGAGTTATAGTACGAACGCACCTCATTATCCACGTTTGACGTACAACTTCAGACTTTTTCTTTTTATCAAAGTATTTAAATTAAACTTGCACAGTAATTCTTACGATAAATATTTTTTTTAACTTCGACATAAATCGATATTTTGAGGGATTTTATTCAACATCTGAAACGGTTACAGGAAGTTCGATGTCTCCCTAGATGTTGATTCATAGGATTATATATGAAAAAGTTGTGGAAATCTGATACGGTTCAAGAATCTCAAAATTCTCTACGAAACACGTATCTGGACACAAGCCAAAGAAGGTAGAAAAAAATCTACTGTTTTCTAAGATAAAATAGTGTTGAATATAATTTCATTCGGGACTTGTTTGATATTATACATATTTTTACTTTCGTCTTCATAAAAAAGAAAGGTATTGTAATCAGAATTTTTTTCAAATTCCGATTTCCGGCTCGGAGGTCCGGAAAAATATGTATATACAAGAAATATCTGTGTGTATGTCCGCTTTGTATCATTGAAAAGTGTATAGAGTTATGCTTAGACTTGTGCCAAATTTCATGTGTATGTT
The DNA here is from genome assembly GCA_963932465.1 of Maratus speciosus. NCBI lineage: Eukaryota > Metazoa > Arthropoda > Arachnida > Araneae > Salticidae > Maratus > Maratus speciosus. The sequence continues at coordinate 89,153,866 of OZ010794.1, read as the reverse complement.
TTTGGCTATGGTCAAGCCTATGGCAGGTCCCATGTAAGTTTGGGAAGAATCCGCCGGAAGGGGGAACTGTAATAGCAATTCTTGTGCCATTTTCAATATTGTATCAGCGAAAGGTGTACGAAGTTATGCATAGAATTAAACCAAACTCCATATACAGCGAAACCTCCGTAAGCGGTCACCTAAACAACGACAACCTCCGAATACCGGCCGCATATTGATGGAACCAAACACATTCCATAGCATTAACATTAGTACGAACCTCTAAATAAGGAATTCTGAACAAAGGCCACTCAAAAGTCAGGAGAAATTTTTTTTCAGAGTTTCTGGTACAATTTCATATTTATTTGCAAACCAAAATCTGAAGCAGATCAAACAAAGTTTACTTAATATGTCAACAAAATGTTACTTAATCTCTTGAACCCCTAATCCTTTTCCAAAATTAGACATAGAAAATGAAGGCAGCAATGATGGAGAAAAATTAGATAATATTCTTAGAACAGCAAGCATAACTAACATGAACGCCAGTAAGTTTGTGTGTCTGGATAAAGATTTGGTAGTTACTGCTACATTTGATTGATACACAGCAAATGGTGGAAGATAGGAGAGAGGAACAGAAAAGTGATGCGGAAGGGGATATGAAGAGATTGCAGAATCACCTAAAATTTCCAGTATTAACACATATACCAAATTTTTTACGAACCTTCGGAAAATCAAAAATTTAGCATTAAATCATAATGATGATAAGTTGTCCAGTAAAACAACTCATACTATTATTTCTTTGGAGAACGATATTTGTAGATAGTAGGAGAGCTGTTGAACATTTTTGAGTAGGTATTTGAGGCACCCTGAAAATTTGTGCAACACTTCTTTTGTAATGCCTGAATACAAAATCGAATGTCTGGCTGAAGGATCGTGGCCCAAAAACTGTGCCAGACACGTGTCAAGTGCCATTTGGCACTTGATACGTGTCTGGCACAATTTTTGTGCCGACTAAAGTGTGTCATTTTCAAAATATTTTTTTTTGTAAGCATAAATATTATTCTGCCTCAATCTCAGCGTGCCTCAAATACCTTTTTTGGGTAGTCAAAAAATGGCACTTGACACGTGTCTAGCACAGTTTTTGGGCCGACTAAAGTGTCTGTCGTTTTCAAAATATTGTTTTATAAGTATAAATATTATTCTGTCTCAATCTCAGCGTGCCTCAAATACCTTTTTTGGGGGGGTAGTCAAAAAATGGCACTTGACACAGTTTTGGGGCCACGATCCTTCAGCGAGACATTCGATTTTGTATTCAGCCATTACAAAAGAAGTGTTGCACAAATTTTCAGGGTGCCTCAAATACCTTCCCAAAAATGTTTAACAGCTCTTGGACTAAGAAAAAAAGCAACTGCAAATCACTGATTTTTTTAATGTATTAAAACAATGAGGATTAATTAAAATGACTGTGCATTTCTATTTAAATTTATGTAATTATGATTTTTTAAAAATGAAACCTCTGAATAGCGGTCACTTTTCATCGGTCCCACTGATAACCGTTACTCAGAGGTTATGTTTTTGGCTATGGACGTCAGATCTCAGTTAAAAAGGGAGATTATCTTCCGAAAGGGGGCATTGCGATACAAATTTTTCGTAGTTCTGTTGTACATCGGCTGTTCATGCAGACAAGGGCCATTCTCAAGCAGCTGATGTACAACAGAATAACTAAAATATTAATTTTGTTAAGTATTATGATTGAGATGAACTCGTTTTGACTGCGATTAGTAAAATGAAGCAAGAACTTGAGATGAAAATAAAAGTTGGTAAATATAAGTAATAACACTGAAAGATTAATATGTGTAACAACTTTTTGAAATATTAACATGTATGAGATAGAAGGAAGTCTTGGGACTGGCACATCCGAATAGTTTTATCTTGCAAAAAGTTGATGGAATCTACACGGATTGATTTTATACACTTTCCAACATAGTAGAAACGAGTTAGAAAATTAGTTTTGCCTGTCTGCCGTTTCCGTTCGTCTATCCGTGTTCTAACTAGAGTAAATACATCGGGATGGTTGTAAAATAGACATGTTGTTGAAATTGACCCTATTTGATGTTGAAAATGAACCGAGTCGCCTTTATAGGACATTTACAGGGACACATAAAAGTATTTATTTGCAGTACTGCCTATGATCAATATTGGCTGTAAGTGCGCTTTTAATTTTGTAGTATGATTTTTAAAATTGAACTAATATTTCGTATTATACTAGGTGTGTATAAATTTTACAGTATTAAAAAAAAAAAAAAAAAGTCTGTCAAATTAACAGAAAATATTGTCAGTTTTGGTGCCAGTGGAAAACACTCATTTATAGAAATACCTGTAATTTGTTCCTTAAACGGTTTTTTTCTGTAAAAAATATTTTTTTTTTCTGTAAAAATTACAAAATCATTATTTTTTACTGTTTTAAAGAAAAAAACTTTCTGTAAAAAATATTCGTTTTGTAAATTTTTCAGAAAAAATCTATTTTCTACAGAAAAAACCGTTTAATGAACATATAACAGGTATTTCCTGTAAATTAAACGGTTTTCCACACTCACAAAAATTGACAGTTTTTTCCCGTTAATTTGACAGATTTGTTTTAACAGTATCGTTTTAAGTGCAAACGAGTTATCTCTTGTAATCGGGCTGCAAGCGCACGACAGATTTTTTAAAAAAAATTCATGCTTGCAGAATATTTTAAAAACCAATAAAAATCAGAAAATTGAGATTCAAACAAATTTCATTTGAAAGAGTTTCTCTCCTAGAAAAAAATAACTAACGCTGTCACCGCCGCCGGTTTTGAATTTTTGGTGACCGGAAGTCTTTCCTCGTTAATATTAAGAAAAATATCTCATACAAAAATAAGAAAATCGGTGGTATTATAGAGAAATGTTTGATAAACACGCTGATGCAGACAGTTTTCAAATCGAAGAGTTATTTAAAGAGATATTTAATGCTAAAGTTGGACAAAATCGTTCCATTAAAAAAGTTTTCTAGGAGCGAAAACTATACATGGGAATGTAATTCTTTTAAAATCATTTTATTAATTAGAAGTTTCCGGTGTGCAGACTGCATTCATTTTTTTAATTTGACTCATTTTTTGAGGTTTTATTTCTATTTTATATTCAAATTTTCACTATTTCGAGAGATATTTTTTACATATTTTAGAAAATGGTATTGATTTAAACTGTTGCCAACTGTTTGCTTCAAATAAAAAATTTATTTACACGTGACTATTATAAACAGAAAATATAAAAAGCAGGAACTCGTTGAAAATTGTCATAAAAACTATATTTACACATGAATTTTAAAAGAGAAAGAATAACAAATTCATTAACATGCGTTAGAAATCTTAAATAGGATAAACTAAGTCACATTTACGTCACATTACACTTATTACGCAAAATGAACAAAAAATAATATTGCAAAACAGTTTAAATTAAAAAATTGCGCGAGACATTTATTTGACATTTTGAGATTATCTTTTCGACTATTTTTATTAGGACAGCGCAAATAATATTTCATTTCTAATAAAAGTATTTTCACGCGGATATTAAAAAGAGAAAAAAAAAAGAGTTTGGTGAAAATTACGTCAGATTAAAAACGATTGGGGAGACCGGGTCTAGTTGGCTACAGGGGTAAGTAGGCGCAGGCCGCATAAATCGTCTGTTTGTGGATAGATTGCGCAACCGGTCACAGAGTACCTTTCTTCTTGCTTTTTACAATCCTCATTGTAGTTTTGCAGCGTTACCTACGTACACTGAATATATATTACGGTTTTTCTGATTTTTGCACTCATAAGTAATTTTTTGTTGCTTCATTATTTTTCTAATTTCTAATACTTATCTTAATAATTGCGATTCAACTTGTGCAGTTTTTCTTAGTGCATGATTAACTGTACCTACCCCATATGTTATTTACTTGGATTATTTATGCTTAGATGGTTACGTGTCCCTTTTTTGAAGAAATTTATTATGGGTCTAGTAAGCGCATTGAACACGGGGCAAGTTGGCTCGGTGTCTGGTGTGTGCTGGTAGCTTGAAAAACAGCAAACACCGAGAAAAGTGGTTGCAATGCAAGATTTTGGGCACACGAGGCTTGCCCAAACGGAGACACACGATTTTTTATTTGTGACAACTGTAACTCTGATGATGTTAGCGAGTAGGATAGAAGTTACTCAATGTTAATGTTTTGTTCATTATTTTTATGTCTATATAATTTAGAATTTACATTGTAAGGCGATAACGCCTTTGTTTAAACTTACTGGTAATAATGAAATTGATTTCTCTTAACTGCGTGTCTTATTTGAGTTTCATTTAAATTTTTAAAAAGCTTGTGCCAACTTACCCCATAGGTATAGGCAACTTGCCCGTGACGGGGTAGGTTGGCGCACAATTTTCCTTTTAATTTAGGCTTCCGCTAAACATAAACTACAAAAGCTACAAACTCAAAACTCCGTGTATTTATTGCCCAATGTCTGTTATTTAAAATACAGTTAAAGTTTCATAAAACACTTAAACAAAACATTAATAAAAATCAGTAACAAGAAACTGCCTACCAGCCACGGTCTCCCCTACATTTAAAATGTCTTATTTAAAAAAACTTTCTTTTCGCTTTGTTAAAAAATACCGGGAGACAAAGGTTCTGTTTACTTAATTCATTTTATATTAGCTTATTTTGAAATGTTTAACTGATTTTATTTAATGAAAGACGGAAAAAGCCGTTGTATCTTCTAATAGCAGCTGATTTGGCCTTAAAATTCCCAAATCAAAGAGAAATGAATAGAGAGATCGTCACTGTTTTTAAATTATAATTCAATCTTCCGAAATCTTTTTAAAGCCGGTCAAATTAACATGCTTTTAGAGTCTGCGATGTCTGAACGGGGGTTCGCGAGCATAGCTCTTCGGCGGCAGAAAGCTCCATAATTCTCTAATTTTTTTTTTTTTTTTTTTTTTAATAATATATAGATCCTATAACAGATCTGCACAAAAAAAATTCGAATATTTTTTCAGACTCTTGATTGAAATGGCCAAAATTGGATTTTCAGAATTGTCAAGGTGGGATCAGGGTTGACATGAAAATTCTAAAAAAATTTTTTTAATACCGCTATTTTTGTTTAGTTTTATTTGCCTGATTTAAACTCATGATTTCTGCAATTAAATATGGCGACAATTTCTCTACAAAAATATTGATATTCAAATTAAATTTTAATATCTATCTGACAACGGTAAGTGGGATTTGCTTTTTTCCGGTTTTGAAAAAAAATAGATATTTATTTATTTATTACATTTTTTAAATCCCATATAGTCTGTAGATTATTCCCGTAAAACGATTTAGCCGTTCTTTCGTAGTGATTGAGTACTTGAGCGCAATGCATCCGTAGACTTAGGCAGATCACACACTGAGCAGAGAAGCAGACAAAACCGTGCGACACGCGACAAATTGTAGCGTTCAAACCGGTTTCTTCTTTGTTATCAGGGTGAAATGTATCGACTTACGCTTTTTCGTCGCTTGTCCGTTCAGTGTGTGATATGCCTGTTTTGGTACATTCTAAACTCATTTTACGCAAAATGACTTTTCTCAAACTGGGCTGTATCAGAAAGCAAAATCTATTTAACCTATCTTCATAATTTTTATTTAAATTAAAGGCAATATAATTTATCGGATCAGATCTTTTTCTTTCAGAAATATTTTTATAAAAAATAAATATTTGTAGATTCACGTCAAAGTGCAAAAAAAGGCGGTCAGAAATATATCTTTTATATATATTTTTTTTCAAATGGCTGCCACTTTGTTGATTTTCAACTTTTTGTCCTTAGGTGTCAGACATCCCCAAAAACAAGTTTTTAGAAAATGTGTCTGTGAGTCTGTCACCGAGTTTGTATGTGACAAAAAATTTGTGGGCGCTCTCTCAAGAAATAACGAACGGAATTTAATAAAACTTTAGATTCAGTTAGTCCCCGATATAAATGGTGCTGATTACTGTTTGGTGTAAATCGCCCTACCGATGGTGCTGCTAGGCTGCACTTTTCACTATTGTTGCAATAGCTATATCTCAAGAACTAATACACGGATCTTCATCCAACTTCAAATTCAGTTATTTCCTGATATAAATGTTTAGTTTTTGGTGTAAATCGTCCAAAGCGTGGCGCTCCTGTGCAGAATTTTTATGATTTCCGCAATTGCTCTATCTCAAGTATACTAATGCACGGATTTTCATCAAACTTCAGATTCAGTTAGACGTTGACAAAAGTTTTGCTGATTAGGTTTTGGTGTAAATCACCTAATAGCTAACAGCTAGCGTTGCTAGGCTGCACCTTTCAGGATTTACGCGATTTTAGCGATTGTCCCATCTCAAGAACTAATGCACGGAATTTCATATCTTTAGAATCCTCATGATGAGCACAGATTGTCATTTAATTTTGGTACTGTGATACAGAATATCGCAATATTAATATGTATGAGATAGAACAAAGTTTTAGGATTGCCCCATCAGACTACTTTTTCGTTTTTGATTTTTTTTATTTGACACGCTTAAAAAAAATAAAACACATACGTACATGTAACATTCCAGCGTTTAGTTATCGGCGGATCAATCGAAGTATCCGAGTGTCCGATGACGCCAAATATGCATTCATTTTGGAACTGAAATAGATGGCATGGACTCATTACTTTTGATTGTCTTTCATTTAATTGTTCCAATTTTGTGTAGCCCTGTATAGTATCCTATATAAACAAGCGAGAAAAAATTATCTTTCTTAAGAATCCAAAAATGAGGCATAAAAACCAGAACTTTTCTGTCGACTAAATAATGTTTTGTGGATCGACGAAACGACAAACCTCTATGAACACATGTCATAGAGCTCGAAATAAAGTCTCTCGCTAACGAACTAGTTGGATGTGCCAATCCTATAAAACTTCCATCTATCTCATGCATGTTAATACTTCAAAATTCGCTGTCACAGTGGTAAAATTAATGGCAATCTATGTAATGGCAATCTATGCCCACCATGAGGATTCTAAAGATATAAAATTCCTTACATTAGTTTTTGAGATAGGACTATCACTCAAATCGTATAAAATCATGCAAAATGCAGCCTAGCAGCGCCGTCTTTTGGGTGACTGACACCAAAACCTAATCAATAACAACTTATGTTAAGGTCTAACTGAATCTGAAGTTGGTTAATTATCCGAATTAGTTCTTGAGGTAGAGCTATTGCGGAGATCGTGAAGAACGCAGCCCAGCTGCGCTACATGTTGGACGATTGGCACCAAAAACGAATCAGCGTCCATTTTCAACATGAATGTCTGTTATTGAAAAGTTTTATTAAATTCCGTGCATTAGCTCTTGTGATAGAGCGCCCACAAAATTTGCGTCACATACAGGCAGACATTTTGTAAAAACATTTTTCTCGATCTCTCACCCTAAAACGTGTCAATCCGTCGAAAACCGATAGTTGCAAATTTTCACGACTCAAATACTTTCTTCTTGTAAAATGTAAAAATTATAGTTGCTACTCGCTTTTTGAGAACAACCCCTCGATCTCCACCCTGTTTATACAATGCTAATTCTGAGTGGTAACTTCGTATTACATATAGCTGTCAAACCTTTCCGATTTGTTTTATTTAATAGGAAATTCATACGGATCTAAAATCATAGAAATTCGATGCGTTTCCCTTGAAAATTCTACAAGGAACAGATATCTGGATACGAGCCAAGAAAAGAGAAAGAGAAAAAAAGAGAATTTTTTTTTATAGAGTGAGAAAATTGCTGAATGCAATTTATAATGCGTCTTGACATTCTATAAGTGGCTGAAAGGAATTTGTATCAATGAAAAATTACCTACGTTTTTCTTATTTTTACTTTATCCTATCTATACAAGAAAATATTGGATTCGTGAAAAATTTCAACTTCCTGTTTCTTACAGTTTTAATTAAAGGTCATGCTATTCGGCACACTCCAAAAATCAAGCCGTGGATGCATGTAAATCATATGTTAAAGATTTTTAAAAAGACAGAATTGGTATTTTTCGATTTCCAATTGAGGGGTTCGGCAGTAAATAATGATAAGCGCCAAACTTATAAAATTAAGATTTTTTACTTACTACAGAAATTAGTAAAAAGTTCACATTCTCTCAAAAGATGTTAGTACTATCTCGGGTTACTCGTAGCACCATTTGTAACCAAATGCATGTAAATAAAAACTTTTTTTCATAATACCTCCAAAAATGAAAAATATCACTTAAGATTATTTACTGTCGAGCCCCTCAATTGGTCGCAGCAACTTTATTTGGTGCCTGGAGCAAAAAATCTTGTTTTTTTCTACCGATCATAGATGCATGAGTAGTAATTAGTGACTAAGCTTGTCAGCGACTACCCTAATCTAGGGCACTACTTGGTACAGGGTCACCGGCCGTACTACACTTGCTAAATTTAAAAAAAAAAGAAATTAAATGATTATGAATACCTTCAGGATAATCAGTCTTTTCTTAATTTACATTTCACTGAAAATTGTTTAGTATTCTAACGCAAGCACCGCAAATGGTGCTTATTTTCGATATTACATTGGCATTGCGTAGGGGCTGCAAGGTTGGCGAACCTTTTATAGCTGCGTGCCAATTTTTTCGAAAAATATTTTACATGGCCCTGACGTGCCAACTAATAAAAAAAAATTAGTGGATTGAAAAATCGTGAATAAAATTTACTTATTAACCCCTTCGGGACGAGCGTCTTTTACAGAATTTTTAATCATTTATCACCGGTTTTTCAAAAACAGAAATTTTTGCCTTATTGAATCGGGAAAATGCTCGGATTAAATAAGGCAAAATATACAATAAGAATTTACTGATGAGAATAATCACTGATTCTAAGCATCTTACGCGGCACGAATACCGGTCGCTCGTCCCCAAAGCGTTAAGATTAAAACGTATTATATATTTAAAAATGACATAGATTAGGTTATACTGTAATGATTATAAAAACAATTATATTTTAGAAGTTGTTAAAAAATATATATGTGACTAATTGTGTTGATGCATTCTGGAGGAAAAATAATTGATATTAAGTTCATAATTCAACAGAATGCAAACTGAACTGGATTTATCTTACAACTGCTTTTTATTTAGACAAGATCAGATAATCTATGTTCGTGTATTTTGTGCATATCTCAGTACATTGATTTACATCCACAAGCAACACCGTGCCAACCTTATTCTTTTGCGTGCCACTTTCGGCACGCATGCCATAGGTTCGCCGTTCCTGGGCTAGGGTAACGATTGCCCCGCTTGCATCATTTCTGAGAAGACCCAAAACTGTTTCGGAGTAAACTAGAACAGTATGACCACTAAGAAATTGATGTTATATTTTAAATTGCCTTCAAAACCGATCCTATACTAATGTATTACATCTTCTAGCCCAGAAATTTAAAATAACACATAAAATTCTTGTAAGGAAAAATAAAATATAATGAATTTATTTTCCTTACAAGAATTTTATTTGTTATTACATCTTATTTTTCCTTAAAAGAATTTTAAAAGATATAACAATAATAAATACAATATGGAAAATAACTTTTGCTGCTCACTCATTTGACTTTATCTACGAATTATCATACAGGTGGGAAAGTGATTATCGTTATGACATAAAGTCGGGGTATGCCCTCCTCTTGCTATCACCGATTTCGTGTCTAAAAAGGAAAACAATAAGAGATATTAAAAGAAAAATACTTAACGCTTTAGTGCGCAGCTTTGCATATATGCAAGCAACAGTGTTTTGAATTTAATAGATTTTTTTTTATTCGTATATACCTAATTCACACCAGAAAATTAAAATAGCAATATTTGCTTTAATTAATAACATACATTCTGTATTTAAATTAAGCGAAATTAACCACCAAAACTTTCTGGTGTAGAGTCAGATTTTCTGAACTACGTAATTTCTAGAACGTATTCTATCATGGGAATTAAAGGGTTAAAGTTTTATAAAATAAGTAATGATATAAAATAAGGTATTTGGAGACACCTATTAAAATATTTACTAATTTGCAATGTTTTAGCGTAAAACAGCCACATGACAGTAGTTTTTATTTGTATTGCAGATGTGCAACAGAAGAAAAGATTGACATATTATATGAAAAATGTATCTCTGATTTTTTTCATTATTTTCCTGTGTAATAGATCTTTCACAGAATTATATACATTTTTTTTTAAACAAAATAAAAGATCGCGCATTTAAGGGTTAAACTTCCAACTGTTCATTAAAAATATATAATTTCTTAACTTATTATTCTATTATAAACATCGAAAAAAAATATTGCATAGTGCCATAGAGTCGTCACCTCTTGTCAGTAGTGATTTTAGCAATCCTGTAATCCTGGGAGAAGCATTTAAAGCCCCTGCGAATGATCAAACGAAACGTTTTAAGTAAAAGCAAAAAAAAAAAAAAAACTTAATAACGCCATTCAATTAGGAAACGAGCAAAGCCTTTCGAAATAACCTTGTCTTTCTTCTTCAGGCGGGAAGGAGAAGTGCTACCAGTTTAGAGACAGGAGCAAAACTGAGAGGAAATGCAAGAGAAAGGAAGGCAAATTAAATAAAACAGCCAGTAGGAAAGCAGAAGGCATCTGCCAATGATACAAATAACATTAGTCAATCAGAAGAAGAAATAAAGAGATAATAAAAAAGAAAAGTGCCCAGCTAAACTGATGGCATTGAGATCACAGGCTATTCACACTAATTGTACATTATACTCTTATTTTAAAGAATAATGCCCCTCAAAAAAATAAGTGAAGGGCAATTAGCCCCATTTACCCCTTTATACTTAACCAGTGAACCTCCAAATCTAATCAGGGAAGCTCCTTAACATAACAAACCGGTATACCAAATTTGGTGCAAATCGAATAATCCTGCAAAAAACCCCATTTATCTGAATTAAGGGGGTGGACTAGCCCCCCATTTATCCTTAACCAATGAATCCCCAAAACGAATCAGGGAAGCTCCTTAACATAATAAACCGGTATAGCGAATTCGGAGCAAATCGAATAATTCTGCATGAAAAACCCATTTATCTAAATTAAGAGGGGTGGACTAACCCCCCTTTTCCCCCTTTATCCTTAACCAATGAACCCCCAAAACGAATCAGGGAATCACCTTATCACAATGAACATAGAAAATTTTTTTGAAGCAAATCGGATGTTTCTATCAAGAGTTATCGCGTTACGTACGTACATGCATACATACATACATGCAGAACGGGCTGGCACATTAGCTCTCAGGCTTTGATAGTCTGTGAGCTAAAAAGCAAATTTAATAATAAGAACGAAAAATCATGCGTCCAGGGCAGATTATGAAGCACTTTCCAACATATTCAGAATACTATAACTCTAGTTGGGAAAACATAATTTATTTGCTCATTCCTGTTTAGGATCTGTAGATTGGTATTTAATACTACATCGTATGCTGAAAGTAAGTTTAATAAAACGCATATAGCACAGTTCAAAATTCCATTCAGCCAATTTCTCAATAGACGGAAATGTACTCTATATCCTTTGAGTATCCCTGTTTAGGATCTATAAAATTTATACGCACCAAATAATATGCAAAAAGATGGTTAACTTTTAAACGCGTACTATACAACTGAAAAAAAGTGCCAGCCATTATTCTTCCTACGCAGTACAGTAGAAAAATACTTCTGTGTGCCCCTGTCAATAAACTAGAAGTTATAGGCATACCCGGTTCTATAGTAAAGATTGTAGTTCATCTTTGTGATACATATAAATTTCAATTTTTTTGTAAATAGTGTCATATCATAAAAACATGTATAATAATCACTTATAAACAAATTAAGTTAAATAATGCTATAAAAAGTGATAGAATATCGGAACAGATGTCATATTCGCCCCATATTGGCGCGATTTTTTTCTGTCGCCAATATCATATAGGCAACAGGTACTTAACTTGCGTCAAAGTGTCGTTATTTTGTTTGATGTGGTAACCCAGATTATGTTGTTTATGCTGTTGATGTTTTCGCCAAATTGGCAACCGAAAAAAATCGCGCCAATATGGGGCGAATATGACATCTGTACCAGAATATCTTTATTAAGACTTACGATCGTTTCATTGCACAATCGGCGACATTTTCAAAATCAATCATAATAGAAAATATTTTCACATAACTTAAAAACAATAATATAGTAAACAATGTCACGAGACATGAAGCATAATTAAATAGCTAATTTAATTTTTATTTTATTTTATGGTTGCAATATTTTCATTATGCTTCATGTCTCGTGACATTGTTTACTATATTATTGTTTTTAAGTTATGTGAAAATATTTTCTATTATGATTGATTTTGAAAATGTCGCCGATTGTGCGATGAAACGATCGTAAGTCTTAATAAAGATATTCTATCACTTTTTATAGCATTATTTAACTTAATTAGTGTCATATCTTTAAAATACACAACAAACGAATTTTTTCCCCTAGAACGTCATGTAATTGAATTCTTTTGAATGTCCTTGTCAATGAGCTATCAGTGCTACATACTTCATTTTCAATACCGAACATACCATACCCAACCACATATATCATTTTCATGGTAGTCGCATCCTACTGAGACGAGTTAGAACACGGGCAGACAGACAGAGACAAACACAAATCATAAACACTTTTCAATTTTGTTGGAAAGTGTTAAAAACAGAGCCTGAAAAGTAAAAGAAAATTAAAAGAAAATAAAAATATGGTACAAAAAATTTACGGAAAACAATGAAGCAAAAAATTAAATAAACAAATAAAGTTAATTAATCAGATAATAAAAAATAGATAATACAAATAAATAAAATAAATGTAAATAAAAGAAAGAAAGATTAATAATACTCGTATGTACAAATCCTGCATTTCTTAAATTAGTGGTATTAAGACATTTTTTGCTTTTAGTTACGAATCACACCAGTTTGTCCAAAAATTTTAATGTGAAACGCTTTAGTAATATTTTTTGTATTCCTCCCACCCCACATCTTTGAGCGCCCCAGGCAATAGTGCAGACTTTCCCTCTCCAAGGCGTGGGTTCATATTTTTAATCTTGTTCTTTCAATAAAGCTGTCAAAAAGCGGCCTCTTTCATGCGCGATTTAAAATTTTAATTAAAAATGCACTGTTTGTTTATGACATTTCCACAATGGAACTTACAGATCACATAATAATCCTTGCTTAATTATATCTGTCGCGGAAACAAGAAAATTTGCGCCACTCTTTCTGTTTGAGCCCTGGCCGCCGTCTCTCCAATGTCAAATTCATTTTAAAATAAAAACTACAATATCAATTAAGTTGAAAAATAGTAGCAAAAACACCCTTATTCAATGCGCCTTGTTTTGTCTGGCCCAGTAGGGATAATGGTTTATTGAACGCGTGTCTCTGTCTAATGGCATTCGGTCTGTTTCACTTACATTTTATAATTCGAATTTAAAATTCTCTCTCAAAAGCGTGATGAATTTATCAAACCAGCTTTGTCGAGATGTGCCCTACATATTTTTGTTTCTTTTCTTCTTTTAAAAGCTTTACTTGGTGTCTAATCGCAGGAAAAAAGAGAGTTTGGTTATTATATGGAAATATTTATATCTTGTTAAGTGGATTATGTCTATAGTTCATTCACAATTATAAGAGGGAATTTATATAAACATTTGTTACTAATTTATGCCACCTATTACGCCATATTAGTTAATAATTTAAGCCACATATTACGCCATATTAGTTACTAATTTACGCCACATAATTACACCATATTAGTTACCGATGTACGCCATATTAGCAACTATTTACGTCCAGAGATCGTTTTGCGCTTTTTTTTTCGCATGTTTGGTAAGTTATAAAAATTAATAGTTATTTAGGACCAGATTTAAACTATGTAGGGTTCCGAAGCAAGCATCATATTGAGGGACGTAGGGGGGGGGGCGAGATTAGATGTGCTACCACTTTGGAGGCAGGCGCAAGACTGAAAATGAAATGGAAGAGAAAGGGGGATAGGTTAAAGAAAAGAGTCATCAGGAAAGCAGAAGGTATCAGCCAATCATACAGAGAGCTTTAGTCAATCAGAAGAAGAAAGAGGATGAAAATTTTATAATAAAATAAAGAGTCAGAAAAGTAAGAGGAAATTACAAGAAAATATAAATGTAGTATAAAAAAATTACGGAAAAAAAAATGAAGAAAAAAATAAAACAAATAAAATTAATTGAAGAATTAAAGAAACGAGGTGTAACCTGTCGAATTTCGACGAAAGAAAATGTTTACAAAGGAAGTGTTGCATCAAATTTATAATACATCGACAAAAAATAATTAGAATAAAAAATCCATCTTACACTTGTTAATTTAACTCTCCAAAGACATATTTTAACCTAAGATTAACAAAATACTTTTTTCATAAACTTCAACTGATAAAATTATTGAAAAATTAAACTTTATTCATATACGTAATCAGTAACATATAATCAAGATAAGTAATTTTGATTAAGTTATTAATTGATGCTTGGTTACGGAATGAAAAATCCGCATAAATGATTTCACCTTGACATAATCATACAATTTTCTACCTTTACTTCTAAACCGAATCAAGTCATTTTCCACGTTTCACATCCATATTAACCATTTAAAAACATTTTAACGCGCAATAGGTTATTAATAAATATTTTTTCAAGCTTGAAGTCACGTTTGTCAACTATTACAACTTTCCATGTTAAAATTCCCACTCGTGATTTGAGGTCTTAGTATAATATATGTACCTGCGCGTATAAATTCCAGAAATTTATAACTTTTAGACGTATTCAAGAGGAAATATCTCGTTTTATCAAAAAAAAATTATCGTTTACTTTTAAATATGACGTCATATTCAGTCGCTGAAATATTTTGCCTATTGTCTCAAACTCAATATCAGCAAAATGAAAAAAGTAGTGAAATATAAGAGCATCATCAGGGAAATTGTGTCTTTTTTAAAGCATAACGTCATTTTATGTTCAAAAATTTTAAAAGTGATATTTTTAATTGCAATGAGAAAATGGCATCAGTAAGAATATAATCAATAAAAATAACTAATCCACTTTTTATTGAAATGAAGTACTTCAGTTGCCACGATTAGAAAATTGGTATTAAAAACTATTAAAAAATTAATATCTCAGAAATAAATTGAGATACAGCGTTCAAACAAATTGCATTTAAAAGTGCATTTTTTTCTGCATACGACGGTGTGAACATTTAAAATGTGGGATGTTTAGAAGTTTAAAAATTTGCAAAGCCAAAATTGCAAAAGTGAAATTTCATTTCAAATTTCGAAGTTTTGCCATTCGCAGAATGACGTATGCGTTACGCACAGATATGTTTGTCCTTTATAATATAGATAGTGAAAATAAATAAAATAAATGTAAATAAAAGAGAGTTTAATGCATTTCTTAATTCAGTGGTAGTATTAAGAAGGTTTTTTCTTTGACTTGCAAATCTTGCATGACTTGCAGTTTGTTCAATATTTTAATGTGAAACGCTTCAGTGTTATATATTGTATTCCTCCCCTACACATCTTTGAGCGCCCTCTCCCCCTCTGTAAGGCGTGGGTTCACATTTTTATTAATCTTGTTCCCCGGACAAAGATGTTAAAAAGTATTTTTCATGCGTAAATTAAAATTCTAAATTAAAAAATGCTCTGTCTATTTATGTTTATGACATTTCCACAATGAAACTTGACATAATAATCCTTGTTTAATTATAGTATCTGTTGCTGAAACATAGAAATTTTTGCCATTCTTCTATTTGGATCAGGGTCGCCGTCTGTTCTAACTCGTCTGTCTCGTCTAAATGTCATAAAGCCATTTAAAAATAAAAACTACCATTTCAATTAAGTTGAAAAATAGTAGCAAAAACACGCTCATGAAATGCGCCTTGTTTTGTCTTGGCCCAGTAGGAATATTGACCTTATGTGTCTTTGCCTATTGATCGTGTGTCTTTATCTAATGACTTTCGGTCTGTTTCACTTACATTTTTAATTCGACTTTAAAGTTATCTCACAAGCGCGATGAATTTAATGAAACAGCTTTGTCGAGATGTGCCCTACATATTTTTCTTTTCTTCTTTTAAACGCTTTTGTTTGTGTGTAATCGATGGAAGGGAGCGAGTTTGGTTATGGAAATATTTATGTCTTGTTAAGTGGATTATGTCTAAAGTTCATTCATAACTAAGAGGGAATTTATATAAACATTTGTTGCTAATTAACCCCATATTAGTTACTAATTTACGTCACATATTACCCCATATTAGTTACTAATTTACCCCACATATTCCGCCATATTAGCTACTGATTTATGTCGCAGAGATTCAGTTTTGCGCTTTTTTCGCTTGTTTGGCGGAGTTATAAAAATAAATTAATAATTATTCAGGAAAAGATTTAGACCATCTAGGGTCCCGCGACGAGCCTTATATTGAGGGACGGGGGAGGAGCTTAGACGTGCTACCACTTTGGAGGCAGGCGCATGACTGAAAATGAAATAGAAGAGAAAGGGGTATATGTTAAAGGAAACAGGGATACAGTTATTAGGAAAGCAGAAGGTATCAGCCAATCATACAGAGATCATTAGCCAATCAGAATGAGAAATAGGAAACAAATTTAATAATAATAATAATAAAAAAAAGAGTCAGGAAAGTAAAAGGAAATTACAAAAAAATATAAATATAGTATACAAAATTTACAAAAAAGAAGCAAAAAATGAAGTAAACAAGTAAACTTAAATAATTTAGAAAAACGTATAATAAAAAATAATAAAAAAAATATATAAGATAGAGATTAATGCATTTCTTAATTCAGTGGTATTTCCCCCCTCTAATAAGTGGGTTCTTATTTTTAATCTTATTCATGCGGTAAAACTGTCAAAAAGCGGCCTCTTTCGTGCGCGATTTAAAATTTTAATTAAAAATGCACTGTTTGTTTATGACATTTCCACAATGGAACTTATAGATGACATAATATTCCTTGCTTAATTATATCTGTCGCTGAAACAAGAAAATTTGCGCCTGTCTTTCTATTTGGACCCTTTCCGCCGTGTCTCCAATGTCAAACTCATTTTAAAATAAAAACAACAATTTCAATTAAGTTGAAAAATTGTAGCAAAAACACGCTCCTTCAATGCGCCTTGTTTTGTATGGCCCAGTAGGGATAATGCCTTATTGAACGCGTGTCTTTATTTAATGGCATTCGGTCTGTTTCACTTACATTTTTTAATTTCGAATTTAAAGTTCTCTCTCAAAAGCGTGATGAATTTAACTAAACAGCTTCGTCGGATGTGCCCTACATATTTTAGTTTGTTTTCTTCTTTTAAACGCTTCTGTTGGTGTTTAATAGCTTAAAAGGAAAAGAGTTCAGTTATAGAAATATTTATGTCTTCTTAAGTGGATAATGCCTATAGCTCATTCAAAATTAAAGAGGGAATTTAAATACACTTTTTACTAATTTACACATATTACGCCATATTAGTTACTACTTTTCGCCATATATTACACCACGCCATATTAGTTACTAATTTATGCCACTACTGCGCCATATTAGTTACTGATTTACGCCTTATTAGTTACATATTTACGCAAATTTAATAATAACAAGTAATATAAAAATTTTGTTTTCAAAGTCAATTCCTACTTAGGTCATCAAAGAAAAATTTAATATAATCCCTTAAGCTAATATTAGTTTTTGTTGCATTAAAATATCTCAATTTGTTGATTTTCTATAAGCAAGTAGGTTTACAATGGAACTGTATGGGAATTTGGCGAAATATTAGAGATATCGCCAAGTTGGCGTCACTTTTGGCGGCTCATTTTGGCCGCCCAATTTGGCGATATATCGCCAAGTTGGCGACAAACTTGGCGGTATTTGGCGACAGAACAGGGTCCGGTATTTGGCGACAGAACAGGGTCCTTTCTATGGTAACCCGTTAATGAAAATACTTTCATTGATCTTCAATAACCAATGGCCGCCATTTTGTTTCCCAAGCAAAACTAAAATTAATTAAAATTTAATTAATATTTGAAAAAACTGTATTAACATCAATTGTCATCCGGTACAAGTTTTAAAAAATTTATTTCTACTTGATAGGATGAATAATGAGTATTTTACTAACGATTGAAAATTTTAACAAGATATATAAATATATAAATATATATATAGGTAGAGTGTGAACTAATAGTAAGAATTGAAAAACAGAGTTGGAAAACTAAAAGGAAATTACAAGAAAACAAATATAGTATAAGAAATTCATGGAAAAGAATAGAGCAAAAAATGAAATTAAAAAAAGTAAAATGAACTAATTAAAGAATAAAAAAAATAGATAAAAATAAATGAAATAAATAAGTAAATGGCTTTAAAAATAATACATTCAAAATTTGCATTTCTTAATTGAGTGGTATTATTAAAAAGTTTTCCCGCATTTACTTACGAATCACACCAGTTTGTTAAATATTTTAATGTAGAATACTCAAATATTTTTTTTATTCCCTCCCCCCCATCTCTTTGAGAACACCGGGCAAGTGCAGCGTTTTCCTCTTCAAGGCGTGGGTTCACATTTTTAATCTTGTCCTTTTAATAAAGCTGTCAAAAAGCAGCCTCTTTCATGTGCGATTTAAAATTTTAATTAAAAATGCACTGTTTGTTTATATTTATGATATTTCCACAATAAAACTTATAGATGACATAATAATCTTGGCTTAATTATACCTGCCACTGAAACAAGAAAATTTGCGCCATTCTCTCTATTTGGACCCTTTCCGCCGTTTCTCCAATGTCAAACCGATTTTAAAATAAAAGGCACAATTTCAATTAAGTTGAAAAATAGTAACAAAAACACGCTCATTCAATGCGCCTTGTTTTGTCTGGCCCAGTGGGAATATTAGCCTTGTGCGTGTTTGCCTATTGATCGTGTGTCTTTATCTAATTTCATTCGGTCTATTTCACTTACATTTTAATTCGAATTTAAAGTTCTCTCTCAAAAGCGTGATGAATTTAACGAAACAGCTTTGTCGAGATGTGCCCTACATGTTTTCGTTTGTTTGTTTGTTTTCTTCTTTTAAATGTTTCCTGTTGGTGTGTAATCGCTTGGAAGAAAGAGTTTGGTTATTGAAATATTTATGTCTTGTTAAGTAGATTATGTCTATAGTTCATTCAAAATTAAGGGGACAGTGAGACGTTAAAAATAAAATCTTTCGATTTTCAATGCATTAATTTGAAAATTGGAAGACATGGTAATGGTTAAATGTAATGGGTCATTCAAAATTTGGTTTTAATTTAATACAGAGTTTAATTATTCAATGTGCAATTTTTTTAAATAATGATTAATTGTCCTATTTTAAAATGACCCATGCTTATTTCTTTTGCCTAAAATAGGACAATATCTATTTATCAGACAACATATATTACAAAGGAAGTTGGCATGAATTGTAAAAGTACGGTCAATTTATAAAAGCATAAAAAAATATTTTCTTATAATTAGGCAATTCCAAGCCAGTGTTACCATTTTTAATATTTTATTTTTTACATCAAATAGATAATATATATAATTTTTGATTATATTAAACTTATATTTTTTATATTTGCAATGTATTTGATAAAATGTTGAATAGTCATAATCAATAAAATCCATTATAATCCAGCATAGCTTCTTTTTATGTGCTTATTTGTTTGACTGTTACATATTTGATGTTGGTCTGTTACAGGTAACATTCCATATTTTTCATAACTGTATTATGGCAATAGTCAAATTTTGTTTCATATTGCTTTCCGAACTCCCTATGATTGAAATAACATATTTGCCATAATAAATTTTGTTATTCTACAAGTAATATAGGTAAACATTAAGGTATCCGAAAAGCATGGTAATTCCTAGTTGTCCGTTACAATACAATTTTTACTTTCTTCTATCTTCAATAGAAGAAAGTATTGTAATCGAAATTTTTTTCGACTTCCGGTTTTCGACGGATTTGCATGTTTTAGGGGTCAGAGATTCCAAAAAACATGTTTATAGAAAATGTCTGTCTGTCTGTGTGTCCGTCTGTCCGTCCGTCCGTCTGTCGCCATTGTACCATCAAAAAGTGTATGAAGTTATGTATAGAATTAAACCAAAATTTTATTAGAAGTTTTAGGCTATGGCAAGCAGGTCCTCCCGGAATTTGGAAAAAATTCGCCGGTAGGGGGCGCTGATATAGCAATTTTTGTGCGATTTTGAATATTGTACCATCCAAAAGTGTATGGAGTTATGCATAGAATTGAACCAAATTTTTATTTTAAGTTTTTGGATATGACAAGCAGGTCCTCCCTGAATTTGGGAAAAATTCGCCGGTAGGGGGCGCTGTAAATGCGATTTTTGTGCGATTTTGAATATTGTACCATCGAAAAGTGTATGAAGTTACGCATAGAATTGAACCAAAAAAAAAAAATTAAGTTCTTGTCTATGGCAAGGAGGTCCTCCCTTAATTTGTAAAAAAATCGCTCGTAGAGGACGCTGTAATAGCGATTTTTGTACAATTTTTGTGCCATTTTGAATATTGTACCGTCGAAAAGTGTATGAAGTTATGCATAGAATTGAACCAAATTTTATGCGTTTATTTTTGGTCATGTCACGAAGGTCCTCCCCGAATTTGGAAAAATTCTGCCGGTAGGGGGCACTATAATTGCGATGTCTGTACCATTTTCATCATTGTACCATCCAAAAGTGTATGAAGTTATCCATATAATTGAACCAAATTTTTTGTGCATGTTTCTGGCTATGGCAAACAAGTCCTCCCTGAACTTGAAAAAATTCCGAAAGAAGGGGGCGCTATAATTCCGATCTCTGTGCGATTTTCATTATTGTACCATCGAACAGCGTATAAAATTATGCATACAATTGAACCAAAATGTTTGTGCTTGTTTTTGGCTTTTGCCAACAGGTCCTCCTTGAATTTCGAAATATTGCGCGGTAAAGGGGCTCCGTGCTAGCGATTTTTGTATACTTTTCTTGATTGTTCGTAGTTCTATTGTGCATCGGCGGCTCATGCAGCGGCGGGAACTCGCTTCCTGCTAAGCCGGCTATTCGCAAACAGCTGATAACAACAGAATAAGGAAAAATTAATAATTTTAACAAATATCATGATATAGATTAACTCGTTTTTAGTCCGTTTAATTGACTTAAGCAGAAATTTAAGATGAAAATCAAAGTTGGTATAGTACTGAACTAATAATATTGAAGTATTAACATGTGTAACTAGGTTTTGAAATATTAAGATGTATAAGATAGAAGAAAGTTTTGGGATTGGCACATCCAACTAGTTTTTAATCATAATTATTTACATTAAATAATATATTCATAATAACAATATTAATTTATCTTCTAATATCACATGCTAATTCTAGCCATCTTTTAATTACACGACTATTGTTTTTACTTTCTTCTATCTTCAATAGAAGAAAGTATTGTAATCGAAATTTTCTTCAACTTCCGGTTTTCGACAGATTTGCATGTTTTAGGGGTCAGATTCCAAAAAACATGTTTATAGAAAATGTCTGTCTGTCTGTGTGTCCGTCTGTCTGTCGCCATTGTACCATCAAAAAGTGTATGAAGTTATATATAAAATTAAACCAAAGTTTTATTATAAGTTTTTGGCTATGGCAAGCAGGTCTTCCCGGAATTTGGAAAAAATTCGCCGGTAGGGGGCGCTGATATAAAAGATTTTGTGCGATTTTGAATATTGTACCATCCAAAAGTGTATGAAGTTATGCATAGAATTGAACCAAATTTTTATTTTAAGTTTTTGGCTATGGCAAGCAGGTCCTCCCTGAATTTGAAAAAAATTCGCCGGTAGGGGGCGCTGTAATAGCGATTTTTGTGCGATTTTGAATATTGCACCATCGAAAAGTGTATGAAGTTATGCTTAGAATTGAACCAAAAAAAAATTTTAAGTTCTTGGCTATGGCAAGGAGGTCCTCCCTTAATGAGTAAAAAAATCGCTCGTAGAGTGCGCTATAATAGCGATTTTTGTACAATTTTTGTGCCATTTGAATATTGTACCGCCGAAAAGTGTATGAAGTTATGCATAGAATTGAACCAAATTTTATGTGTTTATTTTTGGTCATGTCACGAAGGTCCTCCCTGAATTTGGAAAAATTCTGCCGGAAGGGGGCACTATAATTGCGATGTCTGTACCATTTTCATTATTGTGCCATCGAAAAGTGTATGAAGTTATCCATATAATTGAACCAAATTTTTTGTGCATGTTTCTGGCTATGGCAAACAAGTCCTCCCTGAACTTGAAAAAATTCCGAAAGAAGGGGCGCTATAATTCCGATCTCTGTGCCATTTTCATTATTGTACCATCGAACAGCGTATAAAATTATGCATACAATTGAACCAAAATGTTTGTGCTTGTTTTTGGCTTTGGCCAACAGGTTCTCCTTGAATTTGGAAATATTGCGCGGTAAAGGCGCTCCGTGCTAGCGATTTTTGTATACTATTCTTGATTTTTCGTAGTTCCATTGTGCATCGGTGGCTCATGCAGCCGCGGGAACTCGCTTCCTGCTATGCCGGCTATTCGCAAACAGCTGATAACGACAGAATAAGGAAAAATTAATAATTTTAACAAATATCATGATATAGATTAACTCGTTTTTAGTCCGTTTAATTGGCTTGAGCAGAAATTTAAGATGAAAATCAAAGTTGGTATAGTATTGAACTAATAATATTGAAGTATTAACATGTGTAACTAGGTTTTGAAATATTAAGATGTATAAGATAGAAGAAAGTTTTGGGATTGGCACATCCAACTAGTTTAAATAAGGTAAGCCATTTTTTCCACTATGACTGTTAATCTGTTACAATGGAATTGCCCAATTATTGTTTGTTTTTCTATAAAAAAAAAAGTAGCTATTAGGTTGTAACGAAAGATTTCCACCAAATCACCATTACATAATACTAATTATAATATATATAACTAACTGTAATTTAATATATGACCACCATCCCGCCAAACCTTCACAGTGTCATATGATACAGCACTAGTACCTAAAGCTATGCACACTTTATTCGGTGACGTTCTGTAGCAGACTTTTTGCAACAGAACTGGAAGTAAATAATGGTTCTAATCGGATAGCGTGATAGTTCCATTTCAGACACCTTATACTTAACAAAAACAATATTTTTTTTACAAATTTCACAACACAGTGTTATAAAGCAAGCCTCTTTCATTCAAATGCAGAAAATCGTTTGACAAAATATGAGCAAACACGTCAACGCGAACTGTTTGCACAGACCGTATTACCTGTGGCGAGAAACTTTCGTTACAACCCGATATATATTGTCATATGCACAAATTTCAACACTAAAATAACCTTGAAATGCAACTTTTTAGGCTAAGATTTGTTTAATATTATATAGAGGATAGACAGTTTAAATTTCAAAAGAATCTGATAATTTGGAATGCGCATGGAACGTTTCAAAAATCTAGAAATGTGCCAAATTTTCTATATTGAGAAATCAGTATTTTAAATATAAAAAAAAACTGTATAAATATATACAGCTTTTACAAGTATATAAGCAATATTTAACGTTTTATCACCACATCGACAAGCTAACATAAAAGTACTCTATTTTCTGAGTATTAATGTAATAAACATAGGCTTTAGTTTTATTAAAACACACATAAATAGTTGACTCCAGTTTGTTTCAGATTTGTATGTTTAATTTACTTTGGAAAAATTTATTGGATGAATAATTAATCCATCCCCTCTTTTTTCTTTCAAACTTAATTACTTCTCAACATTACATAATTATAAATTTTACACCGTTGAATAGGGAGGGTGTACTTTGAAATGTAAATTGTTTGCAAAGTGTATTTCAATTTACTGACTTACGATTTTTAAAGCAAATAGCTCGATAAAATATTTTTATCAATTATTTAAAATTTTAAAGGATAACCACGATTTCTACCCACCGTCCTAGGACGGGCGTCTACACTAGTATATTTTCAAAATTATCTAAATAAAAAATCAATTTTTTTAGTCGAATTTCGTGATTTTTTAAGTCTACGGCCCCCTTAGGGTTTGTACCTAAATAACGTTATCACTTTATGGGGGGACGAGGGTCTGGCACTTGATATCGTATCTCTAGGGGGATTGTGGTTTGTCTTGATATTGTTACCATTTTGATAAAGGGGCCGTTCAAGTATTACGTAAGCATAGTTTTAGTCATTTTGTACCCCTCCCTCCCCCTTGTAAGGAAAAATAAGCAAACACTAGACCCCCCCCCTTTGCTTACGTAAGATTATGAAATTCTAACACCAACACTATTTGCCATAAAAAATTACAGTTAGCGATAAATTGCATTATTAATCCAGCAAATTTACATAAACAGACACATAGGGGTTGTGGTATTGAAAAAAAAATCGGTTTAATATATTGTTACTTATGGCATTAAACAATTCATAGAATACAAAATAGTTTTTATATACGTATTATTTATCGCATTGAACAACAACAAAAAAAACTAAGAAATACAACCGGGCCTAACTTATTTAGGCACACAACTAAAAATTTTAACAAGAATCATAGGAATATTATGTGTTTGTCGTTCACATTTGAGTCTGTTGTCCAAGATCTTTGAATCCATGTTTCTGCATTGTCTATTTTTAAGTTTTCTATGTAGTGGTGGGCTGGAATGATCATCGTTTCCAGTCCTTGTTTACTGCATATCTCTTTTCTTAAGTCGTTCAACATCCGCAGAACGTACATCTAAATCATTGACGTACATCATGAACGTACATCTAATTTGCTTTTTGTTGTTAAACTATAGTTGCTTCGTTGTCTAATGCTTACGCAAGAATTTTCGTGACCCCCCTCTTCCCCCTTGTCAGCAAAAATAAGCCGACACTGGACCCCCCCCCCATCCCCCACTTACTGCTTACGCAATACTTGAACGATCCCCAACCCAAAATTTTCTTTTCTTTGTAACTGTTTCTTTACGTCTGTTTTTTTTTTTTTTTTTTTTTTTTATCTTATCTATTTTTATAAAAATAAAAAAATATTAACCCATTAAATGATTATAGAATCATTTCATAAAAAAAAAAAAGAGGAATATCCCAACGTTCGCCATTCCTATTCTTCTGTTATATGCCCATATAATTCTTTGTTACAGAAACCAGGTTAAATATGATTTTTTTTTTTTTTTTTTATGTTTACGAGTCAAAAATGAGGAAGAATGTTGTCCACCTGTTATGTTGATAAGAAGTTTTGCTTACCCCAGTGCTGGGAAAGAAAAGATGGAGCAAAGCACTTTTATATAGGTATGACAAGCAGAAAACTTAAAACTAGAATCAAAGAACATATAGGAGACATCAAATACAACAAGAGAACCAGAGCTTTGGCCAGATTATGCAGCAAAGAACCTTTACAGATCGATTTTTAAAATAGCAGAATAATTTATCTGCCAAGATTTTATCTACCATCCATCATCCGGGAATCAATAGATATTTTTACGCAACGAGAATATTTGCAACGATTCAGTGTCCCTTGAGTTACCTAAAATTTGGAAAGAGGTGCTATGCTGTTTTAGTAACAATAGTAGAAATGAATTCACGCTCACAAATACCCAGTTTCATTTTATTTTATGCTTGCACTGATTTTCAATATGCATGAGGTCTGCTGACATTAATTACCAAGTTATCGTTTTTAAAATTTTGCGAAAATATTTCTATCAAGAATGATTTTTAATCTGTCGCCGTTTGTACGATGAAACGAGCGTTAATCTAAATAAATGCCGCCGTTTGTGCGATGAAACGAGCGTTAATCTAAATAAATGCCGCCGTTTGTGCGATGAAACGAGCGTTAATCTAAATAAATGTCGCCGTTTGTGCAATGAAACGAGCGTTAATCTAAATAAATGTCGCCGTTTGTGCGAAGAAACGAGCGTTAATCTAAATAAAGTTAATCTAAATAATAATCTAATTATATCACTTTTATAGCATTTTTTAGAATAGAAATATTTATTATTTAGGCTTCATATCTCTTTGAACTTTTATGGTATACCCATTCATACTTTTCTAGTATACAGTGCGTCTCAAAAGTACATGGACAGGCGATTCTTTGAAATAACAGTTCAAAAAAATGAAGTAATAATAATAAAAAAATAATTAACACATGAAATCATAACATAAGTTCATTACAATGCAAAAATACCATGCTTATATCACAGATTATTTGTAAAAAAATAAAATTCAAAATAAGCTGTTCAAAAACATATGGACAATAAAAAGAATCGCTTTTATTACCATCGTATCAAAAAATTTCCGTATTCTGCTTTCTGGACATGTGACATAACCACTTCGAAATACAAAATCACTGCTGATTCTTAAATTCTCGAATAGTTGGAAAATACCTCACAACGTTTAATTCTCTGCAGCTGTTATAGCTAAAATTTGGCGTTTAAAGGCTTAAAATGTTAAAGTTTCTGATACTGCTAAACAAAGGAAGCGTAGCAGATCTGAAATTTATGAAATTTTATCAAAAGGTGACAATGCGATTGCAAAAAAGTCCTTCCGGCCAGTGCCGGGAGGAAGAGGTAGCTTTCATAATCCTTATTTAAAAAAAGCCAAATTATATCATTCAAACACACGAAGCTCAATTTAGTGGAAACCGAATATAGGAGATTCAATACTAATTTTTATCAATATAATGAATGAGAATTTCGCGAAATTAGTCAGCTTTATCCAAGCTGCTTTTCTTTAAAGTAACTTATATTTGGCTGCCAAATTCGGCAATTTCTTAAAGTGCCCGTCATTTTAAGACAACATGGTGGATGAGGCTAAGCAGTGAACTTGGTCGAGACCTTAGTAATTGCTGTGCACATGCTCACTCACATCGGAATCGATTGATATATACGAGTGCTTTCGCAGGCAAAAAATCAGATTTTTCAAAATGTCACCCGCAATAGAAATTGAAACTGCTATATCTGAGCCATTTTTTAAGGTTAAGACAAACAAAAAATGCTCCTGAATCCTTATATCAAGGTCAAATGCTTAAGAAAGAAACCTTTTTCAATTTCTAATTTTTTTGCACCTCACTTTAAATATATATATTTTTTTTAGTTTAAATGGTCGCCATTTTGAAACAAGATGGCTGATGAATCTGGCCAGCGAACTTGGTCGAGGTGTTGATGTATACTATCCACATGCCTTCTTACATCGAAATAGGCGAATACGTGTGTTATCGCGTGACAAATACTAGATCGTTTCAAAATGTTAGCCATGCTAGAAATTCAAAGTGCTATAAATCAACCATTTTTTAAGATATAAACAAAAAAACAAATTTTCAGAAACAAAAACTGCTCCGGAATCTTTGTATCAACGCCAAACACATAAAAAAATCTTTTTCATTTTCCAATTGTTTAATACCTCATTTTGAATTTTAAATTTAATTTTTTTTTAAATGGCAACCCTTTTGAAACAAGATGGCGAATGAAGCTGGCCAACGAACTCGGTCGAGACATTGGTATGTACTATGTATAAACGAAGTTACATCCAAATCGGTTCATAAATACGCCTTTTATCGCGTGACAAAATTCAGGACGTTTCAAAATGTCAGCCACGCTAGAAATTCAAAATGCTACAACTCAGCCATTATTTAAGATATAGACGAAACAAAAACTGCTCCGGAATCTTTGTATAAAGGTGAAATACATAAGAAAAAAATATTTTTCCATTTTTAATTTTTTGGTACCACATTTTAAGTTTTAAAATTTTTTAAAACTTTTAAATGGCCGCCATTTTGAAACAAGATGGCGGATGAAGCTGGCCAACGAACTCGGTCGAGAGATTGGTATGTACTATGTACACACTGAATTACATCCAAATCGGTTCATAAATACGCCTTTTATCGCGTGACAAAATTCAGGACGTTTCAAAATGTCAGCTACGCTAGAAATTCAAAATGCTATAACTCAGCCATTTTTTAAGATATAGACGAAACAAAAACTGCTCCGGAATCTTTGTATAAAGGTCAAATACATAAGAAAAAAATATATTTCCATTTTTAATTTTTTGGTACCACATTTCAAGTTTAAAAATTTTTTAAAATTTTTAAATGGCCGCCATTTTGAAACAAAACGGCGGATGAAGCTGGCCAACGAACTCGGTCGAGACATTGGTATGTACTATGTACACACCGAATTACATCGAAATCGGCTCACAATTACGGGAGTTACAGTGTGACATAGGTCAGATATATATATATATATATATATATATAGATATATAGATATATATATATATATATATATATATATCAATTTTGAACGGAGGGTGGTTTCGGGGTCTGGGGGTCATGATCGATGAAAATATACCAAAATTTTTTGAATTCGCTTTCCTCCGAACGGCTGCAATAGGTAGCTTTTTTGTAAAGAAAGCTACCTAAAAGCGTTCCGATCGACAATAAAAACATCTCAGCGACAAGATAGAGAGGAGTATAGTATCGACCCCGAAGAAGTCTGTTCATGAAATTGCGAGGACTTTAGATTTTCCTATTTCGAGATCTAGTGTTCACCGTCTCATACAGACAAGCAAATTTCTTAAATATCGCAGAATGTGTCGGACACTATGCTGAAATTGCCCCATTTAAAGGCGCACTTTTTTTTTCTTTTTTTTTAACTAAAAAATTCATGCATTGGACGGTTGAATGGTTAAATGTTTTCTTCAGTGACGAAAAAAAATTCAATTTGGATGATCTAGGACGAGAATCTTGTGAGTTCTTTAGTCATCAACAAAGATGGGGTTCTATCATGGTGCGGGGCGTGTTCTGTTTCAATGGAACAACTGATATTGCTTTTCTTATTGGTCGACAGTGCTCTAGGGATTATCAAAATGTCCTCAAAAGCAATTTATTTCCAATTGGAAGCACCTTAGAACGAGAAAACTGGAAATTCCAACAGCACAAAGCGACGATTCATACCCCCCCCCCCCCCACACACACACACACACACACTCAAGAACAGTTTGGTTTACGCAGAATCAAGTGACTGTTACAGACAGACTGGCCAGCCATCAGCCCAGGCCTGAATCCAGTTAAAAACCTTTGGAGAATACTTGCACGAGAGGTTTAGACCCATGGTCGTCAGTTTTCGACTATTCAGGAATTAAAGCAACAAGTAGAACAGAGTTTGTTTTCTTTACAATCACAAATTCTCCAAAAACGAGTTCGTAGCATGCCTGATATGATTTTTAAGATAATTTAAAGAAATGCATCCAAAATTTGAATTTAAATGCAAAATACTGGAAAAGTCTATATTTTTACGACAACCTATTTTGATTGATTTTCTTACAAAAATTCTGTAAAATTTATATTGTATTTCTTTGTTGTAATAAACTTATGTTATGATTCCACATGCTTATTATTTTTACGAGCTACTTCCGCCAACCCCCATTCAGACACTGCAAACTCTAAAAGTACGCTAATTTGATCGGCTTTAAGAAAATTTCAAAAGATTGAATTATAATAATAAAAAAAAAACCAGTGGCGATCTTCCTGTTAAGAGACTGTTTTCGTCTTTTATTAAATCAAATCGGTGAAACATTTGAAAATAAGCTAATATAAAATTAATTAAGTAAACATAGTCTTTGTCTCACGGTATTTTTTAACAACGCTATAAGAAAGTTCTTTTAAATAAGACATTTTAAATGTATCGTTTTTTATCAGACGTAATTTTCACCAAAGTTTCTTTCTCTTTTTAATGTTCATGTAAAAATACTTCTGTTGTTAGAAAGGAAATATTATTTGCGCTGCCTTAGAATTCACAACAATAGTTTAAGAGATTATCTCAAAATAGGAAATAATGTCTCGCGCAAATATACTTTTAAATTTAAACTGTTTGGCAACATTATTGTTTGGTCATTTTAAATATGACGTAATTTCCTCCATTTACGTTTGGTCATTTTAAATATGACGTAATTTCCTCTATTTACGACTTTTAACGCATATTAATGAATTTATTATTTTACAATTTTCTTTCTCTTTTAAAATTCACATATAAATATAGTTTTTATGACGTCATTTTCAAAATTTCCCTGTTATTAAAACGTAATCATTTAATTCTCATTTGAAAGGTTTTTTCCGTTTATAATTGTCCCGTGTAAAAAAAATTGAAGGGAATATTATTTGCGCTGTTTTTAAATTTGGAAACAATTTAAATTAATAAGCCTTTTCTAAAATATGTAAAAAATATCTCGAAATGCTGAACATTTGAATTTAAAATGGAAGCTAATCCTCAAAAAAATAAATTAAAAAAATAAATGCAGTCTGCACATCGGGAATTTCTAATGTATAAAATGATCTAAAAATTATTAAATTCCTATAAATAGTTTTTGCTCCAATAAAACTTTAATGAAGCGATTTTAACCCACTTTAACATTAAATATCTCTTAAAATAATTATTCTAATTAAAAACTGTCTGCATATCAGCGTG
This sequence comes from Maratus speciosus, assembly GCA_963932465.1. Classification (NCBI taxonomy): domain Eukaryota; kingdom Metazoa; phylum Arthropoda; class Arachnida; order Araneae; family Salticidae; genus Maratus; species Maratus speciosus. The sequence continues at coordinate 89,123,354 of OZ010794.1, read as the reverse complement.
TTTATCAAACATTTATCTATAATATCACCGATTTTCACATTTTTGTATGCAGTAGTTTTCTTAATATTAGAGAAGAAAGTTCACAAAAAAATTATAAACAGCGGCGGTGACAACGTTAGTTGCCTTTTTTTTAAAAATAGAGAGATTATTGCTTCATTTTCTGAACTGATATTTCAAAAAATCACCCGTCCATGTACTTATAAGACTCACTGTATACAACTATACCCAACCATACATTGTGTTTTTTTACAAATTCTTATTCTTTTGGCAAAGATTTTTTTTAATAATACAGTTGATAATTCATATATTTATTGTACGGAACCCTCTGAGCTGGGGTAATACTCACACTTGACCGTTTATTTATTTTTTATTTTGGGGGGAGGCTATCGGAAAAATGTCTTAAAATTAAATTATCTATTTTTATGAAAGCACAAAGTTATTATTAAAATCCTTAAATGATTACAAAATTATTTAATTATAAAATATAGAATACCCCCAAAGTTTGGCATTACTATTCTTCTGTCGTATGTGAATGCATGTATAATCTGCTGTTCTACAAACCATATGCGGAGTATGTTTGAAATGATACTTGTGTTTACTAGTAAATAAAAGAGAAAGAATGTTGTCCACCTGTTTTGTTGATAAGAAATTTAGTCTGCTCCTGTTTTTAACACAATCATACTGATTGGTAAAGTTATCATACCAATTTAATATTTCCAACTGAGCGAAAAAATTGCCCAAGCCGGGAATCGAACTCTGATCCATGGCTTACATTGCCAATGCTCTACCGTTTAAGCCACCTGGGTTAACAACCGGCGAGCCTATTTTACTCAGATAATACCTTGTCTGCCATGTAGACAGCTTAACAGAATAAATCGCAGATAAAGGAACCTCATATATCAACGATGGATACGTAGATACATAGGGTGTTTCTAAATGAATATCGGGGTTTTAACGCTTGGTAGTATTTATTACATAAAACTTAAAATTATAATTAATACATAAAATGAAGAAGCAACTCAAACAGTTTTACCTACAAGCTTACAGGTGTTCAATGTGAGCACCTTTCGACTCACAGCACACACCAAGTCGATAGCTCAGTTCTTCCCAAACGTTGATTAGTGTTTGTGGAGTCATTGTTACAAAGGCCGCCGGTATTTTCAAACTGATGATACCATCTACGAAAGTTATTATTACTTGGGGGATCACTTCTAAACTTAATCCGGAACGCACGTTGCACAGTAACTACAGATTCGGTCTTTGAAAACTACAGAACACAAAATGCTTTCCGTTCAATAGTTGCCATTTTTGCTACTAGCGTTTTCTAACGGATGACGGAAGAAACATTGCGCGCGTATGCACATCCACAGGTACCAACAGTTTGAGTTGCTCTTTCATTTTATGTATTAAGTTTTATATAATAGATACTACAAAGCGTTAAAACCCCGATATTCATTTAGAAGCACCCTATTCTATTATTTTTAACGCAATCATGCTGATTGGTAAAGTTATCATACGAATTGAATATTTCCAACTGAGCAGAAAAAGGCATAAGCCGGAAATCGGACCCAGATACCTTGCTTTCGGATCTGGCCAAGGATCTGGTTTAGATTCCCAGCTTATGCATTTTTCTGCTCAGTTGGAAATTTTCAATTAGTATGCCAACTTTACCAATCAGTATGATTGCGTTAAAAAATAATAGTATATTAATTGATTATAGCGTATTGTTTTTAAAAAAATATATTACTCATTTTTTTTATTATTATTGCCTACTTTATAGTTCTTAGAACATTTCGTTGTTGCAGTTTCACAGACCGTTGGTCTTTTTTTAGCGAGCGTGAGTGGGCGCATCATTTAATCCATTGTTTTTATAACTCGTATACCCTAAAAGAATACGACTTGATGTATCACATGGGGTGGGGCTAACGTAAAAGCGTCTTAAAATAAAATTCAATAATTAGAATGAAGTTCTGAAAATATTAAGGGGATCCGGGGTTCAAAATTCTGATTTTTTTTTTTTTAATAGAGATTTTGTTATGAAATTTTTTTTCTGAAATATCTTTAAATTTAATAAGAATATTGTACGTAAAAAAAAGTCTGAGAAATAATTTAAATTTTCTTTTAATTTTAACATATTTAATTTTTGGTATAACACTGGAAGTACTTACTCGATTTACAAAAATTTCTCACTTTTGTGTACAGAAAATGGGTCATTTTAATGTGTCTTCAGGATTTCTTAAAATATTGATTATGAATTTTATAAAAAAAAATTTTAGTAAAAAAATGAAGTTTTTTATGAATGAGTTTTACATTAATTAGCCTATTTTAACAATGATCACTCAAAATTAAAAATCCTGAAGACAATGTTAGAAATATTGCATAAATTCTCTGTTGAAAATTTCATACATGGGGCATTCTCACAATCTTTTGACTTTTATGTCCCTGAATAATAATTTTAATTTTAGTGCATATTCTTGTGGGGTTTTTTTTTTATTTCATATACTGGGGAACATCCCATTGCATGATTGCATAACAATATTAACGAGATAAATAAGTTTTGGACGATGTTGGGGGTTCAAATACCAGGAAAACTCCTATACCGTCCCGTGTCCCTGATGCTGATTTTTAAGTTTTGGAGCTGTCTGTATAAAATTGTTTCAATAAAAGTAATTCGACTTAATTTTTTTACGAAACTGGGATAATTGTTTTATATAAATATGTAGCAAAAAATTAACCTGCACACATTTTTACGGTTATTACTTTTTGAACTCTGTGCCTGGGTTTTAGATTCCTTACCATCCCTCTTGCTAAACTTATACAGAAAATCACTTCGGATGCACCTACAGAATTTTTTTTTCAAGTTTTTTTCTCATGCAGAAGTATGCTAGAGAAAGAATGCCTAAAATTCTTTGACGGGAAATTTACTGCAGAATTTAAATCAGCATTTAAATATCAATTTCAAGCATCGTGGCTTTATGGGTAGTCTCACCGTCCTCAAGGTTTGTTCTGCACTTTTCGAGGTAAATTATTATTTTTTAAAATTTAATCCAATGTAAATAATTGTTTCTAAAAATCAAGGAACATTGTGGCTACCACATAGTTTTAGCATGATTTGGCTAAAAATAGTGGTAGTTTTCCTTACCTTCTCATCCTTACCATCCCCCCCCCTTTTTTTTTTTTTTTCCATTACCGTCCTTTTTTCCCCTATACAATCCCTTTTTTTTCCCTTCCACCCCTTTTTTAACACACCTTTAAGACAATTTTATACCAAAATTTTGTACTAAAAATACTACATTGTTATTATTTCTTATTTGAATGTCCTGTGGGTACAATGCAAATTCATTATAAGTAAAAATTTAGAAGGAAATAGAAAGTTACAGTGGTAAAATGGTAAGGAAAATTAAACTTGTATGTTTAACTTAAACATCAGTTAAATAAAACGTTTTTCGCTGCAGACCCTTTTTTCTTTATTTTGAATCCTTAAGGCATTCGTCTATCAGATTAAAATGTTATTTTAGCAAGTTTAATTTCACCAGATATTTATTCCCGAAAGTCAAAAGATTGTGAGAATGCCCCACATATATCTTGCAAGGAACTTTAGATATATTCTTTTAAAGGCGACAAATCGTGAAAAAATTCATTCTGAGATAAATGAAGTTAAAGTTCTCGCCAGAGGGCAGCTGATGCATCGCTTCTCTAGAATCTCTACGCTTCTCAAGGCAAAAGGTGTTATATCTCTAATGTTTTATCTGTAATGAAGATAAAAGCATGCGGTGTGCGGTATTTAACGCTAAAAACTGAGTTTTTTTTTTTTTTTTAAGCCAATAATTTTTTTTTTTTTTTTTTTTTTTTTTTTTTGAGAATTTTTAGTTTTGCACCCCCTTAAAATGTCGTATTGTCTTCTAAAACACACTTTTGTAAATAATTTTTATAATTCTAGTCTTTTAGGAAGTGAGCATATATCCATTTCAGAATTCCAATTTTTACATACAAAACTATTTGGTTATGCCAACCCCAAAACTTTCTTGAATATCATACATGGTAATACTTCAAAATTTGCTATCTCAGTACCAAAATTAAATGACAATCTACGCCCATCATGAGGATTCTAAATATAGGAAATTCCGTGCATTACTTTTGGAGCTAGGACTATCGCTAAAATCGTGTAAATCATGCAAAATGCAGCATAGTAGCGCCACTTGTTGGGTGATTTACACCAAACCCTAATCAGCAACAACTTATATCAACCTTGACTGAATATGAAGTTGGATGCAATTACGTGCGTTACGTTTTGAGGTAGAGCTATTGCGAGAATCGTTAAAAATCCAACAGAACAGCGCCACCTGTTGGGCGATTTACACCAAAACATAATCAGCATCAATATTTATCAAGGACTAACTGAATCTGACGTTGGATAAAAATTAGCGCATTAGTTCTTCAGATAAAACTATTGTGGAAATCGTGAAAACTACAGTGTGGCAGCGCCACCTGTTGGGCGATATACACCAAAAACTAATCAGCACCAGTTTATATCAAGGTCCAACTGAATCTAAAGTTTTGTGAAATTCCGTACATTAGCTCTTGATATAGAGCGCGCCCAAAATTTTTGTCACATACAGACACACTCACAGACAGAGTGACAGACAGACATTTTCCAAAAAACATCAAGTGCTCAGGACTTCTAAAACGTATAAATCCATTGAAAACCGCAAGTAAATTTTTCTCGAATCCAATACTTTCTTTCTTGTAAAGATAGACGGAAGTAAAAACCAGGATAAGTTTAATATAAGCTTGTAGTGTGACACGAAACAGAAATCTTGAATTATCTCGCTGTTAAAAATATTCAGACACTCATAAAACTAAATTCATGAATTAGTTCTTTGACTAAAAACAAAAAATACAGAGGCCTAGAACGGTCATGCTCGGGCAAATGCCAGATTTAAAAATCCACGGCACTCTTGCGGTTGCTTGTTTCTAAAAAAACAAAAATATTCTTTATTATTTTCGCCCCATCGTTCTCAGCGTCCCGGGCGGTCGCGCTTTTGAATGTCCCGCTTCTAAATCCGCATTCGATTCCCATTTTAATCTTGGTTTTCAAATAGAATCAGAAAAATGCGCCATGTATGATGTCTTTCTATTATCTGAAAAATGCACTGTTCATTCTTATCCGCATGACAATTGCACAACCAATTTATAGGCATAATAACCATATATCATACGTATAGACATGTTTTTGGGACCTCTGAGCCCTAAAATGTATCAATTCGTCGAAAACCGGAAGTCGAAAAAAAGTGTCGATTACAATACTTTCTTCTCTTGAAGATATGTAAATAAAATGAATAAAAGACACAACCCGTGAATATCACGGGAGCGAGAATTAAGGGGTTAAAAAAGTAGCTTTACATTAATTAACATGCCATTAAATAAGACTAATTTTATGATTTCAAACAAGGGGTGCCAGTCAGGAAATCTGAATTTTTAAAAAGTTGCCCATTGGGCCAAACCGTTCAATTAAAGCACAAACAGTTGCACTGGCAACTTAAGCCAAAATTCCGCTGGTTTGAACCGGGTCTGGACACTGTTTGACTCAGTTGAGAAATTTCCAACTCAGTAGGGAAAAAAAAAAAAGCAATTTAACAAATTAAAATGATCATTTGAAAAATGGTTTTTTCAAAGACTAAAATTTAAGACATAAAAAAACGCACGGAGTTGATCCTACATTACGTACGCCATGAATTAAACATTAATAGTGTTATTACACGTAAAAATTGCAAGATTTCCTGAAACTTACGTATTATCCACCTGAAACTGAACTATTATCCAAGCATTTCATTGGCTGTCCGGTAAAAGGCTTTTCCATCGTCAGATTTCCAAGAAATCTGACGGCCCATTTTAAATGAAATTTCATTATTAATCTTCTAAGCATCCCACACTATTACTTTTTACACCGTGGTATAGAGAAAAAAATGTACTTTTAAATGCAATTTGTTTGAAAGCTGTATCTCAATTTGTTTCCGAGTTATTCATTTTTTATGTAGTTTTTATTACTTTTTTGTCATAGTGGCAACAGAAGTATCCATCTCTGGTGAAAGTAAAGAGAAATACAGATTACTGTATAGACCCATCAGAAAACTAATAAAATGCGGATTCAACCAATAAAAAGATTCAAATATGCTTTTGATTTCCTACCCTGACGAGGACAATAACCATTTTTCCAAATGGTTAAAAACTAAATTCACCAATTATTTCTTTTAATAAAAACAGAAAAAATACAGAGGCGTAGGGCGGTCTCGTTTCTGCAGAGACCGGATTTTAAAATCCACGCAATCCTACGGATGGTTTTAAAGAAACTTAAGTATTAACATCTTTATTATTTCTGTCCTATATTTCTTAGTTCGGTCTCCCTTTAAAACCGAGCACTTCTAAAGACTTCCCTCATTCTCATTTTAAACTTGGTTTTCAAATATAATTTTAAAAACTGTTCCGCTTTTCATGCATGATGAAATCTTTCTATCTAAAAAATGCGCAGTTAATTCTTATTCCCATGACATTTTCACAAGCAGCTTATAACACATTATAATCCGGCTTCGTTTAATTATAACTGTCGCTGAAATTTGAAAAACGGCTCCCGTTTCATACATTCGAATAATGGCCCCCGTGTCGTTGACGCAGGCTCCTTTTAAAAAATGCCATTCAATTAAGTTGAAAAATAGCCGCGTTAAAAGAAACACGAGGAGGCTAATTTAATTAGGTCTTGTTTTCTATGACAAAATATAAAGAATGGACGTGTTTATAAATGGTGTGTTCTTTTTATTTAAAACAATTCAAATTTTCTGCGAAAACGCGTCATTTATGAAACGAGGCACCATCCTCGAGACGTGGCCTACTTTTTTTTATTACTCTTCTTAACATGTTTTTGACGCTTTTGTGGGTTTTCACTCTATTTTCAGTTTGTTTTTGGAAATGATTATTGACGTATTTTGAAGTAAAATGTTATAGAATCTGCTGAATTTAAACATTTCGCAACCAAAACTTCTCGGTTATAGGCACCTATATGTAAGAATATACACTGCGTCAACTGCAAATAGAAACTCCCCCCCCCCCCCTAAACAGACAACTAATTTTGTGCATTTATTTCCCTATTATCATTACCAAACTCTTGAGTCCCACCAGTGTCTGAGAGGTTCTGCTCTCAAAAGCTGGTAGACGGGAGATGTTAAGTTCGAACGAACCCAACCGAGCCCGTTTTTTTAAACGCCAATGGCGGATCTAAGGGGGGGGGGGGCGAAGGGGCGATCGCCCCCCCCCCCTTGGGCTAATAAAGGGTTTGTAAAACGACATTATACATCCTCACAGGAAATAAATTGGGCGGAGCTCGAGCCCGGCGCGACCCGACCCGGGTCGCGCCACTTTAAATCAACGAGACTCAGACTGGGTCAGGTCTTTTCTCTTTTAGAGTCGGGTCGTGCCCTGATCTTAATTTTTCCTGCAGATTCGTGTCGGACTTCTTTTTCCTCGAGTTCGAGCCTGGCCTAGAGGTCTGCACTGGCCAAAATTTCCAGGTCGGAACTCGGCCCGGAATAAAAGCTAAACATTCGGTCCTTGTCAGCCCGTATGATAAGCATTATTGGCCCGACCACGACCCGTGCACTCCTCTAAATTCTTCCTCCCGAGCCCAAGTTGGTCCGACCCGACCCGCGTCACGCCAATTTAAATCCACGAGACTCGGGCTCGGTCAGGTCTTCTCTTTCAGAACCGGGACGTGCCCTGATCTTAATTTTTTCTGCAGATTCGGGTCGGGTCAGGCTTCTTTTTTCTCCAGATCGAGCCTGGCCTGGATTTCATTTTTCCTAGAGGTCTGCACTGGCCAAAATTTCCAGGTCGGGGCTCGGCCCGGAATAAAAGCTAAACATTCGGTCCGTGTCAGCCCGTATGATAAGCATTATTGGCCCGACCACGACCCGTGCATTCCTCTAAATTCTTCCTCCCGAGCCCAAGTTGGTCCGACCGACCCGGGTCGCACCAGTTTAAATCCACGAGACTCGGGCTCGGTCAGATCTTTTCTCTTTCAGAACCGGGTCGTGCCCTGATCTTAATTTTTTCTGCAGATTCGGGTCGAGTCAGACATCTTTTCCTCCAGATCGAGCCTGGCTTGGATTTCATTTTTCCTAGAGGTCTGCACTGGCCAAAATTTCCAGGTCGGGGCTCGGCCCGGAATAAAAGCTAAACATTCGGTCCGTGTCAGCCCGTATGATAAGCATTATTGGCCCGACCACGACCCGTGCATTCCTCTAAATTCTTCCTCCCGAGCCCAAGTTGGTCTGACTCGACCCGGGTCGCGCCAGTTTAAATCCACGAGACTCGGGCTGGGTCAGGTCTTTTCTCTTTTAGAGTCGGGCCATGCCCGGATCTTAATTTTTTCTGCATATTCGGGTCGGGCCAGATTTCTTTTTCCTCCAGATCGAGCTTGGCCTGGACTCCATTTTTCCTAGAGGCCTGCACTGGCCAAAATTTCCAGGTCGGGGCTCGGCCCGGAATAAAAACTAAACAGTTGGTCCGTTTCAGCCCGTATGATAAGCATTATTGGCTCGACCACGACCCGTGAACTCCTCTAAATTCTTCCTCCCGATCCCAAGTTGGTCTGCAATCTTACTTGTTTGTCATTCGTAAAAATTATATTTGTTTTGCACATTTGTTTAGCGAAATCTTTAGAAATTTAATTTGATTTGATAAGTTACAGAGATGCATTTTTTAAAATTTACTTTTTTACTTTGTAGAACTTTAAAATTATGATTTTTTTTTTTTTTTTTTTTTTTTTTTTTTTTTTTATCAACCGTTTCTTTCATTCTAAACTGATTATCTTACTGGATTTTTATTTGAATGTAATTGTCTAAGTCATATTTTTACGTAGTGTTTACGTACATAATTGCCCAAATAGTCATCGCTATAGCCATTAATATTGTTGTTTTTCTGTATTCATGAATTTCGAACATAATTTGAAAATAAAATATGAGCATAAGCAAGTGTACTTTATGAATTATTTTAATTGCGATATGCAGGCAGGGCTGGAGTTGATTTTTTAGCTTTTATACCGGGCGGGGCCAATAGTTTTATTTTTTTTTATGTGGGTTGGACTTGGGCCTGATAACTTCAGCCCAGGTAAACCCCTAACTGGCATATCGAAGCCAGCTTAACTTTTTTTCTTAAATGCTTAATTTCAGCCATCATCCCATAACTACTGAATATACCGGGTGTTCTAAAATGGACTGACTGATTTTAAAATTCAATAAATTGCAAATGGTGACAGATATTAAAAAAATACTTGGAGGAGGGTTATGGATGTTGGGAACAAGGGTGATTATGTTCCAAATTTTCCGCAAATTTAACCCTCTCGCTACACAACCCGCGATTTCCACGGCCAACGTAAAAGTGGCAAAATTTGCGCAACCCGCAATTTCCGCAGCAAATCTTTTTTTTTTTTTTTATGATCTAATGCTATTTAAAAAAATCCTGTTTCACAAAGATTTTGGGACATATTTTACTCTAAAATGAGTGCAGATTTGAAATGTGTAATAAAAAATATGCGCAATTTTTTAACCTATTTTTATAAAATAATAATAATAATAATAATAATAATAATAATAATAATACGCAGCTCCAGGGTTAAGGCATTCGGTTCCAAAAATTTTGAAAATTCACCTATCCGAAAATTCGGACGTACAAATAATCGCAGGTTTTGATAAATGGTCTCCATAAAAAATCTATTTCGTCAATCGTTCGCAGAAAATAACTTCAATTTCGCCGAATGATCACAGAAAAAACGCGAATTTGGTCGGGGAGCCACGGAAAACATGCGAAATTCTGAAATACGTTTTGAAAAAAAAAAATTAACTTAAACCCAGTTAGCAGGAATCCACACTCAGCCTGAAATCGATCCGAATCCAAAACAGCTAACCCGACCTGCAACAAAAATAATTAGTGCCAGAAGGGAATCCCCCCATCTGCTGTAATCTTTCAGAAAATTTTCTTTGAATTTCAGAATTTTTTTTTTCTTTTTTACTCTACCCTTGATAATTTTTTTAACTAAGATTCTTGATTTTAGTTTAAAATAGCAACGAAGATCATGCTGGAAACAAGAGGTGCTAAATCGGTTCCCGGAGGAGGTAGGCTTAACGACAATTGTTTACAGAGCCATCTATCGCTGCTATTATACAGTAAAATCAAGAATCACAGTAACAAATCTCATGACATCTTATATAACCCTCCTGCAAGATTTTTTTGAATAGCTGTCACCATTCGAAAAGTACTAAATTTTAAAATCCATTTAAGGACACCCGGTATGTTTTTTAATAAGTTTCAAAGCATTCTTTACTGAATTACAACTCACCTTAGATATAAAGAGACAAGCAGTCTTATACCAAATTAGTATTTTTTACATAATTCTGGAGATTAAAAAGTATTCCTAAATAATTATTTGGACGTGTCTGTTTACTGCATATAGTTTTTATCTTCAAAAATACCTAGACTTTCTTTAAAAAAAAAAAAACGGGTCTACTCTAACCCTTCTCGCAAGTCGCAGTAGTGAAAACTCAATCCGAAACTGACCCAAACCGGATATAATGTTTATCAATCTGCCCCAAACCCAACGTGCAAGCCTCAGCTAAAAAGTAAAAGTCAACCCGACCTGCAGTAGAAAAGTAGATGTCAACCATGTAGATGAGTTTCCAAATTTCTAAAATCGCCCCCCCCCCCCTTGAGGACTCTCCAGATCCGCCCTTGTTAAACGCTTTCCAACAAAGTTGAAAAGTGTTTATGCATTCGGTTTGTCTGTACGTCTGTCCACGCTCTAACTACCGTCAATAGACTTGAATTTTCATGAAACTGATCAAAGTTATTTAGGGTCACCAAAACATGTTTGGTATTGTATATGAAGTATGTACGATTAATCGTTCATTTACAAGGGCACTCAAAAGTATTCCATTAGATTATGTTAAAGGGGGGCAAAATCGTTTGCAGAGTATTTTAATGACCTTATGCTATTTCAAATGTATTGAAACTGATATAAATCAATGAATTTCACTACGATAACGTTAGAACAGGATATTCATAGCAATTTTTTTTTTTTTGTCATTTACAGGGACACACAAAAGAAATCGGTTACAGTACAGTACTGTCTTTGAGTCATAATGGCTGGAGTGTGCGATTTAACATTTGGTATGCGCTTTTAAATTGAATTAATTTTTTTGCATCTTACTCTTTCTACACTGCTCAAAACAATTAAAGGATATTTGAAGTTTTATATAAAATAACGATATAAACGAAATTTTTTTTGCCGAAAATAGAAGAAGAGAATCTCAAATGCAAATTTTTCTGGTTTTCAAACTGTGGAGTATGCAAATTTTGAGTTCGACGTCAAAAACGTCGCTTCAGCGGCAGCGAATGAAATTTGACTTTCAACTGGATAAAAGAGAATGAAGGCAAGGATGATTGGTATTCAGTGATTGCTTTGTTTCGATGAGTACGATGTCTCAGCGAAGTCATTTGACAGATTCAGAAGCTTTGAGAATTGTTGGTAGGTTAGAAGGGGGCCAAACTCAAGCCGAAGTAGCGCAAGCCATTGGAGTGTCACAAAGTGTCATTTCCAGGATCTGGAACCGTTTTTTGGCGAGTGGATGTGCAGGCCGAAGACCAGGGCAAGGTCGTAGACGGGCAACAACGCCCAATGAAGATCGGTATTTAGCGTTAACAGCTCGGAGACACCGAACCATGAACGCTACTCTTCTCCAACAACACCTTCGCTCGGCTACAGGCACCACGATTTCAACTCAGACTGTCCGAAACCGGCTCCATGCTGTAGGTCTGTATGCTCGTCGACCGATGGTATGTGTTAGATTAACATCAAGGCATCGTCGCGACCGCAGGGAGTGGGCAACCGAGCGTGTCAACTGGAGGAGAAATGAATGGAGCAATATTCTGTTTTCTGATGAGTCTCGTTTTTCTGTGCATCCGGATAATAGGCGTATTTTCATCTGGAGGGACCGTGGCAGTAGGAATAATCCTGCGTTCGTGCACGAAAGTGTCAGATTTGGCGGTGGAGGAGTGTTGGTGTATGGTGGCATCTCCATTGACGGGCGCACTGACCTCTACATCTTTCGAGATGGAGCTCTGACTGGTCGCCGATATAGGGATGAGATCCTCAGACCTATTGTAGTCCCTTACGCTGCAACAATCGGAGATAACTTCATTTTAATGGACGATAACTGCAGGCCACATCGTGCAAACCTGGTGGAGGATTTCCTTTTCGAGGAAGGAATAGTTCGAATGGAATGGCCAGCGTGTTCTCCAGACATGAATCCAATCGAGCACGTTTGGGACGCTCTAGGAAGACGAGTTTCTGGCCGCCAACAACCCCCAGAAACTCTCCAAGAACTGAAAAGTGCTCTTCTGGAAGAGTGGGGCAGAATACCCCAACTCGTCATTAATAGCCTCATTGAGTCCATGCCTCAAAGGTGTTCAACGTTGCTGGCCGCCCGTGGAAACCATACCCCCTACTGAAAATGATTTTCTTTGAAGAAAACACCTTTTCTTATTCTTTTTTTCTCATATGCACAAATTGTGTTTTTTTCCTTTAGTACACAAATGCGCAATAAAATGCATTTTTTTTTCTGCCAAACATGTGTAATTTATTCTCATATAACCTACTATGTCTGTTGGCCATGTATCAATCAGCTAAACAGTTTACCAGATACAAAATCCACCTAAAACTGCAATATCCTTTAATTGTTTTGAGCAGTGTATATAAATTTTATACCTCAAATACAGAGCTGCACGAAAGTATCAACGTACCGTTCTCCTTATTAGAGGAAATTGCTGATGGTAAATATTCAACTGAAGTATATGTCTCTCTTAAGTGAACTAAATTTTGGCATGCCTGTAGTTAATAGATTCAAATCTATGGCTGCTAAAAAAATTCGGATCATTTTTAGATTGTAGATGGGAACAACTGAAATTGGGTTTTGAAATTATTATGCGTTGTATTATGCGTTTCCATAGGGTTGAATGAGACGTAATATTTTAATTTTTTTTAAACGATGCAGTTATGTTACATTATTCTGAATGTCTTGGAAAGTGTTTCACAAACTATGCTTCACGCATGATTTTTTTCTTACTTGTTTATATTATCTACTATAGTGTTCAAGATATATCGTTGTTTCAGCTTCAAAGACAGTTGGCCTTTTTTGGCGATCGTGATTGGGTGCATTATTCAATCCACTGTTGCTATAACTCGCATAAAATTGTAACCTGCAAATATATTGCGCGACGGATTCCCTGTCACGGGTTAATCGAAAAATTCCTTAATAAATTAAAAGATTGTAAGAAATACAGAGGCGTAGTACGGTTCCGTTTGTGCAGACGTCAGATTTTTAAATCCACAGCCAAAAATATTTATGAATCAACCTTTTTCATTATTATCGCTCCATCTTCTTAGCGCTCCGGGCGGTCTAACTTTAAAATGGCACACTTCTAAAGTCTCCTTCGATTCCCATTTTATTCTCGGTTTTCAAATAGAATTTCAAAAACTGCTCCGCTTTTCATGCATGATGAAATTATACAGTAGCGCTCAAAAGTATTTTGACAACCTTATATTCTCTCTTATTTTATTTAATATAAAAAAGTAAAAGAAAATATATTCCCTATAATTGAGAACACTATGACTGCAGTTATTCAAATGTATCAAGTTTCAACTTATTTGTTTACATTAGGCGCCACCGAAGAAATATGACTCCTCCTTAGCTCAAAAGTATTTTGACAATTAGTTTGCATTTAATTGTTGAAGGTGCCAGTGGCGCTATAGCTTCGATTAGTGTTTATATCGACTTATTGTGATTATTTTTAAATGCCGAAATGTAAAAAATATTGAAGTTATTCTAGAAAAGCCGCTGCAAATGCACTTAAGAAAGGTAGACTGCAAGCAGAATTAGCTCGTTCTTTTAACGGGTCTCGGCAACTTGTTATTACATGGAATAAAGTTCTTAATAAACAGAAATACATCGAAAATAAGCCTCGAGGTATCCATCCGAAAATAACTTGCAATGTTGACAGTATTCTAAAAATGATATCTACAAGTGATTGTCGTAAGTCCGCTGTAATATTGAAAAATGAATTGAAAGAAAATTACGGCATAGAAATACACGTTTCATCAGTCAAACGACACCTAAACCTCCATGGTTTACATGGCAGAAGACCAGCAAAACAGGTTTGTTATCTACTAAGAATAGGAAGGCTTGAGTCGCATTTGTAAAACGGTATAACCCTTTCAGGGGCAAAGCAATTCCATTGCTAAAGTGTTGAAATTAATGATTGACACCGGAATTTTGTTTAAAACAAATTCGGTTTATTATGTGTGTGAAATATAGCTTTTTCATATTTACAAATAAATTTGTTTTCAAATTCCTGTGTCAGTCATTAAATTTAACACTTTAGCAATGGAATTTCTTTGCTCCTGAAAGGGTTATGCCGTTTTACAAATGCGATTCTAGCCTTCCTATTCTTAGTAGATAACAAACGTGTTATTGCTGGTCTTCTGCCATGTAAACCATAGAGGTTTAGGCGTCGTTTGACTGATGAAACGTGTATATCTGTGCCGTAATTTTCTTTCAATTCATTCTTTATTATTACAGCGGACTTACGACAATCACTTGTAGATATCATTTTTAGAATACAGTCAACATTGCAAGTTGTTTTTTTCGGATGGCCACTTCGAGGCTTATTTTCGATGTATTTCTGTTTATCAAAAACTTTATTCCATGTAATAACAAGTTGCCGAGACCCGTTAAAAGAACGAGCTAATTCTGCTTGCAGTCTACCTTTCTTAAGTGCATTTACAGCGGCTTTTCTAGAATCACTTAAATATTTTTTTACATTTCGGCATTTAAAAATAATCACAATAAGTCGATATAAACACTAATCGAAGCTATAGCGCCACAGACACCTTCAACAATTAAATGCAAACTAATTGTCAAAATACTTTTGAGCTAAGGAGGAGTCATATTTCTTCGGTGGCGCCGAATTTAAACAAACAAGTTGAAACTTGATACATTTGAATAACTGCAGTCATAGTGTTCTCAATTATAGGGAATATATTTTCTTTTACATTTTTATATTAAATAAAATAGGAGAGAATATAAGGTTGTCAAAATACTTTTGAGCGCTACTGTAGTAAACTGTCTAAGGCGGAATCGATCGGGACCAAGAAAATTTTCCGCAGCAGATAATATTTCGCCTTAGACAAATGTTTCTCTATGTCTATGGATTCGCAGGAACTTTAAAATCTTAGACAGATTAGACAGATGAGTTAGACAGATTTCCGTGTTACACAGAGTCCACCTTACAGAGAGTTTACTGTATCTATTATCTGAAAAATGCGCAGTTAATTTTTATCTCCATGGCATTTGCACAAGCAGCTTATAACACATAAGCCGGCAGTAGTATGGTTATTACCAGGGCTACGGAGTCGGTGGGAAAAATGGACGACTCTGACTCCGGGAATTTAAACAGATCCGACCCGACTCTTTTGCTCAAAAAAGGGCCGACTCCGACTCCAAAAATTAAAACCTTCTTGTAAAATGGACGACTCCGACTCTTTCGCTCAAAAATGGGCCCCGACTTCGACTCCACGACTCCGAAGCCCTCATTATAACTGTCCCTGAAATTTGGAAAACGGCTCCAATGTCATACATCCCATGTTGTTGTCGCAGGCTCTTTTTAGGTGCGTTCTTAATTATATAAATACGTAGCACCTATATAGTCGTCGTTCGGTCCGTCCGTCAGTCCGCATGTAACAGACCAAAAACTACCCAACCGAATGGTCTGAAACTTTAAACCTTTAATTGTTGCAAAATTGTGCGAGTCATTTCAAATTTTATGAAAACCGAATGGATAGTTTAATGACAGAAACAGTCAAAAGTTTTCAGTTACAGGACGGCGCATGGGAAAAAAATATTTCAAGTGCATTTTAATGATATGACAGCCTTTCGAACAGAATAAAATGGATAAGCACTTATGAGGTGCACTAAAATATACATTCAGTACATTATGCGGTGCAAGAAATATTTATGAAACTAGTTATAGTACGAACACACCTCATTTGCCACGTTTGACATACAACTTCTAACTTGTTTAAAAATGTCATCCAAATTAAGATGAAAAATAACGGCGTTGAAAGAAACACGAGGAGGCTAATTTAATGAGTTCTTGTTGACTATACGACAGAATATGAAGAATGAGCGCGTCCATAAATCGTGCATTCTTTTTTTAAAACAACATTCCAAATTTAAATATTCTGCGAAAAAGCGTCATTTGTGAAATGCGCTACCTTCTTCGAGAGGTGGCCTACTTTTCTTTCTTTTAGCCCCCCCTCCCTCCCGATATGCTATTTCTTTCAGGCAACCATTAAAGTGTCGTCCCTAAAAAAATAACGTACGTTGCCCAAGCCAGCCGTAAAACGAATCAGGTGTATGTATCATTGTACGGTTCAATACTTATCATCTCCACTGCAATTTTTCAAATTTCTAAGCATCGAACATTTTGTGGCTGAATCAAGGTGGAATATTGCATTTCGCCTTATGATTTTATTTTTCTAAAGAAAGTATTCCCTTGGGAACATAAAATGAGCGGAAAACGTTCAAATATACAATTTACATGGAATTTTTAGGGCTAGAAACTTGTATAATGAAAGTAGCTTTCTTTTTACCGCCAAACAATTGAAAGACTTCATACAATTTAAATGCAACATAACGGATTGCCTCAAGCAATCGAAAGATTTCATACAATTTAAATGCAACACAACGGATTGCCTCAAACAATCGAAAGACTTCATGCAATTTAAATGCAACACAACGGATTGCCTCAAACAATCGAAAGACTTCATACAATTTGAATGCAACACAACGGATTGCCTCAAACAATCGAAAAACTTCACACAATTTAAATGCAACACAACGGATTGCCTCAAGATATATAAAGACATCATACAATTTAAATGCAACGCAACGGATTGTCTCAAACAATCGAAAGACTTCATACAATTTAAATGCAACACAACAGATTGCCTCGAACAATCGAATGCAACATGTTATAATAGAAGAACGTTACTGGTACCAAATGATTTCAAATAAAGTCTACTTTTAAATGACGTACATAAAATTTGCTTAGGGGGCCCATCTACCTATCTAAACGAATCCCAACTGTAAAGGGCAACCGGATGGTCGCGTGTGGGCTTTTCTATAAAGATTGGCCAATTATCAAAACAACACAAACGTTTATTATACACATAGGACGGGACGGTGAACACAGACTGGCACAAACAAATGTACACATGACACTAAGTCATATCAAACAAAACTTATAGTTTCATCTTGATTCTTTACGGCTGGCACTAGCCAAAACCGTTCTCAATAGTTTTGGATCACCTTCTTAGGCGAAGCCATCCCAGATTCTGCTATGTTTCTCCTCGTTTGGCCATAGATGGCGCTTCTATAGGTGAGAGGGCGTGTACAAACATCACACCTCCCTCATTCAAAGTTTTGATTTAGTCTTTAAAGACTAATCAAAATCTAATGGAATCTCTATAAACCTTTTAGCATACACACTATTAATAAAAATCAAAATTACAATACTTACTTAACATAAGGATAAATAAAAAGAATAACTAAGATACTATGCAATATGAAATTATGATACTAGTACTAATACGTTATAGTTCTTGAATAAATATTTTAAAGTTCAAGTAATAATGTTCAATCAATTAATGTCCACAAAAGTCATATTCAGAAAAGTCTTGAAGGAAACATATAATCACAAACAAAATAAATCAAAAGTTTATCGTGAGTTTTTTTTGAACGGCAAAGTCTCTTTCATTTAAGTCCAGTGTGAGGCATATAGTCTGCTTAAGGAATCTGCATTAGTGTGGAGTTTTCCACGTCGATAGGCTATGTGGGCTTGAAATCGCTGCAATGCCAGAGCCCACCTCTGAAGGCGCGCACTTTGGGATGCACAATCGGTCAAGAATTTCAAAGGGTTGTGGTCACTCACAACAGTCACTTGCGAGCCATATATATAATGTTCAAATTTTTTTAGAGCGAAAATAACCGCGTAGGCTTCCTTCTCTATAGTAGCATAATTTTCTTGGCATTTCGATAGTTTTTTGCTAATGAAAGCAATGGGATGTTCTTGGTCATTTTCATCTTTTTGAGATAGGCAAGCACCTATCGCGTACGATGAAGCATCTGCATGCATGATGAAGGGTTTTGTAAAGTTTGGTGAATAACAAATAGGCGTTTGGCTGATTGCCTGCTTCAGATCACGGAAAGCTGTTTCACACGGCTCAGTCCAGGTAATTTCATTAGGAGCACGTTTTTTTGTAAGTTCAATTAATGGTCGGGCTATTTCAGAGAATGTCGGGATATAGGACCTATAATAGGACAGAAGGCCTAATAAACTTCTGACATCTTTCTTGGATTTCGGCACTTCTAAATTTTGGATGGCCGCTACTTTCTCCGGATCAGGAGCATGTCTGCCTGATCCTACCACATGTCCTAGGAATTTTATCTGGGATCGTGCAAAGACACATTTCTGAAAATTTACTGTCAGGTTTGCTTCTTCGAGGGTTGTCAGAACAGCGTCTAGGTGCTTGAGATGGTCAGTCCAGTTATTAGAAAAAACTACCACGTCATCTATGTATGTTTCGGCATATTCTTTATGTTGGACTAAAGTGCGATTCATGGACCTTTGAAACGTGGCTGCCGCGTTACGTAGCCCGAACGGCATAACTACGAAGGAATACTGTCCTCGGTGTGTGACGCAAGACGTTAAATGTTTAGAGTCTTCACTTAATCTTATCTGCCAGTACCCTTTCAGTAAGTCCAACAGGCTTATGAATTTCGCTGGAGCGACTTTGTAGAGCAAGTCGGTAGCGTTAGGCATAGGGAATGAGTTGACTTCTGTCTGGGAGTTTAAATATCGATAGTCACACATAATCTAACTGAGGAGTCTTTTTTGGCTACATATACGATCGGATGAGCATATTCACTTTCCGAGTGCTCGATTAGTCCTAAACTTAATAATTCTTCGATTTGTCTGTCGACTTCACTTTTGAGTGCCTCTGGGATTCTGTAGGGCTTCTGACGTTTTGGTTGGTTATCAGGTTTTAATTTTATGTTCTCCTACATTTGCAATTTTAGGGATTCCCGACTGAAGGTTGGAGTGTCTACGTAATATGTTGATCAGTTGCTCCCTCTCATCTTCTGTTAGATGGTCCAAGTGTAATTATTGGTGGAGGTTATTTGGATCGTCTTTACTAATCTGCGGGATGTTTTCGATCTCACCGAAATCGATATCATCATCATAGATGACGCCTATGTGTGTTGTCTGAGCTTTTAATTCTCTGATTTTATTCGCGTGTAAATGCTTTATACTATTATCTGGCAATTGTACTAAATAACTATAGGGAGACTTCTTTTCAAGTATCGTAGCTGGTGCTGTCCACCTAGCGTATATTTTGTGATTACTGTCCGGAATTAATACAATAACTTGATCATTCGGTTTAAATTCTTTATGTCTAGCTTTCCTGTTGTGATAATAAGCGTAAGCCTGCTGCTGATCCTTGCAAGAAATTCCGGCATGCTCGGCTGCTTTTTCCAACTTTATTTTCAGGTCATTTAAGTAATTGGTAACTGAGCCTAACTGGCCAATTGGTAGAGGTGTTTCGTTGGTCCATGATGACTTTAATATGGAAAGAGGACCAGTTGGACGCCTACCATATAACATTTGGAATGGACTAACGTTCGTTGTAGCATTTGGTACCTCCCTGTATGCCCACAACAAAAAGGGTATGTGTTTATGCCAACTTCCGGCATTTTCTCTTATAACATGGTGTATCATCCCTTTAAGTACCCCATTCCATCGTTCCACCAATCCATTCGACTGTGCGTACCCCGGAACGGAAAAACGCGGGGATCGTCCTTAAACGTTTCATAAATTCTTTCGTGAGGGCCGAAGTGAAGTTTTTACCCTGATCGCTAGCTATTAATTTAGGAATTCCGGTCCGTGAAAATATCTGTAAAAGGGCATCGCATGTGGATTTTGCAAAAAAATTTCGTAAACAGACCGCTTCCGGCCAACGCGTGCACTGGTCTACCGCGGTTAGTACGTACTTGTGCCCTCCACTAGCCGGTTCTATTGGGCCTATTACGTCTATATTTACAATCTGCATTGCCTCGTCAGGACGAGTAACTGGGGTTATTGGTACATCATCAAATTTATTTGCTTTCGCTCGAAGCTGACAGGACAAACATTTGTCGCAAAACTCGCTCACATCTGTCTTAATCCCAGGCCAAAAAAAAAGAATATTTTAATCTTTCAGTGGTCTTTCGTTTTCTTAAATGTCCACCCCAGGGGCTTGAATGAGCGAGCTCTAGCAACTGCTTTCTACGCGGCTCGGGCACGAGCAATTGATATACCGTTTCCCCTAATATTTTGTCACGATGGTATAACAGATCGTCCTGAACAAAATAATTATTACGCTCATTTTTGGCATCTGTCCAACACTGATTTAGTGATGCATCCATCTTCTGTTCCCATTTAAATTTTTTCGAGTCGTTCGTGAAATTTCTGGTATTTTCATTGCCATCGTTATCAGTATTCTCGTTTGCATTTCCTATTTTAACCCGCCCGGCCTCTGTAGCAGCGCAAGCTAAATCTAAATCTACCGCGTTGTTTTCTCTCGTACGGGGCAAATTTATAGTACTAAAATCATTTATTGTGGTGTCGGGTTCGTTACTTTCGCTTATTGTGCTTAATTCCTTATGAGCATTTAAAGATAACAGTAAATCATTAATTAAATTATCAACCATCGCGCACGTTATTACTATTTTTGGGAACACCCTGCAATGTACTTTATCTGCAGCTATGCTTAATGGAATGTTTATTAACGGTGCTCTTAACTCGTGTCCGAAAGCTGATTTAAGTATAATTGAACCGCATGGTACTTTAAAATGCTCCGGTACACAATCGCTCTTTATAATTGAAATCTGAGTACCGGTATCGACGACCCCTCGCAAAATTTTATTCTCAAATTCTAAGTCTATAAATTGGAGTGGTTCAATTATTTTTTTCTTTTCTCGCACCCGTTCTAAATCAAATACATTCCGCGACATTACTCGGGCTGACAGCGCATTTTCATTCGTATTTTTTTCTGATTTATTACCCTTCCCAACTAAAGAATTACAAATTGACACGTGATGTAATTTAGAACACAGCCTACATTTAGTTTTTTCCGTACAATATTTAATTATGTGTTTTCGCTTCAGGCACGCGTAACATCTACCCTCAGCTTTTAATTTATTAATTCTTTCCTGAATTGAATATCTGTCACATTTTTCAGTTAGATGATTATCTGACCTGCAAAACAAACAAACATTTTCTAAAGCAAACACTTCAGCTACGCCAGATGTTTTGTTAATCTGTTTACATTCCGGTAATATTTCTAATAAGTACTTTGGCCTTGAATGGTCAGAAGATAAATTTATAATTTGAGTTTGCTTTTCCCTAGCCTCCAAATCATTTCGGATAAATGATAATAATTTATCCACGCTGTAATTCTCTTCAGAATTTTTGACACTTTGTCTGTTGAACTCAAGCGATAAATTATACGGTAATACTTTTAATATTATCGGAGTCAATAATGCATCAAAACTGTCCGCTTCCATTTCTAATGACCTTAGACTACGAATCTGCGTTTGAATAGCGTCATATAATTTACGTAATGACATGACGTCATGCGATTTTGTAACCGGTTTTAAAGTTAACAGCGTATTAATATAACTGGTAATAATTAAATCTTTCCTACCAAATTGTCTTTTAAGTAAGTCGACTGCTTCTATGTAATTTTTATCAGATAACGCAAAACCCGATATAGAATTATACGCACTCCCTCCTAAATAACTGAATAAATAATTCATTTTCTCAATATTTGAGAGGTGTTCATTGTTATGTACCGCTGTTTTAAACGAGTTCCAGAAATTCTGGAAAAGTTTGATGTCTCCATAATATTTCTCAATTTTAAGTGTCGGTAGTTTTACCGTGTCAGGAAATTCTACGCACCTATTTGCGGGACATACATTGGGGGGGGGGGGGGGGGGTTCTTTTGTTTTAGTTTTTTATTCACTCTGAACTTCCAGAGCGTAATTTTTTCCTGGTACTCTGCCGACGCCTTGGCATCTTTCTCGACTTCAGATAAATCATCAATTAATGTTAGGATTTCGTTATCCTCTTGTTTCAAATCACTACCTTTCTGTTCTAACATCGCCAAATTTTCTTCAAGATCGTCTAAGTTTGGCGTGTCGGACACAAAATTATCTTCGATTTTTTTAATTATTGACGTAATAGAACTTTTAGTGACTCCGCGAGCTTTTTTTAATTTTGATAACTTATCTGCCATACTTAAAGTAATGTAATAAAATCTTACCTCCGTAAAAATATAATCCGATACGGATAATATAAATCAAAAATAATCCGCACGTCCAGGGAAAAAATAATCCTGGGATAGGGTATCTTTAATGCACATTAAATTCACTTGTTGAATTCACTTTGGCCCAATCCCACAATTTATTCTGACACCAGTGTAAAGGGCAACCGGATGGTCGCGTGTGGGCTTTTCTATAAAGATTGGCCAATTATCAAAACAACACAAACGTTTATTATACACATAGGACGGGACGGTGAACACAGACTGGCACAAACAAATGTACACATGACACTAAGTCATATCAAACAAAACTTATAGTTTCATCTTGATTCTTTACGGCTGGCACTAGCCAAAACCGTTCTCAGTAGTTTTGGATCACCTTCTTAGGCGAAGCCATCCCAGATTCTGCTCTGTTTCTCCTCTTTTGGCCACAGATGGCGCTTCTATAGGTGAGAGGGCGTGTACAAACATCAAACCAACATTGTTTTTTTCAATATCAAAGCTCAATTTTGACACCATAAATACATTCTGTACCCTTCAAATTAGCCTAAAATCAAAATTTTCATGAAATTCGTACAGTAAGTTTCGCAGAAATGAATTATTTTAAAATGAGCCTATTTTAGGGCTTGTATCCAAATGGAAGTTCGGTGCTCGATGGTTGAAAAGCTACAGAATGACTATGTCGCTTTTATTAATGCATTTCAACTTGCCAAAAGGACCCTTTCACTCACTTAATAGGTTTCGACTATTGACAGCCCAAATGTTTTGAATAAAATGAGTAAAAAATATATATACTTTCAAATGATCCTTTTCTGTACATCCTAGACGGCCCCTTAACCCTTTCAGGGGCAAAGCATTTTCAATGCTAAAGTGTTGAAATAAATGAATGGCACCGGAATTTGCCAACAAATTTAATTGGAAATAAGAATAACGCTATATTTCACTTTCACATTACATGGAACATATGTTATCAAAATTCTGGTGCCATTGTACCGTTTCAGAATTAAAATTAAGTGGTATATTTCATCAATTGCTGAAGAGGTGTTAAAAATCATAAAAATAGTTAAAGGGTTTTAATAATATGTTTACATGTTCGTTATTTTCTCGTTCAATTCATTTCTATTAATACAATTAATAAAATCATCTTTTTTTAATAAAAATTAACCTTGTAATAAATGTGTTGATTGTGCAATAAATGTGTGTGAGCTGGGAGCGTATTTGAAGTATTTATTTAAAAAAAATTAAACATTGCGTGTTAAAGATATTAACTTTTAGGATGAGGAAAGAAAAGGGGTGACTGAAATCTTGAAAATTATGTTAAATGAATTTATTTAAAAAGACAATCTAAGTTTTTAGAATTGTGAAAGGTCCATTTTGCTGAGATTCAATTTTGTAAAAGACAGATCACTAATAATGCACAATAATGTAATATAATAATAATGTATTATTAAATTATTATACCTCTTTTATTACACTTTTCAATAATGTTCTTTTGACAGTTTTTAAATCAAAATGGAAATAGGTGCGAATATTAAACATTCGCAATGACATAAGTACATAAAAAGCTGTCCCTTATAGTGTTTTACAATGGGAAGGCTGATAATCCACTAAAATTATAATATTATCCATCGCTGTTGGTAGCACCTACATAAAAGTCACTTTCAAATATTCATTTCCATAAGATAAAAACACAGAGAACATATATATCTTTAACGGAAATTGAAACAAAATAATTGATTCTTTAAAAAAAAAGTCATACCGTCATATACACCCATTTACAATCTATATATTACTATGACTTATGGTGAGATACGTTCTTGAAAGTTAGTCATTTACAATCAAGATACGTTCTTGAAAGTTACTGTCATTTACTGCCTAAATAGATAATGGTACATATTGTAATACTATCAAAATCCATGCTTTGTTGGATTCGCGAAGCATTATTTAATAAGACAAATATTTGAAAGAAACAATACTTTAGCGCATTTTAATTTCAGAAATGTAAATTCAGCCAAATAACTAAGAATTTCCTCGGAATTTTTATATATGATATAACGAAATTTAACAATGAATTTTATTTGTTTACAATTCTTTTGTTGCCACTTTACAAAAAAAATCATAATATAATTCTTTTAAAATGCGTAAGTATCATTTGCGTAAGTGATTTCACATAATAAGAATAAATTGTGCATTAGAATTCTTAACACTGAAAAATACTTTTATAACTGAATGTAAATAATTGAATTTTCACAAATCTTTATTCATTAAAAATATGCTATAATTTTCATAAAAAAGTATTTAAAAATTTCATAAAAGAAATCGTGAAACTATTTAATTAATCATGATTCTATCTATAATGACTAACTCCATGATTTATTTTTTCTTCTGAAAATAGACGTGTTTCATTTTTTATTTGCAAAAATGCGTCCGTAATGGAAAAGCACGTAAAATAAATTAATTAAAATAATAAATTTTTTAAGGTTATTCTGTAAAAAAAATAATGTGCAAATCTACAGATCATAATTTATTTTTACGTTTAATTTCAAGTCAAAATACTGAATAGTATTTTTTTTTTTTTTAGTGTACGGCGAAATGTAATTTGTGTAGCCTAGTAGAGGATTCGCTTCGCTCATTCTAATTACAGGAAAATGCAGGAATCTGTGCTGCCAAGCTTTTCCCGTAATCCAACGGTGAAATTTTTATCTGTGTAACCCTAACAGTTCCATAGAAATATTAATTTAGAACGTTTTCCACCCATTTCACACTTATCAATTGCGAATTTTTTTTGTAACCAATCTTAGCTAGCATTTCTATCTTAAAAGTAACCGCCATGCCAAATTTCAAGTTTCTACACTGGTGTCCAAAATTAAGGACCAGTCACAAAATGCTAATTTTTAAGTAAGCGAATACTCAAAAGGAAATATTATAATTCAAATAATTACTATCCCTGCAGCACAGCTAGTCCATATAACATCTCATTCATGTCACACATGGTCACAAGTGTCACAGTCACTCACTATATGTGACTCCACTGAGACGTCAATGTGACTGCTGCTTTGTGACGAGCCACCAGGTGACTTTACAATGTAGTTACATTGTGATTCTCATGTGATTGTCATTTTTAGACTCAATTTCAAAGTCATCATGAACGTTGCATTATGATAAGTCACTAAATAATATCACATAGTCACATGGTGACTTTTCACAAAAGAGCACAATGGTGACTTCATAGTAGTCTCTCTGCCACCTGAAAATCATCATGTGACTTTAATGTGACATTATTTGGTAACTTATCACAATGCAACGTTCACGATGACTTTGAAATTTAGTCTACAGATGACAGTCACATGAGAGTCACATTGTAACTACAATGTAAAGTCACATAGTGACTCGTCACAAAGCAGCAGTCACAGTGACGTATCAGTGGAGTCGCATATAGTGATCATATGAGACTCAAATGAGATGTATGGAATTTCCTATTTTTTTTTGCTTCACCGTAGTGAGTGTGACACCTGTGACCATGTGTGACATGAATGAGATGTTATATGGGCTAGCTGTGCTGTAGAGATAGTAATTATTTGAATTATATTATTTCCTTTTGAGTATTCGCGTACTTGAAAATTAGCATTTTGTGATTGGTCCTTAATTTTGGACACCAGTGTAGTCTAACAGTATGACAAAAATAGTAATTTTTTAACTTTTTTTCTTCTGCAGTATCCTTTTAAATTTCAAATTTAAAAAAAACTGCTCTGTGAATATATTTGAGCCTTAAAGAGAGTTTTTAATTTTCTGTCCTTAATTCCATAGAAATCTTTATTTAGAACATTATTAGAACGCTTGCCGCTCATTTCACCCTTTAAATTCCGAATTGTTTTAGCAACTCTTCGTAAGAGCATTTGTATCTTAAAAGTAACCGCCATGAAAAATTTCCTAATTTCTAGTCCCTTGAGTATCACAAAAATCATAATTTATTAGAATGTTTTCTCCTCCTGCACCCTTTAAAATTTCGGATAAAAAAAAATATTTATGTGCGTGCATTTGCGTCCTAAAAGTAGCAGCCATGTCAAATTTTAAGTTTCTATCCTTAAGTTCCTTAGTCCTTGGTTTCTATCCTATCTCTTTGCCGATTTCACCCTTTTAAAATTTCGATTTTTTTAAAAACAGTTTTTAGAGAGCATTTACATATTATGTGTAATATTACGATGCCAAATATCAAGCTTTTAGCTACTTCACACCACAAACACCACAATTTTAGAAAGTTTTTCGCTTCTGCATTCCCTTTGGAGGTAATGACAGAAACATAAAATAGAGCCTATGTTGGAGCAGGGACTGTCACGATCAATTTAACACCATAACTTTTGAAATCGGTTAGGTAGTTTAAGAAATTAACAGCTACAAACAAATAAATGTTACTTCTTTATAGTACTAGTACAGATTAAAGTCTCCCTCCCCTTTCTTTAAAATATGTCCATTCCTTTTGCGGTTAATAAATATCAGTACTCGGCAGTTCTTTCAGCTGTTAATGAATAATAATGTAAAAGAAATCAACTTTCTTATCCTAAAAAATAGTAACAGTGCTTATTGTGCTTAATGTAATGATTGTATATTTTTTCTTTCTGTTAACGGATAAGTAATAGGATATTCTTTGATCATTTGCCTTTTTGGCCGCAGTAATCTAAACAATATAAACACATATTATTAATGCTTATATTATAGTCAATACAAAACTTATTTCACTTCCTATTCACTCTAATTTATGGTCTATTTGTTTACGATAGCAAGCGCCATGCATTCATATTATACTATCTATTCGCATTATATGGCAAATCATATTTATGGCCTTCATTATGTTCATCGTTATGGATTTTCTCAAATTTCGCTTAGCGTTTGATTTGTACGCAAAATTTTAGTTACGCCAACTGATAAATTGCTTGGCTGTATTGAAATTTTAAAATGTACGTTAAATGTAATCTGTTACGGTTACAATAGATCAGAGATTTTCCCAATCTTGTTTTGATGTATCGTATTTGAAATGCATCGATTTTGAGAGGATAGTCGGACATTCCTCTCTCGCCCCGCTTGGGTCCCTCTCTGGTACTGCTATTTGAGATCCGTCCTTAAAATAAATAAAACCAATTTGATTTAAATATTTAAATTTTATTCTCATCTTCATAAAAATCCCCAAACACCTTCTTCGAACCGGGATTTATATCTACTTTTGCTTATCACAGCCTTTATATCATAAGTTACTTAACATAAGTCACTTAACGTTACAAGGGTTTTGGATCGCACAAAGCTTCTTTGTAATAAAGAGTTACAAAAAATCCATTTAAATGGATTTTGAGGCAATGGAGGCGGAAATTTGCGTAAACAAAAATCACAGTGGTCTGACCTTTCAAAACAAAATAGGGAAAAATCATGTTTGATTCATGACTTTGTTAATGTATTTTCTTCCCCCTCTGATCATCGTTTAAAGTATACTGACAAAAGAAAAGAGGGAGTGTGAAAGAAATATCTCTTTGGCTGATGAGGATTATTCTTCAAAAATGGTGAAAGTTTTCTCGGTGGAAGCCAATTTTATAAAGTGTTTTTATTCTGCTCAAATGGAGTTGTTTTGAAAGAAATTTTCAGTTCGATGGCCATCGCGAAAAGTGACATTATTTCCGATTTATTTTATAACATTTTTAATTTATTGGGGAATGTTAAGCTCATTCTTCCGGAATTTATCTATTGAAACTAATATTGCTATTGATGTTTACAGCAGCATTTCTACATGGAAAATTCTGTGTTTACAATTTATGGTTATGGGACTACATAAAATAAAAAAAGAAAAGTGCCCACTTAAACTGATGGCATTGAGCTCGCAGGCTATTCACACTAATTGTATCTTATACTCTTATTTATGTCAATTATTCCTAAAATATAACTCACTGTTTTAGCAAAACGGTAAGTAATCAGGGAAGCTCCTTATCAGAATAAACCTGTATACCAAGTTTGAAAGCAAATCGGATAATTCTGCCTGAAAACCATTTTATCTAAATTAAGGGATTAGCCCATCGTTCTCTCCCTTTATACTTAACCAATGAATCTCCAAATCTAATCAGGGAATCGCCGTATCAGAGTGAACCGGTATACCAAATTTGAAGCAAATCAGATAATTCTGCATGAAAAACCCATTTATCTACATAAGGAGGATTAGCCTCCCTTAGACTTAACAAATGAACCTCCAAAACTAATCAGGGAAGCGCCTTATTAGAATGAACGTATATGCAAAATGTGAAGCAAATAGGAAAATTTCTATCAAGAGTTATCGCGTTACGTACATCCATACGTACGTACGTACATGCAGAACATGCGGGCACGTTAGCTCTCAGGCTTTGATAGCCTGTGAGCTAAAAAACTATCTATCGGAAGTCATTGTTTAAAGTGGATTGAAATATTTTGTACAATTTTGTCTCCTCCACTCTTATATAACCAGCGGGGAAGACAGAGCTAATCGCGGATGAAATTAGTTTTGTGTTGAACCCGATATTACAGTAAATCCTTGCTGTATTATTGCTATAAAGCATTTTACTTTATAACACTATTATTTGCAGAAATAATCAATACTCTATATAATAATTATATATATCATAATATAATAATCTATGTACGCACATATTTCTAAAATTGATATTACTTACAACGAAAGGGCACCATTCCAAACTGCATTTTTAGTTGGGCTCGGATGGGTTGAGTCACTTATCTCGATTCCTATAGGGAACTTCTATAAAATTCCTTCAAGCCAATTCTTTAGACCAAATTTCGCTACATTCTTTTATTTGACATCAAGCATGTGTTTCGGCATTGGTAATCTGAAAATTCATGATCTGGATTCTCCCGCCAATGTCACCCCATTCTCACTGAAATGCATTGATCCGTAGTAACCCAAATATGTCTCAGTAATTGAATTTTCTGGGCAATTTTGATTGTGGTCTCGACTAAGCAGCTATTGCTTGTCGCGACATCTATCGCTGCTATTTGGAAGTAAAACTGGAAATCGCAGTAAAACAACTCATCACATCTTACATAATCCTCTTGCAAGACTATTTTTAATAGTTGTCACCGTTTGCAAGTTACTGAATTTAGAAAAATAGCCCATTTTAGGACACACAGTATATAGGGTGTCCGAGCTAAAAGTATGGCTTATTAATACAGAACTACCCATTAGAATATAATAGGCTGATTTTCTATGGATTGGAAACCCCTCCGAGATTTTTTGGGACTTCACCATACTACACAGAGACATTACCGTGTTTTTTAATATAACATTTCCTGGAAGTTGGATTGGAAAACAGGTCCCAATTGCCAGGCTGCCAATGTCTCTGGATTTGGCTTCATTACACTTTCTTGCTTGGGGATTCATTAAATCCGTTGTGTATAAACAAAAAATTACCGTGGATGAGCTGAAGAAGTGTATTATTCAAGCAATTTATCTAATAACTCCTGATATGCTACGAAACACGTGGAGAGAACTGTATTCCTGTTCAGACGTTTGTCATTCTACAAAAGGTGCACACATCGAAATCTATTGATATTAAAACTTGGTGAGATGTTCTTTCTATTTAAATATATTTCTTTAAATTCTAATGGGTAGTTCCGTAAAAATAAGTCATAACTTTCGGACACTTAGCCCGGACACCCTGTATATAATCATTTTTGGATAAAAAATTTTAATCTCATCCTACTCTAAAATAAAAGACATGGAATATCATTAAACTAAAGTTATGCATGCTAAAAGTGAAAACAATTTAAAATTTTTGCGAAAATAGTTTATCAGTGTTGATCTTGATAATGCCACCGATTGTGCGTACGAAATATGTTGATCTGTTTATTAAAAAGGTATTTATAAGCCTTTAAATTTGCTGCATGTATAAATTTAGTTTAATGATAAATCATTTTTCTTCCATGGTTCTATGTCATCTAATATAAGAAAAATGAAAATTTGTCTGTCTGCAATGCTATACAAATCCACAGTTTGGAAGCGAGAATTGTGAAATGTTACGTACGTGTGTGTTAAAACACGGCCGAGGTAACTAAAGTAATCCGGAATCGGAATAACTTATAGTTCATTTTTAATTAATAACAAGTAATATAAAAATTTTGTTTTTAAAGTCAATTCCTACTTAGGCCATCATAGAAAAATTTAATATAATCCCTTAAGCTAATATTAGTTTTTGTTGCATTAAAATATCTCAATTTGTTGATTTTCTATAAGCAAGTAGGTTTACAATGGAACTGTATGGGAATTTGGCGAAATATTAGAGATATCGCCAAGTTGGCATCACTTTAGGCGACTCATTTTGGCCGTCAAATTTGGCGATAGATCGCCAAGTTGGCGACAAACTTGGCGATATTGGGCTACAGAACAGGGTCCCCCCTATGGTAACCCCTTAATGAAAATACTTTCATTGACCTTCAATAACCAATGGCCGCCATTTTGTTTCCCATCCAAAACTAAAATTAATTAATGAATTAATATTTGAAAAAAACTGTATTAACATCAATTGTCATCCAGTACAAGCTTAAAAAAATTTATTTCAACTTGATAGGATGAATAATGAGTACTTTATTAACGATTGAAAATTTGAACAAGATAAATATATAAATAAATAAATAAATATAGGGAGAGTGTGAGCTAATAGTAGGAATTGCCAAAAAAACAAATTTAACACCGATTTCCAATCAAATTTAAACATTTTACGTTACAGCTGTTGCCAACAATTAAAAATGAACTATGAAATTCTTACCACAACAATTACTTTTCTGTTGCAAGATTTCCAAGTGAAAAAATGAAATAAATGGTTTGACGAATTTAAAAATGGGAATATTACAGCATAACTTTTCAACTACAAGATTTCCACGTGAAAAAATTAAAATAAAATATATAGTTTCACGAATTAAAAGCAAAAGTGAATGTTGCGTCATAATTTTTCTGTTTTATGTGAAAAATTATAATCATTTAATTAATTTGACGAATAAAAAAATGAAATATTACATCATATTGGAAATGTAAAGGACGTGGTGAATGTATAACGTCATATAAGTGAAAAAACGTATTGAAGCATGATCAAAACTATGGATTATGGAAATATTGGAGTATTTTAATATTATTGCTCCAATGATGACTGAAAATTAGTTCATTTATAGCTGTATTATTTTGCGTCTGCTATATAAAATTTATACATTTTTATATTGGGTTTTTATTAGATACATGTATGTATACAACAGTTCAAAATTTTTTTGTTTGTTTGTTTTTTAATGTTGCATGTAAAATTTTGAAATTTGTTTTTCAAAACAAACATTCTTAAAATTCCGGGCACCGCCGGGTACTTTAGCTAGTATATTATAATACGGGCAAATCTTGTGTCCGAGTGTGTATATGCAAATTTTATCAAAAAAACGATGTAACGATTTTGACTAAGTTTTGTATCCTATCGTTTTGGGGAACGAAAAGACCAATGGGCTAGGTTACATGTTCGAGAAAATTCGATGGATGGGTCATTTTGGAGTCACTGCACGTCAATGCATTTCAATGAGAATGAAGATTGAAACATACAGTTAAGTTATTGAAGCAGTTGACAGTCAACGAAGTCCCAAAGTTATCATTTTGCCAAATTTGGAGACAAAATCGACTTTCAAGATAAACAATGCCAAACAGATGTTTGGCGTCAAATGAAATTTCGCCAAATTTGACGATATTTGACGAAAAAATGGGCTTTCAAAATCTGAAGGAATTTCCTAGAAATTACCAATAGGAGCTGATATACAGAATTCAACCCATCCGAGTCCAACGAAAAACGTAGTTTGGAAGGATGTCGTTGAAGATATGTAATGCATAATTTAGAAATAGGTACATAGTTTTGATATGGATTATTTCTGTACATACTTTTACAAAATAAAAATCTTTTTACCAATAACAACATCGGGAATTTACTGTTATACAGAGTTGAACACAAAGCTAATATTAACCGAGCATAACTCTGTCTTTTCCGCTAGTGGGTTACAATCAGTACAAAGTTAAAATTCATTAAAAAATTGCATACCAGGCTTGGGGTCCCTAAATAAGAGGCCTCAGGGCCCCAACCCTCTTGACCTTTGATTTAATTGCAAATACCTTGCAAACTCTGTGCATCCATAAGATTGATCCTTCAGATTGAAGCAAATTTCTTCATTAAAATGGTGGATGTAGTCCAAATACAGGGCCTCGAAATTGCGCTTAAAATAATTCTTCGACGTAAACATATTTTGCGTTAGTACTTTTGTATAAAATTGTATTTTATCTTTTTATACTCATTGAAGTGCAAACTTAATTTAAAAGTATAAGCTGAGAGAATGAAAAGAACATTTAAAACAGACGCGGCAGCAGCGGTAGTGATTCTTTTTTAGAATAAAGAGGTGCTTCAGATATCGTCAATGAAATGAACTAAAACATTTGATCTACGTGTAACTTTTTTTAAGAACTGTTTTTCGTTTGAGAAAGAAAAAAAAAACAATATATTAGAGTGTATAATAATTTATTTTTTTCCCTTAGTTTTTAGTTAATTTTGAAGACTATCAATCTACTAGAGGTATCTGTCTATCAGAATTCAAATAGAATTTGCTCTTGAGCCCACACAATTTTTCAAAAAGCCTGATAATAAATCTTATCCTGCAATTTAATGTTTTTATTTCGTATTACATCTGAAAACTCCGAAAAGAATTTAAAAATTGATTTCTTAAAAAAAAGAGCTCACTTTTCTTTTTCATCTTAATTTGTTTTGTAAAAGAAAATGAAGACAGGAGTTTCTTATAAACAGGAGGGCAATGCATTGACCTTTCAAAGCGGAAAAGGGAAAAATCCATTTTGATTTAATGTATCGACTCAGTTAATGTTTTTCCTTTCCCGTTGAGGACGCCTTTATAAGAACAATGAAGAGAAGAGAGTGAATTTGAAAGGAAGAAAACAATAACAATTTGGGTGATGACAATTACCATTCTGAAAAGTTTTTTTTTATGTCAAGAAAATACACGCCTTCAAAGGCGCTTTAAAAGAAAGTGTTTTCTCTGCTAAACTTCATGCGCTTTGAAGAAAAAAAATACAACTCGTTTACCATCATGCAAAATGTCATTGTTTTGTATGCACTCTATAATCTCTATATCCATTTTCGACATTTTAACTAACTTTTTTTAACTTATTCGATCGTTATCGTTCACAAACAGTTTTGAATGGTTGAGAGGGTTGATTCCCCCCTCCCTCCACGTCCAGAGAATCGAAATGTCCTACTCCTCTTCCGGAAGATTTTGTGTTTTATGCTTATTAACCATTTCGGGTACATATTTGCAATTTCAAAAAGGTAGGGGAGAGGGGGGGCACATGCAACAATTTTTACATTTTTGACTCTTTCTCAAAGTTGTTATGAGCTATTGAACCAAAAATTGATTTATATGAATATTTACAATTTGTTTGTTCTTTTGTTGAAACTTTTGGATGCATTTATCAAGAATTTCTAACTTATATCATCATTCAAAAAAATGTCTAAATTTGTTTACATGTGCCCCGGTGGAGGGGTAGTTGTGAACATAGCTGGGGCACATGTGAACGCATGCATAAATATGATAAAAATAATTTTTTGTGAATAAAACTGTAATATAAACTAATTAGATGCCCCCTTTCTAGTTGTGTGAATCAATCAATAAATGTTTCACCATAGATACAAGAAGTTATTCGTAAAATTGTACACTAATATGCCTACTCCTTTTGAGTCACTTTTAATTGTTATCTAACTTCCAGTAAATTAAAACTGTGAAGCAATCCTAAAAACATTTAACATATAGCTCAATTTTTGACAAAGGTAATTAAATTTTAAACTAAAAAAAAAAAAAAAATGCATTCATAGACTTAAAAAATACACTTGTGAACTGTTCACATCTGCCCCCATATGTTCTGTTCACAAGTGCCCCGTCTACCAACTTCAGCCTAACTTATAAAAAGATATATTTTTAATTGAAATAAGGAAACAAAACTGTTTGTAAACTTATCCAATTAATGCTACTAATGGAATGCAATACTGATATTCTTCTTTAAAAAATGTCTTGAATGAATTTTTACTTCAATAACTTAGGAGACTTTTTTACTTCACACCTTCTAAAACAAATAAATTACAACTACCAGAAATCAAAATAGCCTATTGTTCTGAAAATTCAGCCAAAAGATGGTACCAGTACTACCATCAATTGGTGAATTTTTGAATTTTTTTTATTTCAAATTAACTGAGTGAAATATGGAATGTTCACATCTGCCCCCCCCTCTCCCCTGCATACAGCAATTGTTTTTAGTGCCACTAATATTTGCCTTTTTCAATTATCGTGATTTCTGTAACTGCTTTGGAAAAAGTGGTGTCAGCAGCCCTTTTCCTCGCCAAAAGCAAACGATTTGAATGAATCTGAAAATTGTTAATTGATTTTGAGAATATGCGGTTTTTTGTCAATTTAAACGTAAACCATGAAAGAAATTATTATTATTATTACATTTTGTATTATACATGTTGCTTGTTGCCGATTTGAATGAAATTTTGCCATTGTTTTATTCTCCAATCCACAATTTTTTAAATTTAAACCGCTTTACCGGTTATAAAAATAACTTTTAATGCCAGATGAATAATGCTGCCGTAATACATTTCCATACCGAAGAAATTGTTTCCATAGCAACAAAGCTGAATTCACAGTGCTCAATGGGGCATATTTTTGAGTTTGGAACAATTTTATTCAATTTAGATTTTGTTTTAAATCGTAAAATATGATAGTTAATCTTTAAAAGTACATATAAATATATATATGACAAAACTATAGTTAAAACAAACTAAAAATGACAAAGCTAAAGTTATTTAAATTAAACTTATTTAAACAAATTCAACATAAAATGTTTTTTCCTTAAAGAGTATTCGACAAGCGTATTTTATGAAATTTTATTTCTTCGCCAAACGGTGATAAGTCGCCAAATAAACGAAATTTTCATTATTTTTTACGGACGTTGTACCGAGGTTCCGCCGAAATTTTTTTATAAACATATATACCCATGGGAGAAGAACATTCTGTGTTTTTTTTCAGATTTTTCTGAGTATGCCCGTATGGAGACCTTCCTTGTTAGACAATGAATACAGATAACAGACACGAGTAAAAATTAACTGCCATTTTCACTGATCGAGGCGCAGAACCTTCCGTGTGTTGTCATTTAAATCTTCTTGATAGAATGTCTTTTTAGGTGCATTCGTAATTACATAAATACGGAACACCTAGTGTCGTCGTCTGCTCCGTCTGTCTGTCCGTCTAGAGCAGCACTGGTTGAAATTTAATATATAGAATCGTTGCAGCATTATGTCGAGTCTTTTCAAATTTTATAAAAATCGAATCAAAACTTAAAAAAGATATTCATAAAAGTTTTCTTCATTCTATTCAATCCTATCCTACGTCATGAATTCAATCCTATCCCAGTCTACAGGTAATGATTCTAGGTTGCCATGGTGATGACGTCCTATCGAAGAGGGAGTCGTCTATTTCCGTATGCCTGAATCGAATCTATAGATAATTGTAATAAAGTTTCTATTCATGCCTTTTCGCATAACAGTGCAACAACTGTGGCACCCAGATCTGAATATTTATAAAACTAGCTATAGTACAAACGCACCTCATTTTCCACGTTTGACGTACAATTTCAGACTTGTTTATCCTACCACGACCATGATTATTTTCAGTTAAGTGTAGTCTGACAAAGTTAAGTCTTATTTGACAACGATCAAGGACGGCAGAATGAATAATTAAAATTAAAATGCCCGAATGGGTAAGTTATTTTTACAGATTCGTATCGTATAGATCCATCATTAAATGGTCAGAATATTTATGAGTAGGGCCGGATGTTTAGTATGGTTCAGGGTGCCAAACAACTAGGAAAACAAAAATAAGTCAGATAATTCCGTATTTTTGGAAACGTCAGGGGATTTGCTTATTGGTTAGGGGAAATTTTAAAAGTGAAAAAAAAAAAAATTACGCATTCAGAAAATAAAGATTCGGGATAGATAATATTCGTTTAGACAGATTTTCTCTTGTTCTTTATAACTTCGTCAAAATCCCTCTATGAAATTTTCGCTTCCCTCTTCGCCTACCTTTGGAATACAAAGTTAAAACCTTTAAAATTCTTTTGAAAAAAAAATTGTGCTATTTCTTGCTTTCTACTAACAGTAAATAAATAATCATTTAAATTACCTCCCCTTTCCCTAAAATTTACGCTTCACCACATTGACCCCCCCCCCCCCCCCAATCACAGAGAGTTTCAAAAGCTTATCTCCCAGCTTACAAAGAATTTTAAAATATTTAAAAATCACTTGAACCTCAGCTTAAAAAAAGAATTTTAAAATATTTTAAAACCTTTATTTAAAAAAATATTCTGCCACTTTGAAAAACAGAATAAAAAAGATCTGTTTTCTTTCAATGTATATCCTTTAATACTTTTCC
Organism: Maratus speciosus; assembly: GCA_963932465.1. Taxonomy (NCBI): domain Eukaryota; kingdom Metazoa; phylum Arthropoda; class Arachnida; order Araneae; family Salticidae; genus Maratus; species Maratus speciosus. Next base: position 89,086,300 of record OZ010794.1, on the reverse strand, counting down.
TTCTCGGCTAATGTTTCCTTTATAAAACAAAAACAAGAATATTTAAATAGAAGAAAGGAATAATGCTTTGGCTGATGGCAATTATTCTTCAAAAAAGGGAGGGTTTGTTTTTAAGTCTTTAATAAAATGCATCTACGGTACATATGCCTCAAGGAATATTTTGTTTTTCGCTGAACTTCACGCTTTTAGAAAAACATTTTAGTTTGTTTACTATCACGCAAAATGCCATTATTTTGGACTTAAATCTATATTGGTTTCTAACATCTTAATTCATTAGCAGACATGGAGAAGATCTTTTTCGATTTTGAACGATTATTACGTTTAAAAACAAAACAGTGGCAAGACGAAATTTCGTGTCAGGCGCATTTTTTTTTCTTTCTTTTACACAAAGAGCTGTTTTATAAATTAATAGATTAAATTAAATAATGACATCGTTTCTGCTTTTAAATTGCGTGTAAAAGAATTGAAATGTCAATGTTAAGAAAACTATTGTAACTAATCAAATTAAAAAACTCCGTATTGACACGTATACATACACATATATACACATCATGCAATTCATTGTACAACATGAAAAATGTCCTTTAACTGAAATTAGTTGTTTATTTAGTTTTTTGCGCTGATTCTGAATCTAGTTTTTTTCCAGCACGTTTTAGTTTGAGATATTTGCATATTTCGATTTATGCAAATTTAACACTCTAAATCGAAATGTCTTAAATTCAGACACTTAAGTGTCTGAAACGGAGTGTTCAATTTTCAGACATTTTAAAATGCCTGAATTTTTTCAGACACTTTTTGCGTCTGAATTTTAGACACTTCAAACGTCTGAATCGCAGCCATTTTTTAAAAGCATTATACGTAGCCATGTTTGACCACGTTGATCCTGGAAAAGTATATGGCCATTATTCTGCCCTACTCCCCCCCCCCCCACACACACACACAGCCTAATTTTAGGGGCTTCAAAATATGGTATGCAATTTTCATAAAGCTGATAATTGAAATCTTTTTCGACTTTGTACTGATTATAATCAATATTTTGAATTTATAGAGTAGAATAAGATTAAAAATTAAAATATTTGTCACAATACAGTAAAACCTCTCAATAGTAGGCACCTTAGTACCGTGAAATTTGTTCGCCATTCGGAAGTGTCTGAGGTAAAAAATATAAAATATGTGCATGTTGTTAATAAAAAATGTGCTTCTTAAATAGTTGTGTCCTCTATGTAGGAGTGTCCGTTATGGAGATTTTACAACAAAACTTTCATAGGACAATTTTCTTCAGCGAACACTGACCTTTTTCAAGATAAATACATTTTTTTTACCTCATAAAAGCGAACACAATCGAATAGCAGGCAAATTCAACGTTCCAAAACGCGTTCAATTCGCGAGGTGGTCGCGATTGAGAGTTTTTACTGTATTTATTTTTTTATTTAGTTTTTAATCTAATTCTACTTTTAAAGTTCAAAATGCTGATTATAATCAATACAATGTTGAAACAAATTTAAAATATAAGCTTTAAAAAAAATCCATTTCGAATTTGGAGCACGTAAAATCGTAGGGGGGGGGGGGAGGGTCTGCCCATGCTTTAATCAGGCCCTCCTTCTGGAAAAAGTCCAACCCTGTATTATGATTCGATAAATGTACGTGTCAGTTTTAAGTGCAAAATCTAGCTATATGCAAATAAATATTTTATAAAAATCTGCCTCTTTGTATTCATTTTTAATTTCAAATTACTTTTTAACTAAAAGTAATCAAAAAATCAATATTATGTAATTATTTCAAATGAAATATATCTGTATATTTTTACCGCATTCTTACAATTACGTTAACGGTACATGATTACATGAATTTAAGAATCTAAAAATAATCATTAAAATTTAACAAAGTGACTACAGATAACGCGAGATCCTTTTTCTAAATCTTTGTTGACATCAACAATTTTTTTTCTGATTCAACGTCTACATTAGTGACGTCAATTTCCGTCCAAACAATCAAATCGTAAAGCTGTGGTTTTGACTTTTGAATCATAAAAAGATTATATGTTGACTATTTTCAGTATGGCAAATGGGATATTTCTAAAATACTCGGAAACACTAAAATTATAGCAAAGGGAAATCTTTTAATTAGAATGACCGGATTTAATGAGTTTTATCAGTCAAAACATTTTAAAATAAATAAATGAACACAAGTAATTCGCTGTATTAAATATATGGGGGAATCAATGAATGGAAGGATAATCGAACTATATTCTTTTTTTAAATTTATGATGTACACACTATGAGGCAGAAGAAAACTTCATTAGACAAGAAAAGCATAAATAATAAATAAAAGCAGCTATTAACAGGAATGTTTACTATAAATGCTTTTGAATTCCAGTACATAACACATAATAAATCTATCAGAAATGTAAAAATCGATGTAAACATTACAAATGCTGCCGCATTAAATGCTTATAAAAATATTGTATACGTAAATAAATAATTAAAAAGGGTACTTCAGAGTAATAATTACACCAAAAAATACTATTAAGGTAGTCTTGATGGTAATTAAGAAGTATGAGCCAATCAACAGGCGATGTCACTGCGATTTTTAAAGTAATGGCTACATAAGAAAAGGCTTAGGAAGGTGTAAAATTAATAAATTCAGTAACCACTAATATACACCATGCAGAGACACCAAAATTTATTTTAAAGATAACATTGGATAGAAAATAATACAGAAATGTGATTGCAGATGATTTGAAGAGTAGAAATTTAAATATTAGCAAAATAAAATTTTAACATGGAAATACCATAGGCAAAATGCTTTGAACATATTTTGGCATAACTCAGGAACTAATAAAGCTATAGACTCGTGTGAGGTCTTCATTTAAAGAGAAAACAATCACAGAGAGTTTTAAATACATAGTTAAGACCCCACTTACCTGGGAAAAGGTCTGATTATTCCAAAAGCACATTCGCCCAGAGGACGTCCGGATTGGAGGCTACGTTAGTATCCGTTAGTTAGGCAGACTTGGATATTTAAAAAATAAAATCCCCTTGCACATCCGGCTAGCTCTGTTAAAAGGATGGAAAATTTCCATCCTGAAAACATAGCCCGCCAGACAACAGTTCTCTTTACAAATTTGACGAGATGAAGAACACTGTATTAGTTTTATAGATAAATATTAATACGGAGTACCACTATGTCGATAGAAATTAAATCCCGGAACTTCACATTCCGCAAAAAACAATCAAGTCAAAATAAATTATTAGTTAAAATGCGCGTACATAAAAACAAGCATTCAGTTTGAATTACAAACGAACATCGAGTTCGAAAGGAAGACGCATGCGCAACTGAGAGTGCCCCCTGGTGAATGCGGAGCGGAGTTACAAAGTGTCTTAAAATTAGACACTTGCAGATTTTTTAGACACTTTTATCAGTTCGTGTACACTAGAATCATAGTAAGACACTTAGGTGTTTTAAATTAAGACATCTATTGTGACTGAATTTTCAGATTCAGACACTTAAGTGTCTGAAATTCTTTTTCAGTCACATATGTATCTTAATTTAAGACGCCTTTATTTGCAGTGAAGGTTTTTATATCATTTTACGCAAATTTTAGGTACAATAAATATCAGACTGGCTTTTGTTATGACTACAAATCGCTTTACTTCCGATAGCTGTCGCAGTCTGCATTTTCCTAGCATTTATCTGCCAGTTATTAAACCTAACTTGCATATTTTTCCAATTGTGCCATGTTTACATTACTTTCATCTTTAAAGTAGTTGCCACCAAATGGACGTAATGTTCTTCTAGGCAAGGTTTTTATGCAAATTTCAAATCTGCAATTAGTTTCCTTTTAACACGTCTAGTTTTTGAGTCAAATGATTTCTACTTTTGTATGATAATGGCACAAGTTAGGTATAGAAGGCTTTTTAAAGGTGTCTCCCTCATTGTCAAAAGGGTGAATACTGAACTTTGTCATATTCCTTACCAGGAACATAATCACTAATGGATGTAATCGAAAAAAGTAATAGAATGTATCCTAACTAGCTGAAATACATTACAAATTATAATAAAAAAAGTTTTCTGACTTTTTGACCAAAAAATAAAATTTCACTTTTTTGAAGAACTAGATGTGATAGAAGAAAACGGATACCAGATTTGAAAACAGCACAAAACACTGGTTTAGAAACATACAAGCCTACTCGTGTGGATAGAATTATTTAGACGTTATGAAACGTTATTTGAAAGACATGAAAAATATGCAAATTAGGCACACTATTTCCATGGTCACATGTCAGTATAACCTGGGTTGGTTGGTTGGTTGGTGTTTATGACGGCCAATTATCATCACGGGGGATATAGGCCCTAAGGGGGGAGTGCCCTCCGTGGGGGTCTTTCTAAGGGAACCTAACCCGTATTTACGCTTGGAAAACCAAGGTTCAAAGAAAACCACGAAAACTCCGAACGATTAGATCGACGGGCGCGATTGGGATCGAACCCAGCACTTCCCATCTACCAGCTTTGAGAGCGGAACCTCTTGGCCACTGGTGGGGCCAGTATAACCTGGGACACAACCTTTTTGTAAAGTAAACTGAACAGTAATCATAATATAAAACAAAAAAGCTAGGCTGATAATGTTGTATGCTTTAAATTTGCATACAATTGTACAAAAATCCCCTAATTTACATAAATCGAAATATGCAAATATCTCAAAAACCAGACTTGCTGGAGAAAATCTAAAACTAGATTTCGAATCAGCGGAAAAAACTGAATAAGAAACAACTAATTTCAGTTTTAGGACAGAGGAAAAATTTAAATATGTTGTACAATTTTATTTAAAAAATATCTAGAACAGACTTTTATAGCAAAAAAAAATATATCCATTGTTTTACTTTCTATTTTAATTTCGACCACCGTGCCAGTTTGCTTGATTTCTGCGGTCCTAATCCACTCATGCATTGAAAAATACAGGGTCTAAACTCGAGCCAGAAAGTTTCATTCATAACGTGATATTAGAAAATATTTACCACTGACTTACATTGGTTTGCGTGAAATCTAAGAATTTAACAAGAACTGATGTAAGGATGCCAGTTAGAACGCTGCGCGTGTCGGATTGTCAAAATTATTTTGTAACCAATTAAATATACATTTTTTAATTATAATTCTGACTCATTAAATGCTCAGATCTCTTTGTGGCTCGACAAAATCGCCACGTAACGCGAAAAAACTAAAAATTACAATAAAAAAAATCGCGAAAAGTTTAAAAATCGCTGAACGAAACTTCTAACAAACTTTATTGAAAAATAAGACTACATTTACTATATTGGGCTAAAGACAAACTAGATCTCTTCTAACACTGCAGAAAAATCGCCGCGAAACGCACAAAATAAAAATAAAATAAATTGCTAAAAATTCGAAAATTGCAGGGGATGAAATCATGGTAAGATCGGCTGACAGACTCTAAACCTAAGAACAAGATTGCTTTAACGACTGAGACCAAATCCCTATATTTAACCTCTTTCTTTCGCATGAATGCTGGGAGCAGAGAGAGGCCGAAAAAAATATGGCCTCGATTTACCACATATTGCTTGTAGCGCCCTCTATCGCTGCTATTTGAAGCTAACACCGGAAATCGCAGTAAAAAAATCCTCTAACATCTTACATAACCCTTTTAATAGCTGTCACAATTTGCAAGTTATTGTACTTTAAGTCCATTTTAGGATAACCGGTGTATTGAAAAAGAGGAACTCTAAATATCGCAAGCGCCCTTTATGCGTATACAGTATGTAATTACTCCTAGTGAGTTTGCATGCCGAAACCGGTATTCGGCGATAGATTTTTTTTTTCTTACAAAAAATTTTCCTTGAACGTGTAAAAAACAGCGCTACATTCTTTAATTGGGTGAGCAGAGAAGGAATTAATTCTTCCTAATCATTGTACGCTGCTGTCTTTGTTCTTGATAATAGAATGTCCATAAAACAGAGTAGCATCGAAAAAAATCATGTCGTCGATGACAGTTAATCGAACTTTTATAAGCACCCGCTCCATTAAAAGGAAGGAAGGAGAAAAAAGTCAAGATGGAAGCTGTCGATTGAATATTACTCTGGAGGATAATGACCCGTTAAGAGATGTTTGCTATCGATACATCATCTGAGAAGTTTGTGCATTTACACATAAAATATAGAGACTCGATTATAAGACTTTCAAGGAATCCGGTATATCGTTACAATGCAAAATTAATCTGAATGATATACATACATACAGGGTGTCCATAATTAAACGACCCTACTTTAAAGCTGTCTACATGCGAAACTATTGGTCAGAATGTTGTGAAATGTTGTGACGGACATAATGAAGGAATGGGAATTTGTTTGAGAGAAGAAAAAAAAATTAGTTCAAAATTTCGCCACTAGAGGGAATTTTCTAATGAATTACACATTTTTAAACTTTTTTAAGCTTTATTTTTATCAGATTAAATAAGACAAATATACAGACCCGCCCCCTGAAAAAAATAAAGCGTAAAAACTTTTAAAAATTATTAGTGTTCGAATTGAACAGACTGTACAAACTCTAAAAAAAAAAAATCCATCTACGACAGCCGCCATTTTTTTTCTCAGATCTCAGACCTAGTATTCAGTGAGCGGTGCCTAAAAATGTAATTTATATAAAAACGCCCTCTGGTGGCGAAATTTGGAACAAAATTGTTTCTCTCTCAAATAAATTCCCATTCCTTTATTATGTCCGACACAAAATTTCACAACTTTCTGACCAATAGTTTCGCATGTAGACAATTTTAAAGTAGGGTCCACTAATTATGGACACCCTGTACATACACGGTATACAGTTGTACACCCAGTAGTCTTCCATTGATTCTCAGGTTAATGTGGTCCGAGTTAAATATGTTTTGAATTGGAAAATATTTTAATGGGTCCTTGTTTATTTTATTAGCACTTTTCAACGTAGTTAAAAAGTGTTTATAAATTCGACGTCTGTCCGTCTGCTTGTGCTCTAACTCGTGTCAATAAAACCCGATTGCCATGAAAGGGATATGTTATTGGGGGGTTTACAATGGTATGTTCGGTATTGAAAATAAAATGACTAGCATTTTCGGGTCATTCACAGGGCCACTCAAAAGAATTCCGGTACAGGACGGAGTAGGGGGGGGGGGATCGCTTGCCTTGTATTTTAATGATATTACAGTATCTAAAACATATTCAATTGATATACATCACTGAGGTGTACTACCAGCTTCTCACCAGGGCTTAATTTCTAAGGAAAAAAGTACCGGAGTCCTAAAATTATGTAGTACCGGTACTACAACTGCACCGTTTTCCCCGGTCACTCCAATCTGTATATTTATATTTCGTACATTATTTGCAAAATTTAAAACATTTTTTTTTTTCTTTAGCAAAATAAAAAATTTTTTAAATATCTATCACTATCAGCCTATACTTAGGTGTCAACTATTCCCACATTTTTGTTTAGTTTAGTTTATATTCCGAATAGTAATCTTTGCCTAATTTTAGTGTTAATTGCAGAATTCTGCGATTAAATATGGTAAGAATTATGATTCGGAAATAGTGTTAACACAAAAAAGGGGGATAGCTACGAATTGCACTGGGCTCCGGATACCTATATTTATGATCTCCGGTGAATTCCAATTAATATTTAAATATTTATTGAAAACAGAGAAGTACCGGAGCTGGACTCCGACGCAAATTAAGCCCTTCTTACTATAAAATAGTGTGTGCATATCGTTTATCGACAGGGACACACAAAAGTATTTGACTATAGAAAAAAAATGAACAATCATTGAACTATAGAATCCTACGAACCATAATGGCCGGAAATACGTTTTCAGTTGTGGTAGGCATTTTTAAATTTAACTATTTTTTTAAATATTACTGGGTGTGTATAAATTCTATACATTTTATACAGGGTCTCACAAAAGTTCAACAACATTCGTTTATTGGATGAAATAGGCTGAGTGGACATTTTCAACTGTGCTATGCGTTTAACCCTTTATGTACTGAATTAGGAATTCATGAAAATTTTATCTTCTAAAGCATTTTTCGTGAATTTCTAAAACTACATTAGAAGATTTGCATAATCATTTAGTAAATTTTAGAAAGATTTTAGAAGGATTGAAGGATTTAGAAGGATTCATTAATTTTGAAATTATAGGGATTTTGTGCACTATAACTCCACTGAAATTTTTTATTTTAAATATTTTTCTTAGTATTTTATAGAATTAGGCAATGTACAAATATAATGTTCTTACAATAGAGAAATATTTCCGAGTTGAAAAATTCCCTTCCCCTCCATCGCCAAGAAAGCTGAAAAGATGCAAAGGAAAAGGAAATCCTCCTTTTAAAAATATTTTGTTTTGTGTAACCCATAATGCTTTTGGAACAAGATAAAGTAATGTTTCTATAGCTCATCCTAAAGTGCATTACTTCTAATCTAGGTATTAAATGAATTTTATAACAAGTTATTTTAATGGTACTTATAAGTACCGTCAGTAGATAAAGGGTTAACTGAACTCCCTTTTAGCATACTATGTAGTATGCATGTTTATCTGTAGATCCTATACAGGTCTGCAAAAAAAGCGTATATTTCAACGACTATCTATATTATAAAAGGACAAACATATCTGTGCGTAACGCATACGTCATTTTGCGAATGGCAACACTTTGAAATTTGAAATAAAATTTTGGTTTTGCAATTTTCTCTACTGCTAATTTTTAAACTTCTAAACATCGCACATTTTAATTTTTTACATCCTCGTATAAGGAAAAATATGCTCTTTTAAATGCAATTTGTTTGAAAGCTGTATCTCAATTTATTTTTGAGATATTAATTTTTTTGTAATTTTTAATACCATTTTTCGGTACTTTTCGGTTAGCCGGGCCCCAGTGGTATATATATATATGTATATATACATATACATTTATAGATATTGTATATGTACACACACACACATATATATGTATACATATAGCTTCTATATATGTATAAATATACACATATATGTATATATACATACACTACACATACATATGTATATATAACACTGGCACCCGGCTAACCGAAAAGTACCCATTTTTCTTATCGTGGCAACAAAAGTACCTCATTTCTATTGAAAGTCATTGAAAGTAAACGGAAAATAGTCAAAAATATGAGATGCTGTATCTTTTTGTTGCCATTTTCTCATAAAACCTGAAAAAAAGTTGAAATTAAAATATGGGCTATGTCAAGAATATGTTCTGTTATTCTGTGATAATGACGTCATATGCACACTTTTCTGTAGACGAAGTAAGAGTGGATTTCTTTAGAGGATGCAAATGACGTCATTTTATAAAAAAGCGTGTATTTTAATTCTTACACCTGAATTATGTTTTGTAGAAGTGCGTCATTTTCACAGCCCAGCTGCTTTGAAATTCTTCACAGGTGAAAACGCTTCACTTTTGAAAATAATGTAATCGAAATCACACACTGATAAAATGCAATGTTTTACAAAAATTTAGAGTGTCTTTATAAAAGAGAGGTGACATGCAAATAGCAGCGATGTATATTACAGAAATTGGTGATTCTCGCCTGATGGATTTGCTTCGCTGAGTTAGACAAGCAAACAAATAATTCGCGGTTTAAAATAACATCGTGTTCCTGAAGTTTTTGTCGAAAATTCTCTCGAATAATAAAATTTTAATGCTATTCTTTAGGACATTCTACTATAATTTTATCAAAATAACATAATTTGCTTAGTTTAATTTTTCCTAATTTTATATAATGTATACACTGTTAAAAATTTGCAGCATTCCGGCAGGTCATTTGACCGTTTTTTCCGAAAACGGTTACACAACCGTAATTTTAACACTATTCTGACCATATTATTGGCCATTTTATGGTCAGAATATAGTTAAATTATGGTTATGAAACAGTTTTTTCAAAAAACGGTCGAATGACCTGCCAGAATGCTGCAAAATTTTTAACAGTGTATATTTAAAACAGAAGTGTGTTTTTTAGTCATCTGCCCTGATCTTTCTGCTGAACCAATTTTACTAATATATATTTTTTTTAACTGAAAGCTATTCCTATGTAGATATGATCTCACTATTTTTTTTTTTTTATCCCCACTTTTATATTTTAATTTTAAAAGCATTTTATGAAATTTCTTCAAAATGATCAAAATTAGATAGTTTTCATTATTGCAGACAAGAGAGAAATAATGAGGCATTTTTAACTTTATTCATGCTATTTTCTGATAAAGCGCAAAATCCCATTAGGAGCAGAATATTATATTAGGAGACATAATAACGGAAAATGACATACTGCTTTTGATAACACGCATTTTTCCTCATAAATTTTCTATATTGTTTTTCCTACTGCATGTGTACTGATACGAAGTTTCAGTCAGTAGACAAAATGCTTATTTAAGTGAAAATGAACTCATATTTAAAAGAAAACAATCATTTTCTTAGATGAAACTAAACATTTTAACACAAATGCGGCTAAAACACATAAGATACGGAGATTTTTATTCTCCGGAATTGAGATCAGAATCTCAAGTAAAGAGTGCGTCTGTTCACATAAAAGTTGTTGCTGACAATCGTAACTTCAAGTTTTGAGTTAAAATGATTTTTAAATGATAAAAAAAATACAATTTTTTTTAAATGATGGATATGAGAAGTGCGTATTCAAATTTTGAGAAGGTGAAAATTGCTGTTTTCATTCCGGAAATCTAAGCATAAGAGCCTCAATTGATAACCACATCCTAATAACTGATTTTTATTATATTTTACTGATTAAGTATCTATATTATAAAGAACAAAAGTATCTGTGCGTAACGCTGAAGTCATTTTGCGAATGGCAACACTTCACGATCAAATTTCGGTCTTGAAATTTTCGCTACTGCAATTTTTTAATCTTCTGACCATCCTACATTTTCAATTTTCGTCGCATCGGGAAAAAAATTTACTTTCAAATGCAATTTGTTTAAAAACTGTATTCATTGACTGATGTATTATATTTATAAAATAATTTTTAAGCATGATATTTTTTAAGTTTATCTTATCACGTGCCAGTTTCAATACATAATAATAATAAACATTTTGCAGCACATAAAGTAAAATCAACAAACATTCTTCCTGACTATTTTTGCATAACGAAATTAATACTTCCTTTACAAAGAAATAAAAAGAATAATATTAAAAAACCCACCAATCTAACATATTTTTGAAAGACAAATTAACGAAATTAATACTTCTTTTATAAACAAATAAAAGAATAATATAGAAAAAACACAAATCTAACATATTTGTAATCGTACAATTTAAATTTTTAGATCACCAAATAGGATCTTTTTTTCAAATGGAATTTGTTTGCAAAGTTCATCTCAGTTCACTGATTGTCTAAGGTTTTAAAAACAATTTTAAAGCACGAAGTATTTTTTAAATTTATCTGTATCGCGAGGAGCTCGATTACGAAAGATTAATCTGTTTGATCTTAAAACAAATTAAAGAGCTCATCATTTTCTTACGGCTAATATCCATTAAAAAAACTTCCCTATGAATAAATAAAATAATATAAATAAAAGACAAATTTACTAGACATGTATAAGGTCTGGAATTATCAGAATATAAAAGGATGCCATAAGTAGCAAAATCTTGGCAAATAACTCTTAGTAAGCGGCTAATAAGAAAATATTGCTTTTGATAAATTTCAAAAATTTATTTGATTCTATAATTCGTATTTTCCATATGAAAAATGCTTTTTTAATGTAAGTGGTCAATCCAAAAAATTTATTGCATACAAAAAAATTATTAGTTTTCAATTTAAAAAAATGTTTTTACCTATATTCTTTAATCCGGGAAGCCCGGGTACGATCCCCTAGTTTACGGTAATAGCAGAAATCGGGTTTTAAATGCGTTATGCGATTTCCAAATGGATCATTTAGACGTCATCTTTCACCTAAGTAAACTGAAGTTTTGTTATAGTATTCTGAATGTGTTGGAAAAGAGTTTCATAATCTATGCCATACGCAAGATTTTTCTGTCTCATTTCATGTGACATTCATGTCTATTTTTGAATTGTAAGTAATTTTTAACGAAGAATACGCGATCAAAAGTCATTGAAAGAACGCTCAGGCTAGTATTATATATAAGTATTCTAAACTGACACTTGTAAATGGATACTACAGTAAAATAGTCTATTGATTCAAACTACAATAAAGTCATTTATTCATTGATATCGCATATAAATATTACAGAAATAGAAAAAAAAAATAGAAAATTATAATAAAAAATTTATCGATCTTCATAGATGAAAAAGTGATTTATAAAGCAGAAGGGAATCGAGCAGAATCGAGCAAAGAATATAAATTATTCTTTGAGATTATTCACGAGATTGTGCGATACTTATTTCACTGTTTTGCAAGTCCTTACATATTAACCTCTAACAAAAGCAAGGGTAAAATAAGCCAAATAGGGCCACCGAAAAAGATTTGTTTCACCCATTGCAATGAAACCCAAATAGTATATAATATAAAAATTTCCTATTCACCCTTGAAAGTGGCCCCTTACAGTCTTATCGAAAGGGTTGCAATAAAAACCATTCTGCCGAACCCTGTCTCTACCTTCCTCCCACCGGTATCAGTGTTTCCGGCAGTTGCTCTCGAATCCGGTCGTGCATTCAAACGTTCCAAAAGGAAAATGCGGCTTGTATCACAGAGATACGTAGGATTAAAAATTACTTGTTTCCCTTGATTGTTGTGAAAAGACACTGTTACAAATAAAATCATAAGACGAAACACAATTTCTCACCTTGATTCAAAAATAAAATATATAATATGAATATATGTAATATATCGCACATTCGAGACCAGTAGAGGATTCGCAGCCGGTTCACTTCCCGGCATGTGTCCGTACAGCCGGCTTTTCATACGTCAGGACAGCTTGGGGTGTCATACTTGGATAATCGAGGCTAACGAGAAAGACAGGCTACCGCGGTGGGTCCAATTCTTTTTTTTACAGACCGCTGGAGTCACGTGATGCTCTTTTCGCACACCTTCATTGGTGCATTCGAGCATCACCTGACTCCAGCGGTCTGCAAAAAAAGAAGAATCGGACCCACCGCGGTAGCCTGTCTTTCTCGTTAACCTCGTGGATAATAATTGGACTCGGGAACCTTTTGGTGGATCGAGCTCATTTATTTCGCTGCTCATCTTACAGTCCGATTCGCGAGTCCGGTTGGAGGTCCTCGAGCCCGTTAGAGGATGATTTTTGGAGCTACATCGTCATGGGTTTTGCATCTCAAAATTGCAAGTTCTCCCTTTTTTGCCGCGCGTGTTAGCTAATATCTTGGGGCTAGTCATATTTTCCAGCAGAGGGCATAGCTGTAAATTTGGGAGGAACATTTCTTTAATTGGTTGATTAGCTTTTTAATAGGTGTGGTCTTGTGATTGCACCACAAATGGTAATTTCCACTTTTGACATTAATGGTTATTTATGTTTTAATAAAATGATTATTTGGAGTTATGACCTATCAAATACTCATTTTGACATTGATTATCATTTATAACTTAAATGTAATCATGATTTTAATAACTGTCAAATTTGAAGAAAAATAATTAGAATTTATAACCTAAATATAAATCAACTGTCAAATTTGTGAAAGTAAATCACTATTTATTGTTTTAAATATTTATTTAATGTTTATTTCAACTCTAGTTTGATTTTATAAGCCCAATAACTAATTATAGTTGATATAATTATAGTTGAATGTGGTTTATGGTTTTAAGTACTTAACTAATATAAACATATCAATCAACTGCTACTTTATTAAATGGATTTCACAAACAGTAATATGTTTATGATGGACAATTCTTTTATCATTTCATAGTACAGTAAATTCTGTCTAAGGTCTCTGTGCAAGCCGGAAATCTGTCTAACGTGGAAAATTTTCCTAGTCCCGGCGAACCCATAGAAAATAACATTAGTTCATGCTGTGTAAGCCGGAATCTGCCTAACGCGGAAACGGAAAGGTTTATAATGTCCCACCGAACCCGAAATTTTGCATAAGGCGGAAAAAATCCTCTTTTAAAAATGAAATGCATTTAATTTGTGAAACTTTAAAACTGATATATGTACATAAAATGCTTTCGAACTTTTTGATAAATTGCGTAATAGAGTATAATAAAGCTAATTAAAGAACCTTATTTATCTTTAAGATTAAATATTTTTAAATGATAATTTTTAACCATAAAAATCAGTAGCACAATGTGACTTGGAATGTGTTACTGAAGAAGGCTTGGTAAACCGAAAAGAAAAAAAAAGCATTGATAGAAGATTATTTTCCGAATCTCTAAACTACTATGTTAAAGATGAGGTTTGAATTTGTTAAGGCTATTCTCAAATCAAGAAGTGCAACTTTATGACATAAGTTTTAATTTATTTTTGTTCGGAAATGCACGAAACTAACAGGTGTTGTTGTTCAGCAACTATGTAATCGAGCTGTTTTTTACTTTTTTTTTTTTTTTTTTTTTTTTTTTTTTTGGCAAACGCAATAGATTTTTCGGAAAATAGTGTCAAAGTGGGCGTTTTGAACCGAATTTCCGCGCGAAAGAAGAATAACCGCTCAAGAAAGAGTGAAAAACGTATTTGTCAAGTCATCAAAATTGCTTATAACTCAATAGGTAATCTATTTATCAAAAAATGGAAAACACAATTCTATTCCAAATCACTTCCATGGTCAGGCTTTCCAATTTTATATCTTTCCGTTAAAAAATTAATTTGTAAATGTGTCAAAACGTTTTGCGCTTGTTGAGCAGAGCAGTTAAAAACAACCTTAATGTTTTTCATTAATTTCTAGAACTGGAGTAATTTTATATCGATACCATTTATTTCAGTTTTCAAATAAAGTTTTTCAAGATTATTAAAGACAAATTTAATAAAAAGTTTATTTTCATTAAAACCTTAATTTTAAAGACTGATACTAAAGGTTTTGAACGTAAAGAAATATACAATTTGTTCAATTTTTTTAATGTTTTAAATTTTATTTTTCGGGTATTTTGCATAAGGCGGAATATTGTCTACGGCGGAAAATTTCTTCGGTCCCGATCGATTCCGCCTTAGACAGAGTTTACTGTATATACTTTATTACTCTAAACAATCTTCATAAATACATATCTTTATTCACGCAAGAGTGTGCATATTTATTTAGTGCGCAAGCCACACATATAAATGCGTGAGAGAAAAAAAGTGAGGGCGATGCGTCCAATAACAATAATTTTATGGAAGTTGTAACTCGCGCCTGTGATATTAGGAAGGTTGGTGACCTCAGAAAGAGTGCATCTCACAGCGATTTTTCTAGGTGAAGAAAACGAGTTTTCTGATAGGTTTCTTTGTAGTAGAATTGATTTTCTTTATCTTTGCATGGATGGACATCCATTTGGCAGAAAAGAATAGAGAAAGGTAAAGAAGAGAAAATAAACATCATGTAAATCTTTATTATTTCACAACAATGGTGAGACTGAATTTTAGGTGGTTTATACTTTAACCCCGTCGAGTAAGACCTTAAAATAATTATATAAAAAAATAAATGAGTATGCATGAAAAGCCTTTGCCAGTGTTTCTGTAGTATCCCTTGAAAAAGACCAAGTACGTTGGTTGAAACTGTCGGGAAGTTTTTTAGTATCATTTCAATGTTTTAACGTCATGCATTTTAATGTCATGTAAATTTTAAATGTGTTGTATAGTTTCCCGTTGTACACTGTTTAGCAAATATATTAATTTTTTTCATACAGTTATCATACAGTGTAAAAGTCTAATCTTGAATACTTAAAATAATGTTTAGCCTCCGCTGGTAACAGTCAGAGGATGCCCCACCCCCCTCCCTTAGCCTTAGTTGTGAAACTAAGCTTCCACAAATCATTCTACTAGAGGAAGGTTAAATAAAAAGTCTATGTCTACATCATACTTATACTCGGAGAAGATTTCAAAAATCTGCGCTGATCACTTTTTTTTCCCAGGACTGTATCAAAAAACTCAATTTGTTATTCCGTTTATTATTCCGTGGAATGTTTTTTAACTTATATGCGTAAAGTTTTTTTTTCATTTTATAATTTGTTGAAGTATTGTTTAAATGTTTTCTAACCAGATAAATTAATAAAGATTCTTTTTTTTTTTCAGGTGAGTGGCTTATTTCTGTTCTATTTTTTGACCTGTTTGTAATGGAGAGGTGAGTGTGGTTTTCACAAAAACTTTCATTTTCATGTACGGTTGTGTGTATAATGAATCTATTTTAACGAAGTGTGTAACGGGTTGACTTATCTTTTTAAGCTTAATATAACTATGTGAGGAGATGTGACCACCATTCATATCACAATAAATGATCCAGATGCTCCCTATTTCCGAAAAGAATCGACAGTACATAGGATTTACATACCAAAGAAGAGTACAGTTCTATTTTCTTTTCAAGTCGTTGCAATCAGTGCTATAGTAGAGGTCTGCACGGAATTTCCAGGTCCGGGCTCGGCCCGAACGAAAGCTATCTCTGTCCGGCCCGTTTCAAAAACTAAAACTTCAGCCCGGGCCCGGCTCGACCCGTGTAAAATTAATGAAAACACACCCGACTCAATTTTCTCAGATAATTGCATGTTAAGAAAAATCTGTATTAAGATTTTTTTCTAGAAAACTGCAGACATATTTATGGGAAAATTTAACATTATAGATTTCTATATGTTTTAGATTACTTTACATTGCAAGCCATAGAATGCAGAATAGCATCAGCACAGGCCCCACCATGTAAGACCAGTATGTAGAAAGATGGTTGGTTGAATGGAGTTTTATGGCGCAAAATCCCTTTAGGGACATGCTGCGCCAAGACAAAGTCAAAATGAAAAACATATATATAGCCAAAAAATTAAGTAAAAAATGACTGAGAAAAACAAAACAAAATAAATGAAAATACTAATATGTATAATTAAAACCATTTAACCCTTTCAGGGGCAAGGCACTTATATTAGTAAAATACTGAAATGAATGAATGACACCGGAATTTACAAAAAAATGTATCTGATAATACGTAAAAGCTACTTAATAAACACGAAAATTTTCAAACCAAAATTCTGGTGTCAATGTTCCATTTAGGGATTAAAATTAGGTCGTCCGAAAATGAACCACCGCCCTTGAAGAGGTTAAAAGAGTCAAAAGTTGACAGTTAAAAGACCAAAGTATTATAATTAAAAATTGTGAAGCCCGATATGTAGAAAGAAAATGTAAGCTTGATCCTGGCCCGGACCGAGTCTGGTGAAATTATTAAGCCCTAGTTTAGATGATGCAACTACTGTAATACGCTGGACATGTTACATTTCTGCACTGATGTCAATCTAGCATAGGTTCGTGCAGCATACTTTCCCTCGTCTCAGTCGCGCCCATTGAAAATTGTTCACATTTTATTGCCTTAGTTTGATCCTTTTAAATTTTATATCGGGCCAAATTTCTTCATCGACTCGGCCCGGCCCGTTAAAAGTTTGTCTTATAATTCGTCGGCCCTCTGGAAAATTTCCTTTCATTTTGCAGACTCGGGTACGGGCTTTGGGCCAAACCTGGACAAGTGCAGACATCCATGCTTATAGTCATTAAAAAAAATACAGAGGGTAGACGAGAGAGACGATATGCTTAGCTGTACTTGAAAAACAGACGGTATAGGGAGTCTTTTAAAAAATCCAGAAGGTTTACGGCGTGTACCCTCACTAATTCCTGATTGCACTTTGCATGAACGAATATAAATGTATCTGTTGTATATTTCATTATCGGTTATATTATTGTTAAGGAACAATTGTTATGTTTGGACGGAACATAGCCGGTATTTTTTGGTTCAATATAAATGATTTACGATCCTAGTTTACTGTACAAAAATTATTTGTTGTAGCAGCATCTATCACCTGTTCAATTTGTATGCAGAATTTTGAATATACTTTGTAGACAGCTTCTACTGTATCTCTGTACATGTCTTGTGTCGGATCTCGGTGCTTGTGCGTATCAACGGTAGTGGTGACAAGTGCGTTTCAGAGATGAGACGGGATGGATTTTTATACCAGTCTTTAGGCTCGGACGGGCTCAGGTCTGAAACTGGGGGTTGGGAGAGAGGGGTATTGCACCGGGCGCCAGAACGAAAAGCGAAGGAGCGCGCCAAATGAAGAGTTTGTAATTTCATAACAAGAATGTATATATGTATGAAATACAAAGAAACTCGCAAGCTAATGTTAAACCCATGGGAACGTTCTTTTCAAATTTGTGAAACTTTATATATATACTATGGGGTTCTGCCACCTGTTAAGATACGCTCGCCGACCCTCGTTCAGACACTGCAAAATCTAAAAGCACGCTAATATGATCGGCTTTAAAAAGATTAGAGAAGATTGAATTATACCCTCATATAGCATGCATAGTCACGGTGACGTCGTTGTGACGTCACTGTAAGTCACTGTGGTCATGTCACATCTGTGACCAAAATGCCACCACTCAGTGATGTCACATTGTGACCGAGATGTAAACTTCTTAGAAACCTTTAAAAAATTGCAAAAATTCTTCAAAACATCTTATTTACTGTAAAATTATATTTTTCTGGCAATTAAAAAAAAATTGTGACGACACTGTTATGCCACTGCATGTAACGTATGTCACGTCACATATGTGATAAAAAACCCACCATATTGTAAGTCACAGTGTGACAAAAATATGAACTTCAAAAATCTTTGAAAATGAAGAGAAATATTTTAAACAGTCCCGAGTTACAGCGGCATAAGGAATGAAAATATATTAGTGGATAGCAAATAGTAAATTCTGTCACGAAAGGTGGGGAGGGGGGACATAATAAATAAAGTACACGATACAAGCATTTTTAACTAAATTTTCATGCTATATTTTATCAATTTGATAGATTAAGCGGTCTCACAGACCGCTCACTGTAGTTATGCGGCAATTTTTGTCACATCAGTTAAGGGTTAAACAGTATTTTAAACAGTCCCGAGTTACAGCGGCATAAAGAATGAAAATATATTAGTGGATAGCAAATAGTAAATTCTGTCATGAAATGTGGGTAGGGGGGGGGGGGGACATAATAAATAAAGTGCACAATACAAGCATTTTTAACTAAATTTTCATGCTATATTTTATCAATTTGATATCTAAGACAGTAAAAGTATTCCTTTTTCATGATTTCAATTTTATCTAGCATTGCAATTTAATATAATAATCCTCCACTGATTGTTACACTCTCATAAAATTATTGCGCATTTAAGATTCAAATGTGTTTTATACAAAAACAAACAATAAAAAAAAACACCTGCTCAAATCGTCTGCCTCGCAATATTACCAACAAGAGAATACGCGGGAAGTTAATTTCACCCCACTGTTTAGAACACCACCACGTCTACAGCACTTCTTTTAATATAAAAGGAAGACGTCTGCCATTTTAGAATATTACAAATACACGGATATTATTAATGGAGCATATATGTAAGTCTTATTTAATTTAAATATTTTATTCCTGTTTTGTATATATTATAATGATGAGATAAGTAGTTTTATGTTACACATATAGAAAGAGACTGATCTGTATTACTTTCAGAGGGATATTTTCCTATTCCATTCTGTTGTATATCTTGATCTGCCATCGCTCGGAAAAAGAAAAAAAAAAGCTGGCGCAGAGATTCATGCCTTCATTCATAGTGGAATGAATGTAAATATTAATTTTCAGTTACTTGAAATTAGAAATGTGTTGAAACAGTGATGTGGAATTTTTTTCGGCTTCTTAATGTTTTCTAATTACTAACACTTATAGCGTCATTATTATTTTGGAGTTAAATATGAAATTAGAAACTGTTTCAGATTAGAAATTAACATTATACTGGGAAAATGTATTTTTACATATTATAGTAGAGAAACTTTTGGAAGATTTTTTTTTCATTGCTAATAATAATTTAAAATCCTAAATCTTCATACCAATGTTTTTAAATTTAACATTTGACAACATTATAAAATAATAGGAATTCCTTATAACGTGTGAAAATGTTTGAGAAATTGTTAAATCTAATAATGCATTTAATTCATCTATTGTAGTTTGTTGTGTTTAATAATACAATTATAAAGGCTAATTATTTAGTGTTTTTCAAATTAGTATATTTACTTTTTTAAATTGTATGTAAACATTTTTTTTTTTTTTTTTTTTTTTTTTTTTTTTTTTTGCTGTTTGTGATTTTAATCAAACATTTAATTGTAGACACTCTGAATCAGTTATTAAATTTTCTTCGATTGTAAATTCATTTTCTACGTTTTCAATATATGTAATCATTGGCATTAAAAAATTAAATATGATATTTAAGCATTGAAATAAAGTGTTTTTCATGCCTGTGATAACAAGTTTATAGATTAAACTGCTTTAGTGTATTTTTTAAAAAGTTGGTATTTACTTACGTAATATAGGACTGAATATATTTTTTAAGCGATTAATAACTACTTTCTACATTAAAATGTTTTTCAAACAATAAAAATAGTTAATATGCAATCATTTATTTTACTTTTATATGTCCTTTTTAATACTTTTCACCAAAGTTGAAAAGTGTTTCTGACTTCGGTTTGTCTGGCCGTCTGTCCGCGCTCTAACTCTCGCAAATATACTCCGATTGCCTTGAAATTTTTGGATGTTATTGACGTTTACCATAGCACGGTCCCTATTTGTAATGAAGTTTGTAGCGTGTTTAGCTCATCTACAGGGACAGTCAAAAGTATTTCGTTACACTACGTTCTACGGAAAAAAAAATCGTTTCAAATGATTTTTAACGATTTTACACGCTTTCAGACATAAAATTAATATGAATTTATGAAACGCACTAAAATATGCATTCTGAAGACGAATATGCAACGAATAGTTATTGTTCATTTACAGGGCTAAAAAAGGAATTCCAATACATTATTATACAGGGATGGAAGGAATTGTTTGCGGCGTACTTTAATTATGTTAACCTATTTCATATATAATGAAATTGATATAAGTCGCCGAGGTTTGCACACTATACATTATTTCATGACAATACGAAATGTATATAGCATTTACAGGACACACAAAATATTTCTGATACTATATTGTATCCGAAGTTCATTAGGGATGATTGCTGGACATGCATTTTTAATTATGATATGCGCTTTTATGATTCACTATATTTATGCATAGTATATGGTATATATAAATGCTATAATTCATATACAGGATTACACAAAAGTATTCGTAAGGGTTATTGGGTATATGCGCAAATTGATTAAAGGTAGTTTTTAAATGAGTTATGGATTTTTACGTTGAACTGTATTGAATTTACTAAGAACTGTTTGTAGAATATAGATAAAATGATATACAAGGTCACGCAAAGAATTGGATACATGGCCATCTATAAATTATAATTTCTGGAAATGTGATTTCAGCAGTTTTAACAATGTTTTAATTTGAATTAAATTTTAACTAAGTAGTAGCGTGTAATAAACGTTCTAAGTAAACTACAGTGTTATACAAAAGTATTCAAGTACGTTTCCATATATTAGTATAAATTGCTGAAAGAGTATTTCAACCTGTTAAGCGTTTTCTTGCTAAACTAAAATTTCCCATTATGTAATATATATATATATATCAACCTACAAATCAAATACAGAGCTGATCAAAAGAATTAGAAAACATATTTGGACGGTAACTGCTGAAATCAGTTTTTCAAATGGTTTATGTGTTTTCTAAAATATTTACTTAGTTATCTTATTTACATTATTTCCCTAAATTGCGATGTCTTGTTAAAGCATTCAGGAAGCGTTGGAGAGTGTTTTATAATCTATGCTTTACGCATAATTTTTCTTACTTGTTTTTTCTATTTCGCAGATCAGTCTTTTCCTATAAAACATACCAAATCTATTTAGCTCATATTCACAAAATACAATATACACGGGAATAAAAAATTTAAATAAATATGGCTTATCATGTCGTATTTAATAAAGCAATGACTAATCACAACACATTAAAATCTTACACATTCTTAATATCAAGCTTGAACTCAAGATAAAGCTTAAAACTTAATAAAAAAGATGTCAGTTGATAAGCATTGTTTTTTAAGTGGTAAAATTTAAAATATTTTAGAAGAATAAGACTCCAAAATATGGATATTTTGCTAAAAAGTACGGTAAAAAGATAAGAATTTATGTTTCAAACAAAACTTTACTTTAAAATTGTGCATTTTAAAATTCATCTCAGTGTTTATGGCAAGAACCATCACAGTATTAATACTTAGAATTATTTCCAGAGAGAAACATTCGGCTTGCATACAATATTTCAAATGAAAATCAAATTTCAAATTATTTGCTTAAAAGGCGCAAAGGCCAACATAGTAAAAAAGATTCAATGCCGGGAATCGAACCCGTGCCATCAGTATAGCGCACTGACATTCCACCGACTAAACCACATGGAACGATACCCAGTCTGGAAATTTTCTCGCTATTACATGTTGGCAAGGCTACAAAAGCAGCACAAGATGGGATATTTATCTTGAACCACCGACATGGAGCAAACACGAAACTTAATTAAATCCAGCTTCCAGAGAGAAACATTCGCCTTGCATACAATATTTCAAATGAAAATCAAATTTAAAATTAAAATTGCCTTTTAAGCATGTAATTTGAAATTTGATTTTCATTTGAAATATTGTATGTAAGGCGAATGGTTCTCTCTGGAAAAATTTCCAAGTATTAATATAGATTCAATCGATGCTGGATTTAATTAAGTTTCGTGTTTGCTCAATGTCGGTGGCTCACGATAAATATTCCATCTTGTGCTGCGTTTGTAGCCTTGCCAACATGTAATAGTGAGAAATTTTCCCGGCTGGGTATCGTTCCGTGTGGTTTAGTCGGTAGAATGTCAGTGTACTATACTGATGGCCCGGGTTCGAGTTCCGGCACGGAATTTTTTTTACTATGTTGGCCTTTGCGCCTTGTAAGCAATTTGAAATTTGATTTTCATTTTAAATCATCACATTGTTTATGACCAGTTAGTCACAAATGACACATGTTTCAGAAATTGGTCACAATGTGACTTCAAAGCATTGTCGCTTTTGTCACAGGTTTGTCACAAAGTTAATGCCAAAATAGTCACAAATGACACACTGTTCACAAATTAGTCACACCGTGACTTCACAGAGTGGTCACAATGTGACGTCACAAACGACCTCTAAAACGGCCATAACGACTTCGCATTTTAGTCACTATGACGTCACATCGACGTCACGTGACGTCACATCGACGGTCACAAAATCACAGTGTGACTTCACAACGACGTCGCCGTGACGTCACCATGCCTTACGGGTACTGAAAGAACCAGTAGCGATCTCCCTGTAAACGGGTTTCCGTTCAATTCCCTTTGATTGCAAAAATCTAAGGCAGAATCAGTTGCTGTTAAGACATCCAATGGTTGTTTTCGTGTTTGGTTAAAGAAGATCAGTTAAACATTTGAAAAGAACCTGAAATAAAATGAATTAACCCTTCCCACTCCGTTAGCTCCGCTGCGGAGACATCTTAAGTCTTTGCAAAATTTGTTTTTCGTACCAGTAATAAAGAAAAATAAAATTCACTTTATTTAATCAGAGGATTTTTGAAATTGTGTACTTGAAGGAAACTGCTTTTTAAAAAGTGGTGCCGATCGAATAAAATATGTGCAAGAGACTCCGGAGCTTTAAGGATTAAGTAAACAAAGTCTTTGCCTATCGGTATTTTTTAACAGCGTTATTAAACGATTGACATAATACAATTTACTACAATTACTAAAAGTTACTGCTTTAAACACTTCAAGGGCGGTGGTTCATTTTTGAACCACTTAATTTTAATTCGTAAATACTACATTGGCACCAGAATATTGGGATGAAAATTTTCCTTATATTAAGTAAGTGAATAAAAGTTTTTTTCTATTTCGAAATTTGTTTGTAAATTCTGGTGCAATTCACTGATTTCAAGATTTTACGAATAGAAGTACCTTGCCCCTGAAATGGTTAAACGCATATTAATGTATTTATTATTTTAAAGTTTCCTTTCTCTTTTAATATTCACATGTACATTCAATTTTCAAGACATAATTTTCAATATTTTCCTGCTTTTAACACGCACTCATTCAATAGTAATTTTTTTTTTTAAATTCTGTTTTTATTAGTCACGTGTAAATAAATTTTTAATCTTTAGGAAATATTATTCTTTGCGCTGTTTTTAGAATTGAAAACAATCTCTATAATAATAGCCTAAGTCATGTGACTTACTATCATCAACAGTTCCGGGCGGATCCCTTCGCTTTTTATATTCCAGGCAGCCATTTTGGTACTTTAACCTCTCGCTGCGTAAGTAATTCTTCGCTTTTCATAAGAAAGGTTTCCATTTTGATTCAAGAATCAAAATTATTTTATCGAATAAAACACATAAAAGTTGCCATGATCGCAAAGAATTCCTGGTACTTTTATGTTAGCCGGGTGCAGGGTTCGACAGTTAGCATTTTTTTATTGTTCGAGTGGTAAATTAAAACGTGCTACTTGGTTATCCCATCGATCAAAAATCTGTCGCCAAACTATAAGATTAAATGCCAATAATGGTTGATCGTAAATGTTACATTCACTTGACTTTAAGGAAGTTACACGTGTTTACGCCATCAAGTGATTTTTATTTCGACGTTTTATTTGTATTTTTATTAAGGTTATACTAATTTATTTGTTCTTTCGTTATTTAAAATAAAAAAAAATTATGTCAATTTGTATAATTTAGCGAGTGGTTTGGCAATTTATATAATTTGGCGAAATTGGTCGACGGGAGAAGTAGTACCATTAAAACATTGCTTTGAAGCTGAAATTAAATGTCATGATTTGTTGCATTGTCATATACGCACCGGGTTTGGCGTGATTTTTTCTTTACGACAATTTGGCCAAAATCTCGTTTTTTAATACCAGTTACATATGTATTTTTAAATTATTTTCTATTATTTTTAAAATGAAATAACAATGAATAAAGAAAAGTTTAATTAATAACTATAAAACAAAACAATTTAGAACATTTTTTAGTAAATAAAAAGAAAATACATTCAAATAAAAATTTATTAATAAATATAAGCAACAATAGCCGGGTTACTATGTCAGGCAAAACAACGCCATTTTGGCGCCAATTAGGTACACCGTTGCGTATATGACATCTGTGCCTAATATTTTTCTTTTCGTTTCGTTTAAAAAAAAGAAAGAAGTGAAAGCCATTTATTTTAAATGTTTCAGTTTTAAATGAAAGTTTTGTATTAAATAAAATGATAATGAAATACAAATTGAATTATGAATAAAAGTAACATGATACATTTCTTAGCATACATTTAAGGGAGGCCAAACTGGTCGCCAAATTAGTTTTAAATAATAACCTTTTCTAAAATATGAAAAAAAAAAATCTGTTATAATTAAAATTTGAGTTGCCATCATTAGAGAAAATTATTTAACATTAGAAAAAAATTAATATTTTGAAAACTAATTCGAATTTAAAAATTTTAATACCAGTTTTGAGATCTGCGGATCAATACTGATTTTTGGTGTTAATTTCATCGCAAAGTATTCCATATTTTAGGAGAATTTGCAGTGAAACATAATCAGTTGTTTAATCAGTCGTTTCATAGAATCGTTTCATAAATTCTTTTCATTAGGATTTTACATTTATAGGGTAGTTAAAAAAATATATGCATCGAAAATTGAAAAAGTAAATGCTAACCCGGTTAGAATTCCATCTCAGCTATTCTAAACAAGAACAAAAAATTATTTGAAACTATTAATATGCAAGTGAGAAATTTTAAAAAGAACGTCCCATAGATTTAACATTAGCGATCCAGTTTCTTCGCGTGATTAGTGTAGTCTCTTAATGCTCAAGCTAATGTTAATCCTATGGGAGCGTTGTTTACATATTTCTTGCTAGCATCTTAATTATTAAATGCTTTTTTATTTTTTAAGGCTTTTGTTTTTATTTTTTTTTTTTGCATAGGGTACCTGCGGTCGATAGCTTTTATTGTGCGTGAATAGGTTGGGGGGGGGGGGGGGATGCTAAAAACCATGTTTGCCCCGGGCGCAAAAAAGGCTAGTTTGGCCCAGAATTCTTTCTGAAATTGACAATTTTATTTACTCTCGTATAGAAAAAAAAATTTCCCTTAAAAATTACTTGTTCTATTCCCAGTTAATTTTAATACTATTTTAATCAGAATTAAGGATAAAGATTTTTTTTTTTTTTGGGGGGGGGAGGTTACAGCTGTTAGGATTTGTCAACCAGCATTAGCTTAAGGTTTAAAAATCTTTAGTCTTCTATTGTGTGCGAGTCATAATCGCTCTTTATATGAAAACAAGGACAGTGATTCTACCCAATTTTCATCATGAACTCTGCTTGTGCTGCTGCTCTGATCTTCACATTCACGAAGTCGCTTGCTTTCGTAATATAATTAGCATGTATTGTTATATCGATAGAAGGCAATCGAGCAGCGTTTCCCCTTTTTCTATAAAAGCATCGGATCTTTCATAAAACGGTGTCAAATTGAATAATTTTAAGCTGATTTTCAAGGACACCAGAATCATGAAAGATTATTTTTAGGAAGGAAATGATTATAATTTAAGATGTACACCTTTTATAGGAAACTAGCAAAATCCGCGGCTTTGCTTGCGTAATAGTTGAAATATGACAAGTGATATTTGTATGTCGAAGTTTTATTAGAAGAAATTACACTTTTTGGAATAATTCAAAAATAACTAATGAAGCGACAGTTTGAGTAAACTTTATTATTATACTACATTAGGCAGAAATGAGACTTGAATTAATAAGAAGAACTAAAACTAGTTCTAAATAAATGATAATTTAGAAAGTATTTTGAAGCTTTTATGCTTGTTTCAATATTCATTTGAAGGTTTGGATTTTTTTAGAAACCGTTCTTAGTACGTATTTACATCTTAAATTGACAATGATGTCAAATTCCAATATTCTTGTCTAGCACCTCTCTGGTGGTAGTAACACTAACATAAAATGATTATGTTGAAACAGAGACTATATCAGCATTATTTTGCTACCATTAATTTTGAAATCCGTTTGGTATTTCTTAATATTCCATAGAAAACGTAATTTAGAAAGTTTCTAAAGGCTTTCTTATATAGAACGTCTGTTGTTCTTGCCAACTTAGGTGGTTGTGGCACCGGCATAAAATATAGTCAGTGTAGGAACAGATTTTGTTACTATTGATTCGCAACCATTACTTTTAAAATTGTTTTATTATTTCCTGAGATTGCTTAGAAATTGTAATTTAAAACGTTTTCAGATTGCTTTTCGCCCCTTCCCTTCGATTCACTCCTTTTAAATTTCGAATTTATTTTCGACAGTGCTTAGGGGACATTTATATTTTATAAGTAACTACCGAGCTATATTTAAAGTTTCTAGCCTCTTCAGTATCGCAGAAATCGCAATTTAGAAAGTTTTTGACGTCTGCAACCCTCTTGTGGTAGTGGCACCCGCATAAAATATAGCTTAAGTTTGATCAGGTACTATCACCACCAATTTGCAACCTTTATATTTTAAATCGGATTAGTATTTCATAAGATTGCATAAAAATCGTAATTTAGAACGTTTAGAACGATATTTGCTCACTTCATCCTTTTAAATTTGGAATTTTCTTTCAGCTGTTCTTAGAAAACTTTTGCATCTTTTAAGTGCCAAATTAAAAAAATGTAAGACCCCTTAGTATCACAAAAAACGCAATTTAGTCTGTTTTTTTTTTTTTTTTTTTTTTGGCTCCGGCAACCCTCAGATGGTAGTGACGACATACAGTATAACCTATGTTGGAGTAGGGACTATAACCATCAATTTGCAACCATTACTTTTGAAACTGATTTGATAATTCCTGAGATTCGGTTAGAAATCGCAATTGAGAACGTTTTTAGCTCATTTTAACCCCTTTTAAATTTCGAATTCTTTAGGAAATGTTATTTGAGAATATTTATACCTTATAAGTAACTACAATGCCTAATTTCAAGTTGCTAGGCCTTGCAGTATCCCCAAAATCGCTATTTAGGATGTTTTTTGCTCCTGCAACCCCCAGGTGGTAGTGACACCGACATAGAATAGAGCCTACGTTATAGCAAGGTCTGTCACCATCAACTTCCAACCATTACTTTTGAAATCGGTTTGATACTTTCTGAGATTGCGCAGAAATCGTTATTTAGAATGCTTTTTAGAACGCTTTTCGCTCATTATCACCTCTTTTAAATTTCGAATTTAAGAAATGTTCTTAGAGATAATTTATATCTAATAAGTAGCTTCCATTCCAAATTTCATGTTTCTAGGCCCTTCAGTAACACAAAAATCGCATTTTTAGAACGTTTTTTAATCCTGCACCCCCTTTGGGCTAAGTGGCATGGACATAAGACATAGCCTATCTTGGAACAAAGGCTATCACCATCATTTTCACACCATTACTATTGAAATCGGTTTGATAGTTCCAGAGATTACTTCGGACAAAAGAAACAAACTTTACTTCTTTATAATATTAGTATAGATAGAAAAAAGTTGTCCGATTCTTCGTCGTATAAATAGTAATTTCTGAAAATTTCATTTATTAATTCATAAAACGCACGCCATTAATGTGTCCATCAGATTTGCTTGTGGGTATGAACAATTATTTCAATGTAAGAAGTTGTTAAAAAATGAGATATTACATTTAGAACAATTTTTAAACATTATACTTTTTTCTTTCATACTATCGGGCTTGGGCTGGCCCAGGCTTTGAAAAGTGAGTCCGAACTCATGTCTAGTACGTTTCACAGCAATCGTAAGAAACAATTCAATAAAAATCGTTCTTCACCACATTTTTAAAATAAACTCTTCCAGCGATAGCTTCTTAGAAATCAGTCTATAATCACAAATCTGGAGACATATCGGGAAAAAGTAACCCATTCGATTCCGCATTCCTTTTTAATGGCTCTTCCCTCTCTCCAATTTTACAGAACGCGGGAAGCCTGGGGCACTCCTCCCACCTCCCCCTCCTTCGATATCGATTTTTCTCCAAAGAGCCTTTAGAACGTTGATTTGATACCGAAACCGAAATAAATAAAAATGTTATAGAACACATTTTGCTGTCGCCGACTACTGTTTCGAACGAATCATCTTATTCATTTTCTTTACTATCACTTTCAATATTATTTTCCCTTTCTCCTATATGAAAGTACGAGTCGAAACCCGTAGAATTCGACGACAGAAAATACCTAAAAAACGAATTGACTGAATTTATATATATAAAAAAAACAAATTATCATATTATATTGGCTAGCCTAACTCTTAAAACAAATATTTGTAACTAAAGTTTAATTTCAACTTTTCAAATTATTGAAAAACTAAACTTTAACAAACGTAATCAGTAACATAACAATTAAAATAATGACATGAAGTTGTTAATTGAGGCTTGGATCTTTGGCATTAAGTAATGAAAAATCAACGAAAATTGCACACTATGACATAACTGTAATTTTTGTTTTCAACGAAATCTAAAAATAACATTTTTCACCGTCGCAAAATTGACATGCATACTTTTCATATTTACTATTTAAAAAATATTTGAACTTACAATAGATTGCTATTAAATAGATTCCCAAACTTTGTCACGTTTGCCAATTTCAATTTTGCATGTAAACAATCGCACTCTTTACTTGAGATTCTAATCTGAGTGCCGGCGAAATCCAGAAATTTACTTTTAGACGCATTCGTTGTAAAAATATTTAATTTTATCAAAGAAAAGTGTCAAAGACTCATTTCATTTTTACTATGACGTCATTTTCACTCTCTGAAGCCCTCTGAGATGAGCGTCTCAATCTCAGGATCAGTGGAATGAAGAAAATACTGAAATGGAACAACTTTAGGAGTAAAAACGTGTTAGTTTAAATCGTGACTTCATTTTCTATTCAAAAGTTTTAAAAGCTTTATTAGCTCACAGGCTTTCAAAGCCCGAGAGCGCCGTTCACCTTATTTTCAATTGTAAATAAGGAAACACGGCACATGCCCCGTGTGCCCCTGCGATAATTAGGCCCTGTCTGTAGCTTTTAAAAATAAATAATTACTTTTTTTGAAGTATTAAGATATGAGACAGAAGAAAGTTTTGGGATTGAACCAGCAAGTCTCGGGGGGTGGGGGGGGGGGGGGCAGTAAACGGCTATTTCCCATCCCTGTATTTTGTGTAAAGAACAAGTAACCCCCTCCCCCCCCATTTAATACTTTTCGCATATAATTGCTTAATTATTTTAATTTTTCCGTTTCTTTCTTAAAAAGTTCACGTGTAAATATATTTTTTAATTGAAAAGAGTTTGTAAATATTATCATTTGGCATTTTTAAAATCTGACAACAGTAGACAAAAAAAAAAACTGAATATTTCAAACTATGAATTAAATCTCGATACAAATAATGAAATTATGAATAAAAAATTGAATAAATAAATTAAACACATTTAAAAAATGATTGCACACTGCACACCACAAAGTAGTCCAGTATGCGCCGTTCAATTTCTATGCAGAGTTTTTGATCCTATGAAACATTTTTAACTGAAGTATTTTGCACCGATTTAAGCATATAATAATCCTTAACACGTTGAGTGGCACGGTGACTGACACTGAAGCTGAAAAATTTACAATGTTTTAAGTAATTTTTAAGAAAGTATAATCCTGTAATAAATAAAACGTAAGTAAATTTTAAATAAATTTTCAGTAATTACTTAAAACAATATATATATTTTTTGTTTTATATCATATTTTAGACCGTCAGTCATCGGTAAATGACGCATTCTGAACGGAAAGTTCAGTGCCAGTCACTGGTGACTGGCGTGGCACTTAACGTGTTAAAACAACGTATCGATATAAAAACTGCCTGATTCATCGTGTTTATCTTAGATTTCTCTATAAAACTAGGGTGCTCGGCCCCCTACGAGCTACGCTCGCCAACCCCCGTCCAGACACCGCAGACTCTAAGTGCACGCCAATTTGATCGGCTTTAAAAAGATTTCGAAAGATTGAATTATAATTTAAAAAACAGTGGCGATCTCCCTATAAACGGATTTCTATTCATTTCTCTTTGATTGGGGAATTTTAACGCCAAATCCGCTGCGGTACTACTTGATTATCCAGTCAACCAATTTCGCCAAATTATATAAATTGACATAATTTTTATTTTAAATAACGTAAGAACAAATAAATTAGTACAACATTAATAAAAAATACAAATAAAACGTCGAAATCAAAATAACTTGATGACGTAGACACGTGTAACAACATTTCAAAATAAGCTAATATAAAAGGAATTAAGTAAACAGAGTCTTTGTCTCCTGGTATTTTTTAACAAAACGAAAAGAAAGTTCTTTTAAATGAGACATTTTAAATTAATCGTTTTTAATCTGACGTAATTTTGACCAAGCTATTCTCTTTTAAAATTCACGTGTATACTTTTTATGACGTAATTTTCGATAAGTTCCTAAGCTTTTTATACGCAATTAATTTTAATTTGAAAGTATCTTTACTATTTATAATAGTCACGTGTAAATAAATTTTAAATTTGAAGCAAACATTATTGTTTCCGTTGTTTATACAGTTGGCAACAGGTTAAATTAGTACAATTTTCTAAAATAAGTAAAAAATATGTCTCGCAATGCTGAAAATTTGAATTTAAAATAGATATAAAACCTCGTAAAATGAGTAAAATTTAAAAAAAATAAATCAATTCTGTACACCGGGAAATTATAACGTATAAAATGAACTAAAAATTATTAAATTCCGATGTATAGTTTTTGCTACTATAAAACTTTTTTAGTGGAACGATTTTGTCCAACTTTAGCACTAAATATCTCTTAAAATAATTCGTCGATTTGAAAACTGTCTACATCAGCGTGTTTATCAAACATTTCTGTACAATACTATCGATTTTCATATTTTTGTATGCATTATTTTTCTTAATATTAACGAAGAAAGACCTCCGGTCACAAAAAATTCAAAACCGGCGGCGGTGACAGCGATACTTTTTTTTAGAATAGAGAGACTATAGGTGTTTTGTTTAAGAATTTTTACAGTTTTTATTCTGTTACCAAAATTTACGATTTAGACTTATCAAATCGCAGTTTTTTTTTTTTTAATTTTGAGGAAAAAAAAGTTGAAAAATACTATTTCAAAACAGCGGTAACGCATTTTAAAACCATTTTGAAACATCACGGTACGTCAAAACACTTCTCGGGTTTACTCAACCCTCTTAGAGGCAAAAAACTTCTATTGCTAAAATTTTGAAATGATTGAATGATACCAGAGTTTACGAACAAGTTTATTTGAAAATAGGTGAAAGCTTTTCTTCACGTACATACAAGAAAAGGGAAAATATATTTCAAACTTCTGTTGCCATTCCGGCTTTTGTCTGACATAAATATGTATATTAAGTGGTATAAATTTGTAACACCGTCCTTCAAGGGCTTAACTGCTGTGATAAAAATTATCCCATAGCTATAGACCAGGTAAGGGCAGCACAAACCATCACCTTATCGAGGGGAAGGCTGAAATTCCACGATTAACAATCCGCTAGTCGCGTGATTTTTTCAAACAAGTGTGGTCGCGCTGTATCTGTCAGATACATCAGTACTTATTGTTTACATTAATAAATAAAATCGATTAAAAACACTATTTAAAATAGAAAAAATAACATTAAATCAAATTCTTTAATATTATGAATATATTTTATAGTTTACAAAAGAAATATCCTAAAATTGACACGAGAGTTCTGTCAGATTCTGTCGTGTATCTGTCAGATAAGGCCGACAAACGGAGTGTCAATTAAAACTCGATTCGTATATTAAAATGTAACTAGTCTGCTAAGTCCTATCTTGGTGGAAAACACCTGCAGACCCGATTTTAGCGGTTGATTGGTAGGTTTATCATTGTGTTTTCCTGCTCCCAGTCCTCCCTGTTTTCACACCTTTCGGTGCAGGAAAACACGATAATAAACCTACCGATCCACCACTAAAATTGGCTCTGCAATTGGTTTCCACCAGGGTAACACTAGATACCGGGCTTGCTCAATAATTATCATGACGTCACAAATGGTGGCTGGCCTTTATCAACGACATACAGCGATTGGTTCAAAGCGGCGAGTTCATCGTTTTTTATCAATCGCTTATGTCGTTGATAGCGGTCAGCTGCCATTTATGACGACATAATGAATGAGCAAGCCCGGTATATAGGGTTGCCGTGTTTTCACCTTGGCAGACACGTTGCATTTTATTATGCTAATCGAGTTCTGTCGAATCCTGAAATTTCAGCTGGCAATTCGATGAGGTGATGATCTGTGCTGCCGCCTCTCAGTCTACTACTGTGAGCGGTCTCTGAGATCGCTTGATCGAACGACCACCGCCCCCCAAATATTAGGTCTGACACAAAAATGGTGGCTCTCGTAGGAAAATTTTTCTAAGCGTTTGTACGGTCCCTTGAAGTTGAATACCAATAATGGTTAAAAGTTTTTCCACTTTGTTTTTCCGAGATTCAATAAGTAAAAGAAAACTTTTAGAAACTACTGATGTCTGAATTCAGGAGGCCGTAGAAACATTGAAAAAAAAAAAAAAATCCGCGTCTGACAACCGCCATTTTTGTTTCAGCGCTCAAGCCTAGTAATCGGGAACGGTGGAAGGCGCCTAGATGAATTCATAGGACTAAATGTTTCTGGACTAAACTGTATGTACAGGACTACTACAATTGAAACTTACCTATTCACCGTCTATAGCAATAATACTAGGACTCCAAACGAAACAAAATTTCACTAGTATCTGTAGCTGTAACAATGGAACAAGTCCGAAATTGTACGTCCGACGTGACCAGTGAGGTATGTTCATCTTCTAACTCGTTTTATAAATAGTCAGACCTAGGTACCATAGCTGTGGCCTTATTATGCAAAAAGGCCTAAACACAAAATTTATTACGATTATCTTATATATCGCTCAATATATCAAGAAAAGTGACACATCTCGACAAAAGTAAATTTCACAGGAGAGGCAAAAGAAAATTTGCATGACTTTTTTGTAACGTGAAATAACAGCAC
Source organism: Maratus speciosus (assembly GCA_963932465.1). Classification (NCBI taxonomy): domain Eukaryota; kingdom Metazoa; phylum Arthropoda; class Arachnida; order Araneae; family Salticidae; genus Maratus; species Maratus speciosus. The sequence continues at coordinate 89,052,142 of OZ010794.1, read as the reverse complement.
TTAGCTCTGAATGCAGGAATCATGAAAAAGAAAAGTGCCTAGCTAAACTGACGGCATTGAGCTCACAGGCTATTGACACTAATTGTATATTATACTCTTATTTTAAACAATAATGCCCCTAAAAAAAATAAGTGAAGGGGAATTAGCTTCCGTTTCCCCCTTTATACTTAACCAGTGAACCTCCAAACCTAATCAGGGAAGCTCCTTATAATAATAAACCGGTATACCAAATTTGGAGCAAATCGAATAATCCTGCAAAAAAAACCATTTATCTAAATTAAGAGCATGGACTAGCCCCCCTTTATCCTTAACCAATGAATCCCCAAAACTAATCAGGGAAGTTCCTTAACATAATAAACCGGTATATCAAATTCGGAGCAAATCGAATCATTCTGCATGAAAAACCCATTTATCTGAATTAAAAGGGGTGGACTAACCCCCCTTTTCCCCCTTTATCCTTAACCAATGAACCCCCTAAACTAATAAGGGAAGTTCCTTAACATAATAAACCGGTATACCAAATTCGGAGCAAATCGAATGATTCTGCATGAAAAACCCATTTATCTGAATTAAGGGGGTGGACTAATCCCCCTTTTCCCCCTTTATCCTTAACCAATGAACCCCCAAAACTAATCAGGAAAGTTCCTTAACATAATAAACCGGTATACCAAATTCGGAGCAAATCGAATGATTCTGCATGAAAAACCCATTTATCTGAATTAAGAGGGTGGACTAACCCCGTTTTTCCCCCTTTATCCTTAACCAATGAACTCCCAAAACTAATCAGGGAAGCGCCTTATCACAATGAACCTAGAAAACAATTTTGAAGCAAATCGGATGTTTCTATCAAGAGTTATCGCGTTACGTGCGTACATACATACAGAACGGGCGGGCACATTAGCTCTCAGGCTTTGATAGCCTGTGAGCTAAAAACGTGCATAAAAGCGTAAATCCTAAAAGATTGAAGACGTAGGATGAGGTTTGGAGGTTTGGGTCATTTTACCTCCCCACACAACCCACCCCTCTTCTGTGACCACAAATGGACAAATAGCGTAGAAAATTGATTTTCCATCTAACTACGTTTATGAAACTGTTTGTGTAGCAAGATGCACTTATGACTGACCTATTATAGTTGAATAAAATGTAAAATGAATTTTTGCGAGATGTGTCACTTTTCTTAGGGGTGAGCGATATTAAATACAGTCATATGGAAATAATAGGACTCCCTCTTCAGTAGGAGGTCATCAACCTAGAATCGTGATCTATTATACATATTATAGCAGGGTTGGCGGACCTTTTTACATCCGCGTGCTAATAATAAAAAAAAAAAATTCCAACTGAACATGACGGGCCAACAACGCCACCCCCACGTCCCATTTCCACAAAAAATAAAATAAAATAAAATAAAATAACGATTTAATTTAATTGTGAGTTATAAATTAGTTTAATTCTTATAATAAATAATAGTGTCAAAATTATTTATTATATTATAAATATAGCTAACATACCTGCAGGTAATAACCAAACTTGGATAAAATGTAAAACTGTCTGCAAACTCAAATAATTTCTTAAAAATTTTCTCAAGAAAATCGCCACGCCCCTCCTAAGTCCTATATCGCCGCTAACAGCAAAAGTGAAAAAGTCCTCTTTCTAATGCCTCACATTACGTTACATGCTCTCACACCCCCCCCCCCTTCAGTTTTCTGAATTAGACTTTATTGAAAAGAGGATAATGTTTACTAAGATATTAAAACCGAATTCCCCTTTCGAATGTAAAAAAGTCACTGGAAATCACAGAGAAATGCTAAACAAGCGCATAAACATTCGCTAAAATTTCCAACCAAATAAACTTTATTTAAAAGAGTTTAACATTTACTTTTCAACACAAATTTTTTTTTTTAATCTGTTAAATTAATCTGCAAAGCCTAAAATAATCTGCAGCACCTACTTCGATGCTGCACTGTTTCTGCTACCGGCCCTGGCAAAAAACATTGTACCTGCTGTTCCGACATAAGCCCCGCACTTCCAATATTTTCAATTTTTTAAAATATATATGCAACGGCGCTTCTTCCATGGTACACGGCAAACAATTTCTAGATAGCTTTTTTTATCTGCAGACCTTCTCACAAGTCTGCGACGGGCCTCGCACAGATTCTCCGCCTGGGGTCTTAATAATTTTTTTAATGAAAAATTTAAAAAAAAAAAAACATCAGAACTGTCTGCAAACTTTGAAAATTTTCTGCGAACGGCGTTCGCGTGTTCGTCTATATTATCTGACTCTGGTAATAACAACATACGCATTAAATTAAACAATATTTAATATAGAAAACTCGGAACAAAACATTTTTCACATGAAAAAATTAATCATAGAAACAGTTATATAAAAAAAAATATAATTACAGTTTTCATTTCATTTTACAAATGTTTTAGCAATCAAATTATTGTTTTATCATAACTTATGAAAAAAAAGTCATGTTTTGTCAGTTTTATTAATACTTTTATCATTTAAAAAAAAATTAAAGATCAATTAATAAATTCTAGCAAAAATTATATAAAGCCCCATGTGCTGGTCAAAACGCGTTAAATTATGCAGAAATATTTCAACAAAGAATTATTTGATTTGCTAGATTTCTATGCAAATCATAGGTGCAATCATAACGAAATCGAGGAAATGGACAGTTGGGAAGGGTCAAATATTTCTAAGCGGGAAATTTCAGTGCTATAACAAGTACACATAGTAGGAGAGCTGTTGAACATTTTTGAGTAGGTATTTGAGGCACCCTGAAAATTTCTGCAACACTTCTTTTGTAATGCCTGAATACAAAATCGAATGTCTGGCTGAAGGATCGTGGCCCAAAAGCTGTGCCAGACACGTGTCAAGTGCCATTTGGCACTTGACACGTGTCTGGCATAGTTTTTGTGCCGACTAAAGTGTCTGTCATTTTCAAAATATTTTTTTCTAAGCATAAATATTATTCTGCCTCAATCTCAGCGTGCCTCAAATACCTTTTTTGGGTAGTCAAAAAATGGCACTTGACACGTGTCTGGCAGAGTTTTTGGGCCGACTAAAGTGTCTGTCGTTTTCAAAATATTTTTTTCTAAGTATAAATATTATTCTGTCTCAATCTCAGCGTGCCTCAAATACCTTTTTTTGTGGGTAGTCAAAAAATGGCACTTGACACGTGTCTGGCACAGTTTTCGGGCCACGATCCTTCAGCCAGACATTTGATTTTGTATTCAGCAATTACAAAAGAAGTGTTGCACAAATTTTCAGGGTGCCTCAAATACCTTTCCTAAAATGTTTAATAGCTCTTGGACTAACAAGTACCTATTATAGAAAACAATAGCTATTTTCAATTAAGCTCCGTCTATTAATTAAAAAAGAATAGGAAATTTGACTGAATTTTGATTTAGAACTTCAATCAACGGTATGCCAAAAATCTCTCTCCGCGTGCCATAGGTTCGCCAACCCTGTATTATAACATTGAATTCATGACGTAGGATAGGATTGAATAGAACGAAGAAAGCTTAATACCTTTTAAGTTTTGATTCAATTTTCATAAAATTTGAAATGTTAAATTTCAATTCATTGGGTTGGGTCATTTTTGCGCTGTTCTAGGCGGATAGACAGACGGACTGAACGACGACTATAGGTGCTACGTATTTATATAATTACGAACGCACAGAAAAAAGGCAGTGGTCTGTATCACCGCTAAGTGCATTTAAGGGTCAAGATTCTGGAATTTAATTGAATTAAAAAAACATAAATCTCGACACTATCGGTAAAAGTATCGAATTCGACCACGAATTCCTTTTGAATGGACACCTCTCTTCCACCGCCCGTACTTTTACGTAACACTGGATGCCTCGAGCAACACCCCCCCCCCCCCCCCGTTACGCTCTTCTTTCCGTCGCCTGAGATATCGATTTTTCGCTCAAGAGTCTTTAAAACGCTGACGATGGCCCGAAGACCGAAATAAACGAGATTTCCCGATCCCGATTTATTTTTAGTGTCGTCGGCTATTGTTCCGAAAAAGATAGTTTTATATATTACATTATATTTTTATTATTGTTATTGTTATCTCCTGTATTCTCCTTAAGGTATGTGAAAAATTATGAATAGTCAGCTAAAGAAGAAAAAAAATCATGCATCAAGCATAGATTATGAAACACTTTCCAAAATATTCCGAATATTGTAATGAGGTGAAAAATGATTTATAAAGAAAAACACAATTCGGAAAATTAATTGAAAAAGAAAAAAAATATATATATACAGTAAACTTCCGATTATCCGTGAAGCACGGGATCGATGATATAGCGGATAACCGAAACACAGTACAAGCCCGTTGCAACAAAAAATACATTTCTATTTGTCAATTTATAAAAAAGAATATTTAACCGCTTTTTTTTTATCTGTTGTGTACTTTCGTTAATAAAAAGCGTAATTGGTAAACAAATCAGTTAAGGATACAAATTTAGAATTTTACAGAATAAATATGTAGTAACATGTTTTAATCCAAAGTAATCCATTATACGTTTTTGTTTGCTTTTTTACTGCAGCAAGATTATGAATTCTATACGTAATAAAAGTATTTCGGTTGTATCGGCTTCTTGCATATCAAACCAATTAATGTGCTTCCAGAGAGAGCATTGTCTTTACTTCCGCAAAACTGACTCCGGTATCATCATTCTCCGATTCATCACATTCATCCGCTTCAGGTTTGAATAATTTCGCCATCCATTACTTTTTTATAACCAATATCATTCTTGTCATCAGGAAGCCAGTCTGATTTCGTCCGCAGAAATAATTTTTACACATGGTACGTTTAACACCAAGTTGAATATCTTGAAATCATCACTAGGTGTTCAGCATCTTGTGCTATCGACGCCCATGTTCCTTTCTGATAAAAAGAAACAAGTTGGAAATTGCACGTCAAACGTGTCAAATGAGGTGCGATCGTACTATAACTAGTTTTATAAATATTTTTTGCACCGCCTATTGTACTGAAAGTGTATTTTAGAGCACGTCATAAGTGCATATCCATTTCCCTCTGTTCGAAAGGCTGTAACTGTAACGTCGTTAAAAAGCACTTGAAATAATTTTTTCCCATTGGCCGTCCTGTAACGGAAAACTTTTGACTGTCCCTGTCATTAAACTATACATCCGATTTTCATAAAATCTGAAATGACTTGACAAAATTTTGCAACCATTATATATTTAAAATTTCAGACCATTCGGTTGGGTAGTTTTGGCTCTGTTATAGGCGGACGGACGGACAGATGAACCGAACGACGACTATAGGTGCTATACGTATTTATATAATTACGAACGCACCTAAAAACGTTATAGGAGGGGTTTGGCGGTTGATAGAATGGCAGATAATCGTAAGTTTACTGTATATACGTTCGAAGTCAATAAATTTAATCACGACCTGCTTCATTCCACCCTTTTCAGAGTTAAAATTGTTCTATAAATGAGACACAGTGGAACAAAAAGGCAAATTATTAGGTCTACTGGAAAGTTCTGTCCGATAATATACGCCTACTTTTTAAAATTCAGATTTCTTCATTGGCACCACCTTTTGAAATGATAAAATTCCCACTGATTTCATGTTTCACATTAAAGTGAAAACGTTGATAATTTTACTATTTCAAGAAAGTAGTGCCAATAAAGAAATCTGGATTTTAAAAAAGTAGGCATGAAATAACATTATTCACTGTAAAAAAAAAAAAAACGGACTAAAAAACGGAAATGCTGCTGGCAATCTAGACGCCAGTACTATTTCCGTTTCTTACGGGAATTTTTACCCATAAATTGCGGATAATTTTCCGTTTTTCTGATTAAAAACGGAAATTTTTCTGTAATTTATGGGTAAAAATTCCCGTAAAAAAACGGAAATAGTACTGTCGTCTAGATTGCCAGTAGTATTTCCGTTTTTTCTTTACAGTGTTGGACAAAACATTCCAGTAGACCTAACATTTTAAAGATGCTAAGCTATTTTCAAAATCACCTTCATTCGGGAGAAGAAACACTATGTGAAAGATAATCAGTAAATGAACCTCTTCGCGTGGAAAGAGGGAAAGAGGAAAATTTCCTGATGATCACCAATATTGAAAAGATAGGGGAGAGGGAGGCACATGTGAATAATTATTACATTTTTGACTATTTCTCGAAATTGATATGAGCTATTGAATCAAAAATTTATTTATATGAATATTTGCAATTTGTTTATTCTTTTGGTGAAACTTATCAAGAATTTCTAACGTATATCATCATTCTAAAAATTGTCTACATTTATTCACATGTGTCCCAGTGGAGGGGTCGTTGTGAACATACCTAGGGCACATCTGAACACATGCATAAATAAGACAAAAATAATCTTTTGTAAATAAAAAGTTTGATGAAATCTAATTAGATGCCCTCTCTCTAGTAGTGCGAATAAACCAATAAATGTTTCAACATAGATACAAGAAATTATTCGTAAAATTGTACACTAATATACCTACTCCTTTTGAGTCACTTATATTTGGATCTAACTTCCAGTAAATTAAAACTGTGAAGAAATCCTAAAAACATTGAATTTATAGCTCAATGTTTGACATGGGTAATTAAATTTTAAACTGAAAAAACTCAGACTTAAAAAATACACTTGTGAACTGTTCACATCTGCCCCCATATGTTCTGTTCACAAGTACCCCATCTACCAACTTCAGCCTAACTTATATAAAAAAAAGATATTTTTAATTGAAATAAGGAAACAAAACTGTTTGTAGACTTGCCTAATTCTAGAATGCAATGTTGATATTCTACTTTAAAAAATGTTTTGAATGAATCTTTACTTCAATAACTTAGAAGACTTTTTTACTTCACACCTCCGAAAACAAACAAATTACAACTCCCAGAAATCAAAATGGCTTATTGTTCTGAAAATTCAGCCACAAGATTGGTACCAGTACTACCATCTATTGGTAATTTTTTAAATTTTTACTTTCTTCTATCTTTACAAGAAGAAAGTATTGGATTCGTGAAAATTTTCGACTTCCGGTTTTCGACGGATTTATACGTTTTAGAATGTCCTAAACACGATTTGATGGTTTTTAGAAAATGTCTGTCTGTGAGTCAGTCTGTCACACAGTCACTCTGTGACAAAAATTTTGTGGGCGCTCTACCTCAAGAACTAATGCACGGAATTTCACAAAACTTTTGATTTAGTACACCTTCATATAAACTGGTCCTGATTAGGTTTTGGTGAAAATCGTCCAACAGGTGGCGCTGCTATGCGGCATTTTTCACGATTTTTGCAATAGCTATATCTCAGGAACTACTGCATGGATTTTCATAAAACTTCCGATTCTATTACTTCAGGATATAATTTGGTGCTGGTTACTTTTTGGTGAAAATAGCCCGACAGGTGGCGCTGTCATGCTGCATTATTCATGATTATCGCAATAGCTCTAACTCAAGAAAAAAAATGCATGAATTTTCATCAAGCTTCAGATTCAGTTACTTCCTGGTATAAATTGATCCTAATTAGATTTTGGTGTAAATCGTCCAACAGGTAGCGCTGCTATGCAGAATTTTTTACAATTTCCGCAATAGCTCTATCTCAAAAACTAATGTACGGATTTTCATCAAACTTCAGATTCAAATGGAAGTTGTCAAAGTAGTTGATAATTAGATTTTGGTGTAAATCATTTAACAGGTGGTGCTGATATGCTACATTTTTCAGGAATATTGACATGTATGAGATGGAAGAAAGTTTTGGGATTGCCACATCTGACTAGTTTTATTTGAAATTAACTGGGTGAAATATGTACTGTTCACATGTGCCCTGCATTCCCCTATTTCATTGCCAATATTTCCAGGTAAAACTCATCCTGTAATAACGGAGTTTTAATGCAAATATTTCCAATATAATGGGTCCATTCATTCAAGTATTTCTCATAGACGCCATAGGCGTAAGGTTTTGAGAATTATTGGTGGGGCTCAACTCTAATATAACTTCTTTTCCACGCACATACGTGTATGTGGAACAGAAATTGATTATCAATTTAGTGTTACTTTCCGAATTCATCACTTTTAAAGAAATTAAACAGAATGTATATTGTTAAATAAATGTCAAATTAAATAAAAATTTAAGACAATGTAAAAATTCGAATGCATAGTCCCGCTAATTGGGAATATTTCAAAATAAAATCACACCGAAAGTTGACTATGAATAATGTCTTTTTCAGATTGTGGATACTTTTCTTATTTTCGTTGTTTTATCTTTTTATATGTCCTTTCAGCTACAAAAGTTCAAACGTTTAGCATTTTATTTTAATTTAAATAAACTTTTTTACCAAAAATAAAACCGACTTCAAAAACTACTACAAAGTAAAAAATAATTTTTTTACATAATAGTTAATAAGAAATTAAATTAAGAGCATTGTATTTACCATGCGTATTATTATACTTATGTACATTAATTTGATTTTTTGGAGTCGGTGCCAGCCAAACGAAGGTAAGTATAACTATCCCACAAACACACATCCAAATATCTACGAGTTTTTTTGCGATTTGTTATTTAGTTAAAAAATTTCAATTTTACCATTTTTGAAACATTTCATCTGATTTTATAAACGTGTATTTTCAAGTGAGATCAGCTGTAATTATGTGTGCTAAATTAAGGGTTATTATAAAATTAGTGCGTTTACACAGGCTATTATGTAAAAAAAATCGTAGCCAAACACAGATTTTCAAATGCAGGATGGTGTCAGAGTTGATTGAGAATGGAATTTTTTGCCTAAACGGTTTTGCTGAATCTTGCTATTTGTATTGGATAAACAATTTTAATTTTGAACTTGGCTTGGCTTGGCTGGCACAGACTCCAAAAAATCAAATTAATCTACATAAGTATAATATAATACGCATGGTAAATACAATGCTCTTAATTTAATTTCTTATTAACTATTATGTTAAAAAATTATTTTTTACTTTGTAGTAGTTTTTGAAGTCGGTTTTATTTTTGGTAAAAAAGTTTATTTTTCACTTTTTAGTTTTTTCGAGTTACAATTTTTGCATGATTCTTTTGGAGGAAATTACGGACTTTTAAAGAAACTTTTAAAGGTATTATTTTGATAGGTAAATACTTTTGTCCAGATTTGTGTGTACATTAATAACACAGGTTTTTTGTGAAAATTCTTTATATATATATATATATATTACAATTATTCTTCTTCAGATTTACTAGCTTTATTTTTTTAATTAAATATTTTTGTTTCTCTATTTGGACATGGGTAGAACGACAAGAGATGCTGCTCGCATGAAAAAATATCGAACTTTGGAAACTGACAATAAAAAGTTCTTCGGCTTACTAAAAATGCTCTATGAAATAGAGAAGAGAGACCCAATGACTTATTTTTCATACTTTCTAACCGATGACCAGGCCCTTATCTTCCGGGTTGCCCTAGATGAACGGGTTTGATATCTGGCATCGGCGTAGGAGACCACCTAATCGCCACGTAGCGGCAATAAACCTGATGAGCGCCTAGTTCGTTTTTCTATTGGCTGTGCCTATTTCTTAATTATGAACTTTTTTATACCAGTTACTTAACATTTATATCTTGTTGTTTAGCACCTGTGCATTGCTACTCATGTTGATCTCGTAATTTAGAAGCTTAATCAGATGAAGAGCACCTCAGAGGTATAATTCATAGGTAACTTCGAGGTCTTCGCATCCGCGACGGAGTTTACATGCACCAGGAGTCATTAGGGTACATGACAAACGAATAACTTATCAAAAAATGATTGTGAAAAGACTACAGTGGGAAAGTCTTAAATGGATTTCCCTTAAATGGCTGGTCATTGATGAAATTTCTATTATGTCAAAAGAGAATTTATCTATAATTCATTTGAGGCATCAAGAATTTGAAAATAATTTATTTTTTGGTGGCATTAATGTTCTCTTATATGGAGATATTATGCAAGTGCCAATATGTGATATAATAATGTATACGTAATGCCAATGTGCTTAAACGTATGCTAAACATTTCAGCATGGTACTTTTATTCATAATTTAAATTATTTGCTTAATCTTTCGCCAAATCTAAAGATGCTGATAGAGAAATTGAGAACTCATTGCATCGTGACGGCATTTTTTTTATTTTTGGTTGTTATGTATTTAATCGTTCTTGGCAAAATCAGTTTAACTCAGGCATTTATGCTTCTTATTGTATCATCATTTGCAATACGTTGGGCAGTGGAGATTTTAAAACTATTAAGTAATCTATTGGGATTGAGTCCACGGCCAATTGTTGTTTCTGAGCTAATATGATTTGATGCATTGAAGCGTTTTGCCAGTTAAATATTTTGTTATACCCACATTTACATTAAACCACATTACTGCTGCTTTTTTTTTACGCTAGCCTTGACTATGGGCTCGATTACGGAAAATTAGAAATTCATCGTCATGCTCATTTAATAGTCTTGTTTAAAGTGTCATCGGTCTCCATAGTAACTGACGTATTTTAGTGAGTATAGTACTGCAAAATATATAGAACATATAGAACTTTCAGAAGCAACTTATGATATTCGCATTTCCTTTAAACCATGTTTGCTGTTAGCATCGCGCACTTTTTGCTTTTATCGGGCAGTCTGATTCAAATTTACTTGCTCTCATTTCTTGATATAATTCAAATGTTTTCATGACTGCGTAACTCACCGACTTGCTTTCGCAATTATGCTTATGCCTACTGAAGTTTAAGCTCTGTGTCATGTAAATACACCGAACCATAAAAATGCCGCCTGTAATACTAATTAGAGTAACTCTTTTTTTTCTTTCTATGTTGGTAATATTGTACTTTAACAGCATAGGGATCTTGGCTGAACTTCTGTTTGCATAATAAAAGTAGACAAATGGCCGTTTACAATAAATAAATTTGTAAATATTGAAAAACTTGGTCGTGTATATGAGACAGTGGTACTACTTAGTTATCCCGTCGACCAAAAATCTATCGCCAAACTATAAGATTAAATGCCAATAATGGTTGATTGTAAATGTCACATTCACTTGGCTTAAGCAAATTACACGTGTTTACGTCATCAAGTGATTTTTATTTCGACGTTATATTTGCATTTTTATTAATGTTATACTAATTTATTTATTCTTTCGTTATTTAAAATAAAAATTATGTCAATTTGTATAATTTGGCGTGTGGTTTGGCAATTTATATAATTTGGCGAAAATGGTCGATGGGATAACTAAGTAGTACCGAGACGGTTAATAGGTTGTCAGAAAATATGCGTGGAATTTTCATTTTCTTTCCAAGGCCCCTATACAGGAAAGTTATCATTAATGTTATCAAGTGGAAATATTAAAGGCAATCAAAAAGCATTCATACATGTAACTATTTATTATAATATAGGTATGTATATAATATGATATATATATATATATATATATATGGGCCGCCAGTCTGATATTATGTGTTTAATTAAACTAAACTATTGTATACTAAATTATTGTTTTGTATTAAACTAGTTTGCTTCTGTAGTATTTAGCATTTGAAACAATGGTGTATATTTAATTAATGTACATTAAATTACTGTTTTGAATGCAAATACCAATTGAGAATTTTAAATATGACTGTCGATTAGAAAATGCGAAGAAACAGATTGGGGAAGATCCATTACTGAATTTGAATGGGAATATCGCCAAATTAGTCAATTACAGCCAAGTTGGCTTCATTTATGGCGACTTATTTTGGTCGCCAAATTTGGCGGTAATTCACTTAACTGCGCCAAGTTTGGCTACTACTTGGCGCTAACGTATATGAATACATAGTTTTATGCTTATGATTCAGAAACCGGTTACAACAATGAAAGATAATTTGGGGGAAATCCTTCATTTTATTGGTTTTTGTTGAATTACTAAAAAACTACTGAACCAATTTCGATGAAACGGAAGTGGTACCAATTCGAGAGTATCCTCTTTCAATTAAAACAAAAATCTCATAAATCGGACAAAAAGTTCCGGAGCAATCGGTGAACATACATAAAAAAAAAAAAAAAACATACATACGCGTCGAATTGATAACCTCCTCCTTTTTTTCGAAGTCGGTAATAAAAACAGAACCTCTAAAGGGGAAATTACGTCTGTAACAAAGAAAAAAAAATGGCAAAAATCAAGACAAAAATACAGTGAAACCTCTCTGTGCGACCACCTCCATCAAGAGACTACCTCCTTGAACGACCATTTTTTCATGGAACGAAATTGATTCCCATAGGCTCAATACTCATTTTACCTTTATTCAGAGACCATCCCAGTTTAACTCCCTCCATGAGCGACTCATTTCTTTGAGGAAAATGATACAAAATCGTTTTTTTCCTGGTCGTTTGAAGAAGGTTTTATTAGAAAAATCATTCCGGAGAGCGCATTATTCGTCAAACTTCTAAACTAAGTTTAGATTTTTTAAAATTATTTTATTCCGGTAACTTTTAAGTGTTTAAACCCCTTTGTGCCTTTTGAGGAAATGAATTTATCTCTGATGACAAATTAAGAATGACGGTCCATAAACTCCCCTGCTCCATTCTACCAGGAAACTCTCAAAGAAATAATATAAACTAAATTCATTACTAAATATAAACTAAATTACTAAATAAATTCATTACTAAATAAATTCATTACTATAAAATAAATTCATTTGTTAATTCCGGTAACCTTTAAGTGTTTAAACAACTTTGCCTTTTTACCCGACTACTAAGAAGGGTTAAGTGTTTCGCGCGTATCTGGGTATGTGGATTTCTTTATACCCTCGAAACATCCCAACGGCTGGATGGATTTTAATGAATGAGGTCTCTATCGATTCGTCTTAACCGTCCGATGGTTGATTTTGTTTTCATAAATTCAAAATGGCGGTCGTAAAATACGAAATGGCGATACAGACGAAAAATTTTTTTAACGCACCCTATTGAGTGGCCTATCACTGCATAGGTCTTTCAAACGGCCCGGTGGTTATAGGCTAGGGTTTGTTTTTATAAATTCAAAATGGCGGCCGTAAAATACAAAATGGCGGTAGAGACGAAAAAAAAAAAAATTACGCATCCTATTGAGTGGCATATCACTGGATAGGTCTTTCAAAATGCAGACGATGTTTCATTGACTATTTTACAGTCAGAAGCTCCGTTTAAATAGGACACAACCTGGAAGTTGTGTAGGTAGGATATCTATCTTTACTGCAACTCTAACTATCCTAGACATCTATAGGTCTCATCAAAACAGTGTTTATAGATAGGAACTAACCATTAAACGCAACTTAAAAGTCATCCATACAATTAAATAAAAAAAAATAGTTAAGTAATATAAAAAAAATAGTCTTACATTGATGAGCAATAATTAGTTCGCTTTTTGCGCAGTCGGGTTTTTTGATTTTTTAAATTTAATTTTTACTTGTTAGGCAATGAATTTAACGCAGATTACAAATTAAGAATGGCAATCCATAAACTACAGGTCTGCACGGGCCGGAATTTCTTGGCCCGGGCCCGGCCCGAACGAAAGCTATCTTGGCCCGGCCCGGTGTAAAAATTGAAAGTTCGGCCCTAGCCCGGCCCGGCTGCATTTTTACAGTTCTCGGCCCGGCCCGATTCAATTTCTACAAAAAAAAAATCCGTTTTTGCTCGACATGCAATTAAGATTCTTTTAATGAATACTACGTACATATTTATGGGAAAATTTTACAGTATATTTTAGATTACTATGTGTTCGCAAAGCAGTAAACACACAATAGTAAACATTAACGATTACACAGTGTTTTAGTCATCGTCTCTACAGACATTTCGAAATTCCAATAAGGATTCATTAAAAAGTTAATGTAGTTCAGAATAAAGGATTAAAAACATGATACCTTTTGAAGCTGTATGATAAAAAGTAGATTTGCGAAAATATTTCTCTCATTTTTAAGGCTTTTCTCAAATCGAAAGAAGTTACATTTCGACACATTTGAGAATTCATTTCTTTTCGGAAACGCGTAAGATTGGCAGGTATTCTTATTCAGAAACTATGTAAATGCCGTCTTTTTCATAGATAAAAGCAATATATCTTTTTCTGAAAATACGCCAAAGTTAGCGTTATGAATCTAATTTCCGGAAGCGATAGCACAGGAAAGGGGAAAAACGTACAGTCACATGACAAGAATCTCTAAGTAATTTATCAAATATGGAGAAAGCTATTCTTTTTCAAATGCCTTCAATAGTCAGGCCTGTGAATTTTATGCCTTTATAGTTAAAAATGAGTCAGAAAATGTGTTTGAAAGTTTCGCATTGTTAAGCAGTGAATATGAGAACCCTTTAAGGTATATTTCAAAGATACTGTTAACAGCAGTTCATTATCACTATTAATACTTTTACAAAACATAATGCCTGTCCTACACATCCTGAGATAGATTAAGACCAGTTCCGTCCCGGCACGAGTCTGCTGAAAAAAGTTAAACCCGTAATCAGGCATCTTGTAACTGTACGATGCCGATCTCTACGATGGACATGTTACATATCTGTATTGATGTTGTTAAACTCGCATCGGCTCGTGACCCACATTTATACTTCTCGAGAAAATCATGTTCATTGAAAATGGCTCGTATTTTATCTGCTTCGCTTGAATTCTTATATCGGGCCGATAGGCCCGATTAATTTTTTTTTATCGGCCCGGCCCTGCAGGCCCGTTCAATTTTTTTGCCGGCCCGGCCCGTTGCAAAAATTGTCCTAATTCTGCCGGCCCGTTGGAAAATTCGCCTTCATCCCGCCGGCCCGGCCCGCGGGCCGGGCCGGGTAGGAGCCTCGGGCCAAGCCCGGGCCCCGTGCAGACTTCTACCATAAACTCCCCTGCCCTATTCTGTCAGGAAACTCTCAATGAAGTAGATAAATTAATGAAATCGTCCTTATTTGTTCCCGTTCACAAGAAAAGTTGCATTTATTTACTGAAAGTCGAAATAAAAGTTATCACAGATAAAACCATAAAATCAAAGCAAACGCCAATTTATTCATTTTTTAAACTCTGCAGCAATTAACTTATGTAATTAACTTTTATTTTGACACTTAAATTTTCATATTTTTTCCTAATGTGAAAAATAAATTTTAGTAACATTAATTGTTACCTTTTTCAACAAATAAAATCGAGATTTAAACAAGACCTCCATTAAGAGACCACCTCTTGGAGCGACCCATTTTTATTGTAACTGAACGTGGTCACTTTAGGGGGGTTTTATTGTATTATCTGTCGAAAAAAGCACATTAAAAATTCCATAAAATATTAAAAAGTAAAAAGAAACTAAATTTTTTTATTTTAGAAATCTTTGGTGGGGCTTCACCCTTACAAGCCCATAAAACTCCACACCTATGATAAACGCAATACTAGGCTCTCAATAGGCTATTAGGGGTGATAGAGAAAAAATAGTGTCCCAATTAAAGTATTTACGTTTTGACAATATTTGCTAGAACTATTTCACATGTTCTGTGCTACTATTTCCTAATGTAAAATGGAAATATTTTCAATAGGAACGTTTCATTGCAAATATTTCTATTATAAAGAAAATACTTCTGCAATAATGACGTTTCAATGCAAATGCAATGTTTCCAGTTTAACCCTTAACTACTGCAGCAGAAATTGTCTCAAAGAGACTTTGAGACCAAATGATGAATAAAAGGCACGAATATTTCTATTAAATATAACTTATAGGACCGGGGGAACCTCATAAAAATTAAAATTTCGTAGTTTTTAAAGAAATGTTTTGCAAACCCAAATCGCTTTTAAAATACTTCTTTACCTCCCTTAAAACATTTTTGTAATTGGGACTCTATGCCTAACGGTTCAGGAATTAGCCGTTGGACACCGTTAAGAGTAGACACCCTGTATACTTAAAGTAAAAGAACAAATAACCGATAGCAATAAATTACTCTATAAATAGAACAAGATGAACCAACAAGCATAAAATATTTCTAAGATGCGAATATTTCCTAAAACACGACACAAATTAATACTTTGATAGTGAAACACAGCTCTGTGCGATGTCGAACAGAAAACCACTAAAAAGATCTTCGCGTGCAGCAGATCCTGGCGGGAAAAAAAAAGACACTTCGTGATGGTTGTTTTTCATTGGCATACATCATTAGTGTTCGAAGGTCGCTATTCGCTAAACGTTATCCCTAGAGTAATGACTCCATGCAGGTTATAAATAAATGAATAGTAGAGTCTTCATGATATCCCAATTATCGTAAGTGTTTTGTAAATATTTGAGGAAAAAATAGAATTCTGGAGAAATCAGTCTGGGAAATTTTTAAACGGAAAGAAAATGCAATTCATTTTTTTCCAGTTGCCTAGGCACCGAGTAATAAAAGGTAATATAATTAAAAAATAATAATAATTAAGGATAGATCGAAACAGGTTTTTAAGACCGAAGCCGAAATCCGGTAATCTTCCTATTTTCGGCCGAAAACGAAAATGTCCAAAAAATTTATTTTAAATAATTAATACATACATAAATCTACATAATTAATTATACGTGTCGCCCAAGTTGGCTCTCTGTGCCTCGATCAAAACTTTTTATTTTCATATAAAATAAAATATAATTAATCAATAACATAAAATGATTTTCTAATTATGCTAATTTCTTCTCATGAAAAAATGTTTTAGGTGTACATACCTCGATTTATTCTTTATAATGATTTTTGTAACTGATCATCTGTTATACTATACTTTCTCACATAGTATTTGAAACACTTCTGCGGTTTGAAACTAAAAATTTTCTATGACTTAAATCTGCAGCTTTTAATGAGCAAATGCAAAGAGTCTTCAAAGTTGAGTCATATAGGCATTGCTAGCTTTATAATTTGTACTCACGTCTCCAGTCAGTCGTGACTGATCATTATAAACAGTGAAGTTCATAGCAATAAATAAAGTGTATTTCATTGGAGACTGTACAGCTCAAATCAATGAGTAACGAATATTTCCTAAGGAAAAAACGAGATTTTTGGAATAGAGATATTTTCGGTCCGGCTGAATTTTCAGCAGCATTTTCGGCGAAATTCTGATTTTGGGTCGAAAACAAATTTTCGGTCGATCTCTACTTTAAAATACCATGATAAGCCTCAATAACATATCAATTACATGGCAGTGTCTCTATTTTAATGTTCTGTTTCTGGTAAAGTGGTTTAGCTGGTCTACTGCATGTAGGTCACTTTTATGTTCCTTTATCTGAACTTTCAACTTTCGAGTTGTCATCCCGAATTATTCTAGCAATAGTATATTATACTTAAAGTCAAATAACCAATACTAATAAATTGTTCAAAAATGGAATAAGATGAAACCAACAAGCATAAAATATTTCTAAGATGAGAGTATTTCGTAAAACACGATACAAATTAATGCTTCGATAAAGAAACACAGCTCTGTGCGATGTCGAACAGAAAACCACTAAAGAGATCTTCGCGTGCAACAGATCTTGGCGGAAAAAAAAGACACTTCGTGATGGTTGTTTTTCATTGGCATACATCATTAGTGTTCGAAGGTCGCTATTCGCTAAAAGTTTTCCCTAGAGTAATGACTCCAGGTTATAAATAGATGCAATAGTAGGCTATTAAGGTATCCAAATTATCCTAAGCGTTTCGTAAATACTTCTGGAAAAAAAATAAAATTCTGGAGAAATCAGTCTGGGAAATTTTCACGCGAAAAGAGAATGCAATTCATTTTTCTCCAGTTACCTAGGCACCGAGTATTAAAATATAATATAATAAAAAAATAAAATAATTAAGGATAGACCGAAACAGGTTTTTAAGATCGAAACCGAAATCCGGTAATCATTCCATTTTCGGCCGAAAACGAAAATGTTAAAAAAAATTATCTAATTAATACATACATATGTATACATAATTATTAATTATACGTGTGGATCTCTGTATCTCTGACCAAAACTTTGTTTTCATATAAAATAAAATATAATTAATTCATGAACGACACAATATGATTTTCTATTTACGCGAATTTCATCTCATTAAAATACGTTTTAGGTTTTATATTGTTGTTTTAGGCCTCTATTGTATTTTATGTCCTCTATATGTTCTAATTATGTTCCGCTATATGACATAAAATACAATAGAGGTAACACTGCTTTATCCCGGCTAAATCAAATAGAGAACATTAACATACTTTTTAACGAGAGTAAAATCATCTACAGGTCTAATTTTTATTTGCAATTATTCATAAGAGAGTCCACTGAAATTTATTTAAGAGGTTCAGAAGTTTGTAACGATACATTATCTTTTCGTATCCCGAATTTATGGGTTGAATGGTTGGATAAATTAAGGCATCGCGACATAGAGGAAACACGAGCAATCGCGAAAATATAGGGCGCGTTACATGATTACTTCTTTATTTTCGATGATTTTTTCCATTTTTCATTATGCATTTGTAATTTTCTATTATACATTCTGACGACGACTCAGAAAATGAGTTGAAACATGTAAATAAAGAGTTTTTAATTTACTTTCAATGTGTTTTTATAACGTCTTTTAAGCAAATGAATATTTTAATATTATATGATATGATTAGAAACGGACGTAATTTTGACTTAGTACTTGCAACAATTTACTTAGAACAATTATTGAGTATTTTGATAGTTTGAAGTGATTTTTATATATAGCTTATATAATGTGCATTGTTTTAATGTGGTAAGACAACTGATTTTTTTTTTTTCATTTCAAATATGATTCTTGGATTAGGAATCTCCTTAAGTCGTGAGATTTCGCAAGTATGTTTGTCAAACTGTCCCCTTAAACTACAGTTCCGGATGTGATGTTCTGATAAAAGTCTTCATGAGACAACAATCGCCTCTCATTCAAGATTTAACCCTTTATCATAAAATGAAGAAAGTGGCCAATTCCAAATTCATTTCAATAACCAGGCCGGCAGATGGAGTCCGTGAATAGATCTGCGAGATCTTGGAAATTTTGTTTTGTTTTTATATCCGTTCATATATCCAAAGGAGTTACTATGACATTTCTTAATTCATTTTTGCCCAGAAACAAGTGAAACGGCCAGGCGTTATTCGGAAACTAAGGAATCGTAAGCCGTTTTCCATTTTTACTTTCATCTGTCTTTACAAGAAGAAAGTATTGAATTCGTGAAAAAATTCGACTTTCGGTTTTCGACGGATTTACACGTTTTAGAAGATCCTGAACACGAATGGACTATTTTTAAAAATTCTCCGTGACTATATGAATGTCTGTCGGTGGCACAAATTTTATGGGCGCTCTATCTCAAGAACTAATGCACGAAATTTAGTTAAAATTTATATTCAGTTAGTCCTTCATATAATTGGGTGCTGATTAGTTTTTGGTGTAAATCGTCCAATAGATGGCGTTGATAGGCTGCATTTTTCACGATTTCCGTAATAGATCTGTCTCAAGAACTAATGAACGAATTTTCATGTAACTTCAGATTCGGTTAGACGTTGACACAAGTTGCTGTTGGAGTTTTGATCTTAATCACCCAATAGATATAGCGCTGCTATGCTGGATTTTTCGCGATTTTTGCAATAGCTCGATCTTAAAGATTAATGAACGGATCTTCATCCAACTTAAGATTCAGTTTAGACGTTAACGTAAGTTTTTGCTGATTAGGTTTTGCTGTCAATCCCCAACAGGTGGCGTTTTTATGCTGCATTTTCAATTATTTACACGATTTTAGCGACAGTCCTATCTCAAGAACTAATGCACGGAATTTCATATCTTTAGAATCCTTATGATGGGCATAGATTGCCATTTAATTATGGTAGTGTGATAGCGAATTTTTTAGTGTTAACATGTATGAGATAGAATAAACTTTTGGGATAGACACATTTGACAAATTTGGTAAGGGCAGGTAAATTTGGTAAAGATCTTTCCGAAAATACTGTCAAAGAAGGCGTTTTGAGCTGAATTTTTCGAGCATGACATCGGGCTAGAAAGGAGTAAACCCTGTCGTCCCGTGACCACAATCGCTTAAACCTCGATAAGTATTTTATGGATCAAAAAATTCGATCCCAAATCGCTGCAATAGCCAATCCTACCAATTTCATGCATTTACGTTTAAAAAGAAATCCGAAAATGTGTCAGAAAGTTTCGGATTGTTGAGCAGGGGATTTGAGAACCATCTCATAAAAGTTTGAACCACACTTATTTTTAGTTACATTATTTAAGGCGATTCTTGTTTGTTCCCTTTGATGATTTTTTTTTTTTTTTTTTACCGATCTACATTTACTTACTGAATACACACATTTTTATAGGTAATACTTAAACTAGCATGTTGTGGCCATCACAAAACTTTCCTCTATATAAATCACAAACAGCACTAATTGATATCAAGGTGTACCTGAATCTGAAGTTTGATGGAAATTCGTGCATTCGTTCTTGAGACAGAGCTATAGTGTAAATTCTGAAGAGTGCAGCATAGCAGCGCCACCGGTTGAGCTATATACACACCAAAACGTAAACAGCACACTAACTCATATCAAGTAAGTAAGTTAAGCACCCACCCTGGGAACCCGCCTTTGGCTTATGGTTAGGTTTGAACCCCGAGCCCAGGGCAGGGAAAAGTACTATTACCTGTAAAACCCTCTAGTATTTAAGACACTTAATGGAATACAATACAATAAAAAAAAATTAAATTAAATTAGTTTTTCTCTCTTTTTTTTTTCTTTTCCCTTTTTTTTCTCTTTTTTGCAGTCAGCTGCTGGCCCCTCTAGAAATATGAGGTAAAAATTACTAAAAATATTTAAAGATAAAATAATCTAAATTTAAAGATAAAATTACAATAATATATAACTTAAAGGCCAAAAACAATAGCTGTAGTAATGAATTTATATGTCCAGCACTCCTGCTCACTGCCCATAACTCGGAGGAGGACCGTTGAACTGATATATTGATCTATAAGATCCACGTTCATATTAAACCTTCTGAACGATATAAATATAGTTTTAAGCTAGATTTGAGATTAATTACTGTAAGCTATATATAAGTACAATAACATATAGGAATGGTTTATCGGTTACCCACAACGTACTAGAGCAAGATTAAAGTTTTTAAGAGCTGAATTTAAAGTTTTTAAGAGTTTATCTGAAGTTGCTATATATCACGAAAAGTTCAACTGGTTATCACAGCGACATACAAGTTTACAAAAGCAGGACACCATTTTTGAAGATATTAGCCTTTAATACTCATATTAAAATCTTTCGCTGATGAATTAATGAAAGTATTTTGTAAGAGATATTACTGTAGATATTTTCAAGATGAATAAATACTTTTTTTTTTTAATGTAGATACTTTATCTGTACCTCCTGTCCACCAATTGAGACTGAAATATAAGACACAAACTAGAGTCTGCTGTATGCTTCCTATAGTTTTCTTGATAATAGCAATTAGTACAGCGATGCTGTGATGGATCGGCGATATAAGGACTGTTGAGAGTTTGATGACCCATGGCACATTTGGCACATATGGAGTTCCTTCTACAGTTAGTCTTTGTATTCCCGTAAAGTTGACAGTTCTCACATCTAAGTATGGGTCGATATATTCTTATACTGCAATTATTGAGGCCAATTGAGATACTTTTCTGAGCCAGAAGTTTTTTAGCTGCATTTACTTCTAAATTCAGTACCATATGATTACTTGTGGATTTTTCTCTTTGTATTATTTTTAATATTGTTAAATTCTTGTCTGTTGAACGATCCTTTAAGTAGTTAATTATGTCATCAGTAGGTATCATCGATGGTATTCCTGTAATTATTATCCTTGAGTGTTTTTGCACGTTGTAAGTTAGTTCTACTATTTCTGAAATGTTTGGGATTTTTTCAATTCTTTTCAATAACTTCTCTGTGTTGTTATCTGTATCTGATTGAATTGTCAGTGTATTGATTTGTCTTGTTTGTTTACAGAATATTGGTAGATCATTTTCTTTAATCAATTCGGTATTTAACAGTTCTTTCAACTTATTTGTTGATATTTTCTTTGAGATATTTTTTATAATTATTGCCGAGTTTGAATACTTTCCTTGAGAGTTAAATTGTTTTTGTTCTTCGTTATCTTGAGATCTTTCATAATTCTTTGTATTTTTGTCTATAAGATTTTCTATTATTAGTTTTTCAATTTTGTGAATCCTTCTTGATAATTGTGGTATGTCTGTATCTATATTATTTTCTATATCACTAAGCTTGTTCATGCACTCTTCTATTTTGTCTTAATCTGAAGTTTTTTGAAAATCCAAGCATTAGTTCTTGAGATAGACCTATTGAAAATATCACAAACAATTCAGTATAGGAGCGCCACCTGTTGAGCGATTTACACCAAAATGTATAAAACGTAAATTCATGTCAAGGACTAACTGAATCTGAAGTTTGATGAAAATCCGTGCACTAGTTCTGAAGATTGAGCTATTGCAGAAATCGTGAAAAATTCTGCATAGCAGTGCCACCTGTTGAGCGAGTTACACCAAAATGTATAAAACGTCAATTCATGTCAAAGATTAACTGAATCTGAAGTTTGATGAAAATCCGTGCATTAGTTCTGGAGATTGAGCTATTGCGGACATCGTGAAAAATGCTGCATTGCAGCGCCGCCTGTTGAGAGATTTACACCAAAACACAATCAGCGTCAATTTATATCAGGGACTTACTGAATATAAATTTTTATTAAATTCTGTGCATTAGTTCTTGAGATAGAGTGCCCACAAAATTTGTGTCATATACAGACAGACATTTTGTAAAAACAGGTTTTTCGGAATCTGACACCTAAAACGTTTAAATCCGTCGAAAACCGAAATTCGAAAATTTTCACGAATCCAACACTTTCTTCTTGTAAAGATAGAAGAAAGTAAAAATCATTTTGACAAGGAAAAAAAAAAATATTGTGGGTAAAAATTGAGAATTTTAATTTATTTAAAAAAACTTAAAGAATTTTTGGCTGAAAGAATTGGCTGTTTTTTGATACATTACTGTGTTTAAAATACTAAAACTTCTACCAATATTTGTCAAATCACGCCATTATTTTTTTGTATCCTCAATAGAGTATACTTAATAAAATTAGGGATGGATTTTACAATACAGTGAAAAAAATATATAAATCGAAGCATTCAAGAAATCCTGTTTTTTGCTGCGTTTTTTCATGTTTGTATCGATCCCTAATTTTATTAATTAAACTACATTGAGGATACAAAATAATAATAATAAAGGAGTAATTTGAACGCAGTGTTTTAAACATAGAAATTTTTTAAAAAACAGCAAATGTTAAAATTCTTTAAAAATAGAAAATTGAAATTTTTACCCGCAAAAGGATTTTTTGTCAAAATCAGTTTTCTAAGTAGTACCTATAATAATGTGCATATAATGATTAAAGGTACATTAGTAAAAACAATATAAAAATTTTGTTTTTAAAGTCAATTCCAACTTAGGTCATCAAAGAAAAATTTAACATAATCCCTTAAGCTAATATTAGATTTTGTTGCATTAAATTATATCAATTTGTTGATTTCCTATAAGCCAGTAAATCCTATTGGTTTACAATGGAAGTCTATGGGAATTTGTCGAAATATTACGGATATCGCCAAGTTGGTGTCACTTTTGGCGACTCATTTTGATCGCCAAATTTGGCGCTATATCGCCATGTTGGCGACAGAGCAGCGTCCCCCCCTATGGTAACTCCCCTTACACATATGAAGATGCATTAAATGCTGTTCACTAACCAATGGCCGCCATTTTGTCTCCCATATAAAACTAAAATTAATTAAAATTTAATTAATGAATTAATATTTGAAAAAACAGTATTAACACCAACTGTCATCCAGTACAAGTTTTTAAAAAAAAAATTTATTTCAACTTGATAGGATAAATAATAAGTATTTTATTAACGATTGAAAATTTGAACAAGATATATATATATATACATATATATAGGGTGAGTAGGTTGGTTGGTTGATTGGAGTTTTATGACACAAGGTCCCTTTAGGGACATGCTGCTCCAAGAAAAAAAGTAAGGTGTAAAACATAGTTAAAATTTAAAAGTTACATTAAAAGACTGTATGAGATATATAAGTTTAAAACAAAGTAAACTGAAGAAAGAAATGTGATGATACATGTAATTAAAATAATGTACAATGAAAGCGACAATACATAAGGTTTTAAAAACCAAAATGTAATTAAAAGACAAAGCAAATATTTAAATTAAAAAACTCTAAAAGCTCTAAAGGTTATGAAAGTTATAATTAATCCAAAAAACAAAGCATAACATCTTATAACTTTGTTTTTAGGCAGTATTACTATAATTCAAAATTTAAAAAAGTCAATAAAAATCATGTAGGATGAAATTCTTCGAAAACAGTATTTTCGTCGTCATCCGAGTCATAACTGTGAGATTCCATAGCCTCTTCTGCATATTTAAGCAACTGTTTGGTATCCTTTACATTTGTGATTGCTGGGCTCAGGCATGATTTCTTGTCTTTTCTCTTCACAGTTTTCCACTTTGAAGAGACTTGAGTTGGAGGTTTCTTTCGTTCTTTTTGTGCACAAGATTTTTCGTTTGCTTTCTGAGTCGGACAAACAATAGGCTTTTACCAATTTGCTTTTATCTGTAACTGGCGTTTGTTTAGTTTTGTGTTCGGTTGTTATTTTAGCTTGGACTGATGATTTTTGTGACGGACTATGGATGTAATCAATTTTCACAGGTTCTGTTAATGGTGGCCAGAGTTCCAATTTTGGCATTTGTCTTGTACTAGCGGTAGAGTGTACATCACGGGTTTTTCTTTTTAGAGTGCTAGATGATGGATTCTCAGGTGAACAACTTGGTGGAGAGCATGATTCAGTTTGGGTGCTTATATGTCTTACTGGTTTTGAAGATTGAGTTTCTTACTCTAGCGTCCTGAAGCAAACAAGATGGGGTTCTGGTATCAACTAGTTTCCGAGCATCAGGATATGAAAGTTTCCGAGTAATTTTAACAGTAACAATTTCTTTTTCACGGATCCAATTAGGACAAGAGCGAGAGTATGCTGTATGATCCCCTTTACAAATTGCGCAGTTTTCAGGTTTTTCACAAGACTTATCGTCATGGCCGACTTCTGTACAACGTGCGCAGGTAACAGATCCACGACATGCAGTGTTAGTATGGCCGTAACGCTGGCATTTAAAATAACGGAGAGGATTAGGGATATTAGGCCGGACTGGACAACTTAAGTATCCAGCTTTGATTCTGGTTGGTAAATTAGGGCTATTGATTGTTAGTATAATGTGCTTGGTCGGAAGCACTTGCCCATTCCGACGAATAGTAAATACGGCGTACAACTACGATATCTTGTTCTTTTAAATTTGTTAAAAGTTCTTTTGTAGTGAATAGAAGGTCTGGTTCAGATATAACACCACGGGTTGTATTTAAGGTTTTATGTGCCTGAACAGACACTAAAAAGGTGCCTATTGTAGAGCAATTCTAGATTAGCTGTGATTGTTTGGCTGTAGAGATCTCAACAAGTAAATCTCCAGATTGCAATTTTTTGAGTGAATGGCCATCTCCCAAAACAGACTGGAATGTTTTCGCAATAAGAAAAGAAGACGTTCTCTTAAAAGAGCTATCAAAGAGGCTATCGGTACGTTTAATAACAAAGAAGCGAGTAAAAGTATTCTGTACAATTTGTTGCTCTCCACAAGGGAGAGATATAGAAGGAATTGAATTTTTTCCCTCCATAATAGAAATAATAGAATTCAGATCCTGGCCGCACCACCCACAACCGAGCCCAACAAGGGGATGCACATTCGTGCACCAGTGCTAACCAGGGTCTATACGGTCACAAGACAACCCTATGTCAGTCTCCACCCTTAACGAGATGACTAGTAATTGCTCGCTCACTTGATCCCTTAGCCAGTGACAAGTCAGCTGACCAGCCGATTGATGCATACGGGACCAATATGCACCTCCCGTCTACCTGAAGCAGAGGCCAAAGCAGTGTGTTGGTTCCTTCAACTGCCAGGATCCCCCCCCCCTTTCCAGGGACACGGGTCGCCACGCACGGCAAACACGTGGGTGGTTTACAATTCTCCATGAGTTGATATACAGTATGATATCGGGTCATACAGAATTGCCCTCACTTCCGAAGAGGAAACCACAACGAGAGTGAAACAAAGAGGAAAGAAAGACAAGAGAGATAAGAGGAAAAGGAAAAGAGAAAGATCGCTCAGGAACCCGGGGTTGCGAGGCCCGTGAATACCTAAAGAAGGTATCCCCCTGGGGGGTAGGGTGAGTAGGAATTGAATAATTCTTCAAAGGGTACCGAGTCCTCTTAAAATAAAAAACTGTGCCGATTTCATCGATTTCTAAAACCCACCATCCTTTTAAACACAAAACCTATTGCGTTGAAATAATATATATCAGCTATTCTAGATCGTCTACCCGAGGTATAACTGCGACCGTGACTCCCGCCCATCATAGAGCGTTATTAAAGAGCTTGTTGCGTGCCTCGACAGTTATTGAATTACGTGGTAGCCAGAAAAGAAAAAGAAGAAGAAAAAAAAAAGACAGTTTCTTTAAGATTAATTTTCTCTGTCAACGTCTTTTTTTCATACCGACTTAATTTATATAGACATTTTTAGCCGAATCATTTTATAAAAAAAATTCAGCATTCCTACTTGATGCAGTACATCTATTTTCTTTCTGAAATCTTTGCATCAGGTCGGATAATTCGATTTTATCCGAACAGCGTCGGTTCGGATTGACTTTATTTTATTTTTTTTTTTCATTCTTCTATTTTCAATCGAAGAAAGTATTATAATCGAATTTTTTTTTTACTTCCGGTTTTCGACGGATTCACAGTTTTTAAGGGTCAGAGATACCAAAAAACATAATTATACAAAATGCCTGTCTCTCCGTGTGTCGCCATTGTAACTTCGAAAAGTGTACGAAGTTATGCATAGAATTGAATAAAATTTTCTGTGTATGTTTTTGGCTGTTTCGCAGCAGGTCCTCCTTCAATTTCGAAATATTCCGCCGGAAGGGGACGCTGTCATAGCAATTTTTATGCCATTTTCATTATTGTACCATCAAAAAATGTATGAAGTTATGCATAGAATTGAACCAAATTTTGTGTACATGTTTCTGGCAATAGCAATCATGCTCTCCTTGAATTGCGGGTCGCTATAATAGCGACTTTTGTATAATTTTTCACGATTTTTCGTAATTCTATTGTCCATTGGCGGCTCGTGCAGCGACGGGAACATCGCATCTTGCTCAGCTGGCAATTCGCAAACAGCGGATGTACAACAGGATAACGAAAACTATTGATTTTAATAAATGTCATGATCGAGATCAACCGGTCTTTACTCCGATTCAGTGATTAAAGCAGAACTTTAGGATGGAAGTCAAAGTTGGTATAGTATTGAACCAATAATATTGAAGTATTAACATTTGGTAAGTACTTTTTGAAATATTAAGATGTATGAGATAGAAGAAAGTTTTGGGGTAGGCACATCCAACTAATTCTTTTCTGTGGTTGAATTCGGGCTCGAGCATATCGAACTGTTTTAAAGAAATGTTCAGAATATCGCTTTGGATGAAAAATTACATAGATGAATAGTATACTTCTTTCAATTGCTAAAAGGGGCAACATAAAAACAGTAAAAAAAAGAATTTATTGAAAAAAAATTTTATTATTTTTCATATTTTATCTTACCGCTTTTAGCAATTGAAAAAGTACATTATTATACAAGGTGTTAAATATTGAATAGTTTACAATTTGAATGAGTAGATATACAGAGTGTTCACAAATTATCTTTTAATATTAGACTCTTTACAATTTTAAGCTTTTATAAAATCCAAAACTGAACAGACACGTGTAAAATAACACATTATTAGGAGTCTATACTGAAAGATATAGTTTAATTTTAGGGTTTATAAAACTTGTTGAGGAAACAAAAAATTCGAAACGCAATTGCATACATGATTACAGAAGCAGTTCTGCATGTATAACTAAGTTTTTTTTTTCTTTTTTTTTAATATATATATATATATATAATTAATTACACTTGAGAGTCTTGTGCTTGCACTGAACCTAAGAATAGGGTTTACTTATAGCATTTTTATGTTTTAAAAGCAAAACTGTATCTTGCTTACATAAAATTATCAAAAATTTAGCAATATAAATATAGCAATAAGAAATTTAGCAATAAGAAAAATATAAGCTCTCAACAAAAAAAAGATTAAAATTTACGTTCACTTTATAGAGCCTAATACCCTACAATCTATGTGAAAAAATTCAATTCTTCTCCAGTATGCGAATTAGAACTGAAAAAATACAGGCATTTTCAACAATTGTATTTAATGCAGCCGCTGATGAGAAATTATTACTTTCTTCTATCTTCTATAGAAGAAAGTATTGTAATTGAAAAAAATTTTTACTTCTGGTTTTCGGCGGATTTACACATTTTAGGGGTCAGAGATCCCAAAAAACATGTTTATAGAAAATGTCTGCCTGTCCGTGTGTCGCCATCGTACCATCGAAAAATATGTAGTTATGCATAGAATTGAATCAATTTTTTTGAGTCTGTTTTTTGGCCATGGCAAGAAGGTCCTCCCTGAATGTGCAAAAATTCCGCTGGAAGGGGGCGCTAGAATAGCGATTTTTGTGTAATCTTCTTAATTTTTCGTAGTTCTATTGTTCACCGGTGGCTCGTGAATTGACGGGAATTTCCCATCCTGATAAGCCGACTGTTCGTGATTTTAATAAATATTATGATCGAGATGAACTCGTTTTTACTTCGATTCACTGACTGAAGCAGAAATTTCAGATGAAAGTCAAAGTTGATATAGTATTGAACATTTTGAAATATTAACATATGAGATAGAAAGTTTTGGGATTGTCACATCCAACTAGTTTTTTATTTTAAATTTGCTTTTACGATATTCAATTTCAGGGCTTTCTTTCAAAAGTCAGGAAACATTTCGTTCGAAAATTGAATATCCTAAAAGCAAATTTAAAATACAAAATAATTTCCCATCAGCGGTTGCATTAAATTGCTAAAAATGCTTGTATTTTTCGCTGTTCTAATTTGCAGTCTATATCCAGAAAATTTCATGAAACAACATCGAAAACTTTTAACTATATTGCGCGTAAAGCCCCAAAATCACATTTTGAGAAAAGGGACTTTAAAATTCTCTCTTAGAAAATATTCTATATATTAAGAAATATTAATTGTGTCATTCATTTTACTTTTACGTGTTCAGGAATGTTCTTTAACCCTTTATTCCCCGATGGTACTTTAAAGTGCTTTTAAAATAACTTCTTATAAAATTAATTTAAGGGGGCTGGTCATTCAGCTTCCTATTTCCCCTCACTAATGTAAAGTCTATCGGCATTGGATATATTCGTTTATTTAAAATATCTCCTCGAGAAATTCATATTTTTAACTTCTATTTTTTTTGTGTGTACACTTCCTGAAAGATGTCTCTTTTTTTCTTAGTTCTCAAAATATTTCTAATGTGTAGACTTCATTTTATAGGAAGTGTTACAATCTTACTCACACTTCGCTCGCTTTTAACGCATAAAATATTAAATTCAGCCTAGATTTTAGAAATATTTTGAAAACTAAGAAAAAAAGAGACATCCTTTAGGAAGAGTACATAGAAAAAAGATGTTCAAAATATGAATTTCCTGAGAAGATATTTTAAATAGAGGAATGCATCAAAAGTCCATAGACTTAACATTACGGTGGCGAATTCCGAAGCTGAGTGACCAGCCCCCTGAATATATCGATTAGAAGTAGAGTTATAGATACTTTATTTTATCTTGTTCCAAAAGCATTATGAGTTGAACAAAGCAAAAATATTTATAAAAGGATTATTTCTTTTTCACTTGCTGCTTGAGCTTTCTTGACGTTGAAAAGATGGGGAGGGAAAAGTTTGTTTGGAAATATTTCTATATTCCTATTGTACGAACATTATATTTGTACATTTCCTAATTCTACAATATATATGTATATATAAAAAAGATTTAAAATAAAAGATTTGAGTGGAGTTATAAATAGTGCACAAAATCCCTATAAATTCGAATTTAATTTATTTTAATTGGCAAAATACTTCTAAATTTTATTAACCCTTTATCTACTGACGGTACTTATAAGTACCATGAAAATAATTTGTTATAAAATTCATTTAATACATCGATAAGTAGTAATTCAGTTTGGAATGAGTTATGGATGCATTACTTTATCTTGTTCCAAAAGCATTATTGGTTGCACAAAAGAAAAATATTTTTAAAAGGCTGATTTTATTTTGCCTTTGCATCTTTTCAGCTCTCTTTGGGGGCAGGGATGTGTAATTTTTCAATTCGCAAATATTCCTATATTTCTACGGTAAGAACTTTATATTTGTATATTTCCTAATTCTACAAAATACTAAGAAAAATATTTAAAATAAAAGATTTGAGTGGGGATTATAAATATTGCACAAAATCCCTATAAATTCAAATTTAATGAATCCTTCTAAGTCCTTCAACCATTCTAAAATCTTTCTAAAATTTATTAAATGATTATGTAAATCTTCTAATGTAGTTTCAAAAATTCACCAAAAATGCTTTAGAAGATAAAATTTTCATGAATTCATAATTCAGTACATAAAGGGTTAAACGATTGTGTCAATCTTCTAACGTAATTTCAAAAAATTCACGAAAAAGGCTTTAGAAGATGAAATTTTCATGAATTCAGAATTTGGAACAAAAGGTTAAATAATTACACTTTTTCAAATATTGAATGTTTTGAAGATTTAAAAGTCCTAAGACGCCTTAAATTCATAAAAAACTTTTGTGCTTTTTGAAAATCAATCACGTGGGGAGGGTAATATTTTTTACTGCTCCTTACTAGAATTTTTTGCCGGCTACCCGCTTTTATCAAATTTATAAAATTCTGCATCCATGCGCATAAAAATAAGAACCTTTTGAGATCGTCCACCTGAGATTTCTACTGCAACCGTGATTCTCATTCATAATAGAGCATTATTAAAGACCTAGTTGCGTGACCGACTCTCGTTCGAAGTACGTAGCCACAAAAAGAAAAGACCATTTCCCTTATATTATTAACTCTGTCATCGTTCTTTTTTCATTGTGACATAATTTATAGACATCTTTAGGTAAATTAATTTTCATGAAGTTAAGGGATCTTACATGGCTACCTGATGCAGTAATAGTTAACCCTTTATGTACTGAATTATGAATTCATGAAAATTTTATCTTCTAAAACATTTTTCGTGAATTGTTTAAACTACATAAGAAGATTTTCATAATCATTTAATAAATTTTAGAAGGATTGAAGGATTCATTAAATTTGAATTTATGGGGATTTTGTGCAATATTTATAACCCCACTCAAATCTTTTATTTTTAAATATTTTTCTTAGCATTTTGTATAATTAGGAATTGTACAAATATAATGTTCGTACAATAGAAATATTTCCGGAATGAAATCCCCCCCCCTCCCCCGCCAACGCCAAGAAAGCTGAAAAGATGCAAAGGCAAAAGAAATCCTTTTAAAAATATCGGGTGATTATAATTAAAGTTACGATTTCAAAAATCGATAATTTTAAAACTACTGATCAGAATGTCTTGATATTTGAGCAGAACAATCGTGAAACAATCAAATTTCGTTTGGCGAAGGAAAAAGATCAGTTCCAAAATGTGCCGATAGATGGCGCTGTCAGGGTTCACATTGCCTGAAGATATGCAAATTACTAATACGTGATATGCGCACCTCAGACATAGCTGCCATAAAAATGCACAGCACTAGCTCTTTGCCTAAATGCTTCGTCATGACTCTGACGGATCGCGCTCTGCTATTCAAGCTTTTTTATAAGAACGATTACTGTGAACTTACAGCTATTAGGAAGTTTCGGACATTAAAATCCATAAACAGGGGTCCAATAACCACAAATGGTGTGCAATGGAAGAGACCGGTTCATTTGACGTTAAACGGGGTAGAGGAAGGAAACCAGTTTCGGCTGCGGCAGTGCAACATGTGGCTACAGCCTACAGTGAGACTAACAGTGAGGCTGGAATCAGCAGTGCACGGGGAATTGGCTAAATACTTGATATGCTGAACAGCACGGTGCGTAAAGTTCTAGAGAACATCTTGCGCTGTTATCCGTACAAGATAACTCATGTGCCGGAGTTGCTACCCGCTGAGCTGGAAGCACGTAATCTTTTGCACTACAATTTCTTGCACGGATGGAAGTGGACAACGGTTGGTCATGAAACATTCTGTGGTCTGACGAAGCCCACTTTCATTTACGAGGTTCAGTAAATGCGCAAAATTGCAGGATATGGGCGACCGAGAATCTGTCCCAGCTACAGCCATTAACCTCTTCAGTCTGAAAAAGTCACTGTGTGGTGCGGAATAACGGCAGCGTTTATCGTTAGCCCGTTTTTCTTCGAGGAGATCACACCTGCGGGTCCCGTTACCTGCACCGTTACTGGCAAGCGGCATGAAGCACTTTTGCGTAACCATGTCCTTCAGGCACTTCAGCAGCGTCAGTGTGTGGATCGCATAATATTCATGAAAGATGGCGCTCCTCCGCATATTGCTACTCCTGTGAAGCAGCTACTGCGTTCTAATTACGGAGATGATAGGATCATAAGCCGCCATTTTCCAACAACGTGGTCGCCACGTTCCTTCGTCTTAAACCCGTGTGATTTCTGGCTTTGGGGGTACCTGAAGAATGCTGTTTACAGCGGGCAGATTCAGAATCTAGCCGACTTGAAGACAAACATCACACACCACACCCATTGCATCAGTACAGATACCCTCCGATCTGTTGTGGAGCATGCCGTTTTGCGCTTCCAATTAGTAGCGGAACAAGGCGGAGGGCATATCGAACAACTTATGTCTTAATAATCAATAAGGTGTTTGTTCCATAAAGCTTTTTTTTTTTCAGTTTTTGTCATTATCGCTGTAAACACGTATTCTTGTCTTTTCACTAATAAATTTTAAATTTTTAGTAAATCCCTGAACTCTATTTTTTCCTTCTGGCTAACAACATTGTTTAACGATTACATTTTTGGTCTTTCCCTGATATTACGCTGACAGCGCCATCTATCGACACATTTTGGAACTATTTTTTCCTTTGCCAAACAAAATATCATTGCCTCACCATTGTTCTACTAAAATATCAAGTCATTCTAGCCAGTAGTTTTAAAATTATCAATTTTTGAAATCGTAACTTTAATTATAATCACCCGGTATTTTTGGTTTGTGTCACTCATAATGCTTTTGGAAGAAGATAAAGTAATGTATCTATAACTCATTCTAAACTGTATTACAACTAATCGATGTATTAAATTAATTTTATAACAAGTTATTTTGATGGTACTTATAAGTACCGTCAGTAGATAAAGGGTTAAAACAATATAATCTACTATCTATAATATAAAGGTCAAACGTGTCCATGCGTAACGTGGTTTTTAGCATTTTGGACATATTAACAACGTGCGAAAACTTCATATTTTTTAATTTTTAATTAATTTTTCAATTAATTTTCAGCAGTGAAATTACGCTTGAAATTATTGAATGTTTAATACGTGATTTATCACATTGTTAACTAAGCATAGAAACAACAGAGTGAAAAATATCCAAGCCGGGAATCGAACCCAAAACTCTTGGAATAGCGCTCCAAGTGCTGTACTATTTAAGCCACGAGAACGATGCCCAGCTCAGCATGAATGAGAGATGCTGAGCCCAGTTTCCAAGAATTAGAGATTTATTCAATTTTATCGATGCTGGATTCTCTTTAGTTTCGTGTTTGCCCCAGAGTTTCTATGGCTCACGAAAAATATTCCATCTTGCGCTGAGGTTGTAGCCTTGCACACGTATGATAATGAGAAGTGCCAGGATGGGTATAGTTCCAAGTGGTTCAGTTGGTATAACGTCGGTGCGCTATACCGATGACCCGGGTTCGAATCCTGGCTTGGAGACTTTTCACTCTGTTGGCTGTACGCCTTTTAACCAATTAAAATTTGAAATATGTGATTAATCAAGGTTTGCGAGCGCTTTTATGATAAATAAAACGCTAATGACGCTTTATGATAAATAAAACAGGGGGTTCCGTAGAATAAATACAGGGTAAGTCAAAATGAATATAGAGATTACAAACGGCTATAACTATTTAATGGAAAAGAATTTATCGATAAGATTAATACAGTATGTAGACGGAACTTCAAAATTTCTTTATGTAAGGCGCAGGTGCAATGAAGCCGAAACTTCGCAACGGTTCGCACATTTTTAAACCAACAATCTTCGAAAGTGTTAGATCAGTCGAAGTGGAGATGCCGACGATGTCTTCTGCTGTTGTTTACTGGGATCTCCGCACTTGACACCCTGCGATTTTTTTCTATGGGGTATGTGCCTTCCAAGTTCAAAACAATTGAAGAATTGAAATTACGTATTTCTAATGCGCTTGCATCGTTGACTGAACAAAAGCTTGTATGAACAAAAGCATGTATAAAAGAGTGTATGGCGTGAAATGGACTACCGCCTAGATGTTGTCCGTGTGACCAAGGGAAGTCACATAGAACACCTATGACGTATGTATACAAAATTTTGAAGTTCCGTCTACAATCTGTGGTAATCTTACCGATAAATTCTTTTCCATTAAATAGTTATAGCCGTTTGTAACCGCTATATTGATTTTGACTTACCTTATATATGAATTTGTAATTGTATTATTAAAAAAACCTTTTGCTAAAAGAATGCTAAGACTTTGTAAAAAACTATACAACGTAGGGTTGGATATAACTGAGTATGCTAGAAAAGTATGAATGGGTGTACCATGAAATTTCAAAGAGATATGGAACCTAAATAATATCAAATATAGCTATTCAGTATAACTCATTTTTTAATGTTATCCTAATCTGTGTATGATGAACTTAATTCGGTACTGACAATAAAATTAGTGCATGTTTGAACTTCATTTAGCATTTCATAAACCCAAATTCAGCGTAGTTATAACCTTTCTTTTTACAGTGTAGCTAAAAAAAAACCTTTGTTCAAAGTTTAAATTTCGCATTGTGCTAAGCGAGCTTCGAAAGGAGGTCGCAAAGTTGATAGATAGGTTTCCAGATAGGGTTTTAATTAACTTTTAAAGTCACTCGAGGCGTATTGAGAGATCCACTTAATGCAAACTAGTCGCGAATCCCATAGTATTTATGTGATTCATTCTAATTAAGGGTGTCTGAGGACTCAAAGCTTCAAAAAGCTTAAGAATTTAAAAAAAATTTTAGATGTTAAACTTTTATCTTTTCCGAGCATCTAGATATAATTGTTTCCTTGAAATTCCCAACAGAACAGAAGTTATGGCTTTTAGAATTATGCCCGCTCAATAGCTGAAGCGGCGTTTCTGAAACTTTGAAGTAATTTTGCTCCAAATGACGTTTTCGGTCATAACGCGCAGGATACCTCA
Organism: Maratus speciosus; assembly: GCA_963932465.1. Taxonomy (NCBI): domain Eukaryota; kingdom Metazoa; phylum Arthropoda; class Arachnida; order Araneae; family Salticidae; genus Maratus; species Maratus speciosus. The sequence continues at coordinate 89,016,669 of OZ010794.1, read as the reverse complement.
AAAACTTCTGAATATTTTTTCATGAAATTTTCAAAACATATTTCATGTTAGTCTTTATAAACTGAACCTAAAATTTCCTTGTTATTGCTTTAAAAAAAAAATATTTTTTAGATGATTATACTGAGGAAATATTCAAAATTTTGTATTAGCTGAATACAACTTTGCATTAAAAATATAAAAATGCTTTAAATATAAATTTATTTAGGGCCAGGGCAATTATTACAACCTGAAGTATAAGTAGGAACCTAAATTTTCTTTCTAGTTGCAATATTTATTTTGTAATCCTGCGCGTAAGCTGTCATACCAATTTTCTGCTCGACAAATGTCTAACAGTTTCGAGCCCCCTATAAATACCAATTCTGCATCTTGTAATTTTTTAAATACATGAAATGAAAGAATATGCTGATATCTTTCATGTTTCCTCCCAATAAAAATTGTGTTTAAAATCATATACATTTTAAGAAATTAATAGTTGAGGTTGGTTGGTTGGATGGGTTCTTATGGCGCAGGGTCCCTTAAGGGACATGCTGCGCCAAAACAAAGTTGAAATGAGAACAAAAATTTGAGTGAAAAATGATCAACAGATAAAAAACACTATGTAATTAAATGAAAACACTAATAAAATGTATAATTAAAACCATTTACAAGAGTAAAAAGATAAATAAAAGTATAGTAATTAAAAACTTAAAAAGGTTATTAAGTAATAATTAATAAAATATAAACGCGATACAAGATATTCAAAAACTACACAAAAACAAATGTAAAAATCACAGAGAGATATAAAACAATATAAAATTAATCGAGCACAAACTCTTCAAAGACAACATTTTCTAAATCCGCACTCGAGTCATAGGATTTAGATTCCATAGCCTCTTCTACATAATGCTGCAGTTGTTTGGGATCGTTCATATTAGTTATACATGAGCTAAGACAAGATTTTTTTCTTTCTTCTCTTCACAGTTTTCCCACTGTGTGGAGGCAGCAGTTGAGGTTTTTCTTCTCTCATTTTGTGTACAAGATTTTTGCCTTATATTCTGTGTACGATGAGTATCAGGTTTTTGTGATGTTTTCGGAAGATGTAACAGCCTTAGTCTCGGTCTGTAGTTCGGATGACTTTTCAGATTGACCAGTGGATTTTTGTGACTGACTAGTTCGGTGTTCTATTAACAGTTTCTGAGGATGGTAGCCAACGTTCTAATTTTGGGATCGCAAAGCATTTAGAACCACAACAGACATCACGGGTTTCTCTATTTGAAGTGGTAGTTGATTGTGTTTTAGCCGAGTTACTTTTTGGAAAAAATAGGTGTCGGTCTGAGTGCTTATGTGCCTTACAGGTTTTGATTGTTCTTTAAGTATACTAGAGTAAGATACCCCAACATATGGGGTCCTGGATTCAACAAGTTTACGGGCTTCAGGATAGGAGAGATTTTGAGTTATTTTAACAGCAAGGATTTCATTTTCACGAATCCAGTTGGGACAGGAACGGAAAAATGCTGCATGATCACCCTTGCAGTTTATGCAGCGTTCAGAGTTTTCACATCAATTACCGTCGTGGTTAACTTCTGCGCAACGTGCACAGGTAATGGAACCCAGACAGGTAATTGTGGTTGGGCCGTAACGCTGGCATTTAAAGCAACGAAGAGGATTAGGAATATAAGAACGGACAGAACAGTTGAAATAAGTAGCTTTAATTCTTGTTGGTAAATTAGGGCTATTGAAAATCAGAATTACATGCTTCGTAGGAAACGCTTGTCCACTCCGACGGATAGTAATACGACATGCATCTAGGACATTTTGGTCTTTTAAATTTTGTATAAGTTCGTCTTTAGTAGAGAATAAAAGATCTGGCTCGGATATTACACCACGGCTTGTATTTAGAGTTTTATGCACTTGAACAGAGACGGTAAAAGAGCCTATTGTAGCCTATTGTAGCAATTTGAGAGAACTTGTGACTCTTTGGCTGAAGAGACCTCAACAAGTAAATCCCCAGTTTGCATTTTTTTGAGAGAATGACCATCCCCCAAGGCAGACTGGAATATTTTTGCAATTAGAAACGGTGAATTTTTTTAAAAGAACTATCAGAAAGACTATCAGTACGTTTAATGACATAACAGCGAGTGAATGAAGAATTCTGTACAATTTGTTGCTCTCCACATGGGTTGGTTGGTTGGTTGATTTTGTGACGGCCGATTATCTACACTAAGGATATAGGCCCGAGGGGGTCTTTCTAAGGGAACCTAACCCGTATTACCGCATGGAAATCCGTGGTTCGAAGAAAACCACGAAAACTCCGAACGATTAGGCCGACGGGCGCGATTGGGATCGAACCCAGCATTTCCCGTCTACCAGTTTCGAGAGCAGAACCTCTCAGCCACTGGTGGGGCTGCTCTCCACATGGGAGAGAAATGGAAGCAACTGAAGTATTTCCATCCATATTAGAAAAAAATTAGAATTCAGACCCCGGCCGCTCCACGCACTACCGAGCCCAACAAAGGGATGCACATTCGTGCACCAGTGCTAACCAGGGCCTATACGGTCACCAAACACGGTCCTATGCCAGTCTCCACCCTTAACGAGATGGCTAGTCAACTAGTCTAACGAAGTGCCTGATCACTTGATCCCCAGCCAGTGACAAGTCAGCTGACCAGCCGATTGATGCATACGAGACCAATATGCACCACCCGTCTACCTGAAGCAGAGGTCAAAGCAGTGTGTTAGTTTCCCTCAACTGCCAGGATCCCCCTTTCCAGGGACATATGGGTCGCCACGCACGGCAAACGCGTGGGTGGTTTACAATTCTCTATGAGTAGATATAAACAAGATGATATCGGATCATGCAGAATCGCCCTCACCTCCGAAGTGGAAACCACAATGAGAGTGAAAGAAAGAAGAAAGAAAGACGAGGAAACCACAATGAGAGTGAAAGAAAGAAGAAAGAAAGACGAGGAAAAGTAAAAGAGAAGGATCGCTTGGGTGCCCGGAGTTGCGAGCTCGCGAAAACCTGAAGAAGTTATCCCCCAGGGGGGATTAATAGTTGAAAATAGTCTTTTTTAATTTTTCCCTATTTTAAGAGTCTTGAGACCCCTTAAATTAGCCCGTTTTTTTATAATTTGACGTTTATTGCTTTTATACTGCTACTGGACATTGCATTACACAAATATATCATTAAAAGTTGTTAACTAGGCTTTAAAAGCCGATGGTACATAGAGTACGCCGCCCCTGTCATATATGTACAAACCGTCCATATCTTTAAGAGTTAATATCTCGGCTAATTACGTTTTTTTTTTCGAAAATCATTACCAAGAATGCTTTTGTACTTCTGCAACGATAGGTACCTCTAGCACTGCTCAACACTTTTACTGGATGCCCGTAAATCGAAATTTGTGTGTAACGAAAAAAATGCGATTTTCTCAAAAACTATGTGACCTAGGGTAATCGCTATAATTTTCCTTCAAGGTTTAAATTAACGTCTACTACCTCTAATTTTTTCATAATTTTAATTTCAGTGGATTCGGAATTAGATGAGGGGGGAGGGGGGCATATTTTTGCGCTACATTTTTTATTATATCTTTGAAAATATAATACCTAAAATTTAAAGGAACGTATTTTTGAGTTCAGCGTTACGAAAGCTACCCCACATGATATACAAAGTTTTTTTTTTTTTTTTTTTTAAACCAAGTAGCCTAATTAGCCTCTATACAATTTTACTAACTATATTTATGAATGTTTAATAATCTGAAAATATGCGAGTCAATAGTCTATTACTTACCTCAATTTGAACTTGCCACGTTCCATAGTTTACGAGTAAAGTGACTGTGACAGACAGACACAGGAGTTATCTTATAATGGGGGTCCGTTAACTTTTTAAGTGCGGAACCCGAAAAACAAGAAGAGAATTATGCCTAGAAACATTATTAACATTTTTCATGGCCTTCCTAAGCCCTCTTCTGGCATTTGACTCATGACTTCCTGTTTATTAAAAGGGGTCATAACTCCTCTTTTAGTAATCGCAGAAATAAAATTAAAACAGAATTGGAATCAAACGATTGCTGTTTCATAATAAACAACAATAACAATTTTGTAACTATTCACGAAAACGGCCATTTGAATGTAAGCAGATACTACTTTAAATTTATCAAAACAGATCCGAGCGAACATGTATGAAATGTCAGACACTTAGAAAAAAATAATACATTTTGAAAACGAGAAAGTCTGCCAACCCTTGAAGTGACTGCGGTTTTTTTTTTCAACTTCACACATTTTAGCTTGATGATGAAATGAACTCTTAACCCCTTGAGGGGCACCGGTATATATTATATACCACCTACGATTAATGAAGTTTTACACCAGAAAATTTTTATTAAATTTTACTTTTCTAACTTTGGTGGAAAAAAGCCGTAAAATTGCTTTTACTTATTTTGAAATAGAATTTTTCAAAGATTCCGGTGGGAATTCAGCATTTCACAAACATAATTGCTTGCCCCTCAAGGGGTTAAAATAACGAGGGGTGAAACCCGTCTAACTTCGACGAAGGAAAATGTTTAAGAAGGAACTGTTTCATTGATTTATAAAAAACCTACAAAATTAGTTACAATAGAAAATACATCTTAAATTGGTTAGTCTAACTCTCAAACAAATATTATTTTAACCCAAAATTAACAAAATGCTATTTTTATAAAAGGCAGTCGCAAAAATTTATTGTTCCTACCACTATTTTGAAAATAATATCTTCAAAGTACTTTTCTATAGCACATTTTAAATTAAAAAAAATATGAAGATAATTGATTAGTAGTTCTGGTAGGAACAATAAAATTTCTCCTGTGGAATGCGACCTCTGTTTGTCTGAATTATTAAAGTTAAACTTTAATCGCATATGTAATCAGTAAAATATAATAAAAAACAGTTATGAGGAAGTTGTCAAAGTCTCTTATGCTTCGTTTTCCCGAATCAAAACGCTAAAATTTATTCTAGTTTGATACAATCAGATTTTTTTTTTTCCTGTAAAATCTAAACCCGACATCATTTTCATCTTCTCATAATTTACATATGTACTTCTCATATCCATATTCACCATGTTTAAAAAAATGCTATTTTAAATTTGATCATTTTAAATTAACTTTAACTCAAAGCTTGAAGTCACGATTGTCAACAGCATATTAGCATGTGAACAGTCGCACTCTAGACTTCAGATACTTATCTCAATACCGAAGAGTAAAAATTGCCGTAATTTATATTTTTTAGACGCATTTGCGTTAAAATGCTTAGTATTATCTAAGAGATTGATGTTTTCTTTAAATATGACGTCATTTTCACGTACTTAAGATTTTTGCCTAGTGCCTCAAAATTAGAATCAGCACTCATGCCGAAGAAAAAGATATGGAAACTTTATAAGGGAAAAGGTGGGTTTGAAAAACCGAAAATTTTTCCATTCAAAATACTTTGGTGCAATATGTCCCTAATAGGATTTTGCGCCACTTAACCCTATACAACGAAATTTAAATAGAAAAAAAATATATACTTTTTATCAGAAGATAAATAAACCTCATTTTTCTCTCAATTCTGCAATAGTGAAAAGCTATCTAATTACAATCATTTTGAAGAAATTTCATAAAAAAAAATTTTAATTAAAATATTAAAGTGGGATATTAAAAAAGGGCTAGTGCGGGCACATATACAAATGAACAGCTTCTAATTAAACAAAAATATTAGTAAAATTGGTTCAGTAGAAAACTCAAGGCAGATTATTAAAAAACAGTCTTGCGTTTTAAATTAGATTGTATAAAATTATAAAAAAAAATAAATTAAGCAAATTTTATTATTTTAATAAAATTATAGTAGAATGTCTTAAAAGAATAGCAGTAAAATTTTATTACTCAAGAGAATTTTGGACAAAAACATAGGGAACTTGATATCATTTTAAACCTCATATTATTGCCAAGATCTCATTGTTTGCTTGTATAACTCGACAAAGCGAATTCATCCAGGCGATAATCATCAAGTGCTCTACTGTAATACATGTCACTATTTTTTGAACAAAGGATTACAAACTGAGCATGCACATTGTTCTATATAAACATAAGGGAAGAGCATTGCACATTGCTCTTCTATAAAGACACTGTAAATTTTTGTAAAACATTATGCTTTATCAGCCTGTGATTTCGATTACGTTATTCTTAAAAGAATTTTTTTCACCTGTGAAGAATTTCGAAGCAGCTGGGGTGAAATCATGTACTTCTACAAAACATAATTCAGTTTTAAGAATTAAAAAACACGCTTTTTTATAAAATGACGTCATTTGCATCCGCTAAAGCATTCCACTTTTATGACCCAGTCTTAAATAACATCTATATAGAGCTTCCTAGAACCCTTAAATTTGTAGTCAGTCCTACATCTGTAGAAAAGTATTCAAATAACGTCATTATCACAGAATAATACACAAACACAACAAAAAGTAATATCGTCATTCAAGATGCTCGGCAAAAAAAAAAAAAAAAATCGGGTATTTAATGTTACATATGCCTTCACTTGTTTTTGTTTATAATAGCTCCATGTTTTATCAGAAATCATTTTATAAAAATTCGGAAAATATTATTACATACGGATAAGTAAAATTGCATTTTTTCAGCTTTCTGATACGAAATAAGTAATTGTGAAGGAAAGTCACACAATTATTTAAAATATTTTTTCGTAAAGAGAAAGTGTTATATCGTAATTAAAATATTTTTTCTATAAACTAAGAAACATTTAATTTATGAATATAAACGAAATAAAACCAAAATTCACCGGATTTTATAACAGACGGTATTTTTGACATAGCATGTATTTCAATTTAAATGAGGAAATGGCAACAAAAAAACCCAGTAATCTACTATTTTCCCTTTAATTTTAATAGAAATGGAATACTTCTGTTGCCACAATTACAAAATTGGTATTAAAAACTATTTTAAAAAATCTAAAAAATAAATTGAGCTTTTCGCTCTTTCAAACAAATTGCATTTAAAAGTACATTTTTTCCCTTATACGACGGTATAAAAACTGAAAATGTGCGATGTGTAGAAGTTTAAAAATTTTCAGTAGCGAAAATTCTTTTCAAATTTGAAAGTGTTGCCATTCGCAGAATGACGTATGCGTTACGCACAGATATGTTTGTCCTTTATAATATAGCTAGATAATAAAAATATTTCTACCGATAATAAACAGGGCATACTTAAAAGAGATGCATTTAATTCGCTGCTTATTATTTCCAGCGCACGATAGAAATGAATGTTGTAAGGGCGTTGGAGTTTCGATAAGGGTGGAGACACGCTCCTAATGATTCGAGCTAAGGGCACGAACAGGTGTTTGGGTTGAGAGGGGAAACGCCCTGCTAAAAGTTCCGAAACAATACCGAAGATCCCCCCCCCCACACACACACACACACTACACACAGTTATACAGTTAATTACATACATTTCATAAAACATACATCATGTACGTAAGAGGGAAATTAAAAAGTGATGTATTATAATATAATTCAGTGACGCACTAGTGTTTCGTTACTTTTAATTTTTTTTTTTTTTTAACTTTTACCGAAATATTCACACAACCGTTTTTAACACTCTCCAACATAGTTGAAAAGTGTTTAGGAATTCGGTTTGTCTGGAGGTCTATGCTCTAACTTGCGTAAATACACTGGTGTCCAAAGTTATGGACCAGTCACAAAATGCTAATTTTTAAGTAAGCGAATAATACTCAAAAGGATATGATATAATTCAAATAATTACTATCTCTACAACTCAGCTAGTCCATATAGCATCTCATTCGTCACACATGGTTACAAGTGTCACAGTCACTACGGTGAAACAAAAAATAGGAAATTCCACACGTCTCATTATGAGTCTCAAATGATCACTATATGTGAATCCACTGAGACATCAATGTGACTGCTGCTTTGTGATAAGTCACCAGGTGATTTACAATGTAGCTACATTGTGACTCATCTGACTCATTTTTAGACTCAATTTCAAAGTCAAGGACTTTTCACAAAGGAGCACAATGGTGACTTCACAGTAGTCTCTCTGTCACTTGAAAGTTATGTGAATTTAATGTGACATAATTTGGTAACTTATCACAATGCAGCGTTCACCATGACTTTGAAATTGAGTCTGCAGATGAGAGTCACAATGTAACTACATTGTAAAGTCATATGGTGACTCGTCACAAATCAGCAGTCACAGTGACGTCTCAGTGGAGTCACATATAGTGATCATTTGAGACTGATAATGAGATGTATGGAATCCCCTATTTTTTTGCTTCACCGTAGTGACTGCCACTTGTGACCATGTGTGACATGAATGAGATGTTATATGGACTAGCTGTGTTGTAGAGATAGTAATTATTCGAATTATATTATGTCCCTTTGAGTATTCGCGTACTTGAAAATTAGCATTTTGTGATTGATCCTTAATTTTGGACACCAGTGTATATTCGGATTGCCATGCAATTGATATATGTTGATGAGATTATTATAGCACGTTCGATATTGAAAATGAAATGATGGGTAGCACCTACGGTTCATTTACAAGGGCACTCAAAATATTTCTGTTACATTGCGGTCTATGAGGAGAAATAATTTCCGGATGATGTTACACTATTTCAAACATCTTGAAATTGATATATATCACTGAAATGCACCATATATACCAAAGGCTTACTATATAATAGGGTGTGCATAGCATTATTGTTCACTAACAGGGACACACAAAAAAATTCGGTTACAGTACTCTATTAACAATAGTTGCTAGAAAAACGTTTTAAGTTGCCGGTACGCGTTTATAAATTAAACTAATATTTTGTATATTAACCCTTTAGGTACTGAATTATGAATTCATGAAAATTTTATCTTCTGAAGCAGTTTTCGTGAATTGTTTAAACTACTTTTTCAAAAATATATATTCTAAAAACACACTCAAAATATATATTAAACATTTAATTGCTAAAAAGGACGTCAAATGTTAATAAAATACATTAAAAGATCTTAATAATTTGACATGTTTCGATTGTATTTACTCAATCATCATCAGAAAAACAAATAAACACCAAGATGGAAAATGACAAACTATTACAAATGAAATTTAAAAATAAATAAAATAAAAATCACGCGCGTAATATTTTAACATGTTTCACGTTGCCCTATTTTATTTTCAAATTATCTAACAATTCAATCCAAATATTTGGGATTTGAAATGACAAGGAATCATTGCAGACCATTGAGTTTCTGACGTAAATTTCAATAGATTTTCTAATAAAAAGTTGCAAATAAAAATCTGACCTATAAATTAATCTACTTTCATTAAACAAAATATTTATGTTTTCTATTTTATTTAGCCCAGATAATGCGGTTTTACCTCTATTAAATTTTATGTCTGCAATGTGTTCTTTACATCTCACTTTCAATTTTCTCTGAGTCATGCCAATATAATAATTTATATAACCACCTTCTTTAAGAAAAGGAATGATATAAACACCGAAAAGGTCAAATTTATCAATAGGGTCAAGTCTAGTGGTTAAAATTTATTTTAATTTTGGAGGGGGGTCTAGCAATTAAATTTAAATTAAACTTTTTCAGTTGAGTTTTAGTTAGTTAAAGTTTAATAGAGGTAAAACCGCATTATCTAGGCTAAATAAAATAGAAAACATAAATATTTTGTTTAATGAAAGTAGATTAATTTATAGGTCAGATTTTTATTTGCAACTTTTTATTAGAGAATCTATTGAAATTTACGTCAGAAACACAATGGTCTGCAATGATTCCTTGTCATTTCAAATCCCAAATATTTGGATTGAATTGTTAGATAATTTGAAAATAAAATAGGGCAACGTGAAACATGTTAAAATATTACGCGCGTGATTTTTATTTTATTTATTTATTTTTAAATTTCATTTGTAATAGTTTATTGTCATTTTCCATCTTGATGTTTATTTGTTTTTCTGATGATGATTGAGTAAATTCAATCGAAACATGTCAAATTATTAAGATCTTTTAATGTATTTTATTAACATTTGACGTCCTTTTTAGCAATTAAATGTTTAATATATATTTTGAGTGTGTTTTTAGAATATATATTTTTGAAATATTTTTAATGGACGTATAAGAGAACTTCTGTTTATAATTTAATATTGTTTAAACTACATTAGAAGATTTACATAATCATTTAATAAATTTTAGAAGGATTCATTAAATTTGAATTTATAGGGGTTTTGTGCACTATTGATAACCCCACTCAAATAATTTATTTTAAATATTTTTTTTAGTATTTTGTAGAATTAGGAAATGTACAAATAGAAATATAGAAATATTTCCGAATTGAACAACTCTCCCCCCTCCCTCCCCCCTAACGCCAAGAAAGCTGAAAAGATGCAAAGACAAAAGAAATCATCCTTTTAAGACTATTTTTGTTTCGTGTAACCCATAATGCTTTTGGAACAAGATAAAGTAAAGTACCTGTAACTCATTCTAAACTGTATTAACCCCTTGGGGACGAGCGACACGTATACGTGCCGGAAATAGGCCTAAGGATCCTCGTTTATCCTCACCAGTATAATTTTACTGTAAAATTTGCCTTATTTAATCGGAGCATTTTCCCGATTTGAATAGGCACAAACTTCTGTTTTTTAAAACCGGTAGCAAAGTTATAAACATTTCGTAAAAGGCTCCCGTCCCGAAGGGTTTAATACTAAACGATGTATTAAATTAACTTTATAACAAGTTATTTTAATGGTACTTATAAGTACAGTCAGACCTGTGAATTATACCTCTGGAGGTGCCTTGCCAGGTGAAGGTCACGTCACCTGACCAAGGTTCCAAATTACGAGATCAACATGAGTAGCAATGTTCAGATTCCAAACAACAGGATATAAATGTTAAGCAACCGACATAACACCGTTCACAACTAAGCAAAAGGTTCTGCCGATACGTTCTAGGCACTCGTTAGGTTTATTACCGCTACGCGGCGATTAGGCGGTCACCCGCCCTGATAGCAGGAATCAAACCCGTTCAGCTAGTGCTTCCCGGCAGGTAGGGGCCTAATCATCGGTTAGAAAGAAAGAAAGGGTTAATGGGTGTGAACAAACTTTATAGCTCGTATACAGGGCACCACAATAGATCTTGAGTGCATTTCTGTTTATTAAGAGGTGTACCCTTTGAACAAATAAAATACACGGAAAAGGTGACCTACAAAAAAAAAATTACCGTCACTGTATAACTAACCGAGTTTTAATTATAAAATTTAAGCTCATTAAGAAAGATTTATTTTATTAATTAAAGTTTTCAAAAAAAAGTGTACACAAAGTTTAATTTATTTTTATAAATAACACAATTTTTAAGAAAGAATTATTCCTGCATGCATTGCGCACATGATTTTTCGTATTTGAATGGCAAAAATAATCCAAGATGTATGAGTACAGATATGTGTTTTCAAAATGGCCTACAAGAAGAAAAAAAAATTATAAAACTTCTAGAATTTTTTCTCCGAGAATTTTTTTTTTTTTAAGAAACTCGAAATATGTGGGAGGTTTTTTTATCCAAAAGTAGTCGTGAATTCTAAACTTCTTACATGAGATACATAATAATCGGTCATTTTGTGCGTCGATGCGTTTAATACATTCAGAGAAAATTTCATGAAATTCTAGGCAACCATTTTTCTGAAATCGTGCGCGCAAAGATCAAAATCACCATTTTGAGAAAACTGACTTTAAGGATTAAAATCAATCCATCATACAGAAAAAGATCAAAGTGTTTTAGACATAACTTCTTTTCTGATGCGATTTTTTTTTTTTTTTTTTTTTTAATGGGGTTTGTTTTTAAATGTTTCTAACGAATCATATTTAATCGTTTATCTACTGACGGTACTTAAGTACCATTAAAATAACTTGTTATAAAATTCGTTTAATACATCAAAGTTGTAATACAGTTTGGAACGAGATATAGATACAAAACTTTATCTTATTCCAAAAGCATAGGTTACACAAAACAAGAATACTTTTAAAAGGATGATTTCTTTTGCCTCTGCATCTTTTCAGCTTTCTTGGCGTTGGGAGGAAGGAGGGGGGGGGGGGTATTCTTCAATTCGGAAATATTTCTACTGTAAAAACATTATATTTGAACATTTCCTAATTCTACAAAATACTAACAATTTAAAATAAAAGATTTGAGTGGGGTTCTAAATGTTGCACAAAATCCCTATCAATTCAAATTTAATGAATCCTAAATCCTTCAATCCTTCTAAAATTTATTAAATGATTATGTAAATCTTTTAATGTAGTTAAAAAAAACACGAAAAATGCTTTAGAAGGTAAAATTTTCATAAATTCTTAATTCAATACATAAAGGTTTAATTAAAAGCTATTTTAAAAAAAAATCGATTTTTTAATACTTTAACCCTTTCCGGCACAGACAATTTTTGTTGCAAAATGATGAAATGATTGATTGACACCGGAATTTACAAACGACTTTTTGAGATATTAAAAATATGTTACTTAACGTGTTCATTCGAAAAGAAAAATTTTACTAAAATATTCTTGGTGCCGTTCTTAAGTTAGGAATTAAAATTGGGTATCCCGACGTGCGCACACTGCGTCGGAAAGGGTTAAAAAGGTACCTGACTCCATAACGGAAATTTACAACTATGCTATACGTTTTCTTAAATGATATAAATTTTAGCATACTATGTAATATAATGCAATTAAATCTATAGATGACATGCAGGGTTGTACAAACGAATTCCAATGTTTTTCGACTAAGGATGGTCATTTCTGAAATTGTGTTTTCATATGTATTATGCCTTTCCCAAATTGTTTACTTAGAAGTCATCTTTCACTTTATTAAATTATAAAGTTTTGTTAAAATATTCTGGACGTGCTGGAATGTTTCATAATCTATACTTAACGGATGTTTTTCCGTTCTTGTTTAAAAAATAAATATAAAACTTACTTTTTTTTATTTAGGAAGTTAACTGAAATTGTAACTTTAAAATTCACTTTCTTGTGGATAATTTACAGGAAATTCTGTTTTTAAATTTTAGATTTTTTTTTCTTTTAATCCTTGCTTTTACACTGCGAGTAACTGTTTTGAATAAGTAAAATCTCTTTCGGAGCAAGTGCTTTTTTGTAATAACATTAAAGGGATCCAGGATACAGAAATCTTCAAATTTTCTAAAAAGTATTGCATTAAAAATTTCTCTGTTTTCTTCTGCTTTAAATGACGTTTAAATCATGTTTCTTTCTTAATTGTAAAAGTAAATTTTTTTTTCATTTTGTTTTGCTTACAAAATCTAGCTTTCAAGCAATGGTTGTCATGAAACGACTTCTTGTGAAAATACGTTTTTCTTCATGACAGGTTTTTTCACCGTTTCTCGTATTTAAATTGTTATAAGTCAAGAACCGTTAACGATAAATAGTTCAAACTTGGAACATGTATTTTTCAATTGTTTTACATTAATTTTGATTCAGCAAATTAAAAAAAAAGTTTTACTTTTGAAAATATGATTTTTTTAATTTACATTTTTTTTTACTTTAAATATTTTTAATTTTTATTCAAATTAATGTTTTTTAAAATGCTGAATCAGAATTAAAACGCATATTTCTGTTTATTTAAATGAAAAAAAATTGAAATTCTATAAATATTTCGAGCTATAACGATTTTAACCAACTTTAATAAATTTTAAATTAAAAAAAAAATTAGAAGTTTTATCATGTGATTTTGTTTACAAATGACATGTAACCATCACAAAAAAATTCAAAATTTTAACTCAATAAATAAAAAATATTTTAAAACGCGTCCTGGACACCCTTAATTCCCTCACTTCTCCATAAGTTAGAATAATAAAAATTATGTACACCCGTGTGCTTCCAAAGACATTTTAATATTTTTAGAACCTAATTATAAATTAATTTTGAGGCTTGTTTCCGTCAATTAGGCGTACATAATACATAGCCCAATATTCTTTATAGCTATAACTGTATGCGAGTTACAAACAAAGGAGTTCATGATGCTCCAAACCGAGCTCGCTAAAATAAGCCAACTGTCAGTAAAACTGTAGTAAAGAAATACTTTAAACACTAAAAATGTAATTAAGAAATATTTGAAACACTAAAAACATAATAAAGAAATACTTTAAGCACTAAAAATGTAATAAAGAAATACCTTAAACAGTAAAACTGCAACAAAATACCTCAAACACAAACTCCAGTGAAGAAATATTTTTAAACACAAACTTTAATAAAGAATTATTTTAAACACTAAAAACTAAAACTGTATTAAAAATGCGCTAAATACTTAAACTGCAATAAGGAAATACATGAAATATTTTAAACACAATCACTGCAATAAAGAAATATTTTAAACATTTAAATTTGAATAAAGAAACATTTTAAACACTTAAAATGTAATAAAGAAACATTAAACTATAATAAAGTAATATTTTAAAAACAAACTGCAATAAAGAAATGCTTTAAACACTAAGCTGTAAAAAAAGAAATATTTTAAACACTCCACGAGCATTTTCACTTTAAAAAGTCATTAAATTTTCTTTTGTTCTAAAATATATCCAAGAACAAAATAAATGCCGCCTTTTCATAATTTTCAATACAAAAAAAAAAAAATAATAATAATAATAATAATATCAGATAGAATTCCTATATGCGTAAATAATTTGACGCATAATTAAGACTTCTCCAGTCTATTCATTAAAAACTAATCGAGAGAAACGAAATTTTAAACAAGTCACCTCGCATGCAAATTAAAATGGCGTCATCTCATTAAAGGGGAACGCTGAAACTTTTAAACATTCGACAAAATCGAAACATAATTCCTTACAAAAGCTGTCGGTCATAAAATTTTGAATATTGTTTAAGATAATGGCCACGTTTGCCCTCTCTAACAAATACACCGGAAATTAGAACAATAATCTCGCTTAACTGGAACAATTTGGTTAACTAGAATCGATTACATTGAATGGAAGTAATTGAATTAAGAAACTGTTATAATGTGTTTCAAGTTTTATAGCGATACTAAGTTTTGAAGGTAGAAATGCTGTAATTATCTAAGAAAAAAGGAATATATTGCTTAAATTAGAATAGAAAAAAATAAACGGTCAAGTGCGAGTATTACTCGCACTCAGAGGTTCCGTATAATAAATATATGAATTACAGCCGGACCTCTATTTAACGAACCTCTATTTTGCGAATTTCTCTATTTTTCGAACTTTTCCTTGGAACCAAGAACATTTTGCGAATTTCTTCGTAAAATAACCTCCAAATAGCGAAGTGCATTCTCTATTTAACGAATTTTTTCTTGTTATCTAAATTTCTTTTTCTCAATATTTCTTAAAATATTTCTGGACATTTCAAACTTATTCTTTCTTTAAACACATTTTATGATGTTCAGTGGCCTTGAACTGATTTTACCAGGCACCTTCTTTGTCAGCAGTGAGAAGAATTCGGTAAGTACGGAGGACGAAGACGATAATCCCTTACAGTAACTTTAAAAAATGTGGATACAAATGAAAAAAAAAAGAAATTAACCATGATGTGCTGATTGATGATTATATTTCACTTAATTCTGAAACTGAGACCTTGGAAACACTATCAGAATTGGATATTTTCGGCAGTGTGAAAAATAAAAACAATACAGCAATGAATTGCGATGAAGACGAATATGATGATGGAAATTATCATGATGCAGGAATTAATAAAACTTCGTATGATGAAATGCTAAAATCATTTGAAACAATCCGACGCGGATTATAGTTAGAAGAAAATACGCATGAAGGGGTTTTTGGTGCATTGCAAAGATGCGAGACGTATTAGGAGAGAAAGCACTTTTTAAAAGAAAAATCTCAGACAAAATTAACAGAGTTTTTCAGAAACTAAATTTAAGGACGCATATGTTAATGTATGGTTAAAATTATTTGTTATAATAACAATAAATACGATAAGGTCATTAAAATTCGTTAATTTTAATGTAAAACTGATTTACTTTAAACAGAAAACACTGTGTATTCCCAGACAATGTTTAGTTTTTCTTGCAAATTTCAAAGATTTAAACACATAGAAAAAATGAATTGATGATGGATATTGGTGGGTAAAATAAATAAAACAAACCGATATAATTTACTTTAAAAAAATGTGATTAATTAATTTTAGTAAAAATATTTAGTGTTTATGAATTTAAAATCTGTTTTATGTAGTTTAAAGTATTTTAAAAGGTGAATCTCTATTTAACGAATTTTCCATATAACGAACTTTTTTCCGGGATTTAGCGACTTCGTTAAATAGAGGTTCGACTGTACTAACTGTCTTATTAAAAACAAAAAATCGTTGCTAAAAGAATAATAAGATTTTGTAAAAAACTATACAATGTAGAGTTGGGTATAGCTGTATATACTAGAAAAGTATAAATGGGTATACCATAAAAGTTGAAAAGATATGAAGCCTAAATAACATCGAATATTGCTAATTCCGTATAATTCTTTCCTTAATCTTATCCTAATCTGTTTAGGATGAACTTAATTCGGCACTGACAATAAAAGTAGTGCCCATTTAAACTTCATTTGGCATTTCATTAAACTAAATTCAGCGCAGTAATAATCTTTTCTTTTCACAGCGTAGCTAAAACAAAATCCTTGTTCAAAGTTTAAACTTGGCATTGTGTTAAACGCTTTTCGAAAGGAGGTCGCAAAGTTGCGACGTGTCGCGTTTTTCCAGATAGGTTTTTAATTTACTTTTAAAGACACGGGAGGCGTACTGAGAGATCCACTCAATGTAAACTAGTCGCGAATCCCACAGTATTTATGCGATTCATTCTAATTATAGTCTATTTTTAACAATTTGGCGTTTATTGCTTTTATACAGTTACTGGGCATTGCATTACACAAATATATAAATAAAAGTTATTATCTAGGCTTTAAAAGCCGATGGTACATAGAGTACGCCGCCCCTGTCATTGTATGTCCAAACCGTCCGCGTGTTTAAGGGTTAATACCTCGGTTAATTACCGACGATTTGTTTCGAAAATCATTATCAACAATGCTTTTATACTTCTGCTACGATAGATACCTCCATCGCTCCTCAACACCTTTGCTGAATGCCCACAAATCAAAATATGTGTGTAACGCGAAATGAGATTCTCAAAAACTATGTGACCTAGGGTCATCACTATAGTTTTCCTGCAAAGTTTAAATTAACGTCTACTACCCCTCATTTTTTCATAACTTTAGTTTCAGTAGATTCGGAAACAGAAGGAGTGGGGGACCGATTTTCGACGATATCTCTGAAAATATACGTAAAATTAAAAGAGATGTATTTTTCAGTTCAACGTTACGAATGCTTTCACACGATACCCCATACGACATACAAAAGAATTTTTTTTTTTTTTTAAGTAACTTAATGAGACCCTCTACATTTTTCCTAAATATACTTTTGAATGTTTAATCTGTAAATATGTGGTTCAATAGTCTTTATTACTTCCCCCAATATGAACTTTCTACTTTCCATAGATTACGAGTAAAACGGCTGTGACAGACAAACGCAGGAGTGATCTTATAATGGTTCCGTTTTCACTTTTTAAGTACGGAACCCTAAAAATACTTTTTGTTTGCTTCTGTAAAGGACGGTGGACGTTAAAAAAAAATTTCTTTTGATTTTCATAATAAGGATTTGAAATTTGGTGCAAATATACATTTCACCATAAGTATATAGAACAATCTTTAAAAAAATTTTCCAATATTATAATTTTATGATCTTTAAAAAAAATTAAAATTTTAAAACGAAATTTTAAAATCGGGGGTCGATGCAGGTTTTTATTCTTGGGGCACATTTTGTGAAAAATAAAAGTTATTTTTGTGAATTTTATTATATTTTTGTGAAAAATAGCATTTTGTAACGAAAGTTGAAATCCAATTACTCAAATTCGAACCAAGAATTTATTAACGAAAACTTCCTTAAACCCCCTTGCTAAAGTTTTTGCTTTTTGTGACCTGGTTTTATTTACAAATTACGCATTTTAAAACAGTTTTTATGAAAAACAATGTTATGAAAGGGGCCTATTTTATTAAAAGGAATTTTGTGAAGGTGCCTGTTTCATTAAATTTATTTTTGTGAATGGGCCCATTTTATTGAATTTATTTTTGTGAATGGGCCCATTTTATTAAATAGATTTTTGTGAAAGGGCCCTAAATAGGCCCCAAATTTTGACTGGATCGCCTCCTGAAAATGATCTTAACTATTTAGATATTTCCTCGATTTTGGATTTTAATTACGTAAAACCTTATTACAAACAAATCAGTGTATTGATTTTTTAATCCCTTAAATAGTTAATTTTTTAGAGATATTTTTCTGAATTCCATATCGATTTTCATCAAAATTCTGCCTTATAGTAAGTTAAAAATCAAATTTTTCTTAATGAAATCGAATTTTAAAATGCATTCGCAGTTTCTTTTTAAGTAATATCAGGATCCTTCCTTATCAGTTTCATAAATTTCGATCAAAAATTAAGTAGCATGGAGCATTTCAAAAAAGGCTGAAACGTCAGTATTGAGAAAAACAGATTTAAAGTATATTAAATGGCCAAAAAATTGTGAACAAAATTAAGGGACTATACATATATAACGTTATCAACTTTTCGGTAATTTTGGACCCCCTCCCCCCCCCCCTTACGATATCATAAGTTATCATTCCTCGAACCCCCTCCCCCCCCTCCCCTGTAATGATATCGTTATCAATGTCCAGAAATTTTTTCTTTTGTTTGGGGTGATATACAAATATGGTTGCATTTATTTTTCGCATACTTTATTGATTCAAATGAAGGGAAGTCAATAAACTATCGCTTGCACTTGCCACCGCACAAGCGGGTGGGAAGGGCAGACAGATTTTCTTATCAACAAAACAGGCGGACAGCATTCTTTCCCTTTTATTTACTACTAAACACAAGTATCATTTTAAATGTACTTCGCATATAGTTTCTAGAACAGCAGATTATATATGCATGCACATATGACAGAAGAACAGAAATGCAAAACATTGAGGTATTCCATAATTTTGGATAAATAATTTTATGATCATTTAATGATTTTAATAACAAATTTGTATTTTCATAAAAATAGATAGACTAAAAAAAAGATAACATACTATTTTCATGTAAAGACCAAGTTAAAAATGAAGAGAGAAAATTTTGGTTGGATCAAAATGATAACGATATCAAAAGACAAATCCCCCTCCCCCTAGAGATATCTTACGATATCATGTGCCAGACCCCCTCTAAAATGATAACGTTATATATGCATAGCCCCTAAAGCACTTGTAACTTTGCGTAAAATTATTGCATCTGCATGCGGTTACCACGAATGACGTAGTACAAAGTGGAGAATAATAATGAACAAAAAAGAAATAATGATTTTGGGGTCGATTTTTGCTCAAATAAAAAGGTCCACGGTCACCTTAATGAGAATAATCAACCTTTACTAATTCGGGGTCGAGAAAACTAAAGATATCAATTTTTAACACTTCCCGTCAAAGTTGAAGTGTTTCTGCAATTGGTTTGTCTGCCCACGCTCTAACTCCCGTAATAGACTCTGATTTTCATACAATTGATAAAGGTTATTAAGAGTCACCAAAGCGTGTTTGGTAGTGCATATGAAGTATACAGGGTGCAATGTGTTATCTATCGCCGACCTTTAATTTCGCAACCGTTGGCCGTAGACATATAATTCCAATTGCAAAAACGTTTCAAATAAGCTAAATATTCATGTTGTGGCATTATTTAAAAAAAAAAAAAATCAATTTTATAAAAATTACGAAATCTAACTTTTTATACGGTCCCCCAGTCCCTATAGTTATATTTGGTAAAAGTTTACACATATCATAACAGATATAACACAAAAAGTTTGACATCTGTATTGCAAAAATTGACACATTAAATTTCAAAGTTTGAGATTTTTGCACATGATTTTGTCTTTCATTGAGGGATCAGTTAAAAGATGAATTAAAGTAATTCGAGATCAAATCCAGGGTGCAATGTCCTTTTTACGGCGAAACCACATTTAGCCGGCATCTAAAAATTTGAACTAACTTTTATGGGTCGAACAACATTCAAACGTCAAAGTAGGTAGAATCGACAACCGGAAAATAAAACATATTCACTGAGGACTAAATAAATGGCAGCGGAATTGCACCCTGATTTTGATCTCGAATTACTTTAATTTATCTTTTAACTGATCCCTCAATGAAAGACAAAATCATGTGCAAAAATCTCAAACTTTGAAATTTAATAACTCTGTCAACTTTTGTAGTACAGATATCAAACTTTTTGTGTTATATCTGTTATGATATGTGTAAAGTTTTACTAAATATAACTATAGGGACTGGGGGACCGTATAAAAAGTTAGATTTCGTAATTTTTGTAAAATTGAGATTTTACTTTAAATAATGCCACAACATTAATATTTACTTCATTTGAAACGTTTTTGTAATTGGAACTATATGTCTACGACCAACGGTTGAGAAATTAAAGGTCGGCGATAGATAACATATTGCACCCTGTATAGGATTAATAGTTCATTGATAGGAGCACTCAAAAGAAATCCATTACATTATGGTATAGGGGGGGGGGGAATCGTTTGCAGAGTATTCTAATGATATGACGCTTTTTCAGATGTATTAAACTGATATAAACCACTGAATTTTACTACGATCACGTTATAACAGGGCATTCATAGCATTTTTTATTACAGGGACACACAAAAGAAATCGGTTACTGTACTGTCTATGGGTATCATATAGAGAGCTGCTGAAAAAATTCGGATAATTTTCCGATTGTAGGTGGGAACAGCTGAAATTGGGTTTTCAAATGGGTTATGCGTTTCTATAGGGTTGAATTAGACGAAATATTTTAATTTTTTAAACGGTGCAGTTTTGTTACATTATTCTGAATGTGTTGGAAAGGGTTTCATAATCAATGCTAGACGCATGATTTTTTTCTTTGCTTTTTTTTAGCTCTGGTTTTTAAGATACAGTACTACTGCTATACGAACAGAGCTAGTTTCCCAACCATGAAATTGGTAAATAAAATCACAAGACCATATCAGGAGCTTGGAAGAGAAGGGCGAATCCGAAAAATCGATTTTTGTTTTATTTTTTATACCTCAGATACATGCAGGCAAACCGCAGCTAAGTCGTTTTGCCCTGGTTCGCCCTTAGTATTCTCACAGTGTCGAGCTAAAGTGCGTAGTACCCTATTTTATAACACTACTTGCAAAACTTTGAGCTTGATTTCCCAACACCCCAATTTCGGGATTCGCCGTTGCTCTTCCAAGCTCCTGATATGTATAATGGAAAACAAGTGCAAACATAAAATAAAAATGGATATTTGTGAACGTGAATTAACTTCTATTGTTTCTTATTCTGCAGAGCATCTCTTTCCAGATTTTAAGGCAATTCAATGGAGGCTGAATCATTACAAATAGTCTCACAGCGTAAAAAGATCTATTGATTCCTGGATAATGAATTGCAAGTAAAATCTTCATGGACAAATCATGCTACTATTTTTAAAATCAATCTGTAAAAGGTTCTTTGTTACATAATCTGGTCAAAGCTGTAGTTCTCTTGATGTATTGGATGTCTGCTTACTTTGGATCAAAGAGTCATGTTGAAAATTTCCGAAGGAAGAGAGATTTTTGAGATACACATAGTTTCGGTCGGGTTTCGATCCAGCCGAATTTTCAGCAGCATTTCCGCCTAAAACGAATTTTCGGCAAAACTCAGATTTTGAGCAGAAAACAAAACCAAATTTTTGGTCGACCTCTAGTTTTACATCTCTTAATCTCTTTATCTTAAGCCAAAAATAACATCAGAACAAAATCTTTATTATTTTTTTTAATTTAAAAATCGTTTCCTGCAGTTTTGTTGTACTCGCTCTTATTTAACTGCGTTTGTTGCTTGTCCGAATCTTGATGGTGATTTTTACACCCACCTCTATGAAACAAATTTTGCTCAGAGGGTTGAACATAAGTACATTGTTGAAAACATTGCATTAGTTACGGTAGTAATTTCAAGTCCTTATTAATGATTGGTAGCCTTATACAAGAAATTATTCAAATTTAGGAACTAAGTCATTTTATTTCTAGGTTAAATGATCTCAGTGTAATTATACGAGAATACCTAAACGCTAGGCTCGTCGTTGATTTCATTTGGAAGGTCCAATTACACTGTAGCGATCTCATCTCACATGATCAGTATAAAGCGAGTTACTAGCTTAGAGTAACAGGCTTGGCCTTTTGCTCGACGCTAACGTTTTCGCCTCCTGATCATGAGATCCGCGGTTCGTATCCCATCGGCGCCACTCTCTCTAAAGTGGTGACCCGGACAAACACGCAAAACAACCTTCAACAACAATAATCTCATCTCATTACCAACAGATGGCAGCACAAAAAAACCATCCCTTGCAACCAAAACCTGTAAAATGATCACAGCACAAAGCCTGTCCTCACACGCATCACATATGTGTACGACAGCATTATTCACGAGTGCATATCGCTTGTCAGACGTCAGCAATACGTCTTTCTCATTTGGGATAAAGTGTGTAGCGATCTCATCTCACATGATCAGTATAAAACGAGTTACTAGCTTAGAGTAACAGGCTTGGCCTTTTGCTCGACGCTAACGTTCTCGCCTCCTGATCATGAGATCCGTGGTTCGTATCCCATCGGCGCCACTCTCTCTAAAATATCAATATGTCTAGTGAAATTACGGAGTTCATATTCAAGAGGCAGGATGTCACCTTCCAGGAATGGAGTTTGCCAGCTTGCCGCTGTCTGCAAAATCCACAACACTTCTTCGACTATCTTTCTTCTCCCTTCGTCCCGTCTTTCCTCTCCATCCTCTCTCTCCGGAGGAAAAGGAGGCGAGGCGCGCGTCCACTATCAGGGTACTTCTAATCGCTGCGATGTGCCTTAGTGTTGATTGGAGTTCTTTGTTGTCTTTAAGGCGCAGGTGATGCCACCAGACGTCTACTGCGCGGCTGAAACTTTTGCCAGAGAGGGTCAACCAGAGGAGAAAGCTGTCTATAAAGGATGTACCGTGACGAATTTTTAGTGTCAAGAGGCATAGAAAAAAATACTTTACGATGCCTGCTCATTGTCTATGCAAAACATTGTTTATTCCCCGTGGGAAACAGTAATCCGTTGTAAAGTCTAAATTCGGGCACAGTTTTGTTAAATTAATCACTAATTACTTGAAGACTTTACATTATGAGTTTTCAGGTCCTTACCTCTTCCGGGGTGCGGAGGGTCTCATGGGAAAAAAAGAATTCCTTCTTTTACGTTTTGGAGTGAAATCGCCTATATATAACGAATCGATTCTCCTCAAATTTCTTCACAAGCTCATTTGTTCATGACAGTGCCATTCAAGAAATCGATTAAGGCATTTCGAGGCCCTTACAGTAAATTATCCCTTACAGTAATTTCGAGGCCCTTTTGTAGCTCGATCACGAGTACAATAAGTCGGGAATTTCAGCATATTTGTGCTGCTTTTCGCCCTCAAAATGTGTTTATTTTTTAACGTAGTACACTGTCAGAAATACGAGGCGTGTTTTTTTTTTTTTTTTAAGTAAGGGCCGTTTTGTTATATACAGTAAAAGGTGGCTCTCGTGCCGCAACGAGTGCTTGTGTCGTGTCCCGGCATTCCTTGGGAACAACTGTGCTCAGTTGCAGCTGTGTATGGTTTGTACCTGTACGGTCTATTCTGTGTCTTTAAAATGTTCAAGATTATCGAATCGCCCGCCCCGTGCGAGGTACGGTCAGTGATACTTTTTTTGTCGCAAAGCGATTCAAAACAAAACACGCGGCATGCTGACAGAGGGAATTTTGCTATTCCAGGACAATGCAAGGCCTCACACCGCAGCTCAGACCCGAACTTTATGCCACTCTTGTCTCAGAAGTTTTGGACCCCCCCCCCCCTACAGCCCCGAGCAATTTCCATCTTTTCCACTAACTCAAACATCATCTCGGCAGCAACCACTACAACGAAGACGTGAAAACGGCTGTGACCTCTTGGTTATCGGAGCAGGCGGCAAATTTCTATGAAGAGGGTATTCAAAATCTTGTTGTAAGGTATGAAAAGTGTTTAAACAAATTTGGCAGCTATGTTGAAAAATAGAGAAATGTATGTAGAATCTGAAAATAAATTTGGTTTTTGAAATTTTTCTTTCGTTTGGTTTTTATTTTCAAATGGCCCTTACTTTAAAAAAAAAAAAAAAAAAAAAATTAAATTTTCGTACTTTCTTCAATTCATGGAAACATTCCTGGCAGCACTGCTACCGATATATCCGAGAATTGAAGAAATTTCCTTTTTTTTTTTTTTCGTTCTAGAACAAAAATTTTCGGTAATTTGAAAAAAAGGGAGGTTTTTTTTAAATACTTCTCTCCTTCTTCCGTGGATCCGCTTGGCATTGAACCTTGGACCGTGCGTTTCAAATCGAGCCTCTTAAACCACTCGGCCGCGAGTGGTGGCCACTTAGCAGTGGGCGAGCTTAAAATGAATATAAGGGTTTCTTCAAATAAGGATGGGTAAAGCTTGTTAAATTTCTTGTTCAGAAAGCTCGGAAATTAAAACTTAATGGCAAGGAGATTACGTCGTTATGAAATAATGATTGCTGTTTTAACCCTTATAGAATAATACAGGATACAATTTATTACATAGTAGACATTTTTAAAAAGACAATTTGATTGTTAGATGTTAGATTGTTAGATATGAATATTATATTTTGAATTAAAATTAGAGAAAAAATGTTTGCTTTTTTGAATAAAATCGATTTCTTTAACTTGATTGAACTACTATATATATATTTAATGGGTTCGTTTAGAATGTATTTTACATATTTTTTAATACTCTAAAAAATAAATTGGGAATACGTTTAAATGAATGTGAAAATGGTACTTTATTAAATTCGAAAGCATTATTTTAGTTTGTTTTTAATAAATTTTTAATAATTTTTTTACTTTAAATTAAATTTTTTTAATTAATATTTTTTAAATGCTGAATCAGAATTAAAACTTACATATTTCTCATTATTTAAATCGAAAAAAATGAAATTCTACAAATAATATTTCGGGTTATAACGATTTTAAATTATATATATATATATATATATATATATAACCATTAATTAAACATAACCATCCACCGTCAATTATTATGAATTAAAGCTGTAAGTATTAAAAAAAAAAAAAAAATTAATATAAGAATTATTATGGAAGAAAAAGAAAAAAGTGGAAACCGACAAAAATTGAAAAGCTTATACATTGAATTACGTTATCAAGGGCACAGAATTCAATGATATAAGCAAAATGGTTGTTTTCTGTGGGAAAAATAAGCTAAAGCTAAAAGTTATTTTCCCCTGTGCCCAAACAACCATAAAATCAAGTGAATTGATTAAAAATGAAAGCAGAATAGAAACAAATAATATGAAATGGAAGAATCAATAAAACGTATTTAAATATTTATAGGATATAAAATATAAATAATAAACACCATACCGATTAATATTTCAGTATTTTACAAAAATCCACGCGCACATGGCTGCCAGTATATCAAAAAGATTAAGGTGAATAAAACAGTTAAGAAATCACAGTAAATGAGACCAAAGGATGCAGTTAATACAATTTGAAATAAAATTTGAAATACCTTGTTAAACACATTTAATCTAATATAAAATAAATAGATATTAATTACATTATTTAAAATGCACTATTAAATTAATTAATAACAGTTTAACAATATCGTCAAAATTTAGCTAAAGATACCCCCTGGTGTATTAAATTATAACTGAAATGGAGCTAGAAAAATTAAAAATAGGAGCTATCTTAAAGAGACAAATTTAGTGCTGCCATCTAGTATTACTTCTATTAAACAACTAACGCAAGGTAAATATTTGTAAGCATTTGAATGTACATAACTGTATAAATAATTGTAAGCATTTGAATGTAAATAACTGTATAAACAGCAAAACACAAACATATCCTTATATATAGAAAATTATAAACCGAATATAAACCACACAATGTATTTAAAAACTATTGTAAATAAAATTTAAAAGCATACAATATATTCTATTAGCTAACTTATTTAAACTAAACTAAGAATTTAAATAATTCTAGAACATTGATAATATATAGCATATATCTATATGCTATAAAACAAAATAAATTCAGTAATAATTAATATAAATAATTATTAAATATAAAAATTATTTTTTAATGAATTATATATCAGATATTTATAAAATGAACAGGAAATAAAAAACATGTGGAAGTAAATAGAAGGTTAAAAGATACTTAAATACCCATTACTTAAAAAGCACAAATATAGAGTGTGGATTATTTTCAGACATCCATAAAAAACCATAAAGTATGAATGTGGGACATTCAAAAACATTAAACCGATAATAAATATTAAAAAGTATAGAGTAATAATAATAAAAATAATTACACAATTTTAATGCATACAGTATAACTATATTTATATTAAACATACTTATATGTATATTATTCACTATAAGAATGGTATACTATTAGTAATTAATATGATATTGTCCTTAGTAAATTTAAAATTTAATAACAAATAATTGTAAATTAGATTAATCAATAATTAGGCTAATTATAATATTAATGAAATTCTCCAATTACATATAAAATATCAAATCAACATCCATATAAAATACGTAACAAAAATATAGTAATAATACAAGAGCCCCCATTTTTTTTTTTAACCCTAGAACTACCGGAAATTTTACTCAAGTTTTATAAAAACATTCTACACCAGAATTTTTACTTAAAACTATTTAATTTGTTTATTTAACTTATTATTGTCTGATTTATACATTTAGTTTGTTTTGAAGAAATTTCTGGTTTGAATAAATATTTTGAATGTACATGTCGAGTCCATTGGACCCTTCTGGTAGACAGAGGGTTAATATAATTAACCATTGCGTATTATCCAGACAACACCACCCTCCTCCGTACTCTAACATCTACCCACCCAACCAACCTATAATATTTTTTTATATTATTTTACAATTTTTAATTTTTTATAGATATTTTTTTTTATATATAATTTTTTTGTAATTTTGTTTACGCATGTGTTAATTTGTTTTAATAGATCATGTAAGAAAAGTACTAATTGTATATTAATGAATATATGAATTTTTTTGGAAAACCATGATTTAATGCATCATAAATTAGTTTTTTAATATTATTGTTAATTAGAGGAGAAGAACATAAACATTTTATTCTATATAAATGATTAAGTATTATATTCCGAAATACAGAATGATGTAGACAAGATTTAAAATTTGTAAATGTATTAACTTCGAATTTAAATTCTTTACGTTTGTCATATAAATCTGTGATTGTTTTATTGTCTTTTATTGTAATTTTAAGATCTAAGAAGTTAATTGTATGGTTAGATAAAAGGTTTTCCGTTAATTCCAAATTAGTGGGATAATCAACTGGAAATCGAGTAATTGCAGATTGATCAGTATCAATTAAAATGATGTCATCAATATAACGATATAAATGTAGATTATTATTAGTAAAATTACGTTCATAATGATATAAGTATAAGTCTGAGAGTAAACTGGAAATATATATATATATACATATATATACCATTAATTAAACATAACCTACTACCATCAAAAACCATATATGTTCAGAAACCTGCAAATTTTAAAAGTGGGGGTGGAGTTAGTTTATGTCTGTCCTCCCACTGATGAAGAACAGACTGTTTTTGTTTTATTACCTGTCTTTCTTGTTCTTTTATGTATTTTATAATTAAAAAAATTTTCTGCAGATATACACCTTCCTTTTGGAGTTATGGTGTTTAGGCATACAGTCATTTTGAAATGATGTAATATATATATATATATATATATACCGGGTGTCCTAAAAAGGACTGACTGATTTTAAAATTCAAAAACTTGCAAACGGTGACAGATATTTAAAAATTTCTCGCAGGAGGTTTATGCATAAGGTCAAAAGTTTTATTACAGTGATTTTCGATTTTAGTTCGAATTACAAACAATAGATGGCGCTGTAACCAATAGTCGCTAAATACAGGTTCGATTTTTGGTCCTTTCTCTTGTTTCATGCGGAAAAAGGAGATGGAAATGTATTATCCGGGCCACGAAGTACCAAAAATCGAGCCTGAATTTAGCGTCTACTGATCGCAGCGCCATCTATTGTTTGTAATTCGAACTAAAATCGAAAATCACTGTAAAAAACTTTTGACCTTATGCATAACCCTCCTGCAAGAATTTTTTAAATATCTGTCACCGTTTTCAAGTTATTGATTTTTAAAATCAGTCAGTCCTTTTTATATAACCATTATATAATTACAATTCATCATCTATTTCCAATTACTATAACTATAATTGATAAATTTAGCTTCAATACATAACGCTGACATTACACAAAATAAAGTTACAACCTTTAACTTGTAATACAAAATCAAGCACAATACCGCTAATTCACTAGTACATTGCGGAAGATTAATCCATGTAAAACATATGAAAAACCACCTAATTTTGATACAATAACCTATTAAAGACAAAAGATACAAATAACCAGCGAAATAGTGTTGAGCCTTTTTAAAAAACGTATAGTAAACAAATAATAGATCAATTGGATGGGTGTAGCAGGATATATATATAACGAAACAAATTAATGGGTCAAGTCGAACCATCACGTCGTGCTTTTTACGACATATTACTGGATTAGTACCATATTTTAATAAGCCATTGGTGAGGTTGTATAGCAGTCGTACCACTTAGCGCAAGCATCGCTATTGGAGGTGTCAAAATACTGTGGAAATTTAGCAGCTAGCAGCTGTGGACCGATGATGAGATTGGTAAAGTCAAATCAAACACTCGTTTATTCATGATGAAGACAAGGCAGATTAGGCCGCATGAGTGGTGAAAAAAGGCTTATGAAGAAATCTAGGGTTTTCCCAATAAAAAACATAGACATGGGAAACTGTTTATTCCATCAGAACATACCAACATTAAACAATTCCCACAGGATGAGAAATCAGAGCCATCCTGCTTGAGCACGAACTAGTTATTCATGCGAAAAAGATGTTAAATAACAATTTAATATTCTACGTGTCTTAGGACACCAGGTAACAGATTAAGTAAACAATCAAACAGCACAAAAAATCTTCTTCTGAGTTCATGCTCGAGCTATTTATTAGAATGCGCGGGGGAAATCCGATTGAAATGCAAACTTCAGGCTAACCAAACAAATTCATGTACGAGACTCGAAATGAAACTGCAACCCGTCACTCAACCAATGGAGAGCGATCGAGAAACGTCACAGAAAAGAATCCCGGCGCTGCTAATGGAAGGATTTCGATGTGAATAAGCTGACACTTGCACAGCTGGCGGGAAAATGAGATGAAAAAAAAATAAAAATGCAAAAATGGCTATTATAAATATTCGAAAAATAAAGTAACTGCGTTCAGAATTTTACAGTTTGGTACACGATAAAAACTAAATTTAGGAAGCTCCATGGAGGCTGAATCAATGCAAACATTGCGTAAGAAGATATCTATTGACTCTCGGATAATGGATAGCAAATAAAATCTTGATGGATAAATTAGTCTACTACTTTTAAAATTAATCTCTCAAGATTCTTTGTCATATAATCTGGCTAAAGCTGTAGTTTTCTTGTTGTATTTTATGTCTGGTATATGTTCTTTGATCCCAGTTTTAAGCTTTCGGTTTGTCAATCCTATATAAAATTGCACCGTCCAATCTTTAACATTTTTTACTCACTCATTCTGTCTGTTTGTTTGCTTTACTGCGAGTCCTAATAAAAATAAATGATGCAAGCAGTTTTAAAATGTAATTACAATAGTTTGTAAACATCGCAAAAGAAATAAGCCTAAACGACTGAAAAACAAGCAATAGAATTATAGAATCAATAGAATTATAGTTTATATAGAATTATAGAATAGAATTATAATTATAGAGCAATAGAATTAGTTAGAATAAATTCTAACTGCGAGCGTATCGTCAAAAAAGTTCACCGTTAATTCAACGTTTCTTGCGATCGATTTTTTTTTTTTTTTTTACAGCAGTGCCTTTGATCACAGCTGATCAATGACATTCGTCAAAATAGAACATTTTTTTTCTATCATCATAAGCTTAACCCTAAATACAGTTGGTCATATTGTTTACTAATACCCTTGTTTACAGAGCGGTTACATTAATTAGCTTGAAGCAAATTTTATTTACCGATTGAGCCGCCCGGTGTTGCCCGGGTTCTTGATAATAACCTTAAATAAACCTCATAGTTGTAATGACTTTATATCTTTTACCAGATTTCGTAAGAATCGATTATTTTAAACGAAAAATCTTCCAAACGAACTTCATAACTATCTTTTTTTTCTCAGATTCAAATCGTTTAATATTCAAAACAAAGTAGTTCTTATTACCCAAACTCCCTGAAGTTTCTATGAGTTATAACTAAAAACGTTTCGGAAGACTGATTATAATTCTCCTGGAAAAATATGCATATTTATTCGTAAAAACATGAACAAAAGCCACTCGCGTATTGACTTTGAGGGGGAAAATTTGCAATTTTTTTTTTTTTTTTTTTTTTTTTTTTTTTGAATACTACTAACAGTCCGAACGTTTCGAAATTTTTATACATTATATAAACCAAGTGTACGAAGAACATGTAAAAGGATTGTGTTAAAATACCGACATTTAATTACATTTAGCGTAGAAAAAAGGGGAGTGACTCCGGGGGACGGAAAACGCCCCCCCCCCCCCCAGTCACGAATTTTTTTAAAAGGGTTAATATTCATATTTATATATACGAATTAGTTTGTCCTAGAGAAGAAAGTATTTAAATTAGGAGAGTATTTTTTATTTTTTTTGTATCTCTAGAATTGAGCACGATGCAAGTCACGGAAATAGGGGGGGGGGGGGGGAACCACCCACGAAATCGAACTTTTTTCAAAAAAAATTTTTTAAAGACTTAAAAATTAGTATTTTTTTTTGCTGTTTGCGGAGTTCGGAAGTAAAAAGTACGAATTTTAGGAATATGTTTTTAGTTTGTGTACATTTCAAACGATTCGACCAACGCGCGTTTACAAAAACGGGAAAATAATATTTTTCGAAAAGCTAGTCTCGGCAAGCATTCTTCACAGGTATTGATTTTGTTCTTGTTTAGTTAACCCTTTCAGGAGCAAGGTATTTGTTATCGTAAAATGTTGAAATAATTGAATGATGCCAGTATTTAAGAGAAAATGCAAACAAGTATATTTTCGCGTTCGTAATAAAAGAAATTTTCATAAAAAAAATTCGGGTGCCAATGTGACAATTAGGGATTAAAATTATGTGATGCCATAGCAGCGTCACCGCCCTTCAAGGGGCTAACTGCGCATACAATTTTTGTAAATGTTCAAATGATTTAGGTCTTAAATTCGTATTAACCCTTCATATACTGAATAATGAATTCATGAAAATTTTATCTTCTAAAGTATTTTTCGTGAATTGTTTAAACTACATTAGAAAATTTACATAATCATTTAATAAATTTCAGAAGGATATTAGAAGGATTGGAGGATTTAGAGGGATTCATTAAATTTGAATTTATAGGGATTTTGTGCATTATTTATAACCCCACTCAAATCTTATTTTAAATATTTTTCGTAGTATTTTGTAGAATTAGGAAATGTACAAATATAATGTTCTTACAATAGAAATAGAGAAATATTATGATAAGATAAGATATTATGATAATATGATTTATGGAATTGAAAAATTCCCTCAAGGCCAAGAAAGCTGAAAAGATGCAAAGGCAAAATAAATCATCCTTTTAAAAATACTTTTGTTTTGTGTAACCCATAATACTTTTGGAACAAGATAAAGTAATGTATCTATAACTCATTTAAACTGTACCACAACTAATCGATGTATTAAATGAATTTTATAAAAAGTTATTTTAATGGTACTTATAAGTACCATCGGTAGATAAAGGGTTAAACAGAAAGAAATCGCAGCGCTTCTCGGGAAGACTATCTACCCGACTGCCAAAAAGAGTTATGTGTTTCACGCGTATCTGGGTATGTGGATTTCTTTATACCCTCGAAACATTCCAATGGCTGGATGGATTTTAATGAATGAGGTCTCTATCTATTCGTCTTAACCGTCTGATGGTTACAAGGTAGGTTTTGTTTTTGTAAATTCAAAATGGCGGCCGTAAAATACAAAATGGCGGTAGAGACGAAAAAAAAATTTACCCACCCTATTGAGTGGCCTATCATTGGATAGTTCTTTAAAAATGCAGACGGTGTTTCATTGACTATTTTACAGTCAGAAGCTCCGTTTAAATATTATACAACCTGGAAGTTGTGTAGGTAGGATATCTAGCTTTACTGCAATTCTAACCATCATAGACATCTATAAGTATCATCTAAACTGTGTTTATAGATAGGAACTATCAATTAAACATAACTTAAAAGTCATCAATATAAGTAAATAAAAAAAATAGGTAAGTAATATAAAAAAGTTTCGCATTGATGAGAAATAATTAGTTCGCTTTTTACGCAGTCGGGTTTTTTGATTTTTTAAATTTAATTTGTTGATGATGTTTCTTGTAAGTAAATAAAGTGGGCAGTTTTTAAAATGTTCTAATCAATCAGGGCATATAATCATAAAGAACGACTAGAAATCATAGTAGGGCGAGTTAATATTTTTCTAGCAAGAGTTTTTTTTTTTTTTTTCATTTTTTATGTAGGCAACTAAACAGGCAGAAAATGTTCTAATTATTAAGGACTTATATTCGATATGAAAGGCCTGAAATCATTTTAGGGAAAGCGATTCTCTACAACAATTTCTTTTTATATTTAGAGTTCGAACCCTTAATGAAAAATAATTTTGGAAATGTACTGAATAAATGCATATGCTTGTGGTTTTCAACTTCATATGTTTTTACAGTAGTTCTCGGCTTTTCTGCTCCACTGGTTTAGTTAATCTTTTGTAGGCAACTAAACTGAGCGGAGCTTTTTATTTAACACGTTAAGCACCACATCAGTCACCGGTGACTGACAGTGAACTTTCCGTTTAAAACGCATCATTCACTGACGACTGACGTCTAAAATATGATACAAAACTAAATAAATGTATATTGTTTTAAGTAATTACTGAACATTTATTTCAAATTTACCTACCTTTTATTTATTACAGGATTATACTTTCTTATAAATTACTTTAAACATTGTAAATTTTTCAGCGCTTCGTGTCAGTCATCGTGGCACTCAACGTGTTAAAGGTTCAGAACTTATATTAGCTTTGAATGGCATGAAATCATGGTAGGGAACAGGGTTTAATTTGCGCCGGAGCCCACAGGAGCCCGGCTCCGGTACTTCTCTGTTTTTAGTAAATATTTAAATTTTAGTCGGAAGTTACCGGAGCTCATAAATACAGGGCTCCGGAGCCCAGTGCAATAGCGCTTCCGAAAAACCGAATTTATTTAAATTACCTTTTCCTTTCCATATCATCTCCAAGCTTTTGCATTCTTTTTTAGCAAAACACTTGTGTGACGTAATGTGTCGCACACGAAGGACATGGATAAAAAACAGACTCAATTTTTATATCAGTTTTTGGGCTTTGACTGACTCAAGTTCAATCTATATTACATTTAAAATTTTATTTATTCATGTATAGAAAAAAAAAACTTTTCCTTCTTTAAAATTACGTATTATATACCATTTCAAATCATTATAATGCTATTTTAATCAAAATAGAGGGGAATCAGAAATCGTGTTTTTCTATTTCAAATTTATATCGGCGATGTGTTGATACGGTGCCATTCAAGAGACTAAACAATGAATTTGCTTTCAGTTCGATTTTCTTTTGTGACACTAGGATAATTTTTTTATTGGCTGTTTTTTATTATTATTATTATTTAGATATCTAACCTGAAAAGGATATTTTCTGTTTTAACCAACGAGCATCAGTTTGAGGTTTTTTTTTTTCTCTACTATTGCGTACGAGTATAAAAATCACGTTAGTGATTTTTCATTTACTTTGCCTCATGAACGGTACCCGTGCTAAGACTCTGCTCTGCACCTTTACGAAATCACTTTCATTTGTAAGTAAAAATAATTGCCATGTATTGTTATTCTGACAGAAAGCAATCGAGCAGTGTTTCCCCTTTTCCTATAAAAACATCGATTCTTTCCGATAACAGTGTCAAATTTTTAATTGAATCTGATTTTCAGGGACTCACGACAAAAGATTGTATGCGGAAGGAATCGATTATAGTTTAAGATATGCACCTTTTATAGGAAATGGTCAAACATTGTTCCATTCTTCAGCATATAAATATTAATTTCTGTAAATTTCATTCATTTTTTCTTAAAAATGCATAGCTGTGAACTATCCCTTTTCTGTGTTAACACTATTTCCTAATCATAATCCTTACTATACTTAATCGTAGAATTCTGCAATTAACATTAAAAGAAGCCAAATGTTACTATTCAGAAGGAGTGATAACTAAAAAGTGGAATAGTTAACAGCTATGCATGTGCTGATAGATATATTTAAAATTTTGCTAAAGAAATAGAAATCCTTTAAATTTTGCAAATAATGTACGAAATATAACTATGCAGATTAGAGTAGAAAGGGGGAGGGGGGAACGGTACGGTTGCTGTACCGGTACCGCAGAATATTAGGGCTCCGGGACTTTTTAGAATTTGAGCCCTGGTAGGGAATATTTTTACAGCACTTCGACATTTCTGCGCCACTGCTTCATTTATTTTTATTAAATTTAGTTTTTAAAAAAAGCCCAATAGATCATTATTTTTTTAAATAAAAAAAAACATTTTTTATTTATTTATTTATTTTGTAGAAAACTATTGGGCTTTTTTTTTATGTTCTAATTATTCGGGACTTGTTCGTTTTGAATAGCCTGAAATATTAGTACGGAACATTTTTACAGCTCTTCGCGGCATTGATACTACTTAACAAAAAAAAAAAAAAAATAAGTTTTACTGATTGTGGACTTACATTCGTAATTAATAGCATTTAGTCACAGTAGGGAGTGTTTCAGACCCCCATTCGGCTTTTCTGCTCCAATGGTTGTTGGGTTTTTTTTTTTTTAGCTAAATGTACTGCTTTTTTTATGATTCAGGGCTGATATTCAATTGAATGAATGGACTAAAATCATGAGAGTGTTTTTAGAGCTCGTCTGGGCTTTTCTACTGCCCTGATTTTTCTTTTTTTTAATGTAACTATACTGGGCTTTTTTTTAAAATATTCTAATGATTCTGGAAATATATTCATTTTTAATGGCCCGAAATAATAGCAGGGAAAGTTTGTATAGTTATTATCGGCTCTTCTACTACTGCTTTTTTTATTTTTTTGGTAGGTTACTATAGTGGGATTTTCTTTTTTTTTTTTATGTTCTAATGATTTAGGACTTATATTCGTTTTGAATTGCCTGAAACCCTAGTAGGGTGTGTTTGTACAGCTTTCTTCTCGGCTTTTCTGCTACTGCTTTTTTTTTGTTGGGGGGGGGGGGAGCTGTACTTATTGGGTCTTAATGTTCTAATCATTCAGGCTTTATATTCGTTATGAATGGTCTGAAATCATTGTATGGATTGCTTTTACAGCTCTTTTCGGCTTTTCTTCTCCACTGTTTTTTTTTTTTTTTAGCTAAATATAGTGTTTGTTTTTTTATGTTCCAATGACTCAGGACTTATATTCGTTTTGAATGGCCTAAAATTATAGTAGGGAGTGCTTGTACAGCTCTTTTAGGCTTTTCTGTTACTGTTTTTTTTTTATCGGTAGTAACTATTCTTCGGTTGTTTTTTTTTAATGTTCTATCGATTCAGGACTTATATTCGTTTTGAATGTCCTGAAATCATAGTAGGTTTTGTTTTTAGAGCTCGGCTGGGCCTTTCTGTTCCACTGAATATTTTTTTTCTCTAGGAAACTATATTGTGCTTTTTTATGTTCCAATTATTAATGGCTTATATTCGTTATGAATGGCTTTGAAATCATTATATGGAGCGCTTATACAGTTCGTTTCGGCTTTTATTTCTGCACTTTTTTTAAAGCTATATATACGGGGCCTTTTAAAAAAATTTGTAATTATGCGGTATTTTTTTAATGATGCATTCTCATCTTTTCTGCAGCACTGGTTTGGGTTTTTGTGAAGGTAACTATAGTTCGTTTTTTATGTCCTAATGATTCAGGAATTTCATTCGTTTTGAATGACCTGATATTGTAGGGAGTGATTTTAAAGCTCGGCTGGGCTATATTAGTTTTGAATGGGCTTAAAACATAGTAGCGAGTGTTTTTACAGCAGTTCTCAACTTTTCTACGCC
This sequence comes from Maratus speciosus, assembly GCA_963932465.1. Taxonomy (NCBI): domain Eukaryota; kingdom Metazoa; phylum Arthropoda; class Arachnida; order Araneae; family Salticidae; genus Maratus; species Maratus speciosus. The sequence continues at coordinate 88,980,240 of OZ010794.1, read as the reverse complement.
ACTGGTAATTATTTTTTCTAGGTAAATATATTGCGTTTTCATTTTTAATGTCCGAATATACAGGACTTATCGTTTTTGAAAGGCCTGGAAACATAGAAGGGAATGTTTTTCAGCAGTAGGGAAGAGCGGCGTACAGTGGACCTAAGTACACAGTGGACCACCCCTTATATTTTACTTATTTTTAAATTTTTAAAGCTTTTCTTTTAGGCTTATTGATAACAGCACTGGATTGATACTTATAGCCTTCAGAACACATCGTTAGCCAGAATGAACCCTTTTATCCTGACTGGTTGTTTTTAGTTCCTAAAAGTAAAATTTTTTATCATACTTTTCTTTATTGAGTAATTAAAGGTTATGGATAAATAAGATAAAACAACTTTTTTGAAAAGATAAGACACTGGTCTTTATTTAATTTAAAAGTTTATATGCTTAAAAGAAAACTTGAAATAATATTTTTATGAGTATGTATTGAATTTCAACATGGGGCCCAGTGGACCGCCCACTGCTGGGGTACAGTGGTCCGCAATGAATACTGCTCCTCTAATGAAGAATTTTCAAAATATTTAATAATTGCTTATTCTCTATAAATATTGTTAAAAAAAATTAACTATAAAATAAAGTAAACAAAGAAAAATGAATTTATTTAACCCTACAATGCATTTGGCACACTTTAAATTTCACGTTATATGTTGTCCAGATTATAATGTAGCCATCTGACACTTTAGTATTCTCCTGAATTATGGATAACAGTTCACGTGTGATTTTTAAAATAAGTTTTCTTGTTCAATATAGCAGATTTTTTTTTCGGGGGGGGGGGGGGGGAATGAAAATAATGCATTGTAGAGCTAACATAGTACGAAATATTTTGTTTTGAATTTAAAGCCTTTAAAAAATATAACTGTAGCCTAATAAGTAATAGATGACCTCACTGGATTCGTTATTTATAGCTTCAGAGCACATGGTTAGCTCATAATGAACTATTTTACCCAGACTATTTTGAGTTTTTAATAAATTTTTCATCATCATATTTGTCTCAATGTTTGCTGATTTTTTTGTACTTAATAACTTATTTGCAATCACACCTGTATCTTATACTGTCAAAATATAATAAGTTTTTTGATAATTCTTTAGTTATGTTTTTTGTTTCAAAATGTTACTTGCAAATTTGTATTATGTTATTTTGGAGGTAAAGGGGAAATAAAAAAGAATTAGATTAATTATAAATAGATTTATATTGTATTTTAGACAATAACTAATAGTGGACCACTGTGCCCCGTGGGTGGACCAGTGTACCCCGCTTCCGGGGCACACTGGTCCACTTTACGGGTGTACATAGTTTCCGATACATAAAAAAAAAAAAAAAAAAAAAAAAAAAAAAAAATATTTTCAGGTAGATTGGTCCCTCCGTTAAAGAGAAAAAAAAATGTTAGCTGCAAAAGTGGTCCACTGTACCCCGATCTCCTCTACTACACTTTTCTGTGTCACTGGTTTATTTTAATACGTAAGTAGAGTGCGCTTTTTTATGTTGTTATGATTCAGGACTTATATTCGTTTTGAAAAACCTGAAATCATATTAGGTAGTGTTTTAGCAGCAGTTCCTAACTTTTGTGCGCCGCTGGTTTAATGTGTTTTTCTATGAAACTATAGAGCGCTTTTTTTAAATGTTCTGATGATTCAGGACTTATATTTGTTTTGAATAGACTAAAGACATAGTATGAAGTGTTTTTAGAGCAGTTCTTAACTTTTCTGCGCCACTTGTTTAGTTTATTTTTTGCTGATAAATATGGTACGCTTTTTATTTTCTAATGAGTAAGGACTTATATTCATTTTGAATGGCTTGAAGTCAAAGTAGGAAGTGCTTATAGTAGACATAGTAGGGAGCGTTTTACTGCAGTGCAGTTCTCAACTTTGCTGTACCAATGGTATAATTTGTTTTTCTAGGAAACTATAGTGCGCTTTTTTTTTTTTTTTTTTTAATGTTATAAAGATTCAGGACTTATATTTGTTTTGAATAGCCTAAAGACATAGTATGAAGTGTTTTTAGAGCAGTTCTAAACTTTTCTGCGCCACTGGTTTAGTTTATTTTTTGCTGATAAATATGGTACGCTTTTTTATTTTCTAATGAGTAAGGGCTTATATTCATTTTGAATGGCTTGAAGTCAAAGTAGGAAGTGCTTATAGTAGACATAGTAGGGAGCGTTTTACTGCAGTGCAGTTCTCAACTTTGCTGTACCGCTGGTATAATTTGTTTTTCTAGGAAACTATAGTGCGCTTTTTTTTTTTAAATGTTATAAAGATTCAGGACTTATATTTGCTTTGAATAGACTGAAATCATAGTAGGGTGTGCTTATACAGCTTATTTCGGCTTTTATTCCTGCACTTTTAAAAAATCTAATTTAAAATATTATTATTATTTTTTTTATTTTTTTTTGTAGGCTACTATAGTGCGTTTTTATGTCCTAATGATTCAGGACATACATTCGTTTTGAATGGCCTGAAATCATGGCATGGTGCGATTTTAAAGCTCGGATAGGTTTTTCTGCTCCTCTAATTTTTATTTTCTTTTTTGTAGGTAAATATAGTGGGTATTTTTTAAATTTTCTAATGGTTCAGGGCATACATTCGTTTTGAATAACCTGAAATCACAGTAGGGAACGGTTGTAGAAGCTCGGAAGGCTTTTCTGTTCCACTGATATTTTTTTTTTTTTTTTTTTTTTTTTTTTTTTTTTTTTGGTAAGTAAATAGTGTTTTTTTTTTTTAATGTTCTAATGATTCAGGACTTAGAATAGTTTTGAATGGCCTGAAAATTTAGTAGGATGAGTTTTACAGCTGTTCTGAACTTTTCTCCGCCACTGGTTTAATATGTTTTTTCTCGGAAACTATAGTGCGCTTATTTAAATGTTATAACGATTCAGGGCTTATAATAGTTTTGAATACCTGAAATCATTGTAGGGAGTACTTTTACAACAGTTGTCAAATTTTCTGCGCCAATGGTTTAGGGTTTTTTTTTTTTTTTTTTTTTTTTTTGTAACTATAGTGCGCTTTTTTATATTCTAATTATTCAGGCCTTATATTCATTTTGAATGGCTTGAAATCATAGTAGGGAGTGCTTATACACATCATTTCGTCTTTTTTACTGCAACTTTTTTAAAGCTATACATACTTTTTTTTTTTTTTTTTCGTATTATGTAGTATTTATATTCCCTTTTGAATTGCCTTAAAATATAGTGGGGATTTTACAATTCTTTTCGGCTTTTCTGCTCCGGTGGTTGTTTCTTTTTTTTTTTTTTTTTTTTGGTAGGTAAATATGGTGCATATTTTTAAAATATTCTAAGAATTCAACACTTATATTCGTTTTCAATAGAATAGCTGGAATTCATTGTAGGGAGTGTTTTTACAGCAGTTCTCCGCGCCATTGGCTCAGTTTTTTTTGTTTTTGTAACAATAGTTCGCTTTTTTATGTTCTAATTATTCAGGGCTTATGTTCGTTTTGAATGGCCTAAAATCGTATAGTGATTTTTGAGCTCGGCTGGGTTTTTCCTGTTCCAACGGTTTATTTTATTTTATTTTTTTTTATTTTTTTTTTTGTAGGTAGGAGTTCTTTTTTATGTTCTGATGACTTAGGACTTATATTCGTTTTGAATGGCATGAAAACACAGTAGGGAGTGTTTTACAGGAGTTCTCAACTTTTCTGCACCACTGGTTTGTATTTCTAGAAAACTATACTGCGCTTTTTTTTTTTAAATGTTATAATGATTCAGGACTTATATTCGTTTTTAATGGCATGAAATTATAGTAAGGAGTGTTTATAGTGGACATAGTAGGTTGTGTTTACACAGCAGTTCAAATCTTTTCTGCGGCACTGTTTTTTTTAGGCAACTACAGTGCGGGTTTTTTTATGTCCAAAAAATTCAGGACTTCATTTGTTTTGAAAGGCCTCAAATCATAGTAGGGTGTGTTTTTATAGCTCGGCTGGGTTTTTCTGTTCCACAGATTTTTATTTTTATTTTATTTTTGTAGGTAATATAGTGCATTTATTTATTTAATGTTCTAATGATTCGAGACTTATATTCGTTTTGAATAGCCTGAAATCATTATAGGGAGTATTTTTAGAGCAGTTCTCAACTTTTCTGAGCCACTGGTTTATTTATTTTTCAGGTAAATATAGTGCGCTTTTCTATGTTCTAATGATTCAGAACTTATATTCGTTATGGATAGCCGGAAATCATAGTAGGAAGTGTTTACAGTAGACTTTCTAGGGAGGGTTTTACGGCAATTCTCAACTTTTCTGCGCTACTTTATTTTTTTTTTTCTAGGAACCCTGGACTTTTTAAAAATATTATAATGATTCAGGACTTATATTCTTTTTGAATAGCCTGAAATCATTGTTGGGAGTACTTTTACAGCTGTTCTGAAGTTTTCTGCGCCACTGAGTTTTTTTTTTTTTTTCAGGCAACTATAGTTCTCTTTTTTATATTATTCAGGGGTTATATTCATTAGGAATGGCCTGAGCAGGGAGTGCGTTTTACACCTTATTTCGTGTTTTTTTCTTCACTTTTTTTAAAGCTATACATACTGGGAGTGTTTTTTTTTGTACTGAAGCAGAATTTATATTTGTTTTGAATTGCCTTAAAACGTAGTGGGGATTTTACAGCTCGTTTCGGCTATTCTGCTACGCTTGGTTTTTTTTTTTTAGGTAAATATAGCGTATTTTTAAAAAATGTTCTATTGATTCAGGACTTATATTCGTTTTGAATTCCCCTAAATCATTGTAGGCAGTGTTTTTGCAGCAGTTATCAACTTTTCTGCACCACTGGTTTAATTTGTTTTTGTAGGTAATTATAGTGCGCCTTTTTTCTAAATATTCTAATGATTCAGGACTTTATTACGTTTTGAATGACCATAAATTATAGTACGGATTTATTTTAGAGCTCGGCTGGGCTTTTCTGCTCCAACGATTTTTTTTTTTTTTTTTTTAAGGTTACTATAGTGTGTTTTTTTATACGTCCTAATGATTCAGAACTATTTTTCTCAACTATTTTTCGCCACTGGTTTAATTTGTTTTCCAGATAAGTATAGTAAGCTTTTTTTTTTAAATGTTATAATGATTCAGGACTTATAATCGTTCTAGAGAGCCTGAAATCATTGTAGGGAGTACTTTTACAGCAGCTCAACTTTTCTGCGCCACTAGTTGTTGTTTTTTTTTGTTCGCTTTTTTATGTTCTAATTATTCAGGGCTTATATTCGTTATGAATGGCCTGAAATCAGAGTAGGGAGCACTTATAGTAGACACAGTAGGGAGTATTTTAGCAGCAATTCTCAACATGTCTGCGCCACTATATTAGTTTTTTTCTTTTCAGGTAACAATAGTTGGCTTTATGTTCTGATTATTCAGGGATTACATTAGTTTGAATGGCCTGAAATTATAGTAGGGAGTGATTTTTTATCTCGGCCGGGCTTTTCCAGTTTCACCGATTTTTATTATTTTTTAGGTAAATATAGGGGTTTTTTTTTTTTTAATGTTCTAATGACTCAGGACTTATATTCGCTTTGAATGGTCTGAAAAGTAGGAGGTGTTTTACAGGAGTTCTGAACTTTTCTGCACCACTGGTTTAGTTTGTTTTTCTAGGAAACTATAGTGCGCTTGTTTTTTATGTTATAATGGTTCAGGACTTGCATTCGTTTTGAATGGCATGAAATCAAAATATGGAGTGTTTTTAAAGCAGTTCTAATCTTTTCTGCGACACTTTTTTTTTTCCTTTTTTGGTAGGCAATTAAAGTGCGTTTATGCCCAAAAAAATCAGGACTTCATTCGTTTCGAATAGCCTGAAATCATAGTAGGGAGTGTTGTTAGAGCTCGGCCGGGCTTTTCTGTTCCACTAATTCAGTTTTTTTTTTGTAGATATAAATACAGACATTTTCTTAATTTTCTAATGAATCAGGACTTATATTCGTTTCGAATAGCCTGAAATCATAGTAGGGAGTGATTTTAGATCACGGCAGGACATTTCTGCGCCACCGGGTTTTTTTTTTTTTTTTTAAGATATGTATAATGGGGATTCTTTTTAATGTTCTAATGATTCAGGTCTCATATTCTTTTTGAATTGTCCGAAATCGAAGTAGGGAGTGTTTATACAGCCGTTTTCAACGGTACTGCGTCACTGGTTTAGTTTTTTCTGCAGTTAAATGTAGTGCGCTTTTTAATGTTCTAAAATTCAGGACTTATATTCGTTTTGAATAGCCTGAAATCATTGTAAGAAGTATTTTTAGAGCAGTTCTCAACTTTTTTACGCCACTGTTTTAGCTTTTTTTTTTTTTTTTTTTTTTTTTTACAGGAAACTATAGTGAGCTTTATTTAATGTAATGATTCAGGGCTTATATTCGTTGTGAAAGGCCTGAAATATTAGTAGAGAGTGGTTTACAACAGTTCTTAACTTTTCTACGTCACTGGTTTAATTTATTTTTTTGGTAACTATAGTGCTCCCCCCCCCCCCCCTAATGATTCAGGACTTAATTTCGTTTAGAAAGGCCTGAAATCATAGTAGGGACTGTTGTTAGAGAGCTAGAATGCGCTTTTCTGTTCCACTGTTTGTTTTTTGTAAAAATAGACCTTTATAAAAATTTTTTTAATGATTTCGGACTTATATTGTATATTAATGGCCTGAAATCGTAGTAGGGAGTGCTTATAATAGACATAGTAGGGAGTGTTTTACAGGAGTTCTCAACTTTTCTGCACCACTGGTATAACTTGTTTTTCTAGGAAACTATAGTGCGCTTTTCTTTTAATGTTATAACGATTCAGGCCTTATATTCGTTTTGAATGACAAGAAATTATAGTAAGGATTGCTTATAATGGACATAGTAGGGTGTGTTTTTACAGCAGTTATCTTTTCTGCGGCACTGGTTTAGATTTTTTTTTTTAGCAACTAAAGTGCGTTTTTTTTTATGTACTAATGATTTAGGACTTCATTCGTTTTGAACGGCCTCAAATAATAGTAGGAAATGTTGTTAGAGCTCAGCTGGCCTTTTCTGATCCACTGATTCAGTTTTCTTTCAGGTAAATATACAAATCTTTTTTTAATTTTCTATCGTTTCAGGACTTATATTCGTTTCAAATAGCCCTGAAATCATAGTAAGGAGAGATTTTAGAGCACAACTGGGCTTCTTTCCACCATAGGTTCGTTTTTAAGATAAATATAGTGGGATTTGTTTTAAATGTCTAATGAGTCATGTCTTATACTCGTTTTCAATAGCCTGAAATCAAAGCAGGGAGTCTTTTTACAGCAGTTCTCAGCTTTACTGCGCCACTGATTGTTTTTTTTTTTTGTTTTTTTTAAGCAGGTAAATATAGTGCGCTTTTCTATGTTCTAATATTCAGGAATTATACTCGTTATGAATAGCCTAAAATCATAGTAGGAAATGCTTATAGTAGACTTCGTAGGAAAGTGTTTCACAGCAGTTCTCAAATTTTCTGCACCACTTTTCTAATTTTTTTTCTAGAAAACTATAGTGATTTTTTTTAATGTTATAATGATTCAAGACTTATATTCGATTTGAATAGCCTGAAATCATTGTTGGGAGTACTTTTACAGCTATTCTGAAATTTTCTGCGCCACTGGGTTTTTTGTTTCAGGTAACTGATGCCCTTTTTTATATTATTCAGGGATTATATTCGTTATGAATGGCCTGATATCATAGTAGGGAGTGCGTTATACACCTCATTTCGTCTTTTTTACTGCACTTTTTTTTAAAGCTATACATACTGGGTTTTTTTTTGTATTGATACAGAATTTATATTCGTTTTGAATTGCCTTAAAACGTAGTGGGGATTTTACAGCTCTTTTCAGCTATTCTGCTCCGCTGTTTTTTTAGGTAAATATAGTGCATTTTTTAAAAAGGTTCTATTGATTCAGGACTTATATTCGTTTTGAATTCCCCTAAATCTATTAGGCAGCGTTTTTACAGCAGTTAACTTTTCTGCGCCACTGGTTCAATTTGTTTTTGTAGGTAACTATGCTGTGCTTTTTTTTTTTCTAAATATTATAATGATTCATGACTTTGTTTCGTTTTGAATGACCAGAAATCATAGTACGGATTTATTTTAGAGCTCGGCCGGGCTGCTCCAACGATTTTTTTTTTTAAAGGTTGCTATAGTGTTTTTTTTTTTATATGTCCTAATCATTCAGAACTTATATTCGTTTTGAATGGCCTGAAATTAGAGTAGTGAGTGTTTTTACAGCAGTTCTCAACTTCGCTGCGCCTCTGGTTTAATTTGTTTTCTAAATAACTGTAGTACGCTTTTTTTTTTTTTTTTTAAATGCTATAATGATTCAGGACTTATCGTTTTGGAGAGCCTGAAATCGTAGTAGAGTACTTTTACAACTCTCTTCTGCTCCAGTTCAGATAACGTAAATGTACAACCATAATGTTCAGATTTTTTTTTTTTTTTAAAGCTAAATATTGTGGGCTCTTTTTTTCTTTTTAATGTTCTAATAATTTAGGACTTATATTCATTTAGAATTGCCTGAAAACATAGTAGAAAGTGTTTTTACAGCAGTTCTCAATTTATCTACGCCACTGGTTTAGATTTTTTAGTTAATTATACCGGCTTTTTTTTTTAATTTTCTAATAATTCATGACATTCTTTTTGATTGGCCTCAAATCTTAGTAGGCAGATTTTTTAGAGTTTATTTCGTCTTTCCTTCCTTTTTTTTTTTTTGTAGCTAAATGTTTATATATATATATATATTTTAATTATTGATTCAGTATTTACATTCGTTTTATAAAACCCGGAAATCATAGTAGGGACCTGTTTATACAGATCTTTTCGGCTTTTCAATTTTTTTCCTGTGTGGTAGGTGGGTGTTGTGGTGGGGGGCGGAGGGTTATAGATAAATATTTTGGGCTCTAGTTTAATATTCTACTGATTCAGGACTTACATTCATTTTTAATGGCCTGAAATCATAGTAAGGGGTGCTTTTACAGTTATTTTCGGCTTTTCTTCGCCACTGGTTTAAATTTTTGTTGTAGATAACTAACTATAGTGGGGCTTTCATTTCTAATGTTCTAATCATTCTAGACATATTCGTTTTGAATGGCCTGAAATCACATTGAGTGTTTTTAGTGCACTTCTCGATATTTCTGCACAACTGGTTTAGTGTTATTGGCAAAAGTAGCTGTACTCTGTATTTTTTGTTAACATCCTACTGATTCATGACTTATATTCATTTTTAATGGCTTGAAATGATAATAGGGAGTGCTTTTACAGCTATTTTCGGCTTTTTTTCACCACTGGTTTAAATTTTTGTTGTAGTTTTGTTGCTGCAGGACTTTTTTTTTTAATGTTCTAATCAGTCATTACTTATGTTCGGTTTGAATACCTTGAAATCATAGCAAGGTGTGTTTATACCGTTCATTTCGGCTTTTCTACAACATTGATTTTTTTTTTTTTTTTTATAGTTAGCTGTACTAGACTGTTTTTAGGTGCGTTCGTAATTATATAAATACGTAGCACCTATAGTTGTCGTTCAGTCCGTCTGTCCGTCCGCATATAACAGAGCAAGAACTATCCAACCGAATAGTCTGAAATTTTAAATATATAATTGTTGTAATATTTTGTCGAGTCATTTCAAACTTCATGAAATTCGGATGTATAGTTTAATTGCAGGGACAGTCAAAAGTTTTCCGTTGCATGACGGTCAATGGGAAAAAATTATTTCAAGTGCATTTTAATGATGTTACAGCCTTTCGAACAGATTTAAATTGATATGCACTTATGAAGTGCACTAAAATATACATTCAGTACACTGTCGTTCAAAAAATATTTATAAAACTGGCTATAGTACGAACGCACCTCATTTGCCACGTTTGACGTGCAATTTCGACTATGAAGTTGGTTGTTTAAATGTTCTAATGACTAAGGTTTTATATTAGTTATGAATGGCCTGAAATCATTGTAGGGAATGTTTTGATGGCTGATTTCTCCACAGGGTTTTTTTTTTCTCTTTTTTAGTATTATCTCTAATGCTCTTTTTATTTTAAGTTCTAATCATTCAGGATTTATATTCGTTATGAATTTCCTGAAGTCATAGTATGGAGTGTTTGTACAGCAGTTCTCGACTTTTCTACAACTTTTTTTTTTAAGCTAAATTTATTGGGCTTTTAAATTTTGTAATGATTGTGGACTTATATTCGTTTACAGGGATGTAGTGGAGGGTACACGGGGGTATACGCCGTATACCTTCTGGGTTTTTTTTAAGGAACACCGTATACCCTCCGTTTCTTAAAAAAGATATAGTATATACACTCTAGGGTATACGCTCTGGCCTGAGCGTATACCCTCTGCTTAGAGCGTATACCCTCTGTTTTTTTTACGACTACACCACTGCGTTTAATGGCCTGAAATCATTGTAGTAGGGAGTGCTTTTATTGCTCGTTTTGGCTTTTCTGCTCCACTATTTTTTTTCCCCTCGTTCCTAACTACACTGGTTTTTTTTTTAGTGTTCTGGGCCATTTGTTTTCTTTTCCTTTCCTCTTTAGACAACTATGCTGCGCATTTGTTTTAAAACATTCTAATGATGTAGGACTTATATTCCTAATGAACGGCCGGAAATCATAGTATTGAGAGTGGAGCAATTTCGCTGGAACACTTTCTTTTTAGAGTTCGAACATTTTTAAAGAAATTAACGTTTTTGCTATTGTACTTAATAATGAATGCTTGATGGATTTTAATATTACATGTTTTTACAGCTGTACCTCTCATTTCTGCTCCACTGTTTTATTTTGTTGGAAAATAATTGTTCTGCACAGTTTTTTTTTTTTTTTTTATGTTCTAAATATTCAGGACTTACCGTTATGAATGGCGTGAGATGACAGTAGGAAAAAAGATTTTCTTAAAGACTTTTTATTTTTAGATGTGTTTTTATTTTTAAAGGTATTATATGATATATAAATTAAGTGCAGTTTAAATTACTTACTTGAACTTTACAATTCAGTAATAATAATAGCAGAATGAAAGAAATTTTATTTTAATTTTAAAATGCCATTATTTTTTTTTTTTCTTATCGCGAAACCGGATGCTCTTTTTTCGTAATGAATTATGTTTCTTACCATTTCTTTATAGTAAAATTCAAATAAAATAGTTTCTTTTTTTAAATAAAACATAATTCTTGTAAGTACACAATGCATTTCTAAAGAATTAAGGGGGTCCGGGACACAAAAATCTTCACATTTTGCAAAAACATTTTATTTCATTAAAAATTTCTGTTTTTTCCTGCTTAAAATGACATTTAAATCATGTTTCGATCTGAATTAGAACAAAAAATATTAATTTTTGTGTTTTGATTTGTTTTCAAAATCTAGCTTTCAAACAAAGGCTGTCATGGAAATGACTTCTTGTAAAAATGCGTTTTTCTTCATGATAGTTTTTTTTACCATTAATCGTATTTAAATTCTTATAACTCGAGAACCGTTAAAGATAAAAGGTTCAAACTTGGAACATATCTTTTTCAATTATTTTACTTTAATTTTGATTCAGCATATTTGAAAAAAATATTTACTTTTGAAAATATGATTTTTTTTTTTTTAAGTTGCACCATTTTTTTTATTTTTTTCGTTAAATATTTTTAATTTTTTTATAAATTAATATTTTAAAAAATGCTGAGTCAAAATTAAAAAACTTGCATATTTTTGTTTATTTAAATGAAAAAAAATTGAAATTCTATAAATAATATTCCGAGTTATAACGATTTTAAATTACCCCACTTTAATAAATTTTAAATTAAATTTTTTTTAATTATGAGTAGTTTTATCACGTAATTTTGTTCATAAATCATAAGGTTTAACATCACAAAAAAATTCAGAATTTTAACTCAAATAAAAATTATTTTAAACTGTGTCCCGGATCCCCTTAATTGCCTTTTTTGATTTGTTAAATTATATGTGGAATGTTTAAAGCTTTTGTTTTATCAGCTTTGAAATTTTCCAGAATTCATATTATATTATGTGTAATTGTTAAAATATATCTAAATGAGTTGAACTAATAATTCTTTTACTTCTTTTTCTTTTTAGGTAAGTGGCTTTCTGGTGTATTTTTTGATACAGGGATCAGTATACGAGTGGTGAGTGAGGTTTTTACAACTTTTCATTATTTAAATAAATATTGTTAGGAAAATCCAAAATGTTATTGCAGTCTATTGTGAAACTATTAGACCACGTTATTTTCGCAGATCATGTAGTAAATAGGTGTTCTAATATAATGTAAACATATAAAATACGATAAATGTAAGTTAAGTAATTTTAGGACTAAATTCACCTTGAGTAAATAATTAAAATTCATATAAAAAAAGCACAAATTAATGTACTAAAACTACTTGTAGGTGCATACATACATATAATATTTAGAATACATTAGAAATATCTTTAAAATACATTAAAAACTATTAAAAAAGCTAAAGCGTTTTCAGCCATTACACGGCCGTCATCAGTGGGGATTTAAATGTCGAATAAGCGCAAAGAAAAGTAATAACATTTAAATCTCCATTGATGACAGCCGTGTAATGGCTGAAAACATTGTGGCTTTTTTAATGGTTTTTAATGCATTTTTAAGATATTTCTAGTGCATTTAAAATATTATATGTATGCACCTATAAGTAGTTTTAGTACATTTATTTGGGCTTTTTTTATATGAATCTTAATTTCTTTTTATTTTCAGAGTTCGAACCCTTTAAAGAAATTACCATGTTTGATGAATATCATATGTATTTACAACTCGACTCTGCGAGTTTAAGTTTGTTTTTTCTTCTTTTTACTTAGTTAACTCTGCGTGCTGTTTAAAATATTAAAGACTTTCCTTTATTCCCCAATTTCATCTCCTGAGCTTTAAAATATTAAAGACTTTCCTTTATTCCCCAATTTCATCTCCTGGGCTTTATGTAGTAAAAGTTTTTCTGGTTTTTCCTTAAGATATTAAATTTTTTGGAAATGCGATAAATGCATGCATTTTGGGAGTTATTACAACTTTTCTCGACGACTTTACTGCATCGATATAGTTTCTTTTTTTCTTTCTTTAATGAGTTAAATGGCCTTCGTCTGTTTGAAAAGATTTCTAAGGATTTAAGACAGTTTTGTAAAGATTTGTCCGAAACCGTTAAATGTATGTTATATTATTAATTCTTCCTTCGCGATATTCCCTTTTTCATGTAAATTACCGGCATATTCACTAATTTCTTATTCATTAATAATACATATCATTAATCCTATTAAATTCTCCTTAAATTAATTATAATCTTGCTCGATTTACTTAACTGTAAAGCTTTTAGTTTATTCCTAAATTATACCCTGATTTCTGATCATTTCTATTATTTTATGTGAATTCGAATATTTTAAAAGAGCCTTTTCTTTTTTTTATTCCGAGATTAATGTCGCGCGCTGGGGTATTTTTTACTATAAAATGCGTCCGATTTAGTGCTTGCCAGGACTCTTCCCTTTATCACTCCCATTGGTCGTGACGTAGGCTTTACGCGTATCCTTTATTCTCGCATTGGTCAGACCGCGCTACGTCATGATTTTGTGTTTCCCCGCGTTGTAGCAAAAAGCAGATGCACGAGAGTTTCTGGAAGAATTTGTTCGATTTTCCTTATTTTCAACAGCTCCCTAGTTGGCCGTTCCAAGACATCATTAATTTAATAGTTTATTCTAATATTTTAAGATCATACAGTGATCTCATGTCAAATCATTTACCTTCCAGACGGCAATGTCTTATAAAGAATGTGTTGAACTGCTTTGATGGTGGTTTCATTAATAAAATCATGGAGCTCTAATTTGCCTCGTTTTTTTATTATCCTGGAGAAACGTCCAAAGATTTCATTTCGTGTCTTTTCCCAGCCACTCCACGACGTGTACGAATATCTAATTTGCTGCAAATAAAAACCATCAGAAGAATAGTTTTACTACATTAATTCTGTAGCAAGATCAATCTTGTTACATTAAAAACCGGCAGGACTAATGCTGCTGACTTCATTCATTCTTTCTTTTTAACATAATAAAAGCACGACGACTACAAGTATATATCGTTTCTGTTACATGTATATTTATAAAGTTTCTACGGTCCCCTCCCCACTTTAATTTTTGTTTTTCAACGCTTAAATTTTTTTCCCAAATGCAGTTAATATATGCTCTGTCATATCTTCACACGAAAAGAATCCACTACAGCTAGTAAACAATCGAATTAACACGCAATTCAATGTAAAAACATAACAAATTTAATGAAACATGAGGTGTTATATGTACAATGAAAGTAATCACATCAGTTCTCCGGACTAGAACTCCACAAGTCAAAATCCTGGCTTTTTAATATAATCGCATTTGCCACGTGCTTACAGCAAAAAACTAACTCTGCTCATACAGAGCTCCTAAGAGGGCAGGCAACCTTCTCCTGGCTGTCCCATGCACTGACTGATCTGCACATTTCACTCTATCGGGGTCTTGATCAAAATGTTATTCCCATCGACATTCCATGGCTCATCTTTATGGGGAGAAAGTAGACCCTATTGTTCTGTCTCAAAAGAAAGAAATTTCCTTATCTGTGAAAAATGTTGCTTCGCTGAGACGTTATTAAGCTTGTTTTTAAATCTGTTTTTGGCCAACTTCTTGATAGCCTAGAATTGTAAAAATTACTTTCACAGGTGTGTTTGCGACGACAAAACATTCTAATTATTTTAGAACTTAATTAGAAATGAATAACTTCATTTTAAGGCATTTTCCGTTAACTCGCCACTGGTGATTTTCCGGCCAATATTCTCTGTAACTCGTACCATTGCATAAGAATTGAAAAAAATCCCTGCCGGCCCGGCCTACAGGCAGAGGTAGATTTCGAAGTAAAGTATACTGATTTCGAAGTAAAGTATACTAATTTCACCAACAAAAACTAAATCATTATTAGATATAAATCCACTTTAACAGTTTTATCTGTCTGCTTTTGACGAGTTTTTATTTCCTTTTTATAAAATAGCTGGTTTTATCAGAATCATGTTAAGGCGATATTAAAAAAAATATTTTTCCATGCTCAACAACTCGAAATTTTCTGGCACATTTTCAGATTCATTTTTAATAAAAAAAAAAAATATGAAACATGCTGACGGGATTTTTGAAAAGATTTATAAGCGACCTGTGTTTTTATTTTCCTTTCAGTTAATTAAAACTTGATTAATAAACAATTATTTTCTCAGTAGGGCAATATTTTTCGTTTCTAACAGAATCGCGTCGGGAAATTCTGTTCAAAATGCCCACTTTGACTTCATTTTTGAAATATATTCTGCCTCTATCAAAAAATCGATCATTACTGTACATTATACAGTTTATGAATAAGAGAATCTAGCAATTGGATGCGTTTGAGAGAAAAAATGAATTTAAAAATGAGTAAGAAAATAGACTGTTTGGATTTGAATGCACCCTTAATAAGATGACTTTTTTCTTCAACCGCTATGTATTTTTAATTTGTTTTTGCTGTAAGAATTTTCCCTATCAAAAACTTGTCTATATAAATGTTGAAGACAATATTAAGAAGATATATGATAAATTCATGGAGATTTTATATCTTGTGAATTGACGGAGTTATGAAAATTTTTCTTCTTCAAACCCCTTTTTTGTTTTAGTTTTTATTTATTTATTTATTTATTTATTTTTTTTTTTGCGGTACGAATTGGTCCTATCAAAAACTTGTGAGTATAAAAGTTGTAGATAATATTAAGGAGATGTATAATAAAATTAATTGGATTCGATATCTTGAGAATTGACGAAGTAAGGAATTTTTTTCTCCCAAAAACCCTATTTTTGTGCCCTTTGAGCCTATTTTTAATTTTATCAAAAATCTGTGATGCATGAATTTTTGGAGCTATTTTTAGAAGTATTAAAAACTTTAAACTGATTTGATATGTACAAAAATTAAGAAGTTATGGGGTTTTTTCGGTTTTCACAAAACCCCTCCCTATTTCCAACCCCTTGGTCCGCTTTTTCCCATTAACGAACTTAACCGAGATTTTATGTCCCTTGATTTTATGTATCAGTTTGGAAGAGATTTGTGTAGAATTGCGGAAGTTATCGTGCCCAGAAGAAAGTGATAACACAATTGTTTCGGGAAATTCCGTTCAAAATGCCCACTTTGACATAATTTTTTGAAATATATTCTGCCTCTGGGTCATTCCACACGAATTCAACCAATGGGTGTTGCAGCATAGTCACGGATTTTTTTTATTTATTTTTTTTTTTTTTTTTGTAGACAGGCATAGTAGTGAAACCCTCAAATCTGAAATTTAAAACTAATTTGCGCAATATTCACTGAGATATACCCTTTTAAAAAATGGTCATTTTTACCAAAGGGCGGCCATCTTGCATGCTATCCCAATGTCTATAAATGTCCATAACTTGACAACTAATGATTCAAATTTTATATTTCTGGTACCAATTTAAAGCTATTTATATAAAGAATGCATATATGATATTAAAACAATGGTAAATTTTTATTTTAATACTGTTTATTACATTTAAACAGAAAATATCACCCTCAAAAATTGGCTTACTGTAATGGGCCATAAAAAAAAATGGCCCATCATAAATTTTTTTCAAACTTGCTAAAAACATTTCTCCATATGTATACTTTAAACAGAAAAAAAATTGAAGAGGTAAAATATTTCATTAAAGAAAAATAGCTTTTTACACATAGGATGTCATTTACCCAACAGTGACTATCTTAAAACACGTAAGTATCTTTGGTTTAACAAATAATGGTTAAAAATATTTTTTTCTGGCATATGAATTAATGTATGAGCATCAATATATAAATAATTCAATTTAGAAATACCAATCAGCAGTTAATTATACTAAAAACACATACATATTAAAATAACAGTAAATTTTCATTTCAATACTTTTTATTTCATATAAAATGATAATATGTATAATTCTCAAAAAAATATACATAATGGAAAATATTTCGAAGGAAAAAGAGCCAAAAACATATTTTTTTGAAATATGGCAGAAATACTAGCTGTAAATCAGTTGAATCCAAGTAAAAGATTAAAAATTAATATTAATGAGTTGATTGAGTTGACATTAGTTATTCAGTTCACTGCCAATTTCAATTTAAATGAACAAATCTTGACAAAATGAGTACATAAATCTTGTGTGATACAAATGTACAACAAAAACATCAAATATGTATAAAAGTAAGACTTAGATAAAACTTATATGAAACATATTTACATAAAATAAGAACAGGATACTTACATGGATATAACTTTATAATATATTGTTGAAAGGAACTTGATAATATGTTGTTGAAAATTACCAAGGATTTAATCTGTCTTGAAGTTTAAGAATAAGAGTTGAATTGCTGTATGCTCCTCTGGAGCAACAGTATATGTTCTTCCTGTAGCAGTCATTGGGGTAGACACTACTTTCATTATATGCTCATATGGAATCCAATAAACATCTGAAGATTTTGGCCATGAATATGATGAACTAGGACCATGAGGATGCATGAACATAATTTTATAGTCATTGAATTCCTCGCAGTAATCTAAAATCTTACCAATTCACCAATTAACACCATATACACATGCAACATATTGTTCACTTTTAAATGTTTGTGGTTTGTCGGTTTCACTAAATCTCACAGTAGCAATAAAATTTGTTGAGGAGCCTGATACCCTGGAAACCAGTATTTGGCCTTTATTGGCACAAAGCTGTGATTAACCCTTGTTCCTACGATTGTATCTGCCTTTGAATACCTATCTGCTAACTGATTATTGGCAATTTCAATTTCAGATTTTGTTATAAAAAAACTTTCAATTCCTTTAACATATTCTTTTGCAAATGTATACAGATCAAATGCATTTAAGATACCATCTTTGAATGGACGCTGAAGACTTTCTTTGGTGGCCATGCGTTTTATGCTGCCGCCTATTCCATCACAAGCTCTTTTTCCGTGGCAAGAGGCAAAAAAATGCCATTCAGCTTTCACACCGGTCTTCTTCATGATGGCAGAGATTAATAAATTCTTTATAATTTTTGTATTGGGCTGATGATCCATCACTAAAATATTTTATGTATTTAATCTGTGGAATTTGTGAAATTAAATAATTGACAATTACTTTTTGAAAAGCCCAAAATGTAGTAGTGTCATGAACTAAATGCTCGCTTATTGCACACATAGGAATAGATTTCACAGTATCAGTGATACTGTCCCTTATATAAGCAAGAAAGGGGTGAACTGTAACCTGTTCTTTTTGCCAATGGATATTTTGAATAGCATCTTGCACAATGCAAGTATAGTTTTCAGAAAAATCAGCTGAAATAATAGCAGTTTCTGTATTCAATTCATCCTTTGTTTTCTTGAAATATAAACTTTGTGATTTTGCAAAAAAGTGGTGTGAACATAAAGCAAGGAGTTTTGTAATTAAATCATCAACAACAGGCATAATCACTTTTTTTAATTCTGCTCCATCAGTCTTTACCCACTGTTTATAAATAATATCATTACTCATTTCCAATTCATCTAAACCCATTAAATCTTTCTTTAAAATTTCAGGAGATGGACATTTATCACATCTGTGCAACATGCATTCTTCAGATTCAATGCAACAAACAAGTTTTTTTAGCTGTGATATGTAGTTATTGATATGAATAGCATGAAGCATAAGTTTAATATTTTGATGGTATACACACACACAGACAGAATGAATACCTTTGCTTCCAGCAGTAACACATTCTTTTGGACGTAGTGAGCAAAACTTAGACAATCCAATTTTTAAGTCATGTTGTTCTTTAAATGCAATGATGTAAATACATGCATACAGCAGAATTTTTCTATAAAGTCACATACAAATGTAAAACTTTTTAAGTGAGCAATTTTTAAAGTAAGAAATAGAAATTTAGGTATAAAAATTGAATTTCTTGCATGGAAAACGTTTTGAATAGATTCCACATATACACATGCAGTAAAATCTCATTTATATATATTGCATTTAAAGGTTTTTCACAATTATACATTATATTCTTTATTTTCTTATTTTCTTCAGTGTTAATTTTTTTCAATTATACATTTTTAGCAATGACTTCTTTTTTTTTGGGGGGGGGGGGAGGGGAGCAGTTGGAGGGTGGTCCTACAAAAAACTTATGAGATTATATTTCATTATAGTTTTAAATTAATTCAGGGATTAAAAAATATTTAGTTCTGGCCATTATTTCTTAAATCAGGGATATTTACATGTTTTAAGATAGTCACTGCTTAGTAAGTGACATCCTATGTGTTAAAAGCTATTTTTTTTTAACGAAAAATTTTACCTCTCCAATTCTTTTTCTATTTAAAGTACACATATGGAGCAATGCTGAATGTAATAAACAGTATTAAAATAAAAAATTACTATTGTTTTAATATCATATATGCATTCTTTATACAAATAGCTTTAAATTGGTACCAGAAATATAAAATTTGAGTCATTAGTTGTCAAGTTATGGACATTTATAGACATAGGGATAGCATCCAAGATGGCCGCCATTTGGTAAAAATGATCAATTTTCAAAAGGCTATATCTCAGTCAATATTGCACAAATTATCTTAAAATTTTAGATTTGATGGTTTCACTACTACATCTGTCTGTAATAAAAATTTTAAAAAAATCTATGACTATGGTGCAACAACTTTTCTTTAAATTGGTTGATTTCACATGGAATGACCCCTCTATCAAACTAGTATGTTGTGGCCATCACAAAACTTTCTTGTATATAAATCACGTCAATTAAATCATTTAAATAGTAAAAGAAATTATATCAATTTATTCATATAAAAGTATACCTGAATTTGAAGTTTGATGAAAATTCGTGCATTAGTTATTGAAATAGAGCTGTAGGGGAAATTCTAAATAATGCAGCATAGCAGCGCCATCTGTTGAGCGATTTGCACCAAAACACAAACAGCACCAATTCATATTAAGGTATACCGGAATCTGAAGTTTGATGAAAATCCGTGTATTAGTTCTGGAGCTAGAGCTATTGTGGAAATCACAAAAAATGCAGCACAGCAGCGCCACCTGTTGAGCGATTTATACCAAAAGGAACAAAACATCAATTCATGTTAAAGACTAACTGAATCTGAAGTTTGATAAAAATCCGTGCATTAGCTCTGGACATTGAGCTATTGTGGAAATCGAGAAAAATGCTGCATAGCAGCGCCACCTGTTGAGCGATTTACAGCAAAACATAAACAGCAGTAATTCATATCCAGGTATACCTGAATCTGAAGTTTGTTGAAAACCCAAGCATTAGTTCTTGAGATAGAGCTACTGCGGAAATCCCAAAAAATGCAGCATAGCAGCGCCATCTGTTGAGCGATTTACACCACAAGGTGCAAAACGTCAACTCATGTCAAACACTAACAGAATCTGAAGTTTGATGAAAATCCGTGCATTATTTCTTAAGATAGAGCTATTACGAAAATCGTGTAAATGCTGCAAAATGCAGCATAGTAGCGCCATCTGTTGGGCGATTTGCACCGAAACGTTACCAGCACTAATTCATATCAAGGATTAATTGAATCTGAAGTTTTGTGAAAATCCGTGCATTAGTTCTTGAGATAGAGCTAGTGCAGAAATCGCGAAAAATGCAGCATAGCAGCGCCACCTTTTGGGCGATTTACACCAAAAACTAATCAGCACCAATTTATATTAGTGACTACTTGAATATAAATTTTTATTAAATTTCGTGTATTAGTTCTTGAGGTAGAGCGCCCACAAAATTTGTGTCACATACACACAGACAGACAGACAGACAGACAGACAGACTCACAGAGTCACAGACAGACATTTTGTAAAAACATGTTTTTTGGAATCTCTGACCTCTAAAACGTGTAAATCCGTCGAAAACCGGAAGTCGAAAATTTTTACGAATCCAATACTTTCTTCTTGTAAAGATAGAAGAAAGTAAAAATCGATCATTGCGGTACATTATATAGTTTCTGAATATGTGAATCTACCAATTAAATGCGTTTGAGAGGAAAAATGAATTTAAAAATGAGTCAGAAAATAAGCAGTTTGGATTTGAGTGCATCCTTAATTCAATGATTTTTCCAACACAATCCGCATCGGGAAATTCGATTCAAAATGCCCACTTTAACAGCATTTTTTAAAAATATATTCTGCCTCTATCAAGAAATTGACCATTACCGTACGTTATATAATTTCTGAGTAAGAAAACGTACCATTTGGAAGCCTCTGAGAGTAAAAATGAATTGTAAAATGAGTCAGAAAATAAGCAGTTTGGATTTGAATACACCCTTACTTAGATGATTTTTTTCTTCAACCGCTATGTATTTTTAATTTGTTTTTGCTGTAAGAATTGGTCCTATCCATAACTTGTCTATATAGATGTTGTAGACAATATTAAGAAGATATGATAAATTCATGGGGATTTTATATCTTTTGAATTGACGGAGTTAAGGATTTTTTACTTCTTCAAACCCCCTTTTTGTTTTCGTTTTTAATTTTTTTTTTTGCGGTACGAATTGGTCCTACCAAAAACTTGTGAATATAAAAGTTGTAGATAATATTAAGGAGATTTATAATAACATTAATTGAAATTGATATCTTTAGAATTGACGAAGTTATGAATTTTTTTCTCCCGAAAACCCTATTTTTTGCACCCCTTGAGCCCATTTTTAACTTTATCAAAAATCTGTGATACATAAAATTTTGGCCCTATTTTTAGAAATAATAAAAACTTTAAACTGATTTGATATGTACAAATATTAAGAAGTTATGGGGGGTTTTCGGTTTTCACAAAAGCCCTCCCTATTTCCATCCCCTTGGTCCGATTTTGCCCATTAACGAACTTAACCGAGATTTTATGCCCATTGATTTTATGTATCAGTTTGGAAGAGATTGGTGCAGAATTACGAAAGTTATCGTGTCCAGAAGAAAGTGATATATATAGATAGACAGATAGATAGATGATATATATATATATATATATATATATATATATATATATATATATATATATATATATATATATATAAAGTTTTTTACTGAGGGTGGTTTTGGGTTCTAGGGGTCATGATCGGTGTAGATCTGCAAAACTTTTTTCAGAAATTCCAACATAGGAACGATCCCAATAGGTAGTATTTCATACGAAATCTACCTAAAAAAAAATATGGGCCTATAAACTCTCCCCAAAATAGGCTAAACGGCTGTGAAACGGCAATAACGAAGCATTTTAAAGGCTAAAAAGTAGAAAAAATGTTTAAATAAAAATTGAAGATTGTAATACTTAAAAACAAAAATACGCTTTTATCAGTTAATAGTTTAATGTTAATTCATTTACCATTAGATGCTTGGAAATCTACTTAGAAATCCTATAAATAGAGTGAAAACTACCTGTGCGACCACCGCCATTAAGAGACCACCTCCCTGAAAGATCATTTTTTCCACGGAACGAAATTTATTCCCATAGACTTAATACCAATTTTACCTCCATTCAGAGACCATCACAGCTGAACTCTCTCCATGAGTGACCCATTTCTTTAAAGAAAATGAAACATATTCCGTTTTTTCCTGGTCTCTTGAAGGTTTTATTAGAATAATAATTCCACAGAGCGTATTATTCATCAAACTTCTATAAGTTTAGATTTTTTTTTCTGTTATTCCTGTAACTAAAGTGTTTAAAACTCTTTGTGCCTTTTTAGGCAATGAATTTAACTTTGATGACGAATTAAGAATGCCGGTCAATAAACTGACCTCTACTATTCTGTCAAGAAACTCTCAAAGAAATAGATAAATGAATGAAATCGTCATTATTTGTTCCCGTCCAAGAAAAAAAAATGCATTTATTTACTGAACTTCGAAAGGACCTGGAAATAAAAGTTATAAAAGATAAAACCGTAAAATCAAACCAAACGTCAATGTATTCACGTTTTAAACTCTGCAGTAATTAACTTTTGTTTTAATACTTAAATTTTTATATTTTTTCCTAATATGAAAAATAAATTTTAGTGACAATAATTACCTTTTTTCAGCAAATTAAAATCTAGAATTAAACATGACCTCCATTAAGAGACCACCTCTCTGAGTGACCCATTTTTATTGGAATGGAACGTGGTCGCGTAGGGAGGTTTTACTGTAGTTTAAGTGTTTCATTTTTCTTTCCCATTACCCTATCTAAAAAAAAGAAACAATGCAAAAATTATACATTTTTTAATAAATTCCCTTCCTTGCGCTTTCTACCCATCGTAAAATGTAGGGAATTTTTCATAATCGTGTTATATGCCCGAGCCAAAATTAAGCCTGTTCTTAAATCCAATCGAGCTCATTTCTGAATTCATTTTGGTTCGGGAACGCATGAAATGAATAGGTGTTATTCATAAACGGTAATCGAAGAGGTTTTTCCACTTTTTGGTAAAAACGAAATACCTTTCAGAAAATACTGTCATAATCGGCGTTTCGATACGATTTTCCGGACATGACATTACAAGAAAAGGGGAAAACGGGTCGTCGCGTGACAACAATCGCTTAGATCTCTATAAGTAATCATATATATTAAAACGCAAGGGTAAAAATTTAAGTAGGCCCAAATCGGTACATCTGCGCATGCGTTTATTCGTTTTCGAACCTCTTCAATTCAGAGGAAAGTAGAACAAATTCCTGGTGGCGGGGCGGTATAAAGCAGCAGTTTAAAGGTCTGAATTTTTGTAGAGGACGCAGGTTCGATCCCAACGCCCGGCAAAATTATTTCTGTTATACTTTTGGCGATAATTTATTTCAATAATGACATTTTATTAGGGGGAGAAGTTATGATTATTATTGTTATTTGAATGCTCTATAATTAAATAAAATTTAAAACTGAACAATATTAAAAATACTAATTTTATATTTAAAATACCTAAGCTGAAATATTTTGCATGTAATTATCAATTAAATAAATAGTGCTGATCTACATTTTTACTTTCTTCTATCTTCAATAGAAGAAAGTATTGTAATCGAAATTTTTTCCGACTTCCGGTTTTCGACGGATTTACACGTTTTAGGGGTCAGAGATCCCAAAGAACATGTTTATAGAAAATGTCTGTCTGTCCGTGTGTCCGTCTGCCTGTTTCCATTGTACCATCAAAAAGTGTATGAAGTTACGCATAGAATTGAACCAAATTTTTATTTTAAGTTTTTGGATATGGCAAGTAGGTCCTCCCTGAATTTGGAAAAAATTCGCCGGTAGGAGGCTCTGTAACAGCGATTTTTGTGCGATTTTGAATATTGTACCATCCAAAAGTGTATGAAATTATGCATTGAATTGAACCAAATTTTTATTTTAAGTTTTTGCCTATGGCAAGCAGGTCCTTCCTTAATTTGTAAAAAATTCGCCGATAGGGGGCTCTGTAATAGCGATATTTTTGTGCGATTTTTGTGCCATTTTGAATATTGACCATCGGAAAGTGCACGAAGTTATGCATAGAATTAAGCCAAATTTTTTGTGTTTGTTTTTGGTCATGGCACGAAGGTCCTCCCTGAATTTGGAAAAATTCCGCCGGAAGGGGGCGCTATAATTGCGATGTCTGTACCATTTTCATTATTGTACCATCTAAAAGTGTATGAAGTTATGTATATAATTGAACCAAATTTTATGTGCGTGTTTCTGGCTATGGCAAGCAAGTCTGCCCTGAACTTGAAAAAATTCCCTAGAAGTGGGCGCTATAATTGGATCTCTGTGCCATTTTCTTTATTGTACAGTCGGAAAGTGTGTAAAATTATGCATACAATTGAACCAAATTTTTTGTGCATGTTTTTGGCTTTGGCCAACAGGTACTCCTTGAATTTGGAAATATCGCGCGGTAAAGGGGCTCTGCGATTGCGATTTTTGTATACTTTTCTTGATTTTTCGTAGTTCTATTGTCCATCGACGGCTCCTGCAAATGCGGGAACTCGCTTCCTGCTAAGCGGGCTATTCGCAAACATCTGATAACAACAGAATAAGGAAAAACTATTAATTTTAACAAATATCATGATATAGATGAACTCGTTTTTAGTTCGTTTAATTGACTGAAGCAGAATTTGATTAAGATGAAAATCAAAGTCGGTATAGTATTGAACTAATAGTATTGAATAAGTATTAACATGTGTAACTCGTTTTTGAAATATTAATATGTATAAGATAGAAGAAAGTTTTGGGATTGGCACATCCAACTAGTTTATTACATTTTCTGACCATTATCAAGAATTTATATGTGTGTATGTGTTAGAAATAAAAAGTTTGCCTTTCTTTTCCGTACGGGAAAAAAAAGAAGGAAAAATATTCATATAAGAACTATAAAAGAAATTACCTTGATATCCATGGTTTGATATTTAAAAAATGTATAAAAATGTAAAATAAAATTCAAGTAATAAAAATATATAGATTATAAATCGTTAGCAGCATCAAATTTCAAATTTAGACTTTTAGAGAATGAGACTGATAAAAATAAAATTCATGGCAGCTTTAGGGTCATGTCGTTAAAAAAAAAAAAAATAAATAAATAAATAAATAAATAAATAAAAATAAATATTGTTATTTAAAAAAGCTGAGGCCGTAGTAAGTAAAAAATAAATGCTCTACCCAATATTTTTAAGGTACATTTCTGATAAAAAGCAAGCACAATTGGTTGTAAATCATAAACTTTAAATTCTTTGACTTAGTTGAATAGGTTTGGCTGACAGCACCCTCTATCGACTTAAAGAAATAGGAATCACTTATGCAATAATGAAATCTGTCACGATTTCAATAATTAATTTGAAAGCAATAAAAATTTAAGAATTTTTCAAATGAAACATTCAAGTTATTTACCGTCAAATCTTGACGGGTACTATCTAGTTTATAGAAAAGAAAAAAAAATAGGAAACGTCATACGATCCCAAATTTCTTCAAAAGTCAGGCTTACCAGTTTTATGCCTTTCCGTTTAAAATTGAATCAGAAAATAAAACAGTTTCGTTTTATTGAACGAAATTATATTTTATTTTACATTTTGTATTTTACAACTTTTTTTTTTTTTTAAATGTCCCATTACAGACATACAGATTAAACCAGAACGTAAAATGGAATTTCTCTGTACAATAAAAAAAAAAAATTGTGGGGGGAGACGTTAATAGATTGCCCATTTTCCTAGTTAATCATTCTTCTATAAAGTATCCTACCAAAAAAAATTTTATTAAATACATTACATTTGAATAAACAGCTTTTGCCTTTAACACACTGAAAACCAAACCACACGATTACATGATTATTGATATTTTATTATTACCATGTACGTACAGTTAAAGTTTGATAATTCGAAGGTGAAAGGACCAGAGAAAAGTTCGAAATATCAAAATTCGAATTACATATATTCTCTCAAAAAGAAAAGATAAATAAAAACGATTAAGTCCTCAATGAAAGATTTATCGCAAATTTTATCCAAGAATACTGCTACATTCTTTTTTTTTTCCATTAAATCAAACATTTTTTAATAGCTTAATTATTCATCAATTCTAAGAAAAAAGTAGATTTTGCTCGGGTCAGAAAATTTGTTGGAAATCTCCACAAAGTGACATTCCAAACCATCGCCTTTCTTTTCCTTAGAAAGACCGTTAAAAGAAACTTAAAATATTATTGCACCTTAGCTGAAAAAAGCCTCAGGAATAATTTTTACAGCAAAATATTTAGGGCGATCGCAAAAATTCGAATTATCCAATAAATTTAAACTATCCAGATTTTTTTATATTATTTTAATACAGAATTCTCGGGCAAAAATTTCGAATTATCCTGAATTTCGAGTTACGTAAATTCAAATTATCCAAGTTTCACTGTATTTAAAAAGATGTCTCCCTCCTTCTACCCAGACATGTTGACCGATTTCAGTCTGGCGTCCAACTCGTAAAAATAATTACCATTTGATATTTTAAATTCAAAATGCATAAAATGAACACATATATAATTAGCAAACATTGGGTGGAAATACCAGGAAAAGGTTCAAGTTTGCTCAAGACTTTCTGCAAACTGCACTTTTAGTAGACGAGGTTGGGGGATCGGTTAAGCTTGAAGGAATTTTAAGGGCACGTCCCTTTAGTAACGTGCTGCGGCAAAGGAAAAAAAAAATAAAAAATATATATATATAAATATATATATATATTTAAGTATAAAAAGTTATCTTAAAAGCTTCTCATAATAAAAAAGTTGAACTAAAACAAGAAAGTTGATGAAAAATGTACATAAAACCCTTTAATGAAGTCATACTATGCTAAAAAATAAACACAAATTTTCCTATGAGGGTGGAAATAAGCAAAGGTTCCGGGATACACATAGTACTGGAGGTCGCGATTAGAAAGATTACTTTAAACTAACTAGATTAAAAGCTAGTTCCATGAGTACTTATAGTGTAAGTCACATGCTACGATTTTTGGCTACCAGTATTTTAGAACGGAAAATTTTGCCATATTTTATCGGAGATATTTCATTAATTGAATAAGGCGAAGCAAACTTTTCGAAAATAACATAGCATATCAGTTATATGACTTGCACTACAAAAACCCATGAAACTTGCCCAAACTAAGAAGAGGGCCCGACGTGTTTTAAACCGGATCTCAACAATGCACAGTCAACAACAATGAACTTGTGTAAAAAATTTGAACGGAATCTGTTCGTTAGATAGGCGATGCCAATCCAAAACATAAAATAATGTCTTTTTTCCCCTGGACACTGCCCTTGGCAAGATTATGGTCCTGAAAATATACATTGCACTGTCTCCAACAATGTACTTGCCTTCAGCCATCTAAGCAAAAGCTATTCGACGGACAAAAATCGCCTGCAAGCTTCGACTCAGATCGACAGGTAGACAACAAGCGAAGTTAACTAAGAGCGAGTATAAATGCAAAAAAACGAACCCGACGGGACTAGACTTAAATTTATCTATTAAATTTTAAAAAATTATTTGTTATTTTAGACTTAATAGAATATTTTTTGTACCCCTTAAAGACAAAAAAATATCACGTTTTGCTACCCATTTCATAAGCGCCATTTTAACAAAAAATGACATTATTTTAGTCGGTTCTAACCTTAACTGTAAGATTACTGATTTTAAAAATACTTCATAAATTCTATTTCTGATTTGTAGATCTACTCGAAAGCATATGACATTACAACTTAGCTGCCATTTTGTAATAAGAAAATTTTTTGTTTATTTAACAAAAATTTTCAAAAAGATACATTGAAATACAATTAATTGTAAAATGAAAACATCGACAGTAATATTTTTGTTTATATCTTAAAAAAATAATTACCCCGAAAAAACCTAGATATGACTTAAAATATAGAAAACCTCCTTAAATTAACATTTAAAATTTGTGGGGGGGGGGCAAATATTTCAGTACGCAGAGGCTGCGAAGGAGAAAAACATTTATTTTTAAAACTCGCGTAGAATCGCCAGAAAACAAAATTTCAAACAACAAAAACAAAAATATTAACAGAACAACACATTCGAAAATTATATATGAATATACATGCATTTAAAATATGAAGTGCTTCAGTACCAACATCGTAATATTTAAGAGTAGATGAGGACGCGGCAATAAGCATTTTCTGTATGTGAACCAGAGTTGCAATCCATTTTATTCAAGATTAAATATCTCATTCCGACCATAACCTGATTTTTTGTTCATTTTTTTAATAATAAAGATATGCTAATGAAATTTTAACCCTTTGAGGGGCAAGCAATTGCGTTTGTGTAATGCTGAATTTCCACCGGAAATTTAGAAAAGTTTTATTTCCAAATAAGGAAAAGCAATTTTTCAACTCTTTTCCACTAAAGTTATAAAAGTAAAACTTAATTAAAATTTTCTGGTGCAGATCTTAATTAAACTTAGGTGGGATATATATCCCACCGCCCCTCGAGGGGTTCAACAGACGTTTTTTCTCGGTGTGGAATAGGAAGATACGACAAGGCTGCCTCCTTTTTATTTTCGATTGTTGCTGATATTGCGTATGGTGTTACTAACAGAATGACTTTCCACTTACATCACTTTTCGGGAAATCATATGTCTTTTCACTCAATGCAAATTAAGTCTTGCAAGTATTGTTACAACAGGCTCAATATTTTAAAAGTCGTGAACAAAAATCAGGTTTCTAAAAGAACCGAAGCATTCAATATATTTGACTGAATGAATGAATTGAGACTGATTTCATATACAAAATCTATCTGTTGCATCCTTGGTATTGAAACGCCCTGTAAAATTTCAACTCTAGTAACCTCTCCAATAAATAGCGTGTTGGAAACCATGCAACGCATTTTAAAATGTGCAAATAAGAAATTGGAAGTTCTGTAATCGATATAGCAAAAACAGTTCGTGAATAACGCTGACGCCAATTTGACGATGAAAACATCCAACCAAAAAAATTCTCTTTTAGTATCATTTATATTACTTCTACACCGCTGAATTTGAATTTTTACAGAGTCGAACAGAAAAAAGAATGTTCTTTTAAAGGGTCTCAATGCTCTTAAAATTGGAAAAAAATGAAAAAAAAAAGAGACCATTTTCAACATTTATTATCTTAAAAGGTATGTGATTTAAAAACAATTTTTATTAGCATGAAAGATATAAGAATGTTCTTCCATTTCATGTATTTAAAAAATGGCAAGATGCAGAATTAGTATTTACAGGAGGCTCCAAACTGTCAGACATCTGTCAAGCACAAAATTGGCATGACAGCTTATGCGCAGGATTACAAAACACATTTTTCAACTAGAATGAAATTTTTTGTGCCTAATTATACTTCAGGTTATAATAATGACCCTGAACCTGAAAAAAAATGTATTTAAAACGTTTTCATATTTTTAATACAAAGTTATATTTACCTAATACAAATTTTTGAAAGTTTCAACAGCATAATCAGCTAAAAAAATATTTTTTGGAACAATAGAAAGGAAATCGTAGATTCAGTTTATATAGACAAACATGAAACATAGGTTTTGAAAATTCCATGAAAAAATATTCAGAAGTTTGAGATATCCTGCGCGTTATGCCAAAAAACTTCATTTGGAGAAAAATAGCTTCAAAGTTTCAGAAACGCCGCTTCAGCTATTGAGCGGGTATAATTCAAATAACCACAACTTCTGTTGTAATGGGAATTTCAAGAAAACCATTATATCAAAATATTCTGGAAAGATAGGAGTTTAACATCTAAAAAATTAAGATTTTGAAGCTTTAAGAGTCCAGAGACACCTTAAAGGAAATGTCCTTCAAATCTCAAGTGACTGATTTTCATGGTATTTAAAAAACTTCCAGCCATGATTTTAAACAAAAATCTATGTCACGTAATCAGTTTTCATTTAAAAACAATACAGATAGTTCCTCTGTTAGCGATTCATATTCCATAAAGAAATTAAAACTACATCAATAAATAAAATAGCATAAATAAACACAAATTTAAGACATGTAATCGAACTACGCGCTGGAATCACCGAAATGATCAGAATAAAAAGATCTTCTGTAAGTAGCGAAATCTTTCGCGATTCCATTGGCTATTAACCCCTGTCATGTGGCTAACACGAAAATATCGCTTTGAATGGATTTCAAAACTTCATTTAAATATATAATTGCTATATTTTTTATATAAAAATGGTTTTTAGTGTTGTGAGTGAGCAAGTTAAAACATTAAATGTGACAAATCTGTTAGAGTGTTCAAATTTAAAAAAAAAGGTTTTACCTATATGATCTGTAACCCATGAGGCCTGGCCTGGACCCCCTAATTTTTCTAAATCTCACGGCGAGAGAAATGATAAGTTAAAACAGATTGACTGAAATTCCTAACCCACTGTTTACGTCAATTTAAAACAAATAATTAAGTGTAAATGCATAAATTTGGAAAATCATTACATAACATAAACAAGAACGAAAAATCATGCATCAAGCATAGATTTTGAAACATTTTCCAACACATTTAGAATAAGGTGTCAAAACTTAACTGTTTAATAAGGTGAAATTGGAAAAATTACAACTTCAATGAATCATCCAAACTGGGTGAAAAAAGTGTCCAGGCCAGAGATTTCAGTTGGCAGAGCATTGGTAGCTTCAGCCAAAAGGGTCCCTGGTTCGAATCTTGGCTGGACACATTTTCCCCCCAGTTTGAAAACATTACAACTTCAATTAATCATGTATAACTGAATATTCAGCATTTCCTGGAGTTCTATTACCCGCGATTTATGAAATAGGATGATGTATAAGCAAACAGCTTGGAAAACACATAATATAGGGTGTTTCTAAATGTATATCGGGGTTTTAACGCTTGGTAGTATTTATTACATAAAACTTAAATTATAATTAATACATCAATTGAAAGAGCAACTCAAAGTTTTACCTACAAGCTTACAAGTCTTCAATGTGAAAACCTTTCGCCCCACGGCACACATCAAGTCGATAGCTCAGTTCTTCCCAAACATTGATTAGTGTTTGCGGGGTCATTGTTGCAAAGGCAGCCGATATTTTCAAACTAATGATACCATCTACGGCTGTTATCACTTGGGGGATCACATCTGAACTTAATCCGGAACGCATACGTTGTCCGGTAACTACAGATCCGGTCTTTGCAAACTGCAGAACACAAAATGCTTTCTGTTCACTAGTCGCCATTGTTGCTACTAGAGCTTTCTAATGGATGACGTAAGAAACATTGCGTGCGCATGCGCAGGTACCAACAAACTGTTTGAGTTGCTCTTTCATTTTATGTATTAAGTATAATTTTAAGTTTTATATAATGGGTACTACAAAGCGTTAAAACTCCTATATTCATTTAGAAATACCCTGTACAATTGAAAACCTAATTTCAGCAGTGAACATTACAGCTGGAAAATTATCCGAAATCTTTCGTACACCCCTTTATAGTATCTATAGATTTGTATGTATACTACACTGTAAACAAAATCTGTATTTTACAACAAAAGATGCTGGCTCCCCGGCAGCCAACACAGTTGCTTTAAAATTTACAAGCTGCTGTCTTTAAGAGTGCTATAAAATTTCTCGGTCTGGGGGAAGTCGTGTTGCTATTGGCTGCGTGGTGCACGCGACAGAAAGAATAAGAGTTTTACGTCACTTGTTGCTCAAATTCGAATTCACAGCATCGGTGCTGGAAAAATTACTACATAAGGTGCAGGAAAAATCGTGACTTTTTTTTTACAGTGCATATAGTATACAAAACATCAGTTCAGTTGGAAAACATAAAACAGTCGAAAATTCCCTTTCAGACATTGCCAGCAATAAACGGAATTGTACTCTTATGTACTACTTTTGTACTGCCCTGTATAGAATTTTTAGAATTTATACACATCGGGTGTTACATAAACAATGCGTTAATTTTAAAAACACGTACTAAAATTGGAAAAGCACTTCCAGCCATGTAATCTTGCAGTACAAAGGCTTTGGCGTAAGAAGAGCTATTCAGCAATTCAGTGAGATTTGTTGCCAAATGGTATAAACAGCTATACAAACAAGCCTCAGGAAAATTTCCCCTTTTTATATATGTACCGTCAACCGGGGCTACTTTGGTCCTTACGGGGTTACTTTGGTCCATCCCATAAAAAAAGTTTTTATTCTTTGTATTGAACAAACAATACAAGATAATTTGGAGTTTTTGCCCATTAAAAATATTTTAGACCCTACTATAGGGTATTTGAATAGTTTGAAGCTAATTAAAATTATTTTAGTGGCAACACTGGGTGTGTTTCTAAACAACTGTTTTCGTGTGTAAATTTTAACTCTCCAAACTTTCTAAACTGAAACAATTTGGATAAGAGCTACAGATAAGGTAAGTGTCAAAATATTACCTTTAGTAACCTGTAAACCATGTGTGATCATAGTTTTTCCTTTAACTTTTTATTTTGAGAGGAAATGGATGCGTTTTCATAAAGCTAACACGAAAACTAGTATTTCGGGGCTACTTAATACCAGGCCTTTTTGGGTCCGAAAATAGCCTCAATTACTTAGAAATGTCTTTTATACAACCAAATCGCTTAAAACATGTTTTAAGTATAGCAAAATGATACATTAATTGTTTTTGTTCCAGTTGCTGAGGATAACATGATAGTAGGAGAGCTGTTGAACATTTTTGGGTAGGTATTTGAGGCACCCTGAAAAAATGTGCAACACTTTTTTTGTAATGCCTGAATACAAAATCGAATGTCTGGCTGAAGGGCCGTGGCCCAAAAACTGTGCCAGACAAAATATGGCACTTGACACGTGTCTGGCACAGTTTTTGTGCTGACTAAAGTGTGTCATTTTCAAAATATTTTTTCCTAAGCATAAATATTATTTTGTCTCAATCTCAGCGTGCCTCAAATACCTTTTTTGGGTAGTCAAAAAATGGCACTTGACACGTGTCTGGCACAGTTTTTGGGTCGACTAAAGTGTGTCGTTTTCAAAATATTTTTTTCTAAGTATAAATATTATTCTGTCTCAATCTCAGCGTGCCTCATAACCTTTCTTGGGGAGTCAAAAAAAATGGCACTTGACACGTGTCTGGCACAGTTTTTGGGCCACGATCCTTCAGCCAGACATTCAATTTTGTATTCAGCCATTACAAAAGAAGTGTTGCACAAATTTTCAGAGTGCCTCAAATACCTTCCCTAAAATGTTTAACAGCTCTTGGACTATGACGAAAACTTCCTCGTTTCTTTAATATTAACAATTGGTTTATTGTGTTTAAATGTTAAAGAAAGAACATTTGTTATCGAGTTTGCAGTGTTAATTTATTAGCAAATGCTATTGCAAGGGAGTTTCAATAAAAATGTATTAATTTACATATGAAATGTATTCATTTTATATAAAACTAAGTGAATGAACCAAAGAAACCCCCAACAGGGGCTGCTTTGTTCCAAAACTTTAAAAATAGTTAAAAAATAAAAAAAATCCTCTTTCAAACCATACAGTTTGCTTCATTGTTTCATGTTAATTGTTTACAATTCCATTTCGACGTTGAAAAATCACATAATATTTAGTAATAATGTGAGTGGAACCAGAAAAAAGTGACCCAAAGTAGCCCCGGTTGACGGTATGTGTATATATAAAACATTTGATTTATATACAGGGTAAACTAACACAAACGAATATCCCAGTTTTACAGAGCTTTTAAAAGAAAAAAAAATACAACCTTGTTGTTCATCGAGAATAAAAAATAACTGGAAGTTTTAAATTCAATACAGTTATAAGTGTTCAGTGTAAGCCCCTTCAGAAACACGAACGTTGTCGAGGCGGTAAGATAACTCATCCCACACTTTTCTACTGTCCGATATAACTCTGAATGGCTGCAGATAGGCGAGTCCTAAGTTCGTCAACGTCAGAGAGTAGCGGTGGAACAAACACCTCATCTTTGATGAGGCCCCGCAAAAATCATGCTAAGAAAGTCGGGGATGATTTATCGTACTGCCTCGATATCGTTCGTGTTTCTAGAGGGGCTCACGCTGAACACTTATAACTGTATTGAATTTAAAACTTCCAACTGTTATTTTTGATTTCAACAAAGTTGTACTTTCTAGGTGCGTTCGTAATTATATAAATACCGAGCATCTACAGCCGTCGTTCAGTCCATCTGTCCGCATATAACAGCGCAAAAACTACCCAACCGAATGGGTTGAAATTTAAAATAAATAATTGTTGCACAATTGTGTCAAGTCATTTCAAATTTTATGAAAATCGGATGTATAGTTTAATGACAGGGACAGTCAAAATTTTTACTTTACAGGGCGGCCCATGGGAAAAGATGATTGCAAGTGCATTTGAATTATGTTACAGCCTTTCGAACAGAATTGAAATGGATAGGTGTTGAGGAGATTATTGAATTCCCAGATTCATGAATGAACGAAAAAAAAAACTCCAACACGAAGATGTCGAGGACTTACTTCTTTATTATGAAACTTTTAAAAGGAGGGCCATGAAAGTACAGTGGGACAGGAAAAGTCAAACACAAGATTGCCCGACGGGGCGGCCCCGAAGGGCAGCGCTGAGATCCGTCACCTTCAAGATCAGAGGGAGTACTGGTAAAATATTCATTACAATCACTCACTCATTGGCGAGATGAATAAGAACATATGTACTGTATTGGCGATGAATATTGGTGGCGTGGACAAAGGAATCAGAAGCATCCCGAACTATTACATAGAACTCAAACTTACGCCATGGCGCGGCTAAATGGTTACACGTATCTTAACATTCCTGCGGTGAGGAAAAGTGGCTAAAGAAATAGCTAACACGTGATATTACATGCTCGTTATAGATTTTAACGACAGCTGAATTAGTCAGCAAGGGGCATATGGCTTTTATCCGACAAACAGAAGGGTGAGAATTGAATACTAATGCAAGCCCAGAGGCTGGGAAAATATGCATTAGATATCGTCGGCTGCAAAGCGAAAAGACATTCATTTGTATTTTATTCTTTTACTTTATTTCAATGGAAAATAGCTGTGGTTAAGCTCTTTTTCTATCGTGTGAATTTGAAAGACAGAAAAAGGAACCGAGATAAATGATGTCTGCATTTGAAAAGAACTTTAAAAAGTAAAAGCGAAACTTACAGTAGTGAGAGGGGGGGGGGGGAGAGAATGAATAAGGACATATGAAATTAACTCTAAAATGTCAAATTTAAACTAAATATTTTATTTGAAGGGGGGGGGGGAGAATAATGACAATTTATAATAAACCAATAAGGTTAAAAGTTGATTTTTTTTTTGAGGAGAAAGGAGGAATAATGAATATATAACATTAAAGCCGTTATATATATCCACTGATGAAGTGCACTAAAGTGTACATTCAGTACACTATGCGGTGCAAAAAATATTTATAAAACTAATTATAGTACGAACAAACCTCATTTGCCACGTTTGACGTGCAATTTTCACCTTTTTTTTCCTTTTAATAGCCCTGTAAAATTGGGATATTCGTTTATGTACATCATGTATATTATTGTTTTGTATATGCAATTTACTTATGTTTGTCCACAAAAATATAAATCTTTTATTTATATTAAATTGCATAAATATTAAATAATTGTCTTGTGTAAATGAAACAATGAATAGGTTGCTAGAAAATAGGCATGAAAATTTTTCTTCTCTCACCAAGCCCATTTTCTCTATCTCGCTAAGGCCCGCGTCCTATACTGAAAAAGTACAAATTATCGCTCAAAGACTGTACTGTCAATGAACTCGTGTTGCCCTGTAAACAAACCACAAATGTTACGAAAACTCTATTCTATAGTAATCCTCTTATAGTGAGCCTCGGTGGTGGGTATCCATTTCAATCTATTTGAAATAGTGTAACATCACTGAAAAACAGTGCAGACGATTTCTCCCCGTTAGCTATATTGGAACTGAATTATTTCGCGTGCCCCATGTAAATGAATCAGTATTGCTACACACTTCACTTTCAGTAACATAATTTACATGGAAAATCCGCGGTCAGACACAGCGAATTCATAAACATTTTTCAACTATATTGGAAAGTGTTAAAAATAAAACATTCTCAAGTTAACTCTTCTTTTGTTAAAACACGATGAACATGAACGAAATTTCGTTTTTTCATCCAATTCAAGAAGAATGAAAAAAATTGTATTCATTTTATGCAACAAAACAAATATGCGTCGCGATCTTCAAAATGTGAGTATTTTAATTATATTCTTAAGTGCAAGCAAAGATATGGATTCGATGTTTGATACCCCACACCCTCCTCTTCCCCTCATTTTTTAAGGCATTCTTTGTATTTAAGAGTCCAATTAAAGAGCGAATAACTTAAAGACTGCATTAAGAAATGGATTTTGCGTTTTCACTGAATTATTGACGCCCTTTCTCGTTATGAAACTTTTGAAAGTTATAGCAAAATACTAGTTAAATACGAAGTATTTTATTTTTAATTAAAAGAAAGCGATTGCAGTTAACGAAAACATTCTAATTTAAGAAGAATATTTTTCTCATTTCCTGTTTCTTTGTACTGGAGAAGAATGCACAGTGAAGACGCGTTCATTATCTTAAAAGTATCCAAAGTTTTATTGGCGACATTTTAAAAATTAAAACAAAGCAATTATAGTTAACAAAAATATTCTAATTTAAGAAGAATATTTTTCTCATTTCCTGTTTCTTTGTATTGGAAGAGAACGCACAGTGAAGACGCGTTCGTTATCTTAAAACTATTCAAAGTTTTATTAGCGACAGTTTTTGTATATGTAAATAACATCATAAGGTTTAAATATAGCGTGTCAAAACAGCATACGTTATAACCTTGTTGGCTTAAAACGATGGAAAGCTTCTTACGCTAAAAATAAGTAATGTGCAATATGTTTCGAAGGAACGATGCCTTTCTTCATCAGGCTCAAGCAAAAAGAAGTCGGTATTTTTATCGTTATGCCAAAATATATGCTAATGTGCCATTTATTTGAATCCTGCTCATGCAAAGGATTTTTGTTGCAAACCATATCAAGCATTGTGACTCACTATTTATTGAACTTTTATTAAGTCCTTTTTTTATTATTATTATTATTATTAATATGTAATCGTAGCCAACTGAAACATCTTAATTTTCCAATCAAAAATATTTTTTATCTATACTAATGTTATAAAGAAGTAAAAATTGTTTGTTTGTTAGAGGTAATCTCTGGAGCTACCGAACCGATTTCAAAAGTAAATGATATGAAAATGATGGTGTTAATCCAACTTAGAACATAGGCAATATTTTAAGTCGGTGCCACTACTAAAAGGGGGGTGGGGGGTAGGCGCAAAAAACGTTCTAAAAATGAGATTTTTGCGTTACTGAAGGGCCTAGAAATATGAAATTTTAAATATTAGTTACTTATTAGATAAAGGATTTCTAAGAACAGTTCTTAAACAATTCGAAATTTAAAAAGGTGTGAAAATGCACAAAAAGCGTTCTAAAAACGTTCTAAATGGTGGTTTTTATACAATCTCGGGAAATACCAAACCGATTTAAAAAATAATGATGACAACCCTTACTCTAACATTAGGCTATGTCTTATGTCGGTGACACTAACCCAAAGAGGGTGCAGGTGCAAAAAATGTTCTAAAAATGCGATTTTGCGTTTCTGATAAGCCTAGAAATATGAAATTTTAAATATTAGTTACTTATTAGATAAAGGATTTCTAAGAACAGTTCTTAAACAATTCGAAATTTAAAAAGGTGTGAAAATGCACAAAAAGCGTTCTAAAAACGTTCTAAATGGTGCTTTTATACAATCTCGGGAAATACCAAACCGATTTAAAAAATAATGATGACAACCCTTACTCTAACATTAGGCTATGTCTTATGTCGGTGACACTAACCCAAAGAGGGTGCAGGTGCAAAAAATGTTCTAAAAATGCGATTTTGCGTTTCTGATAAGCCTAGAAATATGAAATTTTAAATATTAGTTATTAGATAAAGGATTTCTAAGAACAGTTCTTAAACAATTCGAAATTTAAAAAGGTGTGAAAATGCACAAAAACCGTTCTAAAAACGTTCTAAATGGTGGTTTTTATACAATCTCGGGAAATACCAAACCGATTTAAAAAATAATGATGACAACCCTTACTCTAACATTAGGCTATGTCTTATGTCGGTGACACTAACCCAAAGAGGGTGCAGGTGCAAAAAATGTTCTAAAAATGCGATTTTGCGTTTCTGATAAGCCTAGAAATATGAAATTTTAAATATTAGTTACTTATTAGATAAAGGATTTCTAAGAACAGTTCTTAAACAATTCGAAATTTAAAAAGGTGTGAAAATGCACAAAAAGCGTTCTAAAAACGTTCTAAATGGTGCTTTTATACAATCTCGGGAAATACCAAACCGATTTAAAAAATAATGATGACAACCCTTACTCTAACATTAGGCTATGTCTTATGTCGGTGACACTAACCCAAAGAGGGTGCAGGTGCAAAAAATGTTCTAAAAATGCGATTTTGCGTTTCTGATAAGCCTAGAAATATGAAATTTTAAATATTAGTTACTTATTAGATATAAAGGATTTCTAAGAACAGTTCTTAAGCAATTCGAAATTTAAAAGGGGTGAAAATGCACAAAAAGCGTTCAAAAAACGTTCTAAATGGTTGTTTTTACACAATCTCAGGAAATACCAAACCCATTTAAAAAATAATGGAGTCAAAATGATGGTGACAGCCCTCGCTCCAACAGAGGATATTTTATGTCGGTGCCACTGCCCCAAAGGGGGTACAGGAGCAAAAAACATTCTAAAAATGCGATTTTTGCATTACTGAAGGGCTAGAATCATGAAATTTGGAAGGGTAGTTAGTTATAAGATATCAATGATCTCAAACAGTTCTTAAACAATTCAATATTTAAATAAGGGTGAAAATACGCGAAAAGGTTGTAAAAAATCTCTAAATTGCGATTTCTATGAAATCTCAGGAAGTACTGAATCAGTTTCAAATATAATGGTGTAACAATGGTGGTGACTGATCTTGCTCCAAGATAGGCTATGTCTGTTTTCACTACTCCAAAGGAGATGCAGGAGCAAAAAACGTTCAAAAAATGCGATTTTTGAATTATGGAAGGACCTAGATTCATGCAATACTGCATGGTATATATTTATTAGATATAAATGATCTCTAAGAACATTTCTTTAAAAATTTGAAATTTAAAAAGGGATGAAAATTCGCATAAAGCGTTCTAAAAACGTTCTAAATGCCGATTTGTGAGCAATCTCAGGAAGAATCAAACTGATTTCAAAAGTAATGCTAGGAAATTGATACCGCAAGCTTCTGCTCTAATATAGACGCTATTTCATGTCGGTGTCACTATCACCTGGACGTTGAAGGAGTAAAAAACATTCTAAATTTCAATTTTTGTGATCGGTAGGGGCTAGCAACTTGCAATTAGGCAAGGTACATATTTATTTAGATATAAATGATCGTTAAGAACAGTTTAAAAAAATGGAAATTTAAAAAAGGGGGAAATGCTCAAAAAGCGTTTTAAAACGTCCTAAATTGCGATTTCTACACAATCTCAGGAAATACCAAAGCTAATTCAAAAGTAATGGTTTCGAATTCATGGTGACAGTCCCTGCTCCAACATCTATCTATACTAATATTATAAAAAAGTAAAAATTGTTTGTTTGTTAGAGGTAATCTCTGGACCTACCGAACCGATTTCAAAAGTAATGGTATCAAAATGATGGTGTTAGTCCAACTTAGAACATAGGCTATATTTTATGTCGGTGCCACTACAGCAAAGGGGTTGCAGGAGCAAAAAACGTTCTAAAAAGGCAATTTTTGTGTTATGGAAGGGCCTAGAACCATGAAATTTGGAATGGTAGTTACTTATAAGATATAAATGATATCCAAGAACATTTTCTAAACAATTCGAAATTTAAAAAGAGTGAAAATTCACAAAAAGCGTTCTAAAAAACGTCCTAAATAGCGAGTTTTACGCAATCTCAAGAAGTACCAAACCGATTTAAAAAATAATGGTGTCAAAATGATGGTGACAACCCTTGCTTAAAGATAGGTTATATTTCATGTCGGTGCCACTACTCCAAAAGGGGTGCAGGAGCATAAAACGTTCTAAAAATGCGATGTATGCGTTACTGAAGGGCCTAGATATATGAAATTTGAAATATTACTTATTAGATAAAGGATTTCTAAGAACAGTTCTTCAAAAATTCGAAATCTAAAAGGCGTAAAAATGAGCGAAGAGGGTTCTAACAAACATTCTAAATGGTGATTTCTACTCAATTTTGGGAAGTATCAAATCGATTTCAAAAGTAATGGTTGTAAATTGATGGTGACAGACCTTGTTCTAACATGGCTCTGTTTTCTGTCTGTATCACTACCACCCTGGGGTTGCAGGAGAAAAAAAAAACGTTCTAAATTGCGGTTGTGTGTTATAGAAGGGCCTAGAATCATGAAATTTGGAATGGTAGTTGCTTATAACATATCAATGATCTGTAAGAACATTTCCTAAAAAAATCGAAATTTGAAAATGGTGAAAATGCGGGAAAAGCGTTGTAAAAAACATTCTTAATTGCTATTTCTACGCAACCTCAGGAAGTACTGAACCGATTTGAAATATAATAGCGTAAAAATGATTGTGACAACTCTTGCTTCAAGATAGGCTATATTTTATGTCTGTTTCCATTACCCCAGAGGAGATGCAGGAACTAAAAATGTTCTAAAAATGCGATTTTTGAATTATGGAAGGAGTTAGATTCATGAAATTATGCATTATATATATTTATTAGATATAAGTTATCCCTAAGAACATTTCCTTAAAAATTTGAAATTTAAAAGGGGGGTGAAAAAGTGCGAAAAGCGTTCTAAAAACGTTGTAAATGGCGATTCGTGAGCAATCTCAGGAAGAATCAAACTGATTTCAAAACTAATGGTAGGCAAATTGAGGCTGACAGCCTCTGTTCTAACATAGACGCTATTTCATGTCGATGTCACTATCACCTGGAGGTTGCAGGAGCAAAAAAGCTCTAAATTTCGATTTTTGTGATAGGTAGGGACTAGCAACTTGAAATTAGGCGAGGTACATATTTATTAGATATAACATATAAATGATCTTTAAGTAAAGTTTCGAAAAAATTGAAAATTTAAAAGGAGTGAAAATGCGCAAAAAGCGTCCTAAAAAAGGTGAAAAAACGTTCTAAATTGCGATTTCTACTCAGTCTCAGGAAATACCAAACCTATTTCAAAAGTAATGGTTGCAAATTAATGTTGACAGTCCCTGTTACAACATGGGCTATATTTTATGTTGCTGTCTCTACCATTTGGGGGTGCAAGAGCAAAACATGTTCTAATTTGCGTTTTTTTGCACAACTGAGGGGTCGAATATTTTGAAATGTGGCATGGTATTTACTTATAAGATGCAACTGCTTTCTAAGAACAGTCGAAAGAAAATTCCAAATTTAAAAGGGCCCCACCAGTGGCCGAGAGGTTCTGCTCTCGAAGCTGGTAGACGGGAGGTGCTGGGTTCGAACCCAATCGCGCCCGTCGGCCTAACCGTTTCGGAGTTTTCGTGGTTTTCTTCGAAACCGTGGATTCCCATGCGTAAATACGGGTTAGGTTCCCTTAGAAAGACCCCCACGAAGGGCACTCCCCCCAGGGCCTATATCCCACGTGTTGATAATCGACCGTCATAAACACAAACCAAACCAAATTTAAAAGGATGAAGGGAGCGAAAAGCGTTCTAAATTACAATTTTTATGCAATCTTATCAAATACCAAACCGATTTAAAAAATAATAGTGACAAATTTGCTGGGGATAGAACCTGCTCAAATATAGGCTATGTTTTATGTCTGTGCCACTACCACCAGAGGGTTACAGGAGCAAAACACTTTATGAATTGCGATTTCTGTGATACTGAAAAGGCTAGAAATTTTAAATATCGCATGGTAGTTACTTATAAAATATAAATGCCCTCGAAGGACTGTCGAAAATAAATTCGAATTAAAAAGGGGTAAAGCGAAGAGGAGGTGGGAAAAGCATTCTAAAAAAGTCCTAAATTACGATTTCTATGTAATTTCTGGGAATATAAACCGATTATAAAAGTAATAGTTGCGAATCAATGGTAACAGTCTCTGATCCTACACAGGCTATATTTTATGCCGATGATTCTACCACCTGGGGTTCACAGGAACAACAAACTTTCTAAAAAAAACCTTTAAAAGCTTTCTAAATTATGTTTCTGTGGAAGATAGAAAATAAACTGATTTAAAAATTAATGTTGGGAAATTAATGGTGACACTTCCTATTTCAACATAGCCCTTTATGTTGAAATTGGTGGTAGGACTTGGAATTTGACATGATAGTTAATTTTAAAATGTAAGAAGATGGTTTCTAAAAAATTCAAAACTTCAAATGAATACTGAAATGAGCGTATTAATTAAGCATAAAAGTTTCAAAATTTTTTCTAAATTATCATTTATTTAGTTTTATTTCTGTCTAATGCAGTGTAATATTGATGTTTAGTCAAACTTTGTTTTAAATAGTAATTTTTGAATTATTCCTAAAAGTAATAAGTACCTTTTAATAAAAAAACCTTTTAATGAAATAAAATACTACCTTTTAATAAAATAAAAATTTAGTTGGTACCTTTTAATAAAAATTCGACATATCACTTGGCATATTTCAAATACTACGCGAGCAAAGCCGCGGGGTTTGCTAGTTAAGCTATAACTTAAGTTTTTTTGCTGACGCTGAGATGGATTTTACTATTTGGCAGTTACCTATTGACGAAGAAGCTGCAATAAAATTGTTTCAAAACTATAGAAATTATACGTAAAGAAAGTTTACTTGCAAAAAACCTTCCTGTGAAATATGCATAAATTAGGAATTTCATCCGCATACAACAACTATCTTACGATCATGCCGAGAAGATCCTAGGATCCATTGGTAAAAATATGCACGGTGAGTAAAATCAAGGCACAAACTTTACGGGGAGGTAGGGGAAATCACAAGGATTCAGATTTGCATAGCAACCCATGGTAG
Source organism: Maratus speciosus (assembly GCA_963932465.1). Lineage (NCBI taxonomy): Eukaryota > Metazoa > Arthropoda > Arachnida > Araneae > Salticidae > Maratus > Maratus speciosus. The sequence continues at coordinate 88,936,719 of OZ010794.1, read as the reverse complement.
GAAACATTTTCCTGGTGCGGTAGTGGTGGCAATAAACACAACAAAGACAAAACACGAATAAGAGGATAAAACATGTTTATTATCCTTAGTACAGCAAAAAACTAAGAATAAAGAACATTAAAGAGACAATGACAGTCACCAAAGTAGGTGTTCGAAATTACGAACCCGGGCCGTGATGCATTTAAGCGCATCTCTGGCACATGGAAAATCTAATGTTCTCGAAAATTCCGGGAGTGTCCCGGACTTCCCCAGCAGCTGTCACGATGCGTGCAATGAATTCCTCAGCATTTTCCAGCATTACCACGGCATTTTTGCAGCACTAAGAATAATAAACATGTTTTCTCTCCCTTTCTTTCTTTTGTTTTGTGTCGTCACTACCGCGCGAGGAAAACATTTCCGACCATGGGTTGCTATGCAAATCTGAATCCTTGTGATATCCCCTACCTCCCCGTAAAGTATGTCCTATGATTTTTGACTTATCCTGTATACAACAATACCTAGAGTTTTAGACAAAAATAACTATTTTTAGACTTTTATTAACCCCTGTGACGCCCGAACTCAATTCGGGAAATGCAAAATGCCCTAATTGTGGAGAAAAAAATCTGTTTCAATTCCGTGAAGCCTGAACTCGGTTCGTCCAATGCATATTATGTAATTTACGATTTTCTCAATAGATGGCAATACTTTCCCGCGAAAAGTTCGGCGGTTTCGCTTCATTTATCGGATTTTTGTAATTTTGCAGTTCTTCCCTAATTTTATTCAAACCATACTGTAAAGGATTTGTGAAATTCCTAGGAATCCGAGGGACACGGAATTCATGACAGTTGATATAAATAATAATATTATTAGTTTAGTTTAGTATTAGTTTATTATAGTTATCTTCAAAATTATGTCATTTGATTTATTTTGCTATAATAATTTGTGCAAAAATTACTGTAATCCATTAACATTTCCCATATATGTGAAAATATTGAATAGTCTTTTTTTTTTTTTTTAAATAATCTATTTCTAATATTTTGATAACAACAAACAATTTTTTTTTCGCACGTTTTTCTCAAATATATTCCACAGGCAAGGGTTAAACTAGTGGAATAAATAACTCAACCTGATTTTCGTATGTAAACATGAAATTTTGTAATCTATTTTTTACTCACTTAACGGTACGCAAGTACGTAAAAATTGTGTACAGAGAAGTGTTTCCGATTACAATACAACATTAATACAGTGTGATTCATAATGAATGGGACAAAAAGAAAACATGATTGTGGACGTTGTAATTAATATATTTAGAAAATTCAAATTTACCTCAAAACTGCATTTATTAAAGTTTCTACCGATGTTCAATATGTGCCCCTCCGGTGACACGACAAATGTCTTCACGGTAATCAAGCTCCTGCCACACTCGTGATAGCATATCCCCTGTGATGGAGTTCAACACTGCAGTTATCCGCTGCTTCAGTTCCTCTAAGTCCTGAAGAAGTGGAGGCACAAACACCTTGTCTTTAACGAAACCTCTGAGAAAAAAATCACAGGGCGTTCACGAATTCTTTCAACCACTTCGGGTTTTGTTTCTGTTTGTCCTGGGCTTTTGTTCTTGCATAAGCAGCCGGTATCCTGGATCTGCTTCATCCACCTGCTTATGTTATGCCGATGCGGTGGTTGTTTACGAAATTTCGTGCGAAAATGTCTTTGCACAACAGTTACCGAGGAGATTTTGGCATATTCGAAAACGCAGTAACGCTTACTGCTGCATGGACGACATTTTGTTTAACAGCGCTTCTAGCGGCGAGTTCGTCATTCGATGATTTTTCCCTGTTGCCAAATAAAACTCGTATAATAGTTGCAGAATAAATTTGTTTCGGCTGAATAAATCCCTTACGGCAGTCACACTGCGCTATTCTTTTTGGCCCATTCATTATGAATCATACTGTACTTTTAGAACTTAATTACAAACTTATAATTTAATTTTAAAATATTTTCCCGTTAGCATGCTGCAGATGATAAATCTCAAAATATTCTTTACGGTTAACTTTGCATACAAGTTACAATAGAAAGGGATTTTAATCATATGACCAACGATCTGTGAAACTGAAGTAAAAATACAGGCTGTCCGGGCTAAAAGTATCCAAAAGTTATGGCTTATTTTTACGGAACTACCCATTAGAATTAATGTATATATATTTAAATAGATAGAATATCTCACCAAGTTTTAATAGCAATAGATTTCAATGTATGCACCTTTTGTAGAATGACAAATGTCTAAACAGTAATCCAGTTCTCTCCAAGTGCTTCGTAGCATATCAGGAGTTATTAGACAAATTGCTTGAATGATACACTTCAATTCATCCACAGCAATTTTTTGTTTATAGGGGAGACCGGGGGAATGGCGACACCTTAAGGGAATTTAATTTTTTTTCACCTCAAAAAATGTTTATCTTTTAATAGTAAGAATTCTAAAGCTGAATCATTATCTTTAGTATCTGTATAAATTTAACCGTAATCATAACTGTAAACTAAGCACACATAAAAAAAATTTCTTTCAACCTCTGTACAGTGGCAAGATTACCCAGGACACTGGGGTAATTCCGCCACTGTATCGGGGTAATGACGCCACTCTATAATGACCTAGTAAATACATAAAATGGATACTAGGAAACACATAACCTATTAAAAATGTTTAGAAAGCAATAATTTATCAAAATAATGAATAATTACAATGTTCCTTAAGCTAGATTTATTAATGTGCTAAGCTTGCAATTTAACTCAAATTGGAAAAGTCACCCTTTGCCATGGTGGTGGCATTACCCCGAGAGGACAATATAGTAGAAAACCCCCAGCAAAGCCGAAAGAAGAACCGAACTTGTTCAACAAATTGCATCAAAATGTCGGCGAATGCATGTAGATTACGGGTAATATTTTCTTAAGTACCTAATGTTTCAATAAAAAGTGTTTACCTCTACTCATTTGAAGCTCCAAAATAAGAAGCAACTAGATGAAAACTAAATTTTTCACTAGAACAAGCGAACGACGTACAACAAAACCATTCTCACTCTAGGCACTGTTTCTATTGTTGGCCGCTAAAGTGCAGGCGCAATCACTATCTCAAACTGCCGTTAGTTTTTAAACTAGACGGGGTGGCGGCCTAACACCAAGTGGCGCCATTCCCTCGGTCTCCCCTACTCAACGGATTTAATGAATCCCCAAGCAAAAAAGTTATGAAGCCAAATCCAGATACCTTGGTGGCCAGGCAATTGGGACCGTCTTCCAATCAAACTTCCAGAAAATGTTATATTAAAAAACGCGGTAATGTATCTGTGTAGTATGGTGGAAAAGGAGTGTAGTATGGTAGAAGTGGAGTCCCAAAAAATCTGGGAGGGGTTTCCAATCCACAGAAAATCAGCCTATTATATTCTAATGGGTAGTTCTGTATTAATAAGCCATAACTTTTGGATACTTTTAGCTCGGACACCATGTATTTGAAACAGTTAAAAGTAGAAAATTAAATACCACACTTTTATCAATTAGCAGTTAATTATTAATTAAATTATGACGAAAAAAATTGAGATAACAATTTTCTAATCCGGAATAGATAGTTTAAATGGCTTTTTTTTCTCTTTACTTTTGCTATGTCTTAAAAAAAATTTAATAAATTCGGTAGCTCGCGTTTTCTACAAAGCGTAAAAAGAAAGCGGCGAGTCCCCCCCCCCCCCCCAATGAATGTATTGTGAGGGAAATTTTAACCCATATTGTACCACACCGATTAAATGTTTTTGAAAAATTTTACAAACTTCAATTATATCATTAATCTATCTGTACTCATATTATAAAGAGGTAAAAATTGTTTATTTGTAGAAGGTAAGCTCTGGAACTACCGAACCGATTCCAAAAGTAATGGTATCAAAATGATGGTATTAGTCCAACTTAGAACATAGGCTATATCTTATGTCGGTGCACTGGCCAAAAGGGGGTGCAGGTGCAAAAAACGTTCTAAAAATGCGATTTTTGTGTCACTGAAGGGCCTAGAAATATGAAATTTGGAATATTAGCTACTTATTAGATATAAAGGATTTCTAAGAAGAGTTCTTAAACAATTCGAAATTTAAAAGGGGTGAAAATGCGCGAAAAGCGTTCTAAAAAACGTTCTAAATGGTGCTTTCTACACAATGTCAGGAAGTACCGAACCGATTTAAACTAGTATGTTGTGGCCATCACAAAACTTTCTTCTATATAAATCACGTCAATTAAATCATTTAAATAGTACAAGAAATGACAACGATTTAGCACTAATTCATATCAAAGTGTATCTGAATTTGAAGTTGGATGAAAATTCGTGCATTAGTTCTTGAGATAGAGCTATAGCGGAAATTCTGAAAAAAATGTAGCATAGCAGCGCCACCTGTTGAGCGATTTACACCAAAAGTAAACAGCACTAAACGATATCAAGGTATACCTGAATCTGAAGTTTGTTGAAAATCCAAGCATTAGTTCTTGAGATAAAGCTATTGCGGAAATCGCAAAGAATACAGCGTAGCAGCGCCACCTGTTGAGCGATTTACACCAAAAATTAAACAGCACTAATTTATACATCAATTCATGTCAAGGACTAACTAAATCTGAAGTTTGATGAAAATCCGTGCAATAGTTCTTGAGATACAGATCTTGTGGAAATCGTGAAAAATGCAGCACAGCAGCGCCACCTGTTGAGCGATTTACACCAAAAATTAAACAGTACTAATTTATACATCAATTCATGTCAAGGACTAACTAAAACTGAAGTTTGATGAAAATCCGTGCAATAGTTCTTGAGATACACCTCTTGTGGAAATCGTGAAAAATGCAGCACAGCAGCGCCACCTGTTGGGCGATTTGCACCAAAACTTAAGCAGCACTAATTTATATCAGGGACTAACTGAATCTGAAGTTTGATGAAAATTCGTGCATTTTTTCTTGAGTTAGAGCTATTGCGATAATCATGAACAATGCAGCATACCAGCGCCACCTGTTGGGCGATTTTCACAAAAAAGTAATCAGCACCAAACTATATCATGGACTAACTGAATCTGAAGTTTTATGAAAATTCGTGCAGCAGTTCTTGAGATACAGGTATTGCAGAAATCGTGAAAAAGGCCGCATAGCAGCGCCACCTGTTGGGCGATTTTCACCAAAAACTAATCAGTTCCAGTTTATATAAAGGTCTAACTAAATATGAAGTTTTGTGAAATTTCGTGCATTAGTTCTTGAGATAGAGCGCCCACAAAATTTGTGTCACATACAGACAGACAGACGGACAGACAGACTCACAGACAGACATTTTGCAAAAACATGTTTTTTGGAATCTCTGACTCATAAAACGTGTAAATCCGTCGAAAACTGGAATTCAAAAATTTTCATGAAACCAATACTTTCTTCTTGTAAAGATAGAAGAAAGTAAAAATGGTGTCAAAATGATGGTGACAACCCTTGCTCCAACATAGGCTATGTTTTATGTCGGTGCCACTACTCCAAAGGGGGTGCAGGAGCAAAAAGCGTTCTAAAAATGCGATTTTTGCGTTACTGAAGGGCCTAGAAATATTAAATTTGGAATATTAGCTACTTATTAGATATAAAGAATTTCTAAGAACAATTCTTAAACAATTCTAAATTTAAAAGGGGTGAAAATGCGCAAAAAGCGTTCTAAAAAACGTTCTAAATAGTCGTTTCTACACAATCTCAGAAAAAGCCATACCGATTTAAAAAATAATGGGGTCAAAATGATGGTGACAACCCTTGCTCCAACATAGACTGTGTTTTATGTCGGTGCCACTACCCCAAAGAGGGTGCAGGAGCAAAAAACGTTCTAAAAATGCGATTTTTAAGTTACTGAAGGGCCTAGCAATATGAAATTTGGAATATTAGATACTTATTAGATATAAAGGATTTCTAAGAACAGTTCTTAAACATTTCGAAATTTAAAAAGGGTGAAAATGCGCGAAAAGCATTCTAAAAAACTTTCTAAATGGTGGTTTCTACACAATTTCAGGAAATACCAAAACGATTTAAAAAATCCGTGCAGTAGTTCTTGAGATACAGCTATTGCAGAAATCGTTAAAAATGCCGCATAGCAGCGCCACCTGATGGGCGATTTTCATCAAAAACTAATCAGTTCCAGTTTATATCAAGGTCTAACTAAATATGAAGTTTTGTGAAATTTCGTCCATTAGTTCTTGAGATAGAGCGCCCACAAAATTTGTGTCACATACAGACAGACAGACTCACAGACAGACATTTTGTAAAAACATGTTTTTTGGAATCTCTGACTCATAAAACGTGTAAATCCGTCGAAAACTGGAATTCGAAAATTTTCATGAAACCAATACTTTCTTCTTGTAAAGATAGAAGAAAGTAAAAATAATGGCGTCGAAATGATGGTGACAATCCTTGCTCCAACATAGGCTATGTTTTATGTCGGTGCCACTACCACAAAGAGGGTGCAGAAGAAAAAAATGTTCTAAATTGTGGTTTTTGCGTTACGGAAGGCCCTAGAATCGTGAAATTTGGAATGGTAGTTAGTTATAAGATATCAATGATCAAGATAAGATATCAATATCTAAGGACATTTCCTTAAAAAATTGAAATTTAAAAGGGGTCAAAATACGCAAAAAGCGTGAAAAACGTTCTAAATTGCGATTTCTATGCAATCTCAGTAAGTACTGAACCGATTTTAAATATAATGGTGTAAAAATGATGGTGACAGCTCTTGATCCAAAAAAGGCTATTTTTTATATCTGTTTCCACTACCCCAAAGGAGATGCAGGAGCAAAAAACGTTCTAAAAATGTGATTTAGGGATTACGGAAGGACTTAGACTCATGAAATTTTGCATGGTATATATTTATTAGATATAAATGAACATTTCCTTAAAAATTTGAAATTTAAAAAGGGGTAAAAATTTGCGAAAAGCGTTCTAAATGCCGATTTGTCAGCAATATCTCAGGAAGAATCAAATTGATTTCAAAAGTAATGGTATAAAATTGGTGCTGACAGCCTCTGCTCTAACATAGACGCTATTTCATGTCGGTATCACTATCACTTAGAAGTTGCAGGAGCAAAAAACTTTCTAAATTTCGATTTTCGTAATCGGCAGGGGCTAGCAACTTGAAATTAGGCAAGTTACATATTTATTAGATTAAATGATCTTTAGGAACAGTTTCAAAAAAATTGGAAATTTAAAAAGGTGTGAAAGTGCGCGAAAAGCGTACTAAAAACGTTTTAAATTGCAATTTCTACTCAATCTCAGGAAATACCAAAGCTATTTCAAAAGTAATGGTTGCAAATCGATGGTGATAGTCCCTGCTCCAACATAGGCTATATTTTATGTTGCTGTCACTACAATCTGAGGGTTGCAAAATCAAAACATGTTCTAATTTACGTTTTTTGCGCAACTGAGGGCTCTAACACTTTGAAATATGGCATTGTATTTACTTAAACGTTTAATTTTATTAATTTATTATAATTAAACGAAAAAACGTTTAATTTTTTAAGTAACTAGTTGTCCTGTAAACAGGACATATTAGTAGGACACATAGTAAGGACACATAAAATGCATACATAAACTAATTTTATGAGCAAATATTTTATTTTACTTTAAAAATACTGTTTATGTTGTAAAAAAATACTCTGATTTCTCCAATAAAAAGATAATAACGGTAAAATTCTAGATTATAAGATCACAATTCTTAAAGAATTTTTTAAATAGATTTTTTTCAATTAAATTTTAATTGTTTACTTGTTTTTTTTGTTAATATGTTATACTTATGTATTTTAAAGACGTCATAGCAAAATGCATCCAAAAAATCCTTACCAATTTTATTTTTAAAAATGTTTTATTAGCTGTCCTATTTATAGGACAGCGGTAAAATATGGGTTAAGGAAAAATCACGGCATGCGGTCATGAAATTTGGCTTCATTTTCAAGTTAAACAATGAATGCTTGTAAAAGACTATTTTAAAAACAAACTATTTTTAGATTCATATTTATTCAATTCATTATTTTTATACATAAGAGTTCAATAATATCCAGCATGACTTATGGTCCTTTCTCGGCTTTAGAGGAGAACAGATAACAACAACACAATCAAAAATGAAATACGACCTAACGCGTACCTAACACCCTGTATTTTTCGAGGTTTTGCCATAAAAAATATCAAAATCGGTCACGTTCTAATTTTATAGCCTCTCTTCTCAGCTAAAAAAAATAAAATAGAGAGCTTCGAAAGAAAGTCAATAAAACGTTCTTTTTATAAAAGGGTAAAATACTTTTCGAGAAACATCGGAATAAAATAGTTGACAGGGACGGATTGAGTAACTTGGCGGGACGAAGGGGAGAGGGTGGGTGGATGCACTGTAAGTCTTTATCAACTGACCTGTTTTAAAGGAAGGCTGTTTTTCTTTGGCCTAAAATTCACATGATTTCTACAATTCTTTTACGCAAAAAAAAAAAAAAAAAAAAAAAAAAATGCATCGCCTTCTGACTTTCTGCTTACTTTCAATTGGGGTGATCGTTGTTTTCTGTTTCAATGTGTTTCACAAGCATCTGAAACACATTGGGGATGCCAAATCATAAGCTAGAAACTGCACGTCAAATGTGGCAAATGCGTACTATAACTAGTTTTATAAATATTTTTTCACCGCATAGTGTACCGAATGCATATTTTAGGGCACTTCATAAGTGCCTATCCATTTCATGCTGTGCGAAAGGCTGTTACATCATTAAAATACACTTGAAATATTTTTCCCCATTGGCCGACATGTAACGGAAAACCTTTGACTGTTCCTGTCAAACTATACATCCTATTTTCATAAAATATGAAATGACAACAAAATTTTGCAGCAATTCTATATTTAAAATTTCAGACCACTCGGTTGGGTAGTTTTTGCTCTGTTATATGCGGACCGGCGGACACACAGACGGACCGAACGGCGACTATAGGTGCTACGTATTTATATAATTACGAACGCACCTAAAAAAGGGCCTTCAATTCTCAGAAGCTCATATCATCATTTTGGTTTAAAAGTTTATTTTTCACAAAAGGGTGGTCGTATGGGCCAAAAAGACTATTTCGCTTTTGAGGGTTCCGTACATAAAGAATAACAAGTTGGAAATTGCTCCTCGAACGTGGCAAATGAGGTGCGTTCGTACTATAACTAGTTTTATAATTATATTTTGCACCCCATATTGTACTGAATGTATATGTTTTAGCGCTTCATAAGTGCATAGTCTGTAACATCATTAAAATGCACTTGCAATAATTTTTCCCATTGGCCGTAATGTAAAGAAAAACTTTTGACTGTCCCTGTCATTAAAGTATGCATCCGATTTTCATAAAAATTGAAACGGCTCTACAAAATTTTGCAAGAATTATATATTTAAAATTTCAGACCATTCGGAAGGCTGTCACATCATTAAAATGCACTTGCAATAATTTTTTCCATTTTCCGTAATGTAAAGAAAAACTTGTCTGTCCCTGTCATTAAAGTATACATCCGATTTTCATAAAAATTGAAACGGCTCTACAAAATTTTGCATCAATCATATTTAAAATTTCAGACTATTCGGTTGGGTAGTTTTTGCTCTGTTATATGCGGACGGACTTAACGACAACTATAGATGCTACGTATTTATATAATTACGAACGCACCTAAAAACGGAACCATTAACCCGGGAGAACGCGCGCATACACAGGATATGAATGGTTTTTACTTTGTCACCAATAAATACAAATAATAATCGTCACTTTATTTAATCGGGGACAATTTTGAGATAAAAGAAGTTGAAGATTACTTTTAAAAATATAGTGGTGACAATTGTAAAAACCGTACGCATTCCGGGTCTATCAGGCCCAGCGCGCGTCCTCCCGGATTAAGATCACTCCTGTGTCTGTCTGTCACAGCCATTTTACTCGTAAACTATGGATCGTGGAAAGTTCATATTGGCTGAATTAATAAAGGCTTTTGACCCACATATTTATAGATTACTACCAGCCTTCACCCGCTACGCTTGTTGGTTTCTCTATAAGAATCTTGAATCAAACGAAGTATAGCTAGCAAAGATGAAAAAAAAAAAAAACTTTAATATCTAATCCAATATCCACATTTGTATATATTCGTATATAATCTTACTTTATCAAGTTCAAAGTCGATGCTGGCCACATAAGACAAAATAGCTCAAAATCTCTGAAGTACCCGTGTAACATTTTTTTTTTTTGTAGGTTTGTTATGTTGAATTTCCTGCTGCTGAGATAGGGCGGAACGACCTAAAACTTGCAACCACCCCAATAAACTCCCTTTGGCGGGAATTTCTAATATCGATAAAATACATGTTTAAGTATGTTTTAGTAGATTAGTTATCCTGAAATTCATGCATCTACCTAAAACTGCTGCTGTGATGCAAAATGACCTAAAAGTTTCGACCCTTCTTTTAATCCTCTTAGGGGGGAGGGGGATTGGTGTCTAATATCGCTGAAATACATGTTTAATTATTTTCTTAATATGTTTGATATGGCCAAATGTTCTAAAATTTTCGACCCCTGCCCCTTTAACCTCCTTATGGGAGAATTTCTAAAATCGCTGAAATAAGTGTTTAATTATTTTTTAAAAATAAGTTTAACATCCTTAATTTTTCGTCCCCACCTAAAACGGCTCCTGAGATATGGCTAAGTGTTCTAAAATTTTTGACCCCCTCCACTTTTTTTTTTTGGGGGGGGGTAACTTTCTTAGGTGGGGAATTTCTAAAATTGCTAAAATACATGTTTAATTATTGTTAGTAGATTTATTTTCTGGAATTTCATGCTCCTACCTAAAACGGCTGCTGAGATATGTCAAATGATCTAAAATAAGCTTTTAAAGCCTTACTTTTCATGATATATTTGTGCAATGCCCAGTTACTAATTAATATATTTATTATACGAAACCCTCTGTACGCGAGTAATACTCGCACTTGACCGATTTTTTTTTTCTTTAACCATTTGTAAAAATGGTTATTGTTCTCTGTCAGGGTAGGAAAACAAAAGCATATCTGAAGCTTTTTATTGGTTTAATTCGCATTTTATTCGTTTTCAGATTGGTCTATACAGTAATCTGTATTTCCCTTTACTTTCAACAGAGATGGATACCTTCTGTTGCCACTATGATAAAAAAGTAATAAAAACTACAAAAAAAATTAATAACTCAAACAAAATGAGATGCAGCTTTCAAGCAAATTGCATTTAAAAGTACATTTTTTTCTCTATCCGACGGTGTAAAAAGTAATATTGTCGGATGTTTAGTAGTTTAAGAATGAAATTTCATTTAAAATGTATCGTCAGATTTCTTGAAAATCTGACGATGGAAAAGCCTTTTCCCAAACAGCCAATGAAATGTTTGGATAATCCGTAAGTTTCAGGTGGATAATACGTACAAGTCGCAGGCGATTTTTGTCGCTTGGAATTTTTACGTGTAATAACACTATTAATGTTTAATTCATGGCGTACGTAATGTAGGATCAACTCCGTGCGATTTTTTATGTCTTAAATTTTAGTCTTTGAAAAAATCATTTTCCAAATGGTCGTTGTAATTTGTTAAACTGCTTTTTTTTTTTTGCGAGCTCGAAAAAATAACGAATCTATGAAAATGATACTTTTCGGTGGTATAAGATCCAGGAAAAACGATTGTCTTTCTTTAAAAAAAGAGAAAAAGGAAAATCGATTAAACAGTTCAAGAAAAAGAGGCGCCCAGTTTTAAAACATTGTTTCGAGATGGTTTTCATTCGACATGCTTTCGACAAACTTTGAGCGTAGATCAAAAACCGTTTTATGGTATCTGCAGCATTACGTACAAAGAGCAAAAAAGATTGTAAGGAATATCGCAAAACCGCTTTAGGGCAACAATCTACATACTTGGGAAAATCAAAAATGTCTGACCAGCAGAATCTCAAAAGTATCAATCAAAAAATAAATACAACAAAACACGTGGCTAACCGAACGCCCTGTTACTTTCGAGGTTTTTCAAAAACAATTATCGAAATTCGTCACGTTCTAATTTTATGGCCTCTGTTCTCCACTAAAAAAAAATGACAGGGGGTTTTGAAACATGTGAATAAAACGTTCCTTTCATAAAAGGGTAAAATACTTTTCGAGAAACAACCAGACAAAATAGCAGAGAGGAAAGATTGACTAACTTGAAGAGGGGGATGGGGGTTTGCAATCTAAGAACTTTTTCAAGACCGTTTTAAATAGTCCAAGAGCCGATAGCACAAAAACCTATGTTCATCAAACACAAGAAAAAAAAAACCTTTATTTTATGGGAGAGTAGAAGTATGGGAATCTAATCATCCATGTCTGCCGGAAGTGAAGTGGTGCATAAGTTAAAAATGAATACCATCAGTGCTTGACTCGTAAGTTTATCATTGTGTTTCTCCTACAACTATCCTCCATGTTTTCATACCTTTGTAGGGCAAACACAATGATAAACCTACGAGTCAACCAGTAGTGGTATTCATTTTTGGCTTATACACCAGTTCACTTCCGGCAGACATGGATCATTACATTCCCCTACTTCTACTCGTCGATGAAATAGATTTTTTCCTTGTGCTTGATAACATAGGTTTTTGTGCTGTCGGCTCTTGGACTAAAAGTGGAGTCAGATTAATCTTTATCGCCTTTTAAATTTTTCATGTATTCTCCAATTTGTAACCAGAAAACCAGCAATATTTTTTTTTTAAAACTATTTAAACACTATTAATTTGAAAACATTTTCTTCTCAAGTTCTTTTCACATACCTGTGCAATTTTATGCTTCAGTTTTTAGGTGCGTTCGTAATTAGGATGAGCGAAGAGAATCCTCTTCTAGGCTGCACAAATTACATTTTGTCGTACACTTTACAAAAAACTATTCAGTATTTTGACTTGAAATTAAACATAAAAATAAATTATAATCTGTAGATTTGCTCAATTTTTTTTTTTTTTTTTTTTTTTTTTTTAAACAGAATAACTTTAAAAAAATTATTTTAATTTATTTTACATGTTTTTCATTACCGACGCATGTTTGTAAATAAAAAATGAAACATGTCTATTTTCAGAAGAAAAAAATAAATCACGGAGTTAGTCATTACAGATAGAATCATGATTAATTAAATAGTTTCACGATTTCTTTTATAAAATTTTTAAAATACCTTTATGAAAATTACGGCATATTTTTAATGAATTAAAATTTGTGAAAATTCAATTATTTACATTCAATTATAAAAGTATTTTTCAGTGTTAAGAATTCCAATACACAATTTATTCTTATTATGTGAAATCATTTACGCAGACGATACTCACGCATTTAAAAAGAAACTTTTTTTTTTGGTGAAGTGGCAACAAAAGAATTGTAAACAAAAATTAATTGTTAAATTCGTTATATCATAGATAAATTCCGAGGAAATTCTTAGTTATTTGGCTGAATTTACATTTCTAAAATTAAAATGCGCCAAAATATAAAATAACGTTTTTGCTTAATAAAGATGCAAAAATATAAAAAATATTGTTACTTTCAAATATTTATCTTATTAAATAATGCTTCGCGAATCCAAACAAAGCATGGCTTTTGCTAGTTTTATAAAATTGTATTGTTATTGTTGGAAAACGTCACAGTGTAAGTGATTTTATGTCCAACATCACCTCGCTTGTGAAATGACAATTTCCTCGTGAAATATGCATCGCGTTTTTTAGTTGTGAAATATGTTCCAAGATGGCGACACTTCCCTGAGCTATGGTGGCGTAAGATCGCAAACTAGCGAACAATTGTGTAAAAGACTTTTGTTTCGAAAAGGCGACAACAGATCGCAGCACTACAGAACTTTTCTGATAGACTCATTTTAAATAGACCCTTTTTGCTTGTTAAGCAGTTTTTATTGTTTCAGGTTTTTTACTCTGTTTTAACTCTTGTGGGCCCCTTTTTACTTCTTCACTTGAAGGCCCGATTTTGTGAGGCCAAGACGCACGGTTTTTCGTGCGTTAACTCTTTGTCTTATGGAAGACCAAAGTCTCCTACTGGATTTCCAACATCATTACTCTTATATTATTCATATTTAACCCTTTTACTTTATATTTTTTAGTGTGTGTGTGTGGAACCCTATAATCAAGATATTCTTCAAGAATTAAATATTTTTTTTTCCTACAACTGCATCTGCATTATTCAAAGAAGATATTTTTCACGATTCACAACATCTACTCATTAAATAAAAAATTATAGGTTGTTTTCACATGAAGGAAACCAGCGTATGTCTGCTTTACCAGAAAGGTAAGAAAATAAATTTCTATCTTTCATTATTGATGAAAAAACTTTTGGTATAATAATTTTATATTTATACTGGGTCCTTAGCTTCATGCTAATCGCGAACTCACCCTTTCTAGATATTTTAATAGATTATGAAGGCTGAGTTGAAAGGGAAAGTAAATAAATAAAAAAAAAAAACCAGTAATAAAAATTTGTTTATCTGATTGTGATAAAATGATGAACAAGATGCACATATGAGATATGAAATATTGAAATATATACATGAAAATAAAAATAAATGTGCATGAATAAATAACGATATATATAATATCGCAAAAAGAGTATTATTGTGAACGAATATTGATTGATTATTGTGAATAACTGATCATTTTATTTATACTTATAACATATTCTAAGAAATTATTTTAAGAAAGTCACAAACTTCTTATAGTAAATATATTTGTTATCAAAGAATTTATAAAACTTGAATAACACGCTATGTCTGCCTCAAAAGAAATTACGGCAGTAGAGAAACTAAATGATAATAATTACAATCATTGGTGTTTCAAATTAGAAAATCTGTTAATTAAAGACGATTTATTCAAATATATAACAGAATCTCCACCTGCCACACCCGATGAAACATATGCTAAAAACGCGGCTAAGGCGAAAGCCATAATTTGTTTGTGCATTGAAAATACGCAAATTGTGCACATCAGACATTTGACATCTCCCAAAGAAATTTGGGAAAGATTAAAAAGTGTTCACCAAAGGGCGAATTTATCATCCAAATTATTCCTTTTGAGGAAACTATATTCGCAAAGGCTCAATGAGGGCGGAGACTTAAATCTACATATCAACAATATTTTAACTATCCGCGACAAACTTGCTGCCATTGGAGAGCTCATAAATGATTCGCACATCGTGGCTCTTATGCTTTGCAGCTTGCCTCAGTCATATGCTCCTCTTATAACGAGCATGGAGGCTAGAGACGAAAAGGATCTAGACCTCGAGTTTGTAAAAAACAAACTCATCGACGAGTACTCTCATCGAATCGAATACAAAAACACCAGCACACGACCAAGGGACACAGCATATAAAATTATAAATAAAGGAAACAAAAAATATTGCAGCTTCTGTCAACGAGATGGGCACGCTCGTTCAGAATGTTACAAATTGAAAAACAAACAGAAAAACAATTACCAAAGAAGTGAAAATTATAACAGTAATAAATTTAACAACCATGCCAACTTTAAAGCCAATTCGGTAAACACCAAAAATCAACACAATGGTAGTAAAACCGACTCCTCGAATTTCTGTTTCAACAGCAAGTCAAATACAGAGGATGAGGTCAACCAATCGATCATTCCTTTCTTCCCAGTGGAAAACAATTTTGAAATTGAGTCAGTAAAAATTAACCAAACACACACATATATCATTGACTCGGGTTGTACCAGGCACGTTGCATCAGCAAAAACAAATTTTGCTACATTCACAGCCGGGAATTTTGGGAATATAACAATCGCTAATGGAAAAAGGCTTAATTCGGAAGGTATGGGCGACGTAAAAATAAAAACAGACAAAAACCACTACATTACACTAAGAAACGTATTATACTGTCCAGAACTAAAGGGCAATTTATTGTCAGTTAAGAAAGCCACTGAAAATAATATAAAGGTAATTTTCGAGAAAAATGCATGTTTATTTGTCAAAGATGATAATATAATCTTGACAGCTAAATTAAATGATGATCTCTACGTATTAAACCCTGAAGATGATTACGGCTATACTATAAGTACTCAAGCTTTCTGTAACAATACAAATTGTATTTCATCGTGGCACCGAAGACTCGGACACAAAAATTTTGATGATATTAAATACCTTGTTAATCATGAATTAGCCAATGGGATAACAATTAACAAATGTAAACATGACACGCGATGCACCAAGTGCATTGAAGGGAAAGTTTCCGCTCTGCCCTACCCTAAAGTAGCCACAAACAGAAGCAAAGACATCGGTACCCTCGCACATTCCGATATATGTGGCCCCATGAATACTGAAACGATAGGAGGGAAAAGGTACTTTATAACATTCACGGATGATTATAGCAGGTACACAATAACATACTTAATCGCGCATAAATCGGAAGCCGTTATCAAACTGAAAGAATACATAGCGCTAACAAAAAATAAATTTGGCAAGTTGATAAAGGCAATAAGGTCCGATAACGCAAAAGAGTATATCAATGACGAATTTGAAAACTGCCTGATACAAAACGGGATAGAGCGTCAATTGAGTGTTCCCTATTCTAGCCCACAGAACGGCGTTTCAGAAAGAAAGAATAGAACGATAGTGGAAATGGCTAGAACCATGTTGTCGGACGCCAAGTTACCTAAGCAATTCTGGGGGGAAGCTGTCATGTCTGCCACCTACCTCATCAACCGTCTACCAACAAAGGCTAACAAAAATAACATGACACCCTATGAACTTTGGCATAAAAGAAAACCCGATCTCTCGAACATCAAAACATTCGGATGTAAGGCATTTGCCTATGTCGACAAACCTAAAAGAAATAGATGAGAAAGCCATCGAGGGAATAATGTTGGGATATGATTTCAGAAGCAAGGGCTATAGGATATATACGGGTGAAAATAAAATTATAATATCTAGAACCGTAAAATTCTTCGAAGAAGGTATAAAAGATGAGGAAATTATACCCGCCAAAGAAAATCAAAACATCGAACAAACTCCCGCAGATAATATTGAAATTGATCTAGAAGAGCGCGACGATGATCAGAATAACACCCCGACCGACACATCCCTTGAGCCGAGAAGATCGCAGAGACAAAATCGTGGTGTACCACCTAACCGTTATGGAATAAGCGCAAACCTGTGTCAAATTCAGGAGCCAAAGTCATGGACAGACCTACAAAATATCAATGACGCAGAAACTAAAGATAAATGGCTAAAAGCCACTAGTGAGGAAATAGATTCTCTGAAGCAAAATAATACTTGGAGATTAACAAAACCTATCCCGGGAAAACGCGTCATAGGTTGTAGGTGGACGTTTAAGGCAAAAAGGGGAGCCAACGGGTCTACAGAGCGATATAAAGCCAGATTGGTCGCTAAGGGATATGCTCAAAAATATGGAAGCGATTTCGACGAGACCTACGCACCCGTTGTAGCGCATACCACCCTACGAGCATTCTTAAACGCAGCGGTGTACAAAGATCTTAAAATAACTCACCTAGATGTCAAAACTGCTTTCTTACATGGCGATTTAGAAGAGGAGGTTTATATGCATCAGCCAGAGGGATACATAACAAAAGGATAAGAAGATAAAGTGTGTAGTTTAAACAAAGCGATTTACGGCCTTAAGCAGGCAGCTAGGGCGTGGAACCAAAAAATAAGTAAATCTCTAAAAGAACTAAATTTCGTTGAATGCGCGTCAGACAAATGTCTGTACAAAAGAGTCCAAGATGGAAAAATCGCATACATAATAGTGTATGTTGATGACATCTTAGTCGCAGGAGACAAAAACAACACACGAAATATACACTGAATTATCAAAGCAATACGAAATCAAAAATTTGGGTCAAGTAACACAATATTTAGGCATAAACATAAAGGAAACAGCAAACGGTAATCTAGAATTAGACCAGGAACACAAAATAATACAAATCGCAGAAAAATTCAATTTGTTAAATGGTAAGCCTACGTATACACCCATGAATACTAACTACTTTAATCTAGATCCAAACGGGAAACTAATGGTAGATAACGTAAAATTTAGACAGGCTATAGGAGGGCTTCTATACATTGCAACTTTAACTAGACCCGACATAGCATCAGTCGTTAACATCCTGGGAAGAAGGAATGAATCCCCAAGGGAAGTCGATTGGCAAGCTATCGAGAAATTAATTAGATATCTGCTCACTACCAATGATCTTAAATTCGTCATAGATAAAACAAAACCTCCAATCCTAACGGCATATAGCGATGCCGATTGGGAGAACGACAGAATAGACAGGAAATCAACCACTGGAAACTTGTTTAAATTAGGAAATAATATATTGGCATGGTCATCGAGGAAGCAGAGTTGCACAGCACTCTCGTCCACGGAGGCTGAATATATCGCTGCCTCTAATGCAGGTCAAGAGATTTCGTGGTTGTTAGACCTGTTAAATGACCTCGAACTGTGTCAACAACTACCCGTAACATTGTACGAAGATAACTTATCAGCCATAAGATTGTCCGAAAACGAAAAGGCACAGACAAGAACTAAACACGTGGAAGTTAAGTATCACCACATCAGACATCTATGCCAGAATGGTATAATCAAAATAACTTATTGCCCATCGAAGTTAATGCTGGCAGACGTGCTCACCAAACCGTTGCCTAAGCCTCATTTCGAGTGTTTGAGAAACAAGTTAAACATTCTACGCTCGTCGGTTTGACATAAAAAGCGGGGGTGTTGGAAAACGTCACAGTGTAAGTGATTTTATGTCCAACATCACCTCGCTTTTGAAATGACAATTTCCTCGTGAAATATGCATCGCGTTTTTTAGTTGTGAAATATGTTCCAAGATGGCGACACTTCCCTGAGCTATGGTGGCGTAAGATCGCAAACTAGCGAACAATTGTGTAAAAGACTTGTTTCGAAAAGACGACAACAGATCGCAGCACTACAGAACTTTTCTGATAGACTCATTTTAAATAGACCCTTTTTGCTTGTTAAGCAGTTTTTATTGTTTCAGGTTTTTTACTCTGTTTTAACTCTTGTGGGCCCCTTTTTACTTCTTCACTTGAAGGCCCGATTTTGTGAGGCCAAGACGCACGGTTTTTCGTGCGTTAACTCTTTGTCTTATGGAAGACCAAAGTCTCCTACTGGATTTCCAACATCATTACTCTTATATTATTCATATTTAACCCTTTTACTTTATAGTTTTTAGTGTGTGTGTGTGGAACCCTATAATCAAGATATTCTTCAAGAATTAAATATTTTTTTTCCTACAACTGCATCTGCATTATTCAAAGAAGATATTTTTCACGATTCACAACATCTACTCATTAAATAAAAAATTATAGGTTGTTTTCACATGAAGGAAACCAGCGTATGTCTGCTTTACCAGAAAGGTAAGAAAATAAATTTCTATCTTTCATTATTGATGAAAAAACTTTTGGTATAATAATTTTATATTTATACTGGGTCCTTAGCTTCATGCTAATCGCGAACTCTCCCTTTCTAGATATTTTAATAGTTATAAGTTCTTTCTTATAAATAAATTAATATTTATTATAAATAGCATAAAAATTGTTAAATATTGAAAGTGCAAAAATTAAATGTCAAGAAAAAAATACATTTTGATTTTGTCATCAAGTGCTTTATTGATTCAAGATATTGAAACAGATGGCAAAATGTGAAGGAATTTTTTTTCAGAGAGAAATTTAATTATACATCTGCTGAAGGAGATTTCAGTGCTGCTGTAAGTCTAATTCATGTCCTTACTATTTTTCAAACAAAATTATTTTCAGAACGGTATTAAAAGAAAATTTGGATGGGCGGAGAAATAAAATTATTAGGTGGACTCACGCCCCACGGTCCCATATAAGTTGGCGCCACTGGTGAGGCCACTGGTTATAAATATCCACTGGTCAGAGGTCACCAGTGGATATTTATCTGCGCCTCTTTTAGTTGATGACCACACAACGCTTGGAAAAGAAACGCCAGGTGAAAGATTTATGACTTCTGTCAGATTTTTGAAAAAGCATATAGAATGGGGGGGGGGGGGGGGGGCAGCTTCACAAACCATCATCTCATCGAGTTCCCGGCTGAAATTCTATGATTAGTTAAAACTCAATTCACCTATTAAAATGCAACGGGTCTGCCAAGTCCTCTCTTGGTGGAAAACACCTACAAACGCGATTTTAGTGGTTGGCTGGTAGATTTATAATTGTATTTTCCAGCTCCCAGTCCTCCCTGATTTCATGCCTTTGGGTGCAAGAAAACAACTTCAAACCTACCAGACAACCGCTAAATTCGGGTCTACAGGTGGTGTTTTCCACCAAGATAAAACTTGGCAGACCCCTTGCATTTTAATAGGCCAATCGAGTTCTGTCTAAATCTGTAATTTCAGCAGTCAACTCAATGAGGTTCTGGTCTGTGCAGATGCCTCCCGGTCTAATATAAACACATCCTTAGTAAGAATCTTTATTGGTCACATATATAAATCTGAGACAAGTCCCCTGACATGCTGCATTTATTTTTTACCTGCCGTTCACAATTCAGATACTTTGTGTTCTCCTGTTTTTTGTTTTATTATTATTGAGTTTCGGTTGATATATTTTAACCAACTAACAATCCTATACAAAAAGGACGAGTTACGTAGCTTCTTTTCGGCTAGTGGAGAATAGATAACCAATAAAATACAATACAATAAAAAAGGAAATACGGCTTAACACGCGCTTTTTCTTGAGGGGTAAGCATAAAAATCAATCGAAATCTGCCACGTTCTAATTTTACACTCGCTTCTTAAACTGAACTACTTTACTTCGCAAAAGAAATGGCAAAGGGCTTCTATAGAATTTCAGAGAATGTTCTTTTTATAAAAGGTGAAACTACTATTCGAGAATTGCAAAATTGACAACTGTGACCGATTGATTGATTTGGAGATCCTTGTATTTATTTTCTTTCAGGAGCAACTCCTCGAAGAATTTCATACTTTTATTAAGTCTATTTCAGAAGAAATTACTCTAGTATAGTATCTAGTATGATATAAAAGACAACCGTGTCCGTCCGTAATGCTGACGTCATTATGACGTTGGCAACACTAGACGATTAAGCTTCACTTTTACTGTGTTTATTATAAAGGACGTATTGTATTTATTATAAAGTAGGGTTTGACTGATGCGGGGCAAGTGCCCCGAGCCCCTTGTAGATACAATCCGAATGTTGCCTTACCCTATCCCTCTCTTCTGACAGCTCCACCCCCCCCAAAAAAAAAGAACGAACTACATCATGAGAAAACTATTAAAGTTTTATAACTTAATAGTTTATTCTTTTCAAAAGAAATTCATTATCAACATCAGTCAATTTAATAATTCCCCTCCCTAATGTTATGTCTATGGGCGTTTGATGCATTCTTATATTGAAAATATCTCCTCAGGAAATTGATATTTTTAACTCCTTTTTTTCTGTGTGTTCTTTTTAAAAGATGTTTATTAATTTCGTAGTAATTTCTTTCAGGTCAGTTGTCAAAATCCTTGTATTCATAATTTTGTTTTTATAAAATCAATCATGACTTTGGTTCCTTTAAAATGCCGTTACTTTAATGAATGATTGTGCCGATTTGCGGATTCTATCGTTCGATTCAGAATTTAAAAAATACATAAACGACATCCCACTTGACTTATTTAAATAAAGTTGAGTTTTTCCCCCACCTGAGTTAAAATGCCTCCCTTTTGCCCCCAAAACACGCTAAAACAACTTTAATTTTTGGGGACTCGTCGGATCTTCATTTATAGTACCAAAGTTCTTACCAAAATTTTGTGAATGGCCTACTGTAAAAACCTATTTTACCTGCATTGAAGTATAACTTTCGACTTTATAACAAATAATCATATCGATTTGTGGATGGTGTCATTCGATTCAGAATTATAAAAATACATAAGCGATTACCGCACTTGACCTACTTAAAAATTTCCCCCTCCCTCAGTCAAAATCCCCCCCTCCACTTTTTGCCGCCCAAAACATGGTAAAATAACTATTTTTGGGACACTCGCTGGACCTTCATTTCTAGTGCCAAAACGAAGTTCTTCCCAAATTTTGGTGAATGGCCACCAGCTGTCTCTGAAAAAGCCTATTTTACCTGTACCAGAAGGGAAGTTGAACTTCAATGTGAAGGGATGAAGATTGTTCACAAATTTCACTTAATGTGCGTTTTTGTTTAAGCTTAAATAATTGAACGAAAAAAAAATCTACAAATGTTTCTGGCTAATTATTAAATCAAATATGAAATTTTTAATTTCAAAGTAATTGTAAACAAAATAACCACGCATTTCAGTCAATTTGCATGCCATTGTAAGCTTAAATAAATGAAAATTGTACTTTTCAAGTTACTAATTAAAACAATATACAGTGAAACTTCTTTTAAAGGCAACCCCTATTCAAGGGCTACCTCAATTAAGGGCCAATATTTTAGGAATGAAAATTTTTCCCATAGACAATGTTAAATTTACTCCTATTAGGGGCCGCACTGACCCCTCATAAAGGCCATTTTTTTCATGTACCTTAAATCCTAAACAGGTGTATTGAATTCCTGAACCAAAAGATGAGTTCAGCAAACAACTGCACTTGCAACAAAGAAGGCAGGGACAGATGGGGAGGATTTAATAACATAATGAAGGACTACAAACTTTTCCACAAGTGAGAAAAACGGGTGTTCCCCATACTTTGTTTGACCTTTCAACCTGTAGGGGTTGTATTGGAGGGGAAACTTGACCCTTTGTTGAGGGCACACAAAGGATAACAGCTTATCTAGAAAAATTGATTCAACATTTACTAAAACTATGAATGCATATTGAAGTACATTTTTTACACTAGAAATTTTATGCTCAGGCTTATGTAAAATTTAAAATTTGGCACCTAAATCAAGCCAAAGAGTACAGTTAGATTTGGATGACAAAATCAAAGTTCTTAATGTCATGATCAAGGAACATTTGCAAGGAAATTGGCTTCACAGTTTAATTGCAGCAAGAATGAAATAATATTGTTAAAAACAAAGAGAACTTACTGAAAGAATATGCAGATTTTTAAAATCGCGGGATAAAAAGAAAGAGAAATGAAAAATTTGATCACCCCTCATAAGGGCCAATTTTTAATAGAACGGCAGGTGGCCCTTACAGAGAGGTTTCACTGTATCACGAAAATTTTATTTCTAAGAGCAAGAGAGGTGGGGTAGAAAAATAGAATTAGAAATTCTACTGAATAAAGCAATTTAAAAAAGAATACATACAACTTTTTAAGGGTAGAGTGGGGAGGAATGGGACACTTTTTACAAAAATAAGAAAATCAACTTTGACGCAAAAAAAAAAAAAAAAATCAATTTATGGAATACAAAATGTAACATTTTCTTTTTATTCTTTTTTCTACAATTTCCTTAAACGATATAGAAACAAAATTTGCAGAAACAATTTTATAATGAATAAAATTGTACGTGTCAAAATGTGTCCTATACCTCCCCACTAACAGGGAGGTATTGGACAGCTATAAAACAGAGTATAAGGCATTAACAATCTAGTGTTATACTCTACACTACACTACACTGTTAGACTATACACTACATATACAGTCTAACAAAGATTGTAGATTGATAATGCCTGTGCAACAATATCAAATTCCAGTATCTCAGTACTGGAAGTAAAATTCAGGATTGTCAGACACAGATGACATTAAAAAATCACCAGTTCAATTTATTTACATTTTGATGTAGGGTCATTACATGGTAACTTACGTTACATTTAGAACAATTTACTTCAGTAATTTTAGTAATATAACACCAAAAATTGAATTCAAAATGTAAATGTGACATAATTTATTAATTAAGCCTATTCAAAGATCAATTTAGATTACATTTATCCAATTTTTGTTTTATTTATTGAACTCTGGCAGTTATATTTTTTATGTAACTGGCATTACTGAAAAAGGAACATAAGTTACCATAAAAAATATAACTTTCATTCCCATTTTCTATGAAATTTTCATTCAAATTGAGCATTGGATAGATTTAATTAACAAATCATGTCAACTTTACATTTGAATTCTACTTTTGGTGTTATATTACTAAAATTACTGCAGTAAATTGCTCTAAATTGTAACGTCAGTTACCATGGAATGACCCAGTAAATGAATATATTTATGAATGTTATGACATTCGTTACCCTCTTTAAAATATTTGCTTATTAGTAATTTAATATTATCTTATTAAAAAGAAGAAAATGGACGTCCCATTCCTTCCCACGACCTTCTTTCATGTTAAACTTCTTTTATAAACAAGAATGCTGATTTTAGGCTTAGTTTAAATTATGTATAACAACAGTACAATTATACATAAATAGGGAAGCATATCTACGCATAAACAAGTCATTAAAATACAGAAAGCATCAAAAGTAGGTATATGAAGCAAATTTACTTTTGATTCTTGAAAAATTCTTTTTCTTTATACAGTTGCAAGCTTATGGACATGAGCAACTTTTTTTCCACTGAAGACTGCCATTGCTTCATCTTGTGTCTAATTGATGAAATGTTTAGAATGGTACATAACGAGAAAAACTGACTGTCCTATTCCTCCCATTCCACCCCGCTCTCCCCTATGCGTGTCAATTTACTTATGAATTATATTAAACAAAAACATAATTTGAAGAACAAATTAAAAAAAACAATTTCCTACATTGTTTTAAGCCAGAGAAGGGACAGATATTAAGATATTTCATTCAATTCGTTCTACATTTAATGTTAAATTTTTGTAACAAATAAGTTAAAACAATTGAAGATTAAAAAATAAAAATAAAATTCATACAACATGATACTTTAAACACCCTATAAAATTAGATTCCGTTCAAATGAAATCGAAATTAATCTTAGGCGTTTTCCATTTTTCAGTTGTAAATATCTGTATTGCAGATTTTTGTATTATTTTTATGATGATTGTACATAAAATGATAAGATACATGCAAAATGCAAAACTTTAAAAAAGTCTAAGATTTATTTCCATTTTATTTGAACGGAATCCAAGTTTTTAGGGTGTTTAAAGTATCATGTTGTATAAATTTTATTTTTAAATGTTCAATTGGTTTAACTTATTTGTTACAAAAATGTAACATTAAATGTAGAACGAACTGAATGAAATATCTTAATATCTGTCCCTTCTCGGGCTTAAAACAATGTAGGAAATAAATTTTGTTTTTTTAATTTGTTCTTCAAATTAGGTTTTTGTTTAATATGTCAAGTTTTTTAATAACTACTGCATTCAGACGAACACATTTCAAAATTAATGGAGGGTATCATTATCAGGCTTTGTTTTGATTCATGCGGTACCGTATCACATTTTGTGATGCAATTTACTTATGTATAATTCAAAATATTTCACCACTGCAGTAATGCAAGTTGCTGTACTTTGGGCAAAAACTTCCAATCTGAACGTAAAAAATCTGTTTGAAAATGTCATTTTTATTTCTACTATGACACCATATTCAACTTCTTTTTAATTCTTAATAAAACTATTTCAGTAATTTTTCACATGAAAATCATTCAACTAAAAATAGACAAATTATTACTACGGCTTTTGAATTACTGGCAACAATGAAAAAAAAAAAGCTAAATTTTATTGGAAAAATGTCTTGATTCTCAATGGAAAAAAAAAAAAAAAAAAAAAAAAACGAAATTTGGAATTATTAAAAAAAATATTTGAAAAATGTAAATAAAAATAAGCCCATTAATTACCCTCTGTGTTATAATTCACCCATATGCAAAGGCATTTTATCATCCGTTTTGACCTTGGCGTCAGGCAAACATTTTCACACTTTAAATTTATAATATTATTAGAATTAGTAAACAAAAAAAATGAGTGGCATCAGGGACAAAAAAGTGGGAAGAAAAAAATGAAAAAGTTATGATCTCCATAGGCTTTTCTATGTTAAATTAACATTGAGAAGTGACACTGGGAATAAATAAGTATTGCGCTGCCGCGCAATACTTAAATTCCAATTACTTTTCACATTATGTTCGTCAAATGATACATTAAAGGCAAAAAACGGAGGTTAAAACTAATACAGTCGAACTTCCCTTTACGATGTTTTCTACTTAAAGAAATTTTCTGCTGAACCTTGACTTTGAACACCATTAACATGTAAATTAATCTCTATCTTACGAAAAACACATTATATATAACGAAGTTTATTCCACTTTCGTGCGTGTACAGCAATCAAACGGGAAGTTGCTGTTGTGACGTATGTATGAATTTTTTTCAGCGAATTGTATGAAAATGAAATTATTTATTTAATCATTTCCGGGAAAGCGGGAAAATTATGAAAAGTATTTTATATAAGAAATATTGTAACAAAGAAATATTAAAGACATTTTAAAAGTTCAGGATTTGAAATACTGAGAAAAAGAGAAAAGTTACGCTACGCTTCAGTTTTTGTTTACCTCTCTTTAGTATGTGATTTTTTAGACATTATTCTAATAATATTTTTCTCATGTGTCTACATTGCATAAAAAAAGAATAATTACTGCCTGAATTAAAATCCATTTTCCCAATATTTCCATTTTATGTGTATTTTTCATTTAATGCATACGTATTTTTTCATGAATTTGAGTTGATTTCTATTTAACGAATTTTCTTCATAACGAAGTATTTAAGTGTAACGACGAGACTTCGTTAAATGGAAGATTCACTGTATGTATAGCTAAATAGAATACACAATGAGAAATTCTGTATAAAGACTTAATTTTGGTTCAAAATGATATACTATAATTTACGAATGTGCATTACCTGGTATCAGCCACCAGCAAGAATCGCAGATATTTTTTCTGAGCTAGTAGTCGGCCATTTATGTTGCAGCAGCTTAAATACTTCCCTCCTTTTTTTTAACGTTTATATATGGATTATAGAACATCACAAATGTATAATTTTTTTACGGCTATACAGGTTCTAATGAATGTAGATAATTTCATAATTTAAGGGGAGAAGGGACCTTCAAACTCTTTTTTTCCTTTAAATACTATTGAAGGGCACACTATATGAATTATGGCATATATTTATCACACAAGAAATTAAAAAAAAAAAAAAAAAAAAAAAAAAAAAAAAATTGGAGAAAATGAATTTTCCGGAATATATTAAGCATTATGAAAAACTTTTCAAAATATCCCATGCGCAGTCCATATCCATTAAAATCTCCAATATTTTTTATGCCTGTCTGGTTTATACAGTGGACTCCCTCAAATCCGCACAGCTTGGGACCAGAGGTTGTGTGGGTTTTTGAATTTTGCAGATTTCTGGTCATTGCTTTGTTTACATTTTTTAAACAGTAATTTGAATGCATTAATGCAATCAAAATTATAAGGAATGCTTGGAATATAGTAAAATAAAAAATAAGTAAAGTAATAAACTAAAATGATAAAATGTAAGATAATTTTAAAAATGTTTAAATTATTAAAAGTAAAGGTCAAGTAAATAACCAATAATGTATAATTAAATATGCATAAATAAAGATCAGATACTTTTTTTAAAAATTATTCAATGAAACTTCTCATAAAGGTACCCAAATAATTCACATCAAAATCATAAAGTAAGGAGGGGTTTTTTTCAGTCTTAATAACCAAAAAAAAGCTTGATTAATATATAAATATATTTGGTAAAAAGATTGTGATTACAATTGATATCAGCAATATCTTGATTTTTTTCAGAAATAAATTTATATTTCCTTCATGTAAAACGACGAGTTCAGATATATTATCCAGAAATACATATTAAAATACAAACGGAATAGTATAAAACTAAAAATTTCTGTAATTTTGCTCCTAAACCTGAACTGAAAGTTTCATTGTTTGCATCTGCGATGATTTGCGGATTTTAGGCGTTTGCGGATTTGAGGGAATATACTGTATATACAAATAAAACCAGGGCTGCGGAGTCTGAGTAGGAGTCAGGTCCATTTTTGAGCGAAAGAGTGAGTTTTTAAAATTCCCGGAGTCTGAGTCGTTCATTTTACAAGCACGGTTGCGTTATCGGAATCGGGCCCATTTTTGAGCGAAAGAGTCGGAGTCGTTAAGGTTCCCGGAGTCGGAGTCGCCCATTTTTCCCACCGACTCCGCAACCCTGAATAAAACTGTGCATCGAATTTTATATATTTGAATATAAAAGGTAAGAAAAAAAATATTTTCTAAATTTTGTGAAAGTTTCAGCACTTTTGCATCCTATTTCTGCACTTAACTACCTTTAACTTTTCCAATTATATTTAGTTTTTTAAAAAAAGATGCACAGTTTTATTTGTATATGCAAACCAAACTAACATAAAATATTGGAATTTTAACAGATATGGAATGCGCATGGAGTATTTTGAAAAGCTTTTCATAACGCTTAAAATATCCAGAAAAATTTCTTAATTTTTATCCGAATTTTAATAGTATTTAAACTACAATTAAAAGAAAAATGAGTTTAAGATCCCTTTTCCCCTTAAAATTTTGGCAGACAACGTATAATGATCAAATATTCTTGACGTGAGGGAATATTAGGGGAGAGTGGGGAGGAATGGGACACTTTTTACAAAAATACGAAAATCAACTTTGTTTGACACAAAAACAAAAATTTCGATCTATAGAATACAAAATGAAACTTTCTAACATCCTTGAACAATATAGAAACATAATTTGCAGAAACAATTTCATAAATAAATAAATTGTAAATTTCAAAATGTGTCCCATACCTCCCCACCAACAGGGAGGTATGGGACAGCTATAAAACAATGTATGATAAGGCACAAATTGTCTAGTGTTGGTTATATATACAGTCTAACAAAGATTGTAGGTTCATGATGTCTGTTCTACAATATCAAATTCCATTACCTTCATCACTGGAAGGAAAATTCAGGATTGTCATTCAGACATGACATTAAAAAGTAATCACTTTAATTTATTTACATTTTGAAGTAAATTAATATATTTATAATGTTATAATTAATATACTACCCTCGAAAAATATTTCATATTATCAATTTACATTCATCTTATAAAAAAGAAGGAATTAGACATGTCCCAATCCTCCCTTTGCTGGCATGTCCCAATCCTCCCTCTACCTTCTTTTATGTTAAACTTCTTGTATAAACAAAAATGCTGCTTTTAATCATAGTTTAAATTAGGGATAATATACAGTATAATGTTCCATAAATGAGGAACATATTACATCTACGCATAAACAGGTCATTGATAAACAAAAAAGCATAAAAAGTATATGAAGCAAATTTACTTTTGATTCTTGAAATAATCTTTTTCTTTATACAATAGAAAGCTTATACAGATCAGCTACTTTTATCAGCTGAAGCTTGGGGTACCATTGCTTCATCTAATATGTGATTGATGAAATGATTAGAACGATACATAGAGAAAAACCTACTGTCCCATTCCTCTCACTGTCCCATTCTACCCCACTCTCCCCTACCCGATATCGTGACGAAAAAAATGCTTACTTTTTAAAGATGAATGTTGAATTAATTAAAAAGGAATTTAAACTAAATAATGAGAACTGAATGGATTTAATGAGATCTAGAAATACTAGATTGAATCTATTTTGTTTTAATTCGTTTTTCTATATATATGTTTAACTCGAAATAAATTGCAATTTAATTTTAAATTTACGTTCAGTCTTTAATTTCATCATGTGTATGTTTGTTTTACTACTGTAATATCACGGCTCACATTACTGCACTTTTGTTAAGTTCATGTTAATTCAGTTAGGAATTAGTTAACTTATACAGCTCATAAGTTACGATTTCATCGATTAAATGACAACATTATAATTTAATTTTGATTATTATTCCCTGTTAAACTTAATGTTTTGAACTTAAATAAATATACGAGTATTACGATCACTTTGTATTAATGGCCGTTTTTATTAAGGAAAATAAAAGGTAATTAGACCGTCTGGTAAGATTTGAATTACGTCATTATAGTTTAATTAAATGCATAGATCTTCCCGGTAATTAAAAGAATCATTAATAACAGGATTATAAATTAGACCTAAGACGGAATCGCAGAGGACGGGGCGTAAAATTCAGTTTTAGACAGGTTTTCTTAGCATGCGTGCTGTATCTTTCTAAATGCGATACAAATATGATATAAACACATTTCCGTATAAACATGTTGCACTGTAAATTAAAAGAATGCAAATGATTGAGACATCAAATTAATAACACTTATTGCAGTTAATGATAACAATGATTTCGCAAAAATGTGAATTGTTCTGATAAATATCACATTTCAAGTGCACTAAATAACTGAATTTGTAATTTTTAAATATTAAACTGTTTTATCACAAATTCCTTTTTCTTTTTTGCATTTGCTCCCTAGTGCCCGAACTTCACACTGCCTTAAGGGGACCGGGTAGGCGAAATTTGGGGGAAAAATCGATTTTAACTTTTTTATATCATTAAATAGTTTAAACTTTTATCTTTCCAACGATGTGTCACACATGTTTATATATTAAAAAAAGAAGTGTTTGAATTATTTATTCTTTCTAAGGGTACTTCACAGCTTAATGGTCATTTAAATCTTTAATTGACTTTTTCTCAAAACTTTGATTCTTCATGTTTGTGTTCCTTTTTTTCAATATCTATTAAACTTAAGAACTCAATTTTTTAATACTTTTATTATGTTATATTGCATACTTTAACACAGGTATTTAATGATTTGTTGAGAATTATTTATTTTAGGCTAGCAAAATCTTACCAAAAATTCTGATTTAAAAATGCCTTTCAATAAATAATTAATAATTTTCCGGTTCACTTAGAAAGAAATGGTCTGTTAAAATACGTAAAATATGTTACTTAAACTACTCTAGAAATTCTAGACCTCTATATTTCACCATTTCTGAGAAAAAGGTACATAAAGTTGGTGTATTTTAACATGGCGGAGATGGAGCTTACCCGGTCTCCTTAACACTTAAATGCAGTTTCAAAAATTGTCGAATACATATTATGAGTGGTCTCAGAGACCGCTTGATAGACGGAAAAATTAAAGCATAACTTTGAAAATTGAAAAAAAAAATCAGCTGTCCAGATCTAATCTGAGACCACTAACAGTAGTTAAGGGTTAATCACATAACTCTGCATACACTGAATGCCTCAATTTTTTCAGTTTTTCAGTTGCGTACATTTACACATTGAAATCAAATCAACGAACAACTTTTCATAAAATCTTAGACAATATAAAATACACTTATCTGAAAAATTCTAGAAATGCGATGACTTGCAATGACGAACTTCCTCCATAAAGATTGTCGAATTGCTGTAAATTCACATAACCCAAAATAATTATTCTTCTGAAATGTTCATATTCAACATTTAAGTCCCCATTTTGAGTTCAGATTCCCACAAGTTCATATCACAAGAAGCAATTTGTTAGCAGTTGCTAATTAGGCAGAGGATGTTTAATTATCCCACGATGTTAATTTTTCATCAAAATCTTAAACAATATGAAGTACACTTATCTGAAAAATTCTATAAAGATGCAATGACGAACTTCCTCCATAAAGATTGTAGAATTGCTGTAAATTCACATAACCCAAAAGAATTATTTTTCCGAAATGTTCATGTTCAACATTAAAGTCCCCATTTTGAGTTCAGATTCCCTCAAGTTCATATCACAAGAAACAATTTGTTAACAGTTTCTAATTAGGCAGATGACATTTAATTATTCCACGACACACTGAAATGTTGTAGAAATTTTCGAGGCATAAAAATTTGAGAAACGAAGAAAAATCATATCCATTAAATTAAATCACTCGCTCATTTCAAATAAAAATATCTACTTGGATTTATTTGCTGCTGTTTAAAAATGGATTCGCAAACGATATGGAAATTCCATAAGCAACGACAGCAGCTGTTCCCTTGCGCGGTATTCGTAAATTCATAAAACAGATGGATGGATAGTTGGTTGATTGGTTGGCACAGAAATTGGGACTTGTGTTACGCCGAAGGCTGCATCATCCCGATTAATCTAGAGGACGCTGGCGATGGCTAGCCGTCCAGAAATATAAGCAAGTTATCTACGGCAAGGCTTCCGACTCCGAGTGGTTAAGACCGCGACCAACGACATACAAGGGCAGTTCATGACGTTTAAAACGCCTCTCGAGGTCGATCATCCTTACACGGAGAATGGCACAAAACATTGGGTGAGCCGCTTTGTACCAATCACCGTGTAAATATGATCCACTCCGTGGGACGCTTTAAACGTCATGAACTGGCCTTGTATGTCGTTGGTTGCGTTAAGACACGACTTCGCTAGTCCTTGCGAGCGTAGGAGAGCCACCGGGTTCAACACTCGGTGACTCCATTGCACACACTTTGTGAGGATTCCGGATTAATCTTCTTTCTTTCTTTCTAACCGATGACCAGGCCCCCACCTGCCGGGTCTCCCCAGCTGAACGGGTTTGATACCTCGTATCGGGGCGGTGATCACCTAATCGCCGCGTAGCGGCAATAAATCTGACAAGGGTCTAGTTCTTTATCCTATCTACTGCTTAGCTGTGAACTCAGTTAAAACGGTTACTTAATATTTTGATCTTGTTGTTTTGCTCCTGCGCTTAGCTACTCAAATTGGCCTCGTAATTTAGAACCTAGATCAGGTGACGAGACCTTCACCTGGCAAGGCACCTCCAGAGGTATAATTCACAAGTAACTTGAGTTTCCTTGCATCTATCCCGTCCTTATACACTATATGGCCAAATGTGACCGATCACTTGCGATTTTAAACGTTTTGTTAAATATCTAGAAAAATACATGAGAAATTTACCTGAAACTGCAGGTGTGTAAACAGTATAGTATAGGTCATACATTTCTACGAAGATTTTTCCTGAAACCCCATAGGGGACCGTCAACAAATTGAAACAGAACGAATATATTTTGGATAACCCTGTACAAACGAATGTAGCAAAAGCGTTCAAACGCGAGATTATTAATAAGTGGCTTATTGTTATGTACTGTGTTCATTTTTATGAGGATAGCATGAACACTCGTAGAGAAATTAAGATTTTTATAAAAACAGCCCCAAAGTTTGCTAAGTTTTTTTGCTTATAATTTGCAGAGTTCTTAATATTAAAAAAAAAGTTCTTTACAGAAAATATGACAAACAACATTGTACACAAAACTCTGTAATCAGAATTAAAAAATAATAAAAATTGGATGAAAAATGAGCAGGTTTACTAAAACATGTTTTACTGCGCATGCGCAAATGCAATCAAAATATAATGTGCATAATGTATTAGCTAAGTATATAAAGCAACTTTTGTGAAAGTCTGAAAATCATAGCTTGAAAATTCTGAAAATAATCGTCGATAGAATAAGCTCGAAATCCGTTGTTCCCCAAAACAAGCAAAAAGATCAGGGGTTGTATCCAAATATAGTAGTAACGTGCAATATTGTTTACGCTATCTTGGCACTAATACACAGATATTTGATATAACCCCTAATCTTTTTGCTTGTTTTGGGGGACAACGGATTTCGAGCTTATTCTATCGACGATTATTTTCAGAATTTTCAAGCTATGATTTTGAGACTTTCACAAAAGTTGCTCAATATACTTAGCTAATACATTATGCACATTATATTTTGATTGCATCCGCGCATGCGCAGTGAAACATTTTTTAGTAAAACTGCTAATACGAAAATCCCGCAGATGTTGCTGCGATCAACACTTGGGATTATAGCAGTATCGTCGCGCATTTAAGGGATACAAATTTTTAGCCTTGTTTGGATAGCATATTTCCACACTAGGTATTCTAGACGTTGTATTTCAGCAGTATCGTCGCGCATTTAAGGGATACAAATTTTTAGCCTTGTTTGGATAGCATATTTCCACACTATGCATTCTAGACACTGTAATAGAGTCTAGAATAAATAGTGTGGAAATCTACTGTCCAAGTAATAAAAAATGGCTAAAATATTGAATCGCTTAAATGTCAAATGATGCTGAAATCCGACGAATCAATCGCAACGACATTTGCAAGATATTTTATAAAACTACAAGATGATTTCTACTTTAGCGTCTAGAATATATAGTATGGAAATCGGCTATACCAGTTGTACTTTAAAAAATGCTAATGTATCCCTTAAGTGAAAAACGATGCTGAAATCCAAAGAGTCGATCACAGTGACATCTGCAGGATATTTTCTAAAACTCCGAGATGATTTGGTCTAGTATAAGAAACTAGTCCTGCTAGTATAAGAAAGATTGCTGAAACAATGTTGTGAATGCGGACGCGGAAGGTGCAGTCGCAAAGGTTAGAGTACATTAAGTGTATAAGTCTAATAGAAAATTTAAGCCTAATTAGTTTGTATATAAGATAATCATGTCAGACTTTGTTAAATGCCTTTGCGACATCAAGGAAGATTGCGGCAGCTGGAATCTTCATGTTGAGCTTTTCACTGAAAAATTCAACAACACGAAGCAGCTGGTGTTGTGTTGAGTGTTTTAGGCGGATTCGATTTTCAAAAAGGTCTCCATCCAAACTGCTCGAGCATAAGAATGTTGTTCTATTATTTTATTTGTGAAATGTCTATCATCTTATAAAGTAAAAATAATTATTAAAACTGTCTGATGAGAATTCTTAATACTGATCTACGCGATTTCTACACTAAGTACTTCTAGACACTGTACAACTAACTAACGCTGTTAACCCCTTAACGAAGGAATTATTCCATGGAATTATCTGCAGTAGCGCCCTCTATTGTCGAGATTTTGAATTAATTTTCTTGTTGCTGTCATACAAAATCCCGTGCCACACTGAATATTTATCGTTAAACCGCATGTCTCTCCGATCCATAG
The DNA here is from genome assembly GCA_963932465.1 of Maratus speciosus. Lineage (NCBI taxonomy): Eukaryota > Metazoa > Arthropoda > Arachnida > Araneae > Salticidae > Maratus > Maratus speciosus. Next base: position 88,901,852 of record OZ010794.1, on the reverse strand, counting down.
ATCTTTTTAGAGTTTCGTTCATCTGACGAAACCCTTTTCGTCTCACTCCTCTGTCTGTTTGTCCGTCCGTCTGTCACAGAGCCCGTTCTCAGAAACTATATATATTGGAGATTTGAAATTTTGCATACTCATAGCTGAACGCCTCACATCAACCGACAAATCATAAAATTTTGAAAAAGTCGTAATTAACGGACGTTATTAATTTAAAAACCCAATTAAAAAACCCAAATTACAAGATCAGAATGGCATTCATAATTCAACAAAAGCATGGATTTTTTTTATCAAATTACAAAAATGATCTCTTCCACGGATTAAAAACAGGTGTCATTTTAATAGCTGATAAGGACTGGCGATTTCTTTAAGGCGCGATTACTTTTTCCCTACGCATCCCAGAAATTCGAAAGTAGTACCACAAGATGGGGAAAAAATCAGCTTTCCGAATTTCAAAAAATTATCTGGATTGTACCATAAAAAGTCAAAAATTCGTTAAAAATCGAGAAAAATATCTTTTATTTTCCTTCATTTGTGAAGGCGACAGATGTCTGATGTCGTTGAATTTTCGGCGATAACAAAACAACTTGCGGTCAAAAACGGACTCAGAATTTTTATACAGGACCAAAATTTTTTTTAATATCGATTTTTGAGGTACAATTTTTACGCCATCCGACGTAAAATTTCATTCTCTTTCAGAGTATGTCTTTATTTTTTAATTTCGACAATCGGAAGCAACGATAATTAATTTTTTGGTAATTAATTCCAGAATTGCATTTTTTGCACATCAGGCCACGTGACGCAGAAAGAAAAAGAGATAAATTTTTATACTACAGTTTGATAATCACAATACAAAATTTTTTAACTATTGATTTTAGAAATTTGGTTCTTTCGAATCCGGATGTTATTTCGTACGCTGACTCATAAAATCTAAATTTTAAAAAAAAATTGGACCACAACTTTCCGATTTATGAAAAAATCGATTTTTAAACTTATGAAAGAGATGCTTTTTCGCACGGACAATAGACGGGAATTTGTTAAAATTAGGAAAACTAAAGAACCGATCGCTTTTAAACTTTGATATAGTTTATAACACATAAGAATTTTATAAATTTAAGGTGAGTTGAATTTTTGTTTGGGAGGGGGGGGGGGTGAGGGGCAAACGAGGGCTCCGTCAAAAACCGCCACCCCCTAGAGTAATACATCTACTGATAGGTTGTTTAACGAAGTTTCGTTCAGATACAGTTTTGTTAAGAATAGAGTGCGCACCCTAGTGGTGGAATGTCGAACTAACAGAACGCGATTTTGTTTAAATTAGGAAATTTAACTCGGCGATCTGTTTTAAATTTTAAGATAGTTTATAACATATGATAAAAAATTATAAAAAAGAATGGCGCGTCACATCTCGTGGGGGGGGCGGGAGGGAGGGGCACAAACAAAATTAGGAAATACAACAAGGCGAATCTGTACGATAGTTTAGAGAGGGTTTACCATAATTTAGAAGGGTTACATGGCGATAAATGTAGTGTACGTTTTGAAAGGAATATTAAACGAAACCCTCTGTGCGATCTATGATCACACTTACCCGCTTGTTTTTTTATCGCGTTTTACTTTCGCACCGAGCTTTTGAAATACCCTGTATATATATATTTGTTAATCGGTGGCGACACCAAATTCTGAAAACACATAATTTCTGTTTTCTAGTTTTGTAACCTTTCTCGTAAAAGTCATGCAAAAACAATCCAGTCACCTTTAAGTTCGGACCGTGAAATATTCATTTTCCATGCACGCCATTTCTAAATTTTATCCTTTTTCTCTTTATGCCAAAACGCTTTTAATGAGATGTCTTTTTGACGTGGCACTTCCGTTCTTAAGTTTAAAAAGAAAAAAAAACAGTAAAGTTGTTTCATTTATTAAAAATCCTGACATTTAAATTTCCCCGTAAAAAAAAAAAAAAGAGAGAGAGAGAGAGAGTTTGATGAAGGCTCTCTTTATTATCTAAGTCTGAATGGCAGAGTAAAAGAGAATGGGAACCATTATCCGATGAATTATTTAAGGTGTGACGAAAGATGATGGATGGTTCGAAATGTTGTGTGGATTTGGATATTTTTATCGTTTCAAGCTTTTAGTTAAGAAGGGCGGGGGTGATTGAAATAAGTCTTTTATACTGAAAAATAATTACAAAGTTCGTACGATTTTTGAATTTAAATGCACTCGGTCGAAAAAACAAACCAAAAAAAAAAAAAAATAAAGAACGAAGTGAACACACCGAAAATGAAACAAATCAATTAATATGTACAATAGAAACCCGCTAATCCGAAATTCAGTTCTTCCGAACCGATTTTATTTTTGAAAATTATACTTGAACAGATTAATTGAAAAGATTAACTTCCGAAATTTTCCGGATTACAGGATGAATGTCAGGAAAAACGTGTAGAAGTTAGAATGAAACAAAAATAAACGGTCAAGTGCGAGTATTACTCGCGCACAGAGGGTTCCGTAGAATAAGTATGTGAATTAGTAATTGTATTATTAAAAAAGCTGTTTATAAAAGAATACTAAGACTTTGTAAAAAACTATACAACGTAAGGTTGAGTATAACTGATATACTAGAAAAGTGTAAATGGATATATCATAAAAGCTCCAAGAGATATGGAACCTAAATAATATCAAATATATCAGTTCTGTGTAAGTCATGTTTTAATATTGTCCTAATCAGTTTACGATGAACCTAATTCGGTACTGACGATAAAAGCAGTGCATGTTTAAACTTCATTTGGCATTTCACGAAACTAAATTCAGCGTAGTAATAACCTTTCTTTCTACAGTGCAGGTAAAACAAAACCCTTGTTCAAAATTTAAATTTGGCATTCTGCTATGCGCGCTTCGAAAGGAGGTCGCGCAGTTTCAAAGCCGCCTTGTACCGTGCCGCGTTTTTCCAGATAGGTTTTTACTTAACTTTTAGTCACTCAAGGCATACTGAGAGATCCACTCAATGCAAACTATTCGCAAATCTCATAGTATTTATGCGATTAATTCTAGTTAAATTAGTCTGTTTTTAACAATTTGGCATTTATTGTTTTTATACTGCTACTAGGCATTGCATTACACATGCATATCATTAAAAGATGTTTACTAAGCTTTAAAAGCCGGTGGTACATAGATTATGCTGCCCTTGCCATTATGTATGTCCATACCGTCCGTAACTTTAAGAGTTAATATCTCGGCTAATTACTGACGATTTTTTTCGAAAATATTATCAAGAATGCTTTTATACATCTGCTACGATAGGTATCTCCAGCGCTACTCAACACTTTTTCTGAATGCCCGTAATTCGAAATTTGTGTATAACGAAAAAATGCGATTTTCTCAAAACTACGTGACCTAGGGTAATCCCTATAATTTTCCTGCAAGACTGCCTCTAATTTTTTCATAATTTTGTTTCAGTTGATTTGAAATTAGATGGGGGGGGGCATATTTTTGCGCTACATTTTCGACGATATCTTTGAAAATATTATACCTAAAATTAAAAGAAATGTATTTTAGAGTTCAGCTTTACGCAAGCTTTCACACGATATGCAAAGAAAATAGTTTTTTTTCTTTCAAGTAAATTAATTAGCCCCTGTACATTGTTACTAAATATATTTATGAATGTTTAATAATATGAAAATATGTGAGTCAATAGTCTTTATTACTTCCCCTAATTTGAACTTTCCACGTTCCATAGTTTACGAGTAAAATGGCTGTGACATACAGACACAGGAGTGATCTTATAATGGTTCCGTTTTTACTTTTAAGTACGGAACCCTAAAAATGGCAGTAAAGCATGTTTTTTATTCTTTAAACAACTTGAATGCAACTAAAAAAGTTCTCAGTAGTGTAAAAATGCAACATATGTACACGAATATAAAATGAAAACTTTAGGCCTACTTGCAGAAGCCATCTTAAAAAGTATCTCGAATATCAGTTTGTTTGCCAGTCGCTGTAAAATTCCTATCTAAAATGCAAAAAGTATTTAATTTAGATGATAAAATTTATTTTTCCTTTCAACAGTTTGATTTCGCAAATTATCTACAGAAATGTTTTTTCTTCCCCTCCTCCTCGACATGGTGACTGAGCAATTTATAGATTCGTGATTTTGAACCCTTTGTAATGGGCTGTTATGTAATTCCTCATTCTATGGTTCCATTGGATTATTATAAACATCAGGAGTGATTAAATAAGGGAATGCTATATTTTCCGAAAGTCGTGCCCGATTATCCAGAATGCCGGACCTTGGGATGCCGGATTAGAGGATGTTTATTGTACTAATGACTACTTATAACTTACATTTTTTTTGAACGCATCGTTTTCTTTTGTATTTTTATTGAAATTTCGGATAATCCGAACAGGTACCGGTTACAATTAGTTCGGATTAACGGGGTTCTACTGTAATATGTTATGGGATCAGCTCTAGGTAATAACTTGTGGGAAAATTTACGACTCTCTGGTTATCATAACAGCTTCTTCTCTGTGGATTTTTTTGGCCCCCGATATGCGCTATTTCTTTCTTGCAACGGTTAAAATGTCGTCCCTAAATGTCGTAAAATAACGTTACGTTACATAAGCCTGCCATAAAATAAAGCATATGTATCATTGTACTATTCAATACTGATCATCTCTTCTGCCATTTTTAGCTCACAGGCTGTCAAAGCCTGAGAGCTAATGTGCCCGCAGGTTCTGTATGTACAGTCGTGGAAAAAAAAAAAAGTAAACACCGCCTACTAACTCCTCAACAAATTATTGTAGAAGAAAGTTATTGGTACCGAACGATTGGAAATAAAGTCTACTTTTAAATGATATAGATAAAATTTGCTTAGGGGGCCATCTACATATTAAAACGAACCGTAACTTTGTTTTTTTCTATAGCAGTACACAATTCTGACAGCATAAATGTTACACCCTTCAATTAGCCTAAAAACAAATTTTTATGCAATTCGTACCATACGTTTCTGAGAAATTAATTATTTTAAAACGAGCGTATTTTAAGGGCTGTATCCAAATTGAAGTTCGGAATCGATTGTTAACCGAAAGAGCACTCATCTTGATCAAGGCACCTTAAGAAGTCAATGAAGCCTGCTAGATTAATAGACAGCAGAAGACATTTCAAAATATCTAGTCACTCCTATTATAGACGGTCCCTTAAACCATCATTTTGCCGTTTTTTAAGCATAATTTGAAAACTACTTGGAAGAAAAATGTGAAATTTTGGATTTCCATAAAGCAGGACTTAATAAATCTAATTCCATCAAAAAAAATTGTAGGTTGCAATTCATAATTTTTTCGAGTATTAATTTCATAAATCATAATTCATATCATAAAGTTATAAAAATTGCAAATTCAGCGTATTTATGTTTGGGTATATTAGTGCTATTGCTACACAAAAAATTAGCACATTAGGAGCACAATTTCTGGAGATATAAATAAAAATATGGAAATGTAATTTAACATTAGAAGCATTAAATTTTGAATGTTTATAATTCAAAAACTTATCATTCAAACGACTTGAAATTCGGTGTCTAGGCATAGTTTGAACCGAAGATTTGAAATATCTCGTTAAAATTGGGTATTATCATTGAAAAAAATGAAGTTTGGATTCGTTTTAATATGTAGATGGCCCCCTAAGCAAATTCTATATACATCATTTAAAAGTAGACTTTATTTCCAATAGCTTGGTACCAGTAACTTTCCTCTACGATAATCTGTTAAGGAGTTAGTAGGGGGTGTTTACTTTTTTTTTTCCACGACTGTACGTATGCACGTACGTATGTATGTAACAGTCGTGGGAAAAAGAAAGTAAACACTCCCTACTAACTCCTGAACAAATTATCGTAGAAGAAACTTAACGGTACCGAACGATTGGAAATAAAGTCTACTTTTAAATGATGTATATACAATTTGCTTAGGGGGCCATCTACATGTTAAAAAGAAAAGTAACTTTGTTCTTTTCAATAGCAGTGCACAATTCTGACTGCATAAATGAACTCTACACCCTTCAATTACCTTAAAAACAAATTTTTATGCAATTCGTACCATAAGTTTCTGAGAAATTAATTATTTTAAAACGAGCCTATTTTAAGGGCTGTATCCAAATTGAAGTTCAGTACTCGAATGTTAACCGAGAGAGCTCCCTTCTTGATCAAGGCACCTTAAGCGCCACTTAGGCAGTCAATGAAGCCTGCTAGATTACAGGATAGCATAAGAAATTTCAAAATACAGTCGGCTCTCGTTAATTCGAACTCGTCGGGACCACAAGAAATGTTCGAATTATCCAGAGTTCGAATTATGGAAAGTATGAGAGAAAACATGTTTAAAGGAGTACTATTACAAAGGAATTAATGTTATAGTATTTTTTTTTTTTTAATTTTGGATGTTATCGTTACAATGACTTAATATTAAATTAAAAGATATAAATACATAAAATAATTAATAATATTAAAATAATATAAATAAAACATAAAAATTAATAATACACTATAGAACAACGGCATTTAAAATTACATTTTAATTGTACTATAATTTTCTTACCTGAAATTAGATGAACATTTAAGAAATTATTTACACTTATTTATCATCTCTATGAAAAAAATTATCAATTGTTGTTTGCTTAGTCCTATTCATTTTTGACTTTTTAGTCAGTTTTTCTATTTGTAACAAACAGTTAAGGCTCCACTTCACTGAAACTCCCCGATCGCGAAATCCCATGTTAGCCTATGGGAAAACTTTCAAGTGCGATGACTCATTAACTAATATAATTATTAAAATACCGTTTTCACCATCAGAAAGTAGACGTCAGATGCAGATGATGTGCGTTTTTAAAAATTGTCTACGTAAATTTTAAGTAGTTTTAAGAAGATGATAAAATTTTATCAAATGGAAATTTCAAAGTTTATAGGGATTTTTTATGGACTTAAAATTTACGGAGATAATTTTTAAAAACGCACATCATCGGCATCTGACGTCTACTTTCTGATGGTGAAAACGGTATTTTAATAATTATATTAGTTAATGAGTCATCGCACTTGAAAGTTTTCCCATAGGCTAACATGGGATTTCGCGATCGGGGAGTTTCAATGAAGCGGAGCCTTAAGTTCTTTGTATGATGACGGCTGCATCAGGATAAATGTACGCAAACACTCAATTGATTGTGCAATTGACTTTTCTGTGGGTAAGGAAAGCACTTGGGACATAGTAGCAGAATCACCAGAATCCGATTACATCTCCTCATTGCATTTTTCGTGAATTGTTTCAACAATTTCTTCCACAGTTAGGGGTTCAGATACTTCTAAACTATTGTCGGCTGCCACATACTCTGCGAACGTAATATCGCATTGGAACTTTTCAGAAAAGTTTGGAAATTCTGTTTCTTCAAAAGGTCTGTCGTTTTCGTCATTTGCATTATAACCACTCTTTTTAGATGGATGGATAAATCCGGCATGTCGGAAGCGTTTTTCTATTGTTTCAGGTTGTACGGCTTCCCACACCGCATATAAATCGTTGATGGCCGTGAGTAATGTTATGTCGTAGCTTTCTTTAAGGTCAATCGAAAATAAAATTTGTTCTAGAATAGTTTTACGATAATGAGTTTTTAAATTTTGAATTATTCCTTGGTCCATCGGTTGCAGTTGTGCTGTAGTATTAGGGGGTAAATATTCAATCTTTATAGAGCTCAGTGTTGGTAGTTTACAATGACTCTGTACATTATCTAGCAGCAATAGAATTTTTCTGTTTTCACGAGAAAAATTTTTATCCAGTTCTTTTAACCAACTGATGCAGATCTCACGCGTCATCCAGGCTTTGGCATTTGCCACATAATCAACAGGCAGTGTTTTAACTCCTTTGAAGCAACGTGGATTAGTAGATTTACCAATAACTAACAATTTTAACTAGTGATGGGCGATTCTTGAAAATTCGACAATCGAGAAAAATCGTCATCGTAAAAAATCACAATCGATACAGCCATCGATTAATTCCTAGAATCTACAATCGAGATGTTTTACAATCGATTATAACGAGAGAGCTAAAAACAATTGTTGGAAAACTTAGCTATTATTCTGGCCGAAATTTTCATAGTAGTGATAGGGTTTGCTCGATAATTCTGCTATCGTAATTATTTTCTCCTGATTTAGGCTTAAGGGGTTACTTCAGTCAATTGAAAAGACCTGCTCGCTAATGCTAATCTTATGGAAGAAATTTATAAAGATATCTCATTTGAATTTCAGTATTTTAAAATGATTTTCTTTGCATTGGAATAAATTCCCCTTTCTTCTTTATGAAACTGCAATGTCCAAATCGCGTAACTATGGCGCATTTGATGAATCAAATGACCTTTCTACTGTTTAGATAACTCCAAAAAGTTTGATACAGTTTAAAGTTCCTCTAAATGTCAAATACTGTGAAATTTCTCCATTGATCGAAAACAAAAGTTTCTTTCGAAAAACGTAAGGATAGTAAGATAAAGTTACCTGCCAAGAGGGAACCTGCCTAACACGGAAACTGTTTTCCAGTACCTAGCGATTCCAACATGACTCTTTAAGTCTGTATCGAAATCCAAAGTAGCTACTTTATGACACATTTATAAAATCATTTCTTATTTTAGACGCATTAGCTAGAATCGATTAGCATTTTCTTCTTTTCGATAAAGGCAGAAGGTTTGATACAAATTAAAGTTCCCTAAATGTCTAAAGTGTATCAAATGCTGTGGAATTTCTCCGTTTATCGAAAACAAGACAGCTTTATCGAAAAACGTAAGGATAACCAGACATATATAACAACTGAGAGGGAACCTGCCTAACACGGAAATTGTTTTCCAGTGCCTAGCGATTCCAACATGATTCTTCAAGTCTGTATCGAAATCCAAAGTAGCTAGTTTCTGACACATTTACTAGCTCATTTTTTATTTTAGGCGCATTAGCTAGAATCGATTAGCATTTTCTTCTTTTCGATAAAGTCAGAAGGTTTGATATAAGTTAAAGTTCCCTAAATGTCTAAAGTGTGTCTAATGCTGTGGAATTTCTCCGTTTATCGAGAAACATAAGGGCAACCAAACAAATATAACTGCTAAGAGAGAACCTGTCTAACACGGAAATTGTTTTCCAATGCCTAGGGATTCCAACATGACTCTTCAAGTCTGTATCAAAATCCAAAGTAGCTAGTTTCTAACACATTTACTAGCTCATTTTTTATTTTAGGCGCATTAGCTAGAATCGATTAGCATTTTCTTCTTTTCGATAAAGGCAGAAGGTTTGATACAAATTAAAGTTCCCTAAATGTCTAAAGTGTGTCTAATGCTGTTGAATTTCTCCGTTTGTCGAAAACAAAGGAGTGTTATCGAAAAATAGAAAAGTAAACAGACAAATATATCCGCTAATAGGGAATTCTATAACTAAAATAAAACATCAATGGACATCATTTTTGGTATTTTGGATAATTTTAATTTTCCAAGCCTTACCAACGTGGTATTAGATGATGGGTCTGGAAAAGGTAGAAGAAACGCCCCCCCCCCCCCCCCCCAAAAAAAAAGGGGGCATCAGGCCCCAAATTGACAGGGCAGACCAAGGATGAAAGTTAACTTCATGTGAGAGAGGACTAGGGGAAGTTGAGAATGATAAAAAAAAAACTAAACCATTGAATAAGAAAAAAATTGAAGAAAAGAAAAATGGTAAAAGAACAAGTGAAGCCTGTGATTAGTGCCAGACAAATGAAGAGGTGCCCGATGGCCCACAGCTGGTCCAGAATGAGTGCCCAAGTAGTCAGAATGGGTCAAGAACTTGGAGAATAGTATCTACAATGAAGAAAAACAATGAGACAAAACATTATGAAAAACAGATGAAAAATACCAATAGCCTGAGGCTAAAAGTAAAATGTTTCAATGGCCGGCGTCCCCTGGTGGTAGTAAAAATAAAATTGATATGAGAAGATAGGGGAGAGTGAAAAAACTTTATTTTGTGAATTTTATAATTTTTGGACAAACAGTATACTAAAGGTTTGAAGAAACAAAACTTTAAAGCGCCCTCTTGAGGCGAAGAAGGGAGTTAAAATTAAGAAACATATGTCCATATTTTTTATTCGATTTTAGACACAATTTGATGTTAGTCCTTATAATTTTCCTATGAGTGCAAGATACCGTACCACAGTACGAAAAAAACCGCTGCTAAGTATATTCCTTTAGAGCATTTTAAGCCCAGGGGTCTAAAATTAACGGTGGATTGACAAAAGGAAGGTAGATTTAGAAAGGTTATGAGATTACCCTTATTTTAATATGTTACATGAGTGGGGTAAAATAATTTTGAAAAATCCTCTTTCCTGAGGCGACACTTAAAATCTTGAAAACACATAATTGCAGTGCAGTTTTGTTTTAACAATAGCATTCTAATATTAAGAGATATGGGACAGCTTAGGAGGGCTAAAATAGGAGAAACATTGAAAATCAAAGACAAACTGGCGCCGCCAAATTCACTAGAAATCTTCTATATCAACAACTGAAACCCGAACTGATAACTTAAACCACTATGCCTCCTAACCAATATCAGTTAATAACAAAAGCGAATGGAAAAGAACATGTACTCCTTTGGGAAATCATGACTTACACCAGAAGCGCGGTAAGTTTGACTCTTCTGAAAGCTTCCTTTCTCTCGCCCTCTCCCGCACTTCGAGATATATTTTCTGCTGCTGGAAACTCCTCGTTTACCTCGAGGAGAGAACTCTCTCGAGGGCAAACCTCTCGCTTGCTTCGAGACATCTCACCGATTGTAACTCATCGCTTCCCATTGCCATTCTCGTTTTTCGCTCTCGGTCTCTGTTCAACATTTCATATGACATTGTCGAGAATGAGAAATCAGTTTTCGTCCTTCCTCGAAATGTTACTCTCGATGATTGTCATTTCACGCTCGGCCAAGAAGGGCCGAGATGAGATATCGAGGGGTGAGCTGGACAGAGAAATAAGCATGACAATGATCTGTGAAATGAAGCTTTAATTTTCAATGTTTTTCTTATTTTAGCCCTACCAAGCTGTCACATACCCGGAGCCCTCTGATAAATATTATTTATTAAATATAAAGATTTCAAAGAGGAAGGTGGGTCGGGTGAATTCCGAGGACGTGAGAGTGGGCGGGGCGCAATTAAAAAAAAATTACCGAACTCTTCCTGTGACATATTATCGAAAAGCCCTTTGACAACTCTTTCATATTATGAACCTTTCTTCCCCCGAAGGTGAAATTCAGGGGGTTGGGAGGGGGCGAACAAATTTTTAAAACCGTAGCCGATTTCTATAATAAATTTAAATATAATTTTAGATGTCCTCCGGTAAATATTATTTATTGAACATAAAAATTTTAAAGTGGGGGCTGCGTAAATTCCGGGGCGAAAGAGTGGGCCCAAGGGGGGGGGGGAGCAATTTTCAAATTTTTTTTGGACCGGTCATGTGATATGTTATCGGAAAGCTCTCGAATGACTCTTTCATATTATGAGACTTTCTTCCTCCCCTCCCCAATTTGGCTCCCACTGCGGGGGATAGTTTTTTCCGTTTTTATCATTTTAGATCGGATTTTTTTATGGAGCCATCCGATAAATATTATTTATAATATATAAAATTTCAGGACACTTTTCCAAATTTAGCCAAGACCCCTCATGTGACATATCGTTGGAAAGGTTTGTGACTACTTATTGATGCTATGCACTTCCGGTGCCCCCCCCCCCACCCGGAGGATACTTTTCCAAATTTAGTCAATACCCCTCTTGTGAGATATCGTTGAAAAGGTCTGTGACTACTTATTGATGTTATGAACTTCCGGTGACAGTCCCCCCCCTTTGCCCCCCCTGGGGGACACTTTTTCAAATTTAGTCAAGACCCCTCGTGTGAGATATCGTTGGAAAGGTCTGTGACTACTTATTGATGTTATGTACATACGGTGTCCCCACTACCACTTCCCCCCCCCCCGGGGGTCACTTTTCCAAATTTAGCCAAGACCCCTCATGTGAGATATTGTTGGAAAGGTCTGTGACTACTTATTGATGTTATGCACCTCCGGTGACAGTCCCCCCACTTTGCCCCCCGGGGGACACTTTTTCAAATTTAGCCAAGACCCCTCATGTGGGATATCGTTGGAAAGGTCTGTGACTACTTATTGATGTTATGCTCCTCCGGTGACAGTCCCCCCCACTTTGCCCCCCCCCGGGGGGACACTTTTTCAAATTTAGCAGAGACCCCTCATGTGAGATATCGTTGGAAAGGTCTGTGACTACTTATTGATGTTATACACTTCCGGTGACAGTCCCCCCCTCTTTGCCCCCCCTGGGGGACACTTTTTCAAATTTAGCCAAGACCCCCCCGTGTGAGATATCGTTGAAAAGGTCTGTGACTACTTATTGATGTTATGCACCTCCGGTGACAGTCCCCCCACTTTGCCCCCCGGGGGACACTTTTTCAAATTTAGCCAAGACCCCTCATGTGGGATATCGTTGGAAAGGTCTGTGACTACTTATTGATGTTATGCTGCTCCGGTGACAGTCCCCCCCACTTTGCCCCCCCCCGGGGGACACTTTTTCAAATTTAGCAGAGACCCCTCATGTGAGATATCGTTGGAAAGGTCTGTGAGACACTTTTCCAAAAATATAGCCAAGACCTCACAAGTGAGATATCGTTGGAAAGGTCTGTGACTACTTATTGATGTTATGCTCCTCCGGTGTCCGTCCCCCCACTTTGCCCCCCGGAAGACACTTTTTCAAATTTAGCCAAGACCCCACATGTGAGATATTGTTGGAAAGGTCTGTGACTGCTTATTGATGTTCTGCATTTCCGGTGACCGACCCCCACTTTTCCCCCACAGGGGACACTTTTCTAAATTTAGCCGAGACCTTTCATGTGACATATTGTTGGAAAGGCCTATGACCACTTACTCGTGTTATCCACCTCCCGCACCCCTCCCCCCCTCTTTGCCCCCACGGGAAGGGCATTTTTATAAATTCAGGTCCAGACCACTCATGTGACATATGGTTCGAAAGGCCTAAAGAGCTGTGACGACTTATTCACATTATGCAGCTACTGTGTCCCTCCGCTCACTTTGACCCCTCCCCCAAGAGATCTGGTCCGAGGTTCGTTCGTTTCGAGATTATATTTTTTTACAAGATTTTGTAGTGCGTGCACACCAAGCCTGCTATACGGTGTCGTATATAGCGGGTAACCTGTTCGTGATTTCATATTACAAGGTTACGTATAACTTAGGGGCCCCGATTAAAGGAGGGGCCCACTAGCGGGCGAAGTCACCTAGTCTTTATTAACGCCGACTCCTTCCAGTTCACCCGCAGACGATTCTTGATAAATGTATGACGTATATTATATATAATATATGATGCATAAAAGCAATTGGCAAACTGGAGTCATCGAGAAAAAATTTACGCAATCGAAAAATATCGAGATGTCCATACAATCGAGAAAATCGAGAAAAACATCTCGTTATCGCCCATCACTAATTTTAACTTCTCACTTCCATCCATATTGGCACCTACCATCACAGTTATCCTGTCTTTTCTAAGTTTATCACTTGTGCACGTTTCACCTTTAAATGTTAAAGTCTTATTAGGAAGAAGTTTATAAAACAACCCTGTTTCACCGGCATTAAACACGTCTTTCATCGCATAAGTAGAAATAAGTTCGGGTAGCTTTTCGCAGAATTCATTGCAAGCAGCGAGGTCTACAGCACCACTTTCACCACACACAGTTTTGTGTACGATGTTATTTTGCTGCTTAAAACGTGTCAGCCATCCTTCGCTGCAATTGAAATTTTTAATACCCGTGAGTAGTGCAAGTTCTTTCGCTTTAGCTGCCAATATAGGTCCACTCAAAGGTACATTTCTTGCCAATGCATCTTTTGTCCATAACAGCAAAGCTTCCTCTAAATCCTCATGGGCTGCTGTTCTCATACGTTTTCGTCCTTTGGCAAATCTTTCCTTTTCCCATGATTTCAGGATGAATTCTTTATTTTTCAAGTAAGTAGACAGCGTATTCTTTTTTATTCCATATTCTGCAGCAATGTCTGTCTTAGGCCACATCCTACCTTTTTAATAATTTCCACTTTGGCTTCTAGAGTTAACGATTTATAACTTCCACGTGGAGCCATATTTTAAAGAAACAAGACCTTTTACTTTCTCAAAAAACAATTTAGCAGTAAGTAAAACCATTGACTGAAAAATTCGATCCCCAGAGTGAAAGTAGAATGTATTGATAAAACAGCTTTCCCCTATCTTTAACAGATGTCCACTCAGTGAATTTCTTGGAATGTCACTGGGTCAAATGCTACAGAAGGGATTAGGAAAAGCACAATGGAAGAAGGGGCGGATGTGTCATTGATGGACAGACAGGGCGAACTAAGACAGCGGATTTCAAATGCATGGAATTATTATACTAGTTCAGAACAATTCTGACAAAAATGAAAGAAAGAAAGTTATTTCAAGGATCTGAAGCCCGTGAGAAAGTAAGGAAAAATGGAAAAATGGAATTCTCATTAGTTCGAATTAAACGCAGTCAAGAGAAAATGAGTTCGAATAAAGGAAAAGTTTTAACGTTATTCTGCCATTGAAAATTTCGGGACTTCATGTTTAGTTCGAATTAAGCGAAGATTCGATTTATCCGATTTCGAATTAACGAGAGCCGGCTGTATCTAGTCACTTCTATCATAGACGGTCCCTTAAACCATCATTTTGCCGTTTTTTAAGCATAATTTGAAAACTACTTGGAAGAAAAATGTGAAATTTTGGATTTCCATAAAGCAGGATTTAATAAATCTAAAACCATAAAAAAACTGCAGGCTGCAATTCATAATTTTTTCGAATATTAATTTCATAATTCATATCATAAAATTATGAAAATTGCAAATTCAGCGTATTTATGTTTGGGTATATTAGTATTATTGCTACACAAAAAATTAGCACATTAAGAGCATAATTTCAGGAGATATAAATAAAAATATGGAAATGTAATTTAACATTAGAAGCACAGAATTTTGAATGTTTATAATTCAAAAACTTATCATTCAAATGATTTGAAATTGGGTGTCTATGCATAGTTTGAACCAAAGATTTGAAATATCTCGTTAAAATTGGGTACTGCCATTGAAAAAAATGAAATTTGAATTTGTTTTAATATGTAGATGGCCCCCTAAGCAAATTTTATATACATAATTTAAAAGTAGACTTTATTTCCAATCGTTCAGTACCAGTAACTTTCTTCTACGATAATTTGTTGAGGAGTTAGTAGGGGGTGTTTACTTTTTTTTTTCCACGACTGTACGTAACGCGATAACTCTTGATAGAAATATCCGATTTCTTCAATTTTTTTTCTAATTTTATTCTGATAAGGCGCTTCCCTGATTAATTTTGGAGGTTCATTGGTTGAGTATAAAGGCGGGGTACGGGAGGCTAATCCCCCCTCAACTCAGATAAATGGGTTTTTCATGCAGAATTATATGATTTGCTTCAAATTTGGTATACCGGCTAATTCTGATAAGGCGCTTTCCTGATTAGATTTGAAGGTTCATTGTTTAAATATAAAGTGGAGAACGGGAGGCTAATACACCCCCCCCCCCCATAATTTAGATAAATGGGTTTATCTATCCGATTTTCTTCAAATTTGGTATACTGGTTTATTCTGATAAGGCGCTTCCCTGATGAGTTTTGGAGGCTCATTGGTTAAGTATGAAGATGTGAAACAAGGGGGAAGGGGTCTATTCCCCTTTTTAATTTATTTTTTGAGGGGCATTATTCTTTGAAATAAGATTATAATATACAATTAGTGTGAATGTCAATGCCATCTGTTTAACTGGGCACTTTTCTTTTTATTTAAACTTCTAAGCATCGTACATTTTCAATTTTTACACCTTCGTATAAGGAAAAAAAGTACTTTTAAATGCAATGTGTTTGAAAACTGCACCTGGATTTATTTTTTAGATATTCAATTTTTTTGTAATGTGGCCACTAAAGTACTCCATAGAAAGTAAAAGAAAAATAGTAAATGTCTGAGTCATAAAACCGTGAGATGAGACCAATATTCAATTTATAATAAATTCGATTAAAGTTTGTTAATATTATACATATGACAGTGTGGTAACTTTAAAATTACCTACAATTATACATTTTATCTAGAACGATTCCCCAGCCGGGTAAATTTCGGCCTGTTACAAAAATTGTCGGTATATGAACAGAAGAAGAAAACAAATCTGTTAAGTGACCATACGAGTGTTTAACGTTTCATTATTATTTTACAAAACTATATATTTATTAAAGATGATCAGTTCCGAACACTTTAAAATAAACGCCATGAAAATACTTTTGTAATTAGCCAAAATACATACAAAAAGAGCTTCAGTTTGGGAACGGTATTTGTTTAACCTTTTATCTACTGTCGGTACTTATATGTACCATTAAAATAACTTGTTATAAAATTCATTTAAGGGGTCAGGTACCCTTTGAACCAACAAAGTATATGGAAACGTGACCTCTGTAAGAATTGCAGTCACTATTTAACTAATTAACTTTTAACTATAAAATTGAAAACACATGTTAGGAACGATTTATTTTATCAATTAAAGTTGTTAAAAGGTATACACATATATAGTTTTTTTTTTTTTACTTATTTTTAAAGATAATACAATTTTTGCGAAAGAATTATTCTTTCATGCATTGCACGCATGATTTTTCCCATTCGAATGGGTGAAACAAGCCAATATTGTTTTAATAAGTGCAGATATAAAGTGTTTTCAAAATGACCTACAATGAAAAAATATAAAACTTGTAGATCCGAGAATTTTTTTTTTTTTTTTTTTTTTTTTTAAGAAATTTGAAATATCGAGATTTTTATTTAATACAAAAGTAGTCGTGAATTCTAAACTTCTAGCCTGAGAAACATAATAAAAGGTCATTTTGTGCTTCTGTGCGTTAAATACATCCACCGAAAATTTCGTGAAATTCTAAGAAACCGTGTTTCAGAAATCGTGCGCGCAATGATCGCTGTTTTGAGAAAAATGGCTTTAAAGATTGAATCACCCCTTGATCATAAAGCAAAAGCTCAAAGTGTTTCAGACATAACTTCTGTTCTAATGCGAATTTTTGTATGGGGTTTGCTTTAAAATATTCCTAAAGAATCATATTTAATTATAAGCCATTAAAAAAAATCGATTTTTGGACGCTTTAAAGGGTACCTGACCCCTTAATACATCGATTAGTTGTAATAAGGAATAAGTTATAGATACATTACTTTATCTTGTTCCAAAAGCATTAATGATTACACAAAACAAAAATATTTTTTAAATGATGATTTATTTTGCCTTTGCATCTTTTCAGCTTTCTTGGCGTTGGGGGGGGAGGGGGGATTTTTCAATTCGGAAATATGTCTATATTTCTATTGTAAAAATATTATATTTGTACATTTCCTAATTCTACAAAATACTAAAAAAAATATTTAAAATAAAAGATTTGAGTGAGGTTATAAATAGTGCACAAAATCCCTATAAATTCAAATTTAATGAATCCTTCTAAATCCTTTAACCCTTCTAATCCTTCTGAAAATTAATAAATGATTCTGTAAATCTTCTAATGTAGTTTAAACAATTCACGGAAAATACTTTAGAAGCTAAAATTTTCATGAATTGATAATTCAGTACATAAAGGGTTAAAAGTCGCTTTCCTTATTGCGATTTTTGGCCCTGCACATAATAACTTAAAATGTTTTCGGTTTTGTTCCTTCTTGAAAATCAAATGAACCTAAATTCATCTCTCTTGCTGTTGTAAATTTATACCTAGGAGATTACGTTTCTGAAATTTTTGAAATTACGAATATGCCAATTATAATTTGCTTCAAAAATATACAAAGGGTATAAATAGAAATTAAATGATGTCTAGTGACTGAGATGTAATCACCAAAATTTCCATATTAGATGCACAATTTCTTTTATGATCTTGCGCGTATGCTCTCATGCCAGTTTACTTTTCGAATGATAAGTGTAATATGGTGCATAAAAATTAATTATTCGAAATTTGCTTTAAAAAATGCAAAGTAAAATAATATTTATGTATCTATAAATTCCCTCAAAAATTATTCTTCTGAATATAATTACCTGATCTGAAATGTAATTACCAAAATTTCCGTATTAGTTGCACAGTTTCTCTTATGATCTTGCGGGTATGCTCTCGTGCCAGTTTACTTCTCGAATGATAAACATAATATGGTGTATAAAAATTAATTATTCGAAATTTGCTTTAAAAAATTCAAAGTAAACTAATATTTATATATCTGTAAAGTTCCTCAAAAATTATTCTTCTGAATATAATCACCTGATCTGAAATGTAATTACCAAAATTTCCATATTAGATGCACAGTTTCTCTTATGATCTTGCGGGTATGCTCTCATGCCAGTTTACTTCTCGAATGATAAACATAATATGGTGTATAAATATTAATTATTCAAAATTTGCTTAAAAAAATTCAAAGTAAAATAACATTTATGTATCTATAAATTTCCTCAAAAATTATTCTTCTGAATATAATTACTTGATCTGAAATGTAATCTGAAATGTAATTACCAAATTTCCATATTAGATGCACAGTTTCTCTTATGATCTTGCGGGTATGCTCTCATGCCAGTTTACTTCTCGAATGATAAACATGACATGGTGTATAAAAATTAATTATTCGAAATTTGCTTAAAAAAATTCAAAGTAAAATAACATTTATGTATCTATAAATTCCCTCAAAAATTATTCTTCTGAATATAATTACTTGATCTGAAATGTAATTTGAAATGTAATTACCAAATTTTCATATTAGATGCACAGTTTTTCTTACGATCTTGCGGGTATGCTCTCATGCCAGTTTACTTCTCGAATGATAAACATAATATGGTGTATAAAAATTAATTATTCGAAATTTACTTTAAAAAATTCAAAGTAAAATAACATTTATGTATTTATAAATTCTCTCAAAAATTATTCTTTTAAAATATGTATTATGAGATACAAAATGTGGAAAATGGTAATTGTAATTGTTTTTCAACTTTTTACATTTTTGAGTATATTTAGATAAATAAATAGCAGATTTACCAAAATGAAAAGTTATATTTTCGATAATTTGCTTTATTTCGTAACGAAAAAAAGGAAAATTAAAGAAAGAAAGAAAAAGCCTCCCACAATTAGGTTAAATTCATTATCATTGGTTGGTGAGACAGCGCGCGAGTTTCGTAGATGATGTAAAGAGGGGGGGGGGGCGTAGAATGCAAAAGTTTGAGAAACACTGCAATACGATATTACAAAAACATCATAAAACGATCAAATTTAAAGCATTTAATGACATTTAAATATGAACTTACTAATATAATCCAAGGAAAGATGTAGATCCGATAAAAAACTAGTATGTTGTAACCATCACAAAACTTTTTTCTATGTAAATCACGTCAATTAAATCATTTAAACAATACAAGAAATTACATCAATTTAGCACCAATTCATATCAAAGTATATCTGAATTTGAAGTATGATGAAAATTTGCGCATTAGTTCTTGAGATAGAGCTGTAGTGGAAATTCTGAAAAATGCAGCATAGCAGCGCCACCTGTTGAGCGATTTGCACCAAAACATAAACAGCAGTAATTCATATCAAAGTATGCCTGAATCTGAAGTTTGTTGAAAATCCAAGCATTAGTTCTTGTAATAGGGATATTGCAGGAATCACAAAAAATGCAGCATAGCAGCGCCACCTATTGAGCGATTTACACCAAAATGTACAAAACGTCAGTTCCTGTCAAGGAATAACAGAATATAAAGTTTGATGAAAATCCGTGCATTAGTTCTGGAGATTGAGTTCTTGTGGAAATAGGGGGAAATGCTGCATAGCAGCGCCATCTGTTGAGCAATTTACACCAAAAACTAATCAGCGCCCATATATATTAGGAACTGAATATAAATTTTTATTAAATTCCGTTTATTAGTTTTTGAGATAAAGCACCCACAAAATTTGTGTCACACACAGACAGACAGACTCACAGACAGACATTTTGTAAAAACATGTTTTTCGGGTTCTCTGACCCCTAAAACGTGTCAATCCGTCGAAAACCGAAATTCAAAAATGTTCACGAATCCAATACTTTCTTCTTGTAAAGATAGAAGAAAGTAAAAATTAATTATAAATGAAGTAGAACGTTCTGCTAAAAAAGAGACTTGCAAAAACCTAAAAGAAGTTTTAAAATGGAAAATGTCCTTTCCTTAGTCAGAAATTTCTTTTTGGGCTTAGGGTAGGAGACGATGAAATAAATTTGAAAATAAAAATGTGCGTAATTACATTGGGGGGAAATTCCAGATATGCATATAATATGTATATTTTTTTTACAAATAAAAACAAAAAAATGAATGACCTTTATAAAAAATCCCTGAAAATAATAAACGGCCAAAATAAATAAACAAACAAATAAAAAACCGATCTGATAGTATAAATTTGGCACTCCCTGAATTTCCACGCCCGGGGCGAGCACCCCTTTTGCCCAGTGCTGCAGGGTGATGACGTACTGTTTCAAGAAGGAGTCCTGTTATTTTCGTATGACAGAATTTAATCTATAGATAATATATATATTTATATATATATATTACACTAACGTACGTGGCACAGAAATTTGTTGATTATTTGTTAAACGATTGTTGAGAAAACGATTATTTGTTAATTGTTTAATGGCAACGCCCCAATGAAACGCATCTCATTGGTTATTGAACAGCGTCTAATGCATCGCCATGCATATAAGGGAGGTTACCATAGGGGGGACCCTGTTCTGTCGCTGTATACCGCCAAGTTTGTTGGCAACTTGGCGATATATCGCCAAATTTGGCGCCCAAAATGAGTCGCCAAATTGGCGATGTCTCTATTATTTCACCAAATTCCCATAGACTTCCATTGTAAACCAATAGGATTTACTTGCTTACAGAATAAACGGTCAAATGCGAGCATTACTCGCGGACAGAGGGTTCCGTAGAATAAATATATGAATTTTTAATTGTATTATATCCTTCTATATATAAAAAAAAATTTTGATTTGGAAATGGACCAATAAAAAATCTGCGTAGATACCGTGAAATGCATCTGATTGGTCAGAGCTTTATGACGCTATAAGGGAGGTTACCAATGGGGGACCCGTCTCTCTGTCGCCAAAAGTGACGCCAACTTGGCACTATTTCCAGTATTTCGCCAAAATTAAGGGTACTTTTCTGTTATACGGACAGCATGCCAAAATGTATGCTAATGCGCCAATTATTTCAGCCCTCATCGTGAAAAGGAATTTTCTTGTAAACCATGCGAAACATTGTGATTTGTTATTTATGAAACGTGAATTACGCGAATGATTATTATTTAACTTTAACCTTGGAAAGCTTTTTAATTTGCTATTATTCGAAATAAAAATGCTTTTTTTTTTTAATAAAATTATAATTTACTTTTACTGCTGACGCTGAGATGGATTTTACCATTTGTCAATTACCAGATGATGAGAAAGTTGCGATAAAACTGTTTCAGGAATTTGGAATTCTGCATAATAAAAGGTTGTGTCCAAACAACCATGAAATGAAATTATGGATGAGTTCTGGAAATCCGAAATGGAGATGTAGCTTACGATCATGCGAAGAAAGCGTAGGAATACGACAAAAAACATGGTTTGAAGGATCGCGGTTTTCTTTTCTTAATGCTTTGAGGTTTATATATTTATGGTGCCAAGAGTTGACATCGATTGAGCTTTGTGAGATCCAACTTGATATGAGCCACAACACAACAGTGGACTGGAATAGTTATTTTAGAGAAGTTTGTGCAAATGCTGGCACAGATGTCATATTCGCCCCATATTGGCGCGATATTTTTCGGTTGCCAATTTGGCAAAAACATCAACAGCATAAACAACATAATCCGGGTTACCACATCAAGCAAAATAACGGCACTTTGGCGCCAGTTAAGAACCCGTTGCGTATATGACATTGGCGTCAGAAAAAAATCGCGCCAATATGGGGCGAATATGACATCTGTGCCCAAATGCTTTATGTTCACGACGAAATAGAAAAATCGGTGAACCTAATAAAATTATAGAAGTAGATGAAAGTCTTTTTACCAGAAGAAAAAGCAACGTAGGGCGTGTTCTTCCTCCTCAATGGCTGTTAGATGGTTTATGCCGTGAAACACGGGGATGTTTCCTTACTCCTATTTCCGATCGCACAGCTGAAACTTTGATGGCGGCAATAGAAAACAATGTAGCTGATGGAAGTATTATTTATACAGATTACTGGAAAGGATATAAAACAGATGAACTGCGAAGTGCTGGTTATGATCATTTCACAGTAAATCACAAATACAATTTTGTCGACCCTAATACTGGATGTCATACTCAAAATGTTGAGAGATTATGGGGCATCGCAAAATGGCGCAACAAAAGACATCGGGGAACAGTTCGTCATCATTTAGAGTCGTATCTCATAGAGTTTATGCGGTGACGTCTTCATTCAAAAAATGAAATGTTTACTGCAATGCTAAAAGATATGGCACAGATGTCATATTCGCCCCATAGTGTCGCGATATTTTCCTGACGCCAATGTCATATACGTAACGGGTACTTAACTGGCGCCAAAGTGTCGTTATTTTGCTTGATGTGGTAACCCGGATTATGTTGTGGCACAGATGTCATATAAGCCCCATATTGGCGCGATTTTTTTTCCGATGCCAATTTGGCGAAAATATCAACAGCATAAACAGCAACATCAGGGTTACCATATCGGTACAGATGTCATATTCGCCCCATATTGGCGCGATTTTTTTCAGTTGCCAATTTGGCGAAAACATCAACAGCATAAACAACATAATCC
This sequence comes from Maratus speciosus, assembly GCA_963932465.1. Lineage (NCBI taxonomy): Eukaryota > Metazoa > Arthropoda > Arachnida > Araneae > Salticidae > Maratus > Maratus speciosus. The sequence goes on along the minus strand of OZ010794.1, from coordinate 88,878,951 downwards.
GGGTTACAACATCAAACAAAATAACGACACTTTGACGCAAGTTAAGTACCTGTTGCCTATATGATATTGGCGACAGAAAAAAATCGCGCCAATATGGGGCGAATATGACATCTGTTCCACCATATCAAGCAAAATAACGACACTTTGGCGCCAGTTAAATACCCGTTGCTTATATGACATTGGCGTCAGAAAAAAATCGCGCCAATATGGGGCGTATATGACATCTGTACCTATGTTGTTTATGCTATTGATGTTTTCGCCAAATTGGCAACCGAAAACAAATCGCGCCAATATGGGGCGAATATGACATCTGTGCCAAAGAGATTTGTAATTTTATGGCAGCAGTTTAATATGATTTTTATATTTTATTACTTTATTGTATAACAGTTATTTGTTCATATATTTTAATTATATATTTGTGATTTAATAAAATAGTTCGTAAAATTCTGTAATTTTCAAATGTTATATTTTTAAAATGCTCACTTTACTATCGACAATGTTTTTCTTTTATATTTCAAATGTTTCAATTCACGTGATTTTCATTTTGCGCCAACTATTGCGCTTGGCGACAATGCTGTCCGTATAACGGAAAAGTACCAAAAAGCATAGCCTACTATGATATATACGGCCCACGCATTTCGTCGAAAACCGTCGAAAAAGTGAAGTCGGATTCAGCTTCAAACCCTGAACCAAAACATCACAACGTGCTCTTTTTTGTTTACATTTATACCCTGCCCAGATAGCGGCTTGTTTCTCATCGTCGAAGTTTCAGAATCATTGATCATATTTTCAGAATAATAAATTGAATACTTATATTCTTCAATTTCCTTCGATTTAAAAGGATATTTTACACAGCTTGTAGTATTTTAGTGTTCACATACTTTTAAGATTAGCTAAATTACTTATTATTTAATTGATCGTTTGGTTCATTCTGTTATTCTTTTTTGAATGTCCCGTATTTGCATAAAAATAGCTTGTGTTTCATATACACGTTTTAAAATTAAATTTGGTTTTTATCAAACTACAGTTCTCATAACTGGCTTGAAGCAGTTATTTTTGACGACTTTATTGCTACCCGTAAAATGTTTGTGTTTGATATCGTCCGAACTAAATAATTATAATAATAGTAAAAAAAAAAAAGACGATCTTTCTTAAACATTAAATATTCTTATTTTTAATCATAGAAAGAAATGGTGATCGCAGATTTAAATATCGCTGCAATATTTTATGTTATCCAAGCAATTTTGATTAAATCATGTAAGTGTATTTGTTACTTAATAAATTATATTTATTAATTAATACAAGGAATTTTATGAGTACTTTAATATATTTAAAAGAAATTCCAGGAACAGATGTTATATATTCCCGCAGCCGCCATCTTGAATTTTTTCTCGGCATGAAAACCCCTTTTGCGCCAAGTAATAAATGTCGCCAAGCAACGATTTATGTCCATGTCAAGCTTCACGGGGTTACCAGAACACGTCACTATTCGGGGTTGTCTTATCGACAAACGCCAACAAATAATCGCCAAGAAATCCAAGATGGCGGCCGCGGGAATATATAACATCTAAGCCAAATTCCATTAGTTTTATTGTTTCAGCAGTGAAGATAGCAAATAAATTTGTGACATTGATGTTTTTAGACTATGCATGTTTTTATTTATTGGGGTGAATCGTAGAATACTCTACTTCTCCCCAGCCTGGCGATAAATGCGTCAAAGTGGCAACCTTGGTATTTAGTATTAACTTGGTATTAAGTAGCAACCTTGGAAGTATTCTCCGGTCGCACCATTTATTATTCTGATAATTGTTAAAATGATATATATATATTTTTTATTTGATGATTAGAGTTAATATTTTTATTAAACTCTTTTGAATCATATCTATACGGGAATAAAAAATGTAAACACATTGGAATTCTCTGAACCCTGCCCAGAGCGGTTTGATTGATTCTCGTCGTTGAAGTTACGGTCAGAGTCAAATTTCTGTTTTGGGCAGCGTATCAGAGTCCTCTGGCGAGCAACTTCATACATTAAACGCAAATCGGTCTGCCGGTAGTAGTATCTAAGTATGCCTTGCAAAAAGTAATGCTTTGGAAATGGAATAATGAAAATCTGCGTAGATACCGTGAAATGCAACTGATTGGTCAGAGCTTTATGACGCTATAAGGGAGGTAACCAAGGGGAGACCCGTCTCTCTGTCACCAAAAGTGACGCCAGCGCTATTTCCAGTATTTCGCCAAATTTCCATAGACTGCCGTTGAAATACAATAGGGTTTACTTGCATGCAGGAAATCAACAAATTGAGATATTTCAATGCAACAAAAACTAATATTAGCTTATGAATAGAGCTTAATTGAACTATTTACATTATTTTTAAGCACAAACAATAATCTGGGGTTGGCTAGAAAATAGGAATTGCTTCGCTATACCGAATGGAATAGCTAAGCGATTACACGGGGGGTTGGTGAGCGTAACGAGCAGGGGGGGGCGGTGCCCCCCTAGTATTAAAAAAAAGTTGCTAAAAGAATACTAAGATTTTGTAAAAAACTATACAACGTAGGGTTGGGTATAACTGTATATATTAGAAAAGTGTAAATGGGTATACCATGAAAGTCCAAAGAGATATGGATCTTAAATAATATCAAATATAGCTATTCGTATAACTCTTTTTTTAATATTATCCTAATCTGTTTATGATGAACTTAATTCGGTACTGACAATAAAAGCAGTGCGTAGTTAAACTTCATTTGGCATTTCATGAAACTAAATTCAGCGTAGTAATAACCTTTATTTCCACAGTGTAGCTAAAGCAAAACCTTTGTTCAAAGTTTAAATTTGGCATTGTGCTAAGCCTTTGAATTGAGGTCTCAAAATTGCAACGCCGCCTTGGTCAGTGCCGCGCTTTTCCAGATAAGTGTTCAATTAACTTTTAAAGTCACTCGAGGCGTATTGAGAGATACAATCAATGCAAACTAGACGCGAATCCCACAGTATTTATGCGATTCATTCTAATTAAATCTCTCGAGGGCGATGCCTTTAAAAAACGGACACCTAATTTTAACTCCAAAACAGACAAACGGCACCAAGAATATTTAATTAAAATTTCCCTTTTATCATGTACGTGAAAATAAGCAAGTTCGCATTTTCTAATAAATTCGGTTATAAATTCTGGTGTCAGTTCATTATTTCATAAATTTATAAATAGAATTACTCCGTGCCGGAAAGGATTAAGTGATCGCAAGACTCTTAAAGCTTCAAAATTTAAGAAATTTTAATTTTTTTAGATGTTAAACTCCTTTCTGAATATTTTGATAGAATTGTTTCCTTGAAATTTCCATTAGAACAGAAGTTTTGGCTTTTAGAATTATACTCGCTCAATAGCTGAAGCGGCGTTTCCGAAACTTTAAAGTCATTATTTTCCAAATGGCGTTTTTTGGGCATAACGCGCAGGATACCTCAAAAACTTCTTGATATTTTTTCATGAAATTTTCAAAACATATATTTCATATTAGTCTGTATAAACTGAACCTAAAATTTCCTTTTTATTGTTCAAAAAATATTTTTTTAGGTGATTTTACTGTTGAAAATTTCAAAATTTTGTATTAGCTAAATGGAACATTGCAGTAAAAATATAAAAATGCTTTAAATACAAATTTATTCAAGTTCAGGGAAATTATTACAATCTGAAGTATAAGTAAGCACCAAAATTTTCATTCTAGTTGCAATATTTATTTTGTAATCCTGCGCGTAAACTGTTATGCCAATTTTTTGTTCACCAAATGTCTTACAGTTTTGAGTCCCCTATAAATGCTAATTCTGTATCTTGCAATTTTTTAAATACATGAAACGAAAGAACATACTTATATTTTTCATCCCAATTAAAATTGTGTTTTAAAATCATATACATTTTAAGAAATTAAATGTTGAAAATGGTCTTTTTTTTCATTTTTTCCACTTTTTAGAGTCCCGAGACCCTTAAATTAGTATGTTTTTAAAATTTTGACGTCTATTGCTTTTATACTGTTACTGGACATTACATTACACATATATATCATTAAAAGTTGTTAACTAGGCACAGAGTACGCCGCCCCTGTCCTTGTGTATGTCCAAACTGACCGTACCTTTAAGGGTTAATATCTCGGCTAATTACCGATGATTTTTTTCGAAAATCATTATTAACAGTGCTTTTATTCTTCTACAACGATAGGTATATTCATCGATGCTCAACAATTTTTCTGAATGCCCGTAAATCGAAATTTGTGTATAACAGAAAAATGCTAATTACTCAAAAACTATGTGACCTAGGGTAATCGCTATAATTTTCCGGCAAGGTTTATATTAACGTCTACTACCTCTAATTTTTTTCATAATTTTAGTTTCAGTAGATTCGGAATTAGATGGAGGGGGGGGGGGGACATATTTTTGCGCTACATTTTCAACAATATCTTTGAAAATATAATACCTAAAATTAAAAGGATTGTATTTTTGAGTTCAGCGTTATGAAAGCTTTCACAGGATACCCCACATGATATACAAAGAAAAGATTTTTTTTCAAGTAGCATAATTAGTCCCTCTACTTTTTTACTAAATATATTTATGAATGTTTATTAATCTGAAAATATGTGGGTCAATGGTCTTTAATACTTCCCCGAATTTGAACTTTCCACGTTCCATAGTTTACGAGTAAAAGGGCTGTGACAGACAGACAGACACAGGAGTGATCTTATAATGGTTCCGTTTTTAGGTGCGTTCGTAATTATATAAATACGTAGCACCTATAGTCGTCGTTCAGTCCGTCCGTCTGTCCGTCTGTCCGCATGTAACAGAGCAAAAACTACCCAACCGAATGGTCTGAAATTTCAAATATATGATTGTGGCAAAATTTTGTCGAGCCATTTCAAATTTTATGAAAATCGGATGTATAGTTTAATTACAGGGACAGTCAAAAGTTTTTCTTTACATTACGGCCAATGGGAAAAATTATTGCAAGTGCATTTTAATGATATTACAGCCTTCCGAATGATCTGAAATTTTAAAGATATAACTGTTGCAAAATTTTGTCGAGCCCTTTCAAATTTTAGGAAAATCGGATGTATAGTTTAATTACAGGGACAGTCAAAAGTTTTTCCTTACATTACGGCCAATGGGAAAAATTATTGCAAGTGCATTTTAATGATATTAGAGCCTTCCGAATGATCTGAAATTTTAAAGATATAACTGTTGCAAAATTTTGTCGAGCCCTTTCAAATTTTAGGAAAATCGGATGTATAGTTTAATGACAGGGACAGTCAAAAGTTTTTCTTTACATTACGGCCAATGGGAAAAATTATTGCAAGTGCATTTTAATGATATGAGAGACTTCCGAATGATCTGAAATTTTAAAGATATAACTGTTGCAAAATTTTGTCGAGCCCTTTCAAATTTTAGGAAAATCGGATGCATAGTTTAATTACAGGGACAGTCAAAAGTTTTTCTTTACATTACGGCCAATGGGAAAAATTATTGCAAGTGCATTTTAATGATATTACAGCCTTCCGAATGGTCTGAAATTTTAAAGATATAATTGTGGCAAAATTTTGTTGAGCTATTTCAAATTTTAGGAAAATCGGATGTATAGTTTAATTACAGGGACAGTCAAAAGTGTTCCGTTACATTACGGGGAATGGGAAAAAATATTGGAAGTGCATTTTAATGATGTATCAGACTATGCGCTTTATGAAGTGCAAAAAATTATACATTCAGTACAATATGGGGTGCAAAAAATAATTATAAAACTAGTTATAGTACGAATGCACCTCATTTGCCACGTTTGACGAGCAATTTCCAACTTGTTACTTTTTAAGTACGGAAACCTAAAAACAACAAATTGAGATATTATAATGCAACAAAAACTAATATTAGATTATGGGAATATATTTATTATAGTAGGTTGAGCAAAAGTTCTGGGAAATTTGTGAAAGTTGCATTGTTATGCGGAAATTAACAACAAAAGCAACAAGGACTATTCTTCAAAATAGAGACCATCATAGTCCACGACTTTCTGCCAGATTCCGGATTTGTTGGAAGTACCATGACGGATCATTGGAATCGAAAAACTTTTGACATGCTTCTTCAACTTCATTAAAGGATTCAAATCGACGGCCCTTGAGAATTGGCTTTCAGAATCGTTAGACCTTTTCTCCAATAATGCCGGATCAACACACGCAAATCATACCGTTCAATAGGCATTTTGAAGCCGAAATTCCTGAACTCCTATAGATATACCACTAGTACTCCTACATACGATACAAATTCTGGTAACTATTAGATAAAAAATTTCCCAGAAATTTTTTCTCAACCTAATATTTTAGGGAGCCCAAGTAAATTAAATTAAAGGAAAATTTAGAAAATTTAGAAAAAATGCGAAGGATTAAGCAAGTAAAATAAATTATGAATAAAGGTAACGTGATACAATGCTTAGCATGCTTTCCTAAACATAAATTTTAAGGGAGACCAAACGGATCGCCAAGGTCGGCTAGTCGTGATAAATTTTGAAATCATGCATAAGAGTGGAACAGCTATGGCACCAAGCTCTGACTATTTATAAAACCAGTTATACTACTAACGTACCTCATTGGCCACGTTTCACGTACCATTTCCAACTTGTTCAAATATTTTATGCGTTTTTTCAAACTTTTTACTGAGACAGCCTCTTTGCTTCATAACCTATACTCGACGTACAATTTTTTAACCATTTCGAAAAATGGTTATTGCCCTTGTCAGGGTAGGAAATCAAAAGCATGTCTGAAGCTTTTTATTGGTTTAATCAGCATTTTATTCGTTTTCTGATGGGTCTATACAGTAATCTGTATCTCCCTTTACTCTCAACAGAGATGGATACTTCTATATTAGATGTAAATTTCCAACTGGGCGAAAAATGTCCGGACCAGGATTCGAACCCGGGATCTCCTGGCTGAAGCCGCCAGTGCTCTGCCATCTGAGCTGCTCAGATGGCAGAGCACTGGCGGCTTCAGCCAGGAGATCCCGGGTTCGAATCCTGGTCCGGACATTTTTCGCCCAGTTGGAAATTTACATCTAATATGATTTGTTTACCAATTACAATAATTGTGTTAAAATAATCTAATGGATACTTCTGTTGCTACTATGACAAAAAAGTAATAAAAACTAAAAAAAAAAGATTAATAACTCAGAAACAAATTGAGATACAGCTTTCAAACAAATTGCATTTAAAAGTACATTTTTTTCTCTATACGGAGGTGTAAAAAGTAATAGTGTGGGATGTTTAGAAGTTTAAGAATGAAATTTCATTTAAAATGGGCCGTCAGATTCCTTGGAAATCTGACGATGGAAAAGCTTTTTCCCGAACAGCCAATGAAATGCTTGGATAATACGTAAGTTTCAGGAAATCTGACGAGTCGCAGGCGATTTTTGTCGCTTGCAATTTTTACGTGTAATAACACTATTAATGTTTAATTCATGGCGTACGTAATCTGTGGTCAACTCCGTGCGATTTTTTATGTCTTAAATTTTAGTCTTTGAAAAAATCATTTTCCAAATGGGCGTTGTAATTTGTTAAATTGTTTTTTTGTTGTTGTTGTTGTTGTTGTTCTTTCGTTATTTCTTTCTCGTTAAACATCCCTTTCTTTATTTTGAATCTGCGCGAAGATCAAAATAAAATGCTAGCTATAAGTAAATAAAATAAAACCTGATCGATGCCGAAACAAGGAAGAAATAGACACCGAAGAAATAGGACTCCTCCTTAGCTCAAAATTATTTTGACAATTAGTTTGCATTTAATTGTTGAAGGTGTCAGTGGCGCTATAGCTTCGATTAGTGTTTATATTGACTTATTGTGATTTTTTTTAAGGATCAGGAATGCCGAAAAGTAAAAAATATTGAAGTGATTCTAGAAAAGCCGCTGTAAATGCCATTAAGAAAGGTAGACTGCAAGCAGAACTAGCTCGTTCTTTTAACGTGCCTCGGCAACTTGTTATTACATGGAATAAAGTTTTTAATAAACAGAAATACATCGAAAATAAGCCTTAAAGTGGCCATCCGAAAAAAACAACTTGAAATGTTGACTATATTATAAAAATGATATCTACAAGTGATTGTCGTAACTCCGCTGTAATAATAAAAAATCCCTGCCGGTTCGGGCCTACAGGCGGAGGTAGATTTCGAAGTTAAGTACTAAATTCACCAACAAAACTTAAATCAAGATTAAAGATAAACCCAGTTCCTTCGCTAAGAATGAGCTCTAGGGAGCTAAACATTTTGTGAAAATTCTAATATACACACACGCATGTATATGGATCAGGTTTAAAAATGGCTAAATCAAATTCAGAGAATCTCAAAGTGTTAAAATATGTTAATATTTCCATACTCGAGTTTTTATCATGTTTTAATACGTTTCTTCAAACTCAATGACGTTACATATTCACCTGCTGTGGTCCATTACATTTTCAATATGACACAATATTTTGTTTGTTTTTTAATTCGTCAAACTATTTATTTCATTTTGAATTGTCATGCAGAAATCTTGCTCTAGAAAACTTATGACGTAATATTCAATTTGTTTTCAATTCGTCAAACTATTTATTTCATTTTGAATTTTCATGCAGAAATCTTGCTCTAGAAAACTTATGACGTACACTGCAAATACGTGAAACACTTTTGCAACACTAAATGAACATAATAATAAACACTTCTAACCAAAAGTGTTTAGATTGTGTTGCGAATGTGTTTAGATTGTGTTGTACTAAGAAATAAAGTGTGCTGTAAAGTGTTGTTGAAAACTACATGGGCAGAAAATGTGTTCTGATAGTGTTTCAATCAAAATTTAACAACATATTCAGATTCTAAACGCATTTTAGAACATTTTGAAAACACCTGAACCATTGATGTCACAACAGTTTCGAAACACTTTTTAAACACTATCTCATCGCATGAAAGTAAAATATTTCAGAAGAGAGTTCTGCATCGGATCGGGTTACCGCTTTTACCCGAACCCGACCGACCCACGGTTTGAGTCGGGTCGGGTTGGCGCTATATTTTCCCGCTGTGGGTCCAGGTTGACTTTAACTTTTTTGTGTCGGGTCCAGTTAACAAAAAAGTTGAAGTCAACCCGAACCCGAACGACCCGCAGTTTGGGTCGGGTTGGGTTGGCGTTATATTTTCCCGTTGCAGGTCTGGTTCGCCTTCATTGTTTCGGGTTCGGGTTCGTTTCGGACCCGCGGTTTGGGTCGGGTTGGGTTTTACACCGGCCCGGTACAATTTTTTACACCGGCCCGGCCAGTTAAAAATTGTCTTTAATCTGCCAACACGGGTGTGGGCCTCGAGCCAATCCCGGCCCATACAGACTCTACCCATAATAACATTTTCGATTTCAGCAGCCCGAGAAAGAAAAGTTCTAAGGGCTGAGGTAGAGGTCTGCACGGGCCGAAATTTCCAGGCCCGGGCCCGGCCCGACTCATAGAAAATTTTTTGGCCCGGCCATGCCCGTAGAAAAAATATATTGGCCCTGCCCGGCCCGGTATACCAGCTAAAAGTTTGGCCCGAGCCCGGCCCGGCCCGGAAAAAAGTTAAAATCTCTGTCCGAGTGAATTGCTACAAAACATTGATTTCTTACGTCGATTTGCTTAAAAATTTCACTCTTAAGATAAATATTTTTGGTCAGAACTTCTCGTAACTTTTTTTTCATGTTTTTAAACTTATAAGTGCCGCAGGCTCCGATATTTATTTTTTTAATGAATTGCTATTTCTTGTATGTAAATGTTTCAGTTATCATTAATATTGTTAATCCATATTCCATGCATTGAATTGTTAAAAATCTGTAAAATGCTATACAGTAAAATCTTCTAAGACTCAATTACATAGAAAAGAAAAGAAAAAAATGCGTTATAGGAAACTTCCCTTCTTAGCAAATGTAAATGTATTATATATTCTTTTCTTACGTATTAGTATATTAATTTTGCATGGATCAACACGTTTTTCAGTTAAAAACAGGATTCCGTCATAGGCAGGTTCATTTTCACACGTTTTACTATATTTTAATTTAGCTATATTTTAATTAGTGTAGAAATTTACTATTCTTTAAAACGAATAAATATTAATGTTTAATTGTAGAATTATGGCGATTCAAAAATATAAGCATATTTTGCAAAAATCTTTGGGCAGTCTCATTTTACTGACCTTTGAACGGACAGGTCACGCTGAGACAAGGATTTTCATACGGGCTGGCTCAAAACTAGGATTGAAAGTTTTGGGCCGTGAAGACAAGAAATGAAACCAGTCCCGGCTCTGTACACTGTACAGAAAAAATAAGTTAGGCCCGGCCCGATTCGTCCAGAAAAAAGTAAGGCCCGAACCCGGCCCTGCCCGTAAAGAACAGTCACTAGGCCCGGCCCGAGTCTTCAGAAAAAAGTATGGCCCGGCCTCGGGCAGATCTCTAGGCTGAGACTGACACATGCGCAGTTAAAAGATACTACCTCAGAGGAAAATCAAATCCTCTTTCAAATTCGCCCGCCGCACCTGCGCACAAGGAAGTGATCACGTGATCCTGATGTATGTAAACAAGACGGAGGGAAGACGCTCTGAGTTTTCGACCGACATTTTTATTTTTGCCAGTTTGGAACATTGTAAATTGCGATGCAAGAAACAGCTCTGACTAACATTAAAGGTATGTTATTTCATGTTCTACAATGTTTTATACTTAAAGTATAATTATAACATGTGTATGTTCTTATAAGTAGGGATCCTTTAATTCAGTGTCGTCGCAAAAGCTCACTTTCAGTGATCTGTCCATGCCCTTCTCATAGTGTCCTGTTTTCGTGAAATTGTGAAAATTCTAGTTATAACTTTGTGACTTTAAAGTTAGCGTTATATTCAGGTTCTATCCTCCATATATAAAAAAGCTGAGTAATATGATCTTTGATCAGTTCAGCTGTTATGTTACACAGGACCGAAACTAGCCTTTTTTGCGCCCGGGGCAAACATGAATTTTGGCGCCCCCCCCCCCCCCTTCTTCCTCAAAGTATATTTACAAAGATAATTTTACTAATTTTCTAATGGCCGACTTATTTTAAAATTTAAAATATGTAATACTGAACTACGTAAATTGAATGTGACGTTTGTTGCAATTATAGTTCGTTCACATAAAAGAATTCGCATGTATTGCCGACTATTTACAGTGTTTGCTTATACAGTAGCGTTCCGATTATCCGAGTCCCGCTTAACCGAGTTTCCGCTTTAACCGAGTTATTTTCTTCTGATGGACCGATGATTTTCCTTATTATGAATAGGGATTGACCGAATCAGCAATTTTGCCGAATACCGAATACCAAAGCTTCGGTCAAAGTGTACACCGAATATTCGGTATTCGGCAACCGAATACTTAAAATTTTTAATTACACATTTTTGCATTATGTTATCTTTTTTAATAAACTTTAATTAAAATTAAATTCTTAATAATTTAATTAAGTTACATTTTTATTCTTAAATCTGATTACACAAAAAAATCTAATGACTTCTTTCAACTGACAAATTCATTAACCCATCACTTATTTTTTATTATTTTATCACTAGTCAATATCCAAATTAACCCAATGAAAGTATTAAAATATACAGGCTATTATTAAGGATAAGGATTCTCAGAAAAACAAAAGTTCATTCAAATAAAAAGAAAGAATGCTGTCATTAAGCTGATTTACTGATTGTCTAATTATATACATATTGAATTGGAATGTTCTCAAATACAAAAGGTATCATATCAATTTGTACATTTAACTATTTTCTGTGAAATTATTGATACATATTTATATTTTGGTTAATATTTATCACTGTGGTGATGAAGATAAATTTGAGCGATTTTAATTTAATGGTTATAAAAGCTATAGGATAGGCATAGGAGTATACTTATCTGATGCATGTATTTTCTTTAATATAAACCCTAGATATACAGAGATGAACTCTGATATACTTATTTGAGGTGTATATTAAAGAGAATACACATTAAATAAATTTAAATTGAAAAAACTAATGTAGAAATAATTAAAATTAAATGGTAATGGAAAGATGCCCATATTCCTTACTTTTTTTTCCTATATTGTAGACAGTTGTTCTGATTTCACCCCTATATAGACTACTTTAGGAAAGAAAAAAAAAAGTTTTTTGTAATTAAAAATGGCCTTTGACTTGTTTTTGGTAGTGCAGCTGAACTTTGAACTCATGCACATAATATTGAAACTCATCATTTAGCCTATTCTACTTCTAAGTAAAAGTTTTCTTCTACTTCTAAGAAAATACTTATCCGCAATTATTCGGCCAAATACTTAAAAGTATTCGGCCAAGGCCGAATATTTGGTTTACATGCGGAATACCGAATCGACTATTCAGTATTCTGTCAATCCCTAATTATGAAGCAGCCATTATAAATGAAGTGTTAGGTGAAGATGAATGAGCACTGAGCAGCCGTAAAAAGTTTGAACTCTGATTTTCTGGTCAGAATGGGAAAAAAAATTGGCCATTTTTTCCCCATTCTGACCAGAAAATCAGAGTTCAAACTTTTTACGACTGCTCTTTCATCTTCACCTAACACTTCATTTATAATGGCTGTTTCATAATAATGAAAGCCATCAGTCCATCAGAAGAAAATGATCGATTCCAAAGGTATAATCTTTCATTTGGTGCCCTTGACTCTGGCGCCCGGGCACATGCTCCCTCTGTCCCCTTTTAGTTTCGGCCCTGATGTTACAGGTCAAATTTTATTTTTCAACGATTAAATTTGCAACATATTCAATTTGAAGATTGATAAAAATTATATGAAAGGTCTATTTACCTCTATAAGACAAAGAATTTTACGGGTCCTGTTTTGGGATAAAAACTTTTGTGAAAATTTTGGTTTAAGCTATAATTTTTGTGAAGGGTCCTAAAATTTTCTCGAACAGATCGCTGCCTTTATATTAATATTTTTAATCATTTGTCATTTCTATGTTTTTTTAATCTTTTTTTTTTCTTCAGGCCATATTTGTGAAAAGACCCATGGGCCTCTTAAATCTTTCCATCATTAGTGTCTGTTTTATTTATTTCTTTTTCTTTTTTTTTTTTTTTTGAGAAAAACTAATGAATGATTAGGCTAGGGACGTTGGATAACGCCATCAAAACTCAATAGGTTATTCTTTATGCATACACACTTTATAGTAATTGAGTTATCACATGCCAATTTGTATAATTTGGCTAAATTAGTCGATGGGATAACTAACTAGTACCCTTTTTCTTTACATCAAAATAATCGGTAATTTTGGTTAGCCAGGTGCCAGTGTTATATATACATATTTATATACATACATCATGGTTGCCGGCTTTTAGCCAGGCCAAAAAAAGCCGGACGGCTTTTTTTGGTTTTAGCCACCTAAAAAAAGCCGGCTTTTATTTTTCAAAAATGTGGTTTATAAATAATTCATATAAAATTTGGATTAATTTATTTTTAATACACTTATAAATATTTTCCACTAAAAAAATATAAATTTCTATTAAATTTTGTCAAATAAATAAGTCCTAGAATGCAACTGTGAAGGCATTATGTCAGAAAAAAAATATATATATATAAATATTCAGAAGAATACATTAAATTAGACTCCAAAGTATAGGTTTGGAATTCTTTATTATAGTTCTACACATATCACACATTTTAAAGATTATATGAAAGAATAAGAAAATATCCCACATCAAAATAGAAACATTCTTACATACTGATATATACTTTTAAAATTGAATAAAACTAAATAGCATATATGCATTTAATAACTGAAATTATCTTATATAATACTTGAGAACAAATACCCAGTAATAAGCAATTGATATTCTAACTTATAAAAATGATATAGTAAAAGGTTTTTCTGCTACTAAGCTGTTATGTAACTTATTCCGGGTATGTCCATAAGGACAGATTAAAATCACAGAATGAACAATGTTGAAAGAGAAATTAGGAAAGATGTAACGTTTGAAGAAATTTTAGTACATGTAAGTGTGCATAAAGAGAACAATTAAAAAAATTCTACACATAAAACTTGTTAAATTAGAATTTTGAAAAGCTAGTTGCTATTTAAAATAGTGCATATTCATGCATAAATTAATGCATATTTTATTCATAATGCTGTTTTAATAGAGAGAAATGATGTTTTTATTAAATGACTTTGTGTGATTTTAAATAAATGTTTATGAGAAATAAAATAAGACTTGCAACCATTGTCCTTTTTAATTACATAAAACAGTAAAAATGAAAAAAAAAAGAGTGCTAAGGTCAGTGTAAACCAGAAAAAGCAATTGGTAAGGCCTTTTATTCCAATATTAATGTCTTCATTATATTGAAAAATTGGGTTATGACCCATTTTTGATTTCTACCTCAATTAAATGCTTTTAAAATTAATTAAAAAAACACATAAAAATGTGTCATTTATAATTAAAATGCTTTACTGTATAAAAGCCAATTTTGGCCAAAAAAAAGCCTGTTAAAACCAATAAAAGCCACCGGCGTGGCTTTTTTTAATTTTAGCCGGCTTTTTTGCAACCTTGACATACATACATGTAAATATATTACGTATATTGTATATATAGGGAAGACCGGGGTACAGTGGACCACTTTTGCAGTTAACATTTTTTTTTCTCTTTAACGGAGAGACCAATCTACCTGAAAATATTTTTGAATGTTCTTTAAACCTTTCTACATGCCTCATAATTTTCAAAGAACATAGTTCCCAATACATTTTTCAAAAAAAAAAAAAAAAAATTATATACACCCGTAAAATGGGCCAGTGTGCCCAGGAAGCGCAGTACACTGGGGCACAGTGGTCCACTATTAGTTATTGTCTAAAATACAATATAAATCTATTTATAATTAATCTAATTCTTTTTTATTTCCCCTTTACCTCCAAAATAATATAATAATACAAATTTGCAAGTAACATTGTGAAACATAAAACTAAAGAATTATCAAAAAAATTATTATATTTTGAAAATAACAATATAAGATACAGAAGTGATTGCAAATAAATTATTAATTAAAAAATCAGCAAACATTAAGACAAATATGATGATGAAAAATTTATTAGAAGCTCAAAATAGTTCATTATCAGCTAACCATGTGCTCTGAAGCTATAAATAACCAATCCAGTGAGGCCTTCTATTACTTATTAGGCTACAGTTATATTTTTCAAAGGCGGTAAATACAAAAAAAAAATATTTCATACTATGTTAACTCTACAATGCATGATTTTCATTTCTTTCCTTTCCCCCCCCCCCCCCCCCCCCAAAAAAAAAAACAAAACAAAACAAAACTGCTATAGTGAACAAGAAAACTTATTTTAAAAGTCACACATGAACTGTTATCCATAATTTAGGAGAAATTTAAAGTGTCAGATGGCTACATTATAATCCGAACAACACATAACATGAAATTTAAAGTGTGCCAAATGGCTACTACTCTATGCATCATAGGGTTAAATAGTCATTTTTCTTTGTTTACTCTATTTTTATAGTTAAATAACTATTTTAAAACAATATTTCTTTATAGAGAATAAGCAATTATTAACCTCTTAATCGTCGCGCCCGTGACTGTCACTAGGCTTCTTTTCTTTTATTCAGATTGTTCTATTTCCGCCTCTTTTTTTAAATAATGCAATTGGCTTTATTCTCTCATTATTTTATCAGCCATTAAAATGCAGAGAATATTTCAAATTGAAAAAAGTGGTGGCAATCAAACAATCTGAATTTTAAAAAAGTACTAAACACTTATCAGGTGCGACGATTAAGGTGTTAAATATTTTGAAAATTCTTCATTACAGGAGCATTACAGGATTCATTCCGGACCACTGTACCCCAGCAGTGGACGGTCCACTGTGCCCCATGTTAAGTTCAATACATACGCATAAACATATTATTATTAAAAGTTTTCTTTTAAGCATATAAACTTTTAAATTAAATAAAGACCAGTGTCTTAACTTTTCAAAAAAGTTGTTTTGTCTTATTTATCCATAACTTTTAATTACTCAATAAAGAAAAGTATGATGATAAAAAATTTTACTTTTAGGAGCTCAAGACAACCAGTCAGGATAACAGGGTTCATTCTGAACTATCAATGTGTTCTGAAGGCTATAAGTAATCAATTCAGTGCTGTTATCAATTAGCCAAAAGAAAATCTTTAAAAATTTAAAAATAAGCAAAATATAAGGGGTGGTCCTCTGTCCACTGTACCCTGCTCTCCCTTACATACATTTATATATATGTAATATAACACTTGCGTTTGGCTAACCGAAAAGTACCAAATAATCTTTCTTTAGTACCTATGTAATCTGTTTTTATGAAAATACAAAGTTATTATTAATGCCAATAAATGAACAGAATATAATCATTTTATTCTAAAATATGGAATCCCCCAAACATTCAGTAGCCCAATTGTTCTGCCATATGCGTTTAAAAAAAGAATAAGGTGTTGCTGGTGGGAAAAGGGATACTTTTAAGATTCTTTAGGGTAGTTTTTATTTATTGTAAATGCACTTTTAGATTACTAATTCCTATAGGCACTTTTTTAGTCTTAGTGGTACTTTATTTTTAAAGGCGACTTTAAAAGGTCAGAGAACACTTTTCAAGACATAATGAGTCACTTTTTGCTATGTAAGCAAATTTTTCATACAAAAGACAGTTAGGGCAAAATTTTTTGATTGAGGAGCAAGAAAGATTTCATTTTTTTTACTAAAAGGCAAGAAGGTTTAAAAATACCTTAAAGCTATCAAAGCATTTTTTATACTTAAATTGTAGATCTTGACTTCTGAATAAAATGAATTATGTACAATTCATAATATGATTAAATAATAGAAAGCTCACAGGGTACCCTTAAGGGTGTATTCGAAAAAATATTTTTCCACCTTCAACAGCTCGAAAATTTCTAAGACATTTTCAGACTCATTTTTAAAAGTAAAAACATGAAACTTGCTGGGGTGATTTCTGAAGACATGTTTAACATGCCGTGTGATTTCATTTTCAGCTCAATTAATTAGAATTTGATTTTTAAACAATTATTTTCTCAGTATGACCATTTTTTTCATTCCCAAATCGCCCGCTTCGGAAAATTCGGTTCAAAACGCCAACTTTGACAGCGTTTTTTACAGTATTTTCTGCATTTATCAAAAAATTAAGAAGCACCGCACATTATATAGTTTCTAAATAAGAGAATTTCCAAGTTTGGTGCGTTTGAGAGCAAAAATGAATTTTAAAATGAATCAGAAAATAAGCAGTTTGGATCGGAATACACCCTTAAAACAAACCTCTTTATAATGTAAACCTGCCAAAAACAAAATGATTTACACATTAAATTCGTTAATTAAAATTCATAAGATACAGGTTTAAATGTAAATACATTACTTAGCCCTTCACTGCACGATGTGCCACATTTGGCACATACCTAAAAACATTATAATTCTTATTATGTGCCATGAATTTGACCAATATGATCTCCTATCCCTGTTCAAGAACAGTCCAAAGAATGGAATAATACTTATTTTGCCCATGTCAGATTACTGCATTTGAAAAAAAAAAAAAAATAGAATTTGTTCTTCGGAAGCAAAAAAATTTTCGATCAAGCTGTTAAGGTAATTTTATTATTTTTAGTGAATACTTAAAAATATTAATATAAAAAAAAGTTGCAGAGTGTTAAGCAGATAAAATTAATTAATTTAAGATCATTTAGTTGTAAAATATAGCAATACAATCTTTTAAAATCCTAATTGTGTAGGTATATAGGGTACACGCCATAAAATATCAAATTTTAGCTGAAAATTTGATATTTAATTTTTTTTTATTATTTTTCCCATTATTAGACCGATATACAGATTTCAGATAATTTTTTTCATAAAAATTGAAAAACAATCGTGCAGTGAAGGGTTAAAGGTGCGTCAAGTACAATAAAATCATATTTTCCAAATTTCTATTCCACCTTATATTCCATACCACCCGTTGAAGTAAAATGGTTTGTTCCCGGCAAAGATAGAGGGCACAGAGAGACAACAGCTATTAGTTTTCCACTGATGAAGGCGGGAGTAAGTTTCGGTTGGAAATGTTTTGATATTTTAAAATGACTTTAATGTGTTTTTAAAGGATTTTATTGTATTTGACGCACTTTTAAGCAAAGTTTTTACATTTATTTGTATCTTATGAATTTTAATTATTAATCAAGGTGAATTTTGCACTGAAATTGTGACTTTTTATTAAACATAACTGCTAGTTAGAAATAAGTGAATTTTAAATAGAAATACTGTTTATTAAAAAAATTATAATGAAACTCTGCCTATAATTTTAAATGAATGAAATGGAAAAATAAAATGAAAGCTTTTTGACAGTTTTCTACTTGCACATTTGTTTTGTTTCATTTTAGCTGTGCTGGAATATGCAGGGATTTTAACGACACAGAAAGGGGGACATTGTGCTCTAGAATCCATGTCTATACCCCAACTCTCTGCAGCCAGATGTCAAAAAAAGGTTTTTTTTTCTTTTATTCATTGTTTCTTTTCTTTTGTTTAATTTACTATATTTTTGTGGAAAATAAAATTTTATATTTAAAAATTTTTAAAACCAAGGTTTTTTTAATAACAATTTTTTTTTTAACTTTTTCTGCTGAAATTTTCTATCTGGTAAACTTGTTTTGTTTGCAAATTTTACATTTTGAGATACAAATTATGAATAGTTTGTCTTTATGGAATTAAATTTTGTAAAGGCGCCTATTTTATTTAGAGTAATTTTGTAAAGAGGCCTATTTTATTTTTAAATATTTTGTGAAAGAGCCTGTTTTATTAAAAGGAATTTTGTTAAAAGGCTTTAAGTAATCTCCATTTAATACTTGAATCCTGTACAGATACATTATATAAAAATTTCTTGAAATTTGCACTTTTAGGTTCATTTTTTAAAATTTAAGTCATTTTTAGGGTTCCGTACTTAAAAAGTGCGGAACCTATGTGAAACTGATACCCTATATACTGATGACCCGGTTTCGATTCCCGGCATGGAATATTTTTCACTAAGTTGGTCTTTGCGCCTATTAAGCAAAAAAATAATTTGAAATTTGATTTTCATTTGAAATATTGTATTCAAGGCGAATGTTTCTCTCTGGAAAAATTTCCAAATATTAATATAGATTCATCGATGCTGGATTTAATTAAAGTGTCTGTGTTTGCCCCATGTTGGTGGCTCACGGAAAATATTCCACCTTGTGCTGCGTTTGTAGCCTTGCCAACTTGTAATAGTGAGAAGTTCCAGGCTGGGTATCGTTCCATGTGGTTTAGCGGTAGAACGTCAGTGCGCTATACTGATGACCCGGTTTCGATTCCCGGCATGGAATATTTTTCACTAAGTTGGTCTTTGCGCCTATTAAGCAAAAAAATAATTTGAAATTTGATTTTCATTTGAAATATTGTATTCAAGGCGAATGTTTCTCTCTGGAAAAATTTCCAAATATTAATATGGTTTTATACTTTTATGCAAGTTTTCATTCCAACATGCAGAGCTAAGTGCTATAATTTCATGTTACAGTAAAATCATGCAAATTTTCTTGCGGGTGAGTGATATATTAAATTAACAAAATTGCTCATACTAAAATAAATGTTTATTCTATGTATTCCCAAGCATTTTTTTTTTCACATTTAAAAGTATTTTTCGTTTTTTCTGAAACACGTCACTTATCGAATAATGGTGCAATGCGATCAACTGTGTATTTTAACTATCCGTTAACAGCATCCAATAACATTATGTAATATAAAAAATAATTTAATAAAATCTTTTAAACCTAATTAGGTTTAAGGCAAAATTTGTTAATTAAATATTTCACTATCATGATATTTCCACTTATATGAATGAATAGTTTTTAAAACGCCGCACGGTGGTCCCAAATCGCGATCAAGTGGCCAAAAATCATTTCTGGCTTTCCTAATGGTTGTATATGATTCATTTTTAATTTTATAATATTCTAAGTGATATTACATTGTGAATTTAAACTAAATGTAATTGGGGTTCCGGGGGGGGGGGGGGGGCAAGTTTTTTAAAACATAAAATTTCTTTTTTTACAGGAAGGGGAATTTTCTACTTCTGATTATAGTGAATAATTTCACTTTTTAAAGACATCAGCCAATTCAGTCTCCCCTGAAATTTTAACCCCCCCCCCCCCTCACCCTCCTTCCCTAGAAATATACAGGTTAAAATCTTATTTTTTTCTCTATTTGATGTTATTGAAAAGTAACAATAAAGAGTCTAAGCAATCAATAAAATTCATAAATAATATGATATATCATAAGATATGAATAAGTATGATTGCCATTAATAAGAAATCTGAACATAAATTTGATTCGCAAAAATACAAACTTCATATTATTCAATATATTCCAAGCTTTTTTTGAGAAATTAAAATATAGCCTTAAACGTTTCAATATCTGCTTAGTAGCAAAACCACCTCCGAAATTGATGATCATTTGCGCTAAAATTGACCCAATCAGTTTTGAGAATTACTCTGGGGTATATAAAATACCATTTATTAGAGCAGACGGATCAAAGAATTACTATATCTGTATGACTGGCAGAAAATTTAAGTATAGAAAAAGGAGCATATTGTTGATATTAAATATAATAGAAAAACCACAGCCCTAGCAAGATTTTTATCAAGAAGAAACCATCCAAGTAAATTTCAATAAAAGAAAAATAATTTTCCCGTCCAGTCTATGCTATCCATGAATTATAAGAGAAACCATAGAGGTAACGCGCAAAAACTTAATATGTAATGATGCAGCATCATTTCACTTACCAAAGATATGGCTTGAGCTACTCAATGAGTATGAAAATAAAATAAACATCCATCTAAAATAAAAATGTAACATGCATTATATGAAAGAATACTTGGAAAACTGAATGATGGCGTGTCATAAACTGTGCAAATTTACAATAGCTTTATTTATTTGTTTTTGAAAATGATTCGGGGTGAGTCGAAACATGTCAACAGTCGAAATAAGCATATTTTTACTGGTTTTAAAGTTTTAATTTACACCTTTTAGCATTTGAAATTAATACATAAATAATCAATCAGCTAAATTTTGCCCCCCCCCCCCCCACACACACACGTGAAATCTCCCCCTTTTCCATTTGTCCCTATAGCAAGGAAAATCTAAAAATATCATTACCACTTTTTAAGTTTTCGACATCTATTTACTATGAATTAATAATAAAATCATCCAATTTATTAATTAGATTACTTTCAAAATTTTTGGAAAAAAGCAAGGGGGAAAAATATATATATATGTATATCCCCCCCCCCCCCCCCCCCCGCGAATTAAAAAAAAAATGAAATTGACAGTGTTATGTTAATTAGAATGTTGTATAAACGCTGACAATTTTGGGTCAGTGCGAAAATTAGATTGACTTTAAACCTGATTACTGATTTTGGACTAATACTGGCAATATCCAATGTCCAACTTCAAACTGCTGGTTCTCTCAAAGTCGCAATAAATCTCTTGGGATATGATTTTAGAAGGTTCATTCTACATTTTGTACTATAAAAGTCCAAGGAACTCGGAAGGACTTTTTTTGTATATCACTTTTTATGTACGAAAATTCCTTAAAACTATATATTTAAAAAAAAAAATCCCCTTTTTTTTAATTTTTGAGATTTTTGCAATCGAAAAATCAAATCACATATGTAATTTAATGTTGTTTCAGAGAAGTGCAAAGAAAAAAACGATAAACTATCTGAAAAGGTCTTAGTTAGGGTGTGAATGCAGCAAATTTGCCTGAAATTCAAGCAACAGCAGAAAACGCTCAAAACTCCTAACTTCACATAAGCAATGCGAATTCATGTGAGCTTATAAAACCAAAATATTAAAGAATATAAATCTTTCGATATTTCTAAATACTGTGGAATTTATTCCATTTCGAAATACGAAACTTCGATTTTCTGATTTTGGGCCACATAATCACGATTTGGGACCACTGTGCGCCGTCGCTTTCATAATTCACAACAGTGATTATTATTTTTTCCAAATTGATTATAGCATTTTTAAAATTTTTACAAATGTTCCTGTAAAATAAGAATCTTATTGCTTTAGTAAAATTAATTCCAAGAAAAATGTTTTCTAGCAGTCATAGTTTAATAAAAAGTACAATAGATGAATAGCTTTACTGAATCCATATGTAGCAACAAGACATATCATTCAACAGGCAATCGAAAAAATATTTTACTTCACTTTAAAATATCCCCCCCCCCCCCCCCCCCCAACACACACACAAGAAAAGTGTGGCGGATTGTATAAATGTTGGATTGTGTTGGAAATATAGAAATGTGTATGTTAGAGGATTGAGTTTATGTCGCATATAGAGTGATGTGGTTTTAAAATGTGTGTAAATTTTACATTGTAAATATGAAAGTGAATAAATTGTTTTAGATGTTAATCATTGACTCGGAGTACACTGGAACTGAAATATTGAAAGAGAAAACATTACAGTGCAGGGGGATAATCCCCATCCAGATGAGTAATAATTACCACAGAACATGGGGTTGCAAACCACTTATTGAGTCACAAATACAGGGTGTTTCACCCTAACTGCAGTCGGTCATAATTTTGCGAAAAATAAAAATATTGCAATAAAAATGTAACTGTATGTACCTTATTTTGTATGAAATGTGATAACATCACAAAAAAAAGTGATAGAAGTTTACATTATATGCACCAGCAGTATGCATTTGAAGCTCCACATTTGGACTGTGATTAATCATTTCATATGGTATCATCGATTGTCCAGTACCCTGTTTTTCCAGAACTTTTTGTGATGTTCTCCATTTCATACAAAATAAGGTACATATCGTTACATTTTATTGCAATATTGTTATTTTTCGCAAAATTATTACCGACTTCAGTTAAGGTGAAACACCCTGTATTTGTGACTCAGTGAGTGGTTTGCGACCCCATTTTCTATGGTGATTATTACTCGTCTGGATGAGTATTATCACCCCTCTTATTTTGAAAGAACAATTTAGAATCATCCTGTATATTATATGGTTACGCAGGATTCTTGCTGCACCCTTCCCATTTGCATCAAAATGCTTCATTGTGGGTAAAAAACTATCAAAATAGCGAGAACATTATTATTATTCTGTGTATATGTAGGAAATATTTTCATTCATATTATTGAATGATTGAGGTTACTTATAACATTCAGCTGTACTGTACCATTTACATCACTTTCTTCTTTTTTATAGGGTTGAAAATTGCTTGTGATCCAGGATTATTGAATTTCCTTTCTCATTATCAACATGGCCTTATTGTAGTCGGGAATCTTACAGTTTTCAACGATATCACAGAAAGTGGTGTGCATGAAGAGTATAACTAATATTTTATTATAAAACTGTGGAAGACTGTAGCAACCATTTTGTATCTTGCACAAGGAGTTCTTAAAATTTTATTAATATTTTTATTATTGTAATTTAATGTAATAAAAACTTATTTCAAGTGGTTAAGCAGTTTTAGGTCTTATTTTAGTCGTTCTAACACCTATTTTTTTGTTTTAAAATTTAAAAAAATAATAAAGTTATTGAGAATATTTAGGACCTGCATTTTTTATAGATTTGTTTAATGTGTTAATGATGTATTGTAAAACAACCACTTGCTAATTTTAATCCTATGGGACATATTTTTAAAAATATTGTTTGTATTTTAATATTTTGAAATGGTTTTTTGTTAATAACTGAGGTCAATCTCTACAAAACCTTATTTTAATTCTTTGATTTTGTTTGCAGGTTTTTTTTTTTTTTTTATGAGGATATTTTCTTTTCAGAATCTGTTTTGAAAATAAATGTGTCCTCATAAAAAACAAACCTGTAACCAAAATCAAAAAGGTAAAAAACGTTATTGTACACACTGCTTTGTAGATTGAATGACCATCCTTTTGCCAGACACATCTCTCCTTTCATGGTAAATGGAGATTTTAACTTGATTTAGATATGAGTTGGAAGGCAGGGAGTAGAAAATGGCTTTTTTCTTTGTTAGTACAGTTGTCATATGAATATATTCTAGGTGTTTATACTTCAAAAATAGAATGTATATTAATAAACATTCATGGTTAAAAAATATTATAAATTTCAAAAAATGGAAACAATATGGAATATGTGGGTGCAAAAACACCCATATAGTTAATTCAAAGTTAACCAGTAGAAATTTAGATTCAGACAGTCGATCATACACTGGCATTAAACAGTTTTTTCAGTTTATTTTATCACAGAAAATTGTATGTGACTGGCATTTTTGCACACTTTAATTTCTCATTTCATTTCCCATTCCATCATTATGACGGCCGATTATCAACACAAGGGATATAGGCCCTAAGGGGGGGGGGGGGGGGAGTGCCCTTCGTGGGGGTTTTTCTAAGGGAACCTACCCGTATTAACGCTTGGAAATCCAAGGTTTGAAGAAAACTCCGAACGATTAGGCCTAGTTCAAAGAAAGCTTTTTTGCTAGCAATACAATGATTTAACATAAAAAAATAAAATCTGAAAAAAATAATAAGCTGTATGTATTATGATTATGCTAAATACACAGGTTTGTATTCATTTTGTGTTTCATTATTTCTCATCTTTTACCATTAAATAAGTAATTGCACATTTCGTAATAAAAGTTTAAATAAAAAATTTTAGTTTTAGAAGAATAACAAAATTAATAGAAATGTTGTACCTATATGAATATGTAATATGAAATTCTTTATAAAATTCATTACTGAGATTATAATCTGAGTAATGAATTTTATAAAGAATTTCATTTCAAAGAATTTGTATACATTATAAAAAATCTTATGTGAAGTTATTTTCATGATTTCAGGAAGTTTATTCTAATGGAATTTCGCTGTCTTTTCAGTATTGCACTATTAACAAATTGGAACATTAATTGTGTTTAAAATTTAATTTCATTAATTTCTGTGTTTAAAAAAATCTTATTTTAGAAAGTATGTTAAATGTGTTAATATAGTGTTCTATTTATAGTGTTCTAAATTGTGTGTGATGCTTAATATAGTGTTCTAAATTGTGTGTGATGCTTGAAAAGTGTTCTTAATTTGGGGACAATGCGTTGTACAGTACAACACTATTGTAAGAACACATTTTAACACAACACTATTTACAACACTATTTTTAGAACACATTTTAATCACAACACTATTTACAACACTATTTTTAGAACGCATTTCTGGATCGCTACACATTTCAGAACACTATCACAACACAATAAAGTGTTGTTTATGAAGTGTTCTAACTGACAACACTATAAAGTGTTCTTAATTTGAGGACAAATTGTGTTCTTAAATGCGTTTTTTTTGTGTTTATTTTTGTGTATGAGCTTTTGCAGTGTAATATTCAATTTGTTTTCAATTCGTCAAACTGTTTATCTAATTTAATTTTTCACGTGAAGACATTGCATTAGAAAAACAATTGTTGTGGTGAGAATTTTATTGCTTTTTTTAATTGTTGGCAACAGCTATAACGAAAAATATTTATTTTTTCCTGCCATTGTTGTGTAAAAGCTGGTTTTATCAGAATCATGTTAAGACGGTATTCAAAATTTTAAACCTTCTCCATTCCCATTCCCTTGGACAGATTTTGCTCATTTTCAATCCCCGCCGAGAAATTAGCCATCTTAAAGTTGTTGGCGAGTTTGAAGACGTTCCGTGCATAATTGCGACTTTTATCGTGCGGACAAAATTTAGTACATACATACATATACATATATATATATATATATATATATATATATATATATATAAACTTTTTAGGTGGGGGTGGTTTTGGGTTCCTGGGGTCATGTAATGAAAAGTTATGAAGGAATTTTTCAAAAGTCGCACCATGGTAACGACTGCAATAGGTAGTATTTCTTACGAAATCTACCTAAAAATTAATTGAAAGAAAATTACGGCATAGACATACACGTTTCATCAGTCAAATGATGCCTAAACCTCTATGGTTTACATAGTAGAAGACCAGCAAAAACACGTTTGTTATCTACTAAGAATGGGAAGGCTAGAGTTGCATTTGTAAAACGGCATAACCCTTTCAGGGGCAAAGCAATTCCATCGCTAAAGTGTTGAAATTAATGATTGACACCGGAATTTGAAAACAAATTTATTTTTAAATAAGAAAAAGCTATATTTCACACAAATAATAAACCGATTTTTTTTTTAACCAAAATTCTAGTGTCAGTCATTAATTTCAACACTTCAGCAATAGCATTGCTTTGCACCTGAAAGGGTTATGCCGTTTTACAAATGCAACTCTAGCCTTCCTATTCTTAGTAGATTAGAAACGTTTTTTTGCTGGTCTTCTGCCATGTAAACCATAGAGGTTTAGGCGTCGTTTGACTGATGAAACATGTATGTCTATGCCGTGATTTTCTTTCAATTAATTTTTTATTATTACAGCGGACTTACGACAATCACTTGTAGATATAAATTTTATAATATAGCCAATATTGCAATTTGCTTTTTTCGGATGGCCACTTTGAGGCTTATTTTTGATGTATTTCTGTTTATTAAAAACTTTATTCCATGTAATAACACGTTGCCGAGACACGTTAAAAGAACGAGCTAATTCTGCTTGCAGTCTACCTTTCTTAAGTGCATTTACAGCGGCTTTTCTAGAATCACTTCAATATTTTTTTTATATTTCGGCATTCCTGATCCTTAAAATTAATCACAATAAATCAATATAAACATTAATCGAAGCTATAGCGCCACTGACACCTTCAACAATTAAATGCAAACTAATTGTCAAAATACTTTTGAGCTAAGGAGGAGTCCTATTTCTTCGGTGGCGCCGAATGTAAACAAGCAAGTTGAAACTTGATACATTTGAATAACTGCAGTCATAGTGTTCTCAATTACAGGGAATATATTTTCTTTTACATTTTTATATTAAATAAAATAAGAGAGTATATAAGGTTGTCAAAATACTTTTGACCGCTACTGTATAATGCTTTTTTGGTAGAAGATAAAGTAATGTATCTATAACTCATTCTAACCGGAATTTAAACTAATCAATGTATTAAATAAATTTTATATTTTAATGGTACTTATAAGTACCGTCAATAGATAAAGGGTTAATATAAAAGTAGTTACAACTGTTAATAGTTCAGTATTAATAGTTCAATGCTATACCAACTTTAACTTTCATCTTACAATTTCTGCTTCAGTCAATAAATTGGAGTAAAAAGGAATTCATTTTAATAAAATTAATATTTTTTCGGTATTCTGTTGTACATCAGCTATACATTATTATCAGCTATACATATTTGCGAATAGCAGGCTTAGCAGGATGCGAAGTTCCCGCCGCTGCACGAGCTGTCGATGGGCAATAGAACTACGAAAAATAGAGAAAATTATACAAAAATCACTGTTTCAGCCCCCCCTTCTGGCGGGATATTTCCAATTTGAGCGAGGACCTGCTTGCCATAGCCATGGTGGCGATAGCACCCTCCTTTGGGGTCGAATTTTGAAAATTTCCGAAACACGTGCTTGCTCATTTTAGTTATACTATAGGCATGTCAAGTTTCAAGATTTTATTTCCATTGGTTTATTAGGTAGGCTGAATTTTTTTAAATTTTAAATTTGGTCCAGTTGCCCGCCTAGGGATCGAATTTAAAAATTTCAATGTCCCATTTCTATATTGCCCTGTAAGGAATATACAGTGAAATCTCCCTGTGCGACTACCTCCCTGGAAGATCATTTGTTTCGTGGAATGAAATTTATTCCCATAGGCTCAATACTAATTTTACCTCCATTCAGACAGCATCCCAGTTGAACTCCCTCCATGAGCGACCCATTTCTTTGAAGAAAATGAAACACATTCCGTTTTTTCTTGGTCGCTTGAAGAAGGTTTTATTAGAAAAATAATTCTGGAGATCGCCTTATTCATCAAACTTCTAAACTAAATTTAGACTTTTTTTTATGCTGGTAACTTTTAAGTGTTTAAATCCCTTTGTGCCTTTTAGGCAATGAATTTAACTCTGATGACAAATTAAGAATGACGGTGTCCATAAACTCCCCTGCCCTATTCTGTCAGGAAACTCTAAACAAAATAAATTAATTAATGAAATAGTCATTATTTGTTCCCGTCCGAAAAAAAATTGCATTTATTTACTGAACTTTGAAATGACTTGGACATAAAAGTTATAAAAGATAAAACCGTAAAATCAAAGCAAACGTCATTGCATTCATTTTTTAAACTCTGCAGTAATTAACTTTTGTTTTGATACTTAATTTTTTTCCTAATGTGAAAAATAAATTTTAATAACGTTAATTGTTACCCTTTTTCAACAATTAAAATCTAGATTTAAACATCACCTCTATTAAGACACCACCTCTCGGAGCTACCCATTTTTATTGGAACGGAACGGGGCCGCTTTATGGAGGTTTTATTGTATATAGATTCCGAATTTCAAAGTTCTCTGTCAACAGGAAGAGAGTAAAAAGTACGTCACACGATTTGACTGTCACACACAAACATACAAACAGAATTGTCAGCATGTAAAATGTTGATCATAGTGATTAAATTTTGATGATACGTTGAGGAAACAATTTACAAACACCGTATAGCAAATTGTAAAAATCAAAATTTCAAAAAATCATATATTTTTAGGTTAATTCACAAGTTCATGCTTTCTAAGTAAGCGCAAAAAAAAAAAAAAAAAAAAAAAAAAAACTAGTCAGATGTACCAATCCCAAAACTTTCTTCTATCCCATACATGTTAATACTTTAAAATTCGCATTATACAGTGCCAAAATTAAATGGCAATCTATGTTGATCATGAGGATTTTAAAAAGATGAAATTCAGTGCATTAGTTCTTGAGCTATGACTATCGCTGAAATCGCGTAAATCCAGCAAAATGCAGTACAGCAGCACCACCCATTGGATGATTTACACCAGAACTTTATCATCATCAACTTATGTCAACGTCTAACTGAATATGAAGTTAGATGAAAATTTGTTCTTGAGATAGAGATATTGCGGAAATCATGACAAATGCACCACAGCAGCGCCACCTGTTGAGTGATTTACACCAAAACATAATCAGCAGCAATATTGATCAAGGTATACTTGAATATGAAGTTTGATGAAAATACGTGCATTAGGCCTTGAGATAGAGTTATTGAGAAAATCGTGCAAAATGCAGCACTGCAGTGCCCCCTACTGCGCGATTCCCGCCAACACGTAATCAGCATTATTTCAAATCAAGGACTAACTGAATCTGAAGTTTGATGAAAATATGTGCAAGATAGAACTATTGAAGAAATCGTGAAAAATGCAGCATAGCAGCGCCACCTGTCGAGCGATTTACACCAAAACGTAAACAGCACTAATTCATATCAAAGACTAACTGAATCTGAAGTTTTATGAAATTCCGTGCATGACAGAGCTATTGCAGAAATCGTTAAAAATTCAGCGTAGCAGCGCCACCTGTCGAGCGATTTGCACCAAAAACTAATCAGCACCAATTTATATCAGGGACTACATGAATATAATTTTTTATTAAATTTCGTGCATTAGTTCTTGAGATAATGCGCCCACAAAATTTATGTCACATACAGACAGACAGAGTCACAGACAGACATTTTGTAAAAACATGTTTTTTGGGATCTGTCACCTCTAAAACATGTCAATCCGTCAAAAACCGGAAGTCGAAAATTTTCGCGAATCCAATACTTTCTCTTGTAAAGATATAGAAGAAAGTAAAAAGGTAATGCAAATGGCTTCGCAATATGTGGCACGGGTCAACTACACAATAGAATTCTCCCCACCTCCAAACGGTCTGTCGGGGCTCAGATGAGAAGGAAATATTTTCTTCTTTGCACTGGCCTGCTATTGATGCATACAGGAATCCATTTTGTTGCCTAAGTGGAAGCATAAATACAGAATGACTGCACGCGAGAGGAAAGACGCGAATAAAACAATAATAAGTGGAATATTTACGTAGCTTGTGCGTTCTTAAAATGCAGTTACATTTTTTTTTTCAATTTTAAGCCTTCGTGAAGGTTTCAAAATGTATAATATCAATGATTTTTAACCCCTAAAATAACAATTTTTAAATTTAAGAATTTCTTACGATACATATTTATGAATAAGATTATGAAGTTTTAACATCTATCATTGTTTTTCAGTTATACATAAATATTTTTCAACATCAAAGTTAATCAACGCAGTATATAACTGAGATTTTAATTCCCATCAGCAGTATTTGTTTTCTATTTAAAATAAAAGCCACTTTTTATTTATTTATTATATATATGAATACTTTTCATTTTTTAAGGTGGGAGGGGGTATCTTTAAAATTTTTAATGTCATCTAATCCTCCACTCCCTTGCACAGAGTTTAAAATCATGAATTTTTTTTTCTTTTTTGACCATTGGCTTCTTAGTAATGACAATAAGTATCCGCGTAAAATTTTCCTTACCCACAAAACTTAAAACATTTAAAATATTTTTCTCTTTTCTTGTTTCTTTCAAATGTTAAATTGTGTTAAATGTTAAATAAATAAATGACTTACCCTTCTCCCAAATAAAAAAATAAGTTAATAAATAAAATATAAAAATAATTTCAAAATTTTTAGATTATTATACTGTATTTGTTATTCATTAGAATCGTTGATGTTAATTCTCTCCCATCCCCCCAGCAAATAGAGAATAATTAATAGCTGGTATTAATACAAAAAAAATTCTTTTTTTTCAGCTTTTGTAGTCTTAAACCCTGTAAAAAAAAAGGGAACACATTTTCTTATTTCATTGTAAGTTTCACACCTTTGTTTAAAATAAGCTATCTAAATCTGCAAAAATATGTTACCAATTTACCTTTATAAATGTGTGAAATTTAAATAGCAAGATTATTTTCCTTTATAATAATAATAATAATAATAATAAAAATACTCCGCATTCATAATGCTTATTCTTTAGCTATTATTTTTTCCGTCATTACTCAGCGAATTTAGATAAAACATTAATTACTTTATCAAAGTCAATATTTTTAATAAATATTTCTTTATTAAACTGGGCTAACGACTAATTATTGCCAAATGATAATTTAAAATACTTTTATTGCTTAAAAAATATATAAGTTTCACATTTTTTCTTTAATCGTTTAAACAAACAAATCTTAAAACCCCTTTTTATGAAATTTTCATTATACTAATATTTTCAATAAACAGTATAGTGCAATACAAAATTTTAGTTTTATTTAACCTTTTGCTCTTCTTTGTGGAGAGTAACTTGCCATTTTTTAAAAATCTCTGCTACTAGGTGTGCGAAGTGTTAATGCAACAATAGCTTGGCTTTTTTTTTCCACCCATCAGTAACCCCCCCCCCCCCCCCCAAAAAAAAAAAAAAAAAAAAAAAAAAAAGAGACAGAGAGAGAGAATTTGGTTCAAAATTCAAGAGAGTGTTCTTAAAGAAATTGTTATTCTTTCTAGGGATTGTTTTCCTTTTTTTTTTATCTATAATATTTTACATGTTTTCTTATCATGTTTTGAATAATTTAAAGTTTTTTTTTTATTATTTTATGCCAGAATCCTCCCAGATTACGATTATCTTACGATTATTTATTACCAGCTGATTCGATTAAACAATAATGAACTTTGTTTTCACAAAAAAAAAAAAAGAATGATTTTATTATATAGTCAATCGTATAAACTGCGTGCTTATGTACTTTTTTTGTATCACGACAGACAATTTTTGTATAAGAAATCAGGATTGCAATTCACTTCTTATTTAATCAAAATATAGAATATGTCACTAAGCCGAAGTCTTATTTTTATTCCACGTTTTAAAGCCTTATAAAAGAACAATTTTTAATCTTTTATCATCAATAACTTGAAATGGAAATAAATCTTCGCTTATTTTAAATGCATAAATTCTGCGGATTTCAATATTCAAAATTATTGAAAGAAAATTTAAAGATTGTACGCATTCTAAATGTCCCGTACTATTACGCAACAACTGTCGTGACGTTGTTAATAATAATGTAGCTCTTGTAAAGATAATTTAAACAAACCTACTTTATTATACATGAACTATAATAACTCGAGAAGTACTAAAAATTTCTTTGGCTTACATCCAGGCAACACTGAGCTAGTTACTCCATACTTTGGACTCAAGAAAAAAAAAGTAGCTTGAATATTTTATTCATCTTTTAATTATACCTTTAATAGTTTCAATTCAAGAATAACATTTTCAATAATCAATTTTTCCTATGTTTTCCATATATTATTCAAGTTATTAAAAAATGACTCATAATTTTTTCATTCAAGAAATTCCTTATATTTGTATAATTATTTTTCCTTTCTATTATAAGGAATTTTTTGAATGAAAAAAATAATATGTCATGTTTTTAATAGCTTGAAAGTTGTTTTGTCCTTTGAACTATAAAGGACAAAATATAAGTATAAAATACAGGCATTACAAAAGGCAGTTATTTCTGTCGATAAAAATTATCTAAAAAAATATTCATCAGTTAAATGCAGCATTTAATGTTATTAAACTCAAGAGAGAAAAACAAAGGC
Source organism: Maratus speciosus (assembly GCA_963932465.1). Classification (NCBI taxonomy): domain Eukaryota; kingdom Metazoa; phylum Arthropoda; class Arachnida; order Araneae; family Salticidae; genus Maratus; species Maratus speciosus. The sequence continues at coordinate 88,846,343 of OZ010794.1, read as the reverse complement.
CGCGCACTTGAATTTTATGTTTTATTTTTAAATATGCAAATTTTTTATCAGAGTTCTTGGCAAAGTCTTTAGGTAAGCAGTTTGAAGATTGTGAAATCTTTAGTGGATAAAAATAGATTTTTAAATTTAAGAGAAATTTCAAAAGTTTCTAAGATTTTAGATAAAGAGTATAATTCGAGACAAAAAAGATGTAGTTTTGCATCAAAATGGATGCTTTACTAACTCCGCAGTCAAACCTATTCAGACTATCTTCCTTTAATCTCCTCCTAATCTACCCATCTTGACCTTTGGGGAGGAAAATGCAGGAAAAAGTAATTATACCGTGCGGAGCGCAACTATCCCAATGCAAATACTGTAAAGGATTTTTTTTGGGGGGGGGAGGGGATTGGAATAGAGATTTATTGAATTCTTAGAGAGTAAAAAAAACAAAAAAAAAAAAAAAAAAAAAACAATTTTTTATTTTATTCTTATTTTTCAACGTTCTCCACCAATGTTCAGAAAGTTGAGTGGCATAATTCCAGACTTACTTTTAGATAAAGCAAATCTTGAATATCAATACAAATATTATAAAGAAAGTTATTATAAAACTTAGGTTATCACAGTTAAGGTTATCACAGTTAAGGTTAAAGAAGAATATTATAAAAACATTCTAAAAACTTTCTAAATTATCATTTTTATGCAATTTTACATAACATTTTGTAATGAATCAATTCTATTTCAAAATTTCAAAGGCACACTTATACCACTTGGCTTATTTCAACAACTACGCGTGCAAAGCCGCGGGTTTTGTTAGTATTCAATAAACAAAATAAAACTAGTATGTTGTGGCCATCACAAAACTTTCTTCTATATAAATCACGTCAATTAAATCATTTAAATAGTACAAGAAATAACAACGATTTAGCACCAATTCATATCAAAGTCTATCTGAATTTGAAGTTGGATGAAAATTCGTGCATTAGTTCCTGAGATAGAGCTATAGCGGAAATTCTGAAAAATGTAGCATAGCAGTGCCACCTGTTGAGCGATTTCCACCAAAAATAAATAGAACTAAATGATATCAAGGTATACCTGAATCTGAAAATTGTTAAAAATCCAAGCATTAGTTCTTGAGATAAAGCTATTGCGGAAAACGCAAAAAATATAGCATAGAAGCGCCACCTGTTGAGCGATTTGCACCAAAAATTAAACAGCACTAATTTATACGTCAATTCATCTCAAGGACTAACTAAATGGGAAGTTTGATGAAAATCCGTGCAATAGTTCTTGAGATACAGCTCTTGCGGAAATCGTGAAAAATGCAGCACAGCAGCGCCACCTGTTGGGCGATTTACACCAAAAATTAAACAGCACTAATTTATATCAGGGACTAACTGAATCTGAAGTTTGATAAAAATTCGTGCATTTTTTCTTGAGTTAGAGCTATTGCGATAATCATGTTAATGCAGCATAGTAGCGCCACCTGTTGGGCGATTTTCACAAAAAAGTAATCAGCACCAAACTATATCCTGGACTAACTGAATCTGAAGTTTTATAAAAATCCGTGCAGTAGTTCTTGAGATATAGCTATTGCAGAAATCGTGAGAAAAATGCCGCATAGCAGCGCCACCTGTTGGGCGATATTCACCAAAAACTAATCAGGTCCAGTTTATATCAAGGTCTAACTAAACATAAAGTTTTGTGAAATTCCGTGCATTAGCTCTTGAGATAGAGCGCCCACAAAATTTTTGTCACATACAGACTCACAGAGTGACAGACAGACTCACAGACAGACATTTTCTAAAAACCATCCAATCGTGTTCTGGGCATTCTAAAACGTATAAATCCGTCGAAAACCGGAAGTCGAATATTTTCACGAATCCAATACTTTCTTCTTGTAAAGATAGAAGAAAGTAAAAATAAACAAGTCGGAAATTGTACGTCCAACGTCGCCAATGAGGTGCGTTCGTACTCTAACTCGTTTTATAAATAGTCAGATCTTGGTGCCATAGTTGTTGCACTCTTATGAAAAAGCCAGGAATACAAAAATTATTACTATTCTATATTTTAAATTCAGTCATACCGAAATAATGAGACTACCTCTTAACCCCTTAACGCTCGAATTAAATTACGGCTGAAAAATTCAAATTGCTTATTGGCACCACTTTTATGAAAAAGAAATATTCACCTTATTTAATGACAGGAAAAACTATACTAAAATATAGCCAATTTCACTATTTTATAAAACTGGTGGGAATCAAACAATTTGAGTAAAAGACACAGCCCGAGAATATGACGGGAGCGAGAATTAAGGGGTTAAATAGGAGACGTCATCGCCCTGGCCACCTAGAATCATGACCTATCATGGGATAACATTGAATTCATGACGCACGATAGGATTGTATAGAATGAAGAAAACTTTTATAACTACTATCTTTTTACTGTCTTCTATCTTTACAAGAAGAAAGTACTGGATTCGTGAAAATTTTCGACTTTCTGTTTTCGACGTTTTAGGGGTCAGAGATTCCGAAAAACATGTTTTTACAAAATATCTGTCTGTGAGTCTGTATGTGACACAAATTTTGTGGGCGCTCTATCTCAAGAACTAATCCACGGAATTTAATAAAAATTTATATTCATTTAATCCTTGATATAAATGGGTGCTGATTAGTTTTTGGTATAAATCGCTCAACAGGTGGCGCTGCTATACTGTATTTTTTGTAATTTCCGCAATAGCTCTATCCCAAGAACTAGTGCTTGGATTTTCAACAAACTTCAGATTCAGGTATACATTGATATGAATTAGTGTTGCTTATGTTTTGGTGCAAATCGCTCAACAGTTGGCGCTGCTATGCTGCATTTTTCAGGATTTTCACCATAACTCTATCTCAATAACTAATGCACGAATTTTCATCAAACTTCAAATTGAGATATACTTTGATATGAATGAATGGGTGCTAAATGGATGTAATTTCTTGAACTATTTAAATGATTTAATTGACGTGATTTATAAAGAAGAAATTTTGGCCACAACATACTAGTTAAGTTTTGATTCGATTTTCCTAAAATTTGAAAGGATTCGACACCATTCTGAAACCATTATGTATGAAAAATTTCAAACCGTTCTGTTAAGTCGCTTTTAGGCTCTTCTATGCACGTACAGACGGACAGGCAGGCGGACGGACAGATCAAACAACGACTGTAAAGGCTACGCATTTATATAATTACGAAAGCGCCTAAAAAACGTCCCTATTCAAAACTTACGCAAAATTAAAAGGATGACGGAATAACACGTGATCTATATTTCTGTATAACAAACAATGGTTTCAATGTTGTCTGGAAAAAGAGGTCAGTTTTTATGCATCATTCTCTTATCAATTATACGTAAAAAGTCTATATAATTAAATGTTATAAAAATTAGACATTGATTTTTTTTTCTCAAAAACAAAACTAACAAAAAATTATTATGTTTTCTAAATTATTTAAGTCTATGTTTTACTCGCTTGTCAATTGTAAATGCGTATAGATATAAACAGGGTGCGGAGAAAGTATTGATAGTAAAATCAATCTCTACTACAGCGCCATAGATACAATTATTTCAATATTTTTTTTTTGCGTAAGATTAACAACTAAGTATCAATTGATATTCTATCATTCATTTTCGATTCGGTCTCCTTTTGCCTTGATACACTCGCGGAGAAAGTGCGGGAAAGCATCCACGGTGCGCCGCAAGTAGTCCGCATCGAGACCGTTCCATTTACGCGTCAGAGCAGCTTTTAAAGAAGTGATATCTTTGTGAGGATTAGCACAGGCTCTTGCTTGCAACACTCCCATACTGAGTAATCAAGTGGATTAAAATCCGGAGTATTCGGAGACCAGTCTTGAGATGAAATGAAATCACGAAGATTTGCTTGGCCCCACCGTTGCGTTTGGCAAGACTTATGGGCTGGTACTGAATCTTGTTGGAACCAGTGGTGTAGTCGTAAAAAAAACAGAGGGTATACGTTCTAAGCAGAGGGTATACGCTCAAGGCAGAGGGTATACCCTAGTGCATATATACTATAGCTTTCTTGAGAAACAGAGGGTATACGGTGTTCCTTTAAAAAATCCAGAGGGTATACGGCGTATACCCCCGTATACCCTCCACTACATACCTGGTTGGAACACATATAGATTGTTTCCAAAATGAGAATTTAGCTATGGAAGGACCTCCTTTAGAATATCGTTGAGATAATTGATCTGGTTAATCTTGACACCAGCATCATCAAAGACCAAAGGGAATTTCCCATTGCTTGTGATGCAGCCAAAAACCATGACGCTGGCTGGATGAACTTTTCTGGCTACTATTCCATCACTTGAATTAGCAGTTTTACTGTTTTTGACTAATATGCAGTCATTCTGATGGTTAACAGCTTATTCAATAGTGAACAGTTTTTCGCCACAGAAGACGAAATGCAAACAATAACCCAAAAATACTTACTTATAATGCAATATTTAGATTATAAAGAGCAAATATACACAGAAAAAAAATAATTCTACAGCATTTTAAAGACACACACAAACATTAAGAAAAAATTATCAATACTTTTTCCGCACCCTGTATATTGTAAATCTGAGGTGTATTAAATTTAGAGAACAGAAAACTCTAACATTTAGTTTTAATAACGTGGTAATCAATAAATATTTTTACGTGTTGCACATATTTCTATATCACGCAACTCCAAGTCAGATTACCACATCTAAATCTAAACAACAATATTTTCTAACTACAGATTATTTTAAATATAACTTCTTTGGAACCTGTTCTTTCTCAGTAAATTTCTACGTTATTAAAGATGAAATATTTATTAGGAGAGAGAAAGTACAACTTTAAAAATAAAAATTTATTTTCTAATCGAATCTCTTTTCATGTTCAATTGGAGTACCGTGTAGAAACACAGTGCTTATTTTCTATGTAAACTAGCAAAAGCCATGCTTTGTTTGGATTCGCGAAGCATTATTTAATCATAGAGTGTGTTCAAGCTGCACGCGCGCGAGCTCAGGAGACAGGAACATGGAGTGGGTAAATATCATGGACGGAATAACACGTAGTGTGTTCAGGAACAGATCATGGATTTGATTAATTATGGTGCTAATTATAAAGATATTTTGTTGCAAAAGGAACGTGAGCTAGATGGCTGAATGGCTAAGGCAGTGAACTCGACACTAGGGGCTCTGGGTTCGAATCCTTCCAGTCCCACATTATAATCATAATTTTTTTTTGTTTTGTTTATTGGTTGTTTTATATTTTTCGTAATGAATAAGATATTTTTGATGAAGATATATTTTTTATTTGTATTATACAGAGGCACGTGTATTTTTATTATAATAATAAAATATTTATTTAAATGTGAGAAAATGAGGTATTTCGAGATGAAAGTTTTACATCTGAACGCCTTTTAAATATTTAAAGTTTCGTTTCTAAGTGATTATATATGTATATGTATAATGATATAAACATTAAGCAAATCCAAATGAAAAAATAATATATATTGTGCAAAAATATCCTTTTGCACGTAGGATAATTCCTTGATTTTTTTTTTTTTTTTTTTCTTTGAATACTTTACGAGTGAATTTTTATCGAGACTAGGCTGGAAATCATATTTTACTTTGAACATTATAAAAATAAAATGTAATAGTTGTAGATTATTTTAACTAAAAATATCTGTAGATATATTTTTTAAAGAGATAAAATATATAGGTCTGCTGTCTAGTTTTGTAGTGAATAAAGTATGATTAGAATGTTTATAAATTTTCTACTGAAAGTATAAGTAAGTATTTTGCTTATACTAACAGAATTTTGAATGCCATTTATTTCTCATGTTTTATGATGTATTTTGGTCTGTTATCCACACGGTATTAAAATATGCAATCATAAAATAAGAAATATGTATATTAAAACCTTCTCTGAAAAACTGTCTAACTAACAGTGCAAATTCCATTGAAATCCATCCAGTATAATAGATTACAAACAAATCTCATATGTTGATATCACAATCTTGGTTTACTAACAGCATTCTATTTATCACAGAAGTTATAAATCAACTGATAAATCATTTTTAAATAAATAAAAAGAAAATTGTTAAAAAGTTAAAATTTTTAGATCACCAGTTGAATTCTTAAATTGTATCAATCAACCTACCAAACAAAGCACAACCAATAACACATAAGCAGAAAACGCACAATCACGTGATCAAATCGCCCACACAATTTTTTTGAGCAGCTTGCGCGGAGTTTGTGTGCGGTTGGTTAACTAATTTTAAATGCTAAATGGGCTAAAGTAGATAAAGAAGGTCACGTGATGTTTTTCCCGACTATTTTAGATTTTATCTGAGTGAACATAGGCATGTAGTCCTGTTACGAAAACAATGTTTTGGAAGGATAAAGAAATATAGTCGTTAGTTTTACCTTTTTTGAACTATTAAAAATAATGAAATAATTGAATTATGTTAAAATTCCTTTCTTCGATAAGACCTACTCCATGACATAAACTTCTGAGCGCGCGCGCGGCGCGAAATGCACTTCTGAACACACTCATTGCAAACGCGGTAGCGTTAAGCTATAATATGATTAAGAAATAGAAAATGCAAACGGCTTTCTTAAATTTCTGGCGAACCAGTTGACATAGACAATGATTTTTCATTTGAAAGATAGAATTCGACGAGACGAATAAACTGATAGCATTTAAAAAATTACTGTAGCTTTCAGTAGTTTTTTATTTAATCTTAAACGAAAAAATGAAGATACAAAGTTCAACAAAGTGTAGCTAACGTTCCAGTGGGTGGATTAACTTCGTTTTTGTTTTATTTTGATCCTCTTGTTAAAACTTAGAATAGGTTTTTTTTTTTCATCTTTGTATGTTTGACGGTCGCTGAGAAAATCGAAATTGTCTTTTATAATGTCCCCATAAAATTATAGAAATCTCTCCTTTTCATTTTCTAATTTTCTAATTCAATAATTTATTTCGTGTTGCCACTCCCTAAAAAGCAGTACAATAATTTTAAAAAAAGGATAACACGTGTACTTTTGTTTTTATAAGTCAATAAAAATTGAAATTCAACAGACAGATTTTTGTATTTTTGAAATCGACGTCAACCTAAGCAGATAATGCATAATTTTCATAAATATGTAAACTTTCTTGATTAATATTTTGAACTGGAGTAATAGACACAATGGAGCACAAACGAGCTGATGGGAAAAAGAAAAACAGGGTAAATCCCAAGCTTCTGTTCAGGAGCTAAATCTAAGGGTTTTTTTAATTATCATCATAACATCCTGACTTACACAAGCGATAGTTATGCAGTAATATAAATACTTCACATACTAAGCATACCTTAAAAAATACCATTCCATCTATTTTTAATAAGGAAGAGATGTCATATACGCACCAGAGTACATAACTGGCACGATAATGGCGTTATTTTGCCTGATACGGTAACTGAGCTATTGTTGTTTATTTATCAATTATTTTTTTATTTACTTTTACTTTATTTTGTAAAATTATATAAATTGTTTTGTTCTGTAGTTATTAATTAAACTTTTCATTATTTATTGTTATTTCCTTTTTAAAATAATAGTAATTAAAAAATATATGTGTAACTGCTATTCGAAAACGCGGTTTTCGTTAAATTGGCGTCAGAAAAAAACCCTGCGCCAAACCCATTGTGTATATGACATATGTGCCTTAAATAATTAGGGTTTCATTTAACTTTAGGTACTTTTGCTTGAGATATTGTCGAAAATGTACAGCAAAAATATACGGTACTACTTGATTATCCCGTCGACCAATTTCGCCAAACTATTCGCCAAATGATACAAACTGACATAATTTTTATTTTAAATAACGGAAGAATAAATAAATAATTAAAAGATTAATAAAAATACTAATGAAAACTTGGGCACAGATGTCATATACGCTCCATATTGGCGAGTTTTTTTCCAATTTGGCGAAAACCTCGTTAATATATCATCTATATCCAGGTTACCATATCAAGTAAAATAACGACACTTTGGCGAGAGTTAAGTACCCGGTGCGTATATGACATTGGCGGCGTCAAAAAAATCGCGCCAATATGGGGCGTATATGACAAAACTGTGCCAAAACTTGAATTAAAAATCACTTGATGACGTAACAAACACGTGTATCGTGTTTAATGTCATGTGAATGTAACATTTACTATGATCCATTATTGTCATTTAATCTTATAGTTTGGCGATAATTTTTTGGTCGACAGGATAATCAAGTTGTACCAAGTATGGTACAGATGTCATATACGCACCACGGTCGCGCGATATTTTTTCTGGTGCCAATTTGGCGAAAACCTCGTTTTCGAATACCAGTTACATATATATTTTTAAAAAGGGATTAAAAATAAATTTATAAAAGTTTAATTAATAACAATAGAACAAAACAATTTATATAATTTAAAAAAAGAAAATAAAATTAAATAAGCAATTTATTAATAAATAAACAACAACATTCGGGTTACCATATCAAGCAAAATAACAAAATTTTGGCGCCAGTTAAGTACCCCGATGCGTATATGACATTGGCGTCAGAAAAAAATCGCGTCAACGTGATGTTCATATGACATCTGTGGCGGTTCAAGTACACTTCGGAACGTTACTTTGAAATCGGTGAGTTTCATCGCCAAAATCGCCAAGATGCTTAATGATCATCGCCATTGAATATATAAATAATGCCATATTTGTAAACTTATAGGTCAAAATATAAGTGGAACCTCGGTTCACGACCACCTCTGTTTACGACCAGTTCGGTTTATGTCCAACTTCGATGATCAAAGTTTGACTCGGTTGGCGTGCAATACTCGGTTCACGACCAAGGCTGCCGAATAGTTCAGTTGGCAACCCTCACATAACTGTTGTTATTAGTCAAGTTTGGAGTAAGGTGTGCATATCAGAGTGCTTTGTGTACCTTTATTACTGTAAAAAAATTAACTTTTTGTTTTACTTTTACGCAGGTTTGCGCTAATATTAGCTCTCATTATGGCTTCTAACAATGAAAAAGTGCTTAGTGATAGCAGTAGTAAGAAGCTTAAGCTAATTACTGTTCAATAAAAGAAATTGTAGCAAAAAATGAGAACGATGTTAGTATAATCGGTCTAGCTAAACAATACGATGTGGCCTAAACCTTCGATTTCCACGATAATCTACATATATATATTACGCTGTCGTATGTGTCGCAGAAATCGCGATTATTTTTTAATTTTTTAATGGCAACGCTTGAATGAAACGCATCTCATTATTTATAGAACAGCATTTAATGCATCTCTATATGCCTATAAGGGGGTTGCCATAGGCTGGAACCTGTTCTGTCGCCAAGTTTGTCGCCAACTTGGCGATATATCGCCAAATACCTATAGACTTCCATTGTAAACCAATAGTAATTATCAAAAATATGTAATTATCAAAAAATTTAAATGACTAGTATTAAAAAATGCTCTGACGAGCACCAAAAAAGGCCAATATGTTTTTAAGTATGAACAAGGGTTTGACAAGTGATTCTAATTGAGCATGAAAAAGGACAAGGGGTACCTTCTTGGCTGCAGCTCACTGTCAATGCCAACTTTGAAAAAATCATATTTGCGCTTTTTCCATATAAAAAAAAAAAAAAATCAGCCACAGTTACGATAAAAATGTGTAGTGTAAAAACACAGCCAGTAAAGACGAAGCCTGATTAAATATGAATGTAAGGCGACATAGTACCAAAAATCTTAGTTCCTGCAGCGTATTACACTCATGCAGTGCCACCAAGGATGGCTGCAGTGTAGAACCGTACAGAAAACTGATTTGTAGTGCAGTGCAAACTGTTGCAGCAGCCTGCACAGGAACAATTCCACATGTGCACGCATAACAGTATAATGCATTCATTGATTGTTGAAATTATATCCAAGTGGTTGTGGCTGTAAGATGTACTATGCAGAACAACAGTGCATTTGTAATTTATAAACGAACAATAGACGCATACACCTTTAATACGGAAGTACAAAAGCAAAATGTGAGTGTGCGCTGAGGTTCAAAAGCATAATAGGAATGTACAGTGTAGTATAGTTTGTAGAGAAATAATAGTACACAGTACAAAGTTGCATTGCAGACGCATGTGCAGTACAGTAGTGGAACAGTGCAGTTAACATGTAAAGCACGACGGAAAGTTTTACTAAAGTACTGCGAATATATTTTGTATGGATAAAACGCAAAAATGATTTTTTTCAAAGTTGGCATTGACAGTGAGCTGCAGCCAAGAAGGTACCCCTTGTCCTTTTTTATGCTCAATTAGAATCACTTGTCAAACCCTTTTTCATACTTAAAAACATATTGGCCTTTTTTGGTGCTCGTCAGAGCATTTTTTAATACTAGTAAGATAAATATTTAAAAGTAACAATATTTTTTTACATTATTTTTGCATCTTTATTAAACAAAAACGTTATTTTATGTTTTTGCGCATTTTAATTTTAGAAATGTAAATTCTGCCATATAACTAAGAATTTCCTCGGAATTTTTTATTTATGATTTTGTTGCCACTTTACAAAAAAAAAAAAAATAAAATAAAATAAAATAAAATAAAATCTTAATATAATTTTTTAAAATGCGTAAGTATCGTCTGCGTAAATGATTTCACATAAGAATAAATTGTGTATTGGAATTCTTAACACTGAAAAATAGTTGAACGTAATTAGTAACTTTTATAGTTGAACGTAATTAATAGAATTTTCACAAATTTTGATTCATTAAAAATAGGCTATAATTTTCATAAAAAGGGTATTTTAAAAACGTCATAAAAGAAATCGTGAAACTATTTAATTAATCATGATTCTATCTATAATTACTAACTCCATGATTTATTTTTTCTTTGCATTTTTTATTTGCAAAAATGCGTCCGTAATAGAAAAACGTGTAAAATAAATTAATTAAAATAATAATTTTTTTAAGGTTATTCTGTCAAAAATATAATATTGTGCAAATCTACAGATCGTAATTTATTTTTATGTTTAATTTCAAGTCAAAATACTGAATAGTTTTTTTGTAAAGTGTACGACAAAATGCAATTTGTGTAGCTTAGAAGAGGATTCGCTTCGCTCATCCTGATAATAAATTCATTTAGCCAAACGAGCGATAAAATTCCTAACACAGTAACTCGCAGAGGATGGTTGTCCCGTGACTCGCGCTGAATGATCTTACCCCTTCCGAACACCCAAACTTCTTACTTTGTTTTCAAAACAAAGTAACTTCTCTCGCCTTGCCAAAGGGGAGAAGCAGGCCTCAAATAAACAATGTATCGCCGGCACGCGTTCGTGTTTTCACCTTGGTATCTCCCGCTCTGTCCTCAAACAATGACACGAGAGGGTGTGCGTGTGCGTGTGTCGCTGATTAGTTAACGTAGTATCCACAAGTGTCCCCTCATCTTCCGCATCCCGGGATGGAAGAGATGACCTTGGCCGTGCTCAGAGAGAGATCGATTGCCCGCAGATCGATACACTCCGACACACCCCTTCTCCCTCCCCCAGCAGACGATAACGAGCCTCTTCCGCCCCCCCCCCCTACCCCCAATGCTTCCTATCGATAAATCATAGAAAGCAGCAGCCGTCTTGATATTTGTTTCCTGTTATTTGTTGATTATGATGCAGGGAATCTGCGGAGAAAAAGTATAAAAATGCACGAAAATGCGGATTCAACTTGGATTTAACCCTTTATGTACTGAATTATGAATTCATGAAAATTTTATCTTTTGAAGCATTTTTCGTGAATTGTTTAAATAGATTAGAAGATTTAGATAATCATTTAATAAATTTTAGAAGGATTGAAGGATTTATTATATTTGAATTTATAGAGATTTTGTGCAATATTTATAATCCCAGTCAAATCTTTTATTTGAAATATTTTTCGTGGTATTTTGTAGAATTAGGAAACGTACAAATATAATGTTTTTACAATAGAAGTATAGAATTATTTCCGAAATGAAAAATTTCCAATGCCAAGAAAGCTGAAAAGATGCAAAGGCAAAAGAAATCATCCTTTTAAAAATATTTTTGTTTTGTGTAACCCATAATGTTTTTGGAACAAGATAAAGTAATGTATCTATAACTCATTCTAAATTGTATTACAACTAATCGATGTATTAAATGAATTTTATAAGAAGTTATTTTAATGGTACTTATAAGTACCGTCCGTAGATAAAGGGTTAACCTTTTCCGGCGCGGAGTAAGTCAGTTTGTAAAATGATGAAATGATGAACTGACACCAGAATTTACAAACGAATTTATTAGAAAATAAGAACCTGCTTATTTTCCCGTTCATTATAAAAGGAAAATTTTAATTAAATCTTCATGGTACCGTTTGTCAGTTTTGGAATTAAAATTAGGTGTCCTAATCTGTGGACACCGCCCGCTAAAGGGTTAACTCAACCATACTTAGCCTTTATTTCTCGCGTGCCGCAAACATAGGTTTGCGACGTTAGGCGGGCTGAAACACATATATAAAAGAGTAAAAAAATAGTAATTAAAATATTACATAAGCAACATAATTAGTATAACAAAGTTAATATTATCAGTGAGATTGAACATTTGTCGTCGAAGAAATAGTACCAGAAAGTTTTATCAGCATCATTTCAAACCAATAAACTCTGTGGTAGATTTCTATGGAAAATGTAGAAATGTACGGGAAAGTTTGTTGTTTGGAAATAGTGTTGTGTGCCAATTTTTTTTTCATTTAAATATTAAGCCCTAAAAAGCAGTACTAGATATGTAATAAACTAGAAAGGTAGCCCGTCAAAAATGACGGAATATGAGATATAAAGATACTATATGCAACACATGTGCAAGAATATGAGTTTTTCTCGCTGGTTCCACGGTGATAGATGAAAACAACAGATTTTAAAAACGAAACTCATTTATGAAAAACTGTAATATAGTCGAAGACCACTAATCCGCACAGCTTGGTTCCAAGTGTTGTTCGGATTTGAAACTTTTTGTGGAATACAGATTATGTCTGTATTATAAAATTAGGACTTCTTTATGCTAATGAAATTGTATAACTATTGAAAAAAAATGCGTGTGTATATGAAATGAAACAGCGAATAGGTTGCCAGAAAATATGTTGCTAATTTTACTTCTTCGCCAAGGCCCCTAAAGTGGAAAAGTACCTAGAATTTAACTTTTGTATCCGACCATATAAAGCGCGGTACTTTTCCAGTATAAAAGCCTTGGCGTACTTCTTTAAAGTTTGTCATTATTTGGGCTTCAGAAGTGAGACTTTTTGCCAAATGATATAAACAGCTATGAAAACAAAATTAATGAACTTTATTTATATAATCTATAAACATTTTATTTATATCTACAATATTATTGTTGTTTTTTATATACGATTTACTTCTGTTTGTATACAAAAATAGTTAAATGGCTTCTTTATATTAAATAAATTGTATAAATATTGAAAAATTACTCGTGTATATGAAACAGTGAATAAGTTGCTAGAGAATATGTTGCCAAATTTCATTTTCTTTATCTCGCCAAGGTCCCTATACTGGAAAACTACCTAAAGCGCATTAAAATCGGGCAGTTCAGACAGTACAGCGCAGTTTATTGGCTGTTATGTTGTTAGCAGCATCGGGATGAAGAGGTAAAGACATGCATTTTCGTATACACTTTAAATTCTGGCCCATAGATTTTGAAACAAACCCTTAAAAGCGAGGAGTTTAAATTAAATTGCGGTGACCTTGATAATGAAATATTAATGGTTTTAAATAGGAATTTCGCCAAATTAGATGGCTATCGCAAAGTTTTTCGCCAAATTTGGCGATATTTCTTCAAATTTGGGAATATTTCGCCAAGTTGATCAACATTTGTCCCTATTATGGTAACTGTGCATTAGTAATTTTCGACAATTACTCATTACAATGAAGCGGTCCTACCGGAATTGTGAGGGACACACAGAGATTTGGATTTTATATAAATAGATATAACACTAATCCTCTTTAATAAAAAACTACGCGTTGCTGACGGCTGACTTTTCTGCTAATCGTTGCCACATATTAATCTCGGAAAATGAAGCATTTGAAGTGACTGAAAAAATTAATAGCTCGAAAAGTATTTGTCAAAAAATTGTTAGAAAGGTAAAGAATTGTATTTTTCTTGATGTAAATTTCGAATCTAATGATTATTTTAAAATAACGTTTTTCAAATATTGAATTTCATAAGTTACCAAATTTCACAATGGAGTACCATAGCAAAACCATGGCCTACGCAAAACCTTCACGCTTAAAAAGAGAGCGATAACGGCAATGTGTCCTGACTTGTATTACTTTTCTATAAGTACGAGTCACAAATTATAGTAGCCTTATTATTGTGTTAAAATATAAAAGTGAATTATGATGTCTCGAGTGCATGATTTTTATTTAATTCTCGACAAATACTGGACGCGCATTTCTTTTTAGTTGTAAATAATATGGGTTAATTCGCGTATGACCTCCTCTTTAAAACGAATACAGGATTAATGCATGGCTTTTACAAGAGAAAGTGATATCATGAAGGGCTTTTCATGAATTTACATCCCTTTTTAATTTTTTTTTCAAGAATCAAGACTATATTTATTTAGGGTTAGTAAATATTTTTTTTAAATACTGGTATAAAAGCAAAATTTCTCAAATTGATTTTTCTAATCAAGCATCTTTAAAACTCCGGGCAACGCCAGGTATTTCAGATAGTAATATAATATAATGCAGAATTTCCACGTTCTAAAGAAAAACAAGTAATATAAAAAAAATTAAGTTAATTCCTACTTAGGTCATCAAAGAAAAATGTTATATAATCCCTTAAGCTAATATTAGTTTTTGTTGCATTAAAATATCTCAATTGGTTGATTTTCTATAAGCAAGTAGGTTTACAATGGAACTCTATGGGAATTTGGCAAAATATTAGAGATATCGCCAAGTTGGCGTCACTTTTGGCGAGTCATTTTGGTCACCAAATTGGGCAATATATCGCCACGTTGGCGATAAACTTGGCGGTATTGGGCGACAGAACAGGGTCCTCCCTATGGTAACCTCCCTTATAGGTATGAAGATGCATTAAATGCTGTTCAACAACCAATGGCCGCCATTTTTTCTCCCATATAAAAATAAAATTAATTAATTAAAATTTAATTAATGAATTAATATTTGAAAAAAACTGTATTAACATCAAGTGTCATCCACTACAAGTTAAACAAGTAATATAAAAATTTTGTTTTTAAAGTCAATTCCTACTTAGGTCATCAAAGAAAAATTTTATATAATCTCTTAAGCTAATATTAGTTTTTGTTGCATTAAAATATCTCAATTTGTTGATTTTCTATAAGCAAGTAGGTTTACAATGGAACTCTATGGGAATTTGGCGAAATATTAGAGATATCGCCAAGTTGGCGTCCCTTTTGGTGACTCATTTTGGTCGGCAAATTGGGCGATATATCGCCAAGTTGGCGACAAACTTGGCGGTATTGGGCGACAGAACAGGGTCCTCCCTATGGTAACCCCCCTTATAGATATGAAGATACATTAAATGCAGTTCAATAACCAATGGCCGCCATTTTGTTTCTCATATAAAACTAAAATTAATTAATTAATATTTAATTAATGAATTAATATTTGAAAAATCTGTATTAACATCAATTGTCATCCAGTACAAGTTTTAAAAAATTTATTTCAACTTGATGGGGACGCTGATTAATGTCCCCATGATATATGCCCCCATACGTCATTTTGATGTCACAAGAAATGGGGATATAAATACAGTACTGGATCATTTCACTTTTCACGAAATCCTGATTAATGTCCCCATGATATATGCCCCCATATCTGAAAGGGACACAAATCCAATGCTAGAGAAAATTCCTTTCGTTGAGAGCCTGATTAACGTCCCCATGATTTAAGTCCCCATACGTCATTTTGACGTCACAAAAAATGGGGGCTCAAATCCAGTACTCCAGCATTTCACTTTTGACGAAATCCTGATTAACATCCCCATGATATATGCCCCCATATCAGAAGGGGACACAAATCCAGTGATGGAGATATTTTCTTTCATTGAGAGCCTGATTAATGTCCCCATGATTTATGCCCCCATACGTCATTTTGACGTCACAAAAAATGGGGGCACAAATCCAGTGCTGAAGCATTTTACTTTCGACGAAATCCTGATTAATATCCCCATGATATGTATCCCCATACGTCATTTTTATGACGTCACAGTAGATGGGGACTTAAATCAGGGGGCACAAATCCAGTACTAGAGCATTTTATTTTTTCAAGAATTCCTGATTTACGACCCCATGATATATGCCCCCATACGTCATTTTTATGTCACAAAAAGGGGGATTCAGATTCAATTTAGGATAGACCACTAGAAATCTGCACTACCTGAATTTTCAGGTCCTGGCTCGGTGCAAAAATTTAAATTTCGACCCAGGAAATTTTTGTGTTAAAAGAATTTAACCTTGTGTAATTACGTGTCCAGCGTTTTCTGGCGTTTCCATTATGTGCGATTTAATTTTGTTGAGCTGATCATAATTATCAGACCAGAAGTTATAATTAGCAAGGTTAATTGGGTTAATTAGTAATTCCAGCTTCTCCAGGATAGCATAATTGGTAGAGCACTGGCGGCTTCAGCCAGGGTATTCCTGGTTCGAATCCTAGCCTGGACATTTTTCTCCCAGTTCGAAAAATTAAATCTCATATGATTTATTTACCAATTATACTAATTGTGTTAAAAAAGTCAATCTTCTGTAATTACGTGTCCACCGGTTTCTGACTTTTCCATTACCTGCGATTTAATTCTGTTGAGCTGATTCATAAATATCACACCAGATTTATAATCAATAAATTTAACTGGGTGAATTATCCTGCTGAGAAAGAAGAGTTTGCGTAAAAGAAAATAAGTGCTCTTCCTATTTTATTTAAGGCTGTTCTCAAATCCAAAAGGGCAAATTTATGACATAAGTTTTAATTTATTTTTGTTCGGAAATGCATAAAACTAGCAGGTGTTGTTGTTCAGAAACTATGTAATCGAACTGTGTTTTCCGTTTTTTTACAAACGCAATAGATCTGTCAGAAAATGGGCGTTTGAACCTAATTTCCGTGTGAAAGAAGAATAACCACCCAAGGAAGTGTGAAAAACGTCTTTGTTACGTGATCAAAATTGCTTATAATTCAATAGGTAATTTATTTATCAAAAAATTAAAAACACAGTTCGATTTCAAATCGCTTCCATAGTCAGGCCTTCCAATTTTATATCTTTCCGTTAAAAAAGGAATTTGTAAATGTATTAAAACGTTTTACTCTTGTTGAGCGGAACAGTTGAGAACAGCCTTAACGTAATATTTGGAATTATACCTTAAGGTGGTTCTCAACCGCGGAACTTTGACACATTTTCTGACAAACTTTTAACTGCAAAGGCATCAAATTGACAAGCCTAACTGTTGAAGGGATTTGGAATCGAATAGTGTTTTCCATTTTTGATAAATAAATTATTTGTCGGCATATAAGAGATTCTTGTCATGGCTTCGGGTTTTTCTTATTTCCCGTGATGTCGCTTCCGGAAATTCTATTCAAAATGCTACCTTTAACAGGATTTCCTCATAGATATATTGCCTTTATCAAAAAATCGATAACGCCATTTGATTACATAGTTTCTGAGTGACAACAACTGTCAATCTTATGCGTTTCCGAAAAGAAATTAATTCAGAAATGTATCAGAAAGTAGCTCTTTTGGATTTTAGAAAAGCCTTAATAAATGACAGAGAAATAATTTCACAAATCTACTTTATATTATACAGCTTCAAAAGTTATGATGTTTCTAAATCTTCTTTTTTTTAATTCTAAACTACATTAATTTGTTAAAGAATCCTTATTTGAATGTTGAAACGTCTATAAGAATCTAAGTAATTATTAATGTTGCTATAGTGTATTTTCTGTCTTGCAAAGACATCGTAATTTTCAAATATATACTGTAAATTTATCCCATAAATATGTATGCAGTTTTCTTTAAAGGAATCTTAATTGTATGTTAAGAAAAATCTTAATTTTTTGTAGAAATGTTCACTGATTCCTGTTTGGAAATTCCTGCCCGTGCAGACCTCAACCAGCTTCCCTCTCCAACTGAGGTCTTGTTAAGTGCTCCGAGTCTCTCTCTAAAATTTGAAATAACCTTTCCTTTGCATATTATTTGCTTAGATTTGTTCTTAAATGTTTAACCCCTTGAGGGGCAGTGGGATATAATATATCCCACTTAATTTTAATTCCGAAATGCCACACTGACACCAGAATTTTGAAATAAAATTTTGCATTCATACTGTACGTGAAGAAAAGCTTTTACTTATTTTCAAATAAAATTTTCTAAATTCTGGCGTGAACCTGTCATTTCAAAATTTTAAGAAGAAAAGTACTTTGCACCTGAAAGGGTTAATCGTGAGAAGGTAGTGGGTAATTAACTTTATTTATTACAAAGTTTATAATAACTGTCGGGGATTGTATACATCTGGTGAAAGTAACCGTGAACGAAAAACATAAATATTTAAAATATTGTAAAGGATAGATCTTTCAAAGTAAAAAATAATTGTGCATATTAAATGTGAAAGTAGTAGTATTTTTCATACATTTTATTATCTATATTAGATTATCATTCTATGATATATACGATTTTAAAATATAAAGTTTATTAGTTCAGCAGGACTGTGCGAACAAAAAAGTGCACTTGGGCCAAAGTTTAAATTTGTCGACCCCAATCTTCGACTTCTCTCTGTAACAGATGGCACAAAATTGGCGAAGTGCAGAAACAGAAATAAATTCTGTTGAATACATATTTCGCACTTATTTTGTAATTTTAAAATTTTTAATTCAGAAATTCCAAATAAGTAAAATAAATAAATAAATTTGCTGTTATATTATGGCAAAGGGGATATGGGGAATGGTCGCGGAAAATATGCATCTAACAATACTGTATAATAGTTGGCAAGAAAGTTGTACTTAGTAATTTGTTTTTGGATGTGGGGTAATGGACGATGCAATAACTTTGAAATGTAAAAAGTACGTACTTTCATTGGGAAAAAATTCCCGATATCTATCGTTGTTTATACATTAAAGAGGAAGAAAAATGAGATTGGTAGTATAAATTTGACGCCCCTCCTCGATTTTCGTCCACGGGGCAACCACCTACTTCGCCCTCCCCCCTTTCACACTATCCTGTAGCTAAGTATTAGAGTATACGTTGGGCAGTAATTAGTACGTTACATATACGTTCGTAAAAGTATCTTTTTTTTTTTAAATAAGATATGAGAAATTTTGATGAAAACGCTTAGAGATGCATTTGTATATTTAAAATATCTCTTCGAGAAATTAATAATTTTAACTTCTTTTTTTTTCTGTTTTCACTTCTTACAGGATGTTTTTTTTTTCTTCGTTATAAAAATATTTCTAACATATATACTTAATTTTATAGGAAATTTTACTCACAGCTTATCAAATTTTAACGTACAAAATATGGAATTAAGCAGATATTTTAGAAATATTTTGAGAACTAAGAAAAAAAAGAGACTTCCTTTAAGAAGCATACACAAAATAGCAAGTTAAAATTATTATTTTTCTCAGGAGATATTTTAAATATACGAATGCACCCATAGGTTTAATCCCTTAACCTACGATTTACGTCTCAACATTCAACAGTTTGGCAAATCCATAGCTACCACTAAAATTTAATAGAAATTTTCGCCTTGTTTAATCATGGAATTTCCACGATTAAATTAAACTATATTTACTGTGAAATTTTAGTGGTAAGAAGAATTTACATTTGGCTCGATCATCGTACGCGGGCTATGCCCGTCATTGTAGGTTAAGGGGTTAACATTAGCGAGGGAAATTCGGATGCTGAGTATGAATAAAGGCCTTAAAACTCTGTTCGTCTCATGTTTTTTCTCGATTAAAAATGCATATTTTTTCATAAAATTTTAAAGGGGACTTACATACAGTTATATTTAACCATACAAAATCGAGTTAAAGATATAAAATCATACAAATTTAAGGTATATTTAAGGCTATTATGGTCATCCCTGGAAACGTCGGGTGGATCAGCGACAATATCAAAATTAAATTAAATTAAAATTAAAACGTGACTTGTAGAGTTGATTTGATATTAAGACCTCTGATTTTTTAGGAATATAATCAACTGTAAACTGAAATTTATTCTTGTACGTAAAGATGTAATTTTGTAATTGCTATCATTCACTTTTTCCCCCGTTTCTACAATTTAGAAATGAAACAGAATGAATAGATTTATCATTCAATAACTTTTATTTCGCGCTTTCCATCAAGCCTAATTTAAGCGGTGGATTTGGAATAATCGCGGTCCAAATTAAAGAATTCTAAAGACAGTTTTTACGGGCGTTCGTAATTATATAAATACGTGGCACCTATAGTCGTCGTCTGGTGCGCCTATCAGGTCTTTCCGTCTGTCCGCATATAACTACCCAAGTTTAATATATTTTTGGACATTTTTTGGAATATATATTATTATGGTATAGTTAATAGTAGGCGTAATTAAGACTGTTTTACTTATTGATCTTTTTAACGATTCGTTGACAGGAATGCGCCAATCTCAGTTATTGTCATTGCCGTATTATTTTCTTTTAATGTATTTTACCCGGGAGCACTATTTTTATTGACTCGAGCGAAGCCGGGTAGATCTGCTAGTTAGTTAATAAAAATAAGCAAACTAAGGATGTTTATTTGTTGTTTACTAGCAGCTTTCACCCGCTTCGCTGGTCGGTTTCTCTAAAAGAAAATTGAATCAAACGAAATATCTCTAGCAAAGATTAACAATTTTTTTTCTTAATTTCTAATGAAATATCCATAATTGTTGTCTTATTTCTGTAATCTTGCATTATCCGTTTCAAAGTCGATGCCGACCACTTAACAGACAAAATAGCTCTAAAATAACTTAAAGTACCAGTTTTTAATTACTTTTACTTTCTTATATCTTTACAAGAAGAAAGTATTGTATTCGTGAGAATTTTCACCTTCCGGTTTTCGACGGATTTGCAAGTTTTAGGGGTCAGAGATCCCGAAAAACATGTTTTTACAAAATGCCTGTCTGTGAGTCTGTGTCCACAAATTTTGTGGACGCTCTGTCTGAAGAACTAGAACGCACGGAATTTAATAAAAATTTATATTTAGGTAGTCCATAATATAAATTAATGCTGATTCGTTTTTGGTGTAAATCGTTCCACAGGTGGCGCTGCTATGTTGCACTTTTTGCGATTTCTGCAATAGCTCTATCTATAGAACTAATTGACGAATTTTCATCTAACTTCAGATTTAGTTAGACGTTGACACACGTCGTTGCTGATTAAGTTTTAGTGTTAATTGCCCTTTAGGTGGCGCTGCTATGCTGCACTTTTCACGATTTTCGTAATAGCTCTATCTCAAAAACTAATGCACGGATTTTCTCCAAACTTCAGATTCAGTCAGACGTTGACATAAGTTGTTGCTGATTAGGTTTTGGTATAAATTATCCAATGGGTGGCACTGCTTGGCTGCATTTTGCTGGATTTACACGATTTCAGCGATAGTCCTATCTGAAGAACTAATGCACAGAATTTCATATATTTAGAATCTTCATGAGGGTCATATATTGCCATTTAATTTTGACAGTGTCATAGCAAATTTTGAAGCATGAGATGGAAGAAAGTTTTGAGATTGGTACATCCGACTAGTTTTAGTAGGTTTGTTATCAGGAATTTCCCTCTTCTACCTAAAACTGCGGCTGAGATACTTCGAAATGACCTAAAACTTCCGATAGCCATATTAAATGCCTTTAGGTGGAAATTTCTAAAATCGGTAAAATAATGTTTAAGTATGTTTTAATAGATTAGTTATCCTGAAATTCATGTCTTTATCTAAAACTGATGCTAGAATATGGCAAAATAACCCAAAAGTTTCAACCCTCCCTTTAATTTTCTTAGGAGGGGGGGGGGGGATTTCTAAAATCACTGAGAGACATGTTTAATTATTTTTTTAATACTTTTATTATTCTAAATTTTTCGCTTATACCTAAAACGGCTGCTAATATATGGCGAAATGACTTAAAAGTTTCGACCCTACCTTTAATCATCTTTGAGAGGTTCAGCGATTTCTGAAACCGTTGGAATACATGTTTAATTATTTTTTTAATAGGTTTCTTATCTTGAATTCCATGTTCCTACTTAAAAAAGCTGCTGAGATATGCCGCATGCCTAAAAGTTTCGATCCCTCTTTAACCCCTTTAGGGGGGAAATTTCTAAAATCACTGAAATATGTGTTTAATAATTTTTTTAGTACATTTATTTTCTGGAATTTCACGCGCCTACCTAAAACGAGTGCTGAGATATGCCAAATGTTTTAAAATTTTCGACCCCCAACTTTAACACCCTTAAAGGGAATTCTAAAATTGCTGAAATAAGGGTCTGGGAGCACGGCAGTGCGTCCGCCAAGTTCGCACAAGCCGTAAGCTACCTTTTCCTGAACCATTTCGGCATACTTTTCACCCCCTCATAACGTCGCTTTAGGGAGAGATATAGAATTTTTTCTTTTATACACATGTTCGTAGGATCAAACTTAACTAAGGTTCCACGATTTCATGTTTCTGTATTTAGTAGTTTTCGAAATATTAAATTCCGAAAAAGCGCTTTTTTGTCACTGACTCACTTCGCATCATCAAATAACTAAGGTACTTCTAAAAGTCGTAGAATCATGAAATTTCACAAGTAAGTCGGGTTTGTAGCACAATTAACCAGAAAAATCTGAAAACACAGAATTTCCGCCTCTAAACCCTTAAAACAGGGGGTGTTGATTTGGCCGTAAACAGTTCCTTCACATTCAATTGCGCCAATGTTGGTCGCCAATACTCGATTACAGAGTTTTGAAGGAGTCACGTAATTTCAAGCAGAATAAAACTTTATATATATGCTTTTCCAAAGATGTTTGTTAAATAGAAAAAAATGAATATACCTAAAAATTTTAATCAGTATTGGTTATGATATATTCACGATATTAAAACAATAAAACATTTAACAAAATATAACCGCAATTCGGTATGTTTCCGATATAGTAGCCTTGGCGAAATATAGAAAATAGCCTTGACGAGAAAAGAAATTTGATAATAACGTATTTTCTGGCAACCTATCTACTGTATCATATACACAAGCAATTTTTTCCATATGTATACAATTTATTTAATGTAAGGAACCCGTTTATTTATTTTTATATCCCAAAATAAATAATTTGTATATAAAAAACAATATTTTATACTGTATAAATAAAATGTTTATATGTATATAAATAACATAAAAGTTCATCAGGTTTGTTTTCATAGATGTTTATATCATTTGACAACATATCTCAGTTTGTGGAGTCCGAATTGCGCCAAGATGTTTTAACCCTTTCGTGGTCACGCACGCGTTTACGCGGTCGCACTTTGGTACTTGTAAGTGGTCGTGAACGCATATAGGCGGTCAGACTTTTGTACTTGTAGATGGTCACAAACGCGTATAGGCGGTCAAAATATTCTACTTGTAGATGGTTATGAACGCGTTTGCGCGTTTGTGCTTCCCCCCACTTCTCGAGACTGGGAGTTAAAGAAGGCGTTTCTCAATCACTCCCTCTTTCCACACACACAATAGGCGTTAGGCAGACTATTTGTCAACTGGATTACCGTATTTTAAGTCGAATGCCTTTAGAGAACTTCGTTTTCTGTAAATGCTTAAGAATGGCATTGTATTTCGAAACAAATACTAAGCAACTTTATAGAATATCGTCGTTTACTTATTTTATTTTATTATTTCTATCCATAAGATTCTAATTCATTACTATAATTATTATTATTTCAGATCCTTTGCCAAATAATATTTATTTATTTCGCATGTTCATTATTTATTATGTAATATTTATTTATTTTGTTCTTTTAATGAATATACACGTTCTTTTCTTTCCTTTTTTTTCTAAATGTATGTCATTTTTTTCATTTAACTATAATACTAAATAATTAAACTTTTTTTTTCTTTACTTACACCACTTTTGTTGCATAATAATAATAAAAAATTCAAATATCTAATCTAACATAACACATAAAAAAAAAATATTTTTATTTATTATTGTTGCTCAAATTTTATTCAAATTCTAGCATAATTTTAAAACTAGTACCGTGAAAACTGTCTATAATGACACTGAAGGAGCCAGAAAAAGCATCGATGTAGATATAGGTTTTCATTATAGGTAGATTCAAGACTGTTCATTTATTCAGAGTACATAATATAATAATTATTACATATAGATGAATCCTTCGTTTAACTTTTTAGAATTATCTAATTAAATAATTCAATTTAATTATTTTCTTATCAATAAAAATAATTCTGGAATTTTATATTAATATACAATGCCAAATATAAGACCGTAAAGAAAAACAAACAAACAGGGATTTACAATTTTGACTATTAAACAGGAGAAATAAATTTCAGATATTTTGCATTTGGATATAAACCAAAGAGAAATACTTCATGTAAAAAAAAAAAAAAAAAAATGGATGTTTAAATGTTGAAGCTAAGAAGAGAAATAGTACTTTTATTTATTCACAGCCATTATTTGACATTCCCAGCCTTCTAAAAAGAAATAAAAAAAGAATTATGTAAAAGTTTCATGTAAAAAGAAATAAAGTTTTTTGCTCAATTAATTCAATCGCATGTACAACAGTCTTTACCATTTTCCTTTGGCATTCTAACAGGGTATTTTTATCAGTATTTTAACTTTAGTTAACAATAAAATTGATTAACTAAATTTAAATACACTTCAATATTTATAGAGGGCTTAAATATATGTTGTAGAATTCATATGAGCTAAAGAATATATCCACATAATGCTCTTTTTTAGAAACATACAGTTGATCGCTTCGTTCAAAAGTTAATCGTGAGTATACTTCTCTGAGGAAAACACGCATTGACTAATATTATTCCTAAGGAAGAATTTTTTTAAGATAGCTCGCTTGCATTTCAGTATTTTTAAACGATTTTTTTTATTTGAGTAGCTGAGGTCGATCTGTACAAAGGACGTTTTTTACTTCTTCTATTTTATTTGCAGGTTTTTTTTTTTTTTTTTTTTTTTTTGTTTTTTTTTTTTTAATGAGGATACTTTTACTTTCGAAACCGGTTCCGAAAATAAAAGCATCCTAATAAAAAAAAAACTATAAACAAAATAGAAAATGAGAAAAACGGTCTTTGTATAGATCGATCTCAGCTGACCAATGCAAAAGAATTGTTTAAAAATATGGAAATGCAAACGAGATATCTAAAAAAAATTCTTCCATCGGATAAACATTAGCGAGCGGGTGCTTTCGCGTGAGTGAAGTAACCTCTTAACTGTTGGAAGTAGATCAAAAACTCCAAACAATTAAATATCATAGACGGGTTTATTAAGTCCAATATTTTTCGCAGTAATTTGCAATGCTTTTTTAATATTTTAGAGCAAAAGTAAAGTAATTTTATTTTGCAATTTGAAAACTTTCTTTAATAATATGAGACAAAGTTAATGATAACTCTCTCGTGAAGGCTGTATTTAAAAATCTGTACAAACATATCATAACGTTATTTTTGTTTGTATTTTTCTGTTCTTATTCGATTTTCCTTTTGTTTATATGGCAGTTTACATACAAAGGGGTTTGCCATGAAAGGATTATTTCGATCAATAAAATGATGTTTACACAGTACTTCTCAGGTTGGGAGATATAACCTATCATCTCACCAATTTGATTGTGCAAATTAAAAAAATAATAATAATTTTAAGATAGGTAATGCATTCATATGCATTAAAGACATATAATTTTTAAAAAAGTTACTCTTTCCTGTTTTTACTTGTATTAAAAAATAAATAAAGGGGTATTTTTAGACATATTTATACGTGTAGTTTTCATTATATTTGACCTACTTATATTTTTAAATAACTTGACACTTGTACCGTGCATTAGTACATTTATAAATAGTATATAGACCCAGTTTTAAGCATTATTACCGCAAATACTTGGCTTAGTATGAAAAAAGTTCTATTTGCACCTCTTTTGAAGGTTGGGGGTGGGGGTGGAGATAATCCAAAAACCATTTTTATGTTTATATCACTGACTGTGCCCACTTTGCAAATAAAAAAAAAAATTGTGTATTATTTGTGCTTTCTTAACATAACGAACCCCAATATAGCGATTCTTACATTAAAACCTCCATATTAAAAAAGCCCTAAATGTTATTTATTCACACAGTTATATTTCACAGAGAAGAACCAGAGGTGTAGCCAGAAAAATGCTTATGAGACTACAGTTCCCCGTTCGATAGCTACAGTTGTCAATATTGTTTACCTAATCATCCTACTAAATACAACAGAGTTGACCAAATATTCCAGTGTTATTAATTCCAATGATACTTTAAAAGTTTCTATGAGTTTTCTTTGAAGTAAGTTTTGAAAGAGAGTAAGTATATCCCATTGTTATCTAGTCCAAACTCTTGCAACCTGAGAATGACATCGAAATTGTACTTATAAGTGAAGCTTTGAGCTTTAAGAAAACTATGATTGACAGCCCCACCCCTTCCCTTGTAAGGATGATTTCTAAAGAAAACAGTTCACAGGAATAGTAAAATTTCAAATAGCCGTAACTTGCTACACATTTTTTTCATTGTCACGTATTTAATAAAAGGATTATGAAAAGTTTATGTTTTAAATCAGTTCTTTTAAAATAAGTATTAATCTATAATTATTAAATCGTGAATATTGCCCAATGTAACAGGTTTGGCTAGGTGGGGAGACCTATCAATTGACTTGAGCACAACAAGCACCACCCATGCACAATGTAACAAAAGATTGTTGATATAAAAATAAAGTAAGATATCATTTAAAAAAAAAAAAAATCTTTTCTGATATCACCGCATAAATATTAGAATAACTCCCTCGCCTCCCCCCACGAAAAATAAAAACTGATAGCCGGAGAGTTATCCTTATTGTAGCCTAAAAATTATTATCAAACTAATGGTTATTTTTAATAATGAAAACTCTTTGCTGCACATTTCCTGTATGTTATCAAGTTCTGCCCCATTCCGCAAGAGTCTTTATGGAAGAATTTAATAATTTAGCTGTTCTACCTATGTACTTTTAAACAATCACCTTTAATGATCTACTTTAAAAAAAAGTAAAATTCGTGATATTTTTTATGGTCATGTTAGCTTTGATATCTTGAAATAATAATTAAAAAAAATATCCGATTAAGTCACACACTAATATCAATTTGTAATTCTAAATTATAAGGAACCTCTATTTTATTTATGTATTTATTTTTTACATTTTCCAAAATAGTTAAAAAGGGTTTATGACTTCCGTTTGTTTGTCAGTGCTCTAACTTGCGTAACTATAATTCGATTTCTCTGAAATTTTGCATGTTATTGACATTTACTATGGCACGATCGCCATTGAAAATGAAGTATGTAGCATGTACAATTCACTTACAGGGGCATTCAAAAGCATGCCGTTACATTACGGCCAATGGGAGAAAATCGTTTCAAGTACAGCACTAAAACAAACTTTCTTTAGAATATGAAATGCAAAGAATTTATTATTCATTTTCAGAATCGCACAGTAGAATTACGTTACATAATGATCTACGGGGAAAACCGTTTGCAGTATATTTCAATGTAGATAATCTATTTCAAACAAATTTAGGTAAAAAGATCTTAGTAAAAAAAAATCATTGTTAAAAATAATAATTATTATAAATACTTAGATGAACGTAAAATTAAGAACTATTAGTTATTAAAGTTACATACATATTCAGTTATAGAAAACCGATTATAAGCTTCAAGTAAAGCCCGAGGCAAGCTCGCAAATCTGTACCCTATTATTAATAGCAAAAACATATATTATACATATCTTTTCACTAAAGCACGCTAAAAAGCCCTTGGAAAGGGGGAGAGGTAAACATAAAATACAATCTATAGATTCTTTCAATTTAGTATGTGGATAGCTTATGTATAAGAGCATTAACTTTTATATATTTATGGGAGCTTCGACCAAAGACAGCCTTTTAGGGAAGAGGGAGGAGTAGGACATGGAATTAAAAGAAACAAACCTGTACATACAGATATTTTAAAGGGGTCAAAACAATAATAAAGTAAAAAGAACTTTTTTCAAAAGTGTAGGTTTTCCATTATCTTGATTTTCATAATGTAGGAGGGGGCAGAGTTAAGAGCGGGGTATACGTGTGTGTGCGTGTGGGGGGGGGGGGTAAAAATAAGTGGGAGTCAAAATTTTGAGGTTTCGACAAATAAAACAAAATTTAGGGAATTCACAGCAGAAATGAAAATATTTTCTCGAAAATAATTTAAAAATAATATTTAGGATCTAAATTTATTGGGTATGGTGTACAGTCCTGCATCGGGTCGGGAAAACTTTCCTTTTTTGCCGGAAGTCGGATTAACTTCTACAATTTTGCAGCAAATCGGGTCGATATCCATTATTTCGGCTTCGGGTTAGGTTTTGGCTAAAGCGGGCCCGGTTCGGGTTGAACCGATTTTTAAAAGAGTTTCTAAAATATTTTTTCTGGTGAAAAAACTATATAGAATAACAGTTTTTAAAGAAATGGAAATTTGAATACACACATGATATTTTACATACATAAATTTTTACACACACATGCGAAAAAAAAAAAAAAACTGGAAAGTAAAAACTTTTTTTTTCCCCATTTGAAAAATTAAGGAAGATATAATGAAAATAATTAAATTTTGAACTCGAGTGCGAAAACCAAACTTCAAAATAAGACAGTTTTCTGTATACATATTAAAATTATTTTAATTTCAGCAATTCACCCTTTCCTAACAAATATTTTAAATATTCACAAAAGTACCCTTTTTCAACCGTCATTTTTTCGTACACTGTTCTTCGGTTGCCTTGGAATTCCTCTGTTAATGATTAGTAAACACTACGCGCATTATTATTACTATTATTTTTAATGGGAAACAGACTGCAGTGCACATTAGCAATGTGTATCAGTTATTATGGTTGGAATAATATACACTATAAAAAAGTACTACAAGCAGATATCGACCTAGACCATAATTCGAGTTTATTCAAATAATTTTATACACTCATGTAAACCAACAATAAAAACCGCACTCACTATTTCCAATAGTGAACACGCCTCCATATCATATATCGATTTCACGGCAATACAAGAAATATTTACAAAGGTCAGATGGAAGAGCAGTACTAGACTTTGTCGCGATGGCGCCCCAAGTTCACAATTACCCTAAAATATTCAAGTGTAACTGCATATTGTTTAAAAAGATACCAATGGACAGTACAAGTATCGAATTATTCAAAAATATAAATAGAATGGATGCAATTAAAGCAGTAGATATGATAAAGTGTAAGTGCATGTCTTTAAAAACAGGGAAGAATCACTATCGAAAAGATTCTTACAATAATGCAAACGAAAGCATTATCTGCCAGTTAGGAATTAATGCTAATACTACATTACAAATATGATTAAAATAATCATGATGAAATTAATGTATTGAAAATGGAAAAAAAAAGTTAAAACCTAGATTTTGATGACTGAACTATTCATTTCGTTACCATGAGAATTAAACTAAGAAAACATTTATTTTAATGCATTAAACTACAGTAATACAGTATAATGTACATTTATTTTACCGTATTCCATTTTTAATTATAGATTACTTGGAGATCACAAATATATTTTATTATAAATGTTGATTTCTTTCCTTCTCATGCTGACTGATAATTGTTACATCATATAAATCCAACTTATTGCAATTGCTTCAGAGTTTGTGACACTAATTTTGGGGGGCTCTGGGAAAATGCCCCGTACAAAAACTGCATAATATTCCAAATTGATTTTTTTCTGACACATTCCTGAATTGAGTTTTGTTCATAAACACATGGAATTGGCAGGTGCTCTTATTCAAAAACTATAAAGTCGAACAATTTTTTTCCATTTTTCGATAAACATAGGAAGGAGGTCTTTTAGAAAATGCTGTTAAATTTGGCGTTTTGAGAAAAAATTCTGCATACGGAAGCCCGATAAAAGTTATAATAGGAAAACGCTTGTAATTCTCAAGTAATTTATTTGTCGAAAAAAAGAAAAAGTGAAAGAAAAACAAAACATTTTGTCCCAAATCATTGTCATACCTGCATTTGTCAAGCTTTTACATTTATATATTAATTCCTGAATGTGTCAAAGTTTTTATTGTTGAACGGGCATTTTTTTTTCTTTTGCATCCAAATAATATTTACAAAAGTTAGTAGTAGGGCAGGTGGAAGAGCATTAATTAACCACCATATACTGGCAGGGTCCGACTTAGGCTATGGGGAGGAGGGGGGTGGGGGGAGGTTGTCCGGGGCAAGAATCATTTTGGGGCTCCTTCTTCTATCTATCTATCTATAGATTTTTTGTGAATAATATGGAAGTAGCTAGTACTAAACTTCACACATATTGTATTATATGCATAAATTTTATATCCGGTACTGTTTTCCTCTGTATACAGAGTGTCACAAAAAGATAATCAGAACTTTAAGAAAAAACACTAGTAGGATAGTAGTAGAAAAAGAATTACAGATTGTTTGATACGAATATTTCTTTGCAAACTTTTACTTTGCTTATCTACGTACGTTATAAGATGTCTAAAAGAAAATGTCCCGAATTGGTTATAATTATTGGTTTTAACTTGCTGCGTACGAGAAAAACGTTAATAAAGAATTTATTTTGAAAACAATAGAATACTAAATTGTCATAATAAAATATTAATCATTAGTTTTCTAATGATATTTGCGTAGGTGGAGAGGGTACTGGAAGCGGAGGGAGGAATGGGGACCGCACTTCCTTCTTAAATGTTTGAAAATATATGAATTTTGGTCACTTTTGTTTAATTTTAAACATTTGGCACCTTTTAAATAAAAATTCTGACTATTCCCTAAAAAGGATTCCCTGGAGTCCCCTAAAAAGGGCGGCCCGGGGCAGCTTCCCCGCTTGCGCCTACATAAGTCGGGATCTGACCATATATATGTAATATATATATATATATATAT
This sequence comes from Maratus speciosus, assembly GCA_963932465.1. Lineage (NCBI taxonomy): Eukaryota > Metazoa > Arthropoda > Arachnida > Araneae > Salticidae > Maratus > Maratus speciosus. Next base: position 88,815,178 of record OZ010794.1, on the reverse strand, counting down.
ATATATAGATATAGATATAGATATAGATATAGATATAATGAATTACCATAACCAATAACTTTATATATTAAAATTTATTTTAAAAGATCTTTGTAAAACATTTTTATTTATGCAATGTATTGCCTAAATTGTGTTTCCTTTGTACTAAATACTGAAATTTTTACTCATACTTTGTTAGATCCCACGCCCACCCACGACCTCTTTAACTCTGCCCTCTTCTACATTGTAAAGAACAAGATGATAAAAATTTCCTTTGTTAGTCAACATTTTATTTCAACCCCTTTAAAATATCTGTATATAAAGTTTTTTATGTCCCCCCCCTCTCTTTCTTCTCACCCTAAAGACTACCCTTGGTCAAAGTTTCCATAAACATATAAAACTCGTTGTTCTTATACATAAGCTATCGAAGTAGCGAGTTGAAAGAACAGATACCCGTGCTTAGCGTGTGCTTTACTTGAAACACAGAAAAAAAATATAAGCATTACAGACTATGGAAGTTCTTTAGAGAATAGTTTTCATTGCGTGATGCATTTTCTCGCTGAACTATATTTGTATACCAATAGAAGTTTGTTGAACATAAATAAATTGATATACAGAAATACGCAAACCAACAAAATACATTGCCGTTTGGGTGCGTAATTGCTGGAAGTGCGGTTGGTTGGTTGATTTTTGACGGCCAATTATCTGCACGAGGGATACAGGCCCAGGGGAGGGGGTGCCAGGGAGGGTCTTTCTAAGGGAACCTAACCCGTATTTACGCATGGGAATCCATGGCTCGAAGAAAACCATGAAAACTCCGAACGGTTAGGTCGACGGGCGCGATTGGGCTCGAACCCAGCACCTCCCGTCTACCAACTTCGAGAGCAGAACCTCTCAGCCACTGGTGGGGCTGCTGGAAGTGCGAGTTAAATCGTGTTATACGTCTTTATCTGAATTAAATTTGAGCATAATATGTGTTGTGTAAAAAATCATTAGATAATATACAGGGTCGTGCAAAAGAATTCGAGAGCATTCTTTTCTACTGGCGAAATTGGCTACAAGTGAATTTTCTAAATGAAATAAGTTTTAGAATGCTAAATAATTTGTATGCTATAGATCGTAAATAAGGCTACAAAGTATAGACTATTTTTTTATTAGAAGGTAACTGCTAAAACTGGATTTCTAAATGTGTTATATGTTTTCCATACCTTTTACTCACATATCTTCCTGCACCTTATTTAATGGTAAAGATTCATTACAGTTTTATAGATAGATGTGTTGGAAAGTGTTGAAATATGATTTTTTGTTCATATTTTTATAAACTTTTATTTTTTATGCTGGTGAAAGTTTTCAAAGTTTCCATACATATAAATATGCAGAGATAATACTATTTGTTTATAAAATAAATGGAAAAATAAAAAATATATCTTGAGAAGGAAAATTAAAATTGGCCTCATCCAAATCCTAAAACTTTAAAAAAGGATAAATCGTAAAAAGGGATAAAAATGGCATTTGATTTTTTTAAAACTCTTTCCAGCATATTTGAAAAGCGTTTATGAATTCGGCTTGTCTATTTTTCCTCCTGTCCGCCATCTGTCCGTGTTCTAACTCGCGTAAATATAGTCCAATTTTCATGAAATCGATATATGTTATTTGTGTTTACTTTGGCATGTTTAGTATTGAAAATGAAGCGTGTAGATTTCGCTACATTCATTTACAAGGACACTCAAAAGAATGCCGTCACATTACGGAGAATGGAAAAATCATGTGTGGTGTGGTTAAATGATATTACGCTATTTTAAACATATTGGAATTTAAATACATCACTGAGGTGTATACTGCAAGGCGATTAACGTAAAATATAGTGTGCATAGAATTTGTATTTCGTTTTCAGGGACACACAAACAAATTTGGCCTATGAACAATAATTGCTAAATGTTCGTTATCAGTTGTAGTACGCTTTTTAAAATTTGACTGTTATTATTATTTTTTCCTATTACATAGTGATTATAAATTCTAGAGATCAAATACAGCGCTACACTATCTCAAATACATTCCCGTTCAGAAATTGCAGAATGGAAATTTTCATGCTGAACTAAATTTTTCCATACTATGTCGCATACATACAAAGATATAGAACATAGACAGGGCTGCACAAAAAAAAAAAAAAAAAAAAAAAAAAAAAAATAGATATTTTTCTGATTACTGATTGAAATTGCAGAAAATGGATTTGCAAATGCGTTATGCGTTTTCTAATTTATTTATTTAGACATCATCTTTCTCCGTAATAAGCTGTAAAGTTTTGTTTCAATTTTCTGAATGTATTGGAAAATGTTAATTTATGCTACACGCATCATTTTTAGCTCTTGCTTCTTTTGACAGATATTCTTTTTCAATTTCTCCAAAGAATTAGAAAATATAATACTGAATCTTACTGTACTAAATATAAAGAAAAATACATGAATATATTCCGAAATTATAAAAATAGTGCTTAGTTTCCATCTAGTCTAAGAATATTCAATTTGTGTTCCACGGAGTTGCGAATTTTGTTATTGTAAAGTATAAATCACTTTTCTCTCCTTATGGGAGATAAAGTGAGAGGGGGGGGGGGGGGATAACACTTCACAGGCATTTGAAATTGATTGTATTTTTCTCATTTTGTGTAGGAAAATATATTTGGTATGGAAAATAATTCCTGTTATACGAAAATTTTAAATGTAATTATTTCTCCTAGGTGGTGGGAAAGAGAAAAAGGGCACCCGAAAAAAAGGCGATTTTATTACTATGAAACTTGCAAAAGTACATTTATTTTGTATATTGCTATGCAGACTCTCCATTTGCCTATTTATACATAGTAATACCTGTATTAAGCAGAATCTTGCCTTAAAAAGAAATCCAAAGTTCCTTAAAAAATTCTAATCCAAAATAATTATATTGTCCTTTGCCATTCCGTCTTAAAGGGTTTCATTGTTAAAATTAAAACCCCCATTTAATCAGTAATACTATACATATGTGGAAGTAGTATTACATCTATATCTCATTAATGCTGCAAAACTATGATCACTAATTAATTACAATAAAACTTGTAAGAATGGAATCTATGTATAACATAATCCCTCTTTAAACGGAAAATTTTATATTTTCAAATACGAAATATTACACAATTACACCTAGTAAAACCCGTCTGAAACAGAATTTGCTTTCGTACCGAGCGATCTCGTATTGACCGTTTTTATTGTAATACAGTGGTACCGTGTAATGTTACTGATTAATTAATTCTGTAATACTTAAGTACTATATCTTTACCATCTGTAAACATGATTTAAATATAAGAAATAGCGTACTTTATAAAAAAGCTGTTTCTTTTATTGCTCGCAAAAAATGAGTTAGAGGGATTATCATTTAGAAGAAGATTTTTTCCATTTATTTTGAATGCGCATTTGAAATATTATATAACAATCGCATTTTTTTTGGGGAGGGGGGGGGGGTGGAATATTTGAATGTATTTTCAACTGGTATATTCATCAGGATAACGTAAAATATATCAGCTCTCTTAGATTTATATCACAGGAAAGCAAAGAAAGCAGATATTACACTAACTTGTATAACGACAGATTATTATTATTATTTATAAAAGAAAAATTAAATAATATTAACATAAATTGAAATTGAGATACGAGGAATTACAGTATCTAAAAGCGAGCACCATGGTATGCTGTACTAAACATTTAATTGTGATTTATTGTAGAGTGAGATTTAGCGATATATGTACGTTATATAAAATTTAAATCTATTAATAAAATCGATTACTTCCAGTCTAATTTCATAATTAAATCATTACAAATTAATTAAATTTCGAAGTTCATGTAGCAGAAACTGTTCAGAAAAAGATGCATTTAGAGGAAATGAAACGTCTTGTTATTACGAAGATATAAATTCTTTTCAAATTTAGATAAAATTTAATAGCACACAAAACAAATTATACTAGATTCAAACATTATATCAACGGTCGTACGCTTCGGAGAATTTTTCAGGACAAATACCAGTGTTTTAAAATAAAAATAAATCTAGCTTAAACGAGCAAAATTTCGACTTATATAAGGAGCGATTTTCTATAAAAAGATTACGGGTACGGAAGAATTTTCTGTTCTTGAAATGTCAGGGCACATACGACCCCTGTTATTTCAAACCAGAAGGAAGAGAGACCTGTATTGTGAAAACTGTTATGTTGTCCCGGATTAACCAGACATCTTTTTCGAAAGCTATTAGTCAAATAGTGTTAAACGCCCATCCCGCCTCCGTGGACAGCCTACTCAATCATTCACTGATAGAAAGAAGGGGAAAGAAAAAAATCCCTAAGCACTTTTGAACTACAAAATCACATAACCCCTTCTGCTTTTTGAACAAGTTTTTTCTGGCTATTCAAGTCCTTTTTAACACACATTTTTACAATCTGTTGAAACGCTCAATGGGTTAAAAACGCCAAGGTCCCTATAGTGGAAAAATATCCTAATTCTCATATGAAAGTTTAAAAATCTGCTTTTAATTAAATGAAATGTGTAACTAATAAAGCTGTCTTTAACGATGTGCGACAGATGCGGTGTCCGAAGTCCGCTGCTAATGTTATTATATTGTATTATTAGCCTACTTACTGTTAATTTACTGTTAATATTAAATCTGTAAAAGAAAGATTATAGTTATAGATCAGATATGTTGGTTGCCAAAACTCGATTACAGAAAATTAGACTGAGTAATAAAGGTGTTACATGATTTCAAGCTGAATAAAATTTTATATGCTTTTACAAAAATCTACATAAGGCAAATCTTTCAATTCATCTGTCCTTCTTTCTATCTTTTACTTCCTTAAAACAAATTTTATTAAAGACCGGGAGGCGTCTGCACAGATCATCACCTCATCGAGTTGACGGCTGAAATTGTAGGACTAGTTAAAAATCGATTAGCGTATTAAAATGTAACTGGTCTGCCAAGTCATATCTTTGTTGAAACCACCTACAGACCCAATTTTACCGGTTAATTGGTGGATTTTCCATTGCGTTTTCCTGAACCCATTCCTCCATACTTTTGGATGCAGGAAAATACAATAGTAAACCTATCAGTCACCCACTAAAATATGATCTTCAGGTTGTTTCTACCAAGATATGATTTAACAGACCAGTTGCATTTTAATGTACTAATCTTGTTTTAACTAATCCTAATATTTAAGCTGTAAACTCGATGAGGTGATGGTGTGCGCAGACGCCTCCCGGTCTATTATAAATGTCGGAATTCTAATCTCAATAGCACTCTGGTCAATCTGGCAATTATCCCAACTATTTATGGAACACTATTCCTTTAAGTGCGTTTTAGTGATGTTAAAGAGCTTTATATATATGCGTCATACATATTATACATATGCATATAATACGTAATACATTTGCATCATACATATTATAGGTATGTGTATAATAAATAAGACATATGCATCATTATGACGTCAGAACAAACAAAACATTTTTTGTCGCCAAATTTGAGAATTGACATGATATATTACCAAATTCGGTGACACTTCGCTAAATGTCACCAAGCTTGGCGAGTATTTGACGTTTGTGGCTACTTTTCAATGAGTTAATTATTAATGCGAGCCATCTATTTATATTTTTCCGCATATCATCTGAATAGTTATTAAATATAACGTACGAATATTTCCAAAGTGCTAGTAGTTTCGTCACTGCACAAAACCTCTGCTATTGTTAATATATTGTACTGTTATTATACTTACTGTGACTATGTTGTTAATTTTACTCTGCTGAAACTTCTGTATTATATAAATAGAATTTACGGAAACTATTAAAGCACTGAAACTGACAATTCTCCTTATGATTATTATAATTTTATAATATGTAACCTGTCAATCGATATGTACCGTTAGAAGGAATCTTCTATAATCCGGTTCCTCGCATTTTAGTTTTCAGGTTTCGAATAAAATTAGCTAAAAACTTAAAAACATGGCAAATTGGCTAGTTCTTCAACACGATTAGATGAGAAGAATGATAGATTTTCAAATGGATCATAGCAGAGAGCCCGTAAACCTTCTATTCTTCCGTAATCGAGTCTATTGAAAAGGTTAGCATGAAACAAAAAGATATTAGCATCAATATGGTTTAATGTAAATGCAGATATTATCAAAGGATTTAATAAGAATCATTTCACTTGTACACAATCGTATCAGTTAAAATACAATAATTGGCAGTGAACCCAATTAGAAAAGATTACTTAATAGGATTAAAAATTTCCGCATTAGAGAACGAATCGTAACTGATAAGGAAACATGCATAAGTGAGTTAAGAGATATTTGTCATGAAAGAATGAAATACATAACAACACAAAATATATGATGTGCTTCCATGATCGTAAAGAGTTCTTGATTTCTCTATCAAAAGCTTCCGACTTGGCGAAAGAATGGGCAAGTAAATTAAATTATGAATAACAGTAACATGATGCAATGTTTAACATGCAATTAATAGAGTATATACTGCTTGCTAGAGGCGGCTAGTACTTTAATATAAAAATAAATAAAGTATGAATTTGTAAAGCTCAATAAAATAAATTTAGGTATTTTTATGCTAGCCGGGCGCGAGTGGCAAATCGCCAAATACTGTCTCCAACTCTATTGTTCATATTGCATTCATTTCATTTAAAAATATAAACTTTTCAGTCATCTCATTTAAAATAGATGCATTTCCCTCATTTTATTTAATAGAATATTTAACATAGAAATAAATAAATAAATAAATAACAAATAATAACATAAACCAAAATATTTTATTTGAAAATCAAAGCATTGTTTCTAATTTACACGTGTGAAAAATGAAAACTGCTATTGGCGAAAAAACAAAATGCTAATTAGGAGATTTGCTCCCGGCTAACATAAAAGTACTGAAATTTAAGTTTTTTTTATATTAATATAGCTTAGAAAAAAACTAGAAAAAACATACAAAAAGTAGTGATATCCCAACAAAAAGTTTTCGGTAAAAAAAAAAGCGCCAAGTTCTCCTTAATGTTTCGGCCAGAAAAAGTAGTGATATCTGAAGTTCACACAAGGGCACAAGTTAAAAGCCAAACATCCCAAATCTTTCATTGAAAATGGCTTCTTGCGACTTGGCCGTTAATGCCTTCGAGAGGATTTTTCAAATTTTAAAGTATGTACAAATAAGCTACATGACAACTACATTTTTTGATTATTTTAGGCATTTTGTGGCACAAAGTACAGAAATAAAATACACATTTAAAAAAAGCATTTAAACCACTTCAGTCTATTTAAATGCTTTGAAGTTAAATATAACAAAATACTTGTATTCAGAAGGTAATATCCCTAATTGCTAAAACATAATTAGTATCAGCTTTTAACAGTTTATAAATCGAATACCTCTTAATGTATGCAAACAAACTATAATCAATGTTCAAACGAAAAAAATCTCTTTCGTCAATGCACAAGATTTCAATATTATACAATAAAATATAATGTAACATATTGTGAGATTTAAAGAAAGTAAATTTTGTTTTATTTCTTAGGTTTTACGTTAATGACTTTAGCTTTAGACCGTACGAAATGGCAATTAAACCACATGTGGACTAAATGATCTGTAATCAAAACTATTGTTTGTTGAAATTGAATGGTATTTATCAGAAATCTTTTACTTACAATGTCTTTATGTGAATTTGCCTCTTTGCATACTAATATTAATTTTAATATTTAAATAATTCATAAATTCGAAATTTGCAATCATTAATTTTGAAAAATCCTCTCGAAGGCATTAACGGCCAAGTCGCAAGAAGCCATTTTCAATGAAAGATTTGGGATGTTTGGCTTTTAACTTGTGCCCTTGTGTGAACTTCAGATATCACTACTTTTTCTGGCCGAAACATTAAGGAGAACTTGGCGCTTTTTTTTTTACCGAAAACTTTTTGTTGGGATTTAATTATTTTTTTAATAGATTTATTTTCCTGAATTTCACGCTCCTACCTAAAACTGCAGAGATATGCCAAATGTTCTAAAATTATCGACCCTTCCTTTAAGACACTTAGGGAGGGATTTCTAAAATTGCTGAAATACATGTTTAATTATTTTTTTAGTAGATTTATTTTCTGGAATTTCACTCCTCTACCTAAAACGGCTGCTGAGATATACCAAATATGCTAAAATTTTCTACCGCCCCTTTTAACCCCATTAAGGGGGGAGGGGGATTTCTAAAATCGCTGAAACACGTAATTATTTATTTTTTTAGTAGATTTATTTTCTGGAATTTCACACTACTACTTAAAACGACTGCTGAGATAGACGAAATGTTATAAAATTTTCGACCCCACTTTTAACCCCCTTAAGGGGCTGAAATTCTAAAATCGCTAAAACCCGTGTTTAATTATTTTTTTAGTAGATTTATTTTCTGTTATTTCATGCACCTATCCAATATATAATCCTGAATCCGCTATAATCATGAAGTGACTTCTAGAAACGAATTTGTTTAAAAGGTTAAATATTTATATTGTTTAAAACCGAAGATTTCTTTTTAAAGCTGAAAGTAAGTTTGTTAAGCGTGCGTGATTTGTCTTTTCGTATTTAGATTAAAAATTCCGAGTGAAAAACGCTAAATATTTCGAAAATAATAAAGGAAAAAAAAAAAAAAAAAACAAGAAAGGAAAAAAAAAATAGGAGAGTGAGTTTCGGAAAATATATTTTTTAAATGATTATTATTAATATTTTTTAAAGCGGATTTCGGTTTTCAAAGGGAAATGAGCGTAGATATATGTCTTGGTATCTGTGTTTCTTTTCTTTTTACTTTCCGAAGCTGGTGCTAATTTTTTAAAATCCCAGAAAAAAATTAGCAAACGATTTTTTTTCAAAGAGTTAAGAGTAATATTTTTAGAAACGGATTGGGGAATTTGAAAGGAAAATAAACGCAGATGTGGACTGGTATTTTTTCTAATTTGATTTCTAAAGCCAATGCCAAATTCTAATAATCGCACAAAAGAAAACAGAAACCCCAAAAATGACTAACCGAAACGAACGGTTAAGGTTTTATATTAATATTTTAAAAATCAGTTGCGGCATTCGGTAAAAAAAAAAAAAAAAAAAAAAAAAAAAAAAATGAACGCAAATGTGGTTTGTCATCTTATTTTTTTTTTTTTTTTTTTTTTTTTTTTTTTTTTTCATATTTTGATTTACGAAGCCGATGACGAATGTTAAACACAGGAGAAAAAACGTACTTTAGAAAAGTGAGTTTTGCAAAAGAATTTTTTTCAAATAACTAATATTCGTACTTTTCGAAACGGATTGCGGAATTCAAAGGATAAAATGAACACATATATGATCCGCAGATTTTTAAAGGTTGCAGAAATCGCGATAAATACAGAAAGGACTCTCGGGAAACCTTTTTTTTTTTTTTTTTTTTTGAAAGTGTTAACTTTGATATTTTTGAACGGATTGCAAAGTTTTAAAAGAAAAGCACGATTTTTAATTTGGAGTAATCGATTTTCCGTATTCCGCTTAGTTAAATGGATACGGGCTTCGTAAACACGGGAATAAAAAACACAAATTCGTCATTTCTTAATTTTTTTTAATTGTTAATATTAATATTTTTTAAAATGGATTGCTCCGTTAGAAAGCTTAAGCAACATAGATGTAGTTGTGTGCCTTTCGTTTTTTCGTATTTCGAACGGGTCGGTATTAAATGGCCCGATGTGGAAAAAAAAAATCCGTACACTTTAAAATTCTAAATTAGTTTTTTTTTTTTTGGTTTTTTTTTTTTTTTTGAAAGCGTATAAAACCCACTTAAAGAACGTTTACATTTTACTTTAAAACGACATATTCTGCTTTTAAAAATATAAATATTGCGGGGACCTCGATACAAGGGTCGTTTGGAAAGATTTTCGTCTTCAAGTATAAATTCTTAAAAAAATCGGGTTACATATATCTACAAATTTGATACATATTTAAGGTTATCGCGGGCCCGTTTAATGACGAGCGAGTGTACTAGTAGAGAAATAAAAATAAGATAAGCATAGTTCGCTGGGGGAGGGGGGGGGGGAGGTATAGCTTTTCAGTACAAATTTCTATGAGGTTGCCATGCATGACAGTTTAACCGTTTAGCGACGAATTTTACGCATTTGTGACATGAATGGTTTTCAGAATCCTTGATAACTAATACCAGTAAATTTGAATACAAAATTTTCCTTTTTTTCTATCGCAGATTTTCTGCAATTAATTAGGAGAAAAATTTCTTTTATGAATTATCGGTGATAAGAGATCAATATTTCTTTAAACGACGCTTGTTGCGAAGGGGTTAATAAACTAAAATGCTTGTTATGATGTTCTTACTGATGATAACACATATTATTATTTATAAAATATAAAGACACACATTAAATAAAAGTACTTACAATTTTTTTGTATTAAAATATCTATATTAATAAAAAAAAAAGTGTTTCTCGTCCGTGTATCTTCTGTGTGTTTGTTTGTTTGTTGACGACGGTTAGAGAAATCTATCGCACGTAGTAGTCTACAAATTTAGATAAGGATACACATAGACAGATTCAAATGAATCTGAGGCTGAGATTTTTCATTTTGTGATAATTAGATTTATTAGTCTTTCCTTGAACAAATTCATAGAACAAAATGTCCTTTGCACAAGCCTCTTGTTATGCACGTGATTTTATCAGAGATTTATTCAATCCAAGCAACAAAACGAAAAAAAATGTGCACATAATTGTGAAAATTAAAGATTTTAATGAAACATTCTTTCTTATGGCTAAAATTATGCAGTTTTAGGTATAATTATGAAAGTAATTTTCAGAGAATCTGCGATTGTTTTTGTTGGTTAGGGATGCTATGGTCATCTCTTGCACACGTGAGCTAAACAGACCGGGACTTCCGTTTAAAATGGAATCTGACCCACTGCACACATCCATACCTGATTGGATTCGAGCTCTTGTTCAGTAACCAGCTCGCTAATCGTATGACAAGCAGGTGGCTTGAATCTGAGAAAAATACTTTGAACGATGTATCATTTTATCACAGGAAATCAATATGTGTCTTTATTTTTCATTCTGAAAAGAAGTTTTAAGTCTATTGCATAAAAGTTTTGACTCTGAATTAAACAGAAAAAAACTGCAGGAAAAAACTGTTTTGACAAACTTTACTTCTTATAGACAACGGGGGCGACCTTTTCCACCTATTTTGAGGGAAGGGGGTTCGAATCCTTAACACATCTTATGCTGCTTGGACATATCGGGCCTTTCTCCGCGCTCTCATAATAAAAATATTCTTTCCACTAAATTCAGTTTTTGTGCAAGAAATTTATACCTCAGCATCAATATAATTTTTGATAGAAAGTAAAGAATAGAGCTGTGTAGGGGCCCGAGTTATAATGATTATGGGCCCAGGTCGTTTTTTCACGATCATAAATCTAGATCAGAAAAAACACCCGTCGTCAAGTGAGTTTAGGGAAAATTGGGAATCAACTTTAATATCACGCTTCAATTTTTGTGCAAGCAACAAATATGAGCATGAGGATTTTGTTTTCCACCAGGTTCAGTAGGTATAGGAATAGAATCAAGAGATTTTGGGGGAAGGCAGCGGATTTTGAATATCATTTTTAATTTTGTGTATATTGTGAATCTCATGTATAATGAAGTTATACGTAAGTTTGATATTTTAAAGGATAATAAAAATATACTAAAGTATTTCTGTTTTCCCAGTTTTTCTTTCCTCTCATAATATGGTTTAAGTTTAAGCTCACCCGCCAGCAATGCAAGCAGAAATTGGAGGCCCCGAACAGAGGTCAGGTGGGCCCTCTGCATCTACTGTATTTACTCTATGCATATACTTAAACGGTTCCTCACGGGGCCTTTTTCAGCTTAGGGCACCGATACAACTCTCCGCCTATCGCCCTCTGATCATGTCTCTGTTATTCGCATAAAAATATTTTAGCCAAAATGATCTTTTGTTTTTTCATATGACGTCATAAGTGAGTAAACTGATTTCTTAAGATATGTTGAACACAGGGGCCCCAAGAATGTCTATACTTTGGGCCTCTAATTTTTTAAATGAAGTCTTGATGACTATATCATACTGACTTTAATTTGGTAATGGAAATAATTATTTTGTGTACATTCGAAATCTTATTTTTACTTATTTCTTAGGTAATTTTCTTTATATGTATGTACTCATAACTTTTGTAAAATCAAAAATTTCAGTTTTTTTATTCTTGTTTTCTTTTCTGTTATGCTTGTATCTATACTTTGCAATAAATATAGTTAATAAGAACATAAGGATTAAGGGGGTCCGGACACATTTTAAAATAATTTTTATTTATTGAGTTAAAATTCTGAATTTTTTTATGATGGTTAACCTTATCATTTGTAAACAAAATCACATGATAAAACTTCCCAGAATTTAAGAAAAAAATTAAATTTAAAATTTATTCAAAAAGTGGGGTAATTTAAAATCGTTATAACTCGAAATATTATTTATAGAATTTCATTTTTTTTTTCATTTAAATAATCAGAAATATATGAGTTTTAATTTTGATTCAGCATTTTTAAAAATATTAATTTATAAAGATATTAAAAATATTTAACGAAAAAATTTCAAAAAAAGTGGTGTAACTTAAAAAAAAATCATATTTTCAAAAGTAAATATATTTTTCAAATATGCTGAATCAAAATTAAAGTAAAACAATTGAAATAGACAAGTTCCTAGTTTGAACCCTGTATCTTTAACGATTCTCGAGTTATAAGAATTTAAATATGAGAAATGGTGAAAAAACCTATCATGAAGAAAAACGCATTTTTACAAAAAGTCGTTTCCATGACAGGCATTGCTTGAAAGCTAGATTTGGAAAACAAACCAAAACGAAAAAAATAATATTTTTTGTTCTAATTCAGATAGAAACATGATTTAAATGTCATTTTAAGCAAGAAAAAACAGAGAAAGTTTTTATGAAATAAAATGTTTTTGCAAAATTTGAAGATTTTTGTGTCCCAGACCCCCTTTAAGAAAAAAAAAAAAAAAAATGTTTGTACAGAATAAGTATAAATATAACAAGTATTATGTACCATATTTAGAAAAAAAAATCCCAATTATACATTCACTGAAAGCTTATTACCTGATAATACCTGAATACCCGCGGAGGAAGAGAGATAAGAGGAAACAATATATAATGTGACATTGCCTCAAGGCGTAGGCATAGCTCCCTAAGATCTGGTCATTTTTCAGGAAGGCAGGAAGTTGCGGGATATTTGTACTATGGTAACGTGAGTAGTAACGTTAACAACTATTTTACAGCTTTTAGTCCTCTCAGTGGGGAGTTTCCTGTGATTTTTGTTGAAAATCTTCTAAACTTCGCTTCTAAGAAATGTATTTTAGATTGTAAAGGGAAAAAGTATGAGCAAGATAAGATCTGGAATAGTAAAAAATTCCTGTACTTGTTCCATCTGAAACCGAGCCCCTTTGGTCATGGGCCCATGGGCGTTGCCCCTCTGTGTCCCCCCCCCCCTCTCACCGGCCCTGAATAAATTTATAATTATTATTTAGTGATTAGGTACAGAAATTATAAAAACTGCAAATTAGTAGTTTCATTAGTTAATAGCATACAATAACATTATATACATTAATATTTTGTAATAATTATGTAAAACTATATTAAATACAGGGATATTTTTATATATTAAAATTATTAATAGCAGCATTTAATATTTAATTGCTAACACTACTTAAAATTAATAATTATTAAACAATTAAGTCTCTAATTAGGAACGTAATATACATTTTTATGCTTTAATTACTAAAATGATAATTAGTAATTTAGTATTCATTCTAAAAAGAAAAAGGAGCAGGATGCTAGTTCAAAAAACAGCACTATTCCATGAGGAAATATATTAGTAGTAATGTAATTAGTAACGATATAAGAAAAAAAAGTGTATGATTTTTTAGTCCTATGCTAAATAAAGCGTTATTAATTTTTAATAATTTTATTAATTAAAAATACAATTAAATAACAACATGCTTTAATAATATCCTGTTTTTTTCTAAAGAAATAAAGTCCTATTATTTTTGCAAAGTCTTGGGTTCACGGATTTAGAAATACTGTGAAATGGGAAAGTTTTTTTTACAAGAAATCTCTGGCAACAACTACAGGTGAATTTCACTATTTCTTAAAAAGACAGGTTGTATTTTGCCAATTTCAAAAGGGGCCCTTAAAAAATGGCCTAGAGGAAAAAGTAAGTAAATTAAAAAATTAATAAAACCTGCAAATAAGTAATTTCATTAGTAGCACAAATAATAAAACTAAAAAATATTGCTTGCAGCTCGTTTTGCATTTGTACTTGGAAAAATTACTGTTATTCATCTAAATCTAAACTTACACAAATGTATGTGTATGATAACCAAAAAAATTATGAAAATGAGTTAAATCTATTCTTACACGCATACAGAGTAAGTATAAGAATATCTGAAGTCCCCAAAATATTAAATAATAGCAATATCACATCCCAGAGGGGAATATTAGCTTTCAATGGTTCATTTTTAAGAAAAAATTTTGCTACCTTTTCAATACCTTTTTTTTTTTTTTTTTTTTTTTTTTTTGCGTATATGAGTTACAAAGTAAAAAAGAAAGAAAAAGAAAAAAAAGTCAACCTATACTGAAGAAGCTCTTGTTGTGCTTAACTTTTGTATACCAATTAGTTCTTTTTCTCTTATACATTCTTTTACAACAACTGTTGAGCAGATGTCATTTTTTCATTCTTCTTTTGCTCCAATATTTGCTGTAAATTTATTACTTCAAATGTAGAATAAGAAAAAAAAAGATCCTGGCTATTTTATTCTTTTACTTGCAGAAATTTATTATACTGCTATGCTTATTTTATATAAACGAATGAATTATTTGATTACTTAAAGAAGATTATCACATTGCAAATTATATATTTAAATATTTTAAATGAAATGCTTTTTATGTCAGATAAAACTATCCTTTTTAGAAACTTATTGTACTTATTATTTTATGATACTCAGAAATTAAGCTTAGAAGCAAATATTTAAAGCCTTTTTTTTTTTTATTTCTAAGTCATAATACCTGTAGAAACTTTCCAAATTACATTCATCTTAGATTTTAATACCTTTTTATGTCATTTTAGACATTTAGAAAATTTATTATTTTAATCAATGATTTAAAAAAAAAAACAGTTGATGAAAATCATGATTTAATCGCTGATTTAAATCAACTGATAAAAATCGCTGACATCCTAGAAAAGTATTTAGGAATTCATTCTCATATTCTCATAGAAAGGATATACGTATTGAGGTTTACCATGGCATGTTCGGTGTTGGAAATGAAGTGTGTGCCATTTATATTTCGTTTATAGAGACGCTCAACATATTTCCATTACATTACGGTCTATGGGAAATAATCGTTTTAGTAGTGATGTTATAATATTTTTAACATACTGAGATTGATATATAACAAGGAATCACATTACAAAATGTCTACTTTAAAATATGGTGTGCATAGTATTTGTTATCCATTTACAGGCACACACAAATTCGGCATATCGCTCATTTTTGGAACCTCACAAAATAATTAGGTTACAGTACTGTTTATGAGGAATAATTGCTGAAAATGAGTTTTCAATTGCAGTGTGTTTTCTTATATTAAGCAATTTTTTTTTTAATATTACTTTTTCTGCATAAATTATATAGATCATATACAGGGCTGCAGAAAAGAACTCCATTACATTATGATCTATAAGTAAAATTCGTTTGCAGTGCATTTTAATTAAGCTATACTATTTCAAACGTAATGAAACTCACATACATCAGAGATGCATACTACACATTGTTTACTGTAGAATATGGTGTGGCGTGCATAACATTTATCTTCTTCTTCTTTCTTTCTTTTTTTTTTTTTTTTAATACGGAGATGAACAAATGTAATCGATTACGGTAGTGTCTATAAGCAATAAGTGCTGATACTGCATTTTCAATTGTGGCATGCTTCTTAAAATTTATCCATTTTTTTCCATGTTATTTGGTTTGTCTAAATTTGATAAACATTACGCAAGGCTGCACAAAATAATTCAAGTACATTTTCGATTTTGGTGGAAATTGATTAAGTGGATTTTTCAACTGTGAAAAACCCTGTGAAACATCGTTTCCCAGCTGAAATAAATGTTTACATACGGTGTAATATATATATATATATATATATATATATATATATAATTTACACTCAATGGTTTTCTGTCTCAGTTGTTTTCAAATGGCGACGAGGAATGCCAGAATTATTCGCAATTGTATCCGCCGTTTTTACTTGTGGTTGTATATTGTTTACTCATTACTATTTGTTCATGTTTGTAAAATATTTTTAATGATCAACTTATTAGTTACTCGCGGTGTTTAATTTGCATTGAAGCTCATAGCAACAGCTCCAGTATTATAAATAATGCTCACAATAGCCCTGATTGTTGTGTCAATATAAAGAAATGGGATTTTTGGAAAATTTCCCACTCACTGATTTTAATTTTTTTTTTCTCTTTCTAAATTAGATTGTGTTTTATGTAAAGGAATATTAGATATAGTCAAAATATATTTTATATGTACGAGTGTATATATACATTTTTTTTCCGAGGAAGAAATTGCTTTAAATTTTGTATAGGGTAGGGGAGTACACGGTGAGACATGGTACACAGTGAGACAGCAGCAATTTTGACATATAGTTATAACTTTTTCTCCTAGCTGGAACACACACTGAACTACCTCATCTTATGCAACACGTGGATGAAGTTTCGGTACTTCGGTTACTCGTCTAACAAAATAGTAAGTAATTACTTATTTTACAGAGGTTAAAGTTACATAAACGTCCATTTTAGACTTTATTTATTTCATTATGGCATATATTTACACTATGTCGACAAAACGACACAAGCATTCAAAGCTATGAAACTGATGATGAAACAGTTATAGCATCCATTTTGTTACAACGTAACGAAAGTACACAGTGAGACACACAGTTGTGGTACACAGTGAGACGTGTCTCATTGTGTATCTACTATGCGGTTCTGACGTAAAAAAAAAAAAAAAAAAGTTATTTATTAATAGAAGAAGGGGTTTTTTTCTCTCTCTATCTGTGTGTGTGTGGGGGGGGGGGGGGGGGCGTGCGATGGTTAGTGAAATCTACTAAACGTAAAAGGATAAAAGTTTGCATGAAGGTAGCCCAATGTCTGACATTGTCCAAACGAGGCTCATATTTTTAATTTTTTTTTTAATCTAGAAATATTAATTAGAAGTCATAAACTGGAATAAATTATTGATAGAGTATAAAAATGTACGATTTATGAAAATATATACATTGTCTCACTGTGTGTACCACTTGTGGTACACAGTGAGACAATTTTCGATACTCCTTTATGCTGCTTCTGTGCTTTTATAAATAACTTTTTTAAAACCATTTATACATTAATGTGTAGCGTATTTATGTAGCTTAAAGTTGTAGCAAAAATTTTTTCAAAAGAATAAAAATCGTTGCCATTTGTTAAGTAATAATAATTTTCGTCTCACTGTGTACTACCCTCCCCTACTATTTGAAATTAAAAAAAAAATATAGGAACAAGGAGGGGGGATGTTGTTGCAATGAAAGTTTTTATTAGTGCAGAAAATTAGAGATCAGGTGCTTTTTTTTGTTATAAATTAAGCCCTGTATGTATATATAAATATATATATATATATACATACAGATAGATAGAAGATAAATATGGGGCATTCTCACACTCTTTTGACTTTTGGGAATAAAAATCTGGTGAAATTAAACTTGCTAAAATAACATATTAATCTAATATACGAATGCCTTAATGATTAAAAATAAAGAAAAAATGGTCAGTAGCGAATTTTTTTTTATTTAACTGAGGTTTAAGTTAAACTTGCGAGTTTAATTTTCTTTACTATTTTACCACTATAACTTTCTATTTTCTTCTAAATTTTTATTTATAATGAATTTGCATTGTACCCACAGGACATTCAAATAAGAAACAATAGCAATGTAGTGTTTTTAATACAAAATTTTGGTATAAGGGGTGTTAAAGAAAGGACAAAAGGGAAAAAAGGGGATGCTACAGGAAAAAAGGGACGGTAATGGAAAAAAAAGGATGGTAAGGATGGGACGGTAAGGAAAATTACTACTATTTTTAGAAAAATGATTTTAACACTAAGTGATAGTCACAATGTTTAGTGATTTTTTAGAAACAGTTATTTACATTGGATTAAGTAAAATAAAAAATAATTTACCTCAAACAGCGCAGGAATAAACCTTGGGGACGGTAAGACTACCAATAAAGCCACGATGGTTGAAATTGATATTTAAATGCTGATTTAAATTCTGCAGTAAATTTCCTGTCAAAGAATTTTAGACATTCTTTCTCTAGCATACTTCTGCATGAGAAAAAACTTTAAAAAAAATTCTGTAGCTGCATGTGAAGGGATTTTCTGTATACGTTTAGCAAGAAGGATAGTAAGGAATCTAAAACCCAGGGACATAGTTCAAAAAATGATATCAACCGTAAAAATGTGTGCAGGTTAAATTTTTGCTACATATTTATATAAAACAATTGTCCCAGTTTTGGAAAAAAATTACATCGAATTACTTTTATTGAAACAATTTTATACAGACAGCTCCAAACTTAAAATTCAACCTCAGGGACAAGGGACTGTATAGGAGTTTTCCTTTTATTTGGACAAACATCGTACAAAACTTATTTATCTCGTTAATACTGTTATGCAATCATGCAATGAAATGTTCCCCAGTATAGGAAATAAAAGAAAACTCAAAAATATGTACTAAAATAAAAATTATTATTCAGGGACTTAAAAGTCAAAAGATTGTGAGAATGCCCCATATATATGATACTCAGGGCGGCACAAAAGAATTCGGATATTTTCTGACTATAGATGGTAATTGCTGAAAATGGATTCATAAATGCGTTATACATTTTCAAAATTTTTTACTTAGACACCGTCTATCACATTAATAAAGTGTGAAGTTTTGTTACAGTTACTATGTTCAGTATTCAGTGTTTTATAATTTGAACTTGGCGCATTATTTTTCTTTCTTTTTTACTTACTATCAACAGCAAATAAATTGAAAACGAAATATGAAAAATTTTGTTAATTGGAATGACAAAACGTGTTTAATTATTTGAAGCTATTTGTATCTTTAAACATTCCTCTAAATGCCCAAGATTTTACTCAAGCTTGAAAATAAGATTTGAATACATGTAATATTTAAAAATAAAAATCAGTCATTCACAGTAGCTAGGTAAAGTGTCTTTCACGTGATTAACCAACACGTTAAACTATTTAAAAAAAATAAATAATTAAATACAACAAAGAAATGTTTCTTTATCCTTCCCTTTTTCAATAATTAAGAATGAAATTTTCCATGGTATTACTAGTAAGGGAAAAGAAATCTCAATTGATACGGCTCGGAAAGAATGAAATACAGGCCCGGTTCGGGACGAACCTCGAGAAAAAATTTAAAGCCTGGGACGTTCTTCGAAAAATGAAGTTTAGTTTTGCTCAAATCTTCAGAAAATAGTAATACTGCCAAGCTCGGCTCGAGTCCTCAGATTAAAAATTATGGCCGGCCAAGTTTAATGAAAGAAAATTTCTCCGAACCAAGCTTCCGGACAAGCTCAGGGTAGAACGCCTGTAATAGAAGCTAGTGTAGACTTTAGAGTACTGCATCAGGTCAGGTAACCCGATTGTACCCAACCCGGTCGCCATTAATTGTTTTCGTTGTGTGTTGCGTTGACTTTAAATGTTTCAAGTTAGGTTTTGACTCTTTCTGGGTGGAATTCGGGTCAACCCGATTTTTCAAAAAAATCCTAAATAGTTAATAATAATAATAATAATAATAATAATAATAATAATAATAATAATAAACTGTGTTTGAATATTAATGGGTTTATAATGTATTTAATTTTATACAAAAACGGTAAAACTCATATTAATGATATGATTGTATATTACTTCTCCATAATTGTATTAAAATATGGCTTATTTTTTTCACATAAGGTTTAAATATTTTGGTTTCTAACCTAAACTAAGCCTGTTTCTTTATGATTAATTAAGGATCAAAGCCTGTACTAACCTTGTTTTCTTGACCGTGGACCCCGAGGTGATATACAGAATGAGCCCCGATCAGGCTGTCAGCCTGACGCGGGACCCTCAGTGTTTGCAAGCTTCGTGCACATTTTATCGACCCCGGAGGGATGGAAGGTTGAATAAATCTTGCTTAGCTTGGAACCGAACTCTGGATCTGTTGGGTGGTATCCAGACGTGCTACTACGCCACTGAAATTTAATATTTTGGTTTCGGATCGACGAAATTACTTTTTGCCGGGTTCTGGTCTAGTAGGAATTTCGTGTATACCGGAAAAGATTTTGCTAATTTAATTTAGAAGTACATGCCCACCACGCCCTTCTTAATTTTTTAGAACTAGATAATAGCCCCCACACCCCATTTCATAGACTTCTGTTTCTTTAAGACCGGGGTAGAAGGGGGGGGGGGGGCTGGATTGGTGACACATTCAATCTAAGAATTTTCTCTTTTTATTTAACAGCACGATAAATTATAACCGACCAAGCTCTTTCTACGTACATATGGCACGTTCTGAAATAAAATATGTAACTTTTCTGCACAAAAAAGATTTTCGTTAAAGGAAATAATAATGCATAAGAATTTCATATTTAAAAATGCTTCAAGCATTTCCTAAATGACGCAATTTTAATCAGGCGCGATTCTGTTCCGAATTTCAGAAAATTTAACGCATTCGGTTCCGAAAATTTTAAAGAATCGGTCATCAATCCGAAAATTCTGAAAAAAAAAAATCACTGAAAAATATTGGTAACGCGTTATTATTATTATTATTATTATTATTATTATTATTATTATTATTATTATAAAGCGCGTTCTGAAATAAAATATGTAACTTTTCTACGCAAAAAAGATTTTGGTTAAAGAAAATAATAATGCATAAGAATTTCATATTTAAAAATGCTTCAATTATTTCCTAAATGACGTAATTTTAATCAGTCGTGATTCTGTTTCGAATTTCAAAAAATTTAATGCATTCGGTCCCGAAAATTTTAAAGAATCGGTTATCAATCCGAAAATTCTGAAAAAAAAGCACTGAAAAATATTGCGAATTTTGATAAATGGTCGTAATAAAAATTAACTTCGGCCGTTGTTCATAAAAAAATCACTAATTTCGCCAAAAGATAGCGGAAAAAACGCGAATTTCATAAAATTATCGAGAAAAAATACGTATTTCGTCAAAGAGCCATTGAAAAAATGCAAATTTCGTCAAAGGTTCGCAGAAATAACGCAAATTTCGCAAATGATCGAATAAATAATACCAATTTTGTCAAATAAATGAAAAAAAAAATCTTCAAAGGATAGCATAAAAAAAAACGCAAATTTCTTAGAAAGGTCATTGAAAAAATGCGAATATATTCGAAAGATCGAGGGAAAAAAAATGTAATTTTGTCATATGATCGCGGAAAAAACGCGAATTTCGTTTAATGAGCGCGGAAAAACGCGAATTTCTAAAACTATCTCGGAAAAATCGTGAATTTCGTCAAAAGGGCTATTGGAAAAAACGCGAATTTATTCTAAGGATCGCTGGAAAAAAAATGCACATTTCGTCAAATGATCGCGGAAAAAAATACGGTGTTCGGCAAATGGCAGTTGAAGAAACGCGAATTTCGTCAAAGGATTACGAGCTATTATTTATTATTTCACTAATTGGTTTATTTCTATTAATTGCTCATTTTAAAAGGCAGTCTCCTAATTTTTTACAGTAGCATTGTTCAGAACGGTGTCACATTTTTAAAAATACAGCATAAATGTGACTTATTCAATATAAAAATCTCATAAGTGTTGATACCACTATTTTCGAATAGTAATTTCAGAAAATACCTTAAATTCTTGCTTAAGACATTTTTAAACTGTAGCATTCTCTACCGTTTTGCGTGCGGTTTTTTGAGGGTGGGATGAGATAAATATTACTTATTTTTAAAAAATGTCAAGTGTTGATACCACTATTTTAGAATAGTAATTTCAGCAAATATTTCATATTAGTGTTTAAGACCGCCACCCCCTCGACAAATGTATCTACGGATAAGTTGTACAGACGAGTTTCATTCAGATACACTTTTGTTAAGAATAGAGTGCCCTCCCTGGTGGTGGAATGTTGAACTAACAGACCGCGATTTTATTTAAATATGCTTAGGAAATCCAACAAGGCGATCTGTTGAAATTTTAAGATAGTTTATAACACATAATGAAAAGTTTTTAAAAGAATGGCGCGAGAAATTTCGTAAAGAGGGGGGCGGGGGGATGAATTTTTTTTTTAACTTAACATTTTTTTACCATTTTATAACGGTTTATTGACGGAGTCCTGAGATAAATGCTACTTATTTAATATAAAAATGTCAAAAGTTTTGTAATCACTATTTTCGAATAGTAATTTCAGTAAGTATCTCAAATTCTTGCTTAAGACCGCCGCCACCCCTCGAGAAATTATATCTACTGATAGGTTGTTTAACGAAGTTTCGTTCAGATATAGTTTTGTTAAGAATAAAGAGCGCTCACTGGTGGTGGAATGTGGAACTAACAGAACACGATTTTGTTAAAATTAGGAAATCCAACAAGGCGATCTATTCAACCTTTAAAATAATTTATAACACATAATAAAAAGTTTTTAAAAGAATGGCGCGAGAAATTTCGCGGAGAGGGGGGGGGGGGGGATGACGCATTTTTTTTTTTATTAACGTTTTTTTACCATTTTATGACGATTTATTGACGGAGTCCTGAGATAAATGCTACTTATTTAATATAAAAATGTCAAAAGTTTAGTTATCACTATTTTCGATTAGTAATTTCGGTAAGTATCACAAATTCTTGCTTAAGACCGCCACCTCTCGAGTAATTATATCTACTGATAGGTCGTTTAACGGAGTTTCGTTCAGATACAGTTTTGTTAAGAATACAGTGCACTCCCTGGTGGTGGAATGTGGAACTAACAGAATGGGATTTTGTTAAAATTGGGAAACCTAACAAGACGATCTGTTTTAAACTTTAAAATAGTTTATAAAACATGATAAAAAATTATAAAAAAGCGTCACATATCGGGGGTGGGGAGGAGCGCGAACAAAATTAGGAAATGTAACAAGATGATCTGTTTGAAACTTTTAAGATAGTTTGAGCTTACCATAATTTAGAAGGGGTTCCATGGGATAAATGTATTGGGCGTTTTGAAAGAAAGTGTTTTGAAAGGAATATTAAACGAAACCCTCTGTGCGATCTGTGATCACACTTACCGACTTGTTTTATACTGATGCCAATTGACAAAACAGCACAAATAATTATACATTTATCTCAAATAAAAATTAACATGCGACTATTAAAAATAGAAATGAAAATAATCATTAAATGACCACGTGTTACAAATAGGAGATAGGGAAAATTGCGTCAAAAAGTTGTATTTACAGGTGAATCATGAAAATATAACAAAATTTGAAAATATTTTAATTATTTTGCGAGATACGCACTTAATGGTAAAAATTACGTCATATGTAAAATGCCAAAAGAATAAATATCGTCATATCTAAAATGCTTAAAATAATTAAATTATTACGCTTGAAAAACTTTTCATGATTAAAATTTGGTCATATTTAAAAATCTCAAATAATGATATTCCAAAACATTTTTTAATTGAATAATATTTTTTAAACGTGAATTTTAAAACAGAAAAAAAACTTTATAATAATGTACATGTGAAATGAATTTAATGGCGACAATTACGCCATATTTTAAAACTATTCCTTTAAAATAATTTTGGTATGGACATTTGACGTCACTTTGGAAATCACTTGGTGTAAAAAAAAAATGCTGCTTGCAAATTTGTTTGTATATTTCATCACATGATACAGCCTAGAAACATCTAAATTTATGCCAAAATATTTTCGATTTATTTTGTACGAATTCTTATTCGATAAATACATATCAGAAAAGTCGTATATTATGCCTTTGAGGCATTGCGAATTGCTTGGCGAAACGTTTACTGATTGTATTTTATACGTTTTCAGTACTTTTAACTTTTTATAAATTATATTTTTTAACTGTAATCAAGTCTGTCTTATTTATTTATTTTATTTAGTCTTTTAAAAATTTCAAATTCAGACGTTAAATGTATGTATATTGTAAACTCGTATATACTTATTAATAAAAATAAACAATACTTTTCCATTATGGGGGGCATTGGCTTTTTTTAAAAAGCTTGGCATAATTCGGATTCAGAAAGAGAGATTTTTTGCCAAATGATATAAACAGCTATTTAAAAAAAACCTAATGAACTTTTATACTTGTTTATATATGAATTTATTTATATCTATAGGGCGATCATGAATTTATGGTACAAACTTTAAGGGTAGGTACAGGACACTGAAATAATCATTTATTGTATAGGAATGTATGGGCGCAAATGACGTGTTAATGCGGAAACACCAGGGTGGCCAGTTTGCCCCACCCCCCTTTTTTTTCTTCGCATTCATACCAGAAAATTCCTGTAATTTTATTTTGTTTATTTAAGACTCAAATTTCGTAATTACATAAAGTAAACATTCTTCTTTGACAATTTCCGGCATGAAATCGAAATGATTGCATTGAAAAAAAAAGCCAAACTGATAATTGTGGCAAATACATGAAATATTTGCCAGAGTTGCCAGTGTGACCTTTTTTTGAATGCAAAAACTTCCAATTCATACAGGAAATTTTCAAAGAAGAATTTTGCTTTATACAATCACAAAATGTCTGTTTTAAATAAACAAAATAATATTATAGAAATTTTCTGGTAGGAATGCGAAATTTTGAAAAAAAAAAAGGGGGCTGAACTGGCCACCCTGGTGCTTGAGCCTCGACGCGTCACTTGCGCCCATACATTCCTATACAATAAATGATTATTACAGTGCATTATTACCTATCCTTAAAGTTTGTACGATGAATTCGGAATCACCCTGTTTAAACATTTTATGTATATTGATACATTATTGATTTTTATGTAAAATAAATTGTTTGTGAAAGAGTAAATAAGTTGACAGAAAAATATGCTGCCAAATTTCCTTCTCTCGCCAAGGCCATTTTCTCTATTTCGCCAAGGCCCCTATAGTGAAAAAGTACCAAATAAATAATTTAAATTTTAAAAAATAACATGAAAATATGCATGATGGTTCAATAAAATAGAAAAAAGATTTTATGCATAAGCTATACCTGTTACTGAAAATATTTGAAACTAAATCAAAAGAAAAAATATAAGCGTAAAATTTTAAAAAACAATGTTTTCAATACCGTAGTTCTGAATGTTATTCCTAAGAAGACAGCGTTTTTTAATCTCGAATTCAAAGGATGAACATTGTCTATACTCTATAGCATCGTTATAAAAGTGCTAGAGGCAATTTGAATTTTCAACCTTACTCTTTTGTGCAAGCTGATTTTAAAATGTGTAATTGGTCTTAATTATCAATCCCAAAAATAGCCGCTAGCTGTCGTGATAGCGATGGATGAGGCTATGGTAAAAGAAAAATACACTATTCAAACGGAAAAGTGTGGCAACCCGATTGCAGAAGATAATCGCCATTCGTAATAATATCATTCAATTTTCCGTAACCTACTAATATTTGTAAAATAAAGCACATTACCATGTTTTTAAAAGCTGCGAAGTCTGAAAGGGGGTTGGCGAGCATAGTTCGCAGAGGGCTGAGCCCCCTAGTATGGTAAAATTTCCCCCAAAATATGTATCCAGTCTTCTTTAACCCCTTAATCCCCGTTCTCGTGATATTCATGGGCTGTGTCTTTTATTCAAATTGATTGATTCCCAAAAGTTTTGTAAAATAGCGTAACTGGATTTATTATAGTATCATTTTACCTGTCATTAAATAACATGAATATTTCTTTTTCAAACAAGTGGTGCCAATAAGCAATTTCAGTTTTTTAACCGTAATTTAATGCGACCGTTAAGGGGTTAAAAGAATCGTTAATTGTGTGTTTTGCAAAATTGGATTTTCTTTAGAAATTGAATGGGCCGGATCGGACTTGATTTAATTAATTTTGTCACGGGTCGCGCCAGGGTCGAACTTTAAATTTTTACACTGGGCCGATATCAGGCTAGAAATTCCTGCCCGTGCAGAACTGTAGTGGTCAATCCTGCACGAACTCTGAATCCCCTTTGTTCTGACGTAAAAATGACATATGGGGGCATATATCATGGGGTCGTATATCAGGAATTCTCGACAAAGTAAAATGTTCCAGTTCTGGATTTGTGCCCCCTGATTTAAGTCCCCATCTACTGTGACGTCATCAAAATGACGTATGGGGATACATATCATGGGGATGTTAATCAGGATTTCTTCGAAAGTAAAATGCTCCAGCACTGGATTTGTTCCCCTATTTTTGGTGACGTCAAAATGACGTATGGGGGCATAAATCATGGGGACATTAATCAGGCTCTCAATGAAGGAAAAATTCTCCATCACTGGATTTGTGTCCCCTTCTGATATGGGGGCATATATCATGGGGATGTTAATCAGGATTTCGTCAAAAGTGAAATGCTCGAGCACTGGATTTGTGTCCCCATTTTTTGTGACGTCAAAATGACGTATGGGGACTTAAATCATGGGGACGTTAATCAGGCTCTCAACGAAAGGAAATTTCTCTAGCATTGGATTTGTGTCCCTTTCAGATATGGGGGCATATATGATGGGGACATTAATCAGGATTTCGTGAAAAGTGAAATGATCCAGCACCGTATTTATATCCCCATTTCTTGTGACGTCAAAATGACGTATGGGGGCACAAATCATGGGGACATTAATCAGGCGCCTCAACTTGATAGGATGAATAATAAGTATTTTATTAACGATTGAAAATTTGAACAAGATATATAAATATAGGGAGAGTGTGAACTAATAGTAGGAATTGAAAAAAAAAATGTATTCGAACTTGAGTGGATGAATAATAAGTATTTTATTAACGATTGAAAATTTGAACAATATATATATATAGGGAGAGTGTGAACTAATAGTAGGAATTGAAAAAATAGAAAGCTTTCTCTTGTAAATGTTTTTCTCGATGCAAAAGATAAATTTTAATAATACATACTTGACAATTGCACCATAAAATATAATAAATAAGGCACAATCTTGCTTAATGGTTACACAAAACACGAACTTTAATAAGCTAAAAGTTAACTTCTACGTTTCGAGCTGTTTCTACAGCTGTCTTGAGGAAAATAGGATGGTAAAAAGGCTCAAAGTTCAGAGGCAAAAGCTTCCTGTGCAAGAATTTTTTTCTTCTTCTTGCACAGGAAGCTTTCGTCTCTGAACTTTGAGCCTTTATACCATCCTATTTTCCAGACGACGGCTGTAGAAACGGCTCGAAACGTAAAAGTTAACTTTTAGCTTATTAAAGTTCGTGTTATGCAAGATTGCCATTAAGGGGCTGTGCATATATAACGTTATCATTTTAGGGGGGAGGGGGAGTCTGGCAAATGATATCGTTAGATATCTCTAGGGGGAGGGGGGGTTTGTCTTTTGATATCGTTATCATTTTTGATCCAACCAAAATTTTCTCTTTTTATTTATAACTTAGCCTTTACATCAAAATAGAATAAAATCTTTTTTTAGTCTGCTATCTATTTTTATGAAAGTACAAAGTTATTATTAAAATCATTAAGTGATTATAAAATTATTTAATTCCAAATTTCCTATTTCTTCTGTCATATGTGTACGCATATATAATTCTTTGTTCGAGAAACCATATGCGAAGTATGTTTTAAATGATACCTGTGTTTACTAATAAATAAAAGAGAAAGAATGTTGTCCACCTGTTTTGGTAATAAGAAGCTCTGTATCCCCCTCCCCCCCCTTTGCGGGGTCAAGTGCAAGAAAACATTATTACTGTTGAATGTATTATGTAACAAAAAGCTATTATAAAATACTTTTAAATAGTAACTATTTATTTTAAGTGTTATTTGATAAAATGTTTTTTCATATATAAAGTGATACTTTATTGAGTTCCCTTCATATGAATCAATGAAGTATGTGAAAAATAAATGTAACCATATTTGTATATCACTCCAAGCAAAAGAAAAAAATTCAAAAATAAAAAGAATTTTTAGACATTGATAACGATATCATTACGGGGGGGGGGGGGGGGTTCAAAATTGCCAAAAAAGTGATAACGTTATATATGCAGAGCCCCTAAGCAAGATTGTGTCTTTATTTATGATATATATATTTTTTTATTTGTAGAATAATAGTGCATATTTAATTAATTTGAACTAATGTTAGATTAGTGTTGACGATTAAGAAATGTACACATACTTCTGTAGCACAAATGAGACTACAAAGACATGCAAAAAGAATTTTTGACTAAAAAAACAGCATTTAAGATGTTTTAACCTAATTTTAAATGAATTATAAATAACAGGGCAGATTTTGCACACCCCCCCCCCCATGGAAATCTATAAAACAACAGCCAAGGTAATTACTTTTTATGCACATCTTAATTAATTTAATAGATATGGATTAATGATTACTTGTCTCGGGCCGATATAAAAGGTCGCCAGGCCACATGCAGGTAGCGGGCCCCAGTTTGAGCATAACTAATTTAACTAGAGCAATGGTTCCCAACGCGTGGCGAACGCTCCATCGAGGGTCAATTTGACTTTTTTTTTTGAAGGGGGGGGCATTTCCAAATGTGTCACTCACCAATTGTTTATCAATGTTTTTTGGAAAAGTAATATTGTTGACTAAAAATAAAGCAATAAATGGAAATTAAAAAATTAAATTAAAAAGCAAGTTTTTTGTTGAATTTTAAAAACGTTCCCAATCAAAAGATGAAATTAATAATAAAACAAGTCGGAAATCGTACATCAAACGTTGCAAATGTACTATAACTAGTTTTATAAATCTTCAGATCTTGGTGCAAGAGGTGTTGCACTCATATGCGTCAATACAAAATTTATTACTATTCTATAGATTAAATTCAGTATAATACGGAAACAATAGGGCTCCCTCTTCAATAGTGCGTCATCACCATGGCAACCTAGAATCATGACCTATCATGGGATAGCATTGAATTCATGACGTAGGATAGGATTGAATGGAACGAAGAAAACTTTTATGAATATCTTATGCTGTACTTATTTTATATAAAAGAATGAATAATTTGATTACTAAAAGGAAATTATGACATTGCAAGTTATAGTAGATTTAAATATAATTTTTAAATGAAATCCCTTTTTTTTTGTTATGTTTGATTAAAACTAGGCTTTTTACAAACTAACTGCACTTAAACTTTTTACAACAGTCAGGAATTAAGCTTGCTTTTTTTGTGTATTCATAAGTCAAAATATCTGTAGAAACTTTCCAAATTATGTTCATCTTAGATTTTAATACTTTATGTCATTTTAAACATTTAGAAAATTTATGATTTTAATCAATGATTTAAAAAAAAAATAAGTTGATTAAAATCACAATTTAATCGCTGATTTATATCAAATGATTAAAATCGTTGACACCCTACCAATAATAAAGAAAAGTAATAGGTGACTTATTTAAATAGAGCATTTTCGGGATTATGTAAAGGAAACTGTTTTTAAAAAAGCGGTTCCAATTGAATGAAATTTCTGTATAAGGAAGGGTTAACGCCTTTCACCCCCCTCCCCCCCAAATCTTTAAAAACTCTATAAGTTTTCTGGTTTTTAATATATTTTACAATTTTTCGCAACTTATCCAATTATTTTTTAAATGAGTAATATATTTCAATTCGCTCTGCAAGTCACAAGAAGAAACTTTTACAGGCTACTTAGGGGTGTATCTACGTCCAACCGTCTAGCAAATATTTAATCTGAAAAATATTCATACTATATTTCCTTCTTCTTAAACACCTACAGTTTTTGTTAAATAAATAAATAAATAAATAATAATATATATATATATATTTATTTTATTTATTTTTTTTTTTTTAGTTAAAAAAAAATAAGCGCCAAAGTACCTCGCATTACCCTATGTATAAATGTTTTAAAACGAAAAAAATTTTCTTTTTTCGCGAAACACTTTCGTGGCGAAAAAAAGAACGACACCTTCTTCTCTAAATGTCCTGGAGTCCGGAACGGTTCTGCTTTATCCTAAATACAAGAGATAAATTCTCTTTCTCCTCTTTTGCCCGGCAGCTGCAAAAAAGAAATCTGCTGATACATGCTTCTGTTTTTTCGCGGATTATGGATTTTCTCTTCCTCTGTTCCTTCATCTCTTATTCCGTATTCCAACGGACACCATTCCCGAGACGCGTTGGGTTCACTATTTTCGCAAGAGACGTTTTATCGCTCCCCGCCCATTTCTGTCGAAACATGAAAGAAATAAAAATTTAAAGAAGAATCTCATTTTTCTGCCTTCTTCGATTAATAGGTCGAGCTGCCTTTTTATTTAATATAGATGAAACACTTTTTGCGCTCCTGTTTATAACAAGTCGGAAATTGCATGTCAAACATGGCCAATGCGATGCGTTCGTACTACAAGTCGTTTTATAAATAGTCAGTTCTGGGTGCAATAGCTGTTGCAGTCCCATGCAAAAAGGCATGAATACAAAATTTATTACGATTACACATAAATTAAAATCAGTCCTACGGAAATAATATGGACTCCCTCTTAAGGGATCTCAGAACTCTTACAATTGAAAAACAAGACCATTTTCAACGTTTAATATCTTAAAATGTATATGATTTTAAAACACAATTTTAATTGCGATGAAAGATATAACTATGTTCTGTTATTTCATGTATTTAAAAAATTGCAAGGTGCAGAATTAGCATTTACAGGGTGCTCCAAACTGTCAGACATTTGACGAGCGGAAAATTGGTATAACAGTTTACGCGCAGGATTACAAAATAAAATTTTGCAATTAGAATGAAAATTTTGGTGCCTACTTTATACTTCGGATTGTATAACTACCCTGAAACTAAATAAATTTATATTTAAAGTATTTTTATATTTTTAATGCAGAGTATTAACAGACAAATTATTTAGCAAACATAAAAATTTTAAAATTTCAACAGTATAATCACCTAAAAATACTATTATTTTGAACAATAAAAAGAAAATTTTAGGTTCAGTTTATGCAGACTAACATAAAACCTATGTTTTGAAAATTTCATGAAAAAATATTCAGAAGTTTTTGAGATATCCTGCACGTTATGCCCAAAAAAGGTCATTTGGAGAAAAATGACTTCAAAGTTTCGGAAACCGCTTCAGCTACTGGGAGAGAATAATTCTAAAAGCCATAACTTCTGTTCTAATGGGAATTTCAAAGAAACAATTATATCAAAATGTTCAGAAAAGACAGGAGTTTAAAATCTAAAAAATAAATAAATAAAATTTCGAAAAGTTTGTATAGCTTTAAGAGTCCTGAGACTCCTTAAAGGGACAGTACACTTTTAAAATGTTCAAAAATCGATTTTTTTTTTTTTTTTTACTTACTTCGTTAGAAAGGTTATTGTATTCTGAATATGTTGATACCGATCTTTTAACTGTGTGATAATTATTTACGGAGATATTAGGGGAAATGTAGACATCACCCCATCATTTTCAAATTAACAGCCCTGCGACAATTGTCATGGCGACTTGTTTACATTTTGTTTTCGAACTTTCACATTATCGTAACTT
This sequence comes from Maratus speciosus, assembly GCA_963932465.1. Classification (NCBI taxonomy): domain Eukaryota; kingdom Metazoa; phylum Arthropoda; class Arachnida; order Araneae; family Salticidae; genus Maratus; species Maratus speciosus. The sequence goes on along the minus strand of OZ010794.1, from coordinate 88,783,375 downwards.
TGGAAATATGCTAAAGTGCGGCAATTGTTATTGGTTAAATACCTTAAACAATAATAGAAAGCTTTAAAATATTAACTTCAACTTCCACTTTCGCCAAATTTGCTTACTTTCGTGGTTTTTCACAGTTTTATTTGCTATTAAGTGCTTAAATTTGAAACAAAACAGGATTTTTTCCCTAGAGCAGTACTTTCCTGATTTTGTAATAGTATTCTACTTCTTATTATTTATTAGCTTTTTAATGAAAAAATATGCAAAATGTGCTTCAGAACAGCATCAAAGAAGGAATCAGTTTAACGGTAATCGCTATGCAAAGTACGATGATAGAAATATGTCCTAAGGTGCTAATTCATCTTATAGAAAACTAAAAAGTAGTCAATTTGATAGTGATTTTTGTTTCAATTAACAGTTTATAATACAAACTTATTGACATTAATATATATTTTTAGTAAACTATCCGAATTTTTGTGCAGCAGAGTATAAGAATCAGATATCGAAATACGATAATCTTTATAAAATGGCCTATATTTTACATTAAATAATTTAGTTTTATAAAACGTGCACATTTAATTCGCTTTTCAACCAAAGCTAAACAAAATTTTAAGTTATATGTTTAAAATTAATTTTTTGCAATAGTAAATGCTACATTTTTACAAATTACATCTATTTCTCTTTTAAGCATGTTTATATTATTTGCAATATTCTGCAACATTTTACAAATAATTTTATATTTATCATTTTAAAATAGCTTCTAATTTTATTTTTAATACAGAATACGATATATAATTAGTAATTTTCTTTTCTTTATTATATATTTTATATTTAAAAAATACAATTTAATCTTTAAACGGCTTTTTCTCAAAATGGCATTTTTTACTCTTGCGTGCATGATATCTCCAAAGCTATTTGAAGTAGAGCTTTAAAATTTTTGCCCTACATAAATATTTATATTATCATGAAAATGAACTCTGATTATAAAGCTTTGTTCAGTATGAAAAAAAAATTATGCGATTGAATCATGTAAAAATTCATAGTTTTTCTAATTTTTCTAATTAAATGTTAATTACCCTTTATCTAATTAACCGATTACAAATATCCTAGTTCAAATTATAGACCAGAGTGTTACCTTTAATCTAAGATAAAGTTTATGCAAATACAATGAAATTAGCATGAGATATCGTGCCGCAGTGAAATGTTATCCACTGTAAAAATTTTAAATAGCACTTTGAAATTGACCTCTTGAATTTTTTTAGATTATAATATATCCAAATAAAAATTGTTTAAACGTAGTTCAATATCACCTAAATATACTCTAAAAATTTTGTGCTTCTAAAGGGGTTATCTTTTTTATAAAAAATTGCTAAACTCATGGCAAATTTCGCATGTTTTATGACCGTTAAAAGTGTACAGTCCCCTTAAATAGGAAGTCATCAACGTGGAAACAAGGAATCGTGACCTGTCATGGGATAGCATTGAATTCATGACGTAGAATAATATTGAAAAGAATGAAGAAAACTTTTATGACTATCTGTTTAAGTTTCGATTCGATTTGCATAAAATTAGAAAGGACTCGACACTATTCTTCAACGATTCTATATATTTAATTTCAAACCATTCGGTTGGGTTGTTTTTGGTCTGTTCTATGTATTCAGGCAGACGGTCGGACCAGACTACGACTATAAGTGCTACGTATTGATATAATTACGAACGCTCTTAAAAAATGGCATGTATCTAATTACCCTTAAATACAGTAAAACCTCCCTAAAGCGACCACTTTCCATTCCAATAAAAATGGGTCGTTCAGAGAGGTGGTCTCTTAATGGAGGTCATGTTTAAATCTAGATTTTAATTGTCGAAAAAAAGATAACTATTAATGTTACTAAAATTTATTTTCACATTAGGAAAAAATATAAAAATTTAAGTATCAAAACAAAAGTTAATTATATAAGTTAATTACTGCAGAGTTTAAAAAATGAATACATTGACGTTTGTTGTGATTTTACGATTTTATCTTTTATAACTTTTATTTCCTAGTCCTTTCGAAGTTCAGTAAATAAATGCAATTTTTTTTTGGACGGGAACAAATAGTGACGATTTCATTAATGAAATCGTAATCAATTTATTTTGTACTAGCTAACTTGCCCGACGTTGCCCGGGAACGTCAAAAGACAGCACGAATTACGAAAAAGCCCTGAAAATCACAATAAGATATCGCGAAAAAATTTTACATTTCTGCACAAATTTCGAAAAGAGAAAAAAACTTATATATTGTGTTCTAAGATTGAAAGTTGATTTCTTTCACTAATGTGGAAAAATGGTAGGAAATCGCTAAAATACACTAAAAATCATATCCAAAATTCCCGAAAAATGATATCCGAATAAACTTTATTTAAATGAGGGCAGAAATTACTTTAGTATTATAGGTCAAAAATGGTATGTCAAAAAATTGCAGCATATCGCGAAGAAACGTAAAAATCCAATTAAAATCACAAAAAGTTCAAAAATCACGAAAGCCAAAATTTACTATAATGGATAAATGGATAAATGTTTCAAATCTAATACCTTCGACCTGCAGGCTCTCTTAAAATTTATGTTTGGGAAAGCATGCTAAGCATTGTATGATGCAAGTAATCCTAATTGGTTTACAAAGGAAGTCTATGGGAATTTGGCGAAATATTAGAGATATCTCAAGTTGGTGTCACTTCTGGCGACGAATTTGGTCGCCAAATTCGGCGATATATCGCCACGTTGGCGACGAACTCGGCGGCATTTGACGACAGGACTGTGTCCCCCCACAGTAACCCGCTTATAGGTATGGAGATGCATTAAATGCTGTTCAATAATCTCATAAAAAATTCGCTAAAAATTCAAAAAGCGCTGTACGAATTCCGAATAAACTTTTTTGAAAAGAGAACAAAATTTGCTACATTGGGTTAAAAGAAAGAAATCGTATTATTTTCGCTAATGTGGGAAAATCACCTCGAAACTTAAAAAAGCGCTAAAAATCACATAAAAAATTAAATTAAAAAACTTTCATCAAAAAAATCGAAAATCGGCCCTCGAGGTGCAAAACTTCATATATAGACGTACCTTTTCCCCATATTTTGTAGGTCTACGTGCAGCGGTCTCTTCAGAACTCCGTCGACACACTCACACACAAACTTCTTTCCTTATTATTATAGATTATTTCTTTGAGAGTTTCCTGATAGAATAGGGCAGGGGCGTTTATTGACCGTCATTCTTAATTTGTCATCAGAGATAAATTCATTGCCTCAAAATGCACAAAGGTGTTTAAACACTTAAAAGTTACCAGAATAAAATAATTTAAAAAAAATCTAAAAGAAGTTTGATGTATAATGTGCTCTCCGGAATTATTTTTCGAGTAAAGCCTTCGTCAAACGACCAGGAAAAACGGAATTTGTTTTATTTTCTTCAAAGAAATGGGTCGCTCATGGAGGGAGTTCAGCTGGGATGGTCTCTGAATGGAGGTAAAATTAGTATTGAGCCTATGGGAATAAATTTCGTTAAATGAAAAAATGTTCGTTCAGGGAGGTGGTCACACAGGCAGGTTTCACTGTATACGATTGTGGTGTAGCAGGGGTTTACAATAAAGTGACTCCTAGATTATTATTTTTTTAAAAATAACTGTAACTTACCAAGTACTGATCAAAATTCCTTCTTTCTTTTATGAATCTATTCCTGAAAAAGGTGTGTTTTACCTTATTCTTTTGAGTGCACCTGTAAATGAAAAACTAATCCCACATACTTCATATACAATACCAAACATTCCTTAGTGACCCTAAATAACGTTTATCCATTACGTGAAAATTCGAGTCTATTTACGAGAATTAGAACGTGGCCAGATGGAAAGACGGACAGACAAACCGAATGCATAAACACTTTTCAATTTTGTTGGAAAATGTAAAAAAGAACGACATTCTCTCAGGGCTGCGGAGTCGGTGGGAAAAATAGACGACTCCGACTCCGGTAATTTTAACAGATCCGACTCCGACTCTTTCGCTCAAAAATGGGCCGACTCCGACTCCGACAACGCAGACCTGCTTGTAAAATAGAGGACTCCGCCTCCGGAAATTTTGACAGATCCGACTCCGACTCTTTCGCTTAAAAATGGGCCCGATTCAGACTCCGTTTCCGCAGCTCTGCATTTTCTCTAGAAGTCTAGGAGTAAAGAACGGTTCTGCTTTATCCTAAATACAAAAGATAAATTCAACTCCAAGTATGTTACCCGACAGCTGCAAAAAAGAAATATGCTGATACGTGCTTCTGTTTTTTCGCGGATTATGGATTTTCTCTTAGTCTTCTTTCAACTCTTATTCCGTATTCTAAAAGACACCGAGACGCGCCGTTGTGTTCAATAATTTCGCAAGAGACGTTTTATCGCTTCCGCCCGTTTATCTCCGAACATGAATAAAGCGAAATAAAAACTTCATGTAGAATCTCGTTTTTCTGTCTTCTTCGATTAATGGGCCGAACTGCCTTTTTATTTAATACTAGCAAAAGTATCCAGCGTTGCCCAGAATTTTAAGAATGTTTGTTTTGAAAAATCAATTTCAAAATTAAACATCTAGTATAGGGAAGATGGGGGCACATGTGAACAATTCCCATAAATATAGCTTTTTCTCATAAATGGATTAATTTCTTAAAGCAAAAACTACTCAGTATATTAAACAGAACTTTCTTTCACATATGGTAATTTTTTTAATTACCTGTATAGTTCTTCTTACATTTCTTAACAGTTTTATAAATTCAAAAAATTGTTCACATGTGCCCCATCAACGAGGTAGTTGTGAACACACGTAGGGCACATGTGAACATAAGGAAAAAATATCCTTTCACATGCTTTTTATTCTGTTATTCATTTGTCATCATAACATCAGTTATATTACCTATTTTAAATTCACCATAAAGAAATATATATATATACACTGACGGAAAAAAAAAATCCCAACACCAAGAAAGACTTGTGTTAGATAAACGAAATTTGGTAGGCGTGTTTATACATCTGAAAGATAACATCGATTGAAATTTCGTGCTTCGAGCATAAGTGTGGCGCTAGTAGCGCCACTCAGAACTTGCAGATATGGTTTACTTTAAATGCGTGCTGTAAAGTTCGTGGGCGTTATTTAGCTTCGAAATGTGACGTATTGAGTTGATGTAAGCCAAGAATGCCTTTAACAAGACGAAGAAGCCACTGTCAACAGCTCATCGAGTTGGAACGAGGTCGCATATTCGGGCTACGAGAAGGTGAATTTTCTTTCCGCGATATTGCAGAAAGACTTGGCTGGAATGTATCCATTGTGCATGATTGTTGGAAGCAGTGGGCAAGGGATGGTACTGCCTCAAGAAGACCGGGTTCCAGGCGGCCACGTGGCACTCCTGAGAGGGAAGATCACCGTATGCGGCATACGACTGTGGCACATCGTACTGCGTCTGCGTCAGAAATTCGAACTGCAGTTGGTATCACAGTGGCACAACGAACTGTTAGAAATCGGTTACTTCAAGGGCAGCTCCGAACCAGGCGCCCTGTAGCGTGAATTCTACTGACTCCAAGCCATTGCCGTTTGTGAAGCCATTCGTGTCAAGCCAGAGCTCATTGGTGGTTGGAGTGGAGATCTGTTGTGTTTCTTTTTCATCAGAAAACACAACAGATCTCCACTCCGTCCTCCAATGAGCTCTGGCTTGACACCAATGGCGTCGCAAACGGCAATGGCTTGGAGTCAGTAGAATGCACACTACAGGGCGCCTGGCTCGGAGCTGTCCTTGAAGTAACTGATTTCTAACAGTTCATTGTGTCACTGTGGTACCAACTGCAGTTCGAATTTCTGCCACAGACGCAGTACGATGCGCCACAGTCGTACTCCGAATACGGCGATCTTCCCTCTCAGGAGTGCCACGTGGCCGCCTGGAACCCGGTCTTTTTGAGACAGTACCATCCCTTGACCACTGCTTCCAAAAATCATGCACAGTGGATACATTCCAGCCAAATCTTTCTGCAGTATCGCGGAAAGAAAATCCACCTTCTCGTAGCCCGAATATGCGACCTCGTTCCAACTCGGTGAGCTGTTGACAGTGGCTTCTTCGTCTTGTTAAAGGCATTCTTGGCTCACATCAACTCAATACGTCACATTTCGAAGCTAAATAACACCCACGAAATTTACAGCACGCATTTAAAGTAAACCTGATCTGCAAGTTCTGAGTGGCGCTAACAGCGCCACACTTATGCGCGAAGCACGAAATTTCAATCGATGTCATCTTTCAGATGTACAAACACGCCTACCAAATTTCGTTTATCTAACACAAGTCTTTCTTGGTGTTGGGATTTTTTTCCCGTCAGTGTATATATATATTTCTCTAGTTTCGGGGAAATACGTTTAAGAAAAAGATTATAAAATGAAAATATGTAGATTTTTTTTTTTTGGAGGGGGAGTGGAGATTTAGATGATTCATTAAGTATTGTTGCAATAAAATAAAAAAAGAAAGAAGTAATTTTAAAAAAAGAAATTAAAACTTTTAAATTTTGCTTAGGCGTTTTTGTTTTAGGGAAATTTTAGGGAGGGGGCATTTAGATACTATTTATCGGAAACCTGCCGAAATACGAAAGATTCTCACTCCTGTATTTGCTTTACTTACTTGTAAATTATACATAAAGAAGGGTTTTTAATGATTAAAAAATATATCGACTACAACCCCTACCCCCACACCAAATTTAACTTTTTTTGCTTTTGAAAGAGGGGGAGGTTACAATCATAATTTTACGGTAGTTATCAGTTTAAAAATGTTAGTTTCTTAAAATATTACTGATATCTATCTCCATTCAAAGGATCATATAAATAACTGTTTTAGAGATGGAAGTGAGCCATCATTGCAAGTTTAGAACAAATGCAATTGAAAAAATTGCAAAGTTATTTAAGATAATACTTTTGTATTAACAATGCATAAAAAATATTGTTGTAAACTGTTTAGTAAAATCATACATATAGCCCAGTGGTAGGGGAGGAAAAAAAGGCCGAATTCGGAATTAACCCCTTGGGGACGAGCGACCGATATTCGTGCCGCGTTAGGTGCTCAGAATCGGGTGATTATTCTCACCAGTAAAAATGTATTGTAAATTTTGCCTTATTTAATCCGAGCATTTTCACAATTCAACTAGGCAAAAATTTCTGTTTTAAAAACCCGGTGATTAAAGATTTAAAATTCCGCAAATGACGCTCGTCCCGAAGGGTTTAATTAGAGGAAAGCTGGAAATTGTTTTAATCCATTTAGTTTAGGTCTAGAATGAATATGCTAAGTTTTCTCCCTCGTAATAGGTGAGCGTTAGAAAATATGAACAGATTTATAGTCAAAAAATACGTTTTTTTAAATACCATAACAATATCTCAAAACAGCTAACTCCGTCAAAAACATTGTCAATACGAATGATGTAGAGCTTAAAATTCTGAGTAAAATGAGTACCTACACTTAATATTTTTGTTGAACATTAAGGTCACAATTCTACTTTAAAGTTTTAGACCCGTGCTTAGAGGGTTGAACCCAGAATTAATTTGAAGAAAACTGAAAATTTTTTTAATCCCTTCAGTTTAGGTCTAAAATGAACGTACTATGTTTTCTTCCTCGTACTTGGGTGAATGTTAGAAAATATGTACATATTTATTTTCGAAAAAGACTTTTTTTTAATTACCTTAACAATATCTCAAAACAGCTAACTCTATAAAAATCATTGTCAATACAAATGTTGTAGAGCTTAAAATTCTGAATAAAATGAGTACCGTTATTAATATTTTTGTTCAACATTAAGGTCGCAATTCTATTTCAAAATTTTTCAAGTCAAGAGCTTGAAGCCAGAAGAGACCAAGTTAACCTATAACAATATCTCAAAATTGCGGACTTAATATTGAACAAAAATATTAAGTGTAGGTACTCATTTTATTCAGAATTTTAGGCTCTACAACTTTTGTACTGAGAATGTTATTGATGGAGTTAGCTGTTTTAAGATATTAAGTTAAATTGGTCTTTCCTGACTTCAAGCTCTTGATTAGCGATTAAAGCAAAATTTTGAAGTAGAATTGCGACCTTAATGTTGAACAAAAATATTAATAATGGTACTCATTTTATTCAGAATTTTAAGCTCTACAACATTTGTATTTACAATGTTTTGTATAGACTTAGCTGTTTTGAGATATTGTTACGGTAATTTTTAAAAAAAAAAAGTGTTTTTCGAAAATAAATATGTATATATTTTCTAACATTCACCCAAGTACGTGGAAGAAAACATAGCACGTTCATTTTAGACCTAAACTGAATGGATTAAAAAAATTTTCAGTTTTCTCCAAATTAATTCTGAGTTCAACCCCTGATCACGTGTGTAAAACTTTAAAGTGGAATTGCGACCTTAATGTTCAACAAAAATATTAAGTGTAGGTACTCATTTTACTCAGAATTTTAAGCTATACAACATTTGTATTGACAATGTTTTTGACAGAGTTAGCTGTTTTGAGATATTGTTATGATATGCAAAAAAAACGGGTTTTTTGACTATAAATCTATACATATTTCCTAACGCTCACGTAGTACGAGGGGGAAAACATAGCATATTCATTCTAGACCTAAACAAAAGGGATTAAAAGAATTTCCAGCTTTCCCCTAATTAATTCCGAATTCAATTCCCTAACCACTGGGCTAATAACAGTTATTGTATTTTAGAAATCATTAAATTTATTTAAAGCACAATTGAACTTAAACGAGCTTGTTGCTCTTTGTGTAGTACTTGCTGAAAGATATGTTTGTGGAAGTTTCAATACAAAATCAACTTTGTGTGAGGAGAATATCTTCTCTTTCAGGAAAATTATAGATAATGAAACTGACATTATTTCTCATGAAGTTAACAGAAAGGAACAGAACCACAGAATGATTATAGGGGTACTTATGAACTGTTCATATCTGCCCCAACTAATCTGTCCACAAGTGCCCCACACGGCTGCTAGAGTTAAATTGATAAATCATTAACATTTCTCAATTTTAGAATAAAAAGAACTTTAACTAAAATATTTAATAGTATTCATAGTATATGTTAAAATACTCAAATTCAAATAAAATAATAAATAAATAGTTATTCGCTTATCAACTTGGAACAAAGATTTTACTTTTGAGATCTATAAACAGAGTTTTGGCTACAGAGGACAAACAAAATGTCAAAGAACTAATTTTTTTTTACTATATTTCTACAGGTGCTATCATCTTTAATAATTTTTTTTCAAATGAAAGAACTTATAATAATTATTGAAAAATTGCGATGTTCACATGTGCCCCTATCTGCCCTACATATATTTATTTTGCATGGCGCAAATATATGGCTGAATTCGCAGCTTGCCGTTTGGCAACAACCTCAATAACCGCAGCTTAAAAGGAAAAAACATCGTTGCTCATAAAATAAATGGAGGAGGGGGAGCGATTTCTCGAGGATCCTAAGCTAGATATAAAAGGAACCTTCTTTGTCCGTAACGGATATAAGACTCGCTTCGTATTTTCCCTCTCAGGTAAAAAACTAGTTGGATGTGCTAATCCCCAAACTTTCTTCTGTCTCCTACTTCTTAAAACTTTAAACAGTAGTTAGACATGTTAATACTTCAATATCGTTAGTTCAATACTATACCAACTTTGACTTACCATCTTAAATTTCTGCTTCTGTCAATCAATCGGAGTCAAAGCGAGTTAATCCGCCGCCATCGAAATACTCAAGGCCAGAGGACACGAGTTGTGACGTCATCACTAATCGATCGACTTCTCACTAGTGTTGTAATTCACACCGGAAAACTTTTAATAGCAATTTTATTTTATTTTATTTGTGGACTATCTATCATCTTATAAAACAATAATAACTATTTAAACTTACTGGTGAGAATGAGGAATCCCTAAATAAGAATTCAGCCATATGCGGAATGTCACAGTGTTGCCGCATCTGGCTGACTTTTTATGGGGGGGGGGGGGGATTCTTCATTCTCACCAGTAAGTTTAAATAGTTATTATTGTTTTATAAGGTGATAGATATTCCACAAATAAAATAAAATAAAATTGCTATTAAAAGTTTTCCGCTGTGAATTACAACACTAGTGAGATGTCGGTCGTTTAGTGATGACGTCACAACTCGTGTCCTCTGGCCTTGAGTATTTCGATGGCAACGGTTAATCTCGATCATGATATTTATTAAAATTAAAACTACGAAAAATCGAGAAAATTATACAAAAATCGCTATTACAGCGCCCCCTTCCGGTGGAATATTTCCAAATTGAAGGAATACCTGCTGGCTATGGCCAAAAATATACACAAAATATTTAGTTCAATTCTATGCAGAACTTCTTGCACTTTTTGGCGATACAATGGCGACACATGGTCACACGGACAGACAGACAATTTGTATAAACATGTTTTGCGGTATCTTTGACCTTTAAAACGCGTTAATCCGTGGAAAATCGGAAGTCGAAAAAAATGTCTATTTCAATACTTTCTTAAAGATATTATTAAAGATAGAAGAAAGTAAAAAAGAAATAAAGAGAAAGATTCGGAAAAAGAAAACTTCTTTTTCTCATGTTCTTTTCTTTTCCCTTTTCCTCAACTCTTAACGCCTTCGGCATTTACAGAATACAAAATCTCTCTGGCAAGATGGTTCAATATTTTCGCAGGCATCATAACGTCTTATCGCTTCCGCCGACTTATTCTAGGAAGAAACCAATATGTCATAAGAGAAACTCGCTAACGCATATTTCCAGATAAAAGCTGTACATTTAACAGTAAAGGGTTTGCTTCCTGTATGAAGAAATTTGTCAGACATATTAAAGGGGAAAAGAAATGTCATGGTTTAATATAAAATAGAGTAATTCGGTTGTGAACCTAAATCCATATCCACCCTTAAGCCCTTGGGGACGAGCGACCTGTATACGTGCCGCATAAGGTGCTCAAAATCCGTGATTATTCTCACCAGTAAATTTTTATTGTAAATTTTGCCACCGAGAATTTCTCCGATTCAATTAAGCAAAAATTTCTGTTTTGAAAAACCGGTGATAAAAGATTAAAAATTCTGTGAAAGACGCTCGTCCCGAAGGGGTTAATCGGCAAGCCCGGTACATTTACAGCCAATATGCCCGTGAAGGGCGCGACGATTAAGGAGTTAATTAAAAGAAAGGTGTCTGTCTGTGTGCGATGGATATGGAAAAGCACCAAAAATTTGGACGGGGGTAGTCCGAGGCAGCACCTGAGGCTCAGGTTTTTCTATTTTGATAATTAATTTTTTTTATATTAATTTAAAACCATAAGGAACAACTCAAAATGGCGAGATAAGACACAGCGGTGCGATATAAAGCCCAATATTAATCCCCTAACAGTTTTGCCCCAGCGCCGCTCGAGCAAAAAGAGTTTGCTTGCTTTATCACTAAAAGCTTTTAAATACCACTTAATTTTAACTATCATCTTCACTTTATTAATTGGCTTTTCGTCATCATCTATGTTTCCATTATAAATAGTTTTCATTTATATTCGTTAATTATTATTATTTTTTATTATCTATATATTACTCTAGATGTGCTTTGGTTTCTAATATTTAGTATTTATTATAAACTAGCCGCCCTTGGCGACCCGTTTGGTCCCCCTTAAAATTTATGTTTGGGAAAGCATGCTAAGCATTGCATCACGTTACTTTTATTCATAATTTAATTTACTTGGACTTCCTTAAATGTAGTTAATATAATCCCTTAAGCTAATATTAGTTTTTGTTGCATTAAAATATCTGAATTTGTTGCTTTTTTCTGAGCAAGTAAACCCTATTGCTTTACACTGGAAGTCCATGGGAATTTGGAGAAATATTACACATAGCGCCAAGTTGGCGTCACTTTTGGGGGCTCATTTGGGTCGCCAAATTCGGCGATATATCGCCAAGTTGGCGACAGAACAGGATGCCCCCTATGGTAACCCCCTCTTATAGGTATGGAGATGCATTAAATGCTGTTCAATAATCAATGAGAAGCGTTTCATTCGGGCGTTGCCATTAAACAACTAACAAATAATCGCAATTTCTGTGCCAAGTACGATAGCATAATATATATATATATTCTTATGTTTTGAACCAGGCAGCTATAATGAGAATCTTACAGTTTTTTTCTGAGGGACTAAAGCATAAATATAAATATTTGTACAATCAAGAAAAACTAAAAAGGGAAACTCTTTTTTTAAATGCCGCGCAGTCAAAAGGATAGACTAACAAATAAGTTTCGGCCTCAGTAGGAAAAGACTACATCAGGCTTACAGCTTGGAGCTACGGTTCGGTTTTGCCTTTCCCCTTTCCCCCTTTATTAATTGGCAGGCATTTTTCGATTATATAAACCACATTATTTTGTGAAATAATATTGGTGTCTTGTCCTTATTTTTAAATTGTTCGTTATTATATAAATACGTAGCACCTTGTCCGCCTAGATACGCGCAAAACTATCCAACCAAATAGTTCGAAATTTAAGGTACTACTTAGTTATCCCATCGACCAATTTTGCCAAATTATACAAATTGACAATTTTTATTTTAAATAACGAAAGAACAAATAATCCAGTTTAACATTATTAAAAAAACTAAATTAGTATAACATTAATAAAAATACAAATAAAACGTCGAAATCAAAATCCCTTGATGACGTAAACACGTGTAACTTGCTTAAAGTCAAGTGAATGTGACATTTACGATCAACCATTATTGGCATTTAATCTTATAGTTTAGTGACAGATTTTTGGTCGACGGGATAACGAAGTAGTACCAAATTTAATATATACAATCGTTGCAGCATTGTGTCGAGTCGGTTTAAACTTTATGAAAATCGAATCAAAAATTAAAAAGATATTCATAAAAGTTTTCTTCATTCTATTCAATCCTATCGTACGTCATTAATTCAATGCCATCCCATTGATAGGTCATGATTCTAGTTTGCCATGGTGATTATTCTGTTCAATCCTATCCTACATAATAAATTCACTGATATCCCATGTTAGGTATCTAATGATTCTATAGTTTGTCATGGTGATGACGCCCCATTTAAGAGGGACTCTTATTATTTCCGTATGACTGAAATTAATCTATATGGAAATCGGGTACTTTTCCGTTATACGGACACCATTGTCGCCAAGCGTAATAGTTGGCGCAAAATGAAAATCACATGAATTGAAACACTTGAAAAATAAAAGAAAAAACATTGTCAATAGTAAAGTGAGCATTTAAAAAAATATAACATTTGAAAATTACAGACTTTTACGAACTATTTTATTAAATCACAAATATATACTTAAAAGTAAGTGAACAAATGACTGCTATAGGTACAATAAAGTAATAAAATTAAACTCATATTAAACTGCTGGCATAAAATTACAAATATTTTTTAGGGTTGAAATAATTGGCGCATTAGCATACATTTTGGCATGGTGTCCGTATAAAGGAAAAGTACCTGGAATCGTAATACATTTTGTATTCGTGCCTTTCTTCTTAAGAGTGCAACAGCTATGGCACCAAGATCTGAATATATTTATAAAACTAGTTATACTACGAACGCACCTCATTAGCCACGTTTCGCGTACAATTTCTGACTTGTTAATAACTATCAAAACTTTATTTGAATATATAATTGCTATTTTTCATATAATAAAAAAGAAAAGTGCCCAGTTAAACTGATGGCATTGAGCTCACAGGCTATTCACACTAATTGTGTATTATACTCTTATTTCAAAGAATAATGCCCCTCGAAAAATAAATGAAGAGATTAGTCCCCGTTTCACCCCTTTATACTTAACCAATGAACCTCTAAATGTCATCAGGGAAGCGCTTTATCGAAATAAACTTGTATACCAAATTTGAAGCAAATCGGATCGGAAAACATTTATCTAAATTAAGGGGTATTAGCCCCCCTTTATATTTAACCAATGAACTACCAAATCTAATCAGGGAAGCTCGTTATCAGAATTAACCGGTATACCAAAATTTGAAGAAAATCCGATAATTTTGCATGAAAAATCCATTTTTCTAAGTTAAGGTGGTATTAGACCCCTGTTTTCCCCTTTATACTTAACCAATGAAACCCCAAAACTAATCAGGGAAGCCCCTTATCAAAATGAACCTTGAAAAAAAATTAAAGCAAATCGGATATTTCTATCAAGAGTTATCGCGTTACGTATACATACATACATAACCGGCGGGCACATTAGTTCTCAGGCTTTGATAGCCTATGAGCTAAAAATTATTTTTTGGTGTTGTTAGTGGGCAATCTGAAAAAAAAATATTATATGTAAAAAGCCAATTAGAGTTATCAATAATAATAAATTAATTCGTTTTCACCTATATTCTATAATTTGGACTGTATCCCCTAATACATAGTAAATTATTTTAAAAAGAGCAATTAAGGTACTTTTATTTTCAGTTCCGTGGAAAAAGAGCGCTATAAAGATCGACAGATGTTACATCAACAGCATTAATATAAGCTGTACATAATAATCCGCTCGTAGGGTGAATTAAAATTTTTATTTAAAAAATACTTGACAAAAAGCAGCAGAAGCACTAAGTGAAAATATGTCATCCACAGTCTTTAGATTAAAACAGAAAAAACATTCTCACTACAGTAGTATTATGGGTGCTTCTTTGTTATAGCAGCCCTCACAGTTTTGATTATGCTAAGGTTGCAGTTAGAATTTTGTGAAGAACACCGCCAAGCTCATTTTTATATATGCATCATAAATAAGCATATATATACCCAAACCCTCATAGATGTTCCGAACACGCGAATATATACGTAATATTTACATATTATATATCATATTTGCATCGCATAGGTCTCATACACATGACACATACGTTGATACGCCATATATGACTATAACTTGTACATATACATCATATATTATTATATTATAATGTCATATATGCCTTATAATTCGGCTTTAACCAAGAAGTAGCGTATTACTATGTAGAACAGTAGAAGTGTATTTTGATAAACAATGTTTTTTTTTACAAACGCAAATACTATGCAAGCAGTGAATAGGTTAGGTGATGCTATCGCACATGATATTTGTCACCATTTCCTTTCCTTTATTCCCTCTATCGTTTTTAATAAAAGTAAGAATGTAAAGGCAGCATTATCATCAGTCAAAGAATACATAGCTGAAGTTTATATTATTAGAACCAGCGAATGTATCAGCAACAGTAGAATAATAAGTAAAAGAGTTCATGCTGAACTTTCTAGTCTTTTTTTTCTTCTAGAAGCAGCATCAGAATTACCAAAAGTAATTGCAACACACTTCTTATTACCATCAGCAAAGTTATTAGCTTTAAAAGAAGCTATAAAATCAGATGTCGAAATAAAAGTAAAAGAATTCATTCAAAAGTTTGTAATTCTATTCCTAAAAGTAGAATCAGAATTATAAAAAGTAGTTTCAACAAGCTTCATAGTCACATCGGCAAAATTATTAGCTTTCAGCTGCAAAAGAATAAGTAGAAGAATTCATGCCTATTTCTATTTCTAAAAGTAGCATCGGAATTATCATAAGTGGCTGCAAAGAACTTTTTACTGACATCAGAAAAAATATCAACTTTAATCATGAAACTAAAGGGATAAGTAGCGGAGTTCATGCTGAAGTTTCTATTTCTATTCCAAGAAGTAGCATCAGAATTACCAAAAGTAGAAGCAACGAACTTCTTATGGCCATCAACAAAGTTATTAGCTTAAAGATAACCAATACAATCGGATGATGAAGCAGTAGAAGCATCGAGAAATAAGTTGAAAGAACTAGGGCTAGAAGCAAGTAAAAAACGTTGCTTAAAGCTGGATTCTTTGCATCGGTTTTATTAGTTTTTTTTTTTTTTTTTTTAAGTTTCAATAAAATCGTTCCTAATTCAAAATACGATAAATACTTGAAAATTAAATGACTAGCACTGTTTTATTCAGATGCGAATGTAATATGAAGTTTACATAGGGAGTAAATAAATAAAATCATTGTAGACACGGTTAAAGTTCAAATACAAACGTTTAGATTTATGTTTAGTTTTGTGCCGTTGCCAGATGCAACGTTTTTATTTATCGTACAACAAGTTGATGAATATTTAAAAAGATAGCCAAGTCAAATTCAACAATAAATAACATACAAGATGAGTAAACATAAACAGACGATTATACTCTCGTAAAAAAGGAAAAAACTCTTGTAAAAAATATTCCACTATTAACCCAATGTTATCCTTTTTTATTATTATTTAATTTGAAATATTAAAATTCGAAATAAAAAAAACAATTTTTAGTAAAATTTTAATTTTAAGCTAGTGTTAAAATTAAATTGCTTTAATATAAATAAAATTATGAATTAAAAAATTAATTAAGTTGCATTCTATGCTTTTCAAAATGTTTATTTGTTGTTTGTGAGTAAATAAGAAATTGTTTTTTTAAATTTTAATTCTAATTAATTTGATTTAGAAACATTTTTTAACGGGCTGAAACCTAAATACTAGTCTCAAAGGAATTAAAAGCCAGTAAAAATGACGTCATTTTAACTTAATGTTAGTACAATATATCAGTTTTATAAATGATTTTGCCTATTTCCTTTTAAAATGACAGAAGCAGACAATAGGCCTTCGAAACCAAAAAATGAAGTTGTGTTTAACTAAAAATAACATAATAAACAGCGTTGCCCTGGAAACCAATTTTTCTTTCATATCGATTCATTTGCATAGAGTTTATGATTAAAATAAATTATATAGAAAAAACATGACATTCGGAAGAACATACAAATATTTACAGCGTTCTATATTATTTTGGAATTCAAAATTTAAAAATTATCTTTTTCTTCACTCTTGCGTTAAGCTATGCTGTAACGAAACAACAACAATATATTCGAGCATTTGATTTATTTTCACCAATCCAGAGAACTGTTTCGATTAATCGATATCCACCACATGTTTCTAATCGTTTCAATAACTCACCTCTGTCAGGTTATTATAATTCTATCGCTATGCATTATAGGAGAGGTTATTTTGAAACGCTTTGCAAATTTTATTTTTTTTTTTTTAAACAGTCTGCGGTAGTCATGGTTACAGCAATTTATGTGAACGTATTGGAAATGATGGGCGAGTTCATTTAAATTAAAGAATAAGAGTGCTTAGGGTTAATTCCATGAAAACTTGTCATGTCTGTCACACAACTGAAAATCGCTATGCTTGTTGACCACCGTTATTTCGAAAAGTTTGCTTCGTGTTATTCAATTAAAGAGATATCTCCTAAAAAATAAGTTACATTTTTCTGTTCTAAAATACTGGTAGCCAGCAAGTATAGCGATTTTCAGCTGTGTGACAGACATGACAAGTTTTCATGGAATTACCCTTAGGTGAAGTAAGTCAGTGGCAGTTATAAATGTACAACATAAAAAAATACGACTACTACACATTGTAAAAGTACCATTTTGGTGTTTTGATAATACGCTATGACCCAATATATTCACTACACTGTAAAACAAGTCGGAAATTGTGCGTCAAACGTTACAAATAATGTGCGATCCTGCTATAACTAGTTTTATACTTAATCTAATCTTGGTGCAATAGCTGTTGCACTCTTATGCATGATTACAATATTTATCACAATTCTAATATATAAACTTCAGTCATACGGAAATAACAGGACTCCCTCTTCAAGAGGACGTCATCACCTTGGCAACCTAGAATCATGACCTATCATGGAATAGCATTGATTTCCTGACGCAGGATAGGATTTAATAGAATGAAGAAAACTTTTATGAATATCTTTTTAAGTTTGGATTCGATTTTCATAAAATTTTAAACAACTCGACACCATTCTGCAACGATACTATAGATTAAATTTCAAACCATTGGGTTGGGTCGTTTTGGGGTTGCTCTAGGCGGACCAGACGGACGGACGGACCAGACGACGACTATAGGTGCTACGTATTTATATACTGTAAAAGCACTTATTTTTGCGAACCGTAATTTTCGCGAAAATGAAGATATCGGTTATTTCGCGAGCTGAAAATTTCGCGAGTTTTATATGAATAGAACCGTAAGTTGAAAAATCCCAAAACTACCTAAATAGAACCCCTTTCAGGCGCGGATCCACGGGGAAGGGCGATCGGGGCGATCGCCCCCCCCCCCCCAAAAAAAATCCAACGATTATCGCGAATTTCGACAAATGGTCTCCGAAAAAAAAAACAATTTCGTGAATTGTTCGCAGGTGAAAGGGTCGCAAAAAACGCGAATTTCGTCAAAAGATCACGCAAAAAACGCCAATTTCGTCAAATGATCGAGAAAAAACGCAAATTTCGTCAAAAAAAAATCGCGCATATCATCAAAGGACCACGAAAAAAAACGCAAATTTCGAAAAAGAATTGCGGAAAAACGCTACTTTCGCGAAAGAATCGCGCAAAAAACACTAATTTCATCAACAGATCTCTGAAAAAAGGCGAATTTCTTCAAAAAATCGCGAAAAAAATACGCAAATTTCGCCAAAGAATCGCTGAAAAAACGCGAATTTCGTCAAAGGGCCGCGGAAAAAATGCACAATTAGCACAGGGAAGAGATTCCCCTAGGTGCGCATCTACGAAGGGGGGGGGGGGGGTTCTATCGGGTCAAAGAAGAGAAGAACAAATTTACCAAGTTGGTTTATAAGAAATCAACACACCATACGCATTTTAACTGACTGGGATTATGATATAATTCTTTTTTGTTCATTCATCAAATACCCTTAAAATTTACCAATATGGGTGGCAATAACAGTACATTTTTTACACATTAGTGGCTGTCTTCAGAAAACATTAACATGCTTGAATTTTTCAAAGGACCTTTCTTTTTCTTGTTTCTTTCTTTCTTTGGAAATTGTATGAATCCCATTCTTTTCTCAAACAATAAAGCACTCCTCAAATATATTGTTATACAGAAATTAGAATTGTAGCTTCTTTGAATGAACGAAAAAGTTTCAACACTTTAAAGGGATCCGCATAACGTTGTCAATTTATGTTGTAGAGATTCAACAAAAGGTACACGAAGTGGCATCGTCCCCCACCTCAACCCATAGTGTCAAAAATTATGTCGCCATATGCCTTTTGACTGGACATAATCCTATTTCGTTCACTAATTGCCGAAACGTCAGAGAGGTTTACCATTGATACCCGAAAAGTGTTTGGTTTTCGTTTGCTTGTCTGTGTGTTCCGCGAAAACTGCCGTTAAAAGCGTTGGATTTATATCATGGGGGGGGCGACCTCCCGATCGACCCCCCCCCCCCCCGTGGATGCGCTCCTCCTGGTGTTAATTGTGCGTCTTTTCTGCGTCCCTTTGACGAAATTCGCGTATTTTTTTCGCGATTCTTTGACAAAATTCGCATTTTTCTGAGATCTGTTGACGAAATTCGCGAAATTAGCGTTTTTGTACGATTCTTTCGCGAAAATTAGTGTTTTCTCGCAATTCTCTGGCGAAATTAGCGTTTTTTTCTGCGATTCTTTGACAAAATTCGCGTTTTTTTAGCGATCCTTTGACGAAATCCGCGTTTTCTCTGCGATCCTTTAACGATATTCGCGTTTTTTTCTGTGACACTTTGACGAAATTCGCGTTTTTTCCGCGCTTCTTTGACGAAATTCGCGTTTTTTGCGCGATCCTTTGACGAAATTCGCGTTTTTTTGCGAGATCCTTTGACCTGCGAACGATTGATGAAATTGATTTTTTTCGGCAACCATTTGCCGCAATTCACGATAATTGATGGATTTATATTTTTTTAACCAAGGGGTGGGGGGGGGGGGGGCGATTCGCGCCTATGAAGAGGTATAAACACCACTTAGATGACACATTTTGATTTTCAAGGATGTCAAGGCCCTTTAAATTTCTGAAGGCGATCCTTTTTCAGAGATTACTCTCTTCCAGAAATCTGATATTGAAAAATAGATGTGATTGTTATGTTTTTCAGCTACGGTAATTGGTTCTTATGTATTTTTTAGTGCTGAATCCAAAAATGACCTTCATTTTTTACCATACCATCACGTCAGGATTTTTCACAAATCGCAAATTTTTAAATAGTCGAAATATTGCGAAAATCTGCTGCTGTAAAATAGACGTAACTTATTTTCATAATAACTTATTCATTTTTTTTTTTTTTTGCTTATACTATGGATTTTTACAGTTAAACATGTAAAATATTGTGTATTTAAAATCCTTATAATTTTATTCCATGCGTGGAAGTTTCTTTGAACCGCTCAGGCTCTGCTTCGCGCTTTTCTTTTAATCTTCTCTATGGGGTTCATCTCGGTATCGTCTTTTATTTTGGCGGTTGATAAAGCTGGGAAATTTGTGGCAGATGTATTTAAAACATTTACCTTCTTTTGTTGCTGTACTTACAAATTGCTTTGAGAGATTTTCGCTATTTTTAGCCCCCGGTACGGTATGCTATTTCTTTCTCCCAGCTTATTTTGTGACATCTCCAAAAAATAACGTTACCTTACAGAAGCCAGCCGTGAAACAAAGCAGTACGATTAAATACTCTATAGCGATTTTTTAAACTTCTAAGCATCGCACATTTTCAATGTTTATACCGTCATATTCGAAAAAAAAAGTACTTTATAATGCAATTTGTTTGAAAACGGCATCTCCATTTATTTTTGAATTTTTTTTTTTTTTTTTTTTCTTTTGTAGTTTTTAGAGCCATTTGCTTAATATTGGCAACGGAAGAACTCCATTTCTGTAGAAAGTGAAAGAAAAATAGCAATTATATCTTTTTGTTGCCATTTTCCCATAAAAACTGAAAATAAAAAAGTTAAAATACGTGCTATTTTCAAAAAATATAAATGAAGGATTTCTGATAAAACAGGGAGCTTTTAGAAACTAAATTTCATTTTAAATATCTATAATGATAATACAAACAAATGAAGGCTTGTGAATCTTTAGATGGCCGATTTTTTGTCGAGTTTTTTGAATGATGAAATCTCTTTTTTGTGTGTGTGTGTATTATTCAGCGATAGTGACGTCTTAAGCGTACTTTACTGTAGATGTTGTTTAACACTGTGTGAGAATTCGACGATATCTCACATTGAAACTCTCAATTTACAAGGCAAAAGCCAGCATAGGGAAACTAATGTATTTTCACCTAGCCTCCAAATTTCTTCAGAGTCCCAGAAAATGTCGATAAAGATGAAACAAATATATCAATTTCAATCAATCTTTGCTGAGGACACTAGGGTGAAAGGAACTCTTTTATCTAGCGAGAGAAATATTCTTTTGATGTTCACGAGGGTCCCGTTCCCGTGGGAAAGTAGAAAGTGAAACCAGAGATTAAACCGGACGCTAAGGTTCCTGACTGCAGCCTATAGAGAAAGGGTTGGTCTATGAGATCATGGGCCACGGATGGTGAGTGGCTAATGGGAGTGGCTTTGGTCCTAGACGGAAAAACAAAACTGATAAAAGAGAATGCAAGAGCATTCTCGGGAGCTTTTTTTCCCCCTTCTGTTGAAGTTGAGACTTCAAGGTGTTTCTGGCCGTGCAGAGTGGAAATCTCTCACGGGCCGACAGCTTCGGGACATATTCCGAAGCACAGAAAAGCGAAAGCCAGGTGTGGCTGTTAAGATATCTCCATCACGGAGTTGAATATCGGAGGTTCCTAAACCTCGGTTAAACATCTACAAAAAGTGCGACATTACTGTCGAGCATCTCGATCTCTACCTTCGAAGAGTGTGGACATTGAATGTATTAGAAACATTCTCCCTGAAAACAATCTGCCAGTAGAGAACTGGACTTGATTCTACAAATACTTTATTGTTAGCTATACTCGAACCCTTTTATGAAAAATGTTGTAAATAGGACTTATATAATCTAGAAAACATTATTTAATTGTTTGTAATGCAATAAAATATTTCTTCGACTTTAAATAAGCCTTGGCCGTTGAAGTTGCCCGCTACCACACCACCTTACGACATCGGCTCCGTTACAACTGGATCACAAATGATGAATTCTTCAGCGGATGTGGATGGCGTCACTTTATGTAAAATAAAATCGCATGTTATAAGTCTTAAAACTGAACTACAGTAGAGCCCCGATTATCGGAGTTTCCGCATTCACCGAGTTATTTTCTTCTGATGAACTGATGGCTTCCATTTTTCTTTTCCAAAATAAAATTATAGCCATTTCCCCCCCCCCCCCTATTCTGACTAGAAAATCAGAGTTCTAACTTTTTACGACTGCTCTTTTATCTTCACCTAACACTTCATTTATAACGACTGTTTCATATTAATGGAAGCCATCAGTCCATCAGAAGAAAATGATCCATTCCGAAGGTATAAGTTCGATTAACTCGAATAATCGGGACTCTACTGTATCTGTATTTATATACATATATTTTTTGCCATCGGGGGCGACACTAAATTCTGAAAAGCAGAATTCCTGTTTTCTAGTTTTACTTTTTAACTTTGAAATTTACGATTTGCAAAAATTGTGACGTGATGGTTAAAAATGAAGGTCATTTTCGCATGCAGTGCTAAAAAAATACATCAAAATCAATTATCAAATGTTAAAAAACACAATCATCGCAGGCTTGTGTTATTAATGTTGTTCACTATAACTAAAAAAACAAAAAATAAGATAAATAATTACCATAGTACAAGAGTAAAAAGAAAAAGAAAAAAAATAAGACATTTAATAAATAAATTCTGTTATAACGTTTTTAATTTTACGACCTAATAAGTAACAATAAACCATATTTTGAGAGGGCGGGATTATATAATAAGAGTGTTGGATAACCGAGTGTTTCGGTTAATCGGACGTCGGATAATCGAAAGTCTGTAACATTTTCAAATCGCATTAATTATTTCATATTCATTTAAAAATTAACTGCAAGGAATGATTTGAGCAACAGCAATTATGACTACGTTGATTATATGTCACTCGGGATCGCCCCCCCAAAACGATTCTCTGGATCCGCCCCTGACCCCTTTTGCATAAGGCAATTTAAGGAATTTCCTTTTGTCCTGACACAAGGATTCGATACATCGAGAATATTCTTGTACCTTATTACGACAAGCTAAGAGAATTTCTCGGGCTAGTTCCAGAACAACCTGGTGTAGCATTGTTCGACGTTTTTAAGGCACACCAAGATCCTTTTTCATTCCAATTTTTGTGCTCGATTGCTGCACAGGAGAGCTCCAGCCTTTGGATGTAAACGGCGTAAAAGCCTGTAAACGGCGAGTTCAAGCGTTTGCTCAAGAATGAGTTTATTGAGTGGTATTCTAATGAGCTTAAATTTCTAGAGGAAAAAAAAATCTGTGGACCTGCGAATATCACGACTAAAGCCAATTCACGCTTCTTGGTTTTTGCATACATTTAACGGTGTTGAAGCCAAACATGAAATAATTTTGAATGGCTTCAAACAAGCTGGTATAAATATTGTAAGTGAACGAGCGGCATTCTATTAGTTGTACTATTGTTTTAATTCAAGAACAGTTGTATAGTATTCAAGAAATAGTTTTAAGTATTCAAGACATTTTTGTACTTATTTCTTATTTAAGCAACTGTAATCATTTAAATTTTGGATAAGTGAAAAAATTCTGATTTTTTATTATTATTTGAGGCGAAAAAATATATTTTGTGAGGCTTAAATTTTCGCGATTACGACGGCTCCCGAAAATCGCGAAAATTAAAGCCTCGGGAAAATAAGTGCTTTTACAGTAATTACGAACGCACCTAAAAATTCATTTGGCTTTTCGTGTTTCGATCACTAAATAGAATAAATAATACAACTTGAGATACTTTTTATCCAGTTTTACATGGTAGTTTGATCATTATTGTACTTCGAATTGGGGCAGCGCCATCTACTGACGAAAATAGGAACTGCTTTAAAATCACAGATTATATAATTTAAGAACAACCCACTATAAATGTATTTTTTTATCGTCAAATTTGTAATAGTTAATGAATAATTGAGTTTTCAAACTAAAGCATTTATTTCTGGTCACCCTGCTCTAAATAAAAAGGAGTGACTATTCACTCCGGAGGTGTGAATAGTCATTCTATCGCAGAGTCAAAATATGCTTAACCTCTTTAGAGTGACTATTCACTCTGAGCAAAAGTGAAAATTTTGACTCTCTGAAAGAGTGAATAGTCCCTCCTGGGAAGTGAATATTCACTCTATACAGGGGTGGATAATCACTGTTTCAAAGGAGTGACTTGCTTGAGTGACTGTTCACTCTTGCTAAAGGAATGCGTTTTTTCACCCTTGGTAGGAATGAATAATCACTCTTTCATAGGAGTAGATGTTCATTTTTTATGGAGTCGATTTTTTTTATTTTGCTTTTATAGGCATTTTAAAAGAATCACATATTTTACAGCATGCAATGAAAATACACTCATGTCCAAAATTAAAGTCACAAACGGAAAATCTGTGAAAACTGGCAAACTATTCACTGTGTTGCCACGAAATTTGGCACAGAGGTTACTATGGGAGAAAGAATGTAGTAACAACAGAATATGGAAAAGATTTTAATTGCAAATTTAGAAACAATGTATATCAAAAATCAAGGATATATCAAAGGTAATCAGGGTATAGGAAGAGCCATTGAATAGCGTAACCCACTTCCCAGGACCCGCCAGGAGTTAAAAGCAGGTCTTTTGAAAGAATGGGCTTTGTTGAAATAAACATTTATTGACATCCTCAATAAACAATATGAGAGTTTGTTCTAAGGCTTGTATAGCCTTACAACATTCCACCTGGTGCAAACATTCCATATTAGAAAGATTTTTCCCGAGATAAATGTTTTATATCTATTTATTTTTTAACACTTTTTGATATACCCTGTATCTTAATTCACAATTAAAATCTTTTCCTAATTGTTATGTTGCTATATTCTTTCTCCCATTGTAATATTCCTCTGTGCCAAATTTCGTGGCAACACAGTAAATAGCTCATCACTTAGCCCAGGTTTCTTGTTTGTGACCTTAATTTTGGACATGGGTGTAGATACAAGCCTGGTAAAGATTGAAATAAAGTACTTTATTAGCAATATTTATTTAATTCATTGTTTGTAACACTAATTAAACTTTTAAGGAAAAATTCAGTTAAAGATACATGTGAATTAAAATAGATTA